>JABBWA010000003.1:0-1378498 GCA_016628065.1 Suillus lakei | reverse complement strand
GGATCACAAACTGCATGCACGTGTATTCCACAGTATTCCCTCGTTGCTCCGTCCCATGATTCCGGCCGCTTGCCGCAGAGTGGTAACTCCGGTTGGTCTATTCAGACATAGCCATGGGTAGCCCTCGCAGATCGGCATTTGGTGACTCCAGCCTCCTCCCAGGACCACCATCTGCGCCATACACCCTACCCAGATTTCAGTCCTCGATCACAGGTCATTTTCGAAGGATCACTGTCTCCCGTGACACCTAGCCCTTTGCTCACAACCTTCCCGCGTTTGTATCGGACCTCGGAAGCCCTACTGCACAGTATGCCGCTCGTTTGCAGGCTCGTCGTGCTGGGGATGCTCCCAACCTTCCAGTCAGCACCCGTCCGTTGCCTCAACCGTCGTCGTCGTCGTCGTATCACTATCCACCAGATGGTATTCTCCAGTAACTCCACCCAGACCAACTACCGGCTTGCCAGATGCATCATTTAGAATTCCTGACTTTGTGCAATACTCGAACATGCACAACAGCCCTTCCCAGTCGTTCCTGGTCATGTAATCCGCCGGGTTATCATGACAGTTGAAATCAAACCGGAGCCACGTGTCGACAAGACATTCAACTGGGAATCTATCTGGAAGGATCAAGTGCGGGAGCAGGTTTCTTCATGCATTTGAAGCTGATCGTACTCTGCAATACTTGGGAGTCATCATGGCTGCTGGTCGTCGGTGGTGTACGGCACCGTACGTCGTGAAGCGCGTGCTTCTCGAACGATGTCGGAGAAGCGCGATCCAACTTTTGTGCCATCACCTGATGACTCGAGGTTGAAGGAGTGGCCTTCGTGGACAGGCCTGACTTTGTCCCAAAAACAAAGCATGGAACCATGCATGAATTTAATCTCCTGGATGCCGGGGGAGAGTCCCTTAGAGTCTTTGAAGAAATTTTCAATGACCTGCGCCGTAAGATAGTGATATTTGGTTCTAGGGCATCTTGATAGCGTGGTCAGGAGGGATCGGTTGGTGTCGCGAGGTGATGTCAAAGTGGAGATATAACGATGCGGACGAGCTGACTGTACAATGACGTTAGGTAAAATGTTCAATGTTGCAAATTAGATCTTGTGGTCATTTTGTTGGGAAAATCAGTGCCGTGTAAGCTAGCTGGCGCGATTCGGGTGAAAAGCTAATGCAATTGCTCGCGAGAGCTTCGGGCAAAAGCTTACCCCCACAACTATAGTTTTACCTACAATAGCAACACTAGTACATAGCATGCACCAGCGTCGGTTGACTTGACAAATGCTTTCTACTACACATTTGGGGAACCGAAGATCTACATTCAGTAGACTAATTGTCTCAGAACCACGCCCCGTCGACCCGTGTTTCACTCAGCTGCGCAGGCAAAGTAGCAAGCTCCTCATTCTTCTGTTCAGCACTCCTGCACAGCATCGCATTCTTGAAGTCAATCAACGTGACGGTTCCCTCCGACGCCACAACGGAGTTGTTTTTGTTCGGATCCCCATGAACGATGTGCCCAAGGAATGCTGAGCCCACGCCACACCCGTTGATCGCTCGGTACACTGCAATTTCTCTTTCCATCCGCGGAATCTCAAAATCGAACCTAGTAATTTTGGAGACCACAGGCCTTGAAGCGTAATGGACCACCCGAACACGTGGGGTCATGAATTTCACGAAGGGCAGTGAGAGGGCATCTACTCTGTTTGGATGCTACTACTTGCGTAATTTCTGGTAGTGTGGTGTTCATCCAATTGCCTAGCGGCAGATGTGGCAGTAGGGAGTAGGCCCATAGGAAAGGACAGCACATCAATAGGGAATGTTCCCGGTCCAATGGTGAGATATCTCACTTGACTGCCCACGCGCGAGCGATATAGGCTTTCCTCAGCATCGGAATATAAAGTGCCCATGTGGCCATAATGGAAAGGAAGTCACGCGCGAGTGACGCCCAGACTGGGTATCAAGGTGCGTTGATGCCCCACCACTGCACAATAGTCATATCTCCAAGGTGGTCCTTGGAGTTGAGGTAAGCGTGAAAGTCGTGCCGCCGCGGCTCATTCGCAGCTTCGGAGAGAGTAACAGAACTTGTAGAACTCGTGCGAGAGATTAGGGTGGGCTGCAGGACGTCGTGGAGGCGCGTCCTCGTCATCTGAATATATGCGCGGAGCCATTTGGAGATTAGACGACTCGAAGTATCGATTTTTTAGGCTATGGTGCGCCAGTACACAGATAAACTATTCAGTTATTCGGTGTTTGCCGTGCGAAGATCAAAACCTACCTTGAAAGCCACGGCTTGGCGGCCCGGCTCTGGCCTTCACATACCCAAGCCTCGAGCCCTACTAGGCCGCCCACAAGGCCCGGCTGGGCTCGGCCTAAGTAGGCCCGGTCAGGCTCGGCCTACGGCCTGAGGCCGGGCCTTGCACATCACTAACCACCAGTTGGGCCGCCTAGTGACGCGTTTGAAGAGGCGGCCGCAAGCTATCCTTCCTGTAATAAAATAGCAGAGACTGAGAGTGAACGAACGGACGACTGCAAGTCAAGGATACCCCGGATCGACAAATAATCTTACGTTCCCTCCGTGTTCGTCCACAATATTGATGTATCGTTCCTTGTCTCATGCTAGTATGTGTATCACAGATAATTTGCAAGAGTTATTCGTTTTCAAGGCAGAAAATGAATGAAATCGGTACAAGTGGGGTAGACCGTAGGTGACAGCCAGTGCAACAATGACAGTATATTCATCAAAATGGCTGAAAACCCAAGGGTGTCAGCTGAACGCCTCTCAAAATGAACATGCACACGCACTGGAACTTCTACCCACCATCCCGGTGAGCGCTTAAGCTTGTGCGCCAGGTAATGGACTTGACTTTGCGTGGGACAGGTAGCCTCGGGTTCTGTATCCCTCCACAACACTAACAACAGCACCTCTCCCAACGACATACACTCTGATGGGATATGCTTCGAGTCTCCAACCACCTTTCCTTGTGCCATAGTGGAAATGCGAAGACCGAGAGATACTTTGATGAAGGTAAGGGAATTCATCGCGAGGAAGGTGCAGTCATCTGGTAAAGTTTTGTCTGGCTGAATATGGCGGAAAGAAATGGCTCCCAGTTGCCAAATTTCTTTCTTGATAATAGGAAAACCAAACAGCTGACGATTACCGCATGGAGCCCGGGGAGGCCTTACGAGAGCATACTGAGTTACGTCTGAGTTGTATTTAGAGGGCACCCATTGCTCCTGGGTAGACGTTTCTTGTGAGCCAGAGATCTTTGGACAAAATGAGTGGCAATACGCGCCAAATCGCTCGAGTCACTCACCTGAAGTCTTCTTAGACTTCGTTCCAGTTGGCTTGCAGTAGAGGGCATTTTCGAGAAGTGTTCAGCGAATGAAACGAACTTGGCTGTAATATGTAATACTCCACTGATATGCCATTGTTCAGACCCAGTGAAAACGGCCTCTGATGGGAGAGGTCCAGATATGTTGAGATGCATATTACATAATTTGTACTGTGTCGAAAAGTGCTTCTTTCTGATACGCATATGGTGCACGTCACTTAGTCACCGCTACTTTTGTGCAACATCTTTAGCACCTCGAGATTTCACCCGAATTCTTATCCCTCTTGCCAAAATGCTTGTATTTGCCCAAGGAACAAAACCTCCAGACGGATTTCGATAATACTTAAATTTGAGGGAGTTTTTTTTTCATGGAGGTCAATTTGGCGCATCCCTACGAAATATAGCTACTGTGATGTACTGCGAAATGAATCAGTACCGTCAAACGAATCATTTCATACGTAACACCAACACAATACAATTTTATGACTAGAAAAGCATTATTATATCCTCCTGCATATATGCACCATCACCTACAAGAATTTTGACTGACATTGAGCGAGAGAAATTTATGATGTGCCTCAATTACCACCGGTGACAAACCCTATTTTGGGCAATTTGAAATTTAAGCATCGAAGTGTGCTGCATTGGTGTTTGAAAACTCTTTGAAGATAGCTGGAATATGTAGGAGTAGCTTCTAGGTATCTATTACACTGATATTTATTGAAATTCATGAAGTGTAGCAACTCTGGTGAGTGAAATAGTTGGGGAATGTATGTGTGCCTCGGCACCTGTAAGTCAGGGTCCATGAAAATACATTGCATTGCTCCGTCTGTGCTCGTACAACTTGTTTTACCTCAAGTTTGCCTTTCTAACTCTTAAGCATGCCTGGACGTGCCAAATCTACAACACAAAAAAGGAGGGAAGCTCGTGAGGCACACGACTACCTTATGTCACGTGCTGTCGAAGCTTACAACATGGAGCTTGCCAAACCTCCGGGTGTTCGACACCGTGGAGCACGCACAATTTGCCGCGACTTTGAAAAAATGAACCTTGAATCAACCGGCAAGTTGATTAAGCTCTCTTTCTCCACACTAAGCCGCCTTGCAGCTGGAGGAAACTCATTGGTGAAAGCCAGGGCAGCTGAAACATGGCTCACCACCGAGGAGACAGAGCTGGTTATTGCATATATTGAAGAACTTGGAAATCGTGGTTTCCCACTTAGTCACAAGAGGCTACAGGAACACGTCAATGAAATATGTACTGCTAGACTCGGAGAAGGGTTCCAAGGTGTTGGACAGAAGTGGACAGGCCGTTTCGTCGAAAGGCATGCAGGCCGTCTCAAAACTTCATGGTCTTCCCCATTGGACTCCAAACGTGGACGTGCAGTTAACCAAAACACAAACAAGGCTTTTTTTGACCTATACAAAGATGTGCTCGATAAGTACAGCATCGACGAGGACTGTCTGTATGGAGCCGATGAAATTGGCATCTCACCGCAATCAGGTGATCACGAGCGTGTTATTGGTGCCAGACGACCTGGTCCACAATATCAGCAACGCACAGGATCACGTGAGAATACAACGGTGATTGTCACCATCTGCGCTGATGGTACTGCCGAGCCTCCCACTGTGATTTTCAAGGGTGCTGCCTATCAGACAAAATGGAAACAGGACAACCCTGCGAATGCATCGTAAGTCCATCTTCCATCAGCCAAGTCCAGATAACTTACATTGCAGTAGTCTTGGGTACTCGAAAAAAGGCTGGACAGATGGTGAGATTGGAGTTGAGTGGATAAAGGAGTTCGACAAGCATACCAAAGCCAAGGCCAATGGACGTGACCGTCTCCTTCTCGTAGACGGCCATAACTCACACTATACAAGAGGGTTCCTGCAGTATGCACGTAAAAATCACATTCACATCCTGTGCTATCCTGCACATGCTACTCACGTCTACCAAGGCCTCGATGTTGTTGTGTTTGCAGTCTTGAAAAGATGCTGGACTGAGGAGAGGGATAAGTGGGAGAGGGACAAGGGAGAAGGAATAACGAAGGCAAATTTCCTCACCATATATGGGCGTGCTCACTTACGCGCACTCACACCGGACCTTGTTCGTTCCGCGTTCCGCAAGACAGGTGTTTGGCCATTGAACCGCAATGTCGTTACGAACGACATGATGGCGCCAAGCAAAGAAAGCTCTGCCAAATCGCATCTTCCCATCACCCCATCTATGCCCGTGAGAGTTCTCGCTGACACGCTTCAGAAAATGTCGTCCGCTAGTGGCACCGAATCAGTAAACACACCATCTTCCATGCACGACAACCTCGAGACTATAATCAAGAAGCTTGCAGACACATCACTGTCAGGACTTGTCTGCTCAACAGCACTGACATCGAACACTGACCTGCAACATAACACAACCCACCTTATCTCCCCCATCAAAAGATTGCGCACACCCGTTGCCAGCATCGTTCCGGAAACCGCAAATGAAATGTTGCTGCTGGCCGCCCTGCACGAAACCGAGGCAGCTAATACTGCCTTGAAGCAACGGGTCATCGCGCTGCAGGCCTCGAACATTTTGAACGAGATGTACTGCTCCAAACTTCGAAGTCAGCTTGCAAATCAAGAGTCAAAGAAACGTGGAGGGAAAGATAGCGGAAAGATTCTTGGAGATGGCTTACCACGGTTGTTATCGGGGGATGAGTTTTATGAGCGGGTCGTCGAGTTTGAAGCAGCTCAAAAGAGAGCAGCGACCGAGAAGTGCACCCGAATGGAAGAGCGCAAGAGAAGGGCAGAGGCTTTGGGAGAGTGGAAGAAACTGGAGGATGCGAGAAAGGAAGAAAACAAGGCACGATGGGACTGTTATCATGCAGCTGTAGAGGTTTGGCAGGTCGAGAAGGCTCGCACACGAGCCGAAAAGCGGAGGTTCACTGAGAAGAAACCCACTTTGGGCAAGTTAGTTGCTGCAATCCCGCGGCCGAAGGTTAGCTCACCTGAAGAGGAGGGTGAAATGAGCGGAGAGGAGTTTGATCTTGACGACATCGATTCTGATGCGAGTGATGAATAATGACAAAAGCTCGAGTCACTTGATAAAAATTAGCATCAACAATGAAAATAATAGACTTACTTAATTGGGGGGACATCTCTGTCGACATTTGCATCACGAGTTGTCCTCTGTAATGCAAAAGAGTTGCGTGGATGAGGGACTCGTCTGCAAGACAGCCTTAGACAGGGGAAGGACTCCGAAGGAGGGTGGACCATGATGCAGCAAAAGATCCAAAATCCTGACGAAAGATTTGATTGATGAGCCGGTACTGGAGACCGGAATGACTCGTGATGAGTCAATGCTTCAACAGTGGTGTGATAGGTGTTGGTGTGCGGACGAGATAACAATTTTAGATATCTGTCGTTCGCAAAGCGTAGTGTTTGATTAGGTTTTCATGTCCGACTCTTAGTAAGCATACACGTGATTCATTTGGCGGTACTAGCCACTTAATGTACTTGTTTGCCGTTTTCACTGTACAACACAAATCACAGTGTATTTTTGAAAAATAACTTGCAGAGACTGTGTGTACAAGTGCATTCAATGTATCTGACATACTTAGACAACAATACGAGAAGTTGTTGTGTATTGCAAACCAAATTTGTAATGTAGTGATTCATTTTGTGGTACATCACAGTATACATGATCAAAAACTCTCGCTACTGTTTTCACCCTCAAATTCCACGACACTCTCATCACCATCAGACCAGTCTGAGTCAGAATCTGGTGCATAATCACTGTCTTCGGACCAGTAGCAGTTGACGCCGCCTTCGTAACCACACTCATTCTCCGCATTGTCGTCATCGTGGCCCGCTGGTTGAGCATCATTGGGTTCTGCTGGGTGGTGTTTCGTGTGACGAAAGGCTCGAACATGTGCAACTGCGGTTTTTTCGCTTTTCTGGCCATGATGAACGGTCCTCGTAACAAGGAATTTATTTGGATTCACCATCACTAGGTACTGCATGAAACTCATAGCTGTAACTTGACCATAGCTATGCTAACATCGAAGCTGCTCCTCCCGCCCCAGCCTAATTTGGACTTGGGGTTAGGGTTACGATTTTTTGCGTCAATTTGGCGCCTGCACAAAAGTAGCAGTGACTAAGTGACGTGCACCATAGAACTCCTTCCCATCGCACATTGCATAATGTTACATTTTTGCCACTTCGTATCGAGTCGGATCGACAATCGCGCAAGTTGCATCTTCGCATCGTAAGGTTGCAAACTTCGCATCGTATCGCAATCGCAACACTTTGTCCACGATCTGCGTTAATTCAGGTGAGTAACATATGCACTAGTATCTGATTATTTGCCTATCTAACTTGTGGCTAGAATGAATGTCGACCAGACTGGTCGTTTTCTTTGCGTCTGCACTAAGTTTAATCATGGGCAGCCTCATGAAGTCTCGTACATGTCCTGGTACCGCCATCTCAATGAAGCAACCACCAAAGAAGAAAAGCAGAAGATGCACACTGCGAAGGCTTTTGGTTTGGAAGCGCTAACTATGTCAGATCCTCCTGTACAAGCCTCAGGCAGTTCCGGACATCCGCCTAGCACTGGTGGTCTGGAGTCAGACAGTGCTCGTCGTGCTGCCACCTTGAGAGAACTTGCGAAACGAGCGCGCGAGAGTGCAGATTCTCAACGCTTTGTAGGTCGACGCAAGCGGGCCAAGATTGTGCAGCCTGAACAAGTGGTATGTCTTTATATTCAAACAACAAATATCTGATTATCATTTTAAAGACCCCTCCAGACGACGAACCTCCTCTCCCTCCAGACGACGAACCTCCTCTCCCTCCAGACAACGAACCTCCTCTCCCTCCAGACAACGAACATCCTCTCCTTCCAGACGACGAACCTCCTCTCCCTCCAGACAATGAACATCCACTCCCTCCAGACAACGAACCTCCTCTCCCTCCAGACGAGGAACATCCTCTCCCTCCCGACGACGAACCTCCACTCCCTCCAGACGATGAACCTCCACTCCCTCCAGACGACGAACCTCCTCTCCCTCCAGACCACGAGCTCCCCCCAATTGAGTTGATACTAGCTCGTAGGCCGCGGCCAAACATTGATGTCGACAACTTGGCACAGCGTGCTGTGCTCCAGAAAATGAAGGACTCTATGGAGTTCGTTCTGGCACTCAAGAACACGTCTTTGGATGATCCACTTGCCAAGCTCAGCAATGATGCTCTGGATAGACTGCGGAATCCGCCTCAAGGTCCCATCATTATCGACAGCCCTGGTGTGCGTCAGAGCATCTCTATGTACCTTGCGCTCGAACATGGCTCTCAAGAGGCCTACAATTGAATGCGGAGAGCCACAATGCGCAATTTTGAGGGTGCTAATGGTGCTGAAGAGATCCTCAGTTTCTACAACGTGGAGAAGCTTATTCGCCAGCACACTGGTGTTGAATCGATTGAGCATGACATGTGCCCGGAGTCATGTTTAGCGTTCACAGGCCCGTTCGCCCATCTGGAGAGCTGTCCAATGTGCGGCTCATCTCGATGGGATGAAGCAAAGTTACGAGCGAGTAGTGGATGAACGAAAGTCGCAGTGCAGACATTTGTCACTATCCCACTTGGTCCCCAGCTACAAGCTCTGTATCGTGACCCAGATAGCACACGTCACATGCGATACCTTTGGGAGCGAACTCAGGAGGTTCTAGATGGTCTGAGGCAGACAGGAAAGGTTCCCGTCGTCGACGACATTGCCATGGGGTTTGATATTCTAGGTGCTTGACGGAGAGATCAAACAGGATGACATCATTCTGATGGTCTCACTTGACGGTGCACAGCTGTACGAGAGCAAGACATCCGATTGTTGGATTTATATATGGGTTGTTCTTAATCTGTCTCCTGACAAGCGCTACAGAAAAGTTCATGTTCGCCCTGGTGGCTTTATACCAGGGCCAAATAAACCCAAAAATGTCGACTCGTTTATTGTTGTTGGAATGCATCATCTTGCCGCACTCCAACGTGAATCTCTCACTATCTGGGACGCCTCTCGTAACGACATCGTCAAATCAGACCTCCATCTCATTTTCACGACAGCAGATGGCCCAGGGCTTGTGTATTGGGACGGGATGGTAGGGCACAGCGGTAAGAACGGATGTCGCATGTATTGTGGACTGAGAGGGAGGCGCAAAACTCGTGGCACACATTACTATCCGGCACTTCTGAAAACCGCGTGATCGCTGCATCGCAGGAAGTGACCATGCCAATATAGATGTATTCACCATCCCGCTTGGTGGTGCTGATGACTACGCCAAAAATCTCGAGCTTATCGTGACTGCACCAAGCCAACGCCAATATGAACTCAAGAAGACAGACACTGGACTCATGAAACCCCCATTAATCCTCGGCCTCAGTCCCCAGCGCTGCCTCGGTGTTCCACTCTGCATGACGACTGACATAATGCATCTTGCAGGCAAACCTGAGCGATCTCCTTCTTGTGCTATGGCGCAGAATGATGGACTGTGCACCAACCGACAACATCGACACCTGGGACTGGGCCATCTGTGTGATGGAGATGGCTGGATTGCACACGGAAAGGCTGTGGAGGACGCAGGGCCATATCTTCCAGGCTCGTTTGATCGGAAACCTCGGAATATCGCCGAGAAGGTCAATACCGACTACAAGACATGGGAATTTCACTTATATACCTTCGGCCTTGGTCCTGCACTGCTCTACAATATTCTGCCCGAGCCCTACTGGCTCAATTACACCAAGCTCGTGCGCGGGTTTCAAATTATGAGTCAGCATAGTCTCACAGCAGAAGATCTTGCTGACGCATTCATTCTCCTCGGTACTTGGGAGTGAGAGTTTGAGACCCTCTATTATCAGCTTAGAGAGGATCGTTTACATTTTGTGCGCCCATGTACCCACCAGACCAGTCACCTCGTGACAGAACAGTTCAAAAGGGCCCCCCGATCTGCTATGCCCAATGGACAATGGAGCGTACCATTGGGAACCTTGGTCAGGAAATCCGGCAAACCTTCTCGACCATATGTGAACTTGTCGCAGCAGGGACTACGACGGTGTATGGTCAACACACTCCTATCTACAATGCCTGATCTCGATGAACCTCGCAAACGTCTTTCAGACACTGCTGCTGATCTAGGAGATGGTTATGCTTTGCTTCAAAAGCGAGATAGGTATGCAAAGCTCCCTGTCGGAGAAGAAGCACAGGCTATATCTGATTTCCTTGGACCCAATCACCCACTCCCTCGCATCAAAAAATGGTCGCGACTTCTATTACCAAACGGCCAAATTGCACGCTCTGCCTGGAGGGAGAAGCTGAGGTCACTCGACAAGACACGGATGTCCCGTAATGTCAAAGTATGGTTTTTTACTACAGTCGTACATCACATTCTAATGTAATTTGATTTCTTGCAGCTATTGATCAATAGGCAGACTCAATTTGCGGAAGTTCTGTATTATTCAAGACTAGCAGTTGCCGAACCAGATGCAGATGATGTGGACGATGACACCGGTTACCACTTCATTGACATTGCCGTCGTTCAAATGTACTCTCCCCCTGATGATCAACTTCTACGGCTCTCATCTCAGACAGTCGTTTCATGCACACTCCTCGATGAAGTCTCCATTGTCAATGTCAAGAAAATCATGAGTGTCGTCGCCATGATCCCACATGAACCAAGACTGCCTTCAGGCATTACCGAGGACCGCTGTGGGAAACAACTCCGCAGTAGGCGGATATAATGTTAGGTCAAATGCTATACCTGCTGCTTCACTTGCAAGGCAAGAACGTTCGACCCTAAAGGGGTCTGCTACTGAGATAAGTCTGATAGTTAGTATCTAAGGTCGTGATGAAAGGTAAAGGAACAAGTCCGAAGGTATGCGGACCAAGTCCAGAGGTCAAAACGTCGGGGCCGAAGGTATACTACCAAGTCCGAGGGCGCGGGAAAGTGGGTCCGAAGCTTCGGGTCGTCGGGTTACGGTTAATGGCAAGGGACGGGTTTGGAAAGCGTCGGACTATGTCCGGAAACAAAGGAAAGTCAGGTAAACGAATGGCAAGGGTTTCGGGTGCAAAGCGGGTGCGAAATGGGTGAGAACCAGGTATATTCAGCCAGGTAACAGGTAATGACAGGTATGTGACCAAGTAGATGGGAAGTCCCACCTACAGTAAAGTAAAGAGTGCTTGGTCGTACTACCAGTCCTATATAACTAGCTACGTGGAAATCCAGAATATAGAAAATAGGAAAACATCGGGTCCGGAGGTATGTAAACTGACATGAGGCACTGCGGACTTGTGGGAACACAGGTAATAACGCTGCCTACTGCATCAGCCATGGGAAATAAGCTACTACGCACCAGTGGGGTTAGACGGAACGGACAGGACATAGGATGGATGGGTTTCCGAAGGTATGCGAGCGGGTCCGGTGCATCTCCAGCGGGTCCGAGGCTCGGAGAGCGCGGGAAAGCGTCAGGTTTGAGCGGGTTTCATCGGAGATGACTGGAGTGACTGGTCTGATGTCCGGATAACTGGGCTTTTGACGTACTCCGTGAATTAGGCCTCTGCAGGGCTGTGGACAGGATGTTCATGACACCGCTTTTTCATGCTAGAAAAACCAGGGTTAGACATTGCAAATTTTGGGATTCTGTACTATGAAAATCTTGGTGACGATGCAGAGGATGCCAACGATGTTAATCTCGAGTAGTTTGATGTATCACATGAATTCTGCGCAAATGAAAGCTTTTATTTAAGTTCTAGACATTGAGCAAGAAGTTACAATAATGATCTACAATAATATGGTACAATGAGTTCATTCTGAGCAGCGACAAAAAAATCAGACTCTACGACGCTTCATAGCACACATCAATATCTCAATGTCCTCACATTCTTACACTTGCATTCCTCGATTGCACAAGCTCTTTTATCAGCCTCAAAGGGAATGTTCTCTGCATCAAAAGGGCACACAATGTATCGCCAAGGTGCAAAGCGATCTTCTGGGTCTGGGTTCGGGTTCTGAGTTTGTCTGGTAAGGGTGTGACATGGTGATACACAACAAGTCCTATGAGATTGATGCTAAAGATGTTAGTTGCAAATACAGGCAGCAAGCAATGCACTGAGGAACACAGTCGAGATTGTCATCCTCAGATTTGATTTTTACACCCTCCTTGAGCCTGACCTCTTCAACCTCCACCTTGAGCAAGCCCAAGCGAATCCTCGACTCCTCCATATCTTGAAAACTGTCCTCTGTCTTGGGTGCATGTGGCAGGGGTATCTCTGGATCCTTGGCATCTGGGACAGGCTCAGGGACAGGCACAGGTTCTTTGGTGTCCGGGACAAGCCCAGGGACAGGCTCAGGTGCCTTGAATCTAAGGACAATTTTCTGGTGTAACATATCTAAATTAAATATCAATGATACTCATGAGAAAAGAATACCTTGGGCCCTGGAGTGTTAACATTGAGGTTAAAACAGTACGTGTTCCAAGATGGAGAGACATCGTTGATGTCAACAATAACAACGTCCTCGAGCATGCTGACAGAGGATACGTCTAACGGCATTTGTAACAGGCGGGGGTATCTATTAAAAGCAATATGAAAGTAACCAACGAGGGACTCAGATGAATTGATGTCTTGTCAGAGAATTCCGGCGGAGTACTGAATTATCTTATTGGGGTCAGTCAACACATATCTTCTCTCTCCACATTGTCCTCGACATCCAGCATGTTTGCACTTCAAGGTGACTCTTCCAATGACAGAAATTTATATGGTCCTGTTTTGCAGAATCCACGACTTGGATGGGGAGAGCCTTATACTCCATCTCCGCTATCTCCGGGTATGTCATTACCCAGTGACCCTTTTGCAGATTCAGCTCCAGCGCCATTACAACGCTATCAGTTGCATCAAGTGAGTACTAGCATATTTGGATCACTTATTGTCTCATAAAAACACATTTTAGGGCGCATATATGCAGGATAATTCACAAATGATGGCCTTGCAGGATCGCTGCAAGGCACTGGAGATTCAGGTTATCAAGCTGACTACTGAGCATGATGCATTCCAGTGAGTGTTTTCTGGTCTAAACTTTTTTGACTTAATTATCCGTCACAGGTCAATTTTGCAACAGCTTGCCAGCACACTCCAGCAGTCTGGAAACCCTCTTACATTTGATCCTACTTTCCCTGCCCAGCTAGGTTACAGTAGCAATGACACCAATCGCCCCACGCCTCAAACACATCCAAAAATTTGTTTTTGGAACCAGATCGACTACATTGAATGGCTCGACACTTCCATGGGCCGACTCTCTCACCGCGGAAAGTTAGGGTACCTCAAGGATGAAAATGGTGGTCCAATTGCCGCAACTATGGTCAAGGGTATCCGTAAAGCCCTCCGTGCTGGTTGGTGTGAACTAACTAATCGCAAACTCACCCCAAAGACTTGGGGTGTTTTATCTGCCTCTGGACGAAAGCTCATTCATACCCTGATGGAGGACGCCTATCCCTTGCTAAAGTTCGCCAACGACAGATGGAAATTAGAGTACCTTGCCAGCACATCATACTCTGCTTGGCGTAGGACCTATCTCACTGACAATTGCAACTGGAAGTCGAAGAATCACGACAACGAAGACGAGAATGAAAGTGATGACGGAAACGCTGGTGACTCGCAAACCTTGAGCTTAAAAGGTAAAAAGCATAAGAAGGCGAAATTCTCCATCAAGTCCGAAGTCCCTCAAAAGAAGATGAAAGGTGAGTTTTTTTTTTGGTTATGCGTGATACTGACAATATTTCATAGTTGATTCTGAGTTGGCTGGTACTCAGACTCTCGTAGTTTCACCTCTACCTTCCAGCTCCTCTCTGACACCCTCTGCAGCAATGGCACTGACCTCTCTAACACTGGACCTTCCGACACCAGACCCTTCTACACCCTCGCCAATGGCACTGACCTCCCTGACACCAGAACATCCAACACCATCTGCAATGGCACCAACATCTATGATGCTGGCAGACCCTCCAATGCTCCCTCCAATGGCGCTGACCTCTCCACCACTAGACTCTCTAATGATAGCATCTCCGGCGTCAGCTTCACCACCCGAACTTCTGCCAACTGCTCCTGCACTGCTTTCTCTCAAGTTCGGCCCTGACTCAAACTGCAACAAGGAAAATATCTCTCCAAAGCTTCTTAGGCTTGCTACACTGACACATATCAACGTTGTAGTTGCAAATCCACTGTACATTGACCTTATTTCATGGGATGTCTTGAATAACTTTTCATTAGGGCAGCACTTGCTCTCGCAGCATCAAAAGTTCAGTTGCCACCTCTTCCATTTGGACCTACTCCTCCCATACTCCCTCCCACACCTAATGGTGCTGATTCTGAGTTGACCACTCAAAATCATGCTGGTCTCTCTACTGCAGATGACGCTAGGACCTCGAAGACTACAACGGTATCTACCAAAAGCGGCACCAAGGGTAAGATGCGTCCGAGCAGTACTAAACATGGACGGTGAGTGTGCCCACATGACAACAACAGCATAACAGTCTCAATGTGGCTAATTTTGATTATTGTAGTAACTTGTGTGCCCAACAATGGCTCAAGAGATTGAAGACAAACGGAATGACCGAGGAATTTTGTGCTTACTATGGTGATCTCATGCCGGCTCAGCGAAAGGTGTGTTGCTGCTTTATTCCAGATGTTCATGCTTTCATTTGTTTGGTATGACAGTTATATGATGACGAGTCAGCGTCACTGGTAAGTAGTTGTATGGCCCAATAACTACGAGGTTTAGTCTAATCTACTACAGGTTGCTAATAAGTCCTGGAACAAGACCGCTTTCGATGGAATGATGTACTAGATCCCAGTCATTTCAGCCCAACTTGTACTCCTCACACATGGGCTTCAAGTTCTCACAGACTCCTCGCATATGGACCCCTCTCATATTCTTATTACTTCATATTCCCTTCCTGATGCTGTCGCTTGCAAGCCATGTTTCGTGCTTTCAATTAGTGTCCCATTTGTATTAATACCCAGTGCAATGTATATCATTTGTCGTCCCATCCGAGCACATTCACAACGCAGCTGGTGTGCGCACATACAGTCATATATGAAAAACATAGATGAACATCTACGAGTTTGCCCCAGTCTTATTCGAAATATGATATGAGTTTCACGCTGTATATAACATGTGACGAGAGCTGTTCTTATTTTCGACCACCGCCAAAATCACATCTCAACATATCTGGACCTCTCCCATCAGAGGCCGTTCTCACTGGGCCTGAGCCGGTGGCTTTGGCTTTCCATAATCCCAGGCCAGGCCAAAGCCGTCACCAGGCCGTGACTTTGGCTCGGCTCGGCTCGGCCTATTCAGGCCCGGCTTGGCCTGGCCCACGGCCTGAAGCCGGGCCGTGCACATCACTATGCCCCATCCACTTAATCATTATCTCTCCATCGAGTTTTTACTTTCGGGCACCGTATGAATGTCACTTCCTGGTCTCTTGCTAACGTCGTGCGTTCAGCTCTCAGTGTGTGGTTCGGGTCCGTCAGGACCCACTTCCGTCGTGAGCTTCTCCTTTGTATGGTCTGGATTAGTGTTTCCTTTCGGACCCTTCGGTCTGCGCACTTTTCGGACTCAACACGCTCCGAAGGTTTGTCTTTGTCGATCCCAAATCCCTCCGAGCACAAGCTGCTTCTTTCGGACTTCGCGGGTCCATGCGCCTCGCCCAGACCCCTGCCTTCCTGCACTGGTCTGGCAAAGCCAGACCTTCCCACACACAAAACGAATTAAACCAAACAATCTCCCTTTGATTTGTTTATCTGAGATCTCACCTTTCCTCGTCTCATTCTAACCCCCCAAAGTAATATTCACTTGCTACGCACTTTCTCCTCAGTCATATCCTCCTTGATCGTGCCTCGCATGTCTCACACGTCTCAGCTGACGAATATTACTTTCTCCCTCCTCATCTTCTCTAAGACGACGCGTGAATACAAAGGCTAGCGAGATTGTTCCGTAGAGGTATAGGCTCCTTTTAATCTATGCAACTACAATATCTCTAGCGTCCTGACGTCCATCATGTCATGAACAGAAGCCACGTTCTTGACCCGCGCCATGATATTGTGGTCCGACGCGATTCTCTTGTATTCCCCACCACGCTGCTGCGCTAGGAAAAGTGCGCCAAAAGGCTGTCCAAGGCGAACGATCAACCTTAGCTCTCGTGACCGAGAGTCCATATCAACGAGCTCATTCTCTCCAGGAGCCTCGCCGAACGAATCGACCAACGGAGACTCGAGCACAAACTCGTCCACGCTCTGCGTATCGTCTGCAAAGTCAGGGAGTCCCAGGTCCTGACGATTCCATGGACGAACGAGCAGGAACGTCTGCCGAGTGGGCTTTGCCCGTGAGAATTGAATCAGTTTGTCTTGGGTGGTGATTAGCAGGTCTTGAAGACCGTCCGCCTTGACATCATAAGTGAAACATGACTCCTCGTCTTGGCCTCGCCTCCGTCTGACTTCTGTCACGGGAAATGCGATGCACGGCAATTGTAATCTGGAGGTCGCGAAACGAGGAGCATTGAGGTTGTCAAGGATGGTATACAATTTCGAAGCTGACTCTACAGCTACTGTATTTTGCAGTGCGGAGACCGATGTCTGCATTTCGTCTTCGGATAGAGGTGGTAGCGTGCATGAGGGGGCTTTATACGAGGCAATGTTGGCTGGGAGACAGCTATTGAACTCGGATGATTTTCCGACCCAGTCAAGGGCAGTGATGTCGCCCGAATGAGCTATGATCTCCTGCAAAAGTCGTCCAAGCGCGTTCTGTTTCTTCTCGCCGTAGATCACAGGGAGGTGGACGCGGAAAATGCCAAACAATGAGTATGCAATGTCTTCTTGCAACGTGGTGATACGGCTCGAAGCCCATTGAAGTTTCTCTCGGGTCCCTCTCATCCCCGGGCGGAAGGCGACGAGCGCCTGCTCATTGATGCCTGTTGAATGCTTCAACTCCTGCACGATAGCGACAGACTCCTTGTGATTGCTCGAGCGATCGTCGAGATATAGTGTCCAATCTGTTTGGTAGAAGAGAACGATGTTAGGAGCGAGGAATTCCTGGACAGTCCATCCTCGTGTGTTCCAAGTGCTGTTTGCCAGCGCGCCAGACTTCGACGAAGGTGGAACATCCGATAGGTAGATGATGGTGAGTGCTGAGAGGCGATACCAGACAAACATGGAGTTCACTGATTCTTGGAGCTCGACATTGTTGTTCTGGTCGATGCAGCAGGTATCGCTCCACGCCCAGCAATATCCCGCGTCACGAGCGATTTTGCAGAACATCTGCAACTTCACTACGGTTCCGACTGAATCCAAATCATACACGACCTTGTTCTGGATGTCGTGCAGCAGCGGCTCCTTGCTTTCCCACCTATGTGATAACATGACCCAACGGAAGTACATCTCTACTGCTTGTGTGATGAGCTCCGTTTGAAGATGCGCATGCGTCATTGATGAATACAAAAGCTCCTTGTACTCTTTGCTCGTCGTGAAGGTATGAATCTGTGTCTGTCGATCGCATAAACGCCCAGTGGAGGTGTTGATTAGACGAAGTGGGGCATTTTCAAGTTGTGCGTGGATCGCTGTTCGAAAAGCGTCTTCTACGTCTGAAGGACTGACATACTGTTGACGCAGCTCTGGAAAAAGATGTCATCATCTTTGAGTTGACACATGAGTGTTTCGGGCTTACTTCGTATCTGTGCATCTTGGGAATCATCCAACTTGGAGAGCATGATTTTGAAGGCCTGGACTGCTTCACCATAGTGTTGTGCACCTTGAAGCGCTTCATGCTTCAGTTCGTAACCAACATAAGACGAAGTATTGAGTTCCACGACCTATGAAATCAGTACGATCAGCAAGAATGACTAAGAAAATGATGGATATTGCACCTTTTCCGCGTCTTGAAGGGCCTCCATATATAGGTTTTGCGCAAACTTTGCCTTACTGCGGTGTGCAAAGGGGATGTGGCATGAGGGATCCAGCGCGATCGCTGCCGAATATAGTTCAATAGCCGTCTCGTAATTGCTTGTGGAGGCAGCGACATCTCCTTTTGTGACACAGCGTGCAGTGCAGTCCTGTATGAAGGCTAATCGACACTAGAATTAGTCTCGACGTTCAAATCGTCCAAGACCCTCACATATTCACCGGCAGACCATTCGAGGCAACTGGGCTCTGCAACCTCTTCAATCGTGCGGCACATCATATACTGATGAGATTCGACAGCTTCGATCACTCGATCTGCACGGAGGAATGCTTCGCATCGTCTTTGATTGACAGTTTGCCATAACGAATCCAAGTCCCAGCCAAAGAGCTATCCAGTACAATATTGTTTAGTAAAAGTAGCCTCTGAGGCTCCGTAGTGACGCACCACCGTGAATATCTTCAATCTAGGTTCAGAAAGTGCTCCGCGAAAGAACAAGTCGGTTATACTGGGAATATTATTGTTAAGTCCATCGGCAGCTTCGTTGTACCGCCCATCCTCAAAAGCGATTATTACAAGCTGTAGGTGTAGATATATCTAACGAGTGCGTTCAAGAGTGAGAAAACTCGTGAGTTCTGAAATGATGCTTACGTTGACAACGTTGCACGGAAGTGTATCTGAGCGTTGATAAGCAACGGCAAGTTCATGAACTCGTCGTATTGCCTCATCATGGCGACCAGCATTGAAGAGTGCAACAGCCTAGAAAAAATGACATCGAAGTTTTATCACGAAAGACTGACTGTGAAAACAGTGACAAGAATACCTTGACCAATAGTAAATAATAGATGGTAATCGGATCACGATTCAAAAATATGAAAGCGAGATCGAAAGCTTCCATTGCGTCGTAAAGCTGCTGGTTGCCACAGAGGGCAATGCCCTTGGAAATGTAACCCAATAACGAAGGTTGGATGGCAATTGACTGTGACAAATCCGAGTCAATCTGTTGTCAACAGCGTCATGATAGGCAGAGTGACCCACCTTGACTGCGTCTTGCAGCGCGCTGTCCCACTCGGAATTACGCGCCCTAACAACTGAACGATTGGCATAGGAGTCGTGGCCGTTTCCATCTGCGTTGGTCTCTTGGGTTAGCATCTCTTCATCGGGATGCAGGCCCCCAGCAACAGTGGATGCATTGGGGACCGTCGTGTTTATACCGAGGATCTACATGAAGCAAGCTCACGTTCCATGATCAGTATACGCATCGAAGGCGAACAGCTCACGTCGAATAAAGAGTGTTTGTCGCCAGTGGGCTCGTCATTGATATTGTTGTCGTGACCGCGCACTGTGACAGGCAGCTGTTGCAGAATCGGAGTGTGAATGAATAAGCTGAACCATGATGCGTTTCAGAATAGGTACCTGCGGGCCACTGCCCAAAAGAAGTCGCAACCGTTCATCCTCTATTATCCTTTCTTCTGCGTCGTGTTGTTCGCGTATGTTCTTAATAGACCAGAGCCAAGCCACCCCATTATCGCCCCCACTCACGATCAGTTCTTCATTGAGAGAGATTGCGACACTGTAAACAGGTGCGTCGTGGTCGAGCGGCTGTCCTATTTGCTTGTGTGTTTTTGTGCTCCACAGCCGCACAGTGCCGTCCAACGATGAAGTTGCGATGAAAGAGCCACCAGAAGAGATGGCGAGCGAGTTTAGATGGTAAGAGTGACCGATGCAAGGCCGATCGATCTGGTCTCCGTTAGACGAGTTCCAGAACTTGACTGTTCTGTCCTCTGACGCAGAGATAAGTTGCTGGCCGTCAAGCGACCACGTAATACTTTCAAACGAAGCCCTCCCAAGACCTGAAAATTCATTAATGTAAGGATCGATCTTGAGAAGTTCTTCGACATCATCGGTGCGACAAACCCGGATGGTACCTCTTCCTCCGGAGGCTAATTTTAGGCCATCTGGGCTGAAAGCTACACAGTGCACATGCGTACGATGACCTTTGAATGTCTGGAGCACAGCACCGGTCTTTGCGTCCCATATGATAACTGTTTCGTCAGTTGACCCGCTGGCAAGTTTCGTGCCATCGGGGGAGAAACACACTGACAAAACCGCGGATTTGTGCTTCACCAGATGCAATACTTTCTGCCTGCTCTCAACGTCCCAGATAATGATGGTGTTATCAAAATCATCTGCACCGCTCGCAATTCGCGTCTCGTCTGGCGATATGGAGATTGATCTGGCCCAGCCCCGGTGTCCCACCAATGGCGCTCCTACAGTTTCTCCTTTCTCCACGTCCCAAATTCGAAGGATGTAGTCATAGTCGTATGAAGAAGTGACGACCCGTCGACCGTCTTTGAAGAACGCCACTGCACACACTCTTGATTTGTGCCCTTGCATCGTCCGTGTTGGTGCTGGCGCCACTGCCCGCCCTCTCAACACAAGATACGCATCTCTCACTACATCAGGCACCCCTGACATGTTGGATTTACCTAGACAGAGAGGCGACGGTCAGTAGAACTTGAGCCCACGAGGGGCGTACTGTGGGTATATGGCTACGTCGTGGATCTTGTGGTGAGTAGCGTTGTCTGCCCATTATCCAACTTATGTAGGCGCTTGTGTACGTTTCTTGTTCCCTCTATATTACCACGATTCAGATGTTACGGCTTGGATCTCACGTCCCTTCCTCCCATCATCACTGCCCCTCTTCATAACGCCCGTTCGTACCTCCCTACTACTCCCTCCTACGGCTTCTTTTCCAACAACCGGGTCGCCGTGAACTCCTATGACACGTAAGTCCTTATCTTATACTAACGCAATTTTTCGTGCCAAGCGTCTCATCGCTCGCACATCTTCCTGCGAGTTCGGAGGCATCTCTTCAGTACGTGTCGACACCCTCCCGGCTGGTTTTCCGATGTCGACTCTTCCCGCTCCGACACGCCTTCTGTAGGAGCACCGGTCGCTGTAGGCTTGCTGCTGCCCAGAGACGCCTTTTGTAGGTATCTCTGCGCATCACAGTGGCAGTCAAACTCATTTCCCTCCTATTGCTATGGACCTAGGCACCACCTATTCTTCTATGGTTTCCTTCTGATTTTTATTGCATATTGGATCAACCTGCTTGTTGCAATTATCTAGCTGACAATGATTATATTGAAATCATTCGGCGCGAAGCCATTCCTCTCACTGCTCGTGCCACTCCAATCACAGTACAACGACGAGAAAACATCGTTTATTTCTGCTATAGACAATGTTTTCTGCTAACGGCACGCACAGGTCTACGTGGTCTTGAGTACCATGACCTTGTTCTAAGTACAGGTTATTATCACCTCTATTATCGTCGTGCGACGCTGTTCTGGTCGTTTTCTTTATTGTTCTTGATGGGTGAATGCAACGGACTTTGTCTGAGGAATGCACGTTTGTCGTGTGTATGTCACTTACAAGGTAATTACAAGAGCCTGATATGCTTGCTCCCACACGGGCACTAGCCAAACCCGGAACAGAAACTGATCTTCGAGTCAGAGTCGGACTACATATCATCATATCTCTGTGTTTCATCCCTAGTACCCGTTTCTAATACTTAGGTGTTGAGTGTTGTAAAATGAGTACCGCGTGCCGTACTAAATGGGTGAGGCGATCGAGCAGCGGCCACAGGGCTGACGGAGGAACGACTATATCATGACAGCGATGCAGCCCATTCGTGCGTACGAAATTAAATTATTCATTTACAGCACAAGTTCGTGCTTTCAGTATTTGCCAGTTGCAATCACTTGACCAAGCATTCGACGCTTTGAAACCGAGATGATGATCTCTCGACTCTAGCTCCGTTGTAACACAAGACTACGAGCAGCCCGTGTTTTGATTGTCGCGGATAGTATCCCCCGCTACGCACAGAACTAAGCGTAAAAAATGCTAAAATTGACCGCTACATACCAACTGTCACTGCGTTCATCCCGAACATGCACCTTTACTACAGCCAGAAAGGATCAACTGACTACTCTGGAGGATGCTTCTGCCTCTCTCTCAAGCGCATTCAGCTTTTCCTCCCGCTTCGCGTTTCCACTTGGCCCATTTCCACTGCACGAGTGCCCCAAGTTGCTTGTCCGGCGGGGGTGCGGTGCGTGGATGTGTTTCGTGGAGGTAGTAAGCAAAGCAACCTGTGAAAATGCCTAGCACTGGGTCAAGTCCACTAGTGATTATAAGCGCGAGCTTGTAGGACTGCAGGGGTTGTACATACCGAGACAGTAAGACGGGTGCGGGCATGCTCGACGCAAAAATGATTGGTCAACCGGTCATCCCAGGTGAGATTCTTTCCGTGCTGCTAGAGTGGCTGTGCCAATCCTGAAAGTTGTTTGTCCCTAACTTTCATCTACTGCCCTGCGTTGATAAGCTACTTGCCAGCGCAATGCGAATGTAAGTTACTCAAGACTTCGTTTCTTTCATCCGACAATCACAATTGCAACGGTTTTTATGATTCAAGTACAGGTTGAACGTGACAAGACACCAACTCGGGCCCGCGGGCGCACATCCTACTAGTAAGTCGCATACATGAGCGGAGGTTTTATTAAAAGGAGCGATATAGAGGGTGCACTTTCATTTGCACAAAAGCTTCGTTTAACTTCCAACTTGCCTTTTAATGTTTGCCCTAACCAACAGCTGCTGATAAATCATGAACATGTTTGCGCTGCATGTTGTCCGATTGCATCAATTTGAAGTGTCATTTTTGAACATAAGTGTGTTTGTCGAACCGTAGAAAACCAATTGGCCAACCAATGTGCACCTTCGATTTACTACGCGTAATTCCAACACCGCGTCATCACGGCGTTTCTTGATAACCATGCTGTGAGTTTATCAATCGTCCGCACGAGCGGGGACGGGCAAAATGTGAAGTCGACGCATAAGTTTGGCGCCAGGGCAGAGGATGTTGTAGAAAGCTTGCACAGGGGATACCAGCAGTATGAGAAGCACTTGACAATCGCTCTAGGCATTCTTGATCTTGTGGCGAAGCGGGGTGATGACGAAAGATGAAAGATGAGTCGACTAGATATCTGGTTGTGGAATTCACTATGGCGCACGACATTACCAGACGCGTGTACTTTCAAGTAGATCCAGTGGGCACATCATGAAGATATATGACTGGCGCTTTTGAAAGTGATGATAACGGTGACCTTCTCCAGAGGAGCTGCGGAGGTACTAAGATATGAACCAGGTGTGTAGTATTGCGTCAATTGGATGCGCTTCCGTTCTGCAGGCTTCTTCATGAACCAGGTGATGCTGGGGTGACGTATATTCCACCATAAGCATAACACTGAGCGCGCCACAGTGAGGTGGCACCCTTGGCGTCAGGGAAGAACGACCATACAATTAAACGTACTCCACTGCAATATGAAACAGCTGTTGATCCATCTGTTGGCCATCCTGCTCGTCCATGTACACGATGGTGCAATGACCAGGACTAGCCGTCAATCAAATGTGTATACCGTTGTTAGTCTGTCCTTGGCATAACGTCCAATCATCAGTAAAGTTGGACATCTCTAGGCGGCCGTGTCATGATGTCATGCTCTCAAGTGACACGCCAGCAAGATTGCTAAAATGTTGTTGCAATTAATGCGATCCATAAAATAAACATGATAGATGATGAGAGTCATGTACACTCATGAACTAGCAGCCCTGCGGAAAGATAATTAGACAGAAATAATGTCCACCAAGAACGCACACTCACGCAACTCTTTTCGGCTGGACTGTCTCTACAGCCTCGAGCTCAAGCTCCGAAAGAGCACGATTTGACGCAAGCTCTTGCACCAATAAATTCCCGTCAACGCCACCCATGCGTTCACAAAGTGCTAGTGCCTGGTGATGGAATTCCGTGGGCACTCCCTCAGCCTGGTCTGGCAACAGGATATGGGGGAGAATGCGAGTGTGAAACAAGCGATGAGCCACAGAACCACCCTGAAATGGACGCAAGACAGATGATCACAACACTTCAGTCTCGCAATGTGATACAGTGTGAAGGAACGTACAAATTGATGATAAACGCCACCCATTACAGATTGCACCGCATCTCCCATAACTTTGTAAAGACCCACACTTCTAACGATACCAGGGTTTCCTGTTAATGCATTTTCCAATTCAGCATCTGCGGGTTGTTTTGCAGATGTTTTGAGTTTTTTGTGGGCCAATAAAACATCTTGGGAGACGGTGGGAGTCCATCGCAGAATACGACCCAGAGACCACCGAGGGGCAACATGTTCACCCAGGAGGTAGGTATTTAGAGCACGAGAAGAGAGATATTCATAATCGTGCTGATTTTGGTTCCGCGCGACAGAATGCAGGAAGAGCAGATAATAAGACTCGAGCACGCGACGTCCTGTAAAAAAACAATAAGTACTCGGTACACATGACGGACTACCGAAGTCTTTCCTACGAAGCTGAGCCGTCCATTATGACCGTGAATAGCTGCCTTGTGACTCCCATGGGTGAGGATACGTTGTGCAAGCTCGGGAGGAAAATGAAGCGACGGGAAGACGTTATTTAGGTGAGCAGCAAACTGTGCACTGTCCTCAGCGATTTGGAATGATTGAGCCGGTTGAGGAGCTCTTTTGAAGGAACTGAGCGACCGACGAAATATTCGAGACATCTTGCAGCAGAACAACTTGCTGGCTGCTAAGTTTTACGAGTTTTGCTGTATTCCATAAATGGAAAGTATGTAGTTGATGGTCCGTGCGCGAGTTTGGGATGTATATAAGCGCGCTGCCAACAGTGTAACAACTCATACTTACCTTGATGGCATAGGCTCCTTCAAGTACCTGGGTTTGTGGGCCGTGGGGACCCTTCATAGCACGGCGACCCTGTCCATACAGAGGGTAACTACGGTTTGTATGGGCTCCGGCTCATGCACCGTCTCAATATTTTCCAGTCCTGCCACGGCCACTCTGGCTGGGCAGGCCGTCTTTTTTTGATCTTTATTACTCCTAACCCTAACCCTAGTATATAATAAAATTGGAAACTATACTTCATCACGATATGAGCGAATCGATTGGACTTGATATCATTTGACTAGTTATTGACAAGGCGGTAAAGATGGTTCATCACCCCATGGAATGTTTTCCTCTCGTCAGCATCTAGTCCATCACCAGCCCCCCTTTGAAGCGCGATTCCAACTACAACACTCCGTCGGTCTACGGCCATCCTCTTTGCTTCTTCAACCCAGATAATGGTGGCAATTTGTGCTGCGTATAATGAATGAAGCGTCTGCAGATGCTCAGAGGAAGCACCGCCAAGTAGGGGTGTGAGTTGAATGGCTGCCGGGGGCACAGGGAGTCCAGTAGTCAGAGAATCTGAATCCTCATCGAGATCATGAGCTGATAGCAGCGGCGTCGTCGCAGGGATGGATGCTTGAATCTTTTATATCCTTCGTTAGCAATTGAATCCAGTGCAAATGCTAAAAGTGCACCAAGTTGCCAACTTTGCCCATCTGCGTGACAAGCACGAGAATACGATCTGCAAATCCTTGTACCATAATTTCCGTGGGCACACCCTCGAGGTCCACTGAAGTGGAATGTATGCTGAGCATGGTCCAATGTGGACTTGTAGTGGACTGTCTATGTATATGAGGGCTGTTGTAGATTTGCTGGAGATCTACTTAAGCGCGTTGTCGTCTATTTGTTCCGTCAACGCATGTTCTCTTCAAGGAGAAATGTACCCTGACGTCCGAAACTCTCCTTCCAAGGGAAAAGCTAAGCAAGCTGATGCACAGAAATGGCACTCTCAATGGTGGGATTTCCATCCCCTAGCAGAGCATATCCAAAGGTCAATTCCAATCAACTTACTTGAAACTTTTATCTAATTTCCGTCTGCTTCAAGACCCGTCGCATGGTCTAATGCGTCGACTATATTCACTGCCCACCCTTCTCAGCCCTGTAATACTCGGAAGATTGTTTTCTTCCTCAAAGCAGTTTCTGGTCGTATCTCCGGACCAAATATTGAACAATCCCGCTGCTTATGAACCTCCAAATGTCATCACAGTTGCATCCAATGACCATTGGTTATTCGCATACTTTCCAGGCCGCGACTGTGACGGCGTCGGATGTTTGTGGCAACGTGGATATAGCCTTGACAAGTGGACCATCAGGGACTACTGGGCTTGCGAGCGAGGTGCTGGTGTAGTCAATGCTGTGTTCGTCGGCGCTGAACGCGAGGTGACATCATCTTATTTATTTATTTGGGAGATTCAAACGTTGAACGTCATGCTAGTGGGTCACATATCCGGATGGCTCTACCTCTCGGTTGGCTCAATGTGGACCTCTGACTCCCGTGTCTAACCCTACCCTACTCACAGTAACCCAGGCTCACCAACTGAACGTCTACTTCCTGCGGACTTATGCATCAATTGTAAAATCTTTGACGTGTTCCCTTGTCCAGCCGTGCTATACTGCCGAGAACATGAGCCAAGTTGCTCATGATCCTCCCCGTGGGCCCAAGACT
The DNA here is from genome assembly GCA_016628065.1 of Suillus lakei. NCBI lineage: Eukaryota > Fungi > Basidiomycota > Agaricomycetes > Boletales > Suillaceae > Suillus > Suillus lakei. Next base: position 1,351,729 of record JABBWA010000003.1, on the reverse strand, counting down.
TCCAGGCTCTGCGTTGCAGCTTCGTTCGGGTTCATTTTCAACGGTGAGGGTGTACGTTCGGGCATCGGTCACAGTTATCTGAGATTGTACGCGTCTTGCAGAGTATGTGTTTATGGTCGCCTTAAGATCCCGACGGTATCCGTTATCAGATACCCTAAGAGCAGCATCGGACAGCTCCCATGATCTCGGACTTTCTCTCGACATGCCTACAGATAATCAGCTGGATGAGCGCCCACCATTGTTGGATTGGAATTCATACGAAGAGGAGCAAATGATCGAGCTTTGTGAGGTGAAACTGCGTTTCGACGGCTCGTGCATGGGTATGTTCCGCGAAATGTAGAAATATGGATTTCTAATAGCTTCGTGTAGCCATCCTCACCGTACCTCTCCCGCCCATTTACCATCCTGGGCCTTGCTTGACAAACTTTGTGTTCGTCTCAGTACCTGCGTCCAAACCAGATATTTCCACTTCGCCCAAGGCATCGCCAAAGAAGGACAAGCAACCCCAGCGTGGTCAGGTAGAACCGCCTACAGCATATCTAGTCGCATCATTCTTGGATTTCGAGGAATGTAAGTTGACTCACAGTCCTTGTCACATTGAGTACTCATTTTACTCAATGATCGATTGATCGAAAAGACGCATCGTTGCCAAAGTCTCGCATAGTCGCATACTCAATAGTCAGGGTCGTTCCTCCTGCCAAAATTCCTTGGGTGAGTATTCCCACCTCATCATGAGCAAATTTCTAACTGAACTGCGGGTAGGCCGCTCGACTTGTCGGAGATCGGTCATTTTCTCCTCGCATTCTGACAGTTGCTGCGCCTGGCTCGTTGTCGGTTGCAACGAGAAAGGCAACTGTAGTTGTTGCAGTGACCGATCCGGGTGGGTCAATAGCACGAGGGGCAGCTAAACCAAAAGAAGTCCCCGTGGGCAATCTCTTAGCCTTGCAATTGTAAGCCGTAAACTTTGCTTTCAATTCTCCTGTTCTGATTGTTAACAGACCTGACCTCTCCGATGATCCCGACTGGGATCATCCAAGCATCCTTGCACCTGTTAACAGGGCGAGCAGCGACTGTGAGCTGATCTCCACGCTTGTCGCACTAATATTTACCTATACTGCGACAGGTCCACTGAGCATTTCCTACATCGCCCAGCAAATTGCTTGCCTGTGCAGTTTCGAGGCTGCAGACCTCCGTTTACACCCTTCCAAGGGCACGCATCACTTCAGGTTCGAAAGGTCGGTAACGTTACCATACACCTGCATCGATGCTTACGCACCTTAGACTACCCTGCATCAGTTACCTCTCGCACAAGCTTTGACTACTGCACTTCAATCTCGAAGATCAACAGCAGATATCTCTCACATTCTTTCTCTACCAAATACTCCAGCCTCGATGCTGCACGATACGCTCTTTGGAACTTTGACCTCGTATGAAGTGAATGCACGTCTTGGCACTGCGAACTCGTTTTCGATGGTGGATGTGATGGGAGCTGCTGTTGAGATCTACAGGTGGCGAACTTCTATTATTTTCTAGGTGTGTGTATCCTGATGTGCAACAGAGCCAGGGCTCGTCGGACGGAGAACGATGATGAGAACGAGAAATATTCGATGCTCTCGCGAAACGCTCTCAACATGTGTTCTGTCTCTGCTTGTCTCGCTGCTTTTGAAGACTGCAAGGAGCAAGAGGAATATGACCTCGGTGAGTCTGCGGTGTCTTCGTAACCGTTGAAACAAGTGCTTAACGGGTCACTTTCATTTGTTTTGTAAAGAGCCCGTCTGGCAGTTAATCAGCCTTTCCACTTGGGTGGTTGCTTTTTTGGAGGATCTTATGAAAGAATGCGTCTTCCTGGCCCACCTGGCCCACCCAACCCCAAACATGAGCCTAAATTCCAACGAAGTGATGCCGAAGGAGGAACCTATGGATGATAACCCATTTCTACGAGATGGTTTCACATCCCCCTTTCAACAAGCCACGAACCAATCGCCATTGGCCACACCGATACTTCTCCATCTAGTCCATCCACTTGCTCTTACGAATCTTAGGGCAGTTGTTTTTCACGTCAACTGTTTTCACCAATATTTAGCCTCGATGACGGCCAAACGGGAGAACTCCCAGTTTGCGAGAGATATCATGCTGGACCTCGTCAGTTCCTCGGGCTTGGACCTGAAAGCTCTCGATGACGTTCTCAGCGCTGCGATCCCAGAAGCGAGTGCAATTCCAGGTGCGTGTGTTAATTCCACTATGTATACAGTCGTTGAAAAGTTGAACTCTTCATTCAGTGGAAGAAATCATGGCGTCGTTTGCCGAGGGACACCCTGTGCCCGCACAGCATGAGCTACTAAAGAAGACCATCGGATCGCTCACGACGTCATCTGCGATAGATAGGCCTCGTTTGTTCATCAAGTCATCTGATCTTGTTGACGGGTTTGCGAATCTGTCAGCGTCAGATCGTCCTGCAGGAGATGATACAGGAATGGACGTGGTGACAAAGGGAAGGCTTTTGACACAAAATTCTGGGCTTCTGTGTCTTCGATGCGGTGGACGCTCTCAGGTCGGAGGAGAGGTGATGATTGCGGGGCATTCATCTCGCAGATGGAAGACTTGGGAAAGGATGTGGGCGGCGAGGTGCATCTGTGGGGGATCTTGGATGGGCGGTAATATCTAGTGTGTATGAGTATGCTACGCCGTGCTGCATGCGTTTCACCGGCCTGCACCCAAGATCTGATTGACCTAGATACCTGCATCTCCCTCTAACCATTATTGTACCAAGTCCTGATATGATCGGTGGTACACTATGTATTTCCATGAAATGAAGTGCGTTGGGGTGCAACTCCGTGGCCGCTTTGAGTGTAATGGCACTGCAACTCTAGTAGGTAAACCTCGATCTGGCTTGGATCACAAACTTTCTGCTCGTGGTCGAGGCTGGCCGTTGACCGATCGATCAACCAGACTCACTTCTATTATGGTCCGTGACTCAGGGATATAGGCGAAGACTGGACCCTGAGCTAGTGTGCGCAAACAAGATGCTACAATGACCTATTGGCCACCGGAATAAGATTTCCTCGGGGATCTTGTCGAACAGTCAGTTACACCAGACCATAAGCAAGGCCGTGACGGTTCCTACTTTGAGATGCCTAAAGTTACGTTGCCACACCTGCCTGTATCTGGGCTTTTTGCTGTCACGAAACCTTCAGGACCGACATCGATGTCTGTCATCAACGATCTGAAACAATTGGTTGGTAACTCGCGTTTGTTTGTGGAAGCAGACAAATTGGAAAAACGCGGTAAAGGTAAAATTCCTACTAGGGGGAGGCGCGCACGAGAGATAGTGAAGATTGGACAAGGAGGGACGCTTGATCCACTTGCTGATGGCGTTCTGGGTATGGTCGCGTCCCGTTGCCGTAGATCCTGGAGTCATCTCATCCTTGTGACCCTTGTCATCCAGTCGTAGGTATCGGAAAAGGGACCAAACGTCTCAACGAGTTCTTGGATTGTGTCAAGGTACTTCATCCATGCATCGATGGATCTAAGTTCAAGGGTTCACCGAGATTCATCAGGAATACCGCACAACGGCGCTTTTGGGATGCGAAACTGATACCTACGATAGTGAAGGTAGCCGAGTACGTGTTGCACCCTGGAGACATGTCACTCGAGAAGCCGTGGAGTCCGCATTAAACAAATTCAGAGGGGAGATACACCAGGCGCCCCCAATGTAAATATGTGATTTCCCTGCACCTTCCTGATTTCATATCATCCTTGTCAGTTTCTCCGCGCTCAAGATGGAAGGTAGACCGCTGTACGATTATGCTCGGAAAGGCATACCCCTGCCCCGGCCTATCGAGAAGAGGAAAGTCACGATACACTCGCTAGACATTCTCGAATGGAAAGGAAGTGACCACCAATTCCGTTGGCCAGAAAAGGAATTCACCTCTGATGAAAAAAAAGCAATGGAAAAGGCCTTAGAAGGAGTCGAAGAAAACCCTATCATCGAAGATGAACTAGAGCCTGCGGTGGGTGACGAGTCTCCAACGGCATTCGTACTCAGCATGAAGGTCTCCGGAGGGACATACGTACGCTCGATCGTGCACGACCTTGGGCATGCTGTCGGATCAGCTGCTCATGTTGTGACTTTGACTCGTTCTCGACAAGGCCGTTTTGCGCTTGAACCAACTGCCGAGTCCGAAGATAAAGGATGTGTTCCTTGGGACGTATTTTCACGGGCTTCTGAATCCGAGGGCGATATAGACGAAGACGGCTGGACACAATGGGAGCGGGAAGTCATCGATCGCCTGGAAATCGTTGAAGGTTCCAAGTCCCAAAAGACCTCTTGACATTACCTAGTACGCCCCCCTCGCTGCCTCCCTGTCATTCTTTGTATTAGGTCGCATTTGATTGGGTGGTTTTGTCCCTGCAAATTTCGATGTCATATCTGACGGGCAAACAGCTTACGATATCGTACATTTATAGTACTATGCATTGCGCCTGACGATGGCCTAGTCTCCGCTAGCCAGACCAATCGAAAGGAGTCGTTCCTTCGGAGTAAGACGAAGGCCTAGGGACGGTCCGGGCGGGATGCCAACGTGGTTATTGCAATCCAAATGAGTAGCTTGAGCACCACAGTACGATGCTTAGTGTGTGGTTCTTATCACCCTCACGCTACTCAAAGTTTGATTAGGAGTTTGGAGAACCTCATGTTCGTATTTTGATGCGGAGGCGTCAAAGTTTTGCTAATTTCAATGGAAGAAGCGTTTATCAGTTCGCGGCGCTGATAAGCCGCTTCCGTGAAATGAGGTGCGGATTTGGCTCCTTCACCTTGATACATGATTTTCTTGACGTATGAATCCGTCAGTATGGCCTCCGTCATTTCATTTACCCCAGGAACAGTACATCCTATGTTTGCGAACTGATGGGTACCTTCTGACCCTTGTTTTCACCCGCAGGTGCATTGCAGGCACTTGGCAGTGGAACGGAGGATCAGATACAGTCACATGTGAGATCACTCGAGTTGTTAGATTCACAGGTGGGGCCAGGTGACTTTCATGAGTACTGGTGTGCAGCAGTAAACCTGCGAAATATCCTGGGCAAAGCATGTCAGGATACTTTTGTCGCACGTGAAGCTAATTCGCCAAATTGAATTGGTTTCTCGTAGGTGTGCATGAGGCTATAATTGCCGGCGACAAACTGCGAACTATCTCCCAAAGTTGTCTCGACTGAGGCCTTTACCAAATTTGCTATGAAATTCTCTCGCCGACAGGACACTAGAAGTGATATCAACTCAATTGAACTCCATAGCATGCAGGTTTTCATATACCGGTGGAGAGTTGAATGCGGCTGCTGGGTGGCGATAATGCTCCGCAAGAATTATGAGTTGGTAAGCGAGACCTCCCTGTTGCCTGGCTGTACTAGTCACATTGACTCATCGATAGCGTTTTCTATTGCAGTCCTTGATGTTCTTTAACAAGGCGTCTTGGCCTAATGGGCACCATGGAATTTGCCAGCGACGGTCCGCAAGGGACCGCTGCATCCGGCTTCGGGCCGTATAACCTGGACACACGAGGATCGCCATCATCATGATGAAGTCCAGGGTCCTTATATACCCCCGGCCTATGAGACCCAAGTTATTGTGTCTCTTCACGGATCTCAATTCATCATGAGTCTCAACGGTAACGGTATACATGTTTCTACGATCCGCCCTTTGAAACCTGGCATCTATGCACCAATTCCATCGTTCTTCCTCCCCGAGTCCGAAGATCTCGGTCAGTCTCTCTCATTGCATGTCTGAATAGTACCTCGTAGTTGCAGAGCGCAGTACTGATCACTCGTTCAGACATTCTCTCTTTTGAGAACCATGTCGTCCGTGTCGCCACTGCCGGAGTGGGACCAGTGTTGGCTGGATCGATGGGCGAAGCCATCCATTTATCACATGAAGAACGGGTGACATTGATCAAGACTGCCAGGAAGGCACTTGATGATGCGGGATTATTAAACATTCCGATCATAGCCGGCATCGGCGCCGGCAGCACTCGCGAGTCCATAAACCTAGCAAATGAAGCCGCTGCAGCTGGCGCAGACTATGCTATCGCTATCACCAGTGGTTACTTTGCTGGTGCGCTTGCTGGCAACAAGAAAGCTCTGAATGCTTTCTTCCAAGAAGTTAGCTCTAAGAGCCCTATACCAGTCATGATCTACAATTGTCCGTGTTTTCTTTTTGTATATATATGACGGCAAGTACCTGACCGTTATCCTAGACCCTGGTGCCAGTGGAGGTATCAATTTAGACTCCGACCTCATCACCGAGCTCGCCGCTGAGTGCCCGAATATCTGCGGTGTCAAGCTCACGTGAGTTCCTCATTTATTGTACATGCAAAGGCGTGTATTGATCGTGTCAATTAGCTGTGGAGATGTCGGGAAGCTTACCCGCGTGGCAGCTACGGTCTCAGATCCGATGTTTTCATCACTTCACCCCCGGACAAACAAGAACGCGCCTTTCCTTGTCCTTGGCGGATTCAGCGACTTCCTCTTGCCATCAGCGTATTCAAATGGGCATGGAGCTATTACCGGTCTTGCAAACGTTGCTCCTGTACGTGGACAAGTTTCGGATGTAATTTCTCTTTGCTGATTTGCGTTTGTGTTAAGCATGCCATTGTGAAACTCTTTGAGTTATCCGAGGTCTCGATGGTTGATCCTTCCTTCCTTCCCGAGGCACAGCGGCTGCAAGGCATTGTTGGGCGCGCAGACGCTACCATTGCTAAGGCGTCGATCTCAGGAACGAAATACCTTCTGGAGAAACTATACGGCTATGGTGGCCACCCCCGAAGGCCCCTCCCGCCCATTGAGCCTGCGCCAGCCGAGGCCCTGTGGGAACATTTGCATACGCAAGCCCTCGTGCGTCTTGAACAGGAGGTCAGCGGAAAGGTGTGCTGAGAGCCAGACGTGGACTAAGCGCACGGGTACCACCTGTGTATGTATGTGCTGGAAGTTCGCTATGTTATATTCATTCAATGACGACAGTTACGGATATATATGTATCATGTTGATTTATTTAAATTGTGTACATATGCAATCACTTTAGCAAAGATTCGACTCCCAAGAAGATTGGAAGGCGACTCTTAAACTTGATCATTTCCTTGACACGATGACGTGTGGCACGCTGACTACTCTATGGATGCACCAGCAAAGCCAAATTTCTCACACTTTCGGACACCTCCTTTGTGCGATTGGCATCTAAGAGACTAGCTAGAGTTGAGCTAGAGATCAAGTTGCTTGACATATGTGGTCGGACCGCCTGTCATGTCGCTGTGAGAATCGGAGGCCGCCCTATCGTAGATCTAGTCTTTCAGAAGACGCTAAATCTAATTTATTTCACGAGCGCGAGCATAATCGGCGCACGCTCGTGTTTTCATTCTCATACTTGTCACCGTAGTATCGCTGAGCTCTGTAAGTTATGCACGTATACGCTCTACTACACGTGGCAACTTTCGAGTCGAGATGACGATCAACGATATCCGAGTCCTTTATATATCTAGCCGGCCCATATTGTTACTTATCGATGCCAGCAGAAGTTAGGGAAGGGTGCCTCCTGGGTGCCGCGGGCCTTATTTTTCCGATGATGATCCCTATTTACTTTCGTTATCATGAACTATGTATTTAACGAGTCTTTTATGTAAAACGTACGCCCACCTTACACCTTGAGGCCGTCTCTTTTGTCAACCGTGACCATGTCCATGCTGGCTTTCAGGCCGCCAGCAGCGAGGTTGGGCTGTCGGCCATTAAATCTCTATACTTCAAGGCGCAGCAGCCTCCGATCACTCACTTCAGGTTAGTGCTATTTTATACGTATACATTCGGGTCCGGATTGACCTATGACATATCCCGATAGCGTCTCGCTCATTTCACTGGTCATCGCGTAATGCAAACGAAGCCAAAGCTGCCCCAGAGGCGCCAAAGGTTTCTGGTATGTGCTTGTCCTTCATCTCAACCTGAGGCCTCTCTTTCACACGTCTTGACACCAGGCACCCCTTATACGTCTCTGACAGTCGGAGCACCGCGAGAGATATTCCCGGACGAGCGACGAGTATCTCTTACGCCCCAGAACGTCGCCCTCCTCAAGAAGAAAGGCTTTGCTAATATTCTTGTCGAGAAACACGCTGGTACACAGGCGCAATTCCTGGATGAAGAATACGTCGCAGCTGGGGCTGCTATTGTATCTCGAGATGAGCTCTTCGATAGAACAGATATTATGCTCAAAGTGCAAGCACCGTCCGTTGATGAAGAGGCCAAGGGCATGAAGGAGGGAAGCACGGTCATTTCGTTCCTATACCCCGCAAAGAACAAGGCCGTGGTAGATGCGCTGGCTTCGCGTAAAGTTAATGCATTTGCTATGGATATGATTCCTCGTATTTCTCGTGCTCAGACATTCGATGCGCTGAGGTCAGGCTCAATCACGGCTAGGCATGGAGAAGCAAGCATTGACCAGCATTGACAGCTCGATGGCCAATATTGCTGGCTACAAGGCTGTATTAGAGGCCTCTAATCATTTTGGAAGATATCTTACGGGTCAGGTTACCGCAGCTGGGTCAGCCTCACTGATTGTTCGTATCACTTTCAATATCTAACTGGAATTGGTCGTTCTTTAGGAAGGTACGCCATCCGCGGCACACGTGTTTCACATCGTCTCATGCAAACTTAGATTCCACCTGGTAAAGTTCTCGTCATCGGCGCAGGTGTTGCTGGATTGAGTGCCATCGTTACTGTAAGAACAATCTGACACCTTATGGTCATGTCTTGCTTATGATACTGCTACGCCAGGCCCGTCGGCTTGGTGCCATTGTTCGCGGTTTCGATACACGGTCTGCAGCTCGTGAACAGGTGCAGTCGCTTGGTGCAGAATTCTTGGAAGTCTCCATTGAGGAAGAAGGGGGAGGCGCTGGTGGTTATGCAAAAGAAATGTCTAAAGATTTCATTGAGGCCGAGATGGCGCTGTTCATGCAACAGTGCAAGGATGTCGATATTGTCATCACTACAGTATGTGCAGTGCCATTTTTCTTGGTCCGTCTGCTAACCAGTCTTTATAGGCCCTCATTCCTGGCAAACCTGCACCCAAACTGATTCGTAACGATGCAAGTATTCACCGGTGGATTTATGATGTATTTGACCCTTGTCTTAGATGGTTGCAGCTATGAAGCAGGGTTCGGTTATTGTGGATGTGAGTCATCTTTGGCAAAGAATCAAAATTTCACTATTGATGGGCTGTTATGCTTAGATGGCTGCCGAAGCTGGTGGTAACTGCGAAGCGACGGTTCCCGGCCAACTCGTAGTGAAGAATGGCGTGACGATCATAGGTGTGCCATCTCTTTTGCGTGATAGAAGAAAATTCTCAAAAGGACCAAGGTTACACTGACCTTCCCTCACGACTTCCAACACAATCGTCTACCCTGTACTCGAACAACATCACCAAGTTTTTGTTGTCCATAGGAGAGAACAACGCCTTCAATGTTGATCTTAATGACGAAGTTGTTCGTGGTTCTATCGTTGTCCACCAAGGTGCCATCCTCCCTCCTGTGCCCCGACCTGCTCCTCCTCCTGTGCGTCCCACTCCCAAGGTCGAAGCGAAGGCAGAGACCCTGGCCATCACTCCCTGGCAGAAGGCTACCCGCGAGATAACTACTGTCACAGCTGGAATGGGTTCCATAGTGGCTCTAGGCAAGATGACCGGCGCCGCCTTCATGAGCAACTTCTTCACGTTTGGCCTTGCGGGTCTCGTTGGATATCGAGTCGTCTGGGGTGTCGCTCCAGCTCTGCACTCTCCCCTGATGTCCGTTACCAATGCTATCTCTGGTATGTACCTTGTCTTTAGGTGTGAAATCGAGCTGAGCGTTTCCCAGGCATGGTTGGTGTTGGCGGTCTGTTCGTCATGGGAGGAGGATACCTTCCAGAAACCATTCCTCAGGTATTGGGCGCACTCTCTGTGCTCCTCGCTAGTGTCAATGTCGCCGGTGGTTTCGTCATAACGAAGAGGATGCTTGACATGTTCAAGAGTGAGTCGAGCCTTGATCTCGACTGCTACCGCAGTTTAACATTGCGCAACAGGACCAACGGATCCTCCTGAATACTCTTGGTTGTACGGTATCCCAGCCGTCGTGTTTACTGGTGGTTTCTTGGCCGCCGCCAGCACTGGTATGGCCGGTCTTGTACAGGCAGGCTACCTGACGAGCAGCATGCTTTGTATTGGTGAGCACATCGTGTTATTTTGGGAGTACGAAACTAATAGACTATGTATGACCTACAGCTTCTCTATCTGGATTGGCATCTCAGGCTACTGCACGGCAAGGGAATGCACTGGGCGTACTCGGTGTCGGATCGGGCATCCTTGCCTCACTTCTGGCGGTCGGCTTCCCCCCTGCCCTACTTGCCCAGTTCGCTGGTGTTGCTACTGTTGGAGGTACGATCGGTGCTATCCTTGGTCGCCGTATTACGGCAACCGAGCTTCCACAGATGGTAGCTGCTTTGCACTCCGTTGTCGGTCTCGCTGCCGTCCTCACTTCCATCGGCAGTGTCCTCGCCGACCCGTCTCATCTTTCTACGTTACACCTGGTCACTGCCTATCTCGGGGTTATCATTGGTGGTATCACCTTCACAGGCTCCATTGTCGCATTCTTGAAGCTTGCTGGAAAGATGGGCTCGAGGCCGCTGATGCTGCCCGGAAAACACATCATTAACTCTAGTCTACTCGGAGCGAATGTGTTGACTATGGCTGCTTTTGTCACGGCTGCACCAACAGTACCCTTGGTTGCCGCAGGGTATCTTGGAGCTAGCACGGTTCTCAGTTTCATCAAGGGCTTCACGACGACAGCTGCTATCGGTGGTGCCGACATGCGTATGTACGACTCCAAGCACTTTTAGTCTACTTCTGATATGTTGTTTGAAGCCGTTGTCATCACTGTCTTAAACGCCTATTCAGGGTTTGCGCTGGTCGCAGAAGGTGAGTGTCAGAGTTGAGCTGTAAGGAAGTGTTTGACCTTCGGATAGGTTTCATGCTGGACAACCCCCTCCTTACGACAGTGGGTTCGTTGATTGGTGTCAGTGGTTCGATCCTATCATACATCATGGTGCGTGTATATATTTTCCATATTTAGCAGTAGCTCAAATGATATCTAGTGCGTGGCGATGAATAGATCACTACCAAACGTCCTTTTCGGTGGCATTGGCACTGTTGCACCGAGCGAGGCCACTAAAATTGAGGGCACTGTCACGAAGACAAACATTGAGGACACGGTGGAGGCTCTTGCCAATTCTGAGAATGTGATCTTGGTAAGACTTGATGATCGATCCAATTTGAAACACTCCTAAACTTAGATATCAGGTTGTTGGATACGGCATGGCTGTCGCCAAGGCTCAATATCCTATAGCAGAAATATGCGCTATGCTGAGAGCGAAGGGTATCAAAGTGCGCTTCGCTATTCACCCTGTAGCTGGTCGCATGCCTGGCCAGTGCAACGTCCTGCTGGCCGAGGCCTCTGTGCCCTACGATATCGTCTTGGAGATGGACGAGATCAACGATGATTTCAACGAGACTGATGTGACGCTTGTCATCGGCGCCAATGATACCGTAAACCCTATCTCGCTTGAGCCTGGTTCGCCAATTGCTGGCATGCCTGTTTTGCATGCATGGAAGAGCAAACAGGTCATTGTGATGAAGAGAGGAATGTCCAGCGGTTATGGTGCGTGAGAAACCTTCACATCGCTAAGCTGTCGACTCACATTTCTGCAGCTGACGTCCCAAACCCTATGTTCTATATGCCAAATACGAAGATGCTGTTTGGTGATGCTAAAGATACCTGTGATGGTGGGTACACGAATGAGAGACCATAACATTCTTTCGCTGATAACGTTTCTTTTGCAGCTCTCAAGAGAGGCTTGGAACAGAGAGCCTGAAGTCGTACATTCTCATATTATATATCTATCGGACCTGTACATGTTATACAGTGCACTCCTTCGCATCGTTTTCGAGATATCTAACAAGGGCATCACGCAAACTTCGAGAGAGCTTCCATGGAGTATTTGATTGTATTGTATATCACATTGTATATCGTAGGCCGACTATCGTCGTGCAATCAAATTAGGACAACGTGAGGATGGGGACACAGAATAGGGGGTGTACCGTAAACGTAAGCGTTCGAAATATGCATGTCCGAATTAAACAAGAGTGACCGTCCTTTCCGGTGTATATAAGTGGTCGAAAGTGTTCCGAGCACTCCCAGAGCGGCTAAAACGGGCTGAAAGAGTCCAGGCTCGGAAACATGGCACGTCCCAATGTGTACTATCATCCTTGACGCTCAGTTCTTGCCCACGTACGCTAATCTTGATGTGCTAGGGTTCCGCCCGGGCTGGTTGTACAGCCATGTTGCGATAAGGACGATGACAGAGCCAAGGATGAACGTGAACGTCATTTGGAAGTCGAAAAGTGCAACCGATGCTAGGAACGAGATAACGATGCTCAAACTCGTGGCGAAGCCCTTGAGGATGTTGTCAGAATACTTGATGACCATGGCAGTGACCAGTCCACCAAACACTTGGATGACAACCGTGGCCCACGCCCATGCACCAAAGTTCTCGAACAAGGAGCTGAGGAGTCCCGTTTCAGATGGTCGTGAGAGGATGATGGGAACAAGTGCAGGGAGGAGGGAGAATGCAGAGAGCTGCACGTTGCGGATCCAAAGATCGGACTGAGAATTTTTGAGGACCATTTCGAAATAGACACCTGCAAGGCCGGATGTGAAACATGCGGCAAAGACCGCGAGGAACCCCTTAAGGGCGTTCATCGAGGTGCCATGGAACAACAATGAGGATGCGACCTTGCTCGTGTCGCTCACACCAGTCTGTATCTGTACCACCCCAACTCCGATAGCAAGGAACAGCAGCGCTAGCCATTGGCTGGCACTCAACTGTTTTCGCAGGAGTATCACTGAAAACGCCGCCGTGGAAAGGATTTTCATTTGATAACTGACTTGGAAAGTTGCTGCTTCTAAATTGGTCGCGGCAACATACTGCAGATTATTCTGAATGACTGGAACCCACGAGGCGAGATTCAAGTCAATGAGAGCAAACTTGAATGGACGGCGTAGAGTACATACCATATAGGATGGCGGGTATCGACAGCTTCCAGCAATCCGGTGAGAAGACTTCTCTGCCTAGTCGTCGGACGCGCAGAAGAACCTTTGTAGGATGCCAGAAGCGGCTGGCAGTAAGTGGTAGCTGTGGGGTGTCGGACGTGTAAGGGGTAACACGGTTTATTCGGGCAAAAGCAATGGCTAGTGATATGAACCCTTTGAGAAGTTCGTTGAGAAGAACGGCGGTTGGCGCAGAGTAGGACTGGGATGGAGGAATGGACACGCGAGAATAGTGCATTATTAATGTTAAGAGAGAATTCTGAACCGCCAATGTCACGAGTCTGTAAACACGAGTGTGTCAATATGGTCGTTCGTGGTTCAAGACAAGGAAACTTGGCAGGATCACGCCAGGCTTGAATGTTGCAACAAGTTGGCTGCGGAGAGGGACGCGAAAACTCACGATATGTATTTCAATGGAATACCACGAAAGGAGGGAAGCAGGCGTGATATCTGCGGGCAATAGTCCGAGCTCTTCATACTCGATATCGTCGTCGCCGCCTTTGAGGCCATGGTTTTCTTGATGCGCAGGGAGGACGAGCTGGGGCATGAGAGATAATGATGGGGTATAAAGGAAAAGATGCAAAGGGGTATTACAGACCCGGGTGGTATGTGAAAAAGCGTAGGACTAGTATTGGAATAACTAGGGGCGTGTCCAGCAACAACTCCAAAGTTCAGTCTGGCTTTGGGTCGTCCGCAGCTGCCAGGCTTTTTTTTCGTTGGCGCAGTTGGTTGCAGTTTCTTGTCCGCAGCAGGAAAAAGACACGGAAGGAAGAACTTGAAATTTGAAAGTTAAACTAGCCCGCTATAAACACCTCTCACGAATCCAAACGCAACAACTCCCGCATATATCACATGTACAGCTGTCAATTTTATGTTTGTTGACTTGCCGGAAACAGTTCCTGTAACCTGATCGAACCAGCAGATAAGACCGCCAAGCTTTGGTAGGGTCTACCACGATCAGTGGCACCAGACAACAGTGGAGACTACAAACGTAAACCGCTCAATTGCTTAACATCCGTGATACAAAACTACTACAGTAGGTGACAGTCTATCATATAGTTTGTGTGCGATTCCATATAAATCAGTATCCGGATGAAATCCCGCGACTCTTCCTGTCTCCATCATACAATCCATAGATGCTGTATGTCGGGCTGTGGTAGTCGGCATATGCTTCAGGGTTAGCGTGAGCAAGTGCCATCTGTGCAAGTGATGGCAGTGGTGGAGGCGATGGAACACGCGGTGGTCTGTCCTCCACTCTCTTCTTCAAGCTCGTCTTTGGTTGGCTGGACCCCCCGGAACTCTGCCCTCCCTGAGATTGCGCCTCCCGCGTCTCCCTGGCTGCTTCGGAAGGACGTATGTTTACCAGTGATGCAGCCGACTTTGACGCCGCGAAGTCAACCATCATCAAACTTCCAAGCGCCGCAGAGTCAGGTGAAGATGGCTTGTCATAATTCAGCATAGCTTTGGGAACTGGCTTTTTTTGGTTGCGTGTGCCTGTCACGACGACCTTCTTTGCTTCTCCAATCACACTCATGGAATCATCTGGGTACAGCGTTGGATGAGGGGATGGCGGGACAGGCGAAGCGATTCCAAGAGCACAGGTTAGCGCCTGTGTCTCACGGCCTCGATGAGACTCAGAACGTTGCAAACCATGGCCGTGATCAGGATGGAGGCCATCCTGCTGTCCGCGGTCTTTTGACCATGCCGAAGGAGCTGCGGAGGTGCGAGGATATGAACCAGGTGTGTAGTATGTCGATTTGATGCGTGCACGGCCCCCGTTCTGCGCGCTTCTCCCGGATCCAGGTGAGGCTGGGGTGGTGTCCATTCCACCATAAGCATAGCTCTGGGAGCGCCGCAGCGAGGAGGCATCTTTGGGGTTAGGAGGAGCGACCATGCTGTTGCGCGCGCGTCCTGTCGCGACCCTGTCCTTTGCACGTGTCATAGTTTGTCCATCGCCTGTCAGAGGTGCTGTGCTGTCGATGGCTACGCCCACGTTCGTCGCACCATAGTAGGGAGTGTTGGCCGGTGAGTTTGGGTAAAGCGACATAGAGACAGTGGACAGCCGAGAGACCGCGCGAGTGATTGCATTCTGGATAGGCTGCAGAGGCGGCTGGGTTCTTTGTCCAAATTTGCCTTGGCCAGTGAAAGGGTATTTGTCCTGCCCATCAAAAGAGGTCCGTTTCTCGGCGAGCAAGTTCTCTTGACTGCCTGATCCTTTCACGGGGTCACCTGAAGATGACTTTGAGACTGTGACGGTTGGCGCCGGCTTTGGAATTCCGGAGTGATACTGAGTCCATGTCCAAAGCCCGGTGTTTCCTCGCGCACTCCTCAGCGAGGGCGAGAATCGTTCCTTGCCTCCAAAAACCGGGGATCCGGACCCTTCGCTCTCAAAGTGGTCTGGGAAGGTACCATCCTGAAGAATGGGGAGAGAGGGTGTTGGATACTTGCGGCGGTGAGGACGTCTCAGAAGCCTTATCACGATGAATACCCCCAGTAAGACGACACCTCCAACAACAGAGAGAGCAATTATTGCCGGTTTTGAAATTTGGTGGGAAGGCGAGGGTCGTGGTACTTGCGCCGCCGATTGGACAGTATTGTGAGACTGAATTGAACTCGTGCGAGAAGGAGTAGAGGTTACCACGATAGCATGCGGATTTTCTGCGGCTGGTGTCGGCGAGAGTGAGAGTAGTGGTGGTAATGGGGTGAAGGTTGAAGAAACCGCGCTGATCTTGCCAGTGATCGCTGCAGCGTGATACTCCTGGGGCTGATGGGTTACCGAAGAAGACGCAGTAACCGGCGACGGGGTGAAATATACTGTATCACCGCTTGGAGGAGGAAGGCCAGTGTCTGGTACAGGATTCGGTACGTTCGTCATCTCCTGGGATTCGTAGTCCGCGACACGAACGGGTCTGACAGAAGTCGCCTTTGCTTTATCTTTTTTCTTAGAAAGAGCTTTCTTGGAGGTTGATTTAGCGGCAGACATATTTTCTGCGCTGATAGCAGGCATCAAGGCGGCGGCGGCCCCATCTGAGTCATCCACAGAGAGGAGTGTTCGAGCGGCGGAAGATAAAGAGCGACTCTTTTTTGTTTTGTTGTCTGGTTCATTACAGCCTACTTTTCGGCGGCCAGCGCAAATGGAAAAATGAGCGAATGCGAAAAGATAGGTTGGCGCGAAGTAAAATACAGAGAAGATGTATGAACAAGAAAATCAACCACCATGACATTGACGCGTCGAGAGCACGTGCATTGATTTCTCACGTAAGCATGAGTTTGACTCTTCGTTCGGCGTTATGCAGCGATGCATGCTTCGTTGTAAAAAATATGGCTAGCCCACTAGGCGGTCGTTCGGATGAGACGCAATACGAAATAGAGAATCGGATAGCTTATATAGCAGCCTTATACGGGCATGGTTTCATGTAAGATAGACCGCAGTCATACTTCGCTTGATCATGTGATCAGATCGTGACATTTCGTGACAGAAGTGCCAGAATCGCATCTCGCCCTTCAAATCGTCTTTCTTCACCAAAGTAAAACCTAGGAAGGTTGACTAAAGTACATCCCCAGAGAACCTCGGTTTCAGAATTAGAATACCGTATGAACTGAGAGTAGAGATGGCTTTATCATACTCGGAATATGTGCTTTGTGCTTTGTCAGCTACTCAATTGATAATCTACGTGTGACTTCAGAAGTCATCGACGGAACTAAGTATACTACCTCTCCGCCACGCCGAAATGAAAATTGTTCAGTGTTTAGAATCTCGGAAGTTGGGCAAGGAGACAAAGAAAACTCATTATCAAAAAGTAGCCTACAGAATTCTAACTTAATGGCCATACTGACTCTCAGACAGTAACACAGTGTCACAACAGGTCACCGCCAGAGTCACACCACGTGATCAGGCGAGGTATAACTGCGGTCTATCTTAGGAGTTGAACCGTGCTTAGTTAATGAGTCAGTGGCAGTGCCTATTCAATCATGGACCCTGACTATACAGTTCGACCCTTCCAGAGTCCAGGCGTAGATTTGGTTCATTTTCGGCGTCGCACCCCAGTTTGTGAATGCACCCTAGTTTTATCTGGTGCATTTTCGTAGATCTACTACCTCTCTGTGTTCAGCTCAGGTAGAGTATCTACGTGACTGCAGCCAACAAACACTACCATCAGCGTGACGCAAAGGTCATATGGACATCTTCAACTATCACAGGCGCGTCGTCCTTGCGTGCTGAGCGGGACTTTCGATTAAAGTTTACCCGTTTAGTAGATTCGGCAGAGTCGCAACCGACCCAGCTCTTAAAGCACGCACTTACGAAACAAAATTCAATTGTGGAGCATAGCGACGAGTGGGGTTTGAATCAGGAATGCGAGCAAGAGGGAGATGGCAGGAATCTCAGTATTAACTTTTCTACTGCTTCCGTGATGGTCCCGCCTGCTCGAGGTTCAACGTCCCGCCACCAGCTCAACTGGCTCGCCCCAACACAGACGCAACCACAAATTTTGCACAGGGAGGAGGAAATAGTCGAGGAAGGATCCCAGAAAGAAAATACTCCAGCCTCAAATAAGAATAAGCCCGAAAATGTTGCGCGTACTCGCTCGTCATCTCCGCAAGCATCTTCTGCCAAACCGGTCAATGTAAAGGGTTCCCGTGCCGATTACTTGAGCCACCCTGATTCATGTACAGCATCTGGTATCGGAAGGGGCGAATGGTGAGCCACTAATCAACCTTTGTAGTTTTTGCTTTATAAAGATTGTGACGTCCTTGTTGCCTTTTAGTCCCAAAGTCTGTTTCCTTTCAGTCTCCTCGTTCAGCAAGGCTGGCTCAGCCACTTCTCCAACCTACCAAATCCCTTCCTGTGGCACCCAGCCGACGTCAGAGATCCCCCTCCCTTTCCTCGCAAGATTCCTTCGGTGGCGCAGTATCACAAGATCCTGCAGCAAATTACATAGCGCAGGCTACTCAAGTTTTTGACGTACCACTCTCTGACCTAGGGCGCACCACTGCAACCCATCTCGCCATGGATGACACCACAGACCGTTCATCCAAGTCACAGGAGGAGGACGATGATTCATGGATGCACAAGATACGACGCGCTTACGAGCAAACCAAAGCCAGCGAAGCCAGTGGCAGCGTCCTTGTGGCAGGTACTCCTTCGCATTCGAGCGGGTCTGAAGGCTCTTCCCAGAATGTAAGCTTCCCTCATCCCGATGCCTCGCAGCTGTTAAATGATGGCGAGTCTCTTTGTTTAACTGATGTTTCGCCCAATCTCATCACTTTCCGTCTCATGTAGAGGACTCACTTGAATCCGTCGAGGCACAACGCAATCGATACGGGGACCAGGCGAATGCGTCACAATCTTCACTTATTGTGGCGGAAGATGAGCCCTCAGAGGAGAAAAAACCTGCCGCAATGCTTGAACCGTTTGCGCCCACCCAGCCATCAACACTACCGGACAATACTGCTACAAGTGCAATTGCTGATGATTTATACGCGCGAACCTTGCGTTCTGAAAGTGCTCGTGCCACGTTTGGGACAACCGCCACGCCAGCTCCGCGTAGTCTCATGTCTTTAATCCGCCCAGAACAACGGGAGCGCAGACTTCGACAGATGCAAGGCAATGGCGCCGGTGCACCTCCGCCCCCCGTGAACGACAGAGTAACTGCACAGCCGTTTGAATCTGTTCAGACGCCAAATGAATATGCCGAGACCCAACCTTCAAGTATCGTAGCGACAAACCCTTCAGACTTGCTTTCTGAGGACAACGGCGCACCTCCACCAGTCAGACAGCCACCTTTTTATCGCCCTCGGTTACCGCAACCCCAAGATGATAACCTTGACATCGTGCCCGACTCTGAACCACCCATACCGAGCGCCGCTTCGCCAACAGGAGTTCTTCGGCTCAACGAGAGTCCTACAAAGCGCCTTTTTCGTCCTCTTAGCCCCATGTCTGAGCTTAGCTCAGGAGAGATCGTTGCAGACTCTGTGGAGGTACCCGAAAGCAGCCAAGATCCGGAGAGCGATATTCCTCTAGCTGCTCTTCTGCAGGTCAAGTCAGCTGCAATGTCGGCAGCAAAGCCGACTTCAGGCAAAACGCGATCCTCGATGATGCTACCATCTATCCCTCCGCCCCCTGTGCCGGTCAAGAAGGTGACTGATCTTTATCTGTTTCATGACGCTTGTCTTAACTGGGGTCACCATCAGTCTGTAAAACCTCAGGTAAAGCCTTCCACGACGAAACCGAAGAGTTCAACTCGTGGGAAGAAGGCGAAACAAGAGTCTGGAGAAATTCCTAGCTCTGCTCCTGAGCAGGACCTGCAAGATCGAACCTTAGTGCCTGACCGAGTGGCTACCCCTACGGTAGTCCCTTCTTCGTCCAAGAAGGGGAAAGAGAGAGCGCCACCGCCGCCTACGCGCAAGAGCGCTCGTGCTCGTGCCACATCCTCTGCAGCGGGCAAGAAGCGTAAACACTTTTCGGATACTGAGGCCTCTGATGATTGTGAGGACGAGACACATCCGACTCCGAAAGCCGAAAAACAGGAGGAGGAAGAGTCGGAGCTCGCTGACGATGACGACTATATGGACGTTGGTCCCGCTCCTGCTGAGATCAAAGCACCTTCATCGCGGAAGCGGAGACGGGTTGAAGATGTCAAGCCTGTTCGTGCCACGTCGAAGATATCCACTCGTAGTAAAACCTCTGACACCCCTGCGCCGGTTACACGAACTGCAAAACGGCTTCGTCATACTGTCTCTACAGGCCGTGCTCTTGCAGGTCAGCCCGCCACACGCGTATTCGCATTGTGGAGGCAAGATGGTCATTATTATGCGGGTACTGTTCACTCGTTACAGGCCGGTACTAAGTATCTCATCAAATTTGACGATGAGACGGAGGACCAGGTGGATGTCGCTATGCTCCGTCAGTGCGAATTGCGGGTCGGAGATGCAGGTGATCCTTTGCCACAGCAACTTCCGCGGCACAGTGGTGGATATCAATCAGATGGAATCAGGATCCGTCGGTGTCGAAGTTGACGACGGTTCTGACATCATAAGTTCACACTACGCCATTTCGGACGTCCGGATCGCCTCAAGAGCTATCCAGTCTCATTGGAAAGACCGCACCCTTACTACAAATTCCATCGTCACAATCATTCGACCGAAGCCTCTACGTGCTACGCTCTCGCCTTCCGGGATGTCCTTGATGAGTGCGACCTCGGTCAAACATAAGAAGCCATTCGCGAAGACTGGTTTCGTTGTGACGCTCACCGTCCGCAACAAGCACCCCGAGCAAATGAAGGACAGCGTGATGCTAGCTATCAAGCACAACGGGGGCACAGTCATCGACGACTGGTCAAGCATTTTCCCCATGGAGGGTACCCATAGCCAATCAAACAAACGCTGGATAGCTTCCCAGGAAAACTTCAAGTTCAAGCCGAAGCCAGAGTTCGAGGGCTTGGAACGTGTTTTCTTCCTGGCTGACGATTACAATCAGAAGCCTAAATTTCTGGTGGCTCTCGCTCTTGGGATTCCATGTCTATCTCATGAATGGATACGAGATGATTACCTAAAAAAACCAACATCACCGGTACGTTGGGTTTGAGCCTCCCCGATCTTCTGCTGACCACCCCTTCGTTTAGGACTGGCAACCCGTACTGCTTCCTGCCGGGTTTTCAGAAACATTGAGCGCTCGCGTATCTCAACTTGTTGACCTAGACTGGGGTAACTGCAAGGAACACTTGATTGACATCATGTCGAATACGGTAGCCTCCAAGTTATTCTCTGGCATGACCGTACTGTGCCTCGGCGCCTGATCTTGTACCCGTACCACAACGCGGGGGGAGAAAAGTAAGCAGTACATTTATGGCCGCTTGTTGTGTCGATATTCATTGCCTCGTACAGGGTGGTTCCGATGCTACACAAGACGCGAGCCGAGTCGTTCCTTGGATTATGATTTGCATGGGTGCTTCTCGCGTGGAAGCCGTGACCGAACTCAAATTTGCGTCCAAAGATCTTCCCGCGTATGATTATGTTATTGTCAAGGAAGCCACAGATTTCCCCAAGGACCTTCAGGACGACGTGACCCTCGTTCACGTTCCTTGGGTGAAGGATTGCCTCATTTCAGGAAGGCTTTTGACCTTGCCTAGTCGTTGACAAACAAACTTGATATCCTCCTGACGATCTTATTGGTATCTTGACTATTTCCTGCGTGCTGTATATCACTCTTACTTGCTAGCGTACTTACTTGCTGTCATGCTTTGGTTTAATCATAGTGTACTTGAGACGTTCTTGATCTTGCAATAAATGCTGTTGCGATCTAACTCGTTTGTAGATTCACTAATTAATATTGCAATGCATGTTATGTAAATTGCTTCCGTAACGTTCTCAATGATGTTGGTAACCGCAATTGGAAATATTTTCCCACATATGTGTACAACACCCAAAATGCGAGACCTTACTCGAGGCTTTGTGCTTTCCATCCATGTCACCATGAGTGACCCAGAGTACGAAGTCGGTGAGTCTCCGAGCGCCTGTTGTTTGTAGTCTCTTATGGTCGTACTCATGATGGTTCAGAGTCTGTGACAAAGGCGCGTGTGGATGCGAAGCGGGGCAAGAAAATTATATGGGTAAGTCCAAGACAATGCGCTGTTTCAGTATGTAGGCTAAATCTTTGATCGTAATAGAAATATTATGTCAAAGTGAGTACATAACGTATAAGAGTGCCGCGTTTTGTTCAACTGACACTGACGCGTCGCAGTGGAAGGGGTATAGCTTGGATGATAGCACGTAGGGTGACGTTTTACTTGTTGGGTGGCTTCCTTACTTACATATTTACCGCACAGTTGGGAACCCGAAAGATCTTTTACAGCTGGCTCAAAGCATTTCCTCAAGACGTTCTGGGCACATGCGTTAACCCGCGGCAGAGAGCATACAAACCCACAGCTTTTTGAGACAGGAGAGGAGGTTCATGTTTCGGGCTTTCCTGGTATGCCATGTGTACCCCTACAATGAGCGCGTATGTCTAACAGTTCATTATGGTAGGGGCGAGTCCACGTCTTGAAAATAAATCTAGTAGAGACAACCTACAAGGACCTTCTGAGACATTTGAAGATGATGCCTCCGATGATGAACCCTTGACCACGAAGAAGCGGCGTAGACATAAAAAACCCGCAGGAGAGCCAAAGGCGAAGCGGAAGCGCGAGTCAGAACCTGGCACCGCTGGTAATAGCTCCGCTCAACGACTGAGAGCGTTTGGGCCCAAAAGCAAGGCCAAATCATCGCCACCAGCGAAAAGAAGGCGCGCTTCGTCACCAGGCCCCCGTAAAGTCGAGGGAGCCCGTCAGCTTTCTCTAACTAAACTGACCGATACGGATGCCGAAGGGGAGCTTGACATGGAACTCTTTGGAGAAGTGGAAGAGGTGGAAGAAGAACTGATGCTGGTAGGCCCCGATGGCCCTGATGATCGAGATATCCCCAACTCCCATGCTGATCCCGCCAAGGTCAATGGGACGATCGTAGAGTTTGAGGACCTTCGCAGTTACTCTCCTGATATCCAGGACACCATCGAAGTCAGTCAAGTACTGACCGAAGATGTAATCCTTTCGGCCGACGAGGGACGTAATTCACCTGACCCCCTTTTCGATTCTCCTTCGCAACCAACGAACGGTGAAGGATCTCGGTCTCCCGCTGAGCTAACGGTACCTCTTCACCGTGCTCGGGCGGCTAATCCTTTGGTCAAGTTTATCGATGCTGTACCGTTGATGGACAAAGATTCGGGGGCTGCCATTCCCGCAAAGGCACGGCCAAAGCCTGGTCCTGGTGGACGTTCCGTGGGTTCCCGGGGCAATAACCGGAGCTCCTTGTTAACAGCTGTGAAGGGTGGCCTAACTAGCGTGAAGGGTCGCTTCGGGCGGGCAAAGGATGTGAGGGGATCGGAACCAGTTGAAGATGCGCCAGCGCCGCCCCACCCCCCGGAGCACGACTTTGCCATAACATCTTGGACTGATGAAGATGCAGCGGGCGAGACAGATCACGAACATCAAGAAACGGCACCCTTAGCTGACCAAATGGAGCCTGTGTCCAATCATGCTCCTGCTCCTTTGCCAGTTCCCTCTGGACAAGAATTGTTGGAGATAGCAGGTTTGAAGCCGGATGCAGACGCGCTGCCTGACTTCGAAGATGAAGCGAATGTCGCACAGCCACCTCAACCCACGAATGGAATCTCAGTAGAAACTCTCACTGATGATGTTCCAACCGAAGATGCAGCCCCCCCGGCTACCGTGGCCGTAGAAGACGAAGCGGCACGAAAAAGGTGAGATAAGTCGTAGAGTGTCATCTGACCTTGCTTGAATGATGTATTTTTCTAGTCTTGCAGAAGCCAAAGAGCAGCTGTTCCCGTCTGTGCAGCCTACGGCTTCGGTGACGTCCATTTCAAGCTTGTCATGGAAGACGTCAAAAGACAACACTATCTTTGGACCAATGTGCGGCCTTGCTTGTTTTTTCTTCGGTAATGCCATCTCACTTCTGAGTAGGTATAAGTTACAGGAACCGGCTCAAGAACCTAACGTCAATGAGTTCGTGCCGTGATTTTCGGATGATTCCTGATCTAACCATCACTAGATCTGTTCCCACATTCAAGCTAATTCTGAATGCCAACGCGCCCATCCCACTCGTGTTGAAAGATTCAAACAACATGAAAGGAGTTTCATTCACCGACATATACGCTGACAAGTCACTGGACGGTCGAGCGGGAACGTTCTATCTATTAGAAGATGCAGTCAGAATCGTCAGCACTTTCTCAGGCCAAGGCAGTGCGAGGGTTGTACCCGACTCCTCCGCGGACGATAGCCACAAGACGCAATTCGACGTATTTCAACAACGTCTGCATTCCGGCCAGACGGTAAGTAAATACATTTCCGTCAGGTTGCTTTCCCTAAATTATTTCATCCTTAATTCAGTTTGTTACCAAGGCTGGTAAAGAGTTGCTCGTCTTTTTCAGTTCGCAGAATATGGAGATTTCGGCGAAGCTTAGTCCGCCCCAAGTACTGATAGGTCTTGCGAACACGGTGCTCCTTATGCGCGTCCTGATCACTGACAGTACTGGATATGCGAATGCTGTCATGCAGATCACTGCAATGTAATTTTCACTAATCGCAACTTCCACTATACACTCTTGAATCCTTTCGAAATTACTTTACGTAGCTACTCAGTGGCTACGACCATTTTTGCATATGCATTGTAGTTTACACGTTCCCGATGAAAAGTCACAGCCCGAAGAGTTTCAGGACGTTCTGAGCGCTCAGCGCTGTAATCGGCTCGCCGGTGCAATGGCGCATTCAACAAGAACTAGATGTTAATCCCAAGTCGTGACAAATACAATCAAACATTGACATAGCTTCTCCTTATCAACTGGCACTACAATATGCAACCCCGAACGGCTCAGAAGCGGTCAGCAACATCCAGCGCAGACGCATCAACATCTCAAAAATCTTCACATGCTCCAAAAAAGACGCGTTTCATTGAACCTGATGAAGATCCAGTGAACTTCGCGGAGGAAGTCGACTCTGCGCTTGAGAATCCTTTAGCCAAGCGGAAAGGACAGGTTAAGAACGAAGGATATGACTCGGACTCGAGTGATGATGGAGAGGGTGTGGTATTGAGCAGAAGGAAGGATGCAGATGGAGAAGGGGCGGATGATGACGACGATATGTTTGCCATGGCCGATAAGGAAGAGAAGAAAGACGAAGCGCAGGGGAAGAAGAAGGAAGAATTCTTACGCCTAGGGGACATAGAAGGACAGGAGTTCAACGACGGCGAAGAAGAAGAATCAGATGAAGATGAGCCTGAAGACGAGGATGAAAGAGAACGACGGAAGAAAGCTGGCATGGGATTTGAACTATCTTCATTCAACATGCGGGAAGAAATGGAAGAGGGAAAATTCGCTGCTGATGGCACGTATGTCCGGTCATTTGACGCACACGCCGTACACGATCGGTGGATGGACGATCTAGATGACAAGGAGATCAAGCTGGCGCGTCGGAGGAAGCGGCAGCAAGAGCGAATACAAAGAGAAAAGATGAAGGCAGAGGAGATAGAACTTGAGCAAAGTGGTGGAAAGGGCGCTTTGGAAATGCAGCTCATCGGAATGCTCAAGAAAGGCGAAACAGTACTTGAAGCCCTCCAACGATTAGGCGCAAAGGCGAAACAGAATTCGTGTTCCATCAAGTACGTTGCCAAGCATGCATTCTTTAGGACCAGCTAACCCGGGCACCTGTCCTGCAGGAAAGTCAATGGAAAGGCTAAAGATGACACTGCTATGGCCGTCGACAAGGCGGCAGAGAAACCCAAGGGTCTTAACGATATTGACATGATCACACATCTGGCATCCAACCTTATGTCACTTGGTGACACTGACGTCTACTCTCGGTCATACGAGGAACTCGTCCGCACGGTGCGTTCCAGCGGAGGGGTGGGACCTAATTGGATGCCTCCATCTGCAGACATCACATACGAGTACAAATGGGACATTCCTGGTCAGTCTACCGGGGAGACTTTTGGGCCCTTTAGTGAGGAAGAAATGAAGATGTGGCATACGGCTGCCTACTTCGGTGAATCAGGAGAGAAGGTTAAAGTGAGAAAGGTCGGGGACGACTGGGGAGCATGGGACGATGTTGTAACATAGCATTTGTATATTTGCATGAGTGTTCTTGCATTAATACCGTTGTAGTTTCATCCTTTGTAACTTAATGATCATGTATGCTGTGAAGTAGTGAGGTAGTGTTACAAATACTGAGCAACGAATGTCCACTATAATGATGCGGCCAAAAACAACCATAAGAACCCTGGTAAGTATCTTCTAGTGACTGATGTATTGAAAAACGAAGGAGATCTCAGATAACCCTACTTCAGCTCGGAGTAGGTCATCATGATTACTCTTTAGCTCGTCGTTGGTATAGTGATTCCACCTGTGCACGAAAGTTAGGGGTATGCATCCATTTTCAAGAAGCAGACTTACGTGCTAGCATCTCCGTACAACAATGCAGGTGACTTGATAACTTGTTTTCCGTCCTTGCAGCGTTTGCATTTGAAGGTATCGTGGGTATCGCAAATTGTGGTCTCGTTGAATAGGAACAGCTGCCTAAGGGACTCGACCGAGAAATGCCGTTCAGCGTCTTCCTTCTCATCTATGACAGCCGAAGATAATGCTTGTTTTGATGCTTGACGTTGGAATATCTTTTCCTCGATCGTTCCCGTCGAGATAAAGCGATAGACGAAGCCTATGATAATAGTGGTCAGTGATACTATGAAAACAGACACGTGCCAAGCTTACACTCTTTTTTTTGGCCATCGCGCCATACACGTGCGAGAGCCTGCTGATCAGCAGCAGGGTTCCAATCTGCGCAGATCTTGTCAGTTTAAGCTAACCAGCATATCGAACATGCTCACCAGGGTCAAAAAGGATTAGTCTGTTGGCGCCTATAAGATTGATACCACACCCCCCGGCTTTACTGCTTAGCAGGAAAACAAACTCTTTCCCATTGGGATCATTGAACTGATCGACGAGCTTCTGGCGCTTGGTAACTGTCATGGTCCCATCAAGGCGAAAGAAGCCATACCTGGCTCGTACGTCAACATCAACCGAAAGCACTATCAAACATTATAGACTCGCTTCTTGCTTCGACACAGCTTCTCGAATAAGTCAAGCGTCTGTGTGTAATTGCTAATGAGCACAATTTTATCGTTGGTAGTTGTCTTGAGGCGATGTAGGAACCGCTCGAGGACCAAGAATTTCCCCCCCCAGTCGCACCGCACCGTTTGGTTCTTGCCTTTGTCGCGCGCTGTGGCACCCGCACCACCATAGCCTTCGGGTAGGAGCTTTTCGGAGCCATGGAGGTCGGAGGGAAGGTTGAGTAGCTCAGGATGGTTACACAGCTTCTTGAGGATATTGATCGCCTTGAGTGGTTGGGACTCTGTGCCGCGAAGTAATGCCTTGATCTCGGGTGAGGAGATGAAAAGGCGGTACAAGGCAAGCTGAAAGTCAGAAAGTCCACAGAACACGACGTGCTCGTACTTGACCGGTACTACATGATAATTAAAAATCGTAACGGTGCAACAAGTATCGACTCACGGTACTTCGACAAGAGGTCATTTGTCCGCCGAATGATGAATTTAGTGACAAGACCACCGAGTTCCTTGAGTTTCTTCTCGCATTGAGCTTGTACTTCTGCACTGGCACTCGCATCGCGGCCACGAATAATAGCGTTCTCGAAGTTTTTACGGAAGTCATCTCGGGAGCCAAGGAAGTTAGGGTTTGCGAAGTTCAGGAGGGAGAAATATTCCGATAGATCATTCTGGACGGGTGTTCCGGTAAGAATGACTCGTCTCTTGACATTGAGGGAATTCAGGGCTTGGAATGTCTGATTGCCTAAGAGAAGACACCTCATCAATTGTGCTTCAATGTCCTGTGAATGTGAGCTCACCAGAGTTTTTCAACCTGTGGCCCTCGTCGCAGAGCAGGAGACCAATGCTACAGTTGGCCAGATGCGCGGTGAGAGTGCGAAGAGTTTCATATGAAACGATCATCACTGAGAAAAATATTAACGTCAGGCATCCATCATTAAGGTCGGCGACAAACCTGGCTGTGTAACATTCCGGCCCGTTGCTTCTACCCACCGAACAACCTTCCCATGGAGTTCCCCTCTGCCACCTTTACCGTCCACCGCAAGCTCTGAAATGGCATCTTTCCCTAGCCACTTGACTGAGAGATCCAGAAGGTGAGGGATGTCTTGCAAGAACTGAAAGATGAACAACACACCAAGTTCGTTGGCCCAATTTTTCACCAAACTAGAAGGACATGCTATAATGCACTTTTCTATTGTGGGCTTACCCGCGTGAGGGGATTGCTTAATCAAGGTCCATAACAATGCGATGCATTGTAGGGTCTTCCCGAGACCCATTTCATCGGCCATGATGCAGCCGTACTGGTTGTCGACCATCATGCCGGTCGTACATTTGTACAAGAACTGCGTGTTAGGATGAGTACAGCAACAGCACACCATAGGAAATGCCCACCTTAACACCTTCAACCTGATGTGGACGTAGAACTTTTGCGAGTCTAGGGTCAATTACTACAGGGACTTTCTGTGCCTTCTCTTTCTTGCCCTTGCCCTCGCCCAGGAGCGTCCGTAGATTCTTATGCGGATTGTACATCCCTGCTGTTTTCTCTTGTGCTTCCCTGGTTGCCCTCTCTTTAGCTTCCTCCTTCTCTCTCTCCTTCTTTTCTTCGTCCGTTTCGCGGTCATCGATCGTAGGGTCGTAGAGGACAATGGCATGGTCCTCCATTGGATCATGTAACGGGCGAGGGAGGATCTTGGCCAGTGGACGAATCCCCAGGGATGTATTGGTAGGCAAAATGTGCACCTTCTCCCCGCTCTTGTTCGTCATGGTGGGCATTGAGAACCCGCGCAGCATATTGAATGGCTTGGGCTTGTACACAGGAAAGGTCTTGATAGCAGCTTTCAATTCTTCCTCATTGTTATAAGTCCCGTCCTTGTCTGCCTTCTTCTTTTTCTTCTTTCTTGCGTCGTCATCATCACTATCGTTCTCGTCGCCTGCCGCGTCTTTGTACGAAACTCGCTTGCGCTTGCGCTGAGGCTGGACGCGCTCGGAAGCATTGGCAAGCGTCGGGGGTTTGAATGGCTTGTTTACGCGCGTGCTCTCTTGTAGCCTATCCACGGGTTTCCCATCCGAAGTCGTTGGGGTGCGCCGTAGCATAAACATGATGGTGGGTGAAAGTGAAGAAAGGCAAAGGGTCTGAGCTTCAAGTCAAGCCATCAAGAATCACGACGCGTGACGCGTAGATTAAGCGGTCACATGACCAAGCTGACGCGTTTGCTTCCGCCACCTTCTATTATCCTTAGTCTCTCCTAGGTGGACCTTTATAGACAAAGGAAGAAAGATACTATCCTCGACGCTGTTGTGAATTCTGTGCATGACGGATTTGTGGAAACGGTCTCCCACTCCAGAGGAAAGCTGGAGCGATGCGGAAGGTGGCAACGAGAATGGAGAGTGGCCAATCAAGGGGATCGTAGGTGAGGAGGTTGATCCTGATGGCACATCAAAGTATGTTCCACTTGGATTTCAACTGTTTTCGTGTTTACGAATCTACTAGATATGAAGTAGGCACCTTAACTAGAATTCACTCTTGATCGGTACTTAACACCATCAGGTGAGATGGGGAAACTGGTCGCGAAAGGATGGCACAAACACGACCTGGCAACTCGATATAACTGATCGCAATCATTTAGTCAATCGCTGGAACAGATCGCAGCTTTCCAAGCGTAGTGCACTTGCCCAGGACAGTCCAGACATGGAAGTGTCCTGGCCAGATGACGCAGTGCATAAACGTTTCACCTTCCTGCGCGCGCAAGCATACGAGGAAAAGAAACGCAAATGGCTTGATAAGCCCTCAGATGCCTCAGCAGCAGGGTGGGACAAGGAAATAGAACTTGCATGCAGGCGCACAGATGAGCCTGACGCTGAAGACGATAATGCGGCGTCTCGCCTGCGTGTTCGACGAGGTACCCCACGTTCTACCCTATCCTCTGATGTACCACATTCGTCCTCGGTCAAACGCATTCGTGGACCCACTCCTTCGAATCCCCCATCTTCATCTAAAAGAGGTGCTTCTACAATTGGGGAAAGGTCCCCCTCCATAGGGGATGACGCTTTTCGCCCTTTGATGTGCAATCTGTCTACAAGCACAGTGGAGTCTCCCAGGGGTATATTCAAAGGCATCACAGAACGATCCAAGAATGTTATCACAAACCGCTCTGTCAAATCTGGTCAGGCCAGCACTTCAACGGGGTCATCGAATGCCGCACCGTCACCTATGAAGGGCGACGTTATATTTGTTCGCCCTGTGAAGCCTTTGTGAGTTTTATTCTTCCTATAAGTCTATCTTACTAATGTGCGCAGGCGGGGGCGAGCGCTCTTACAGAGTAACTGGAACCAAACAGCACATGAGGCTGGTGCCGCAGAGATACGTATCTCCAACGAGATCGTAGATGGCGACATCGGGCAGCATCTGCACAAATTTAAATACACGGAGAGAAAATATCATTTGTGTGTCTTCTGATATCTCATTTCATTGGACTCTTTTCATCCCATGAACCAGTGATAATGATACACTCCAGTCAATGTTTGACGTGGACCCAGGGGCTTTCCTTGCGTGTAGATGCACAACATGTCAAAGAGCATCTCAATGCGACTGTCAGACAGGATCAGAAATCACGAATGAGAGAGGGCAAAAGTTATACGCCTATAGCTGTGTGAGTACCTCTTTCTGCTGCAGAACGTATTGACAACTTGTACAGGGACTTTTCGCATTTCGCATCCCGCAAGGAGCTGAAGTGATTGAGTGCAACAAGGTACAGGTTCATCTGAGGCGACACACTGATCGTACTAAAGTTGCCACAGCACTGTAGATGTAGCACAGCGTGTGGTAATCGCATTGCTCAGAAGCCTCGTGATATTCCAATCGAAATTTTCAAGACAAAGCAGTGCGGCTGGGGTGCTCGTTGCCTCGTTGCACTACCAAGAGGAAAGATATTGGGAATATATACAGGGTTTGTATGCTTATGTTTCCGCTTCCAAGTACTGAAGTCTTCATTGTAGGACGCTGCTGTTAGTTCTTCCGTCTCGGCTTCTGCGAGCCCTCACTTAATTTCGTAGACGTCGGGAAGATGTAGACAACCTTCCTCCGGAGCACATTGGTTATGTTTTCGATCTTGATGGCACAGAGATCCGTGGTCAGCACAATGCAGGAGATAAGTTTTCGGTCGATTCTTATGACTATGGTATGCCCCTTGTCGTGATTTCTTTGATCAAGTTAAATTTTATCTCTAGGCAACTGGACTCGTTTTGTCAAGTAAGTCGAAACGATCGGCCTGAGAGCTTCTGAGAGCTGATATTCAATTATTTGACGTGCAGTCACTCATGCTCGCCCAGTATGAAAGTCTATTCGGTTGTCTTTGACACCATTAGAGAGGTAATTGCCCACGACCTATAATTATTGCTGTCACTGGAGACCTTGGTTTAGGTACACATGCCTTATGTGGCGTTCGTCGCTGCTCGAGACATACCTGCCGGAGAGGAGCTCACTATTGATTATGAACCAAGCGCTGCCGAAGAAATGGCTGAAGGCACTGGGAAGCAAAAGCGAAAGATGTCACCCACTGCGCTCTTATGCAAGTGCAACGCCAAGCAATGTAGAGGATGGATTAAGCAATGAGAGTCGCTTCAAGGTTGTCCGCGTCATACATAGTCGCAGTCGAGAAGAGAATATATGCAGTGCCCGCTCCGCTCCCCCGCGGAAGTTTAGGATCATTGGCTCTGTTACTGACCTGTATCTGTAACTAAAGTCTCTGGATTGAAATCCCGTGAACGTGGTAGAAGACACAATGTAAGCACGAATAACCAGCGGCTCGGTGACTATTGCGCCCGCCAGGTCATGCTATGTTGCTGCGCATTTTTTGCTGTTGGTCTGTCTTTGTGCTTTCGCACAGCGCGTGTCATGATCGACGTTTGTCTGTTCCGTCCGATATCGAACGTCAACTGCACCACATTTATCTATTCGCGTGTCCAGCCCAGTAATTGGGGTGTACCCGGGAGGTCTGGCGATCAGAGCAGCGCATTTTTTGCTACATTTCTGTCCTCCGCGAAATCGATGACCTGCATTGAGAAAAAGACCTAGAGAGCAACACGCATGTTCGCATTATAGCTCGGAATCGGCTTGCACGAACATAGTAAGTATATCTACACTAACTTACACCCTCTGCGTACTGCCGCCCGAACGGGATCACTTATACAATATAAACATAGCGAGAATCGGAGTAAGACTGTTACAGGATGGGGAGCATTATGTCCGAACAAAAGCATGCAGAACGACCAGAATTCTCTTTCAGCCTCAGTATTTAACTGCAGGGTTGATGCCAGAAGTGAGCGGGACCTCATAATCGTCGCATGTCACCTCAGAGAAGCGAAGTTTCTGGCTGATTTTAGGGTTGTTGTACTAATGAACGAATAACATCTTTAGCGAAAAAAAACCTTTGAAAAGTACATGGAAACCCACGAATGTCACTCCAGGCGTGGGCATCGGGCAAGCGAATCCCATCCCACCGTTGACAGGACCACCGCGCAGTTGGATTCCGCATTCACCGCCAGCACAAGTTGGGGTGCCCATGAACCTGCCGGCCTTGTTGGTATCATGGGTGAAACCCAGATGGTCGCCATTATGGGCGTTATCAATCCACCCTTTCGTTGACTTTGGATCGGTATACAATCCATGCTGATCTTGGAGGTAGAAGGACTCGCCCATCTCAACCTCCTTTCCGGGGGAGCAACCAGTTGTCGAGTTGCAAATTTTGAATGGGATATCGTTGAAGAAGCCGCCTTTGACGTACTGGGGGTTTTCCCGTATGGCACCAAGTTGTTGGCCATCGGAGAAGGAAAGGATATAACAATGACCGTATTTGATGCCTAGGTATTTTCCATACCCACAGATTGGATAATTCGTGCACATGCAAGAGGGTTCGATACCGCCATGACCATTGCCACACGTCTGAGGGCAGCCTGAGGGACCAGGCGATGGGACACACTGGTTATCTTGTATGTGGGTTCCGATCGGGCAGTTTCCATGTGGAGTTAGGATGCACTCGCCATCTCGCATAAATGTCCCAGGCGGGCAGCGCGGAGGAGGGGTATCAATGATTGAAACGCACTGGCCATCGATGAACTCTGACCCAACTGGGCAGCTGCCATTCGGAACCGAGGTTGGGATGCATGTGCCATCTTGCGTAGATGTCCCAGGCGGGCAGCGCGGAGGAGGGGGATCAGTGATTGGAATGCACTGGCCATCGATGAACTCTGACCCAACTGGGCAGCTGCCATTCGGAACCGAGGTTGGGATGCATGTGCCATCCTGCATGGATGTACCAGGCGGGCAGCGTGGAGGAGGAACGAGTGGGACACATTTGCCATCAATGAACTCCGACCCACCTGGGCAGCCGCCATTCGGAACCGAGGTTGGGATGCATATGCCATCCTGCATGGATGTACCAGGCGGGCAGCGTGGAGGGGGGACGAGTGGGACACATTTGCCATCAATGAACTCCGACCCAACTGGGCAGCCACCATTCGGACCGAGGTTGGGATGCATTTGCCATCCTGCATGGATGTACCAGGCGGGCAGCGTGGAGGAGGATCAGTGATTGGAATGCACTGGCCATCGATGAACTCTGTACCCAACTGGGCAGCCGCAGCCGCCATTCGGAACCGAGGTTGGGATGCATGTGCCATCCTGCATGGATGTACCAGGCGGGCAGCGTGGAGGAGGAACGAGTGGGACACATTTGCCATCAATGAACTCCGACCCAACTGGGCAGCCGCCATTCGGAACCGAGGCTGGGATGCATGTGCCATCCTGCATGGATGTACCAGGCGGGCAGCGCGGAGGAGGGGGACCAGTGATTGGGACACACTGGCCATTGATGAATTGTGCCCCAACTGGGCAGCACCCTCCACGCGTGGGACCGCCTCTGTTATCAAATGTCCATATGTGATCTTTGGCGCAGCACTGTTCCAAATGTCGGTAAAATGATCGGTTGGAACCCACATCGAAGACATACCTTGGCTAACTTTGCAGGCATGTCAATCCATGTGAGACCACTCGCATCTTGACAACACTTCTTATCTTTGGTGTCCTACTCAGCTACTCTCAGTATTGGTCCCGCAAATATATGCACGGACTTACCGCATCAATATATTCAATACCATGGCAGATTTCTTGGACGGCTACCCGACGGCACTTTGGTCCTTCATTGTCGTAAAATATTGCCCAACCATCGGTGGGCAAGCCTGATACGACACATCAATCGAGCATGCTTATTTGACCGTAGAATACTGCACCTACCCTGTCGCCTAGCATGTTCCTCACAGGCAGAAAGAGGACTTGGTTCGGCGCAGCGTCCATCCCAAGTCGAAGCAACTTGGAAGGGAACCTCCGCGTGTTGAGAAAGCACGACAAAGGCTTGTGAGAGAACTGATGTAGTTATAAAGAAAAGCCGCATCGTTGTAGATACTGCCGCAGGAGTTGCATGGCGTGCATATATACTTTTGCTCGCGCTCCACCCTGCGGAGTGATCACCTTTACAATCGTCCAAATGGGGGTACGTTGATGGCTTGTTCGGTACACAATCGGTCAAGCCTACTGTAAAGTTTGAGATGATGCACAGGACATTTCCCTGTAAGAATTACGCCCTGCATAATTTGGGATTACTCGTATGATAGTAATCGAAACCATATCTCACGCTCTCAATAGACGAATCGGACCACCGTGTGGCATCTAATTTGAGCGGAGAGGTAGATTGATACCGGAATCAGGGACAAGCACTCTGGTGACGTAGTTCTTTGCCTTCCATTCCATGATTGAGCACCTCCCACATTGTCTCATGGCGCTCGTCGGCAGAGGGGGGGGGTCATGGAAGTTGCTTTATTCCTGCCTGTAGAGGAAAGCACCTTATAATCGATGGAGCTAACCTATCAAACCGATCATTTGTATTGGTACAAACTGGTCAGGCCTAAGTAATGTAATGTTTAAGAACAAGGACGTACAAGATCGAAGAAAGCAGTTCCCCAGTTGTTCTGATATGGTCATTGTGGAAGAAATACGCCGTACTGGATGTAGGGTTACTCGTACGGCAGTAGTCGAAGCATATCAAGTAAATACTTTCTAATGTGGCAAGTAAGTGACGGAAACCAGAGGGAAGAAATATATTACTTGCGCATTGGCGTTGATCTGTTGCTTATTGCGACAGCGAAATGAACTTTCAATCAGTCACCAGATCAGGCTCCACTAAAAATTAGAGGAGTCAGTTAGAAATAGTTGTGAATTACTTGCCACCTGACCTACAACCGCGCGGGTGATATTTCCAGAACATGCATGATACATTCCAATGGATGGAGCATAGTCGTATTCTGGTTTTATTCTCGCCATCTTCTAGGCCTGTCACACCTAAATATTTTGCTGAGGTGACAACCTTCGGAATTGTAACTTAATAAGAATGTCCTTCAAAGCACGGCCAGACATCGGGTTTCCCAATCTCTCCAATAATGGGTTGGTCAACATGAGCTCACACACCAATTGTGTACTCACATGAGATATAGCAAACTTGGGTATGAAAATGTGGGACGTATGGTGAGGTTCTGCACGAAACACAGTTAATTCGTAGGCAATAACCTTGCTCAACATGTCCTGACCTCGGCTGCAGGAATGAAGACCTCATCCAGCTTTGAATGCTATCCTGCTAGGCAAAAAGGGTCAAAGACACGACAGATGCAAATGAGGGAAGTGGGGTAATGTCATGCGGCATGAGCAAAATGTCAACATACCAGCGTCAAGGGTGGCATACTTCCCACAGAATGAGATGAAGTTGGCGAGACGACGGGACATGATGAGAAATATGTACCACACGACCGGATTCTAGTCCTGAGGGAGTACAATCATTTACAAATATCAGTATAAGTATCCGTATAAGAAGTGATGGCTTCCTGCAGAATGGCAACTCCCATGGACAGAAGGGGCAAAACGTCAGCGTCAAGGCGTCAGCGTTTAAGGTCTCATCGTCAAAGGTGGCATGCTTCCTGCAGAATGGGGTCAACATCGTATCCGAAAGCAAAAAGCTCAGCGATGAGCTTTTATGTAACATTGAAGATATCTCAAACACAGCATAGTAGGCCTGAGACTTGTCCCAGTAACAACGGAGAATATGGAAGCGCGCACAAACTGACTTAAGAGAAATTCAAGACTTCGGATCCATGGAATTGCAGTTTACCCTTCGAACAAGCGCTTATCAATCATAGCAGGATTTAGATTCTTAGAATGACTGATGATCGATTATCTTCAGCGCAAATTGCGCATCACAGTCATGAAGTTGTACATACCTGTAGCGCCGATCCCAGGAGATGAAATAAAGTCTTCCAGGGAACCGAAGCTCGACATGTCACCTGGTGATTAGGTTCGGATGGTGTTTGGATTGATGGTATCACGAGATGGGCAATGGCCGAAAGTGATGAGAACCTGACATGGAAAAACTAGGAAATTACATAAACTTATTACTAAAGCCACTGTATGCCAGTGCATCACCGCTTCATCCGCGCTGAACGACCAAACGAGGATGTACTTTTGGTCATCGAAAATAACACTTTGAGACAAAGTGTTTCTACTAATCATATGGTTAATGAAATCGTGTCTCCTCGAGACACCGTGACATAGTCTCCCCTAGCTAGTGGGACCATACAGACTCGGAAGGAAGACAGTCGTTCCTTCTTGACTGTGACCATGACGTATGATGATGCTACATCGCACAACGGCATGTCAGTGTCATGGCACTCAAAGCTGGGAGGGAGCCTGATTCTCGCTGCGCAATGCAGTGACAATCCTATACTAACGCTAGCTGTTTGTTCTTCGCAATTTTTGCACAAATTCGATGTGACCTGACCTTGGTATTTTCTCGACCGCCTTAGGTGAGGCCCGGCCTACAAATGGGTTAGTATCACGCACTGAGAACTTAATTACAGCCGTACATTGTGGAACTTCTCCGTTATCACGATAGCGCTGCCTGACCTTCGGGGATGCATGCCTTTATAGGCGCGACTTCCATGATTCTTCCCTGTCATTTTGAAGGATTTCGTCAACTGAAGACCTGTTGAGTACCAAACCTTGACCATTGGATCCGAGTCGGCTCATATTCAACAGGATGTGCGGATGTTATGACAGACGGAACAGTACTAGTCAGTTACAATGTTCTTCAACTTGATGTCATTGATTTGGAGTCAGTTACAACGTTCTTCAACTTGATGTCATTGATTTGGTGTTGAGTGGAGTGCCACTCCACACCCTGAAAATTCCTTAGCAAAAACAACCTATTAGGCCTAACCGGTTCAAGTTGTGTACCGAACAACAACATGAGCGCACCCACAGGGCGCGCGGGGTAGAGCGCTAGCAAAAGTATAAATGCGCATCGTGCAGCTCCTCTGGGGCACCAAAATACGATGATGCGACTTTTTTTTATTGTCACTTTAGCTTTTTCACAAGCTTTCGTCGTGCTATCTCAACATGTTGAGGCAGCCTTCCAGGCTCCGGATTATTCTTCTACCTGTGAGGAACAAGCTAGACAGTCAGGTAGGAATATTCTACCGTCAAATCTACTTCCATAATTCATGTGTCGCACCAGGCTTGCCCACCGATAGTTGGAAAATAATTCACGACAATGAAGGTCAACCAAATTGCCGTCGGGTAGCCGTCCAAGAACTCAGAATCTGTCGTGGTGTTGAGTATATTGACGCGGTAAGTCTTTACACATACTTCCGGGGACGGATGCTGAGAGTAGCTGAGCAGGACACAAAAGATAAGAAGTGTTGTCAAGATGTGAGTGGTCTCACATGGATCGACAAACCTGCAAAGTTAGCCAAGGTATGCTTTCGATGTGGGTTCCGGTCAACCATGCTTATCGACATTTCGGAACAGTGCTGCGCCAAGGATCACATATGGACGTTTGATAATGGAGACGGTCCTACACGCGGAGGGTGCTGCATGGTTGGATTACACATGCACAATGGGAGGTGTATCCCGCAATACACTCCTCCACACTGCCCACCTGGGACATTTTTGCACGATGGCATGTGCTTCCCAGTTCCGGTTCCGATCGTCGGCTGCCCGGTTGGGGCAAACTTGATCGATGATCAGTGTGTCCCAATCATTCGTCCACGCTGCCCGTCTGGGACAACTATGCGTGATGGCATATGCATCCTAACTCTCTCTCCACACTGCCCGATTGGGACCTACTTGATCGATGGACCAGTGTGCTTCCCCTCCTCTCCGCTGCCCGCCTGGAACATATATGCACGATAACGTGTGCATCCCAATTTCAAACGGCTGTCTGCCCGATTGGGACCCGCATGCAAGATGGCCAATGCGTTCCATTGCCTCAGACGTGCGGTAATGGTCACAGTGGTGTCGAACCTTCTTGTGCATGCACGAGTCATCCGGTCTGTGGACATGGCAAATACTTAGGCATCAAATATGGTCATTGCTACATCCTTTCCTTCTCTGATGGCCAACAACTCGGCACCGTACGGGAAAATACTATGTACGTCAAAGGCGGCGTCTTCAACTGATATCCCCTTCAAAGTCTGCAAATCAACAAATGATTGCTCCCATGGAAAGGAGGTTGAGATTGACGAGTCCTTCTACCTTCAAGATCAGCATGGATTATACACCGATCTGAAGTCGACGAAAGGGTGGGTTGATAACGCCCACAATGGCAACCATCTGGATTTCACCCATGATGCCCAAAAGGCTGGTAAGTTCACGGGCACCCCGACTTGCGCTGGCGGCGAATGCGGAATTCAACTACGCGGTGGTCCCGTTAACGGTGGAATGGGATTCGCTTGTCCGATGGCCACGCCCGGAGTGACATCCGTAAGTTTACTTCCTTTCCAAAGGATGTTTATAGCTAAAAGATTCGCCCATCAGCGGGACAACCCTGTAGTTAGCGAAAAACTTCGCTTCTCTGAGGTGACATGCGACAATCATTAGGTCCCCCTCACTTCTAACATCTACCCTGCACTTAAAAATCGAGGATGAAGATTCTGGACATTGTGCACACTTTAGTTTTGACTTGATGCCTCCTGTCTGGTATAGCAAATTCCTGATTCTCGCTATTTTTGGCTTCACATTTTTCTCGTCCAATCCGGCTCGAATATTTTTTGAGACGACTATGTTTGTTCGCTGTACAGCAAATGATACAGTTTGTGACCATCTTGGGTTCCACATGGACGTGAGATCAGTTCTTGAGGTTAATTTGAACAGAAGCGGAAGGAATGTTTCACTCAAGTTCATCTGCAAGCAAATAACACGAGAGTAATTGGGTTACTTAGTATAAGATGGAGAGGCTCAGGCACGCGCAAAACACGGTAATTGGGGTACCGATGATTTACTGCGTCCTCGAAACAGCTGCATGAATATTTGAACGCTCGGCTCTGAAGAAATAGTTATTGAATTCAATATTCTACGTTAGCTAGTATGAAGCATCGAGTAGAATCATTGAGGTAACTGCGGAAGCGAGACAATCGGGGTCTACTAGAGAGCGTTGGCTACTTGCGACCGTTATGGAAAGTCGATGGAGAGTCTGAGGGAAAAACACTTATTATTATGCTGCATATACACTACGGGCCAATGCAACGTGCTGGCCAGTTAAATGTCGAACTCGTATTACTGTGACGCTGATTCGAAGCAATTGCCCACCCGTGGTACAAATGACCTGAAATTATAAACACTGATCATTGGACGACTGCCATGTACGAATTCTGCGCTGTCATAATTTAGCTGGTTATGGTTCTTGTCTGCATTATATTGTGTATATAAGGGTTTGTCGTACATCTTGGTTTTCAGTGATGTCGTTACCGATCTTGAACGTCACCACCTTGGAGAGCAGACACTCGACCAAGTGACAGTGACCGATGGTCATGCACGAAGGGATGGTATGAGGATTGATGACGATGTTAGGAACACTTCCAGCGGTGAAGGGCATGTCTTCCTGTCGGTAAGTGATACCAATAGTTCCCTTCTGACAGTGACGAGGCGCGAACTTGTATATATTACGAGAGGTTGTTGATACACATTTCCACCAACTAGTAAGTAGATCACCCTATACTGCCCAAAACACTGTTATCTTCGCCTTCACAGCATCGTTGCTCCATCCCGGAAAGCGAGCCCTCATCCACAAAGTAATGCAGTCCCCGACCTGCAAGTCGCGCACAAAGCTACCATCATAAGATTTCCATCCCTGTCCCCTATTCTCTGCTTCAATCGCTTCGGGCGAACCTTCCTTGATATTGTCAAGGTCCGTCCAAGTGACGATATGGTGTGTCGTTTGGCGTTCCGCGACAATATTTTTCTGGAGAGTGGAAGGAGAAGGTATGAATGGACGCTTGACGTCTTTTTGAGTAAATCTGATGGAGAAACTGTATTAGTCATGGAAGGTCAGTGCATCAGCAGGGCAAGCATACGTGACGTCGTCTGGGAAATTTGGTGCATCGA
Organism: Suillus lakei; assembly: GCA_016628065.1. Classification (NCBI taxonomy): domain Eukaryota; kingdom Fungi; phylum Basidiomycota; class Agaricomycetes; order Boletales; family Suillaceae; genus Suillus; species Suillus lakei. The sequence goes on along the minus strand of JABBWA010000003.1, from coordinate 1,311,418 downwards.
CTGCGGTGAAGAGGAGTGGAGAGGGCCACTCGAAGCTTCCCGTGATACATGAAGTTGAGTCAAGTCTCTCCACACTGGCATCAAACCAGGAGTAAGCGCCATTGTACGTTCCTTGACAGCCATGTTCACCACCCCAGCCCTGGTCATGACTCCATAGCTGAAACTCGATCTTGCGGAAAGGCTTGGCACGTGTGGGCGCTGCCCACTCCAGCTCAGCTGGAGGTAGCCCGCCGAGGACAAACCCTTCTCCCTGCAAATTTTCTTTGTCGAGTAGGAAGTCTCCTTCTGTGCCGTACACTGCAAGAGGCAATGTACGCATGTACATCATGTCCGAGTTTCCATTCGGCATAGGCAACAACACTCCCATTAACTGTCAGAGATGTGTAGTGCCCAATAGGAGGCAGCATCGATAATGTCATCGATGAGTTCGTCTGGGAGTGGGATGGAAAATAACTTGAAGTATTTTTTGACTATGAGAATGTCCGCAGTGGTTGGTTGGTATGAACCAGATGAGGTGGAGGCGGCGATCATGACGATAGTACGACTAGTACTCGTCCTCGAATTGAATTCTGTTAGATGCTGATCTACGATTATGCGTGGCAATTGAAATCGGGACTGCGACAAAAGAGCTGCAGAGGTCCACTTGGATTTCAGAAAAGATGAGGGTCCTGCTGTAGTGCGTGGCTTCAAACTCGGACCTACCCGCAAACCAAGTCTCCCCTGAGCCCTTGACAGATGAAAATGATCGTTCCTTTCTGTCATATTATTATAGATTCTAGAACCTTGAGGCAGTATCGATAATGTGACCCCAATGAGTTCGCCTGAAAGTGTACATGATGGAAAATAACCGTATCGTTCATTGGTTCATAGAAACCAGATGGGCGGACTTCCGGGGAGGCGGTCACCATGATGATGGCACTCGTCCTCGAGAGTTTCCGAGGCAGAATTATCCTACCTATCATCTCATTCTATCAAATCAAACGTTGATACTTGGCAACTGGAATCGGATTCGGGAGAGCGGTACTCACCAATGCAGAGGCCCACTTGGGTGTCAGAAAGGATAAAACCATCTGTTCAGTTGAGCGCGCGGGTTAGTGGACGCCTGTGACGTACTTGTACCTTGTCGGATACCGGAGGATGACTGAAACGGAAGAGATGATCATGCACAGGCAAGACGGGTTAGGTTGCCCACGACCGAACAAGGTGGTGTGGATGTTCTGCCACGCACTAGCGTGTGTGAACCAACTGGAGGCAATCCAAGGCGCTCGACTTGTCGTAATCCTCTTTATTTAGCATCTTCATCCTCGAACCTAAAGGGCCCAACTGTGAGGATGTTCCTTACAGCGAAATTTAGCGAATTGCTCGGATATGCTTCTATGGCGTGTTGGCTCGGTGCCCAATTTCCGTGAGTGATCAGTAGTCAGTCTTCCATTACGTTGAAACTGACGATGAATTGCGCCATATTCGCCATCGTAGACAAGTGATAGAGAATCACAAACGACAGTCGTGCGAGGGCCTCGCGCTACCGTTCTTGTGTAATTGGCTGCTCGGTGCGATACATCCTTATCGATCAACTTCTCCGTCCGCTTATGCTGCTTCTCTTGTGTACAGGCGACTTTTCAAATTTAATTGGTTGTTTGCTCACCCACCAGCTTCCCTTCCAGGTGGGCTTCTGAAGTTGTTATCGTTATCGTCTCTTCATAATAGTGACTTGCTTTCAAGACTTATCTTGCGACCTACTTTTGCATAGTGGATTGCTCGTTGCTAGCTCAATACTTCTACTATGGTGGAGGACCAGCAACACCATCCGAGGTGTACGTACGCACACGATCACGAACCATCTCCACTGCTCGTCGACTCTCATTAGACTGCATCACACTATCGCACATTATCGACAGTCGCGGGGAATGTTGCCACAGCTGCAGCATTAGCCACATTTCCCGAACCACATCCTGAACATCGTGTCTCACGGAAGCACGTCAGTGATCAATTGCTCGATGACACAGCACCCCAAGTTGCCGAAGAAGCGCAGGATGAGGTTGACTGATGCGGTCTTGTCGGCACTCTCAGAAAGTTTTCACTCTGGGCGGAAACGCGTTTCATGGAGCCAAGAACGCCGTGATCATCAGCCGAGCGCTCGAAGTCAGACGTCTCCGGTCGTTCCCAAATCATTGCAAATAACGGCTCCTCAGCGTGAGTTCGCGGCTTTTGCCCGGGGTCGTCCAGAGCAGCGTGCGGCAGATGCGGAAGAGGTTGAGGTTGAGCAACCCGGCTCTCGTGCAGCGAGTGGCCATAGGACCAGTTCGCGTGCGAGTCGACGCGGAGCGAGCATGGTCTTGCTTGGATTTGGGGCGTTGTTTAGCGTCGGAGCTTTAACCAACGCTCACTCCAGATCTTCAGCAGAAAGGAGTGACAGCATCGGACGAGTACTAGTGGATAATGTCATTATACCACATCCACTGACAGCGTCCTCCGTGCAGGACGCGGATTACCATGCGTCATTATCAGATACAGGAGTTGTGACTGTGGAACTCCCTTTGACACTTGGCCAGAACGAGTCGCGATCTCAATCAGAAGACTCCCCATCAGCGGAACGTATCATTGGACGAATATTCGCTTGGCTGTGTACCTCATTGTATTTGACTTCTCGGCTTCCTCAGATATGGAAGAACGTGAGTCTACCTTTTCTTTTTTGTTTGGAATACTTTCGTCTGATCGACTTCTCTAGTATGCCAGGAAGTCTGTGGAGGGACTCTCGATGTATCTCTTTGTCTTCGCTTTCCTTGGCAACTTTTTCTACGTCTGTTCGATATTGACATCGCCAGAGGCACACATGCCTCCACCTGCATCAACTAAGTTTTTCAAAGAAAGCATCCCGTACGTTCATTGTCTCTTGTGCCCTTCATATTGTCAGTTGATGACCTTCTAGATACCTACTTGGAAGTGGCGGCACGTTCATCTTTGATGTCACGATTGTGTCTCAATCCTTTATTTACCGAGGGAAGCCTCCGCGTCGGCGAGGCCGTGGTGCATCTATCGCACATAGAGCTTCCCTCGCTGAAGAGCAAGCTTGTTTGTTGGGAGGGGATGCTCTTTCTGGTTCATACTACGGTGGTAGAAGTGCAAGCGTTGTACGGCATTCCAGGACTCGTCGGGCCTCCGGTTCACGCCCCACTTAACACCGATATTGCATAAGGCTCGAGTTATTATACCAACATATGTATTGTACAGACCCCACGAGTTGAACATATACTTGTGCATGTGAGAGTTACTCTCCAAGCACCCGAGATATCTTGCATCGTTGCCAGAACTGTCGTGTATCAGCTATATTCCAGTTGGCTAGTTCTGTCCTTAGCAGTGCCTTCATAATTTTCTCTTCATCACAAGCAGTGTCGCTTGAACTCCTTCATGTCTTCCATCATTAGGAGCCCAGCGCCTACATTACGCATCCCATCACCGTCTCCACCAGTTAGCAACCAACAATTTGCGGAACCGCAACCTAATCATCTCGTGCGTTCCGATCTGCCAAGAAGTCTTCTATCACTGTGGCTGATCTCCTTCCCTATAGCGTGCCTTTGTACTCGACTACCTCTGTCATAATTGTCACACCAAGACTGCACAGGCATTCGCGAGGGATACCGCCGTGAGGCACCTCGACAAAGATGGAGACGAAATCACGTCACCCGACAGAAGGTTGCAGGGGACCTCAGCAGACCTGACGGATGAGGGCCTCCGGAGAATACGACGTCGTGAAGGTGCAGTGAATCGTTGGTAGTGAAATTCATTGATGCCAATCTTCTTGCCCAGAAATACGAACAGGAATTCTCTCGGGGCGAATAGATGAGGCTACTGCCCTCCTCAACGAGCACTTTCCCAGTGTTCTTGCCCCATCAAGCGTATCATCCTCAGAAACGTTGTCTTCCGCAGATTCTTCCCCTGACCGTATAGAGTATACCTCCCGTACTGTTTTGGACCCGACACTCCTCTCACTTAACCTCCGTATTCATGCTTTCATCGAAGCCTGTCGTACAATTCCCCTTCCCTATGTCCCGCCTCACCAGACTACAACACCAGAACCCTCGACGAATCTCTCCCGTGACCCTGACCTTATGGATGATGAGCGTTATCAAACAGAGCTAATACTGCGTGCGCAGAAGCTCTATGCGCTGGTAGAACTATTACGGAAACCAGAAGACCGAGCGACGTATCTGAAGGAGCTGGAAAACGTCGGCGGCCTTCTCGCATACAAGGTTCCAGAAATGAGTCCGATGTCAAAATATCTTGACCAAGCGAGACGAGAACGTGTTGCAGACCAGATTAACCGTGCAATACTCTGTGAGTGCTTTTATTTCATCGCATGAAAGGGTCATATGCTAAGACATATCTCAGATCACAGCAACTTACTGTCTGTATCTCACCTGGAAGTTGCCGTGCGATATAATTCTTGTCTCTGGGCAGCTTTGAGCGAACTGCGTGTCAGAGTTCCCACAAACTCCAGCAGACCTGCAGGAGTTGCCCTTCCACCAAAGCCTACCAGCAGGAGTGCGTCAACTTCAGGAGAGAAGAAACCGACTAATACTGTTGAGGTAAGTTTTATTACAGTGATATATTGTCTGCGAGATCTAATATGGAACGCAGTATTTGCCACCATTTGATCTGGGATTATTCCTTGATGCTCGGGTGTGATTCTATTTATGTTCCACTCAGGCTTTTGTACTTTCGTATACCCCACCGGCAATCTGTACCATTCTCTCCGCTGTAGACTTCTGTATATGCAATTCATGTATGTAAATCATTATATACGTAGATCATCAATGAATGACATCCACGTCATCCCATCGACCTCTATTGACTTGCGACAGAAGCGTTGATGTGACGCGACACCCTCGTAATCCCAAGACTTTCAAGTGGTGCAACTTCGTCCACGGGTGATCTTCTAGTAGCTTCTCTCCTGATGCTGGAATGAGCCAACTGTTGTAAGACAGGTCTAGTAGCGAGACAAGAGGGCAGTACGTTGGAAGTCGTTGAATAGACACTGGTTTAGGAATATTTATGAGTGCGAGGCAAGTGATTGTGGGCGGGAGGTCGCTCAAGGCGAAGGTTAACGGTGTGGACAGTAAGGTAAGGGAGAAGAGCACACTAAGCTCGCTCCCCTGTGTTGCAAGGGAGTCCCACGTAGACTCCTCTGCACATTCCTCGGGCACGGATTCTCTTGAAGAATGTATGCGCCGGAAATGATCGCTGCGCAATGTAGCATGCGGTCCAATGACTATAAGCTCTCCGTCTGCATGTCCTTCTTCTCCGCATATTGCATTCAGCTCGATCTGGGAGAGGGGACGGTTTATTGCGCCGTGACGCATCAAGACGCGACGGAGGTGAGGTGGGATATAGGGCCTGATTTCAGCCAACTCGTATCCCCTGCACTCCGTACGGATGACATGAAGGGATAGTAGTGCGAGCGTAGGGAACTCATCCTTCCAAAGGCTACGAAGGGATGCAGTACCTGGTGGACGCACTGACGCGTTGCCAGGGGAGAACACCAGGTCGAGGGCATGTTCGCGCCAAGCAGGGGAGTGTATGTCCGCTAAGTCTGCCTCCCCGATCTTCGGAGATGAAAGGGCTGTCCAACTGCGAGGTGGATCAGGTCCTGCGACCCAGACAGGTCTTGTAGACTGGCGCCCTGCGGCATTCCGCCTGCCGTCTTCTACAGGGGGATAGATCAGGCTGATCGGAAGAGTTGGGAGGTTATTGACATGCAATGGCGTGGGTAGGCTCGCTGGGACGCGCTGCACGTTGCGTGAGTGGCGGAAGTGTTCTCCTCTGGACGAAGGAATGAGGTGCTGCGCTCAAGCTCATGTCACTAACCGCAGCGCACCTCAAATTCCGTAGGATGTTGTTTACTTGACGAGAAGTTTCGCTCGTGTCCTGTGGAACAGTTTGTTGCAAAGGCATCACGGAATACAGGCTGCGCTACCGTATAATCATGTCAAACTGACATCCTCATAGATTGGGACTAGGAGTCGACGAGTGAAAATAGAACAGACGACGTTATCACCGTGGTAATCAAGTGGACGCGAACTCCACCTTGCAAGCTGACCTGCATTATAGCAACGTAGAATAATACAAGTCTTCAAATCATGCCAATGAATGCTGAAGTGTTGGAAGAAATCCATACGCGTTTTCATAGTGCATACATGGCAAAAATAGAGAAACATGATAAATTTCATGCCAAGCATACCTTGCGACTACTCCATCCCGCCACTACCCCTCCGTCGGACCGCAATAAAAGATACACTTAGTTCATTTGGCGGATGAGCTTGTTGATGTTGGCCTCTCGGTCACCAAAGTCACCACCTTGCACGAAGTGCTTGAATTTGCGCGTCCTCCAGCCACCGTTAGGGTTCGACAGCTTGAAGGGCCAGAGGAAGTTAGATGCCTGTTCCAATCTGTCAGCAGAAGAAAATATGTCGGATATGATCACACCGACCTGCTTGAAGTTGGGGCCAGCAGTAGCGATCTCGTGAACGAGATCTTCTATGGAGAGGATGTCATATTTGCCGAGGGACTCCTCGATGATGGCATTGTTGGTCAGGGGAATGCGCTGCTTGTTGACCTTACCGTAACCGCGCTTGTAGAGGAGTTCACGGACGGACTTGATGTTTGGCTCGCTAAGGAAATCCATCAATCTCCGTGTACATTCACAAAGCAGTCGACTTACCCGTATGTAATGTAGGGCTCAACCAGTCGGAGCATTTGCTGGGTGGCTTTGGTGACCTTTACGAAAATACCGTTGTTGATTTGAAGAAGGCGAAGGAGCTGTAGGATTTTACGGGGTTTGGGTGCAATCTCATTGATACTACGCGGATCTGAGAAACATGAATCATCTCGAGGAAAGCTGCACGTACCCACGAATACGGACAACGAAGTAAACCTTGGCTTCTGCGGGAACGTAGAAGTCACCAGATGTCCGGGCAGCACGCTTCAATCGGATCTCCTCCTTCTCCTTTGACAAGTACTCCTTGACATAGCTCTCCGCCCGCTTGAAGATAACCTTGCGCTTTGCCTTTGATGCCTGAAACAAAGTTCAGTACACGATCGTAAATTGAACAAATTGAAGGTGATGGATCAGTCCCGAAAGATGGTTAATTTGAAGGCGGCACTGCAGAACGAATCCTACTAGCCATTCGGTCGAAATAATCGTATGCATCATACATAGAGCAAGGCCCTAATTAACAAGTTGACACGAACCTTACGTGCGGCAGTGGCAGCAGCAAGGCGCTCCTCCCGTGCCTTTTCGTTTTGCTTGCGCTTTTTAAGAAGGGTCTCCGGAACTTCGATGTCCTGTGGTAGAAGTCAATGGACATCACATAGATCGCGAGTACATGAACAAACCGAGACTGTAGGAACCCTAGTGAAGATGTAAACACCTGTTAACCGTTCAGAAACATGGCAGACTCACGTTGTCGAGGGGGCCATGGCGAGTTTTGAGGATAGCGTCGGCGCTGTATGGCTTGGCGGAGACAACTTTGAAACCTTGCGGTGGCTGGCAACTGTATAGTCTTAGTCAGATATTCTCACAAGTCGCGAGATTATTCGGCTCTGACCGACCATCCTGGCCGAATAAGAAACCTTACCTTGGTCATGAAATTTAATCTTCCTCACGACCTGGCAGCAACATAAAATGATTGCGGCATCACGAATTGGATCCGAGCCCTAAAATGGCCAAGCAGATTTTATCCTGCTCGAAACGAGTCTGTCAGGAAATGGACTCATCACCAGTGGTGGGCCTTTAATAACTCCAAGCTACTCGCTCAGTCTCGCTGGAATGGAGAGGCGTTTGAACTTAGCGAAAACCCCGAGGCCCTCGTTCCGAATCAAGTTAGGCAGCTGACATCGCTAGAAGGAACAAAGTGCCATAACTTGAAGGCTTCTGCCTGTTCTGTTTTCCCTATACTTCTTCCTTCTATCCATCATGTCGCTACTCACTAAGGCATTGATAGTGGTCCTGGTAGCAGCAGCAGTTGTACCCAGGGGTGCCTTTGCGCAGTCGTCCGAAGCGACATGCCTATCCTCCTTTGGTTGGGTGATTATCTCTATGTTTTAGCTTTAAGATATCGATTCTGATGCATGGTTTGCAGATGAACAACTCCCTCACGCAGGATCCTTGCGTGGTTGTTTCCTACCTCCTGAACGTCTGCACTGGGTGTGAGTACACCTTTTTAGTATGCCTTAGCCATGCATGACTAGTTCTGGCGCAGCTTTTGTAACGCCTCCTTTATCTCCCGGTTGGGTTTATGTAAATCCCTCCGGAGACGCTTGCGGATGTAGTTCAGTGACCTACTCTATGATGAGCGCTTGCGCTGATTGTCAGAACTGCTCATATGTGTCGTGAGTCGTATTCAAGTCGTATCGAGTATTAATCGACCTCACGGAGCGTTTATTTTCTCTCAGCTGGTCTTCCTGGAGCTCCTCTTGCTCCATGACATCCTTCCGAGAGTCAGTCCGCAAGGTTATCGATGTACTCCAAGCTTTTCTAATCCACCTAATTGACAGATATCCGATGGACATTCCCATTGGCACCAGGGTTCCGAATTGGGCTTACCTGAACGTCAGTGCACGACTACTTATCCCAATTGTCGTAATCTAATTCTCTCTGAAGGTGTCCAGTGGGTTCGATCCCGTCGCAGCGCAAAACGCGGGAGGTTAGCATTCGGGCATAAGGTTTCCGTAGCAGAAGCATTTCACTCACCTTCTCGTAGACCTCCCGGAAGCTGTCCCAACCAATGTACAATCTACTGTCACAGTCACTTATTCGACCACTATGTCTGCTTCTTTGTCCACCGTGCCTACTTCTTCAATCAGTTCTTCAGCTGCGGCCACAGGACTTTCAACGACATCTAATTCGACAAGTTTAAACGTTGGAGCTATCGCTGGAGGCGTTGTTGGCGGAACTATGGGAGCTGCAGTCATCATAGGCCTTGCGACATGGTTCCTTGTCAAACGCCGCCGCTCCGCCACTTTCAGCGACATTGACGGAGGTCCAGACAACACTAATCCATCCCCAACGCAACCCAAAATGACACAGCAACTACGTCTCTACGTATGTTTCTTGTGATTTTATGATACATCAGCTCATCTCATCTCTTCACGCAGGACCCCTCTGACCCGACCACTTTCCCAGGTTATCCTTCCTTCCCCACCGACCCGATCACCTCATCTAGCAGCATAGACCGAAACTCATCAATGCCCTCGCCTACCTTTCCCCGTCAGTCGCGTCTTGGACAGTACACTGGCCCTCCGGAGGTCTGAATTTTGGGCTTATTCTACTTCATGTCACTCACCTTCTTGAACGAAACTCAAGACCTTACTTTATGTCACTGACTTTCTGGTACACGAAACTCGGAACGTTGCTTTTCAAACTCGATAGACTTTCTCAGATGCAAATTCAGGGTGCAGTCAAGTTCACAGGTCGCGACCACTCGAAAAGCGGCAAAGTAGTATTATGTAGGTGCAATGAGTACTACAAGTGTGTATAGTAATAAATGGTACTACTACTAAGTCCACCATCTCGGGACGGCGGCTCGGCAGACCGTCCGACGCTCATCTGCGACTTGCTCTGAACTTGATCGTGGCAAGTTCATCATCTGCGGCGCACAAATACAGTAACATGAAGTTGACTCTGGTACATCATCGCGCTTACCTTAACGGGACTTTTGTATTGATACGTATTGCAAGCGGCAAAATTGATCTCTGAAGGCGCCAAACTCAGTAACATGAGTGAGTCCTGTAAATCTTTATGCTTACCTTAACGGCACTTCTTTGTTGGAGACCCCATCGGATCGAAATAATCGAAACCATGAAACGATGCGGCATTAATGGTGATGCCACGTCTTGCTGTGCGAAAGTTGTGGAACGAATCAGCACTTCAGAAGCATTGCCAAGTGACGAGCAACCCATTGTTCATCTGTATGGCAGAAGATAACATCAAGGGGAAACCACACTACAAGAGCGCTATACGGTTGCCATGCACAATGCTGGAGGCAAAAGAAGAAAGAAGCGCGAAGACTTACCTGACACCATCGAAATCGCTATCGGCATGAAGATTATGGTGACACAGAACATCGAAACTGATCTCAACATCACGAATGCTGCACGAGGCATAATCATAGGCCCCGTCCTTCATCCAGATGAACCACTGATCAGCAACGAAGCCATAGTGACACTGAAGCACCTACCAGCCTTTATCTTCGTCAAACTAAACAGAACCCGTGCGACACAGTTACAAGGCCTTCTCGATTCTGTCATCCAGTGGAAACAATCATGAAAACCTTTCAGGTCAAGGTGAAGACACCAAAGGGCAAAGACGTCAATTACAATGTTCATTGGTGACAGTTCCTGATCATATGCTTTCACAGATGATCATTCCCGGGCACAAACAATCCCATATGTCCTTGTAGACATTGCGACTCCACCATTTGGAGGGCTCGATGTGTTCAACCTCTATGTTGCGCTGTCGCGGAGTTCTGGGCGGTCAACCATTAGGTTGCTGCATGATTTTGATGATGAGCTCTTGAAGAAGTGCCATTGATTGGAGCTGCTAGCAGATTAAGATGACATGCTGATGGAACTGCACCAAAAAACGGACAAATGGTGGAAGAAAATGGCCATGGCCAAAATCTATAGCAAAAACGTAGTCACATTTAAACAGACTTAGTCGTCATTGTGGTATGGTGTTGCCAGTAAGTCGACGTTGGAATTATGAGTTTGGGTACCGGAAGTTGCCGGTGAGTTAAACAGTACAGCACGTGATGCAATTTTAGGACCTCAACAAGCAATTAACAAGCAAGGTAATTTTGAATCATTGCACTGAGTTTCATTGCACCGAGTTCGAATCATTGCACTGAGTTTCATTACACCGAGTTCGAATCATTGCACCAAGTTTCATCGCACCGAGTTCTACATACACCGAGATTTGTCGCAACGAGATCTTTGTACTGGGTTGAAGTCATCTGTCGCAGCAAGTCATTGATGTGTACCAAGATGCTTTTCGTCGACTTCTGTACTTCCTTTGCTCAAAATGTGTGCGCGAGCGGAGTTTCAAAAATAACTTGGTGTTGTCCACCCACTCACTGACTCAGTGAGTTGAGTGGCCTTGTTTCCATGAAATTCAATCTTCCTCTTGATCTGATGCAAACCTCACGATCTGGCAGCAACAAGAGATGATTGTGGCATCACGAATTGGATCTGAGCACTTAAATAGCCAAGTAGATTTTATCCTGCTCGAGAACGAGTCTGTCACGTACAGGAAATGGACTCGTCACCAGTGGTGGGCTTTTATTACTCCAAGCTACTCGCTCAGTCTCGCTGGAAAGGAGAGGCGTTTGAACGTAGCGAAAACCCTGAGGCCCTCGTTCCAGATCAAGCTAGGCAGCCGACATCGCTAGAAGGAACAAAGTGCTATGACTTGAAGCTTCTGCTCGTTCTGTTTTCCCCGTCCTTCTTTCATCTATCCATCATGTCGCTACTCACCAAGGCATTGGTAGTGATTCTGGTAGCAGCAACAGTGGTACCCGGAGGTGCCTTTGCGCAGTCCTCCAAAGTGACATGCCTGTCCTCCTTTGGTTGGGTGATGATCTCTCCTTTTTTAGCTTTAAGATATCGATTCTGATGCATGGTTTGCAGATGAACAACTCCCTCACGCAGGATCCTTGCGTGGTTGCTTCCTACCTCCTGAGCGTCTGCGTTGGGTGTGAGTACGCCTTCTTTTTAGTGTGCCTTAGCCATGCATAACTAGTTCTGGCGCAGCTTTTGTAATGACCCCTTTATCTCTCGGTTGGGTTTATGTAGGTCCCTCGACCGCCGAAGACTCTTGCGGATGTAGTTCAGTGACCTACTCTATGATGAGTGCTTGCGCTGATTATCAGAACTGCTCATATGTGTCGTGAGTCGTATTCAAGTCGTATCGAGTATTAATCGATCTTACGGAGCGTTTATTTTCTCTCAGCTGGTCTTCCTGGAGCTCCTCTTGCTCCATGACATCCTTCCGAGAGTCAGTCCGCAAGGTTATCGATGTACTCCAAGCTTTTCTAATCCACCTAATTGACAGATATCCGATGGACATTCCCACTGGCACCAGGGTTCCGAATTGGGCTTACCTGAACGTCAGTGCACGACTACTTATCCCAATTGTCGTAATCTAATTCTCTCTGAAGGTGTCCAGTACGTTCGACTCCGTCGCAGCGCAAAACGCTGGAGGTTAGCATTCGGGCATAAGTTTTCCGTCGCAGAAGCATTTCACTCACCTTCTTGTAGACCTCCCGGAAGCTGTCCCAACCAATGTACAATCTACTGTCACAGTCACTTATTCGACCACTATGTCTGCTTCTTTGTCCACCATGCCTACTTCTTCGGCTGCGGCCACAGGACTTTCAACGACATCAGCATCTAATTCGACAAGTTTAAACGTTAGAGCTATTGCTGGGGGCGTTGTTGGCGGAACTGTGGGAGCTGCAGTCATCATAGGCCTTGCGACGTGGTTCCTTGTCAAACGTCGTCGCTCCGCTGCTTTCAGCGACATTGGTGGAGGTCCGGGCAACACTAATCCATTCCCAATGCAACCCCAAGTGACGCAGCAACTACGTCTCTACGTATGTTTCTCGTGATTTTGTGATACATCAGCTCATCTCATCTCTTCGCGCAGGACCCCTCTGACCCGACCACTTTCCCAGGTTATCATCCCTTCCCCAGCGACCCAACCACCTCATCTAGCAGCATAGACCGAACCCCATTGATACCCTTGCCTACCTTTCCTCGTCAATCGCGTCCTGGACCGTACACTGGCACTCCGGAGGTCTGAATTTTGGACTTATTTTGGACTTATTCTACTTCATGTCACTTACTTACCTTCTGGTGAATGAAACTCAAGACCTTGCATTATGTCACTTACATAAACGAAACTCGGAACGTCGCTTTTCAAACTCAATAGACTTTCTCAAATGCGAATTCAGGGTGCGGTCAACTTCACAGGTTGCGACCACTCGAAAAGCGGCAAAGTAGCATTAAGTGCCATAAGTACTATCACAGTGTATAGTAATAAATGGTACTACTACCAAGTCCACCATCTCAGGACGGCGGCTCCTGGCGCTCATCTGCGACTTGCTCCGAACTTGATCGTGGCAGGTTCATCATGTGCGGAAGGTACCGGCATTCCTACAAAGACGCACTTCGTTATTGGTGTACTATAGAGATATGAGCTTCGCCACGCGTCGCAATGACCCATGCATCGAGCTTATTTCGTGTGATAAGCTCTGCCATGCAGAGCACGTCACATTCCCTTTGTAATCCACGCAGTGACTCGCTAGCGCGAGCTCAAGCAGATGCTTGTATAGCAGTGTGATCAGCACCGTAAGTGCTGGAAAAGAGAGTTAAGGGTCGCGAGATGACATTAGAAAGTCAGGGCGCGGAAACTGTAAGTGCTTGGATAAAATGTTAATAATGCACTCAACAGTACAAGTATGTACCCGTAACAAGTCGCGAATGTAGAAATTGCGCCGATCCGCTGATACGGCACCTACGAGATGCGCACGAGCTACTTCAGCGTATGCACGACCAACTACCGCAAGGTGGATACTAGATGGCTCCCCAGTAGGATACTGATGAGAATGGCAGGCAACCGTTCATGACATACTCCGTATAACCCATGATACTCGCCTAAAACGCATCATGGCACAGTCTAACTCCTATCAGAGGGAAGTTCTTCCTCGGATGTTACAAGGGCGGCAGAGGTGCTATAGCTGCACCAATAAATCGCAGAGCCTAGAGGACGAGCCTGAGAGCATTTTGAGTGAAGATAGAAGTTGACGCATGACGCATGACAACTTGGCGTCCTGTATCAGACTGAAGACAACAGGGTTGTAAAAGAGGTACAAATGGTGAGCGCTGAGCAGGAACGACGCTAAGTTACACAGCCAAACCAGAATTCGGCTCTGGCCGGCCCTAACATGATTGCGGCATCACGCGCTCGGGTTGGATCAGGTAATTGGATCCGAGCGTTCAATTGATCAAATGACCAAGCAGACTCGAAAACGAGCCTACCATGCACAGGAAACGGACATTACCAGTGGTGGGCCTCATACAAGTTACTCTAAGCTTTATAACGCATGGAACGGAGAGGCGTTTGAGCTTATCGAAAACCCTGAGGCCCCCGTTTCAAAGCTGTGTGAAATCAAGCTTGGCAATTGATGTGGCCGACATCACGTCGAACTGCCATAAGGAACAAAGCGCCTAATTACTATAACCTGAAGGCTTCTAGCCGTTCCGCCTTCCCCACCCTTCTTCCTTCTATCCATCATGTCGTCGCTCACCAAGGCATGGTCATTGATAGTGGTCCTGGCAGCATCAGCAGTACTTGGACCCAGAGGTGCCTTTGCGCAGACAACTAATGTGACATGCCCGTCCTCCTTTGATTGGGTAATGCTCCCTTTTTTAGCTTGAAGACATAGATTCTGATGCATGAATTGGGTGATCTGCAGATGAACAACAGCCTCGGACAGAACCCTTGTGAGGTTGCTTCCTTCCTCGAGAGTGTCTGCAATGGTGGAGGTGCGCCTTTTTCTAGTATGCCTTAGCCTTACATAACTAGTTCTGGCGCAGATTTTGCAGTCTATTCTTTACCTCCCGGTACCCATTATGCAGCTCCCACGGCCTCTCAAGCCAACAATTGCCAATGTAATACAGCGACCTACTCGCTAATTAGCGCTTGCGGCGATTGTCAGAACGCTACGTTTCTGACGTGAGTCGTATTCAAGCCTTTTCAAGTATGCTCGACTTCACAGAGCGCTTATCTCATTGCAGCTGGTCTCAATGGAGCTACAATTGCTCCCCGGTATACATAGGGTCAGTCCGCAAGGTTATTCATATTATCCAAGCTTTTCTAATCCGCCTGGTTGACAGATATCCGTATAGCATTCCGACTGGCACCAAGGTTCCGAATTGGGCCTACCTGAACGTTAGTGCACGATTACTTATTTATCCCAATCGTTGTATTCTAATTTTCTCTGAAGTTGACCACCGGTACGTTCGACGCCGCCGCAGCGCAAGCCGATGGAGGTTAGCATTCGGGCATGAGTTTTTCGTCGCAGAAGCATTTTACTCACCTTGTTGTAGACCTCCCGGAATCTACCGCAACCAGCATACAATCCACTGGCTCAGTCACTTTTTCGAGCAGCGTGTCTGCTTCTGCGACCGGTTCTGCGGCCACAGGATCTTCGACGACATCGCCATCTAACTCGACAAGTTCAAACGCTGGAGCTATCGCTGGAGGTGTTGTCGGTGGAATTGTGGGAGCTGCAGCTATCATAGGCCTTGCAACGTGGTTCTTTGTCAAACGCCGTCGCTCTGCCACAGCGCCATCGGCTGCTTTCAGCGACATTGGCGGAGGTCCGGGCTACACTCAAAGTGTTTACTCCACTAACCCTCATCCATTCCCAATGCAACCCCAAATGACGCAGCAACCGCGTCTCTACGTATGTTTCTCATGATTTTGTGATGCATCATCTCATCTGATCTCCTTGCACAGGACCCCTCTGACCCGACCACTTTCCCGGGTTCTCCTCCCTCCCCCACCGTCCTAACCACCGCATCTAGCAACATGTACCAAAATCCATCGATACCCTCGCATGTCTTTTCCCAACAGTCGCGTCCTGGGCAGTACAGTGGTACTCCGGAGATCTAAGTGCGAGCTTGAAGATGATTGATGACCATTGGATGTGATTCCCCTTTCATAATTTGACGACATTACAACCATGTAGCTGCGTATTCATCTGACATTTCTTGCATTAGTGCTTATTGTTGTTGTAACAAGCTTTTTTAAGCATATTACATGTTTGACACTTGCATTTGAAGCCCGAGCTCGATGCTAGTGTTGAGCTCCCGATTATCCATTGGAACTTTATTATCTAGTAGGACCATTATGAACTGTGTATCCAAATCATTATACGAGGCGAAAGCGCCGAACGCTTGGGCACACAGCTCCTTCCTTTGCCATGAGGAACGATCCTGCCAACGATATATGTAATCACCAGCTTATGGTAATCAGATTGCGTCTTCCATTCCTTCCATCACGTCAACAGTCACATGGTGCTGCTGAAGATGCCTTCGCAGACGACGAATGCAACATGAATTGATTGGTGCCGTCTTCTTTTCAGGCCGGTGACCAAAACTCTGAAGGTGTTTTACCTACACGGCGGCCAGGCTTGATACATGATCGCTGTGCCGAACATACATAATGCTGCATGCTGCCGGCGATTCGCTCAGAATTTCAGAAAAAACACGTTTATATAGTCCCGTGCTTGCCATTTCCTCCTCATCGAAATGTTTGCGTGCCCCCTGATAATCTCGTCCACTGATAATATTGATAAGGACGTGGTCGATTTTCATCCGAGATGCTACTTGTACCGCGGCGGCGCAATGTTGATGCAAATCAAGACCCCTGGCACAGGCAGAGATCTAGGATCACTGATCCTGGACAAATTTGAATCAACTGTAAGCCGACTGCTTACCATTCGCTTACACTATCACACTCCACGTGACGTATCCCATTATATTCCTCGATCCTTGTACTACGAAGACTAGACTCGGGTCTCCTACCTACCATCACCTACGCATTAGTACAACGCCCGAAAGAATCCACAGTTTCGTCCTGTTACCTTCGCCCGATCTGTTCAGTGTTCCTTGTCATTTCCTGGACAAGGTTCCACTTTTTTTTTAACAGAAACGAAACTGGTTCGATTTATCTAGACAACCATCCATCAACCCACCGGGCTACCCGCCCATTACCTGACCAGTCAAACTGCCTTCTGAATGAAGGAAACCAACTGTCCCCATGTCCCTGACCACACGACAACGTGCAAGGAACCAAAGACAACATGTCTCTCCAGAACCATCCTTATCAGAATCTCCCCTGACCCCAATACCAACGGATGTCATACCCAACACACATACCATTTTGAAAAATGTATATTCCGATTCCTCTTCAGATTCGGAACCACAATAGACGCATATATCCCACAAAATGACGAAGTCTGCTATCGTCGAACAATCCACCCCCAACAAACCCCCCAAACTTACACCAGGCGAGATCACTCTGCAAGTCGCTTGTGACTGGGAGAATGCTTGCGACACCTACTTCTTACATAAACAAATCGATGTGGCAGATCAAGTCAAAATGATTGCTTCCGGAATGGCAGACCCATGCTTACGCAGTTGGTATTTGTCACAGCGAGCAACCCTCAACGCAGGTACCTTCGCGGAGTATATGTCAGCCCTCAGAAACGCTTGGCTTGAGAGCCACTGGGCAACCAAGTTATGCAAAAAGGCCTAGGTTCTCAACAAGGTAGCCACGGGTTTTATGAGTGGGCCTTAGACCTTCAAAACCTCAATGCCTTACTATATGGAAACCCTACGCACCTCAATGATGTCCAATTGCGGAACCAACTTGAGGCTAATATCTGTGATGCACTGACCATACCCGTACTCAGAAAGAAACTCGCCGATGACCTGTCCCTTAAGGAATGGATTGAAGAGGTCAAACATCTCGACAATGAATGTCTCGAAGACTTGGCCTCTCAAAGAAAGATCGCTGAAGAGATCCACAGGTCATCAAAGAGAAACACTGCAACCACATACAAACAATCCTCCTCATCTACAAAAACTTACAATGCCTCGTCACCTCGTCTAGGATCGCTTACAGAAGCGGAACGCGCACTATTAATGAAGCACAAAGGTTGCTTCAAGTGCAGAAAGTTCTATGTCTCGCACCAATCCAAAGACTGCACAGACGGAGTGCCAGACGCATCTTCCTACAAAACTCTCACCAAGTCCAACGCTAACACAGCGAAACCCAAGACAAAGCCTGTAATGGCAGTTGGACCAGTGGGAGCTGTGATGCTGTCGTCTGTTCTTGATGACGGATCCGATTCCGAAGATGACATGTGCATAGCCCCTTTCAAAACCACCCACCTTATATGGCCCTGTCTCTTGACGGGGCCTTCTTCTGAATTCTCTGAACGTTTCAACGCTTTGATTGACCACGGGTCACACTTAGTTCTGATTGACGAAAGTGTTGTCAATCGACTCGGCCTGCGCAAACGCAAACTGCATGAAAAGATTCAAGCAAATTCTGCCTTCTTGAACAATTCTTCTTCTGAATATGTTATCTTGACGCCGTCGTCAATTAATCATGATTGGACTTCTCGTGCAATACGCGCTGTTATTGCACCAGAGCTTGCCGTTCCTCTCCTCCTCAGAGGACCCTTCTTATCACACAATTCCCTTGTTATAGATCACGACCATCGCACATGTATTGCCAAAGTTTCAAACTACGACCTTTTGAACCCTCCAACGTACAAAAAACAAGTAACCCCGCAAATTCCGACAAAAGGCGAACTACGTCAACTATGCAAAATGGTGCTCAAAGAGCTTAAGACCGTCTTGAATACGCGACACGATGACACCAACGTCGTGGAAAGTACACCCAATGTCGTTGCGCTACTACACAAATGTATCGAAACCCTCGCTTTCATCGAAGCGAACAAGGAACATCTCGAACGCTTGGATAAAGAAATGCGACATAAGTATGAAGACAGGTTTCCGGAGGACATCCCGCATATCGACAAACTCCCTACCGATATCGTTCACTGAATAAAGTTAAAAGATTCGAACACTGTCATCCAATGTAGGCGGTACAACACTCCCCAAAAGTACCGTGAAGCGTGGGACACACTTCTCAACCAACACATTGCCGCAGGAAGACTACGACTGTCTTCAAGTTCCTTTGTTTCTCCCGCATTTCTCATCCCCAAAAAAGACCCTACCACTTTGCAACGGTGGGTAAATGATTACTGTGCACTAAATGCTAACACTGTGCCCGACAACCACCCACTGCCATGAATAGATGAAATTTTACGCGACTGCGCAAAAGGTAGAATCTTCAGCAAAATTGATATGACTAACTCTTTCTTCCAAACGAGAATCCACCCAGGCAACATTAAATATACTGCCATGGATACACCTAGAGGATTACACGAATAGACAGTAATGCCACAGGGAGGGAGAAATGCTCCCACAACGCACCAACAGCGCATGTTCATTGCGCTACGAGGCCTTATCGGTAAAATATGCCATGCCTACCTCGACGATATCATCATTTGGTCGCAGACCATAGCGGAACATGCAAAGAACGTCAAGTTAGTATTGGACGCACTGCGAAAAGCTTCCCTTTTCTGCTCACCCAAGAAAACGTCACTGTTCTGCACGGAAATTGATTTCCTCGGTCATTGAATATCCGCAAACGGAATCGAAGCCGACATGACAAAAGCCAAACGAATTCTGGACTGGCCTGTTCCTAAATCAACAAGCGACGTATGCTCGTTCCTAGGTCTCGTCCGCTATCTCGACCAATTCCTACCAAGTCTCACAGACCACACTCACGTGCTAACACCACTGACGACAAAATCTGCCGAACAACAATGGCCGGTGTAGGAAACATTCTCACTGCAGCCCTGCAGAGCCACATATTACGGAGTACATCGAAAGCCCAGTTATCTGGACATCAGACCAGTCACTCCAGTCATCTCCGATGAAACCCGCTCAAACCCGACGCTTTCCCGCGCTCTCCGAGCCTCGGACCCGCCAGAGATGCACCGGACCCGCTCACATACCTTCGGAAATCCGTCCGTCCTATGTCCTGTCCGTTCCGTCCAACCCCACTGGTGTGTAGCAGCTTGTTTCCCATGACTGATGCAGTAGGCAGTGTTATTACCTGTGTTCCCACAAGTCCGCAGTGCCTCATGTCAGTTTACATACCTTTGGACCCGATGTTTTCCTGTTTTTGATATTCCGGATTTCTATGTAGCTAGTTATATAGGACTGGTAGTACGACCAAGCACTCATTACTTTACTGTAGGTGGGACTTCCCATCTACTTGGTCACATACCTGTCCCTACCTGTTACCTGGCTGAATATACCTGGTTCTCACCTGTTCCGCACCCGCTTCACACCCGAAACCCTTGTCACTCGTTTCCATTGACTTTCCCTTGTTTCCGGACATAGTCCAATGCTTTCCGAACTCGTTCCCTTGCTATTACCCATAACCCGACGACCCAAAGCTCCGGACCCACAATTCCTGCACCTCGGACTTGGTAGTATACCTTCGGACCCGACATTTTGACCTCCGGACTTGGTCCGCATACCTTCGGACTTGTTTCCTTACCTTTCCGTGACCTCAGACACTAACTATCAGACTTATATCAGTAGCAGACCCCTTTAGGGTCAAACGTTCTTGCCTTGCAAGTGAAGCAGCAGGTATAGCATTTGACCTAACATTACATCCGCCTACTGCGGAGTTGTTTCCCACACCGGGCTGGGACAACGAGCATCAAACGGCTTTCGACACAATCAAGCAACTCATCGTGAGTCGTGAGTGCCTTACCACGATAGACCACGACAACCTTGGAACGAACAAGATCTTCATCACCTGTGATGCGAGTGATTGGCGCGTCGGAGCCATGCTTAGTGTAGGCCCGACACCACAAACTGCATGCCCAGTTGCCTTCAACTCAATGCAATTACGAACGGCTCAATTAAACTACCTGGTACACGAAAAAGAGTTACTAGCAATCATACGTGCACTCAAGAAATGGAGGATCAAACTGCTCGGCACCCCTTTCACAGTATATACGGACCACAGAACATTGGAGAACTTCCTCACCCAACGAGAACTGTCGCGCCGCCAAGCGTGCTGGCAAGAATTCTTCGGTCAATACGATTTCAACATCCAATACATTCGTGGCGAGGACAACACCGTCGCAGACGCATTGTCACGTCTACCACCAGAAAACAACATACCTTTGTATGCGAAAGGAACCATCAACATGCCCAAGAATATTACAAAATCCTTAACACCTGTCACACTCATATTATTGATCACACCAGACGCATCGCTGTACGATGACATAAAAGCCGGTTACCTCACAGATACATGGTGCGTTAAACTGACGAAATTATTAAACTCACTACCAGGTCTACAACAACGAAACGGACTATTGTATCTCAACAACCGACTCGTCATACCTCGCGTCACCCACCTCTGCGAAACCATCTTTCGTTTAGCCCACGACCAACTGGGTCACTTCGGGGCAGACAAATCGTATGCAAACATACACAACACATATTACTGGCCAAATATGTGTTGCAACCTCAAGGAAAGTTACATACCCGCCTGTTCGGACTGCGCACGTAACAAGAGTCGTACCACCAAACCAGCTGGACCACTCCATCCCCTACCACTTCCAGACCATAGAGGTGACTCCATCACCATCGACTTCATTGGTCCATTACCTATGGAAAAAGGTTTTGATGGCATAATGACGATTACCGACAGACTTGGCGCAGACATCCGACTAGTACCCTGCTGGATGAACATGAAAGCAAAAGAAGTAGTGAACCTCTTCTTCGACCACTGGTATTGCGAGAACAGATTGCCCTTAAGTATTGTGTCAGATCGCGACAAAATCTTCACCTCCAAGTTCTGGAAAGCACTACACCGACTAACAGGTGTGAAGCTAAAGATGTCAACCGCTTACCACCCACAGACAGATGGCGCGAGCGAATGCACCAACAAAACTGTTGATCAAGCCTTGCGATACTTTGTCGACCATCGCCAAACTGGTTGGGTCAATGCCATACCACGAATCAGATTCAACATCATGTCAACAAGAAACACTTCAACAGGATACACACCCTTCCATCTCCACTTGGGCAGAACACCACACCTCCTACCACCACTAACACCGGAAAATATCGCAGATGCACAAACCAATTTTCCTAACAACATCTCCAACGCGCTCAATGCAATCGTCTCGCTAAAGACCGATGTCGCAGATGCATACAACACACTACTCGCATCACGAATAGCACAAGCAAACGCCGCAAATACACATCGCGGCGACAAACCTTCCTTAAACATCAACGACCTTGTTTACCTTTCAACGGCTCATCGATGACGCGAATATCTGAATGGTGACAACAAACATGTGGGCAAATTCATGCCACGTTTTGATGGACCCTATAGAATAGTGTCCGCAAACCCTGAGTCGTCCACATACACTCTTGACTTACCAGAACATACTAATGTTTATCCCACTTTCCATGCATCCAAACTCAAACGCCATGTGCCCAACAACACTGAGCTCTACCCATCACATGAACTACAATGCCCTGCACCAATAGTTACACAAAACAGAACGGAAGACTGGGAAATAGAGAAGCTTCTGGATTGCAGAACACAGGGCCGAGGACATCAGTATCTCGTTCGATGGTGCGGTTATGGGCCTGAAGTTTGGGTTCCAGGCAAAGAGCTAGAGCACACTGCCGTATTGACCGAATACCATCAATCTCACAACATACATACCTTCAGCAATCACAACATCCATCGAAGAAGACTCGCATCGTGCGATCCCTCAAATATCATCTGACGAAAACAAGCCGCATCACGCGCAATGGACTGAAGAAGATCGAGCCGCATAACACGCAGAACTTGACAATCCTAGAGGCGTATGAAATTCTTCAGAGAAAGGAAGGGTGTAAGCCGACTGCTTACCATTCGCTTACACTATCACACTCCACGTGACGTATCCCCTTATATTCCTCGATCCTTGTACTACGAAGACTAGACTCGGGTCTCCCACCTACCATCACCTACGCATTAGTACAACGCCCGAAAGAATCCACAGTTTCGTCCTGTTACCTTCGCCCGATCTGTTCAGTGTTCCTTGTCATTTCCTGGACAAGGTTCCATCAACGGCTGTTTGCTGGATCAGACTGCTGGAAGTGCTGTGTAATTGTGTCTATAATCATATGAATCGTGTGAGAAGGCTTTCACTCTGTGGGTGCAACAAAAGGCATATAAGTAGCTATCTAGGACGAGGCAAACAAGAGTGGAAAACTGCATCCTATCCAAGTGCAGACCTGGAAGTCGACAGGATGAATTACGCGAGGGTACGTACAGTGGGGCAAATGATAGTGATGTCATCGTATTGGGTAGCACTGTGACTCAGTTGGGATCACTGATTTGAACGAGTCGACAATAGTACTAGTTGAGCACTGCCGCCAGCCAGACGTGGTCCGAGAAGTAACAGCTGTACTATGGAACATTGTATCTGAAAGGATCCTGGGAACAATCTCAAAATAATCCCCCCTGTGCAGACCATACGACAATCTTTTTCCTTCTTAGTCTCAAAATGCTGTATGATAAGATAAAAGGGCAATGAGGCTACCTTCAACACTTTCAACCTCTACCTGAATGGCGGAAGAGACAGTGCAGCTTATCGTTCCAAGCACGGCACCCGTTCATGCGTTTGAAGAGCATGAAAATTCTGTCCTCGCAGTCGCAGTCTTCCCCGATGGACAACGTATGGTAACGGGTTCTCGAGACAGGACGCTTCGTCTGTGGAACTTGAACAGCGGTGTTATGTTGAAGAAGATGGAGGGACACCGCAGCAGGGTATCTGCAGTCGCGGTCTCACGAGATGGGCGATTGATAACAAGTGGTGATAATAACGGAGAGGTCATTGCCTGGCATGGAGACACTGGTGAATCTCTTCCCCAAGCCATAAAAGCCCACTACTGGGCAATCTGCTCGCTAGACATTTCACCAAACGGCGCAGTTTTAGCAACTGGTTCATCGGGCAACACGACGAAGCTATGGAACACACAAACTTGGCAGTTGCAAGGAAAACCAATCCAATGCGGCGATGAAGTCAACTGTGTTCGGTTTTCGCCGTCTGGTGAACATCTTGCCATCGCAACATTCGTTGATATCCAAATTTGGACTTCAGACGCGAGGGAGTGTATCGCAAACTTCAAGGGTCACGCGGTGGTTAGTCGAGCATACAACGTCTCAATCGCATGGAAGCCCGATGGAACACGTCTTCTATCAGCGGGCTCTTACAGGGATCGCACAATACGGGAGTGGGATTCATCCACTTGGAAGCAGGTTGGAAATCCCTGGCACGGCCATTCTCACTTCATTGACGCCATTGCCATCAATTCTACCGGTACACTCCTCGCTTCTGCATCTCATGATAACCATGTCCGCCTCTGGCGGCTCTCAGATCAACAAACCATCGCCATATTCCAGCACTCTGACCCAGTGTCTTGCGTCACGTTCTCCACAGATGGCGAGCACATTATTAGCGGAGGTAAAGATAAGAAAATTCTACAGTGGGCAATACCCGAAGCTGCTTTGGAACAGGCGTCAAATGTGGTAAGTTAACGTCATATCCCTTCCCATTGTCGTCTCATCTCGAGGTGCTACGTAAGGCTCAAGACTTTCATTCCGAGGCAGGTTTCTATCCTCGATTCTTATAACGCAATATGACCGTGCTTCTTGCAGATCCTCTCTATAGACACGACAGTCCGCCAAGCATGTATATTTGGGGACTTCTCGACTGCTGAAGAGCTCCTAACACGAGAGATTGACACTGATGGCAACAACTACACGTCCTATGCAAATCGCTCATTTGTTATGGCGCGAAAATCCGATTGGGATCGTGCGCTGGATGATGCAGTCAAAGTGAGATATGCTGTCTACTGTGAACTTTTACCTACTCACTTTCATGGTGACAGTCCTTCAGTATTCAGCCCTCCTTATCAGGCTGTCTCTCCATGGGCATAGCCCACTGCGGGAAAATGCAAGTGCAGGACGGAATGAAAGCATTTGACCTCGCATTCGTGTTCTCGGACGAAAATTTGAAAACCATTCATTTTATTCTATTAATTAAGGCAGGTTGAATTTTTCTTCTTTGCGCGCTCCCTGATTTACCATTATTTTCAGGCCATCGCGCTTTTCAATGCAAATCAGCATCAGGAAGCAATGGTGCGCGTTCAACAGCTAGCCGTTGCTTGTCCCGGCGCCGATACTGTTGCGTGTCATATTGTTCAAGTAAGTTCCACGTGCTGCATTAAGCTCAGGTTTGTGCAGCGACACAGATTTTTCTGAACTTCGCACATCAGGCATATTTACATTTCCAATTGGGCGTTGATGCCTTGGACAACGCGTGTTACAACGAAGCTGCCGATCACTTTGCTGCCGCTGTCAACACTAGCCCTTTGTCATCTGAATTGGATGTTCATTCCATATACGAGGACCTTACCGTGGTGCGTCGATATGATACAAACGAAAGTTATTTTGACGTCCAACTGCGTGCTTTGAGAAGCTCTTCGGGTGGGACCTAAAGTCCTTATGGCAAACTGCAAACCAGAAACGGTGCCATGCACTCCTTCGGGCAGGTCGACTTGGAAAAGCCCTTGAATCATACCGATACATGATGGATATGAGTGATGAAACTACTAAGGCCAGCTGCCTTGATTGGTCCGCTGGCGAGTTTTTCAGTATTGTCGCCTAGGCTACAATTCTGACCTACATTTCATTCAGTTTTTAAGCAAGAGTGTAGCGCGCTGTATTCTACCAAAGGTGATGCTGCGCTTGCTGCAAATGATTACGATGAGGCTATCGAGTTCTACTCGGCAGCTCTCGATCTGAATTCTACGAGCGATACTATCTTTGCAAGTCGCAGTAAGGCGAAGTTGGAAAAAATGTTATGGGAGGATGCGCTTGTTGATGCGCAAAAGGTGCGGTGGCACCCATCGCTTCGTAGCCGATGCTCATTTCGGCGATACACAGGTCATCGACCTCGATCCTTTGTCTGATCTTGGACACCAGTTGAAGCATGCAGCACTTCATGGCGCACAGCGCTATGATGAAGCGAAGGAAGCCTCCCAAATCATGCTCTCGGAGTCGGACAGTGCTCCTGACATGCAAATACGAAGGAACCTCCGAATACGACATGGATCGACATGCGCGACTGTTCCTGTTCCCCAGCAGTTGCGCCAGCAGCATGTCATTCCACCCGAAGCAGAAGTTGCTATTCGAAAGGCAATTCATGCTCAACTTGATAATGCCCCACTTCGTCTACTTCACACCTCCACTGGACGATTATGTGATCGAGAGGCACAGACAATTGCCTTCAAATCGAGCACAGAGTACAAGGAGCTCTTATCATTAACAACGAAGCATGGAAACCTCCGAAAGGAGCGCATCGAAGAAGTGGTAGTGATGTATTTCCGACGTGTCATGCTATCGCATAGGTGGGAAGGGAAGGAGCCGCTGCTGCACGACATCCAGGACAATGCCGTGTACAAGCTAAATCCAGTTGCTGGTATTGTGAAGTTACAGTCGTTCTGCGAGATCGCTCGTGATTCTGGGTATCACTGGGCGTGGATCGACACATGCTGCATCGACAAGCATAATAATGCCGAGCTCCAAGAATCACTCAATTCCATGTTCGTTTGGTATCGCCACTCAGCGCTTACAATCGTCTACCTGTCAGATGTGCTGCCCTCGTCAAAGCCTGGTGCATTGGCAAGGAGCGCTTGGAATAAACGAGGATGGACGGTTCCAGAATTTCTGGCTTCCGAAGTCGTTCTCTTTTATCGGAAGGATTGGACCCTATATCTCGATGATCACTCCCCAAACCACAAGGAGTCCGCTGCGATCATGCAGGAGTTGGAGGATATGACAGGCATAAATCCACAGGCCCTCGTTGCCTTCCGTCCAGGGATGAAGGGTGCCCGGGAGAAGCTCCAATGGGCCTCGACGCGTGTCACCACATTGCAAGAAGACATTGCATACTCGTTATTTGGCCTCTTTGATGTCCGATTATGTGTCAATTATGGCGAGAAGAAGCAAAATGCACTCGGTCGCCTCTCACAGGAGATTGTGGCTCGGTCTGGCGACGTCACGGTCCTGGACTGGGTCGGAATATCATCCGAGTTCAATAGCTGTCTGCCAGCGGACATCACTTCATACGAAACTCCACCATTCACGTCATCGTCTCTATCAGAAGACGAGATGCAGAAATCCGTCTCCTCGCTGCAACATGCCGTGTCTGTGGAGTTGGCTTCGGAACTATATCAAAAACTTGACCGCCTGAACGCTCCTCGTTTCGCGCACCGTCGGCTACACCTGCCTTGCATCGCATTCGTTGTTACAGAAGTCAAACAGAGGTCTGGTCAAGACCAGGCGATATATTTCACGTATGAAGTCAAATCAGACAGGCTTCATGACCTGCAGATCACCACGGAAGGCAGGCTGATTCAGTTCTCGCGGGCAAGGCCCACTCGACAGACATTCTTACTTGTCCGTCCGTGGGATCGTTGTCTCCTCGAGCTGCCTGATTTCGCAGACGGTACGCAGAGCGTGGAAGATTCGTCCGCTCTCGAGTCTCCGTTGCACGAATCGCCTGGCGGGTTTCCCGGAGAAATTGGGCATGTTGATTCGGAGTCTCACTCGCGAGCGTTGCGACTGATTGTTCGCCTTGGGCAGCCTTTTGGCGCATTTTTACTCGCACAGCAGCGCGGCGGAGAATATAGAAGAATCGCGTCAGACAACGATATCATTGCACAAGTTAGAGACATGGCTTCTGTTGACAACACAATGGATGTCAGGACACTAGAGATATTGTAACTCTGTACTCTGTATATACATTTTGAAGGATGACCACCTTTGAGCAGTTTTCATTTGCACCTTGACAGAGCCCGCATATATACTCCTTCGTACTCGATCCTGTATATTGATGAGGACTAAATTTCATCCCAGTCCAATATGTATACGTAGGTCCCAGCTGGAGAATACAATGTACTAGTATACATTGGTAACATGAAATTGTATATCTGAAGACAGCAAACTTTTTAACTGTCGGTACACCTGGTGACCGATGCATCCAAGAAGCTAGGATGGCCGGCCAAAGGGTGGACCGTACTCATCTGAGACGCTACGAGATGAAAGATTGCCAGTAGTACAGACAATCGAACATGTGGTATACAAGCGCCTGGAAGTTGTTAAAAGATGACCGAGGGAAAGTAAGCCCCGCATTAAATAAACAATTCTTTAGGGCTGGTCAGCTATCGCGGGTCGCGACTCCGCCTCGCCGGTACGTCTGACAATAATTATCATAGCATGTGCCCCATGGGTCGGGCCGGGCTAAGAATATTTTGCAACAGACCTCTAGCCATCTGACGACTGCATGACAGTCACGGGGAAACAGTTATATACGGTACACTTTAATTGCACTATCGCACCCCCATAGGCGATGTTACGGAGATCCGCTTCATTAGTAAAGTGCTTCGAGAGACCGAATTTAAAGCATCAAATGATCATTGGGTTCCCTTCAAGCCACTTTGCAGGTCGATCATCCAGAATGACCGTATCCACACTCCCGCTGAATGACGGACACCAAGTCCCCTGGATGGCTTTTGGCACTGGTACTGCGCTCTATAAAAAGGATGCTGAGAAGGCCATCCGCCTTGCTATCGACAATGGTTTTACGCACCTCGATGGTGCGCAAGTCTATGCCAATGAGGACACGATGGGGGCCGGGATGATAGCTTCTGGCAAGCCCAGGTCCGAGCTCTTCGTAACGACGAAGCTCGGAAAACTGCAACCTGGTGCAACTCCCAAGAGCGCACTCGAGGAATCCTTGAGGCAACTAAAAGTGGATTACGTCGATTTATACCTTGTCCACCAAGCCAACAACCACGTCGGGAAGCTAAAGGAGGTCTGGAAAGGGATGGAAGAGGCTCAGAAGGCGGGCTTAACCAAGTCCATTGGAGTTTCTAACTTCACTGCTGACCACCTGAAGACTATCTTGGAAATTGCCACTATACCCCCCGCGGTTAACCAGGTCAGTTGTATAAGCCTGTCGGTGTGGTAGTCCTCATTCAACCATCAATAGGTCGAGGCTCATCCATATGTATGGAAAGCGTTGCAACCGAATCTTGCCATCCATGACCAATACAAAATCGTCACGTCGTCGTATGGCGGTTTATCGCCTCTTTTCCGTGGAAAAGGTGGCCCACTAGACCCTGTGGTCGAGCAAATTCGCGCTCGCCTGGAGAAAACTCGTGGCGCGCCTGTGTCTGATGGTCAGGTGTTGAACAAATGGCTTCAACAGAAAGGCGTTCTTGTGGTGACGTGAGATTAAATCCCTACACTGATGTGATTTTTTCTAATGCTTCCGTCGTCACAGAACCTCCTCAAAAGCCGAACGTATCAGGGAATACCTTGACACTGAGAATGTGCCGGAGCTTACAGCCGAAGAGATCGCGCTTATAGAAACTACTGGAGGAAAACTTCACCAAAGATACTTCGTAAGTTTAGAATTTGACGATGACTCAAGTTCTCCTGCTCATCCTGCATTTCAGCTTGACAACTGGCCGCCTGAGTAAGTCAGTGATTGTTGTGGCAGGATTTAGAATGATTTCCACCCAATTCATTCCGTGTCATTGTAGAAGTCCAACTAGATTTCACTTGTAGGAGTTTTAACTAGTGGCGAATCACGTGACTTGGGGCATAATTGAGTTGCAAAGTGGGTTCAAGTTGTGATCTGTGGCCTCCGTCACTTTTTATATAAAGTTTCTTGCATTCATGGCATTGCCAACAACCATGTCATACCCAGCTCTACCTGCATTGCCGACCTACGTATCAACGTCAAAGTCCCGTTTACAGTCGCTGTATTCTGATATTCACAGACAGAAACATTCTAACCCTTCCTCTTTTCATGCTTACGTTGACTGGTGGCATGCGACGCTCAAGGATGTCATTTCACGAGGCTGGCAGGGAAGCGATGGGTCTGACGGAACAAGCAACAAACTTATCCTAGGAGCACGAAGAACGCTAGTGGATAAGCTGCGCTATGAAGGTGTTGGCAAGCCTCTCGGCCTCGGAACCACCATAGTGCGTCATTAGGCAGCTCTTGGTCTTTTTGGCATTCGGCTCACCGCGTTGCACTAGTAAAGGCCGAGATGCGACGAAATAACGATCTAATACCACTCTCCCAATTTCTTACTTCACAGCAGTCTGTGTACGACCCAGGCTGGCTCCCATACCGAATTGCTTCCTTCGTGGTCGGAAAACCACTATGGTGGGCGATGGAGCAGCTTGATATAGTACGCTCAGAAGACTCTTATACAGAAGCTGAGACGTGGAAGAAGATAGAAGGGGACTACGTCATGCTTGGGCTTGTTGTACAGGCTGCTGATACCCTTGAGACTCTGCGAGACGGCGCCGGGGCCAGCCCAGCTGACAACCTGTACACATTCGAAGAATTTCGCAGGGAGTTTGGGCCCAAGGTCTTACCCGGGGTTGTGCTGAGCGAGATGGATACAAAGGTCCTGATCAAATATCTCGAACGAGAAAGACGCGTGGTTGTACAGAAAGGCGATGTAGGTGTTTCAGTCGTGTATCTTCCCTGCTGACTGACATCACGTTGAGGTCATTAAATTTGTGACAGCAAGCCATGACCGAGAAGTCACTGCTGTGGATCGAGGCATTCTTGAGCTTAAGACGGCAGTGGGAAACCTCCGTGAACAGGTCGACAACATTCAGAATAAAATTGATCAGTAAGGAGCGCGTTTTCTACAGCACGTCATCGAATAACGTGTATATATATCCAGGACTACCTCAAATATTTCAAACGCCCTGCGTCAGCAGCGCAAGTCGATTGCGCTGGCGGAGTTGCGTTTTAAGAAACATCTGGATGACATGCTTTCAAAGCGTCTGGGATCACTTCATAACCTAGAGTCGACGTTGATTAGCGTTGAGACGGCCGCAGGTGATGTAGAAGTCCGTCATCTTTCCTCCTCTGTAGTTTCCGTGTTCCTCACTAGCAAATTTATGCAGATTATGAAGACGTACGAGAGCTCGACGGCAACATTAAAGGCGATTCTTAGCCACCCCTCCCTTCAACGCGACAAGATTGAAGAGACGTTGGATGCACTTGCGGCGTCGAATGCTGATGCGCGTGAGATAGACGATGCCATCCGAATGGGTGGAGACATCGTTGCAGTAGATGCGGGTATAGATGATACGGAGATAGAAGCTGAGTTGAACGCGTTGGTGGAAGAGGCAGAGAAAGAGAGGGATGAAGCGGTTGAGCAGGCCGTTTTGGAGAAACTTCATGATATTGAAGCTCATGTCCCACAAAGCGCGCCAGTTCAGGCTGAAGCAGCGCCCAGGCGGACGGCGGAGGCAGCATAAGAGGATACCTTAATATAATTAGCATACAATGTTCCTTGATGACGCAATCTTCTTATGACCTGAAGCACCAAGTCAAGCTTGTTTCATTCCCTATTACCATTTCCGCACATCTACAATGGCACCCATTCGTTTGCGACACCCCAAGGGCCTCACAACGTTGCAAATTGACCTCGATAATGCTCTAGTTCAAGACCTTCAGCAGGAGATATTTGGAGTTTCCGAAATCCCACCATCGCAGCAAGAACGTATGTACCATGCAAGCGCGCGCAACAAAGCTTATTTAACTATGATTTTTGTACATGTTAGTCAGATCGGGATACCCCCCACGGTCGCTCACTGTTATCCCGGAGCTTCCACTTTCGAGTCTGGGATTAAAGCCCGGCGATCAGGTCATTGTGAACCAAAGCGTAGTATCGAGCCCGACGCGCACCGCGCCACCCAAGGCCGAGCCAGTATCTTCCCAGCCACCTCAATCATCATTATCGCAACCGAATTCAAGCAGGCTCGCACCGGGTAAGAGCGGTCCAGACTATGTCGACACACCAAACGGCGTGTTAGTGCACAGGGTAAGGTAATGCGTCCTACGTTGATCGGTTATCTGTCACGACGCCATAGATCGTGCCAGATGACAACTCGTGTCTTTTTTCGTCCATCGCCCTCATTTTTGAGCAAGACGCTCGCAAGGCGCAAAAGATACGGCAAGGTCGGCCATCGCATCGGTTCAGAATCCGTCAGATTGACTGATTGGCGATCTCGTCGAAAGTCGTTGCAGATGGCATCCGAGCAGACATGGAAACCTACAACGAAGCTATTCTAGGGTGACTGACATCCATACTACAGTATCACGTCGAACTGATTCGAGTTTGCAGCTTGAGCCGAGACGCATACATCGCCACCATTCTGAAGCCATTGACATGGGGAGGTGCAATCGAACTTGGAATACTCGCTAAGCATTATGGCACGGAGATTGCATCTATTGACGTTGAAACCGGAAGGATTGATCGTTTCGAGCCGCCTTTAGAGGCGAGTACTGGCAATCGGTAAGCACCTGCGAGGTCCTCGTTTCAGAAACACTTCTGATGCGTTGGTATGCAGTTGCATTGTCATCTATTCTGGCATTCATTATGATGCCGCGTCGTTGGCACCCATGGCCGATGCTCCATCTGAATGGCATCAAACCGTCTTTCCGATCGTGAGTGCATTGGTATCGTGCATGTCATCCTGGGGTTATTTACCTCAGATAATAGATTTCCGCGGACACAGATGATCCAATTTTGTCTGCTGCTAAACAATTAGCTACTATCCTACGGGGAAAGAAAGCGTATACTAACACTGCAACGTTTGATCTCAAATGTGAAGTAAGCAGGCAATTTTATCGAATGATCTGTATAACGGAAAATTGATGCATCCGCACAGGACTGTGGTAAGGGACTGAAGGGTGAGAAGGACGCGAGAATGCACGCCCAGGAGACGGGGCATGTACGATTCGGAGAGTATGAATGATATCCATATGCTTGACTCGTTCATACCGCCATCTCCTTGTGTTTTATGTATTTCATTAAGAAACCGTGACGTGCGCAAGGCGTTGTATATTTACATATCGCGAGTGCCACAGAGTTTAGTTTCCCGTGACGATGTCGCTCTCTATTTCCATCACCACTGGTACATGGTCTGATGCGCCATAGATCTCACTTCTAATCTCGCACATCTTGACCTTTTCCACTAGTCGCTCGCTCACCACAACTATGTAGATGGATATTGGTTTTAGGATCAGTCGCATAGTAGAGTTTGGCGACTTACACATATCCAATCTCCAACCAAGGCCTTTGGATCGGCAATTAAAACGATACGAAAAATAGGTGTAGTGTTTGTCTTCTGGATGATTCTGCCTCCAGACATCAATAAATTTGCCAGCTCCAGCAGCAGATTCAGGAGGATTGAGAATATTTTGAAACGCTTCCGTTTCATCTTTTGTATATCCAGGTGTCTTATTCCAATTTGACTTTGGGTTTGCCAAGTCTGAATATGAAGATGTAAGATAACACTGGTCAAAACCAAAGGATGTAAATCACGCACCTATTGCGGTTGGCGCGACGTTGAGGTCACCCATCCATATGACGGGTTTCTTCTTGTCTAGATCCCGGATATACGTAGTGAAGTGCTCGTTCCATGTATTCTTCTCCTTTAGAGTCTGGGATAGGTAGATGTGAATCAGTGTCCACACCATACATCTAATGATCTGACCTTGAGCCCCTGACCAGCATTCGTCACGTATGTAGCTACAATGTAACAACCATGAAATTCCACCGTGACGATACGACCTTTGACACTGCTCGGGTCGGGATGTCCCGGAAGTTTTGTGTCCACAGATAGAGGCTTGTGCTTGGAAAGCACGGCTGTTCCTGCTGCGTCGGGTTAAAATTAGCGAAGCGGCGAGCCAATAAAGGTCATTCACAGTATGTCTTCTTGGAAGATATAGCCCAAGTACAATGAGGGAATCGCGACTTTAGGAATGGGTCTACTGGAACTTCGTTCACCTGATATGAGAGTATTAGCAAGACCAATACTAGAACACAAATATGTACCTTGGTCTCTGTTAGCACGAGAACGTCTGGATCCTCCGCCTCGACATAGAATTTAAATCCCTGATGAGGTGCAACAACGAGATGATTAGGAAGTCAGCACAATATGGGTCCATCATGATTGCGCGCACTTTCTTGGAAGCCGATGCAAGTGAACAAATATTCCACGTTGACAGGCGAACTGTTCCTGCTATCCGAGGTGGAAAGCTGATGTTGACTGGTAGTACTTTGTTAGTAGGCTGGCCGTTGGCGGCAAAGGCAGGCTCCAGCGAGTCTTTCGATGCTTTGGCCTTCTTTGAAGCAGACTGTGTGGCTTCATTGTCCGATGGTGACTCGGATGCCGCTTTACGCTTTGCGGTTGTCTTTTTGGGTGGCATTATTTGGTGGGTCAAGAAAGACGCGTGAAGCGGGCGAGATGGTGATGAAGTTGGTCGTGTACAATGCACAAGGCTGTGGAGGCCAAGTCGCGTTAACAATACCATGGACCCGACTGGGTCAATTGGAAGTTCAGTCTTTCCTAATCGAGCAAATATGTGGGCGCATATTTTAATTTATTTACCACGGGTGCTCAAAACCAACCTTGCCGGGCCTTCTGCAACTTAAACGTTCGAGCATTGGACAAAGCAGCAGCTTCATCTCTGTAACATAGTCTGTGTATAAGCTACGCCAAAGCTATCAGTGCCAATCTAGTTATAAACAGGCCACCTCCACTTTCAGGCCCTCGACACGACGCGGCACAACCTTCATTTCTGGTGCTTACGGTCCTTAATTAACTCATCATCCCTGTCCTCGAGCACGGTCAACATCACACAACATGCTTACGCATCGTGGCTTCTCCGCATGTATAGTCTCTGAGGGCAAACCGATCCGTGAGTATCTTGTCGCTGTCGACGAGAAAACAATCTCTTGCTGGATCCCAAGTGAGGCGGGAAAGGTAACTCCACTTGCTCATCTAATCTCGACGCGCCTCACCGATCCCACCAGACTTTTTCAGTATACTGGAGAGATGAGAATACAGGAGTGCATTCATGCGGGTTCATTACCCTTGATGGATTCGTAGTTCCTGGTCGATTCTTGTTTGGGGAAGGGGAGGCTTGGAGGAATGGAGTAAGATCGGGTCCCGAGACAGAAAGACCCTTCATGTTTGCACAGAGCCCAAGCTCAGGTGAGTAATGACAAATAATGGGTACATTGGCACGAAGACTCATGTTCAACAGATGCAAGTGGGAAAAGCGCGAAGGACGCTGGGTCCATCATGCTCAAGATTAAACAGATCCAACTGGATGGGTCGAAGCCAGCAAACCCACTGCAGAAGATTCCAGATTTGAACTCGCAAAGTCACCTCGGCAATCACTGTGTTGGGTGCGTACAAGTAGGGTCTGTTGACATTTCCGTGCCTGACAGTATTCAAAGGTACGGCCAGGAGACGAAGACGTACGCGCAATCACCCATAACGTGGAAGGTGAAGTCGTCCGACCTGCAAAGTAAGAGGTCACACGTTACCTTTCTATTCCGGTACAGGTCTCCCGGTGAGTTTGGAGTGTCTTGTAAAATTTCATCCTAAAAGCAGCCGTTATAGAGTTTCTAATGGCACAAGGAATCTTATCTGCTGGAGTGCATGTGCCAAACAGTCATCCCGCGAACCGACGGGTCGCCAGCGCACCCGTTGCGCAATTAATAACCCCGAGCCCAAGTCCTCCTAACTCAGAACGGGTTGAACGGCTCGTGAGTGTGATTGTTTTGCTGTACCATCCAACTCACTTATTTGTTTTCCCTGTAGAGCGCAGGGCTAAAGAATGCCTTCTCTCCGGGGCAAGGTCGAGTGCGGCCTGCACTCAGTGTTAGGACCGTGAGCGTCAAGGGTCGGGGGAGGCACGACCAACTTCCTGGGGAAGCACTACTCGATATACAAGTTGGTCCTCCGCCCGACCCAAGTAGGTTTATGCAGGGCCCAGACAGTGCGCCTCAAGAGTCAGACGGCACGGCAGCACATTCGAAGCCGATCGATGAGGACAAGTAGTTGTTGTGATTTGAGGGAGAGCATATTATTTCATTCTCTTATTTGCTGTCTGGTATCTGTCGAACTGCTATCTTTTTGGAGAATATTTCTGTTATGATATGGCGTTTGTGCTTGTATGTAGAACCTGTATAATAGTTAATCATGCATCCGGAATGCTATCACTTACAGACAACCTCGGAATAATGGAGGGCATTGCGGGAGAGGAAGCACTCTGCTCACAACTAGAGCACAATGGCAAAGAGAGTGTTTGTATTTGTGTGTACATATTGAATTCTAAGACCTTCGCCAAACAACGCCGGTCAATTAAGTCGTACAGAACCTTCTGCCTTCTCGGGTATATGATGTCTGCAGCAGTTACACAACCAACTTTATGCACACTGCACATTTGGCCTTCTAGATGGAACTTACCATCCATTGACCCCACATGTATAGCAGCACTTTTCTACCTGCAACTGACTATTCCAGGGAAATTCGAAGTTATGGAATGTACCAACCCCGACGTGTCCCCTAGCGGTGTGTTTATCTGCCTCATTGCTTGGGCTTGCATCTCATAACGTTACGCCGCAGGAAAGCTTCCCTTCCTCACGCATGGACATGCCGCAGTGTCATCCATCCCAGCCATCATTTCCTTCGTTTCCTCGCTGGCAAAGTCTACCACATCAGGTGCAAGGGATCTCGACGCGTCTTTAAGTGCACCACAAAGAGCAAAGCGAACCGCTTGGTGCTCACATGTTGAGGCAAATATTGGGGACCTTGTGGTGAGTCCATACATGACCTATGCAGGACGTTCAATGGTTCATATCCCCATAGGCATATTCGTTCTACTCTTTGGATGACAACTTCTGGAAACTCACAAACCCTACCATGTCATCTATGCTTCCAATTCCGCAGCGTTACTATGTGCCTGGACGTATACGTGAAATGCATCGACCACGCTTAGAGGCTGCAGGTCTGTGGACACAGGCGGCCTCAGAACCAGAGAAGGACTCTTTTGGAAAACGACAAAAGAAAAACGACCCTAAAGACGAGTATGCGCGCGCTTTTGAACGGGACAAAGTGAAATACTCTTCGTCTGCTTAGACGGACCTGATGTTTATCACCTTACAGGTGTCTGCGCAAGCGAAGGGATCATTTACTCTTTATGCGAAGTTACTGAATGAACAGAAATTTTTCTTTGGGGAACGGTGAGCAAGACCAGCGTTTTTTTCTTTCCTTTTGTGTTGTCTGAGTTCATTCTTAGGCCCACGACTCTTGATGTTTATCTAGCCTCGCACATTCTCCTGTTGCTTGATCCGCCATTCCCGGACCAACTTATGCGAAGGATTCTGGAGGAGTCATACCCGACGCTCGTGCAGCATGCTCGCAATATGCAAACAGAAGTCTCACAAATACCGCAGTATCATGTCACTCCTGCGCCAGAACAGTCGTTGCTGTCGTTAATCCCACGACCCCTGAGCAACCCTTCCAAAACGAAGGAGAGCCCAATGGATGAAGCAGATCTTCGGTTTCGCCGCATGCGATGGACGTGGTTTGCACTTGCTTTTGGCGGCGTAGCGTGTTACGCCGTTCAACTCTGGATGAAGGTTACCATCGTGAGGGCCAGGAAAGCTCGACGTGTGCAGAGGCATGGGACTGACCAAGAACATAAAACAGAGGTTACTACGGAAGATGATGAAGATGAAGGTGCTCGGGACGGGGACGAGTAGGCTATTCTTAGATGTGCTTGTGGCTCGGCTTGGTGCACTATATTCATATTGTGATGATACTCGCCTCGTCTATAGGACCATGACAGCAGTGCCTCCTGTGCCTCTCAATCTCACACAGTTCTATCCAGATTCCATTGCTCGGCTATGGAGGAATCAGGACTCTATAAATCTCTTTATACACTGTGACCACAGTCACGCCTGGTGTGACAGAATGTTCGTCTAGACTCTGGACTACATTTGAGCAATCGTTAATCATTGACCACATTATGGATGACGACCTCATAGTCGTCGACGATATTGACGAACAACAAGCCGGACCATCTACCGTCAATGGCGTCAAGCCGGCCCCTCCAACGCAACCGCAGAGAACGCGGCCCCTTCGTGCCGCCGCGGAACATGCAATGGCTACAACCCTTCGTCTAAGGGGTACCCCCGAGCCTTCCGAGCGAACGACGCGCTCATCATTAGCAAAGAACCGGCCCCAACCAAAGCTCAAACTCAAGCTCAGCGATAAAGCAGCTGCGCAGGCCCCCGGAATGTCATTCCTGGGCCCATATGATCGGGAGCTGGACTCAGATGATGAGGACCTTGCCTTTGAAGAACAATTTGTCATCCGTATGCCCCCTGGGGAGGATTGTGAAAAGTTGCGCAAGATGGTTTCCTCCAGAGAAGTTGGGAATGATGTATGGTTTAAATTCAAAGGTGAGTGGCCTCCTCTTACGGTGGTCAGCTTGGTCGAACTTTACCTAGACTCCCGCAGAGGAGTCTTCCATGTTGGCAATACCTTATATTCCTTTAAGCTTGTCGATCTTCCGTGCATAATTGAAGCGCAGAAGACCTTGGACAACAAGCAAATGTTCAAAGTAGCAGACATATGTCAGGTTACTTGTCTCGCTTATTCTGTCGTATCCTCCACTAACGTGCCTGCAGATGCTTGTGGTTGA
The DNA here is from genome assembly GCA_016628065.1 of Suillus lakei. Classification (NCBI taxonomy): domain Eukaryota; kingdom Fungi; phylum Basidiomycota; class Agaricomycetes; order Boletales; family Suillaceae; genus Suillus; species Suillus lakei. Next base: position 1,273,013 of record JABBWA010000003.1, on the reverse strand, counting down.
AAACCGCATTCCCAATGAAGAGTCGTTCACCACAACTCGTAATGTGAATGTCGATGAATTTATCTGGCCGCATGGTATAACGCCTCCGTTGCACCAAGTTCGCAAACGACGATTTCGAAAGAGGGTTAACAAGAGGGTACATCCACCACATGGTCGTATTCATATGCATAATTCTGACATTGCCAATATAGACTATCGAAAGTGTTGAGGAGGCGGTCGAGCGGCTGTTGGCCACAGACGAGCTTGCTACAGAGGTCAAATATGGTATGATTATCATTCTTCAGAGTTGGGTCTGTCTTGAGATGACTTGCGGCTAGATGTCCTGGAAAATGTCAACCCAGATCTTTCCGACTCGGAATTCATTGAACGGGATGAACCCATGGATGCACCTACACCCGGTGTCGTTGGCTCGGAGGCAGGCGATGCTCCTACGCCAGGACCGGACTTCGGGGGAGATGAGGGCGAAGCCGAGGAAGCAGAAGAAGATGAAGGCGAGGGTGACATCGACGAAGACCTCGCCGCGGAACTAGATCTTGCCCTGGGTGATGAAGATGAGGAGGGTGAGGGTGATGACGAGGAGGAAGACGAAGAGGATGAAAGTGAGGAAGAGGACGACGATGAGGACGACGAAGAAGCACAGGAGAGGAAGCTGTTGAATGAAGAAATTAGGGACCTTGAAGCTGCTGTGTTGAAGAAGCAAACTGAAATTGCCAGCTCCGCAAATCCTCTGATCAAGGTATTTGTATCTGGACTGTTTTCATGTTCTGATTCTCATGTTGCTTCTAGAAACGGTTTGAGGATGCACTACGGAAATTGTCGGCTGACCTTGAGATGAAAGTTGCCCAGAGAGACGAGATGAAGGAAAGGCAACGAAGGAAGAGGGAGGGTATTGCTCCAGAAGATCCAGACACAGATGCAGAGGGGCCTACTCAGGAAGAAGCAGATCAAACAATGGGAGATCTATTTGGGTCTGACGACCACGCCGCAATGGACATTGGTTGATACGGTAGCATACTCATTGTGCCGTGTTTGCTTTGCTATTTTCACCCCATCGCTTTCACCTTGTAATTTAACATTACGCTGCCATTGATCTATCATCATGACCCCTGTAGGCATACAATTCCAGCTTGCATGACCAGCGGGGCGTACACGATACATATGAACGGCGCAAACCATACACCCAGCACTTCCCAGTTCCAGATCGCGCTTTCTACCTCTCCGGGTACCAGTACCAGCCAACCCCATGCTAGCACACAATAGCCAGCGTATCGCAAACGAGAGGTCATCGTACTTGAAGATGGGGATGACGTCGCGAGAGGGACACCCATGGTTATAGCAAGCATGGCGGCGAGAGAAAAGTTCAGTAGGGACATGATAGATATCACTGTCGAGGTTAAGCATAAATTTGACGATTTCAGGAGTCTCGAAGTTGGAGCTGCTTCCGGGGCATTCGCCAAAAGTAGTGGAAGGAACGCTGGGGGTATTACAGACACGGCGGCAAAGATAGCTGGCGCGAGAAACTATGCAGCGGAGAGGGTCGGTGTATAGTACCAAGAGACAGTCAAACGACTCACCGATCGGTTCTCATCAAACCATCGACTGCAAACTAGATTAAATACGAGAACTCCTAAAACATGAGTAGCCACCACAGTTATAAGCGCAGACAGCAAGGGTCGTCGCCTGTTTCTCCATGTGCCTTTCGCAGGACTAGGCTCCTCAGTCTCGTTGCCTTTCAAAGAAGACCCAGATATCTCGTAAACCCACCCCGCAGTGACCCACTCGCCAAGCCCTTTGAATAACATGGCAACGCTGACGAGGATGGCGCTCGGGAGAAACATCCCAATCTTCATGAAAGTCCCAGGGCTGGTTAAGATATAAAAGAAGAAAGAAGCGTGTAAACGCTCTAGAAGGTTATTCATGGTCCTGAGCGTAGATTCGACGATTCTAGCGGGTGTTGCTGTAGTTGGAATGATGGATAAATTATGGTTACTCACCTTCCTAGTGCATGGAACCCATGCGGACCGTCTGCTGGAACGGCGAACAAAGTGATAGCGTCGATACGGAATCTAGATCAAGTTAGTATCACCATGCAAGCCACCAAGAACAACAGAATCACTGATGCATTAAGCCATGCACTCCACTGCACATGCCGCGAGCCTGGAAGCCGATGTGCCGGACTACATTCCGCGCGCGATACTCGTATTGTTGAAGTTGTGGACTCTGCTGAATAAAAGCCGGAACCCATGATGGAAGGACGCTCTCCTCTGCCCACCGATCAACAGAATCCGATGGCTCCAGATGGTCGTACACGGTCATTGGAACACCACCTGTATAATGTGAGATGAGTCGGAAAGAATTGATCAGATCCTGATTTGGGAGACGTCCGTTCAAGCCCTCTATAGGCATTCGTGAATAATTAGAGAATAAGGTGTTAGGTATTTCGCCCACCATGGAAGACACCGAGGTGCGAAAAAGAATGGCTGCTATAGTCAATATTCAAAGCAGTCCAAATGACCCCCGAGGAGTGCTCGAGAGGGTCTGTATGAAGATCTAGTGAACAAGATAATGAAGGCTAAGTTGACTCTGCAGACGCGAAACGACATACTTGACGGTATTGTGCCATGGTATGCATTCAGCCATGCATGCATTCCATGAAGGTAGTCGTCACTAATGACGAAGATGATATCTTTCGCCCATAAGGAATAATCTGTCAAGCATGTTGTAAATCGCAAGTTTGGAAGTCACCAATAACCCTACCTTTCAAAAATGCAGCAAGGGATAATACAGTAGATGCCCCACGCAAATTCAGTGCGCCGTGTCCTGCCGTGCTCAACCATGATGCACTAATCACCATGGCTTCTGTTCCAGCAGCTCGAGGCGATGACATTACGGCATACGCATTGTTGCCTGAGATGGTCTAGCAAATGTTTTTAATAAACTGACTGTTGAACATGAAAACTCACTCCTTTACTGGTACTGAAAGTATAATTTTGTATGGAAGCAGCAAGGCCGAGTTTACTGAATTCAGTCCTGAAGAATTCCGCTCTCCTGTCGATAACATTAGCCAGGGCAGTCGAGTATCGAAAGAGAATGACATACTGCTCGCTCGTGAGATTTCGTTCTTGGATACCATCCAGTTGGTAGAGTTGCAAGTCTGCTGTGTGAACATTGCCCCAGTTCCAATATGTATTGACCTGTGGTTGCGTTAGTTCATGTGGCAAGCAACCGATATGCACACGTACCTGCGCCGGCTGAAGCGCATTCTCGTCTATGTATGTTCCTTGGGAGAACAATGGCATAGGAATAAGCAGCATCCACGCATATCCAATGATAAACAAGGCGGTCCTGCGCAACTTCAGCGAGATAACGAAAAATGAAGACTCCACTGACGTCAATTTTGTTAAATTACGATGGATAAAGGCAGCTGCCTGTCTTCGCCGTCGAAGTCTTGCGACACTCGCATCTGGCTTCCTGGGGCGCCTTAGGAAACCTCGTATTCTGTCCATGGGGTCACGGTGGTGACTGGTCACAAATGTCCTGGAGACGCGTGAAGATGAGACACGTTTGGTGCAATGAACAAGTCAGAACATAGAAAACATGTCGATCTGTGGTTTCAAGTAAAGGGCACCAGTTACGTAACGTCGTCGAGTTTGTTTGCGCGGAACCTTCGGCGGAAACAGTTTATTTGAGTTTATGGAAGTCAAGTTGCTCTTCCCTGTCTCCGGGTTCAACTCGTCCACGTTTCTTTCTTCTCCCTCCATCATCCTTGTAGCCAAATCCGCCTTTCAGCGTTCATTAACCGGTCATGCCTCCGAAGCGCAAACATCGCTCGTCACCAGCTCCTAAGGGACTAGCTGCAGGGGAACAGCTTAAACGAGGCAAACTGCCTAGCAGCGATCCATGGGGTTGGGTTGGCACGGAGGTCACCCATCCCTCTCAGATTACCTTGGAACATCGCCTTATGTCGTGTGGCCTCTCTCGGAGGAGTAACAACCCGCTCTGTGCCAACAAGTACGCCCATAAGCCAGAGAAGCAGAGCAGCCCTACTCCCAAGCGTGAACCTGCAGGTGGCGAGCTAGGGGACGATGTCATTGTTGTCTCGGACGATGAGCCACCACCATGCAGTAAGAAATTGTGCAAGAACAACCCCAATTGTTTGAATTACCTCGGACAAGAGACATGGAAAGACGAAGGTGAGTCTACAAACTGCCAACGCGACTTTCTACATCGCAATAATAACACAATCCTCATGAACCTAGATAAAGTCAGGGAATTGTTCCTGAAGGCATCTGACCTAGGGTTCAATCCAGTGCTCAACGCCCGAGATCCTGAACTTCCCGTTGGCTTAAAGGTAGAACAAGCTGGTATGCTCTCTGAGATCGAACGAGTTATACTCATACGCAATTCAGAACCTCGGCGCGACGTGCTATGCGAATGCTTTCATTCAAGTAGGTATCCTTCCACTTAATCACCTTGAACTGATTAGAATAAGCGCCAAGGTATGGTTTCGAGACCTGGCTTTTCGCAATGGTGTTTATATGTGTCAGCCTTCACAAGATAAAGAGGACGTATTCGAGGTTGGTGAGTAGATGGTGCATGAGTGCATATTGATCGAACTTGCGCCTAGGATTCGCCCATATTTCAGTTACAAGTGACGTTTACCGCGTTGCAGGAATGCACGCAAAATGTCTTCAATCCTGAAAAACTTGCCGAAAGCTTGAAGCTTTCGACATCAGAACAGCAAGACGCACAAGAGTCAGTCATAACTAGACAATTTTGAATAATTTCCTCACGAATCAAATAGGTTCTCAAAGCTTTTTATGTCTCACCTCGATGCTGAATTCCAGAAACAGTCATCACCATCTTTAAGGTCACTTGTGTCCAATCAGGTAGATCCTCTCATTGCTTGACGTGCCTGATGAACTTATGTCGCTAAAGTTCCAAGGGGAGCAAGTATACGGCACTATATGTGGCAATTGCCACAATAAATCTGAGCGGTCTACGGATTTCCTTGAACTTGAAATAAATATCGAGGTCATTGATTCACATACTCCTCGCCGCAGGCTAATGCAACTTTCGCTCAGAACAACGCTCGGCTGGAAGACCGTATCGCTGCTCTTCTACAGAACGAGAAACTCACTGGTGACAACAAGTTCGTAAATCAGTGGATTGTCTATTCGAATGTGCACTCATGCGTGTTCGCCAGGTACCTATGTTCGAGATGCGAGTCACTCCAGGATGCCACACGGTATACTGAGTTGCGGAACCTTCCCCCCGTACTCCATTTCTCCCTCTTACGATTTGTTTACGACTTTGCCTCCATGGAGCGCAAGAAGTCTAAGCATAATCTTCTGTTCCCGACGACGCTTAACATGGACCAGTTTGTAGGCTCTGCTGCCGCCCGAAAAGCCGCCAGTAGCGACAAGAGTGTCAGAAAGAACATCTATGAGCTCAGAGGCGTTCTATTACACAAGGGACCCAGTGCATATCACGGTCACTACGAGGCTCAAGTTTTGGATACCGCGTGAGTGATCTGGCGAGTGCTCGCGTGACGTATTGAAGATGGCACAGATCGAAAACGTGGTTTCAGTTTGACGACGAAAACGTCACGAAGATCGATTCACTCGGAGAAAGGAGATACACTGGTCGCGATATGGTTGACGTTCTGAACGGGAATCCCAAGAAGTATGATCAAAACTATCGAAAGAAGTGAACTAAACGATTGCGGCAGGGGAAGTACTGGAAATCCACGTGGACGTCCCGCAAAGAAAAAGCGGCGGATCGATGATAGTGATGATGAAGTTATCGAGTAAGTTCACTGAAGGATTTATTGGCAAGGTTTTGTTGAAACCTGATCGGTAGACATTCGTCACCACCCACGGAACCCAAGATCCTCGAGGCAAAACATGAGTACTGAATACCCTTGTCGCTGAAGTTTGCCGCTGATTTCGTCTATTTCAAAAATGGCCAGGGATATCTTTTCATCGAAAGACGTCTATATGCTTATTTATGTTCGCAAGAATGTCCCATCCCCAGACAACGCCAACTGGCCAACAGTGACCATTGCTAGTCAAGGATCCGAGCATGGAGCCATGACGGTTGATGCTGGAAGTTTCTCCCCTCCCCCGCGCGCTCAGGACGTTGTAAATAGTCTGAATGCAGCTCATGACATGGCTTGTGATGCATATGCAAAGAGGCAAGCCAGTTCGATACTCGAAACGACTTCTTCTCATCATGTGCTTTAGGGAAAAAGAAGCAAAGGAACATTTTGATGAGTTGCTCAAGAAGATGAAAGACGTCTATTCTTCTTGGAGCGTGAATTCTGTGGATGAGGTGCCTAATTTTCTCCATATGATATGTTCGTGTTGTTTATGATCGCTCCTAGGACTCCGTCATCATAAGTCGTCAAGCTCTAGAACGATGGTTGTCCAAACCTCTTGCCAAGCCGAAAACCAAACCTAAGGCCGCAGAGGAACCAGAGACCACGCCAGAGATATTGCCAACGTCAGACATTCTTTGCCAGCATGACGCCCTCGACCCCCAAAGAGCTAACAATATGAAGCGTGTCTCTTCTGTAAGTCCATCAAGCAACCTTCTGTGTAATACTAAATCCCATTTTTAGAGCGCCTATGAAAAGCTCGCCGAGTTTGGCGAGTCTGAAATTTCTCCGGTATGCAAGGTGCATGACGTTTGTGAGATTTGTATCTGGGAGTCATTCATAGGTAAGTTCGAGTCTCATTTTTCCGCGATTTTGCTTCATTGCCCAACAGAAAAACTGTATCAAGTCGAGCATCCTCGGCTTGTAGCGCAGTTTGATGCGGTTTGTGATGAAACTCCCGATCAACCTGGCTACTGGATATCCAAGAATTGGCTCAAAGGTGTTCATTGTCGTAGAATAGGTATCCAGTACGTTGTTGATTCCGTCCACAGACTGGCGACTGCAGAAGCCCAAAATGCACACGCCGCTGCAAGGAGATGTGCCGCCCGACGCCCCAGAATATCTTGGGCATGTTGTGTGCGAACACAGTAAACTGTCGCTGGTGCCCACAGCACGAAAGAGCATATCTACCAAGGTAGTACTGTTATATTCATCTCGCGGGCGGATAATATTGCTAAACACAGGTCATAAGGCTGGTGACATTATCAAAGGTTTGTTCCCTCGGTGGGTACCACGCTCAACTCAGGAAGAGCTCTGCGCTGTTTGTGAGGCAACCATAAATATGTCCAGGGAAGACAAGCGTGAGCTACGGAGGAAGGCTGAAGACGAGAAGGTGTGTTGAAAATGGGCTTGATCAGCTCGGCGGCTCACATGGTCCAGGCACGGCTACGTCACATGCACGACAACGCCCTAACAGGAAACACTCTACTCCTCGAGAATGTCCCTTGTGCTATCCTGCCTGCACACTTCGTGCGTTTGTGGAGAAAGTGGGTCACTCGGCCAACAGAAGGACCACGTCCCGAAGGAATCGATAATTCACAATTCCTGTGTGAGCATGGACACCTTCTTTTCGATCCTAATTGTCCAAACGATTGGGACACGTCTATTGCGGTCGTACAAATGACAGAGTGGATGCTACTAGCAGATTTGTATGTAGTACTTGGGCGTCAAGATATGTCGGATTGATTGTTCTGATTATAGGTATCCCTGCATCTCTCCCATCACACTGGAGAAGAAGCTTGTTGAAAATCCGCCAAACGTATTTGACACCAAGTTTGAGCACGATATCCCTGTGTGTCATGACTGTCGTTCAAAGAGGTGGGCACTCTGACTATTTCAGTTCATTTTATCTCACCACGGATACCTACGCAGGCGGTCTAACTATGATGTTGCCGAGATCACTGTCCGGCTATTGAGTGGGAAAAACGTATCCAAGGATGTCGTGACGCAGGAGAGCAAAATACATAAATCCGAGGAGAACAGTCAGCCTCAGATAACATATGGATCTCACAGGACCTTTGGTACGCGGCAGTCAAAGCGCATACGCGAATCCAAGGATGGTGTGGAGAAGAAACGGATCACTGTTTCCAAATCAACTACGGTTAAGGACATCAAAGTGATGGTTAGTGCCTGTCTTGTGTGTTGATCGTTCCTTGACTTTCGTCATAGCTACATGAAGCGCTCAAGATCCCAACAATCTGTCAACGACTGTCCCACTGTGGCCAGGAACTTGACGATAATTCGGTCACTGTCGCGACTCTTGGACTTCTCATCAACGATGTCCTTGACCTTCGCGAAGAGGCAGAAGATGACGAGTATGCAACGACAGATGACGTCACTCGTGCAAAGAAAAGGCGCAAGGAAGAGCGAGGTTTCGGTGGCACCCTGTTGGCTTCGTCACATCCAAACGTCGTTGCGGATGCTACTGTGAGCTCCGAAGGGGAGCTGCAGTCTGACCATGACTCTCCCAGGATCTGTGGGTTGTGTGGTTTCTCGCAGCACCCTCCCAACAGTCAGCAGTGCGGTTTTTGTCTCAGAGATTTAAAGCTTTGGGGAACGTGATTTCTCGGTATCATATAGAAGTACAGATAATGCTTAATCGACCCTTTTTTACACTCTGAAGTCACGATAATGATTGAATGCCGTGCCGAATTTCTATGGGAGATGATGAAGCAAGTGAGATAAGCAGATAACCCAACGGCACATAATGAGTCCCAAAGCCCTAAAGGAGATATGCTAAGAATCGCGGAACATCATGATAGTTGGCCAAAGTCTGACAAGCTACCAGAAGACATAGCAGATGGATAATGAACGACACCGACACTGGATTGAGTGGTCATGTCTGCTGAATATGATGGGGCTGGAGGTCGGTTTCCAGCAGAGTGGGAGTGCAGAGAGTTCATGGACATTGATCGTTGAGCGGAATCGAGCATCGCTGAAAGTGGACTTACTGGAGCTCTAATCTGCTGTTGCAACAAGGAACTTGCCGTCATCAGGACGTCAACCTCATTGGATAACGGTCCAGTGATTTCGACAGCTTGTGCAACGGCTGATTGCGTAGCAACCGACACTTCATTGACAGTCACTTGTGTAGCAGCATCAGGCGGGGGGGTGAACCCCGCGGAGATCTGACTCGCAACAGCGGCAGAGCGATCCGCAACTACTTGGCGTGCGGCCTGAAATACGACCTGTTGTGCCGCTGCTGCTAACACAGTAGTTGCCTGTGGGCCAATCTCCGACCGTTGTTGACCAGTCACTTCCTGGTCGAATGCTTGCGCGGTAATTGTCAACACATGCTGTTGCTTCGCGAGGGCCTGCAGCTCAGGGCCTGGTTCGCCTGGTGTCGCGGAAGAGATGATTTGAGACTGAGCTTCTTGAGCGACACGTTGAGCAGCTGACGTCAGCACTTGAATCACTTGCGCGTCACGCGTGGCGACTGGTGACACCAGACCAGAGGATGATTGGGATCTTAACGGCCTAGATTGGAACACGTGAGAGTGTACGTCCTTAAATGCGAACTGTCACTGACCTTGGAGATGTCTGAGGAACTGTGGAATCACTTGCCACCCGACGTGGCCTGTGCATCTCCCCATTCATAGAACCGCGACGCGAGGCAGAGAACGAGGTGTCAAGGTTCGAGACAGGCACAATGTTAAGATGGAAGGTCTGGGTCAGCAGCTCTTCTTGCCCATCTTGAACATACTACGCCGCTGGCATTAGATAATAATGGACGTCCACACAGATGAAACGTACACGGGCTACAACCGTGATGTCACAGCTCTCTGCGTCCGGGGGAGGCGTTCCTGACAGCACATCGTCTTCCCAAAATAGCCAGGATGGGAGGGACGGCGAACTATACATAACTATCAAGTTCGATCGCGACGCCTGTGGATCCCATATTCGAGGTGCCCAAGACCACCGAAGGCCAACGTAAGCAACACCAGGCGGCGAGCCAGCCACTTTCCGATGAAAAGGGCGAAAAGTCCAAGTGCCATCAAGAGGGCTCTTCTTTGCATCTATGTTCCAAATATGATTACCCTTGGACTTGGTTTTTTTACCATCCTCGTTGAAGCGCGAGATATACGGTTGGTTCCACAGGTAGTTGCGGATCTGCACGAAATCAAGGTTCAGTCAGGCTATCATCAGATGATCGATCTCATGGGCTGGCCTTCTTCATAGGAATTTTCTCTTCTGGGTAACCTTGTTTGGCCAACTGCATGAGCGTCAATATCTCATCGATCGCCTCGTGTGTCAAAAGATTACGCACCTCTTCCAAAAATGCATTTGTGAAAGCCTGTATCCGGAATTTAAATGGTCGAAAATCAGGTGACTCATCTAGACGTTGCATTTTCTTTGCCATTAATGTTTGATGTATCGGCTCCCCCTTCGCATCGGTAGCATCCACTACAGAGAAGGTCATTAATGATAATTAATTCGGAGGAAATACTCACAATTTGAACAGATACTATTCAAGAAGTCGAAGAAGATACGGTCAACTTCCGCACGATACTCTTGCGGAACTTCATTACTGTGCCCTGGCGTTGATGTCGGAGACAGATTCTCTGTAGATTGTCGTGTAACAAGAGAACCTGAACGAACGTCATGCCCCGTGACGGTGCGAGATGAACTTGAATGATGAGAAATCGTTCTTAATCCCGAGGACTCAGACGGGCTGTGTGAATGCGAACCGACATCGGACTCGTCGTGATCCCCTTCAAGAGATGAAGTTGGACTATGCGACCCAAGCGATTGTACAGTAGGAGGTTGTGCTGAATGCAAAAAATCAAGGGCATTGGAGGGAGTTACCTCGGATATTCCAAACGCGAATGGATTTACATTGCTAGTGGTGAAAGAGCCGGATCTAGAAACTCTGCCAATCGGCGGGGTGATGCCCGTGCCGGGATTCGTGAGAGAACGTGGCTGTGAAGATGATGAAGGGAATGTTCCGGTTGTTGAAAATGGGAGTGGTCCGAGAGACGAGCCATTACTGGGTATCGAATGAAAATTGATGCCGGCGTTGAGGGAACTTCCCGAAAGTGAATGCTGATGGCTGCGATGAGGTAATGTGGCAGCACTGTCCGACCACGAGGTCCGGACGGTGGGGGGAGGGGGGAAATGAGCAGAATGAGGCATGTTGTCGATAGCGGTGACGTTGAAATGAATTCCGTAGTTGAGGTAGGCGGTGCTGAAGATACGGGTATCGAAAAGCTCATGGATGCGGCGGGCGGTTGATGTGAAATTAAACCATACCCTGCTAGGGAAGGTTGACCTGCGGAACTTGTTGGTCGGGATGCTGAATCTGCAGACGCGTTTGCCGGAACGTATGAAGCCGCAGGATCGTATGTCAGTCATGGGGGCCGCAACAGCAGAAGAGAAAGGCTGTTGGCTGGATACTGGCGGAGGGATAATATGAAGTGGCGTGTCCTCTTGCGGCTCACGCTTTGGCGCCTTGATAACACGGTCTCCGGCCATCGAGGAAGCACAGCGTTTCCGAGACATGTCTGCAAGATCACCATTACTTTGACCATCCATAGTACCTAAGTCTGCTGCAGAGGAAAAGTGCACGCCTGACGCCAATTGCTCTTGCGTTAAAGGAACTGCGCCATGTATGGATGGGGAAACGCTGGACTTTGCGCCCAACAGAGAAAAGCGTCGAGGTGAAGGATTGCGTGATATGGCTGGGGTATCCGCAATTTTTGTGGCAGCAATGAGCTCGGAGACTAGTGTAATAGTCTTCTTGAGCTCATCAATTCTGACGTTGGCTTCAAGACCCTGACCACGAGAACATGCTGAACTTGCTGATTGCGCGGTGTGCGCAATACTGCATATTCACCCAACACAATTATTCTTGGTCGTGAAGTGGAAGATACGAGAGCTTACGTTTTAAGTATGTCTCCGACGACCAGTAAGTGTGAGTCGCCGGGTGTCTCTGGGGAGCTATCGCGTCCATTGAACGAATCAGGCACGTCTGGTGGCGGGAAAATAAAACCTGAGTCTTGTGTCGGCTTTGATGAGCCATTATTTAAAGGGGGAAACACCAGCTCAGAAGCTGAACTAGCCAAAGCCCCCGGAGACCCAGAAGGATCCAACGCCCTAGCATGCGCAGATTGAATCATGGGCTGCCCATTGACCATGATGGACGAGGTATCCATGGTATATGCAGATGACACACCATGGGCAGCGGATGAAGGGCCACTGGAGCCCGAGGTTGTGCTTTGTGGGGAATGAAGGGCAAGATGACTATCCATCCGCGACACTGCGCCGTATGAGAAATTACGACAAGGAAAATCAGAAATAAAGCCAGGTGCTGGTGCGCGCGATGAGCTGGATGTATCAAGTACATCCATTGAATGCATTCCAGTGGATGGAGAGGTATCTGCAAGAGACAGGTGGAGAGCGTTAAGGTCGCCCGGTCGTTGGAAGATGGAAATAGCGTCACGCGAAGTATGAGATATGGTATTTTGTATGAGTGGATCCTCAGGGCGTTGAGGAACGAGAGGTGGGTAACCTAGAGAAAGGGTATTCGAAGGCGATTGGAGGGAGCTAGTGTCCATCTGAATATTTGGGTCCCGCGTATCATGAAGGGGCATCATTGATCAAGGAAAGCTGCTTCGGAACCTGAGGGCGCCGCTGACAGCAAAGTTCCTGGGAGATCCGTTATGGAAGACTATGCCAAAAGGTATAGAGAGCAGAAGATCAAGGCGTGATTTTCTATAGAAAAAAATGGAACGGCGACAAGAGCGTCCACAGGTTGAAAGCAATGGAAAACCTAATAGAACACAAAGATTGCGATTGTTGTCTCGAAATGCTACAGACTGCTGCCCGAATTTTAAGCTACAGTGTGTCAGTGAGATTCGCGACCGAATAAGACGAATGCAAGAGCGTTTTATGAGGATGGAGAACACAAAATAAAAGCGCGGGTTATCCAATAGTAGCAGACACAAGAAAGTGAAGAACATGCAGATTGCATGCACAGCGACCTTGTCAATAATGTCACGATTAAACTGTCACAGGCACAACAACATAATTATACCAAAATAATGTATTATCTACTTTAGGTTAGACGGAACAAAGCACTCTATTAAACCAATTTAATGGCTCTTCCGAATCTTGCCGCCTTGCTAACGTTGTTTAAACCACGTTTCCATTCAACTACCTGCTGCGGCCTGTCTCGAACCTTCGATCCATATGTACATACATACTACAACCGTCTCAAAGTTTGCCGCCTCACCGGAGCCACGATGCAACACATCATGGTTCGTATCCCCTTCAGAAACCGTGGTTGCAAACCCTTTCCAAGCGTAATACACTATCAACACCTCACCGAATCAGTATCGTCTGCGGCCGGGCGATCGAGAGCGATCACGATCTCTCCGACGATCACTGGAATGAATTAGTTAAACGTTATCATTGAGGCCGCCAACAAACTCACTCATATCTCGATGCATGTCTATCGTACCCCCGTTCACGTTCACGATCATCACGTGATGACCGATGATCGCCCCCTCGGTCTCCGCCGGGTTTGCCTGCACCCCCGGCTGCACCGGAGGGAGGTGCAGAAGACGGAGGTGGCATTTTACGCTTTTCACGCTCTTCCCGAAACTTGCCTAGCATGTTTCGCAGCTCGTGGTAGCCCAAGTGCATCTACCGACATGTGGGAATCCATTCTTCAAGCGAACTGATATGAAAAACAACATACCTTGCCTCCAAAGTGGTCCGCGAGGCGCCGGTCGGAATCAAGCACAGAAAGGTATGCACCACAAACGTCACAAACCCGAAGTTTTTGATGGCCGGAGGCTCCGGATGTATCTGTGAGTTGTTGAAGCTCGCGCTAGATCCAACGCTAGAATGAGATCTTGTTCCCATGGTAGGAATCAATCGAGGGCGTAACATACCTCCTTTTCTGATTTCTCGCTCTTCAAAGCTTCAATGGCGGCCATCTCCCTCATTGACTCATCGACCTTTCCTTGTTCACCTGGGGAATGTAAGAAAGCAGGCAACTTCCAAAGTGAAAAGCACATACCAAGGGTCTCGATCTTCTCAGTCCCACCCTGAATAGCTAGCTCGATCTCAGCAATTTCTCGCATTAAATTGGTCGTCTTCGCGTTCTCCTCTGGTGTCTTCTCCAACCTTCGGTGCGCAGCCCGAATCCTTCTGTCGCACTCGTCCACGAAGGCAAATATGTTCGACTCATACTCCATTTGGAAACGAGAAAATATAGTGTCATTTGGGTTTGCCTCCTTAGCTGCCAGAAACTCTGTCTTCAATCGTTCCGTGTGTGATTTTGGGCATGCTCCAAGATCCATTTTCTAAATTGAGAAGTTCCATTTAAGTACTCGGAAAAAGCAACGAATCAACGTACAGTGTTTGTGAAAAGTGCATGCGGGCATGTCCCGCACAGAAAGTTTCGGCAAACTTTATCATCAGACCAGACGAGGTTGGCATTGGCAACTCCCATTGCTTCAGGGCCCATCATTTGCTAGACACGTAAATTAAAGACAACGCTTCGACAGCAAGATCAATGACATACCTCGAGGAGCTTCCTCTGCATCTCCGCTAGTCGACCCATGATGTCGGTGGTTTAGTGTTAGAGATGAACAGTTGGGTGTAATGAAAGGACCGATGTGGTCAAAGTTGAAGCATCGGTGGGCTTGTTTGGCTGTCTTTGTCAACAGCTTTGGAATCAAACAAGAGCAAATAATCATTAATGACAATGCTAAGAACGATTTAATTTACATACGAGTGATGTATGCGCATAGAGTAAATATTACACAAGTTTGCGATATAAACATTAGCTCGTGATCACAATGTCAGCTGTAGTAAGACGATGGGATAACACAATTGATACTATGAGATGCATGATACGTCAAGAGGCTTGATGCGAGGAAGAGGTATGTGCCAAGTAATGAAAGAATGAAATGGAAGGATCGTGAGATATGCTGATGCCGAGGAGAACACGGGACAAAGATATGCGATCGCTGAATAACGATCTAGGTTCCACGTCCGCGACCCCGACCACGACCCCGACCGCGGCCCTGTCCACGACTGCCACCGGGAGCCTGCGAATGGATTTCGCTGGGTTCTGAGGGCGTAGGCGGGGCGCTGTTGCGGGGTGTTTTGGCACGCTGAGCGTTAGGACGAGGTTGGTTGAGACTTGGTTTTTTGCCACGCATCTGCTGACGACTCTTGGCAGAACCGTCCGGCGCAAACGGGGAAAGGGGAGAAGGCGAATTATGTCTCGTGTCCTTTGGACTCGAGACCTTTGGTGTTGGTGGCGGTGTAAACCCTCCAAAGGTCATCAGAAGGTTCTGAATCTCTGAAAACTTGACACTATCTCGGGGAAGTTTCTTGAATAGTGGCTGATTGGCCTGTCCAGACGTCACTTGCGTCCACGCATTTCCGATGTCTCGGGTGGAAGCCAGACCCTTCTCGAGGATCAACCACACAACCTCGGGCTGGCCAGATTCCAAAGCTAGAGAAAGAAGCGACATTGGTGGTGAGAGGCTATAAATTGCACTATGGTCGTCGTCTTGCTTCGGATCATATGACTGGAAGAAATGGTTTATGATTGGGATGCAACCCTGCTGAAGCGCTGAGTGGAAGGCCGACAGCCCTGCAGAGTTACGCTCTTCCGGATCTGCACCTAGAACGTAAAACATGGGGTCAAACAACTCGTGACAGCGGTAATTAAAGCAACGTGACTGACTGTGGGCGTCTAGCCACTCCACGAGGTTAACATCACCTCGTTGTGTAGCGATATGCAACAATGTTTCCTTCGGATCTTCAGGTGGCCTCTTGACATAGGTTTCGCAACCAAGCTTGATTTCGCCTCCAGCAGCATCGACATTCTCTTCCCAGATTGCCTTCCTGACCTTGGCTGCGTCTCCCTTACGTGCGGCCGAAAATGCTTCTGATCTTATGGTCTGGATACACCGTTGCTGAGCCTGAGCAGTCTCAGCCGCTTTTTTACGAGCGGCTGCAGATTCTGCCTTTTTGGAAGCTACTTTGGCTTGTTGCCTCTCGGCCGCCTCTTTGCGTTCTAGAAAGGGGTAATTTATGATTGTAACGACTTCAAGACGAGTCGCATACCTTTCTCGCGTTGCTGTGCTTCGAAAGCTTTGCGCTCAGCTGCCTTTTCAGCGCGCCGTTTTTCTGCCTCGATTTGCTCTGCACGAGTCCTTTCGATTCGAGCCCTGTATTGTTCGGGGGTCTCAGGGGAGAGAGATCGACGACGATAATTACGGTGAGGGTCGGCTACACAGACGTTCTATTTCCATCGAACCACAGCGAGGAAAAGGAATCACTTACGTCGTCTAAAACGCATACGTCCCCCATTCACAAACTGGGAGAAAAGGAACCTGTGAAGAATACGTCAGGAGTTTACGTCTCTAGATGACTGTAATTACGCACATGAAAAATGCAGTGCGGTCTGCCTCGTCCTCAGGATCATAAAAATCTTCCTCGTAGTCCTCGTAGTCATCATAATCGTCATCGTCATCATCCATGCCATGATGGTGCATCCGTCTAGGGCCAGTAGGCGGACTCAGGTGTCTTTGGAGGACAGTGTATGCATCACCGACTGCCTGAAATTGTGCAGTAGCATCGGCATTGTTAGGATTTTTGTCTGGATGAGTGCGCAGCGCATGCTGAATATTATATTATTGGAAGGAACGGCCGCTTAGATATTTTTGCCTAGACCGTCACTCACCTGCCTATAAGCAGATTTGACCTCCTCAAGAGTGGCACCCTAAATATGATTTTTGATTAAATGCCCATCTTCAAAAATAAGAACCTGATACCTCTTGAAGACCAAGAATGGAGTATGCCTCAGCGACGGACTGAGTGCTTGACCATGGCACTACGATGGAAGAGGATAACGAGAAAAACAGGCGGTGAAAGTCGCGTTAACGAACGCGCTCCAAATTAGGAATTGATCCAATTTTTTGCTTTACTTCGTACTAGCCTAGGCTCGTACAAAACTAAGAAGCACACCCCAGTTCGCCTAAGGGAGACTAGCTTTGCCTGTCGGCAAGTGCCTATTGAAAGTGTAACACTTTCTCTTGTTTCGACTGGTACTCAAAACTTGTGCCGCCATGGCTATCCAAGGTGCTCCACCTCCTCTGGAAGGCCAGATTGTCAGTGCATCAGGCTTGTCAACTACCGGTCTTGCAATACCCCAAGATGCAGGGGTAGCCTCATCCTCCATCATTGGCAGCCTTATAGGTGATAAGTACGTTATTCGTAACATTTCTGGCGACCTGCGAGTTTACTTAGAGTCATTCGAAAGTATAGCCCCTACTTCCAGGCTGGTTTTCGGTCTTATGGTACGTTTCTACATTTCTAAAATTTCTTGTTCACAACTGACACGTGAACCAGGGCGTCGGCGTTGGTTTAACTGTACTTCGCCAAGGTCTAGTCCTGGGTACTACCGCACTTCGACGCCGTCTCCTCGTATCATTAGAGGTGAACAACAAAGATCGCGCATATGAATGGTTTCTCGCGTGGCTTGCCCACAATGCACAATCAGCTGCTCCAACTTCTTCTCGAAGAGCCGAGTCTTGGTTACGCAGCCATCAACTAAGTGTCGAAACCGCAGTCGAGCAACGCAGTAATGGGAGTTCTTCTGTTCTATTCAGGCTAGTCGCAGGCCCAGGAACGCATTGGTTCAAGTACGGCGGAGCTTGGATGCAGGTCAGTAGCGTCATGTGTCACACCGGAACATATTTTCATAACATTACGATCAAGATGAAAAGAGAACGTGAGACGCGCTCAATGCAACTCATGTCGGGCACGCCATGGGAAACTGTGACAGTAACAACGCTCTCCAGAGATCGCCATCTTTTCTCGAAGCTCCTCGCAGAAGCACGCGACCTTGCTCTCCGCGGTCAAGAAGGAAAACTTGTGATCAGAACCGCATGGGGGATCGAATGGAAGCCATTTGGTCAACCTCGGCGAAAGCGTCCACTACATAGTGTGGTGCTGGATACGGGAGTAAGTGAAAAGGTAGAACGGGATGTCAAGGCGTTCCTGCAACGACGTCAATGGTATGCGGACCGGGGCATTCCATATCGAAGGGGATATCTCTTACACGGCCCTCCTGGTTCAGGAAAGACTTCCTATATTCAAGCTTTAGCAGGATCGTTATCATATGACATATGTCTACTCAATTTGTCGGAACGAGGACTCGGCGACGATAAACTCAATCACCTGTTATCAAATGCACCAGAGCGTAGCTTTATACTCATCGAAGACGTGGATGCCGCATTTAACAAACGCGTGCAAACAAGCGAGGATGGGTGAGCCGATGAGTCTGATACCTCGGAACGCACGGCTAACAACACATGCTATAGTTATCAGTCCTCTGTCACATTCTCTGGCTTTTTGAACGCGTTGGATGGTGTTGCCTCGGGAGAAGAACGGATTATTTTCATGACAACAAATCACCTCGAAAAATTGGATCCGGCACTCATCAGACCAGGGCGTGTTGATCTGAGCGTGCTTGTTGATGACGCAGTCACCCACACAGGCACGCACGCTCTTTACACGTTTCTACGGCGGTAGTGAGAATATCCAACCGGAGCTTGTAGAACACACGGGGCAGCAGGTAGAGGAATTAACCACCAAAGAGATGTGTAATGGGAGGAAGATTAGCATGGCTGCCCTCCAAGGCTTGTTCATCAGGAACAATGCTCAGGATGCGGTCAAGACCCTCCCCGAGCTATTCGTAGAGAGACGGACATGAGTAGATGTAGGTACTTGTATAGTATCCTTTCATGAAATCCTGTGCTCGCGAAACACTGCGTGAAACTCCACTAGAAAATTGGCTTGCGCTTGCGGCCAGTGAATTTTGAATCTCTGGGCACTCCCTCTTTTCCTCGTTGGCGATACAACTAATGATATCGGTGAGCAGATAGACGTAGCCAACTTCCGTCTGACTTGCCTCTTTTTTCTTCAAGATCCAATCTTTGTCTTTCATGTTCTTTCTCTTCCCACTTACAGCCCTCTTCCCATCCTTCTCCCTTCTTCTCTCGAATCTTACTTGCCCGTCGTCTTCACCCTCGACGCCCTTAGGCATTTGCTGCTGCGTGCCTCCTCCACCAACAAACAAGCATAGGAACACCTTCCTTGCTTTTTTGGAATTTGGGTAATCTACGACAACACCTCCTCCGAAACCGGCCTTCTGCGCTATTGAAGTGATCAGTTGTATCTGGTCATCGGAAGTCGGGTAAAATTGAAAGACTGCTCGGGAGGGATTGCGAAGAGCAGAATGTAGAGTCGTGAAGAAACGGGTGAGACGATGTGGTGGTGAGGACGTTGGATGCGATGTTTCAGCATTCAGAAGCCATTGCAACACAGAAATACTAGTAGACTATAAGATAATATCACGAAAAGGAAGTCTAGCCAACGGACCTTATTGCTCCGTCGAAGCTTCCTGGTCGGAAACCAAATCCCTGGCCGATATCTTGCAAGAAAAGGTCGCCGTCAATATCCCTCTCTAATGCGACCTCTAGTTGTGATCAGCCCACGTCTAGTGCTTGCTATGCTGAAGCATTGATACTCACCAAGCATGCTTGGCGCGATATCTACGCCTGCCCAGATATGTCCCTCCTCCTCCAAAATCTCACCTGAAAGCCCTGATCCGCATCCTATATCCAACAGAAAAGCAGGCTCGTCCGGAGGAAGATTGAGCAACTCAAGAGCACGATATGTCATATCCGCCTGGATCTGTTGATTACGGGTGCTTGTATGACACTAAGAACGGCAAGGGGATGCACATATGAACAAGCATACTTTTGAGTGTATTTCTTGGCTTCCGCATCGCCATAATACTGTAGATGTCCAAAAATTAGTCGTAAATTGTCTATGAGTCGACGAAAATAAGATGTACAATCTCTGGCGGGGCCTGATGTTCTGGCCGTGACATATTTCTTGAGCAGCTCTTATGATGATGATGATAAGTTTGTTAGAGTTGACAGGCACGTGGATTCAATCTTCAATTCAGCCCAATTCGGCAGTCTAGTCATTCGTCTTACTTTCGTCGACGATGGCGACGACGAGCAAACAGTACAAAGCCATCGGAGAGGACCTTTGGAAAGGTCGTACAGAGAAGATTGTGAGGTTTGGACTTTGCGTCGCGTCTTTGGGTCAATCAGGCCCCAACTGACCCCCAAAACAGAATTCAGAGCTATTTGCTCTTACATATGGCGCCCTCGTCGTCCAGTTGATCCAGGACTATGAAGATTATGCTGAAGTGAACAAACAACTTGAGAAAATGGGATATAACATTGGGACACGATTAATTGAGGACTTCCTTGCAAGGAGCTCTTTAGGTCGCTGCTCTGACTTCCGAGAAGTGGGCGAGGTGGTAGCGAAGGTGTGCGTTTATCACCACTCCCCCTGAGCTGACGTTCTTAGAAATTCCTTAATTGAAGGTCGGGTTTAAATCCTTTCTAAATATCACACCAACAGTCACGCACTCTGGTGCTCCACCACCTTCTTCCCGCCCAAGTAGTGCAGCCCAACAGTCAGGAGTTCCTGGCTCGTCATTCATTCTGACCCTGGATGAGAACCCCTTGGCTGAATTTGTCGAACTCCCTGACGAAGCTTTGGAAGGAGGTCTATGGTTCAGTAACGTGCTATGCGGTGTTCTTAGAGGAGCACTTGAGATGGTAAGTCCACAAACTAAAACAATCGGCGCAACCATGTATCACGCCCATTTCACAGGTCCAGATGCAAGTGCAGGCGGAGTTTTTGTCTGATGTACTTCGCGGGGACGAGAGTACGGAGATTCGGGTGACATTGCTGAAGTACCTGGAAGAAGAAGTGCCAGTCGGAGACGACTAGAGAAGCCACCTCGGATGTACTTAGGAATAGTGTATTATCTAGAGGACGAATACAGGACAAGCGCGGGGCCCGGTGAACTTCCGAGGATATAGGAACATACATAATAAACACCCTCAGCCACGACGATCGACCCTGTTGAGTTTCTTCGCGGTCCGAGCGTTGTTTTGGGTATTCTGGCCGCGGACGGGCAAACCCATGGCATGCCTTTTGCCAACATAACTGCCTATCATGCGTTGGTGGGCAACGTTATCCTTGACCACTCTCCTTGCTTCGCTCTCAATCTTGATGTTTCTCAATGGATCTGCCCATGCCCTTTGTGAGAGCTTCTTCGTCTCTTCCTTCAGGACCGCGAGTGGAGTGGAGGCCGATGGAGGTTTATAGGACGCCGTGGCTAATGGAAAGCGAGGAATGGGAGTTGAAGTGGAAGGAGAGGAAAGGAACGCGGCAAGTTCTGTGATTTGATGGGGTGTTAAACTTCGAACTTTGCACTTGTCGTGAATTTGAAGACGTGCACAAAGTCGATGTGCAGTTTTATGGCCAATGCCATAGAATGCAGTCAAGGCGAACTAACTTTGATAGTGAGCAAAGCTTTTAGAAACAATAAGCTATAGCGCACCCTTGCATACTGGTAGTCTGGGAGCTGCACCCCCAAGACGTGAACCATGGTTTACTCGGACAACAATTAGAAGGGAACGTTTGTGAACTTCAAAGCTTGAAGCTCGAAAAGTAATTTCATACTCCGCGAACGAACTTCGCGCTTCACACTCTCAACTTCACGCAACCAAAACCTTCATGGCTTCTAACAACGCGGAGGGACGTCGTGAAGATGCTTTTGCCAAGCAGCGCGCTCAGAATCGCGAAGAATTTGAGCGCCAAAAGCAGACTCTTATCAACGAAACGGAAAAATCCCGTCCCTCGGCCAACAAATTCGTCGGTCAAAATGACTCCATGGAGGAAACTCTCAAGAACCAGACTATCGGTCTAGTAAGGCTAGAAGACTTTCAACAGAGAAGGAAAGAGCTGGAGGAGGCAAAGGCACGCGAGGCAGCTCGCACCAACGAACTCAAGTATGTTATTTTCAGTGTCCAATGCCATTCTCTCTTGTGCCGTGACGACTGTGGAAAGATGGCTTATATTCCGTGGAGGATTTGTTTAGGGACGAAACAAAGAGGGTAAAGAAACGCAAGAAGACAAAAGCTACCTTATCATTTGCCATGGACGATGAAGGCGACGTCGAAGGAGACACCTCATCACGTCAAACTCCTGAAGTTGAGAACGGTGAACAAGCGTCTAAGCGCGCCAAGTTCCGTAAGAATCCCAATGTTGATACGTCATTCCTCCCCGACCGTGAACGAGAGGAAGCGGAGAGGAAAGAACGCGAAAGGTTGCGCCAAGAGTGGATTCGCAGACAAGAGGAGCTTAAACAGGAAGAAATCGAGATCACCTATTCTTATTGGGATGGGAGTGGACATAGGAAGTCGGTTGTGGTGTGTTCTCATATAAATCTAGCGTTCGATCACTCATTCACAGGATTCCTTAGTGTAAGAAAGGTGATACCATTAGCGCCTTCTTGGAGAAGTGCCGACAGCAATTCCCGGAATTGCGAGGCGTTAGCGTTGACAACTTGATGTACATCAAGGAGGACCTTATAATACCTCACGTGAGTTATTGGTGGATTTTCCCTGTTGGTCATTCATTTCAATGTATTCCGACAGCATCACACGTTCTATGACTTCATCATTAACAAAGCTCGCGGAAAGAGTGGGCCATTGTTTAATTTTGACGTTCATGACGATATTCGCCTGCTTGCTGATGCGACCAAGGAGAAAGACGAGTCACACGCTGGTAAAGTGGTGGAGAGGAGCTGGTATCAACGATTTAAGCACATCTTTCCGGCCTCTCGATGGGAGGTAAGTAAGGCGTTCTTCCTGTGTCCATATCCTGTTGATCAAGGCATAGATATACGATCCAGAGAAAGATTACGGAAAGTATACCATCGCCTGATATTGTTACTTTCATATTGTGTATACATGGCGTTTGGAAGCCACATCATAACTCTTGTGACCTTTCAGTTGAACTCAGCATCACCAAAAAAACAAATGCCAGGACCGTGGATTGAACACGGGACCTCCAGAATACATCACCAGCTTCAGTCTGTTGCTCTCCCAGCTGAGCTACCCCGGCGATTCACTTGGATGGAAATAGTCCGTCCTGGCACATTCCTTATTTCCAGGACAGGGAGTAAGTAGTATGGTCGACAAAAGTTGCTTAGAGCCTTGAGGTGAGGCTGCCGCAACTTTAGGCCACATATATTTGACTGATAAGTATCTCGGATGATATCGATTATAGTGAATAGACTAGGCAATTCTAAACCAGATGCTATAGTACATGCCTTGTCTCTGATTGAGATGCGAGGTAGGGTTCTGTCAATAGCGCGTTGCGGGTCAGGGTAGATGATCGATATAATGCGATGTGATATCGAAAAATGTCCAGAGGAGCCCGTGCTGTCGTGATGCTCCGCACTGCACTGACGCCGAGACCGCGATATATCCGTGCTATGCCAGCAAGAACTGGCTTTGGATCTTTAGGATCCGGACCTAATGAATTTTGAGCCATTGTAACAAGACTGTGGTGGTCTGCCGTACCGCGCACGAGGCGACGGAGGGTTTCCCATACTCCTTTCGGAGGAGTGCCAGCTAAAGCACGTTGCTGGACTTTGGTCTTTACTCTGATAAAAGGTAGGAAGAAATATGAGCGTTGTAACTACGACAAATGTGTATACTTACACGTCAAGGGGATATATCAATGCCCATGAAGATACGCCGGCCAGCGAACCACAGACAAAGGGAATCAAAGATGTGGGTATCGGCAGCCATGCTGGTGTTGGTCCTTGCTCTCCCGAGCGCTGGCGGCCCAATAGATGTCGCATTGCATCATATTCGAAAAAGTACAAAGCAGTGCCAGCTGTATCTCGCACTATGGAGCGGGTCAATCAGGATTACAAACAGCGAAGTACAACACTCACCAAAGTGAAGACGGAACCCTATCCAGAGTCCGGACAGCCCGTGAGTTCGAAAGATTTCTCGGACAGCTTCAATAGTATTTGGGGGTTTAACCATTTGTACACCTTTAGTTGCGGCTATGCTGTATTCCAATTGCCTTCGAACCTGTCAACAGACTTGGAAGATTACCTTCCCAGACAAATTAGCCAAGTAAAAATACCTTGACAAGCTCGAAGGCTAAGTTTCGCATGTCAGATGTTTAAAGAACACGGTGAAAGAGCACGCACGTGCACTGGTAAATGAGATCAATGACCCAGACAAGGCACCACTGAGACCGCCTGCGAGGGCAGCATCAGAAGCTCTATCACCTGTAAAATAGTTGTTTTTGCGACAGTATTCTTTTGTACTACTGTATATCGTGAACGAAGCAGCACCTGTATAATCGTTAGGTTTGTGCAGAACGGACAGCGTGCGATAACTCACGGACAAACGAAATCGTGACAAGCGGTATCCAGAGACCTCTATAGAAGCCAATTACTCCTTCTTCCCGATAGACAATACCAGCAAGCTTGAGTACTGGCATCCGTGTCTTGGTGGTCTGCAGTCTCGACTTCAAAGAATCCAACTGGGAAACAATCAGATTCAAGAGTTCATTCAATGTAAAAAAGACAAACACACTGGATATCCAACAAAGGTCGAAATGTAGCTGGCCGAGAGAGCGCAGACCACTGGCTTATTTCCTAGCAGAGGAGTTATTGCAAAATCGACCTGTGTTCTTCATCATACATACGCTTCAAAACGTTGTTAAAACCATCCCTGTTGAACCAGGGGTTTATTGGCGTGCTGAAGACTTTTCAAGAACTGTTACCTCACGAGAAGTCCAGATTACGGGCGTACCTTGTTCCATCCATAGCTCTTCTTGCTGGACCAGACAAAAGGTCCAGTTTCGTGCCTCTGCCAGTCTGTGTCGAGAAAGGCGGGGCGTGATCTCAGTTGGAGCCAGAAAGAAGAGCTGGAGAGGAGATAGGGATCTTCCAAGGCAATTCGATATACTAGGCTTGAAGAGTTTCGGAGGAGGGCGTCACGCGTCATGAGTCATGACCATATTTGGCCGACAGTGATGCACCTATATTTAAGTTTCGTATTCGCAGCGCGTCTATACATAACACCATGGTCCCTAGAACTGCCACCAGCTGTGTATTACACCACTCTCAAGTTGTCTCAAGGTGTGTATTATTGGTACATATTTATCAGAATCCACCCAGCCTCTTCTTCACAAGTTTCTTGTTCGGGGCATTTCGACCGCCATACGGCCCAGGTAACACTTGAGTGCTCGTCATCAACTCTTGAGAGAGTTGTGAAGGTTCAGGATAATTCCCGTTCTGAATATCTGTGGTTCGTAAGGTGAAGCCTTGAGGCTGTGTGCCAGACCTTCCCCAGTGACTCTGGGCATGAATGGGAGGTGGACGGGGCTCGAAGCCTGCGACAATCAGTGGAGGGCGCTGTGACGTTGTAGTCGTCGTTTGCGTAGCAATCGGTGCGGTTGGGAGTGCTCGTTCTTGGGAGGGAGCGACAAGATCGTTGCGTTCTGTGTTGTATGGATCATAATATCTGTAGGACTCAACGTCTGTTCCAACCTCCCACTCCCTCAACAACAAACGTACACCCAGCGGACTGGAAAAATCCGCGTCCTGTGAAGGTTCTGCAACAGCGTCCTTGTCCCAGGAAGTATCAGGGTAATGGTTGATGCCAAGCTTTGGATATGGACGCAGGTAGCCAAACTGGATCTCAGGAAGTTCGTCGTCAAGTGTCAGAGCTTTTGCGGCAAGAGACATACTCTCCACATCGTCAACTTGGATTGGAGCAACCGGCATAGAAATAGGCTGAGCAGAGAACACCATACTAGAAAGAGTCAAATCGATGATAAGCTGTTCTCGTGACTCTTCCTCTTGTTGCGCGAATGACTCAGGGGTTTCGTTCGAGTAAGACAAACTGAAAGCTTCCAGAGCACCTTCCATCTCCTCCCGGTGATCCACGCGACCAAGCCCCATATGGTAAAGAAACGCCTTAAAATCGCAAGACCATGCCGCGCCGCTCGCTATTTCCTGGACCGGTAGCTCGTTGCGTACGAGTGTTTTGTACCCATGATTCGAGTTCATGATCCCCCCTGCGAACGAAGGCTCGTCTGGCTCTTCATCGGCGCAAACGCAGACATCATGCCTGATAAATACAAAGAATCAGTTCTAAGGACGATAAATGTTTGAAAATGCTTCACAAGGTCAACATTGCCTTATCAGAATTATCTGTCCTTTGCCAAAACTGAGATAGCTTGTCTGTCATCGTGGCAATTTCTTCCTCAGAGGCAGTTTGTTCGGTTGTAATATCACACGCGAAGAAAATTTCTGAAACCAAATAAGTATCTCAACGAACTCAACTGAACTGAATCACAAATGCTCACTCTGATACGCAGTCCGTAGGTTTAACTCAGAGAAATGCCTTGCGCTCAGTGGCCCGTACTGAGGCTGAAGCTCTTTTGCCCTTTGAGCTAGTTTCTGCACATCGGCGGACCATTCGTGGCTAGTGCCACTAGTCTGTCTTGGAAGTACGTCCGTGCCATTGCGACATACAGCAAAGTCCTGACAGTGGAGGCTGCCTTGTCCAGAGAGCCGCAAAAGGGAAAAGGTGGACCTATCGGGCTGGACAAAAAATGTACTTTCCGACTCAGACGCACCCATATTTTCGTCATGAGGTAAAGATGATGGAATGGAATGACAGTGGATCAGATTGTCATTTCCTCGAGACACGTCATAAATGGTGATGAGTCCATTTTTAAGCGAACTTAGGAAAGTCAGGGGGCCTGCAATAGAAAGTAAGTGAACAGAGAGGACCAATATATCGCTGATTCCGTACCGCCGTCTAGCTGTACAGCTCTGACATTGAGCGATCTATCATGCGCTCGGTTGTGCTTAAAACTCAAAAGCATTTTCTTCGGATACCGATTATCCAACCATATGAGCTCCGAGGTCGTCGAAATGGTGAGGAGATGTTCTCGTTCTAACCAGTCAAAAGATGTTACAACAGAGCCAAGCTGATCAGTTGAAAATAGGTCAACAGTAGGCTGGCTCGACTATTTCTGAGTTAGCTGAGAATTCAACACGTCCTACTGAGTTCGTACCCTGAAATCGAGATGCTGAATGCAGCTACTTGACGCTAGGAAGTAGCCTTGGTCAGATGAACGAAGCCTGAAAAATTGGTCTCCATTTGTGTTCTCAAAACGAACTCGGTTAAGCCCCATGGGCCGACTGATGAAGGCATCAGTTCAGTGAAATTGGACGAAAAAAGTTACATACACAGCTTTTGCTCCTTGATATATACTGCAGGTGTAAAGTGCTCCAGAGGTGTTAACAGCGATGATATCCGAGTCATGGGGTGAAAATGCAGCATCTACCACGCTTTTGCCTCCCGCGTCATCAGATAGTATGTCCACCTCCCTCGTGGCCTTGAAGTCGGTGCCTTCATCCGCCAATTCAATGCTCAACAGAGATGTTGCAGAGAGTGTTCTGACCAAAACAGGATTGGTACCATGTTTCAGAGGTGAATTTGATGCATTCGGTGTTGAGATCTGGAGAATGGGTGTCTCGAACTTGGATGCAGCATGACCAGGCGCGTGAAAAGTCGAGTCGGAATTAGTAGCGGATATAAACGAAATATCTGGCGTTCAAGTTGAGATTGACCAACTAGGGATTGGGCGGACGGGCTTACTCAATTCACTGCTGGTTTCTCCCACCGGAAAGAGAACCAGTGATGTCTGAGGGGTGCTGGAAGACGGTATAATACTAATGAGATTGCCTCTCAAATGATCGTAGATTTGCAACTCTCGGTTTTGTCGCTCGTCGGACTGGAATTCCGCCTTGACGAGCTCCGCAGGGAAATCGGCGTCAGGAAAACATGTTCTAACAAAGTTGAGCTGTTAACAACGTCAAGATAACGCTAGGAACATAAAGGAAGTTCATACTCCTTCTTCGATTCGCCTCCACTGCGCAAGACGACTTGGCATCGGGTTCATAGGTCGAGTGGCAGGGAAAATGCATCGGCCTGCCCCAACTGGTGTCACTCTTCGAGCTAAAGATTTGTTAACTACGCTCATGTTTAAGGTTCAAGCTCACCATTTGATGTGTCGACAGCGGTTGCCCAAGCTAGCCGTCCGTCGGATGACACGAGGGTTGCTCCACCAAACGTTCCATAGTCGAGGGACGGATGATTCCAATACTGAGTGTCGTGAACTTGGAAGCTTTTATGTCTCCTTCCCAGCTTCTTCACAGGTAAAGTTTTCTGTCGTTCATCCGCAGGCCAGTGTTCCATTCCATCTGCGCAGATACCAGAAAATGTGCAAAGAATGTAAGCTAATCAGTAAGTCGTTATGACTTCAACTAGTTTTAGAGAGAAATATTATGAACGTGAGAAATGAGTCTCCGATCTCCGACAACATTTTCTTTCAGTAAAGCTGCAAAGTGCAATATTTGTTGTTTTCGACCATGCTCAAACATTGGGCACTCGCACAGAGGCCACAGCAACTCCTTTCACAATGTCGACGATTTAGTACGACCCGCGTTGCAATGGCGCGGACTGTAAATCCCAGTTCTTCTGCGACGCCAGCCAAATGGACACCGAATTCGATACGTACTGGTCTCATTGCGCGTAAACGCGGAATGACCGCTGTATGGGATGACCATGGCGCGCGCGTTCCGGTTACAGTGCTACAGGTGAGCGGGCTCACAGGTCCTTCTGTCTTGTTCTCATATTTGTCGTAGCTGGAGAACTGCCAAGTGACCAAGAACATTGTACATGTGCGTCCAGATCGCACTGAGTATCATGCAGTTCAACTCGGCGCGTCCGACCGTCCGAAGAGGACAACAACGCATCAGATGAGGGGTCACTTCCGGAAGGCTCATGTTAAGCCGAAATACATCGTGAAGGAATTCCCTATTACCCCCGATGCACACGTCCCTGTTGGTGAGTTCCTCGAGAGCACATTTTCCAATCTTCCGTGACAGGAAAGCTGGTCAGGAACGACACTTTCCGCTATTCATTTTGTACCTGGGCAGTTTGTGGACGTGATTGCCGATTCGTGAGTTCCTCACATTATCTTTCGCATGTGTTACTCAGGCAATCCAGTATTGGGAAGGGATTTCAAGGCACTATGAAACGGTGGAACTTTAAGGGTTTACGTGCAAGTCATGGTGTTTCTGTATCACATCGTTCAGCCGGTGCGACGGGACAGCACCAGGTTCGTGTCTATTAAACTGAGCAACATCTCTACTGACTCTGATTTATAGGACCCGGGTAGAGTCTGGCCCGGTAAGAAGATGGCAGGCCGACTGGGTGGCGAACGAATCACTGTCCAGAACCTTCCCGTGGTCCGTGTTGACACGGCCCTCGACCTGATCTTTGTCAAGGGGGCAGTGCCAGGGATTGACGATGCACACGTCCTTGTTCGCGATGCAAAGAAGAAAATGCTCTGTCTCGCAAATGCAAACCAAGCCAAAGGCCTTTACGAAAGCGTCCTTCCCAAGGGTGTGGACGATCTACCTTTCCCCGCTGGTACTAAGGAGATGGTTCAATCCCTCCCGCCCGTGATCGAAGCTCCTTCAAAACGGAGTAGCCCATTCATTCCTAGGGAATAGACACTATGTATAGTTCACTTGCATTCTCATGCGTCCCCCATTCCTACGTCTAATTTTTGTAGCATTGCTGGTGTGAGTCTATCGGTCCAGAACAAGAGTGACAATGGTTCGGTATGATTCGCGAATTTCATTCTCACTGTCCTAGATCTGGATTTCATGTTGGTCAGAACATCGATCTTTAACTTGAGGAGTAACCGATCTGGACTCACTGTTAGTTGAGTGGAGAAGGAGACCCAATCAGGATTAACAAAACACTGACTTCTCAGACTCTAAAGGGCTATTTTCATCCTGGCAATGTGCACACCGTGATCAAACTATCATAATATGAGTAAGCTCATTGATCCAGTGGTGTTCCCATGATGGGATTCATATCATGGTCATTGAAATAGGAATAGATTACTGCTGTCGAGCTATCAAGACCAAAGTTCTGAAACCATTAGTGTAATTGACGATCAATAGGCTGTGATATATAAAAGCGGGACGTCTACGGTATGACACTGTTGTACTGCGGGAGTGGATACAAGCCTTAAGAGAGAAGCTTCTCGTCAACAATCTCCTTAGTGAGACCATCCTCTGCATCTCGAACTTCGATAGTCTTGTTTGCTTCCGCCTGAAGTATCGTAAGCGTCGTTGAGTGAAGTCTTGATATAATTGAGGCCTCAGCAAAGCACTTACGACTCTTTGAAAGTCAAGGAGAGCACTAGCATGTAAGGTCATCATGGTTGTCTCGGATGACGATGGAGCCCAGTTGATAAGCACAAGTGGGAATGACGTCCTGCCATCGCGGTGTTTAAGTTCATACGACAACACGACATATCTGGGAGAATTTCGGGGCAGCTCTAGAGTGTGCAAATGAAGCCATGAAAGATAGTTGCAGGATGATCGTACCCTCGACAAGGTCTGCGATCGAAATATCGTCAAACTCCTCGTCTACAACCATCTTGAGAGCAGCCTTGTTGATCTTGATAACGATCGCTGCGTGGCCCTGGCTCCTACGCTGGAATCTGAATTTTCTGAGAGCCCCTGTGACATCATCGTTGATATCCACTGTCCTTGCCGTCGACTAGAAATAAAGTTATAACGAGGAATGGCAGATGCGCGAACGGGCCTACCGCCATGAGTGACGATGTCAAGCAAGATAAGCTAATTTAGATAAGCTATTCAAGAACCGACTTATCGGCAAATGACAACAGTGGCCGTGCCATGTGCTTGCTAACCAGCACCTCGGGGTGTGT
This sequence comes from Suillus lakei, assembly GCA_016628065.1. Taxonomy (NCBI): domain Eukaryota; kingdom Fungi; phylum Basidiomycota; class Agaricomycetes; order Boletales; family Suillaceae; genus Suillus; species Suillus lakei. Next base: position 1,242,310 of record JABBWA010000003.1, on the reverse strand, counting down.
ATTAAAATAAAGTCACGACCTTGTTCCGTCCCACTCAACGCCCACCATGTCTCGAAGATCATCCAGAAACACGTCTGTTGTTTCCTCGAGGAGTGGGTTTATTTCCCAGTCCGAAGGCTTGATCTTGCCTGGCGGTCCAGTCGATGAACACACCCTGCACGACATAGTGCACCCACATCAACATTCAGAACGCACGCTCGCAGTAGACCAGGACGGATCGTTCCAGCTTGACCAGGAGGACGAAGAACATGACGAAGAAGTCACAGCGTGGAAGGCACTGCCGTGGTGGAAAAGACCGTCGCCCTACTGGTCAGCGGGCGAGCCTGCTGTGTCGGAGATGATATTGACCATTCAAGCAGGTTGGTATTTGCCACGCCTCTGGCATCGATAGGTTTCTCTGCAGTTATCGGTCCTCGGGTGGAGATGTACACTGTTCTCGCATGTCGTGTTCACGCGCCCGAGTTACCATATGAACCGAACGTCATGCTACAACTAGCTCAGCCACATTCAATGTTATCCACGAATATGGCGGGGACTCTACACGACGGATTCAATCTCAGTGCTGCGTCCGTGTCTGCTCAGCCCGTGTCTCTGTACATTCCTGCAAATACAGGCCCCCAACAGGAACACGTTCCCGACCGCGACCAATGCGCGTCCGACCCGGTCGTGCAAGCTGCTGTTGCACAATTGTCTGCAGGTTGGTTTCATTTTCTTTCTTTATGCAACAGACAGGCACTTATACCGAGGTAGTTCTAAGCACTACGATGGGTATCCTGAGCTGCCTTACAACCGCCTGGTGGGGTTCGGTGAGTCACTACATTCATCCTTTATGTTGTTGACTGTGACCTCCCGCTCTCAAGCTCTCAGATCGTTTTGGCCGAACATCAGTCATGGGCATCTCGGTGCTCGGTTTACTGGCAAATGATTTAACCTTCATTATCACTGCATTCTTTGTGGAACGCCTCCCGGGCGGATACTGGTTTTTGATACTCGGCTTTGCATTGGACGGTGTGGTTGGTGGTAAGTCAGAGCATGTCATTCGGGGATAAGTCACTGTCTGACGTATTTAAGGGATGACCACTGGGATTGCTGCTTCACATGCCTATCTCGCCGACAGTACCCATCATTCTGAGCGGTAGGGTTGTAAATTTATCCGTGTTCTGCCCAAATTAATAATCATTGATAGATCTCGAATATTTTCTCTAGCATTGGGCACCATGTTTCTTGGTGTAGCCCTTGGTCCCGTCATTGGAGGCATCTTGATTCGGGCGACAGGCTCGACACTTTCCACGTTCTATTTAGCTGCAACTGTTCACGCGCTGCACGCTGCTTTCATGTTTCTGATCATCCCCGAATCCCAGTCAAAAGCGAGGGCATTGGGCGCGCAGAAAAGACGACAGGAGTCACTTGAAAGGCGGAGTGGTGGTATTTCAAGTGCTACATCAGTCTTAAAGAGCGCTACGCGGTTCTTCAGCCCTCTGGCAATTCTTCTGCCCGAGCGTGTTACTGTTGATGGAAACCCACTCAAACGCTCCAAGAGAGATTGGAGTTTATGCCTCATCGCTGCTAGCTATGGGTTCACGATGTCCCTGATGGTGTGGCTTGACTATATCTTCGTGGTATCTTCAATATTTACACCCACCTTTCCCGCAGGGTCTGGTGACATACATGTTACAGTATGCCGCAGGAACTTTCAAGTGGTCATCGGAAACGGTAAGAGAGCGCAAGAGTTCGTCACTAGATCTGACAACCTTCTAGATTAGCTACTACATTGCCTTCACTGGAGCTATTCGTGCGCTGTTCTTGACTGTCATCTTACCTGGTTTGTACCAGTAACTCATCTACCCTGGTTCAATATGAATTCAATTCCCTAGTTATCATTAAACTTCTGAAGCCGGCGCCCGTGAAGCTCCCTACTACCCCGGATGAGCCACTTCAGAACTTGTCATCACGGTCCTATCCAAGTAGGAAGAATAACTCAACACCCTCTTATTCTCCCCAATTCGATCTCAATCTCGCTCGAATCTCTGTCGTTTTTGACATCCTTGCGTTCATGACAATGATTTTTGCTTCTAACGGTCTCGTCTTTGCCTGCGGAGCTACCTTGCAGTCACTAGGCGCGGGGTATTCGCCTGCTATCCAAGCATTCGCGCTCGAAGTTTATAGCAGGAAAGGGGGAAAGGGCGAAGCTGGAAAACTTTTTGGTGCCATTAGTGTTGTACAAGCTCTCGGGTAGGAGTGTCGATTTTTGGACAACTCAAGCTCTAACGCATTTTACGATGTAGTTCTCAGATCCTGGGTCCCGCACTGTTTGGATTTGTGTATTACAAGACCGTCGCGATCTTCCCTGGTGCAATTTTTGTTTTGACTACGGTGCTGATGATAATTTCTCTCGTCCTGCTCGCACTAGTGCACCTACCTACTACGAGCGAGGATGATGCTGAAGGCGCAATATTGAACGACGAGACTGAAGTTCCAGTGATTCGTGTTACGATAACCCGGGAGGACACTCTTATTCACATTGATGAGGACGAAGAGCTGTGACACTCGAAGTCAACATAGATAATTATATAGGTGGCTGTGATCCACAATGACATTACATGTACACCTTGAAGGTTCATAATTTATATCAACGTTTGGCTCAGGTATCAGCAACAGACGCAGCTGGTACTTTCCACCATCTCCAAGCAGCGAGCCCCAGAAAGAAGTTGAAAATCCCCACAATGGCTGAGCCGGCTCCAACCACTGTGAGAAGCCACCATATAGACCCAATGATACGATCAAGCGTACGGCCAGTGTACCGTTTAAGCGTAGCACGCGGATCAGGCGTAGGCGTGTACGATGAGGGCAACCGGAGCATGGGAGGTTCACACGTTTCGGGGGACGATGCAGCGGTGGGTGGTGGAAGGAGTAAAAGGCAAACAACAGGTTTCTGCCCACCTGTTAGATGCGGAGTAAAATGGTGATGGGAACTTACATGGTCTGACGTAACGTATGACGGTATTGATGTGTACAAAATGTTGGTGATGTTAGACTTCTCAGATGTGTCGGGGGAATCAGTATGAGTCGCATACATTATCCTGTCAGTCCAAGATGGTGTCCGTTTAGTGCTGCCAAATCTGGGTAAGTAGGAGAAAATCATCAAGGAAAAATGACACACTTGTACCGGTCGACCTCGCCAAGCTTGTATTTATATGTACATTTGAATTTCCAGAATGGGCCCTCGCGCAAACCGATGAAAGCCGTGCCTTTCCTTCGCTGGTTCAAAAGTTGGTCAAATTCCTTCAACTGTTCACGAGATGCGTCGTCCTTCAACATCGAAAGAACCTTGTGGGGTTGGGAAGTTTGCACAGGTGGATGCGACGGGGGCATTGTTATACGGAAGTTGAGGTCGCCGAGGAAAAATAGGTGTGACGTCGAATACATGGTAGTCGGGGAAGAGGAAGGAGATGATGGTGGTGGAGGGAAGAGAAGAGTGCCAACAATGTGATGATAATCCGCGACCCGTCGAGCGAGCTTGGGCTCATGTGCGGTGAGGTGAGCACACACAAACCTGGAAAGCGTTTGTTAGGGAGACAAGCCATTACGAAGATGGGACATACGTGAAAACTTCTCCAGCTTTGCTCCCTCTATCGGAGACGCGGAAACGTATGCCAACAGCACCTTTGTTACCCATGTAAGCTGGACCTGTCCCGGTCCATTGAGTTTGCACTTCACAAACTCGGCGAGCGACACCACTGTCTCGTGCGTACACGAGGAGCGCAACACCAACGTTCACAGCCTTCGCAACGAGCGTGTAAGACTCATTACCCAGAGTATGCTTCTCAATCTGACTACAAATATGCGCGTCCCTATCGTCGATCACAGCCTTGGACAATCCAGCCACTTGGTGGATGTGTTATGTCAGAGTAATGGTGTACGAACACGACGACATACGTCCAAGGTGAAGGGGCAGAAGTTCCTGGAAGCCAATCGCAAAGATATCTGGTGCGCGAGGCTCCTTGGAGAGGAAAGAGGCTACTTGAAGTGTTGGAACGAGCCAATCGACAAGATCCTGGGGTACGCCAGCACCACCTTGGAGGTTTGTGTTATATGAACCGACCTGAACAAACAAACTTCCGTCTCTGGACATCGTAAAAAGTGGCTCTTTGATGGACTTGGAGTAGTTGAAGCGACGAGTCCAAGTACTTACACGGACGAAAGGTTAGCACGCGCCGTCGACCTGCTTTTGGCAAACGACGCCGTGACGTCGTTCAGTATTAGTCAGCCAATCAACTTACGCTCCTCATTCATGGCTTTGACCATCGTGCTCTAGTCCAATCGGTGGATCCAAGGAGATGACAGGTCATGAAATATTATATTTGTGATGTCTGGATTCCATGGCGCAACCAGGTGACCCTGATCATGCAGTTCTACAGCAAGCTTGCAGGATGACACTTTATCAACTCTTCTCTATCGTGGTGCGCGCTACTCAGTTGCCGCCGACTTTGTGCAGTGGCCAAAGTGGGTCCTCCATGCCTGTGACTCTACAGAGCCCTCCAGGTAGACGCACCAAACTTGATGGCGGAATGGAGAAAGTACTAGCGTGTTACGCTTCATTCCAACTTCATTCAGTTGTCTGGATGGACGGGACTTTCCGGTCCTTTCAATTCAATGTTTCATCTGGTGAAGTGATGAACCCCAAAACTCCTGCTCAGGCACGCACGGCTCATTGTCCCGACCTCCCATCTGGTTCCTAGGTTTCAACGTAAAAGGTAATATGAATGTGTCCAGTGACTCGGACGGCGAGCAGGAGCAGAGGTCTTTCGTTCAGGAGATCGCCGAGTCTCAAAGCCTCAGGTAACTCGAGTACTCTGTAATTTATAGAGCTCAACCCCGTTGAGTTTTAACAGGACCATATCAAGTTGATCGCTGCGGAGCGTGTTGTTACGGAATATCGAATGCACATGGAAGCTTCTTAGTTAGGACTCGGGCATTATCAGCGCAGTCAAAGGTCCGGCAGTTCAGTTCAACCAAGTACGAGTCACAGTGCACACAGGCGGGTCCCGGAGACCGCAACACAGCTCTTTGCTAACTGCAGATAGTTAATGGTCGATACTATGACCCTCCACACAAAACTGATCTCCCAGGTCCCTCAGATTTAGACTGATCGGATCTTTATCTCGCACCTTTTCCCCTCTTGCCAAAAGGAAATATATTCCAGTTTTTTTTTGGGAGATGGTACGACTTCTGCACAAGGTGTGTGGCGCCCAAGTGGCGCGCACCATATGTAATTGAGCATACTGCTGAGTGCCATCAGGGTGCCTTGGTCTGTTGGTTCTTTTAAAATCCCTGATAACGGCATTATTGAAGTAACGAATCTATGATTCGACTGATTGAGAAGCAGCGAACCTCAATCAGCCCAAAACATGGGTTCGCAGTGAACTCCGTGACTTTGTTGATCGCCTCTCTGAGCCAGCTCACCGAATTCATTCTGCGTAAGCTTTGGTCTCCTTACCGCAATATTTACTGCCAGGAGTTTGTCTGGAACACTCGCTGGCACATATGGAGCCCTGTATTGAATCTCTTATCTTCCATGTGGAATCTTAGTGTACTGCGAAAATGGCGATGTGAATTAACCCGTGAATGAACGTGAATTGGCATGTGAGTTTCGGGGGCGCACTTTGGGAGTGTGAGTTTGGGTGAATTTGGGGGCATAGGACAGTCACAGGGTAACAGGATGCAGCTGGGCGTCTCCGTAATTGTAATTCCCATAATGAGATCATGAAAAAATCATTACAGATTCCAGAACGAAAGCATTGTGATACTCCTCGTCAAATGGGTTGATGACCTCACGACAGCGGCATCTGCCGGTATCGCAGTGAGCTAATTTTTACAGTATACTATATTTATGACAGAAGACTCACCACAATATTCAGTTGCCAACTTGTGCGACGGCTGCGAAACCCGCAGCGAAGGTTGTCAAAAAGCTATTCAAGGGTCAGTAGACAAACCTCGATTCCAGCGCTAAACAAGCTTCGCAGCGTGCTTCTGCACTCATCAAGAAGACTGCAGTCAAAAGCTCGTCCCGGTCTCTACCTGATCCTTCTGATTGGAACCAGTGGGAGTGATTCACCCTGATTCACCCAAATTCTGTTCAAATTCACGGTAAATTAGCGTTAATTGACAGCCAAGCTTGTAAATTTACGGTAGTTCTGTACACACTGGTAAATCTGAGGCCCTCAGGCCTCAGGGCCTCTGGGCACATTGTGAATTTACCCTGTGAATGTCGGAAATTCGCCGTACTTGTGGATTCAATATAGTGCGTGCAGCTGACTCGGACTGACAGTTGGGTGTTGGCCTCCCTCCTTGTACGGTACTACCATCTCCCGAGCTAATTCGAGTTCAAGGTGCAGTGTCATAATGCTACGTTCCCGACCGGACTCTCATGAAGTCCGGACCACCTCAAACACGAACCTCCTTTGCAGAATGAGGGTCCCAGGCGTGTTTGGTACTAATACTAGTCAGTGAGAAATCAAATAGTAATTGACTAAACCCAGATTATGATCACAAACCAATGTCGTCTAACTTCTTGATTCTTTAGTTATAGTCGAGTCTCAATCTCCCTCGAAATCCGTTATCTGTTGTGTGCAGAATCTACGGGGGCACGCGAGAGAGAAAGCATGCCACCAATTTTACTGGTGCCCTTGCGCGGGCCAGTAGTTCTGCCACGGGCTGGTATCATTTCAAGTTTCTGTGCCGCATGCTACCTCTCAAGAATAGGACTTATCTCTCTCTCGGCTCTCTCTCGGCTCTCTCCCGGCTCTTTCTCGGCCCCCTGGCTGTTCTTTGCTAGGTTTTGTTGACTTTGATGCATACTTGCATACCAGATAAATATCAGATATTTTACCTTGGTCTGCCTCGGCACGTCGTACCCTTTCTCGATAGCCATGGCTACTGAAGCTATGGAAAGGACCCCTAGTGCTACCGACGAGAAATCCTTCGACGTGAAGGAGGAGACACGTTACTGCGTAAATGGAGACATTGAAACCTCCACCAGAGAAGATGAAACAGACGAGAATGTTGTTCTTCAGAACGAGCGAGAAATTGCAACTCATGTCATTTCCGTGGACGACGATCCTAGTCTGAACCCCTGGACCCTTCGGGCTTTCTTCATCGGCATTGGCCTTTCCGCCTTTGGTGGTTCCCTGGGTAAAGTAGTCTAGATCATTCAGTCAAGGGCCTTGCTCACTCGCACTGCTTCCTAGCTCAAATATATTACTTCAAACCTGTGAGGGTTTCTTGATCAAACGTTCTCTCTGAGATCTAATTCGGGTTGACACTCCAGCAAACTATCCTTGTGTCTCTGATGTTCCTCGGCATCATATCCTATATTATTGGCTTTGCGATGGAAACATTCATCCCCCGTCACGGACTGCTCCGATACTTGAATCCGGTGCGTCCTCCACATAGCCCCTGACGTTGAAGTTCATGCATAACTCATGAATATCAGGGGCCCTTTAATAAGAAGGAGAATGCGTTCATCATCATCATGTCTAGTGCAGCCGCGAACTCTGCATTGGGTACGGAGGTTCTCGCCGTCCAACGGTGGGCTCGCGATCCAATTTCCTCTGTCGGTGGTGATTGACGACTCGGACTCATTAGTTTGTATTATAACATCACGCCGAACGCAGGCTCATCAATCTTTTTGTTGTTCTCTTCTCAATTGCTCGGGTGCGTTGCGCTGACGTACTTCTTACTGCACCCATCACTGAAGTCGCAAACCACAGCTACGGGATCGGCGGTCTGATGCGAGGTATTTTTGCGTCCAATAATAGTTTTGCTGAGAATCTCAACTCACGATCAGGGATCCTCCTTTATCCGTCGAAGATGTTATACCCCGGCGTTCTCCCGTTGCTTTCCATGTTCGACGCTCTCTATCGCGATGGCATCGAAGCACGCCGAAGGCTCAAGGTCTTCTACTTCGTCTTTACTGTGTATGTCTGAACTTCATCGATAAATCATAATTTTCGGTTTCTGAATCATCTTGAGCTCAGGATCTTTATATGGGAGATTTTCCCTGAATGGATTTTCCCACTGCTCACTGGTCTCTCAATATTCTGCCTCGCTGTTCCTAACAATGCTGCCGTCTCTCGCGTGTTTGGTGGTTCCAACGGTAACGAGGGCCTTGGCCTATTGTCCATATGCTTCGACTGGCAGGTGATGCTTGCTATCCTGATTTGATTGACACTTGGGCTGAACTCAGGTTGTTTAGTACATCGGGGGTGCTTATAACCCGATGACTATTCCATTGAAAGCTCAGGTTGGTTGACAATTCTGTATGTGTGACACTCCGATAACCACCCCTCCTAGCTCTCCAGCTTCATTGGTTACATTCTCTGCATGTATGTGATTTCAGTCACGGCACATAATATTTATTACTAAGGGAGATGAAGGGTCGTCTTCGTCGGAATATTCTACAACAACATTTGGGAATCTCAGAACTTCCCCTTTGTATGTAAAATCCTCGTTGCGCTTTCTAATCTCCAGGCTAATAACGCACCGATCAGTTGGCACAGCTCCTCTTTTACGAGAACGGGACTGTCTACAACCAGACTCTGATTATGAATTCCAACTATGAGGTGGACCCCACCTTAGTGGCGGAACAGGGGCTGCCATTCTACGCCGGTACATGGATTATCAACCTGCTGTCAACTAATCTCGTATGCCAAGAATTACCTGCCGATGTAAAGTGTTTGCTCATAGTTCCACCACAGGGAATGGCTGCGACATTCACTCACCTCCTGCTGTGGAATAGAGATGACCTACGCTGCAGCCTGGACTTGGATGAACATGGACACACTGAGGAGTTGGCGTGCTAATTTCGATTGGAAGTTCTGGCAGCACAGTGGAAAGAGGGAGGTCCCCGCTAACACTGAAGACCTCGACCCACACTACCGCGAGATGCTGAAGGTTAGTTCTTGTGACATTGTGGGAGGACCTTATTCCATTGCCGCGCAGTATCCAGATACTCCGAATAGCTGGTACCTCTTGACGTTTGTTCTCTCCTTCATTGTTGGACTGGTCGTCATCTACAAGACAAATTCCACGCTGCCCTGGTGAGCAACATTCTCCATGCGACCAACAAATTTATCAAATCTTTCAGGTGGGGCTTTGTCATCGCAGGTCCTCTTGGCCATTGTGTCTATCTTATTCTTCGGCGCAGTTATACGCCATTACTGGCCTTATACTTTCCATCCGCAAGTATTGTTTATGCGCTTTAGGTGCCCCGAGTTGATCTCTCAGTTAAGAAACCCTGGTCCAGATGATTGCCGGCTACCTGCACAATGGAAGACCCATGGCGAACATGTTCTTTGTTCGTATTGACATACCTTCCGATCTTTGACCGCCACTAATGTCAGTATTGATAGGTCCTTTACAGCTATGTACGCACTCCTACATTCGCTTCCTCGACCTGCTTTTGATTTGTGTTCCTCTCCAGAATGCTGTGAATCAAGCAACGCTACTACTACGTGATCTGAAGATCGCTCAATGTATGTGCACATTCTTTCTCGGGAAAGGTACCTCTCACTGGCGGATACCCAGACGCCAAACTACCTCCCCGAGCTGCATTCACGGCCCAGATCATTGGCACCTTGCTTGGCGCTGTTCTCAACTATGGTTAGGCGGTCATCTTGCCCATCCATTTATTCACCACATTTGACTTGTTGTTCTAGTGTTAATGAATTCTATCATCGACAATCAACGTGAAATCCTGCTGTCTGTGGAAGGAACAAACATCTGGTCCGGCCAGCAACCTCAATCATACAACTCGCAAGCCATTGCGTGGGGTGGTCTTGCTCACGAACTGTTTTCAACTGGTCAAAGGTACCAATGGATTCCCTTGTCCTATCTCATTGGCTTGGTTGCACCTCTTCCTTTCTGGATTATTCACCGTTACTGGCCGAAATTACGCATGGATTACTATTACACCCCTATCATCTGGTACGCTCTCAATTCATCAATGATTGGCATTTTAGGCTCATTATATGTACAGTTCGTACATCGGATGGCTCTGCGTTGGAATTAACTCTTCGATTTTATCGTATTTCGTGGTCGCGTTCGTGTCTCAGTGGTGGCTCCGTACTAGGTACCCGCGTTGGTTCATGAAATACAACTATTTGGTCGGCGCAGGTAAGCCTCGTGGCTTTCTTATCTCGATCGACTGCTAACATCATTCTATACTATAGCTCTCGATGGTGGAACGCAGGTCATGGTATTCATTCTCTCCTTTGCGGTCCAAGGGGCTGCTGGAACATCGCATCTTTTCCCGGAATGGTGGGGTGCAAACCAAGGTGGAAACTACGACCGCTGCTTGTATCTTTAAACACCATACACTAGGTTAATGTATTTTTGTAATAAAAATACAAGTTTTGTCCTATTGAGATAACATCACACTATACGGAGGACAGTACGGTTTAGTCTAATGAACTCCCGGTGTCTCTGACACATCTCTTGGTGCGCGAATGCTCTGATTGAGGGCGTAGGTTGATGGATTGTGAAAAATGATTGGCGGCATCTCCTTATAGTACTTATGAAGTGATATCATCGTGACACAGATTTAGATCCCATTCAAGTCAGACTCGGATGCAGTCGCATCCCTGCGCACAACAGACATGATAATAATGGCATTTGTGTCGTGTTGTCCCCGGGACAGTGGACCAACAAGTACTACAGGAGATATCTAAAACCCTTCGGCGGCCCTAGAGCTTGTTCTTCAGCTTCAGCAATTTCATTGCACCGGGCAAGGTGCTGCCTAAATGCCCAACACATCGCAATAGATATAACGCCTGTCAAGGGAGATATGACTTCACATATGAAGGTCCCCAACTGGACGGCCAGAAGCACCTGCGACGGTATCAGTGACAGCATAGAGAACAAGGTCGATGTGAACTGACGATCCACCGATGTTACCAATTGTTGCCATTGAGTTGACCAGCGCAATGGCTACGGCGCGTTTCGACTGCGATTGGGAGAAGGTATTCATGACCCAGGTCACATAGACAGCAAGGGCGGCTAGGGACTGAGTCATGAAGAACCTTGACAGTACACGTAAGCCTGTGGAATAGTAGAATGAGGAAGCTAAGGGTCGTACAAGGACAGATATCGAACAGCCGTAGTCATAGTAGAAATGACAATTGAAAAACCAAGGATGCTGACCACTAGAGGACCAGCAATATGCTGGAATCGTTCACCAGTTGCATCGGAGTGCCTTGAGTATTATTAATTTACCTATGGAGTCTGATGAGTCACGACTGACCAGGCCACAATAAACGAAGTTGCAGTTTTCAGAATCCACGGAGGTGCGCAGAGTAAGAGGCTGATAGTTGCGTTGTAGCCCATTGTAGCGGATAGTGTCGGAAAAAATTTGCTACATGATGAAGAATCGAGTGTGAAACAGAGCCGCACCAAGCCACCAGACTCTCCAATCTACAAGAGCATATAGAAGACCAGAAAAGCCTTCTATGGACTTGGGCTGGTTCTCATTTCCAATCACAGTTTCCTCTTCCATGCGCTGTATAGCCAAGGTTTGTTCAGCGGGCGAAAGCCAGACGCTTGGTGTTGAAGGAAAATCTGGTAAAATCCAGATTGCAGACACTGCGATCACGATGGTCAAAGTACCTTCCACAAAGAAGAAGGGCCATCTGGAACAGCAAGGTCAGCGCAATTTTAATTTTTGAAACACGTAAAAGTTGCCTCAGACCTCCAAGCCGGAACACCAAGAGTACCTTCTAGGCCTGCCAAAATTCCTGATGCTGCGAGTGTGCTAAAAGTATAACTAATGGAGTTGCCGCAAAAAGAAGTGGCATCCATAGTCCTAGCTCGTTCCGCTTGTACCTAGATAAATTTAAATATATACCGGTCGGAGAGTATGGTGCAACTGTACTATCGTGAGAGAAGAAATGCAGCTCCAGGAAAGAACGGCGCCTCAACAAATCCGAGGAAGAAATGCAAGATAAGAGCAGTACGATACCTGAAGCAAGCTTAACTACGAGTCTGGGACAGGACGACAACGATGATGAATACTAATGTTCGTGATGCACCTTCCATGACCCTCATTATACAATTTTGAGTCAGATCAAATGAAGAGGTACGAACCCATGAATACAGTGATAATACCCCATATTTCCATGCAGCTTGGGAGGTATATTGATGGCCTTTTTATGTGATCTAAGAACATGTTGCTTTTGAATTCTCGAAGATGTCAGAAGGAAACCCTGTAGCCTAGTAGGTACATACGAAGGAGCTCGCATCAACACATCTCATGTAAAGGATGCTAATGAGTGTATTGAACTGATTCCCTGTCATGCCAAGGTCCTCCTCAAAGCCACGCAGCCTCGCTGCACTTGCGAGTGGGCGGTTAAGCTACACAACCAACTGCAGACAATTTTGAAGGGCAATGTACGCCACATTACTACGGTCCATCTATACAAAGAACTTGGGCAGTGGCGGAAACACAAGATACACCAAACTTACACAATTCATGATGTAAATCAGAACCAGGAAGGATACCTGGAGGTCCAGCTTACGGAGAAGCTTCTTCTCCACGATCGGCCTGTTCTGCTCATCGACGTACGAGACTGTTGGGCCTATCACTGCTGGTACTATGATAGTTGGGATTGGAGTTGCCTGCATCAAGCAGGGGACGATAGTCTGACATTCCCTATGGCTGAATCGAGAGATTTTGCAGCAGCTTCAGCTCAGATAATGGCACAGGCCCCTCCAAGCGAGTTGCAACAGATGACATGAAATCTTATTAGTATCCATGCTCCCTCCCACCACTAGCTGGAGAGGTCGAGACGGTCTGTTATAGGACTTGTTGTTCCCAGTGCCCATCATGATGTGATGTGATATAGAAAATCCCCGCTAGCGGTAGCTGGGTATTTGTAAAAGTGAATTCAAATTCAGAGTGGCGGTGTAAGGTGGATATATGCAGTGGTTCTTTCCCACGTCCCATGTCTGCTGCCTCTCCAGCTTGATTAATTGATTCTCTATTGGTCCTGTCATCATGTCGTTTATGGTTGAACGTTGAGGGTGTAAACGTATTTGTTACGCAAGACGCCTCTTCTGCGGATTCGCTACTTTCTATGTCCTTTTTGAAATTGGATGTGCTCGTGACTTTGCTCGAAGGCGACGTTCGGTTCTCTACCGATTTTCCGTTCGTCCTTCGCGACTCGTTGCCGGCCACAGTCGTCTTAGGTCGTGACTGGTTCGTTTCTGGTCGCGATATTCTGCACAGTCATGGTTTCAGGACACGATGGTGTGGCTGGTGGTGAATTTTTCGTTAATAAAGCTGCCCAAGCGGGTTGTTTGTCGGCAGACCTTCTCGTTGCTCAGGATATGGTTCGTCAGCAGATAGTCCATGGGTTACTGATTGTGTTGTTAGATGAGGATGGCTCGGTGACTACGGCCAAGGAGATCGCTGTGGCTCATGCGTTGGATATGAGTGTTGGTCATGCATTGGTGAGAGATCAGTTTGTTCGTCATTTATTCACGGGTTCTTGGGTTGTTAGGGGATCCTCGGGAGGTGGAGGGCGTGTGTGCGTAGCTATTGCCAAGGGTTTCTCAGAAGTTTTATCGCTGATGCTTGACATTGTGTCTTCTTTGTGTGCTAAAAAGTTGACCAAGCCATTGTTGGAGAACATTCTCGATTTTCTCAATGTTGATGCTGTTCCGGGTCATGCTCGTCGTACTGAAATGGTGAGCGCGTTGACACGGCACTGCCGAGGTTCTGATGGTTCTAACTTTCTGCAAGATTTGTTTTCGGGAGTTGAAAGCTTGTCTCGCGAGAGGCTCGTTGATTTTGTGTCCTCTCATTGCATCGATGTTGACTGTGGCCTTTCTCATGACGGTGGTTGTGTGTCCGGTCGCGTATCTAATGTGGGATGTCTTCGCGTATGCAATGCAAGTTCCCTGCTGCCATAGAATGTACGAACAGATAAATGAGATCTGCAGTGTCATTTGCTGAAGACTGTTGGTCCTCAGATATCTATGTAACCATCGCGATGTTTATTGCGCATTCATTCGCTGGGCTCTACGACAGGCAAACATCGCGACCAAGTTGCAATTTAGGTCAAATCGCGTGCCAAAAAAAAAGGAAAAGGTAGCGGACTCTGCCACGGATCAGTGGGTCGACTTATTTCAATACCAGCACAACTTTATTCCGCCGAAACTGAATATCACGTGAGCACCCAAGATTCATCGATGCATCAATTGTTTGCCCTCGAGCCCCGGCCCTTGCCGCGAGACCGCCCATCCAGCAGTGGTGGGAAGGAGCCTGTATGAGTTCTCGCAATGATCGTACCAATCGGTTTATTTCAACTCAGAAGAAGGCCGCGAATATTGTTGAAGCATACTCAGACAACGACTCATGCCGTGCAACACTGACGATTTTCAGCTCAAGGCTACCACTGGGTACTAGGTGATGTCATGTGCCAGTACTTGTAATACCGACGGGGAGCGGAAAAGTGGACAAATATTCATTCATCTCCAACATGCACATGATACTTGCACGATACATCATTTTTCCTGTGAAAACCACGGACTCCCCGGCGTCTTTTTCCTCGCGACCCTGTGATGATAATTGCGTGTCCAACGAAGGCGCTGGATCTCGGCAACTGGCTCCACAGTTGTCGACCCAATATCTTTCTTGGATTGGTCTGCCTAGGGGAGACTTGCATAGGATGGTCTACAACAACAACAAAAGGGGACAGTAGCCAAAGGTCTGTGATTAAGCTGACTAACTGCAGGCCTGTACAGTGCACAGGGACTTCTGCGCTGGCTGGCGAGGCCTGGAGCTTGAGGACGCGGCCTCGTCGACGTCGACGTGGCAGGTTGACTAAATTCAGACCACGATTCGCAAACCAATGCACATCTTTGTAACTTCTTGATCCTTTTGGTTGAGAAACTCCCTAAAACTCTGATATCTTTTGTGCAGAATCTATGTGGCACATCATGATAGATTGAGGATATTGCCACATAGATTCCGCAGTGCGTACAGTCTCTCACTGGTCCGTCCCTTGCTAGGTTTGGTTGACTGTGACGCATATTTAAACATCAGATGTGTTACCTTGGTCTGCCTCGGCACCTCATACACTCTCGATCGCCATGGTCACTGATGCGGTGGAAAGGACCCCTAGTGCTACCGACGAGAAATCTTACCGCGTAAAAGGGGACATCGAGTCCTCCACCGGAACCGAAACAGACGAGAATGTTGTCCTTCAAAACGAACGAGAAATCGCAACTCACGTCATTTCCGTGGACGACGATTTTAATCTGAACCCCTGGACCCTTCGGGCTTTCTTCATCGGCATTGGCCTCTCCGCCTTTGGTGGCTCCCTGGGTAAAGTAGTCTAGATCATTCAGTCGAGGGTCTTGCTCACTCGCACTGCTCTCTAGCTCAAATATATTACTTCAAACCTGTGAGGGTTTCTTGATCAAACGTTCTCTCTGAGATCTAATTCGGGTTGACACTCCAGCAAACTGTCCTTGTGTCTCTGATGTTCCTCGGCATTATATCCTATATTATTGGCTTTGCGATGGAAACATTCATCCCCCGCCACGGACTGCTCCGATACTTGAATCCAGTACGTCTTCCACATAGCCCCTGACGTTGAAGTTCATGCATAATTCATGAATATCAGGGGCCCTTTAATAAGAAGGAGAATGCGTTCATCATCATCATGTCTAGTGCAGCCGCGAACTCTGCATTGGGTACGGAGGTTCTTGCCGTCCAACGGTGGGCTCGCGATCCAATTTCCTCTGTCGGCGGTGATTGACGACTCGGACTCATTAGTTTGTATTATAACATCACGCCGAACGCAGGCTCATCAATCTTTTTGTTGTTCTCTTCTCAATTGCTCGGGTGCGTTGCGCTGGCGTACTTCTTACTGCACCCATCACTGAAGTCGCAAACCACAGCTACGGGATCGGCGGTCTGATGCGAGGTATTTTTGCGTCCAATAATAGTTTTGCTGAGAATCTCAACTCACGATCAGGGATCCTCCTTTATCCGTCGAAGATGTTGTACCCTGGCATTCTCCCGTTGCTTTCCATGTTCGACGCTCTCTATCGCGATGGCATCGAAGCACGCCGAAGGCTCAAGGTCTTCTACTTCGTCTTTAGTGTGTATGTTTGAACTTCATCAATAAATCATGATTTCAGTTTCTAATTATCTTGAACTCAGGATCTTTATATGGGAGATGTTCCCTGAATGGATTTTCCCACTGCTCACTGGTCTCTCAATATTCTGCCTCGCTGCTCCTAACAATGCTACCGTCTCTCGCGTGTTTGGTGGTTCCAACGGGAACGAGGGCCTTGGTCTATTGTCCATATGCTTCGACTGGCAGGTACAGCTCGCTGTCTAGATACTGATGTTGATATTTGGTTTAAACTTTGGTTTAGTACATCTCGAGTAATGCTGGTAACCCGATGACTATTCCATTGAAAGCTCAAGTTGGTTGACAATCCTGTATGTGTGACGCTCCGATAACCACCCCTTCTAGTTCTCCAGCTTCATTGGTTACATTCTCTGCATGTATGTGATTTCAGCCACAGCGCAAAATATTACTGAGGAAGATGAAGGGTCGTCTTCATCGGGGTATTCTACAACAACATTTGGGAATCTCAGAACTTTCCCATTTGTACGTAAACAATCCTCGTTGCGCTTTCTAATCTCCAGGCTAACAACGCACCGATCAGTTGGCGCAGCTCCTCTTTTACGAGAACGGGACTGTCTACAACCAGACTTTGATTATGAATTCCAACTATGAGGTGGACCCCACCTTAGTGGCGGAACAGGGGCTGCCATTCTACGCCGGTACATGGATTATCAACCTGCTGTCAACTAATCTCGTATGCCAAGAATTACTGCCGATGTAAAGTGCTCTGCTCATAGTTCCACCGCAGGGATTGGCTGCGACATTCACTCACCTCCTCCTGTGGAATAGAGATGACTTACATGCAGCCTGGACTTGGATGAACATGGACACACTGAGGAGTTGGCGTGCTAATTTCGATTGGAAGTTCTGGCAGCACAGTGGAAAGAGGGAAGTCCCTGTCAACACTGAGGATCTCGATCCACACTACCGCGAGATCCTGAAGGTCAGTCCCTCTGACATGAGACGGAGATCTTATTAGTCACTCATTGCCGGACAGTATCCAGATGTTCCCAATAGCTGGTACCTCTTGACGTTTGTTCTCTCTTTCATTGTTGGACTGGTCGTTATCTACAAGACAAATTCCACGTTGCCCTGGTGAGCAACATTCTCCGTTTGATGAAAAAGTTTATCAAATATTTCAGGTGGGGCTTTGTCGTCGCAGTCCTCTTGGCCACCGTGTCTATCTTGTTCTTCGGCGCGTTATACGCCATTACCGGCCTTAGTCTTTCCATTCGCAAGTACTATTTATGCGCTATACGTGTCTTGAGTTAATCTTTCGACGAAGAAACCCTTGTTCAGATGATTGCTGGTTACCTGCACAATGGAAGGCCCATGGCGGACATGTTCTTTGTTCGTCTTGACGGACTTTCCGATTTTTGACCACTACTGATGGTGTCGTTGACAGGTCCTTTACAGTTATGTCCGTATTCGTACGGTCGCCTCCTCGATTTGCGTTTGATTCGCGTTCTCCTCCAGAATACTGTGTCTCAAGCTTTGCTGCTACTACGCGATCTGAAGATCGCTCAATGTATGTGCACATTTTTCTCGGGAGAGGCGCCTCTCACTGGCGGATACCCAGACGCCAAACTGCCTCCCCGTGCTGCATTCACGGCCCAGATCATTGGCACCTTGCTCGGCGCTGTTCTGAACTATGGTCAGGCGGTCATCTTGCCCATCCGTTTATTCACCACATTTGACTTGTTGTTCTAGTGTTAATGAATTCTATCATCGATAGTCAACGTGAAATCCTGCTGTCTGTGGAAGGAACAAACATCTGGTCCGGCCAGCAACCTCAATCATACAACTCGCAAGCCATTGCGTGGGGTGGCCTTGCTCACGAACTGTTTTCAACTGGTCAAAGGTACCAATGGATTCCCTTGTCCTATCTCATTGGCTTGGTTGCACCTCTTCCTTTCTGGATTATTCACCGTTACTGGCCGAGACTGCGCATGGATTACTATTACGTCCCTATCATCTGGTATGCTCTGAACTCATTGATGATCGATATTCAAACCCCGTTATTCGCACAGTTACTACATTGGAGGGCTTTCCGTTGGAATAAACTCTTCAGTTGTGTCGTATTACGTAGTCTCGTTCTTGTGTCAGTGGTGGCTCCGTACTAGGTACCCGCGTTGGTTCATGAAATATAACTATTTGGTCGGCGCAGGTAAGATTCGTGGCCTTCTCATCTTAACTGTTAACATTGTACTGTACTATAGCCCTCGATGGCGGGACACAGGTCATGGTATTCATTCTCTCCTTTGCAGTTCAAGGAGCTGCTGGAAAGGCACATCTTATTCCGGAATGGTGGGGTGCAAACCAAGGTGGAAACTACGACCGCTGCTTGTCTCTCTGAATACAATACACCAGGTTGAGGGATTGTAGCATGTATTGGCGACATCTCCTAGTATACAGTATGAAGTGATATCATCGTAGATTCACATATTTGGATCCCATTCAAGTCAGATGCGGATGCTGGATGCCTGCACACCACAGACATGGTAATAGCGTTCGCGTCATATTGTCACAGGGAAAGTGGGCCAGCGAGTATTACAGGAGATATCTAAAACCCTTTGGTAACCCTAGAACTCGCTCTTCGGCTTCAGCAGTTTCATTACACCGGACAAGATGCTGCCTAAATGCCCAGCACATTGCAATACATATCACGCTCGTCAAGATGCAAATGAGATATGACTTCACGTATGAAGGTCCCCAACTGGACGGCCAGAAGTACCTGCGACAGTATCAGTGACAGCATAGAGAACAAGGTTGATGTGAACTGACGATCCACCGATGTTACCAATTGTTCCTATTGAGTTGACTAGCGCAATGGCTACGGCGCGTTTCGACTGCGATTGGGAAAAGGTATTCACGACCCAGGTCACAAAGATAACAAAGGCAACTGGGGCCTGAGTCATGAAGAACCTTCAGGGAACACGTAAGTGAAATAGCAGAACGAGGGAGATAAAAGTCGTACATGGACAGATATCGAACAGCCGTGTTCATAGTAGAAATGGCAATGACAAACCCAACGACGCTGACAAGCAGAGGGCCAGCGATATGCCAGAAGCGGTCACCAGTTGCATCGGAGTGCCTTGGCTATTGTTAATTCACCCCGGAACCTGACGAGTAATAACTGACCAGGCCACAATAAATGAGGTTGCAGTTCCCAGAATCCACGGAGGTGCACAGAGCAAGAGGCTGATAGTCGGGTTGTAACCCATTGTAGCGGATAGTGTCGGAAAGAAGTTACTGTATGATAAAGAAGCTATCATGAAACCAAGAATAGCACCAAGCCACCATACTCTCCAATCTACAAGAGCCTCAACAAGACTAGAGAACTCTACGGGCTTGTTGCCTTGGTGCCCATATCTAGCCGAAGTTTCCTCTTCCATGCGTCGTTTGGCCAAGGATTGTTCATCAGCCGAAAGCCAGACACTCGGCGTTGAAGGAAAATCTGGTAGAATCCAGATTGCAGACACTGCAACAACAATGGTCAAAGTGCCCTCCACAAAGAAGAGCCATCTGGAACAGCAAGGTCAGCAATTCCAATTTTGGGGAACACGCGAAAGTCGTCTCAGACCTCCAAGCCGCAACACCAAGGGTACCATCTAGGCCTGCCAAAATTACTGACGCTGCAAGGGTGCTGAAAGCATAGCTGATTGAGCTGCCACAAAAAAAAAGCGCCGTGCGTAGTCCTAGCTCGTTGCGCTTGTACCTAGATGAAGTTCGAAATATGCTGGTCGGAGAGTATGGGGCAACTGCACCATTGTGAGAGAAGAAATATAGCACCAGGAAAAAATGCTGCCTCAACAAATCCGAGAAAGAAACGCAAGATAAGAGCAGCATGATACCTAAAGCAATGCTAACTCAACAGTGGACAGGACCGCGGGAATCATAGATACTAACGTTCGTGATGCGCCTTCCATGACCCTTGTCATGCAGTGTTGACACAGATTAAATGGAAGAGGCACACACCAATGAAAAAGGTGATAGCACCCCATAGTGCCATGCAACTTGAGAGGTATATTGATGGCCTTTCCATGCGACCTAAGAGTATATTACTTTTGAATTCTCGGAGACGCCGCAGAAGAAGATTCGGCTGATACATACGAAGGAGCTTGCATCATCACATATCCCATGTAAAGGACGCTGATGAGTGTATTGAACTGATTCCCTGTCATGCCGAGGTCCTCCTCAAAACCACGCAGCCTGGCTGCACTTGCGAGTGGGCAGTTAAGCTACACTACTGAAGGCGATTTGGAAGGGTCACGTACGCTGCATTACTACGGTCCATCTACACAAAGAGCTTAGTAGGGGAACTTCACCACTTCACCGCACTTAGTAGGGTGCATCAGACTTACACAATTCATGATGTAAATCAAAACCAGAAAGGCTACCCGAAGGTCCAGCTTACGGAGAAGCATCTTCTCCACGACCGGTCTGTTCTGTTGATCAACGTACGCAAGTGGTTGGGTATCACTAGCACTGGTGGTGCCATATTGGGGATTTGAGTTGCCTGCAGTAAGCAGGGGACGATTGTCTGACATTCCCGTGAACGCGTCGACAGATTCTGGCAGTGACTTAGGTCAGATACTATGTAGGCAAGCGCTAAGCGCGCTCATCATGTGTCACGTGCAAGCGCGCTCAGTTTATTGAACTGAGCCGTGGCACACGCTGAGCCTCTTTCAAGGCCATATGCAACCCAACGCCAGCGCTGCATGGCAGGATCGTATCCCTGGTATTAGAACTCTGCTGGTTATTTCTGCTGTCCTTCGCGTTGTGCTCGTGCTGTACAGCGAATGGCACGATGCACGTTCGATAGTAAAGTACACCGACATTGACTATCGTGTATTCAGCGACGCTGCCCGATTCATTCTTTACCCAAACCTACAGGGTAATATTGCAAAGGGGCCACTTGCACCTCGCTCTTTTCCTGTCGGCGAGTAAGTTTCTCGGCCTGTTCAGTGATGTCAGGCTCAATGATTGCATAGTCCATACACTCGAGAGACTTATCGCTATACTCCACTGCTGGCCATCCTCCTCCTTCCAAATGAGTGGCTGCACCCGTCATTCGGAAAGTACTTCTTTGCCGCATGCGATCTAATAAATGGCGCCCTCATCTATAAAATTCTGATGTCGCACATTCTTCCCCATACCAAATCATTGACACCAGATGTCTCCGCAAAGAACTTGGAACGCTCTATGCGTGCACATGCAACTCTCCTGACGGCAACCCACCTTTTGAACCCTCTTGTATTCACTATCTCAACGCGGGGTTCTTCTGAAGCGATTCTCTGCACTTTTGTCCTCCTGACATTATTCTACACACTTGAACGTCGACAGAGCGCCGCCGCCATGATGCTTGGACTCAGTGCTCATTGGAAAATCTACCCAATCATATATGGGGTTAGCTGTATCTCTGCGATTACCTCTCAGCGCGTCGGTGCCAAAGGGTGGGATTTGGCGTATTTGCGTCGCCTGTTCGGAAGACAGGCACTTTGTTTCGCCCTGCTCAGCGCAGGGACTTTTGTTGTTCTGGGAGCTACATGCTACGTTATGTAAGTATCTGCATAATCTCCCAGCATTAATCCTCACTCGCTACCACAGATGGGGATACCCCTTCCTCTATGAGGCGTATCTATATCACACAGACCGGCGTGATCATCGGCACAACTTTTCTCCTTACTTCTATCTCATCTACCTCACATATCCTAGTTCTGGAGGTACCTCAGCCCACTTATCGATCTGGCGTCAACTGCTCCGCTCGCCGTTTACAAGTCTTATACCTCAATTGACGTTGTCCCTCGGGACTGGCCTCCTCCTTGGCCGACTCTCAGCCGATCTTCCGTTCGTGTGGTTCGTACAAACGTTCTCATTTGTGCTCTTCAACCGTGTATGCACGTCCCAATACTTCATTTGGTATACCCTCTTCATACCCCTACTCGTACCTCGTATCAACCTCTCATGGAAAAAGTGGGTGATGTGTGGAGCAGTCTGGATGGGCACGCAAGCACTATGGCTTGCAGAGGCATACAAGTTGGAGTTCCTTGGTGATGATGTGTTCTTTGGGCTTTGGGTCAGGAGTTTAGTTTACGTTGCTGGTCACGCATGGGTACTCGGGGTCATCATGAGTGGATATATACCCTTCGTATCTAACCAGCACACTCAGACACCTGGGTAGCGCTCTCATACGGACATATACGGTGCCATCCTTTACGAGTAAACTCTTTAATCCACTACCAATTGATGCCATGAGCGACTCACTTAGAATCTTCATTCTTTCCATTCTTCGCCAGCCGTTGCTCGAGCTTGGCAAACTCATCTAATGCAATAACCTCCTCTTCATCCAAGATCTGGTTTACCATCAGCAAAAGGCAACGCGGCAGGGGAAGTATAAACATACCTGCTCGACACCCTTCACTTCCGGTATATAATGCATCAACATCCTCTCAATTCCCGACTTCAACGTTACGGCGCTAGACGAGCATCCTCTGCAGCTTCCCTTCAATTTAACTTTCACAAAGCCTTCGTCGCTAAACCCTCGATATTCTATATCACCGCCGTCCTCCATGATCGCTGGTCGGACGCGAGTTTCAAGTAACTCTTTGATCATTGCTACCGTCTCAGAGTCTGTGTCAAGAATTTGAGTGTCCTGAGGGCCGGCTGCTTCTCTGTCCTCCTGTGACCGGAAAAGTGGCAAACCGGCCGAAAAATGCTCCATGAGTATCGAGTAAATCTCTGGTTTGAGGACTGTCCAGGGGTTCTCGCTATCCTTCGACACTGTGACAAAATTTGGTCCATAAAACACGGCTTTCACACCCTCGATACCCATAAGACGGATGGCAAGTGGTGATTTTAACGCTGATCGCGTGTCAAGGAACTCGGCTGTTCCTTCGCCCATGACACCTACACCAGGTATGAATTTGAGAGAATCGTCGTTAGGTGTGGTCTCTGTTTGTATGAACATGGATCGACCTGGACGTACATCAATAATTCACAAGTCAGAAACAAACATGTGGAACATACATTGTGGGGGTGCTACGCCGAACGATAACGCAGCTTTTGGGGCATGAATGCCCGAGGCAGTGGCGAGATTAGGTCCGCGACGTACTGCTGCAAGTGCGGGCGTGGAAGAAATTGATCTTGTCCAGGATCGAACAGCAGACTCGACGGTACGCCGATTCGAGGGAGAGTGTGCGCTGGACAGGGCTCTGATAGATTTGGAGGCAAGCCTAGGGGACCCGGACATGGCGGTCATAAGTATGTCGTTCGCTTATTCACCTTAGTACACGTTCACAACGCGAGCCAACAGTACTTAAGCTTCAACGTCAAGTGAGACTCGAAACCCTTCCTTGTAATCATTTGGATGTCACTGGTGTGTCGTGCGAACTAGTAATTCATTTTTGCCAGTTTAACCCGGATCATATAGTGATCAAAGTAAACGAGGTCTAACGACGGACCAATCGCCTGACCGATAGGTTTCTATGCTGATCAATTCTCAACAATATTTGCTCAACGTGTTCAAATATGCTGAGCTAGTTAACTCCAGGGGTATGAAGCGTGAAGAATAGCATAGGACGGTCCACAACGACAACAAAAACGAAGGACAGGGGCAAACGGGAATTAGTGCAGGTCTAATAAATCCCCTCAATCACCAACGGAAGCACATGATCATATCTGGAAAGGTCATATATCAGTCAAAATAAGATACATGAATGGGGGTAGGACGTACGTATTGCGAGAGCCACATGAAGCCTGGGCGGACACGTCATTCAGTCATTTACGCACCAACTATGACAGATCAGGATACTCACCCTCGCCATACCCTTGTCTCTGGACGACTGAACACATGAATATCTCGATGGGTCGAATGTCGTTCAACGGGACTTTGCCCTGCAATCACGTCACACCTTGTCAGTAACCCCCCATACTAATCTAAATACAAAAAACCCACCTTGCCGGTCGTTTGGTACAGCCCAAGGTGATGCCTCAGTTCCTCCTCGCTGACTGCACCAGGAGCAGTCAATCTTGTTGCCAAGAACTAGGAACGGAACTTTGGCCAGCTCCTCGATAGAAAGTAGAGCGTCAAGCTCAGCCTTTGATTCAGCGAAGCGCTCAAAGTCTGCGGAGTCGACCAAGAACACGATTCCGTCGACCTCAGGGAAGTAGTCGCGCCAGAGGCGACGGGCTGAAACGCAAGTTTGTGTTCAGGTAAATAGCCAAGGTCGCGAGAAAGGATAGTTTACCGACCTTGCTGATGTCCGCCAAGATCGTACGTAGTGAATTTCACGTTACCAATTGCCAGTTCCTCGGAAGCTGCAGGTGCATAGCATTAAGGAAGGAAGAGTGTTGAAAATACAGACGGCGTACTAGGGTGAAGGGTAGGTTGAAGGGTAGCCAATCTGTCGTTTTTCAGCATGTGCAGAAGCGTCTGTAGAGTATGTAAATGGGTCGTGTAGGCTCGTACAAGTTACGCGCTGCTCACCGTCTTGCCAGCATTGTCCAAACCAAGGAAGAGAATTTTGGCGTTCTTGTGCATCAGCCCTAGTGCCAAGTTAAAACAGTGAATAAAACACAACGTTGAACTAGAAAGACTGACCAAGCTGAGCAAGAATGTCCCAGAACCAATTTACGATGAACATGGTGACTGTTGAGCAACAAGAGTGGATAACCGAAAGGGACGCTCAATTTGGCACGTAGTCTTGCGTGTCCTGTGACACCAATTTGTGACACCACGCTGCTCCAATGTCTTCATCCTCTCAGAAGGCGCAAATTCAAGAGATAATCGATACCACCCAAGGATCGGACCCGGAGGACCAATGTTCTACCCCGGAGCCTGAGGTTGATCATGAACAGGATGGTGCTGTTACGCCTCAAGCTTCATCATCCAAGCCAAAGAAGAAGAAAAAGTCAAAGGCTGCAAAGATTCTCAACGCAGTGCGCGGCAAGAACGAAATACCACAAGAGCTCATCAATCACGTCGTGGATCGTGTCGCTGCTGAGCACGGGCCGAATACCCCAGCTACCGATGAAGATAATGTTAGGCAGGCATTGGAGCAGATGAAGATCATGGATGTCATCAAAGGCAAATCGGGCATCGCTGGGAGAGGGAAGAAAGCTATGGGAGAACATAAGGTATGTGCAACGATCCGAGTAGCAGTGTGGACGATGACTTTAAGACTCGACATAGTTTTGGGCCACTCAGCCTGTCCCACAGCTTGGTATGCACTGTATGATATATTTCAATTCCAAGACATGCTCAGTGGTGGCTCTAGGTGATGAGACTTCTCCCGATGACGGTTTCATCGAACCCGACAAATCTCGAGAAGAAGTGCGACAAGAGGCATACCCTCTGCCGAAAGATTTCGAATGGTCTATATTAGACATTAACGATCCTAAGCAAGTATGCGTATCAATTGTATCATGTCTTGTCTTTGTGACTTTCCATTCTGCAGATCAAAGAAGTTTACGATCTATTATCCCTCAATTACGTCGAGGACGATGAGGCTGCCTTCCGTTTCAAATACAGCGCCGAGTTTCTTGAGTGGTAAGCTTGTCGGTGCAAAGCGGGACTTGGGCCTGACGAACATCTAGGGCTCTCAAACCCCCAGGTTACCTCAAAGAATGGCATATTGGTGTGCGTGTGTCTTCGAACAAGAAACTGGTAGCTTTCATCTCTGGCGTCCCGGTTACGTTACGTGTACGCGGAAAGTAAGCCCCTTTATTGTGATGGTTTTCGGGAAGTTGAAACTACGCAGCGTTTTCCGGGCTTGCGAGATTAATTATCTATGCGTGCACAAGAAGCTGCGGTCGAAACGCTTAGCCCCTGTCCTCATCAAAGAAGTCACACGACAGGTGAATTTAACGGGTGTCTTTCAGGCCATCTATACCGCTGGTGTCGTTCTTCCGACGCCTGTGTCTACTTGCCGGTATGTCATTTTCCCCTATAGCTAGTGGGGTTGCTTAAAAGTTTATCAGCTACTTCCACCGCTCATTGAATATCCCGAAGCTTGTCGACGTCAAATTTACGTACGTTCCCAGGAGCATGACGCTTGCTCGAATGATTCGCGTCTACAAGACCGTGGCTAAGCCTCAACTGAGCGGCCTTCGCGAAATGGAGGAAAGAGATGTCTCAGATGTTGCCGATCTCTTCACGCGCTACATGCAGAGGTTCAGCATGGGGCCAGTCATGACCCTTGATGAGGTCCGCCATCAGTTTCTGAGTGGGCGAGGCCGTTTGGAGGAACCATCAGAGCATTATCGGAGACCAGGCCAGGTGGTGTGGACGTACGTTGTTGAGGTCAAATTCTTATTTGTGTGCTTCCTGCTATCATTCTAATGCATACTATAGGACTCGAACACAGGCCGGATTACCGACTTCTTTTCGTTTTACTCTCTTCCCTCGACGATCATAAATCATCCGAAACATGGGCTCTTGGAAGCTGCCTACTTGTTTTACTATGCATCTGAGGCGGCGTTCTCTGAAGACTCGGAAGCGGACACCAACCTAAAGAAACGATTAGAAGTTCTTGTAGGAGATGCCCTGATCATCGCGAACCAGGCCAAATTTGACGTCTTCAATGCCCTAACACTCATGGACAACTGTAACTTTTTGGAGAGTTTGAAGGTATGTCTCTTATTTGTGAAGGGAACACAGTTGGTTCTTATGATTTTGTGGTAGTTCGGTGCCGGTGATGGTCTCCTTAACTTCTACTTGTACAACTGGAGAACTGCGCCTCTGGCAGGCGTTTCGGCTGTTGATGGTGTAGAACCAGGAAAGGGTGTCGGGGTTGTCATGTTGTAACATTGACCCAGGCCCGACAATTTGCTCACTATGGATTACACATCACCCAAGTACTTACGTACAACTTCATCCTCTACACACGAACCACCGTCTGATCTCCTCCACATTGTGGACTTAACTATCTTACAACCACCATCAATTTAATCACTGTCAATATCAATCATGTCGTCGTCGTCCACACCCCAATCTGGCGTCGGACTGCGTCGCTTCGACTGTGCCGTCGTTTGTCGGGGAAGCGGTCCACCTCCAGCAGTACCAAGATCACGCCCACGAAAGCTAGGTGGAATGTGGGTAGACCGGGAGGAACCTAGCGTATTGCCAGCGCCCCAAGCCTTCTCGCTCGGTTGCGACTTTGCAGATGGTTTCTCCTTTTCCTTCCCTTTCGCATCTGTGGGGGATGTGACTGGTCGGCCCGTGAGGGTATTACCCGAACCTGAAAAAGAGGGCTGAAGAAATTGTGAGAATGGTTTGAGGAGAAACTATATTCAAACCCACAGCCGAAGGGGTAGGAGAAGAAGGAGAAGAAGGAGCCTTGGGTTCTGGTGGGGTGTATGGGACGACATTAAAGCCAAAGAATAGCTTCCCGAATGGAAGATTGAGTGCAGCAGGAACCTTGACTTCTGTTTCAGCGGAGCTGTTGTTGATAATCTTCTGTTGGCTGTTGAAATCGTTAGCATGCCCAGACGAAACCGGATTGTTTAGAAACCCACTCAGTCCTGATGATCTTACTATCTCCCCCTACTGCTTCGACACCCCGATGACTGATGCCCTTGCCTTTCGTCTTCCGACCAGCGAGAGTTTCTCCCTTGCCCTTGAAACTCTCCCAATGATCGCCACCTTTGCTTACAGCCGTTCCACCAGCAGCAACAAAACCACCACCTAGGGATGATGACGGTCGTGAGGAACCGGGACTCGATGAATTGAGGTCGATCTTCAATTTGGATGCCATAGTGGAAGGCGGGGCGGGTTTCGGACGCTCAGGCTCTACGTAACCGACCGGGGGAGCAAAATCAACCTCTAGGTCAGTGTCTAGCACGCTTATGCCACCTCCACCGGGTGTCGTCTCCATCACAAGAAAGCCGAAGATTATTGAGTTGTAATATATTTCAACTATATCACCTTGAGTGAGCGCAGTGAAGTTTCGCAGAGCTTGCTCGAGCCTGATGAATGTAAGCTGAGCCAGTAATACCGAAATACGCGTACGTACACAGCTTTTGGATCTGATATTTCAAGGAAATGTGTAGATTGTGCCTGTAGCTTGACGAACTTGCCCTTCGGGAGTTCAGCACCAGTTATGCGAATTGGATCGCCTTCATTGAGACGCAACGTCTTCATCATCCAGTAAGGAAGATGGACTATTCCTTCTTCAGCGATAAATTCGAGTACACCTGCATGTGTGGATGCGGCTGGATTGGTCGCATTTGTGAGCTGAAACATCCAAGGTCCCTCGAGATCGAGATGAGTCAAGTGCGCGAGGGCTGACGGAGGCATAATAACTGCAAGAAAATCCAGAATTGTTACTACACAAATTCAGTGTGCGATGAGATGCAATTACGTACTCTTTCCTCCGTAGGAGAGATTCTCTCGCTCCCGGCCAGGAAGCATCGCTACACTGTAGGCCTTCAAGTACACGCTATACGACCGGGGATTTGGCCTAATTCGAGAGCCCATTGGAACCCCGAATCCTCTGGAATGACATAGCTGCTGGTCAGATTTCCTGACCCAAGAGGCAAAGAGAGGTGGCGTACTGGGCGAACTGAGCGAAAAGACCCCCTGGGCCACCTCCCATGCCATCCTGATCGTCAAACTATAAGAAAGTATCAGTTGCCTTGATCATCTGTTATTATATGCACCCACAAAATCCATCTGAAAGCGAGATCGTGAAGTGAGAGAAAGGAGCTAGAGTCAACGTTGCTTTCAAGTCGAGCATACGCATACACAGCGGCGGCAAACCCCGTGACTACTAATTTAGCGATACTTTGGTTTTGTCTACGCGCATCGTCTACTGCTCAAAATCTATTGAGCCTTCGACAATATCAAAATGGCATCAAAGATTGCACCAGCAGCATCTCAATCAGCTCGTACGGGCTCAAATGCCGCATTCAATGATAAGGTACTGGTCACTCATGATCGCGATGACTCCAAGGAATGAACGCGTCCGCAGGTCAAGCCAATGGAACTTCGGATGTCTAACTTGGTCGCTGCTAAAGGTACGTGAAAAGTTCTGTTTGCGATCATTTCGCATTATTGATATTCTTGTAGCGATCAGTGATGCCGTTCGAACATCTCTCGGTCCAAGGGGGATGGACAAAATGGTATGGCTTGATGTTACTTCGTTGATAACGAAGAGATGTCATATCGCGATTCATTTACATAGATTCAAACCTCGAAGGGCGAGGTCATCATCACCAACGATGGAGCAACAATTCTACGGAGCATTCAAGCTCTACATCCTGCTGCGAAGATGGTGCGCGCCGAGACGTGATGCTTGGTGATCATCTACTTACGTCATTTAGCTTGTCGACCTCTCAGCTGCTCAAGATGTGGAAGCAGGCGATGGGACAACATCGGTCGTTGTTCTAGCAGGTAGCCTTCTCGGGGCCGCAGAAAAGATGCTACAGAAAGGCATACATCCAACCATCATCGCAGAATCGTTTTTGAGAGCATCGGTCAAAGCAGTCGAGTATCTCACTGAGATATCAACGCCAATTGATCTCAGCGACAAGACCAGTCTGCTTCGAGCAGCAAGCACTTCCCTGAACTCAAAGGTTCTGAGGATTTTTGGAGTCATCGTGGCAACGCTTTGCTGACGCGCGCTTCAGATCGTCTCCCAATACTCATCGACACTTGCTCCCATTGCAGTGGCTGCTGTGACGCGTTTGGTTACGCCTCAATCGTCCACTGTGGACCTTCGTGACATCAGGGTTGTGAAGAAAGTCGGCGGCACTATCGAAGACACTGAACTTGTAGATGGTGTTGTCCTCAACCAAAATGTCATTGTTTCAGCTGGCGGTCCTACTCGCATGGAGAAGGCTAAGATTGCCATTATCCAGTTCCAGCTCAGTGCTCCCAAACCTGACGTATGTGCCTTTCACTCCTTTCGTCTCAGTTCTCATAGCACCTCATTAGATGGACAACACTGTCGTGATCAATGACTACCGACAAATGGACAAGGTCATTAAAGAGGGTCGTCAGTACCTGCTCAACATCTGCAAAAAGATCAAGAAGGCGAATTGCAACGTCCTGCTGATCCAAAAGTCCATCCTCCGCGATGCAGTCGACGATACATCCCTCAGCTTCCTTAAGCGTCTTAATATCCTTGCAGTCAAGGATGTTGAGCGTGATGAGATCGAATTCCTTTCCAAGAGTCTCGGCTGTAAACCTATTGCCGACATCGAAGCCTTTACAGAAGACAAGCTTGGGTATGCAGATCTAGTCGACGAGACTTCAAATGCCGGTATCAAGGTTGTCAAGATTACTGGTGTGAAAAACCGTGGACGCACAGTCAGTATCCTGGCTACGGGTGGTAACAACCTTGTCGTGGAGGAATGTGAACGCAGTCTGCATGATGCTCTTTGTGTTGTCCGGTGTCTCGTAAAGAAACGGTGAGACTCGGCGTCCTATTTCGATGAGCTAAGGTTCTGATCTGATAGAAAGAGCACTCATCGGTGGTGGTGGTGCACCTGAAATCCACGTCTCTCGCCTATTGTCTCAATACGCACAGTCGCTCAAAGGCATGGAAGCCTACTGCTTCCAAGCATACGCAGACGCATTGGAAGTGATACCGACGACGCTTGCGGAGAATGCTGGACTTAACCCGATTGCTATTGTCACAGAGTTACGCAACCGACATGCTCTAGGTGACCGGAATGCTGGTATCAACGTCCGCACAGTAAGTGCATGCAGCCTTGGGTCACTTCGATCATTTGACCACATACACCTTAGGGCCTAATCTCGAATATTCTTGAGGAGGATGTTGTTCAACCTCTTCTCGTCTCCACGAGTGCGATTGAACTCTCAACGGAGACCGTGTGCTTACTTTTGAAAATCGACGACTATGTACAAGCAAGATAATGAGATGTTCTGATATTCTAATAGACATCGTTGATTGTCTTCAATTATGATGATGAAATCTATTGAGATCTGCCAATTGACACCTCTGCACCTTTGTTCATCTACACCTACTCGACTAACTTCCTTCGGGCAAAGGACGGAGCTGCGACAGCGACAAAATATCTAAATCCGTTATGAGGTGAAAGGCACCAGAAACCCACAAATAAAAATCAAATGCGGGACGCAAATCACCAAAAACAATGCCAGGACCGTGGATTGAACACGGGACCTCCAGAACTTCAGTCTGTTGCTCTCCCAGCTGAGCTATCCCGGCTTGTATATCTGCCGAACATTTAATATCGTAAGCGACCTCTGCGAAGGTAGACTGCTGCTTCTACTCATTACTTGTCATTAGCACTCCACCACAATGTCTGGAACAGGTCCTCGGGAGAATGTCTTCGCTACGCGTATGGCCTTGACAAACACAAAACTCCGTTTAAAAGGAGCTGAAACCGGGCATTCGTTGCTGGCAAAGAAGCGTGATGCCCTGACCACGCGATTTCGTGCAATACTGAGAAAGGTGGATGAGGTGGGTGACGCTACCAGATGTTGCCCATTCAAGTTGCTGATGATGAAATGATAGGCGAAGCGGAAGATGGGTAGAGTGATGCAGTTGGCGTCGTTCTCGATGGCAGAGGTCACGTATACTACGGGAGATATTTCCTATATCGTGCAGGAGCAAGCGAAGCTTGCCACGTTCCGTGTCAAAGCGAAGCAAGAGAACGTTTCTGGTGTTCTCCTCCCAGGATTTGATGTTGATCGCGTACCGGGATCTGGTAGTCGCTTTGGAGCTTCTGTGCATCTTTATTCTAACGTTGCGCGTCACAGACTTTAATCTGACAGGTCTTGGTCGGGGAGGCCAACAGGTACTACGAGCGAAGGAGGTGTACGCTAAGGCTCTCGAAACCCTGGTGGAACTTGCATCACTACAAACGGCGTTCACCATCTTGGATGAAGTTATTCGCGCGACAAACCGGCGAGTGAATGCCATTGAACATGTAATCATTCCGCGGTTGGACAATACCATCAAATATATCATGAGTGAGCTAGATGAAATGGATCGCGAGGAGTTCTTCAGGTAAGAGCCTCGAGTCTCCTGGTCAAACTTAGACGCCAATGATGCTTGTAGGCTTAAGAAAGTCCAAGGCAAGAAGAAGAGAGATGCCGGGAACGCAGAAAGGCAAGCTATAACTGACGAGGAGGAACAATTGAAACGGCTAGATGAACAACAAGAACCAACAGTGGACTTGCTGAGTACCAGGGACGAGGATGTCATTTTCTGATCCGTAGTCAGCACCGCATTGTACTACTCGTGTTTGTGCTCTATGTCAGCTGCGAAGGTAACTTGCATCAATCTGTACACTATCGCCTGATGCAGCTATCTCAAAGTGAACTGGAATAGCAGGAGGGTCATGGTGCATATCATGTGCGATAGTGCGCATAGATACATGGTGGTTTTGTGAATGCAACAAGGAAAGCCGAGGACAATCAATAGGCCTACAGGAAGTTACTGGAAGACGAGACAAGTCAGTTTTCATGACTACCTGTAAGATCTAATGGTAATCACTTACGTCCACCATCTCAACATCTTCGGCGGCGGCGGGTTGTGCGGTCTTTGACCTGTCCTTGCGGTCAAGAATTGCCCGACTGGTGGAAGGAGCTTTAGAACGAGAAACACAAACAAAACGTGGATTGCCCACCGATCCTTGTCAAGCTTGATGGTAGTGATCACAACTTTGCTGGGGTGGATACCGATGGGAGAAGTAGCACCGTTGGATTTGTCGCGTTGCACACGGTCAACATGAATGACCCATTTCTTGCGGTACACCTGTGTAACCTTTCCTTCCCGACCCTTGTATTTTCCCCGCAAAATCCGTACTTCGTCATCCTTGCGGATCGGTAGTGACCGCGTCTAGTGAGTAGCATAAACATCCCGCGCCTCATTTCTCAACAGACCCAACGTACGTTGTATTTCGCCCGAAGTTCTTTGGATAGGGATGACGACATGATCTTGCGGCGCACCGAGGAGGGTGCGCTGAAATGGGCCTTGCGGTTCTTGCGCCGCGAAGAGGAGACGTCTGTTGTGTAGACTCATTCGTCAGCAAGTTGTTCACCAACAGATCTCATCCAAGCCTCAGCATCTCCATCCAACTTCTCCGGTGCATAAAATTTCACTCCGAGGTGCATATACGGGTAGAATGGACACCAGCGAGTACAGAGACAGCACTGACCAGGGTTGTACTTCATCTTGATCTTGAGGAGGACGTCGATAACGGTGTCGAGCAGTTCAATTTGGGTGTATGGAACGAATTGTTTGGTTGAAAGTTTGCACGTCGGCTTTTGCCGGAAGTACCATTTTTGGACGGCACAAAGTGGGGTTCTGTGTGCACACCGTTCGCCGCGTGTAGTCGATGGAGAAAGTTCGGTCCACGCAGCTCAAATTCAAAGGGGACAAAATAAAGAAGAAGCGCAAGAGAGAACACCACGATGAAGGCTCCGCCAGTAAACGTATAGAGGAAGATGAGGACCCAGAGACCTGGGTTCTACCGGAGAATGCAACAGAAATTCGCGGGCCTACTTTCATCACGCACCCTTCCGATCCTTCGCCGATATCAGTGAACTTTGATTCTACAAGAAACAAGATCATATTGTCATCTCTCGACAAGGACTCGACATCTGATACCCCGCCATTACTCGACCGCACGCCTACGGAAGTAGCTCAGGTCTGGGTTACAACCCGCGTCGCGGGATCGGCCACTATCAACCTTCGGACGGGCACTGGCGAAGGAAAGTTCCTGTCTTGTGACAAGCATGGTATTGTCAGTGCTTTTAGGGAAGCGCGAGGGCCCGAGGAGGAATGGACACCTGTTCTTTTACCCGATGGCATGGTAGCCTTCATGAACGTGTATGAGAATTATCTCAGTGTTGACGAGGTCGCAGGAGGTTCGCTCCAGCTGCGAGGCGACAGTGAAGAAGTCGGGTTTCGGGAGCGGTTTTGGTTAAAGATTCAGAGCAAGTACAAGAAGGAGGCCCACGAGGAGAAGAAGAAAAGAGAAGCAGGCTCAGAGTTGACAGTCATAGATGAAACTTCCACCAAGTACGTTTCACTTATCATGAACTGGTTTGTGATCTGAAAGATCCCAAAGCCATATGCACCAAGCTTGGGGAGCGGGACGCTCGGTGGTGTCGAAAGTGGATAAGAGAGAGGTTCGTCAATATTCATATCTTAATTATCAGTAACACTCTGAATTACGTCTCAGCTCAAACGAGCACGCAAGGAAGGTCGCTTGGCAGAAGCATTGCTGGACCGACGAGCGAAGTTAAAGAGGCATGCTCTAATCTATTCTGAATGTATCTCTCATCTGATTGTACCACAGCGATCGATTTTGTTGAGATTTTGTGGCGAATTTATCAATTCATCTTTTATGCATGTTGGCCTCGTGTATTTTCTAGTGTACTTTACAGCTGTTTGCAAAAAGGTTGACAGTAGCGACATTTTGAGAAAGAACAAACAAATAAATAATAGCCACGTACAGACATCACAAGACCATCATGTATCACAAAATCAGTCGCGACGTCAAACTCGCAGCAATAAATCTTTGCGAGCATCAACACCTTCCACCACTACACTACCATCCACCGTGAACTAACACGTGTTAGCATTTCTCCTAGTTCGCTGTCACTGGAGAAGCTGTCCGTGAATATCGAGTCCATTGTTGTGAGTATATACACATGTTATTTGACTCTATGTACATGGCTATTATGTGTTTGTTTGTTCTTTCTCAAAATGTCGCTACTGTCAACCTTTTTGCAAACAGCTGTAATATTTATTCGGGGGGCATTTCCCGTTACACTATATCTGCAGCTCGGGTAAAGGTGGAATAAAGGGGGGTGTAGAAGGCATCTCCCTTTGTACTACTCCCTTTATCATTCATCGCCAGCCCCAGACATGCCCGCAGAACTTTTGCTTATATCGCAACCCGTGAGACGATGTAGTGCTGTCCGGGACGTCAAAACAGCATCCAAGATGGATCCACTGCAGTGGAAGAGACTGCGTGTACGTGCCATACAAATTTCCGAGTATCTGATTGACTGACTTTGAGGACAAGGCTCTCGTCATAGATACAGCCGCCAGGTTTCTCGATACAGATGATAGATATGAGCACCAGGACCCCGAAATGGTCCGTTTGTTCTACCAGACGGTAAGCTTCAATTTAATCTTCTGTTGCACTGCTTCATTTATTCTATCCTTTGTCTCAGGTTCACGCTAAATGGCCAGAAGTTGCAAAAAGATACCCAAATTCATGGGTTCTAGTTCGATATCTAAGGATATATTTGTTGAAACGAGTATCTCGGAAACGATGGTCTGACAAAATCGCCCGTGAGAGGGCTGAC
The DNA here is from genome assembly GCA_016628065.1 of Suillus lakei. Lineage (NCBI taxonomy): Eukaryota > Fungi > Basidiomycota > Agaricomycetes > Boletales > Suillaceae > Suillus > Suillus lakei. Next base: position 1,206,796 of record JABBWA010000003.1, on the reverse strand, counting down.
GGGCAAGCTCAACAGCCGCCCAAACGCCTTCATATACAAGTATGCTCTGTGCTTTGCATCACCAGATAGTTAGACTCTCAGAACGCCTTGCAGAACTCAGATCGATCGTCCGTCCGTTGTCTCGACATCAGTGTCCCGCAAGACGGTGTAGCCACAAGGACTCGGAGGAGGGCTACTGTCTGTGATCGATCTGTCTCTCCATCTGGTCCAGAAATCACGACCTCACCCGCAATACATCACTCTACTGCCATCGCTGCCCAGCACAGGGGGAGCTCATCTTCTCCCGCCTCAGCACACTCGCAAAGCGTAGTACCCGTTCGAAGCTCTCATGCAGCCTTTCAATTTCTTGACTCCATGACACCCAGTCTGGTAAAACTCGTTCCAGATTTCCTTTCTGCTGGGATTTATCATCAGAATCATCTGGAGGACTTTTTTACATGGCCGGAGAAGGCTCAACGCAACTTTCTTCTCAAGACATTTACTGGAAGAATGAATGCGTTGGAGTTGGGAGCAATGCTAATAGCGTTGAACTCCAGGCGTTGTGGCTAAGTCGATGCCATAACAGCCATTGCCCCCATATTCAACTTGTCCTTCGACCCCAACTTTTATGACAACCTTACGAGACCGATTACGACGCTTTTTTTTCTCAAGTAGTGGCTGTGTAGCTTCCGATTTCAACAACGTCAAACAAGAACGTAGCATGCAATTGCATTTGTAACACTAAGTAGTACACGTCCGTGACATTCTACCCGCACTACAACACTAGCACTAGGGTAATTCTGTCCACTTATCCATCTTCCAGGACGTTTAAATATCAAATGGGGGTTGAATCACCGAGCGACGAGACTACATCAGTGGTGCCCGAGGTGGTTTCATTCACCAACGGTCTTTCACCCCAGAGCTTATTGCTACTTTCTTTGGCGCTAGTCGCGGGTTTGCTGATTGGTGTGTTTCGGCTTACTTTATTCTGGAAGAAGTTCTTACGCTCTGAAGCTATCACATACTATCGAAGAAAATCAAGGTCCAGAGGAACTGCACTTCTCCTTGTCGGGCCCTCAGACGCTGGCAAAACAGCAATTATTTCTACTGTTGGTGATCTATTAATGAAATTACATTGGCTGTCCATCTCAAATGTATCTAGCTCGCATTTACTGGAACGCTACCATCGCACACGTCACTGCAAGCCAATATTTCCCTCATGCCTGCACCAGTGGGGATCATGGCAGTTATTGATATCCCTGGGCACCCTCGAATTAGAGATCAGTTCCAGGAGCACTTAGTGAATGCTAGAGGAGTTGCTTTCGTAGTGGATGCAAGTACCATATCACGCAACGGCTCTGCAGTAGCAGAGTGCGTATATTTGACTCTTTCATGACTAGTTCTAACGAAGTGCAACTTCTAGACACCTCCACCACGTCCTTCATGCCATAACATCGCTCCCTCCTTCACACTTGGCACCCGCACTCCTCATCCTGGCCAATAAGTGCGACCTCATGAAGACAGCTACCTCTTCAGGCTCTCCCACCGAGGTTGCCATCTCACGCGTCCGAACAATTCTCGAACGTGAGCTGGAGAAGCGACGAGAGGCTCAGTCCAGCGGCATGGGGGTCGAAGGCTTGGGCGCTGAAGGAGAACGTTCGGATATGGGAGGCTTGGACTGCAGTAGTCCTGGCGGAATTTTCAAGTTTGCCGATTGGGAAGGCGGAGAAGTTGATTTTGCAGGAACATGGGTGAACGTCGGAGAGTTCAAGGATGATGAAAAAGAAGGAACAGCTCCTGACGGCCTGGCCTCACTGCGTAGTTGGTTGGGAGCAGCTTTCACATGACCACGCTATGACCGTGATTTTATTCTGATATAAGACACTCGCTGTATGGTAAAACCTTGGACTCAAATTCTGGGACGGTTAATTATCGTTTGAACTTGATGGAATCGATTGTCCGGTGCGGTGATTCGTTGGATCGCGTAAGATTTGGGTTGAACACTGAGGGGTGTTTCGCGTAAGGTAGCATATAAGGTTTGCTTTGAGTACACAAGTACAAACAGACCAATGGTATAAATTCCCAGAACAATTTTTGGTTGACCTTCACCGCAGCTTTTTAGACAGTGCCCGTTCTGCCATCATTCAGGCAGAACGATGGCGATTCGGTTATGCGAAGAGTACTTCGGATAGGATTATGAACGCACGCATCTTATTTGTATGGTGTAGTGGGTGTCAGACCTCTCCAACATCTTGTCCTCGTTTTCGTTTAGTATTTGCATGTATACATCGGACACATGTACCATTATGCAATAAGATTTCTTGACAAGAAACAGATGCTGACAGGATCCGAACCTCAGAAGGCATAGTTAGCATCTAGACCTAGTGTACCGACGACGCTGTGCAACTTGAATAGATGTCATTGGATACGCTAAGAGATCAATATAGATGTGCACAGGAGCATAGATCTAATACATATCGCTGAGTGTCATCTTAGATGTAGCAAACATCTATCAATCAGATGTTCGTCTCCTTCTCTTCTCTCGCCTGGCAGTGGGTGAACTCGCATCCTCCTCCTCAACCGAACTTAGGTCATCCGAGTCATCCTCGAGCAAACTCGGGTCATCGTGCACGGCAGCAATGACAGTGGCAGCAGCGGCCATAGCAGCCACAGCAGCACCCATCATCATGACTTTTCTCTGCATCTCAACCCCGTTCTGAGTCTCACTACGTTTTCGTTTAGATGCCGACGACGATGCCGACGCTGAGATATCCGCATCCTTGGCAGGCGTCGGGGGTTGAATGCCGAACGAAGAGAAGGCTTTCAAATCCGCGGTGAAAAGCACCTAAGAAAAGAGATATGAACAAAAAGTAAGGCAACTTGGAAAATATACATGCCGAATGGGCCCAGCCGGCATATTCACCCCAAATGTCGGCAAGTTTAGCGGCCACTTCATCGTAGATTCGAGGGGTCATAGCACCTTTTCCTTTGGAGCCACCTACGGTACGCAGCCCGTAATGTTTGATAGCGATCTGGTGAACATGAGTGTCCACTGGTATGACTTCTCTCTAGGACAGCAGATTCAGAATCAGACACGAGCGTAACTGGGAATCGACTGACTTTGTCCAAGCTCATGAGAAGAACGCAGTCTGCTACCTTGCGTCCTACGCCGACGAACTTCAGAAGTTCTTCGCGAGCAGACTCGGTGTTCAAATCTCTCAATCCGGTCAACCACTCCTCACAGTTCTCTCGTGACCCTGAGTCGGACATCGAGGAACCGTGAGTATCCACAAGCATTTTCGCAGTGCGCTGGATATAATCAGCACGGTACCCAAAGCCCAAAGCCCGAAGAGTGGACTTGACTCCAGGAGCAGCAAGGAGAGAAGGCGGGGGAAAGGAGTGGTATGCTGCAGGACCTTGAGAGTCACTTTCACTGGGTTCGGGAGGAGGCAAGGAAATCAGGGAAGGAGAGTACTGTTTGCAAAGAGCGTGCACCATCTTGGTGATCCGGGGTATGTTGTTATTAGAAGAGCAAATGAAGCTGGCAGTGACGAAAGCTTGTCAAGCTTCCGGGTCAGTTCAGAAGCAGGCTACGCACGATACCAGGTTTTCCCAAGGATCTTGTCTCAACATCCTGATCCAGAAAAGCGAGATTTGAGTTTATTAAAGACTTGATCTCGGTCACTCCACTGGTCGTAAAGCTTCACCAAGTCCACGTCCAGCTGAAAATAGTCCTTGAGCCAAATTCAGCGTTTCTTCATCGCTAACTCCCTCCTGTTCTGCTGAGAGATGCTCTCCCGCAAAAACATGAGCGATAGAAAAGATAGTCAGAAGACTGTCTTAAGCACACTACGCGGTCCCTCAGACACAGACGGTACTCGTGAGTAGGAGACGATTCTGCGTCAGGGGACCGAGGGTAGAGGATAACTTGTCCAACGAAATGACTGGCCGCATTTCAAAACAGCTGCTAAAGAGAGCTGCACGGCTGACAGTGGCAAGGCGCGAAACCCAGCAGGAATTGGGGAAGCCATAATTCAAGTTGCTAGAAAGCAGACTGTATCTTTGTCCTGGAAGTCAAGCGTCAGAGCACGACTGAAACAAGTCTCAGGCAAGGTTGATAAGGCGGACACTGGTGTGCGACTAGTACGCAGACACGGTTGAGTCTGATCACGGTCGAATATGATTGATTTGAGTTCTCGCGAATTCACAGCCACCATATTCGCTTCATTGATCACTAACCTATGCCTTCAGAAGGAGATACGTTTCTTCCCAGAATACAAAGCGTGTTCTACGCTGTATTCGATTTGCAGAAGGGACCAAAAATTGTTTATCAAGTCCCAGAAGGTCTCATCGCTGGATCGACAGCAAGTCAAAACTCTAACCATTCGGTCACTTCTTCCCCTTCGCCGTCGATACCCGCAGCCATTTTGGAACCGGACGTAACGCCTTCGCGAAGGTCAAGTCCTTCTATAAATTCTCATGGTGGTCGACGTGCGAGCTCTCTCAACGTCCCTTCGCCACATCAACGCTCTTCTTCCAGTAGTCGCGTTCTGTTCAATTTCGATGACATCTCAAAGTATGTGATACCTCCTGGAGAGCTTTGCGGTCGGCTGGTCATTTGCGCTACACGGAAATACCGTATCATTGGCTTTCCTGTTTTGCTTCCTGGCAATTACCAACGGAACTACTTCCAGTACAACGTCTGCTTTGTCTTCGAGCGGTCAGCGGATTTAAGTTGCTATGAACCAGTAGTCCGCAAGGTCAGCCGTGTGCTGACGGCCTGCGAGGTTAGCTCTTTACCCTACACGAAAAAGCCCTATGTTCATGGACTTGTAGGAAGAGTCATTTTTCCTTTCCAGTTCACAATCATCGCCGGCTATGCATGCCATCCTCGAGCAGCTATACGAGGATCTGAACTCTTATTCTGAAACATCGATACCAATTGATGCCTTTAACTCAATAGAGCTGAAGATCTTTCCCTTTTATCCCAATCCACCCCCAGTAAAAGATTGGCATGTGCCTCTGGCCCTCATCAACTTGTCCAAGCGGATAGAAGATAATTGGGATCTAACAATGAGCAAGGTAGGCCGACTTGGTTTATAGATCGACTGTCCTGACAGCTATGTATCAAGGTGTGCGGACATATTGATGGTGTGAATCACGTCAGTCGCATTGCACACCTAGCCGACTGTGATATCGAGCTGACCCGCCAAGCAATATCTCACTTGCTGTAAGATATTTTATTCCAGCCTTCAATCCCACTCTCATCAGATCTCGCAGTTACTATCAAGTCATCATGACTGTTGACATCTTCCAATACTCCAACATGTACACTCTTCGTAAGAATGTGCAGTGGCTTGCAGACGAGTGTCATGTCAAGGACGAATGTGGACCATATGTCACGAAGCACGCACCTGGTTCGTACATCATTCCACGGAAATGCCTAGCTCACCTGTGAAGCAGGAAGAGCGGTACCGGATTGGCCGAAACTTCTGCACTTATATTCGCGGCTCAAGTCGGGCAAAACTGTACTAGATTGGATGGAGACCTATAATGTTCATGAACTTGGTATTGACGTTCGACGTTTCACAAGTTTCGGGGTGATAAAGGTATTTTCCAACAATCGTTCTATGGTCTTCGATTTGAAGCCTTTGCAGGGGTTTCTACGACGGGTGCATCGTTGGCCAATTTTACTTCCTGCGGATGTACCGTCGCCAACTCGTAGAAGAAGGCAAAGCATCTCTTCTTCTGCGTCGAACGCAAGCCCTACAAGTTCTTCGGCTCCAATTGGGGAGATTCCTCGGTTTAGTGGCCGACCCGATACGTCTAGTGTTGCACCTATGCTTGGTTCTCCCATAAACCAGATGGAGGTCACACGAGCCCAACAACGAACGAGCGCAGCGGAGAAGGTTCTCGAGCAGCTACGTTTCAAAACACTCCCACGGGCTGGACCCAACCCTACTATGCGGCAACCTCCTCTTTCCCCAGAGGGCCCTGAGCGCAATCACGAGCGCCGTATCCGTGTCCCGTCTGATACCCGAAGACATTCAACTTATCAACAGCCCACGAGTCATGTGCCACCATCATCTAGTATTGCTGGGAGCCAAAGCGTTGCGCATCGCAATTCATCGGAATCGCAGAACGCCTATTCTGCAAGACCACGGCTATCACGATCCCCTTCTGCTTCTCGCACTCACGCCCTAAATTCACAAGGCTCTTCGGGTCCAATGAATACTCCTCCACCCCCTGAGTTGTTACCGCTTCTCGATGGAGATCATCATACGGACGAACTTTGTACGCACTTCGAGGTCGGATGGCCTCAACTACAGCAATGGCTAGTGACTATTGGAGGTGGCAAAGGCGATGGAGATGGAGATGGAGATTTCGGGAGAGTGTCCATTATTTATCGTTGATATGCGTCTGCCATACGAATCCATAGCATGCCGCCTTTGATAATCTTGGTGATTTTTTCACGTTTTTCTATCACGACGGAATCCCAAACAAAATTATCGACAAGAATTTTGTGTGGAGTTTCGCGTAGAGATTTTGGAACGGTGTTATCCATATCGTGTACCGTGAATGCTGATCCACACACGAATCCATTGCATGGTATTATAAAGCATGAATACATATACTTTTGCTGGACAGCTTGCTACGCCAGCGACCGGTTCACGTTCACGTAACCAGTCCCTAGACACGAGTAAAGCAACTCGGTGTTGGAAGAATCGGCGGGATCTGCGGGTGTGATGCTGAAGACGGTGCCAAAGAACATCTTGATATCACGGAAGAAATTGAATGCTGTCATGATGTGAGTGATAGAAGCAGGAGAATCAATCATCGCGCACGTTCTAACGGAGGGCTCCCCCATCCTACATTGACCGATATCTTCACTACCTAGAACCATCATTAACAGGACTAGAGATTGATGTTTTCTATCAACACATCCTCCATGTCTAATTTCTGACAAAAGGGCCCTAGTTGCTAATAGAGCTATATCTTCGGGGGTTTCACCTGGTGTGGATGCAGCTTCAGAACAATGTATGGCAGACGTAGTGGACTCCGCGAGTAAGCTTAGTGCATATCCCGGCGACCTTCATGCAGGATTAGTAGAGCAGAAGAGATATGTTCAATTAGCCCACATACTTTCCGCTCTCATCTCCTTTGTAGACGTCGGAGTACAGGTATATATCGGGGATGAAACGGTTGAGAACCGAACGTGATGCATCGATCATACGATTAGAGAACTGCGGGTTAACACGGACGGCATGTCTGAAAGAATACTTCAGTACAACATACCTTACATGGAGAGGCAAGATGAACGCACGCAATGCCTCGGATTCGCTTGATTTTGCCAGGATCAACGAAATTTAGAGTTTTCACTTCTTTAACAATAGGACAGAGGAACTGTACTTCCCCTCCACCTTCTGGAGGAGCCCCACGTTTCTTTATCTGTACAGGCATATGAAGGTGCAAACTCATGAATGAACAACTGGCTCACCCGAAGCTCTAATCCATCAGAAATACCAAAAAGTTGGAGATGCGGTAGTGTCACAGTACGTATGAGGTCAACCTAACTGCCAGTTAGGGAGCATCTTATTTCAACGGGAATGTGCTTACAGAAAGATCATTATCATCTGTTGTTATGCCTCGCAAAGTCAACTGAAACGGCTTCTTCGAGAAGGGCGCAATCATAATCAGCGGCTCCAAAAAATACCCTATTGAACGTGACAGTGGACAATCATGAGTAATAGGACCGCCGGACACGACTCCTGGTTTGAGAAGCACAGCGGTACCTTGATAGCATATGAGTGAGTCCCAGCGTAATGGACAGTAAAGTGGTATCGTACCGGTCACTGAGATTTCAATGACGGACCCGTTAGTAACTTTTTCCAGCAGCCGCAGGAGGCTAACTTCGTAGTCTGAGGGATGACACTGCTCGTTGAGAAATGCCGGGCTGCAAAGAACTAAACACACCTCTCAGACCAGGATTCTTGTCCTCGGAACGAATTTTATCAATTCGAACATGCTTCCCGGTGAGAATGGAGAGTACTAGACGTTGTCGTAAATATTGATGTCCACTGAAGTTCACCTGATGATCTTGACTCCATGGATGTAACCTCGAAGAGACTTTTTCATTACGTAAGGAAATATTGATCCTAGGTGGGCGCTTCTTCAGTAGCAGCTGGCAGTCTGCCAGGTCACGATTCTCCATTCATATCTTTTCACTCTTCTCAATGGCTGCGGAAATACATGTGAACGGTTCAGCGACTTCAACCGACTGGCAAGATCGGTATTACCATGTCGACCAGATCCTTGACAGACCTGGCCCTCGAACTGATCCATCATTCTTGGCTGGGGATGAGGTACGTATCCCACAAAATATTCAAAACAACTCATCTTTGGAAGATTCTCTAAAGGTGAAGGATTTCTTGCGGAACAAGTGCAAGATTCTTGTCATCGGCGCAGGTGGTTTAGGATGCGAGATACTCGCCAATCTTGCTCTGACTGGGTTCAAGGACATCCATCTCATCGACATGGATACCATCGACATCAGCAACCTCAATCGCCAATTTCTCTTCAGGTGTGTCACATTTATGAGATGGCATGTGTGTGCCGACCTAGAAATCAATCTCCTCAAGACCCGCGGACGTTGGAAGACCGAAGGCCATCGTCGCTGCAGAGTATGTAATGAAACGGGTGCCGGGAGTCAAGGTCACTCCGTAAGTTGGCATTTTTTTGAGCACCATGCGCACCATGTCTGAGACGCCAGGCGTGCAGGTACTACGGCAAGATACAGGACAAGGACGACGATTATTATCTGCAGTTTAACCTCGTCATCTGTGGTCTAGATTCTGTGGAAGCGCGTCGGTGGATAAATGCGACTCTCGTTAACCTAGTGGATCCTGAGAACCCTGAGAGTTTGAAGCCTCTCATAGATGGTGGTACCGAAGGTGAGCAAGTCTCTTTTACCTTCTGCACGACCTCAATAGCTGTGAGAAGGTTTTAAGGGGCAAGCTCGAGTCATCCTTCCGACTGTATCGTCATGCTATGAGTGTTCCCTTGATATGCTCAACAAGCCAACCACATTCCCTATCTGCACCATCGCGAACACGCCCCGTCTCCCTGAGCATTGTATAGAATGGGCCTCTGTGCTAGAATGGCCTCGCGCGCGCGGAGGTCAGTCTCGCTCCACGTCCCATTTTTCCTCCATTTTACATGAAAGTAGATGAGAAACTGGACACTGATGATCCTGAGCACATCGGATGGCTGTATTCAATTGCTGTTGCTCGTGCAAAAGAATTCAAAATTGAAGGCGTAACTTGGTCACTTACGCAAGGTGTTGTCAAGAACGTCATTCCTGCAATCGCATCTACCAATGCCATCATTGCCGGTATGTCAGCCCTCACTTTTTACTCGATCTGTCTGATGGGAGTATTCACAGCTTCATGTTGCAATGAGGCTTTCAAGATTGCAACAAGTTCAGCGGCATATCTGAACAACTACTTCATGCTCATTGGGACCGAAGGAGTATATTCGTACACCTTTGAGCATGAAAAACGCGACCATTGCCCTGTTTGCGGAGGTGAAGCCCTGGAGATGTCAATAAGTCGAGATTGGACTGTCGAACAGCTCATTGAACTATTGACTGAGAAGCAGAACATGTATGTATTCATTCCTCATTGACATCCAGGACTCACCCTGGCGTAGTCAGATTAAGAAACCTTCTCTCGCGACACCAGAGAAGCCGATCTATTTCCAACAACCGCCCCAGCTGGAGGAGGCTACGCGCCCGAATTTAGAGAAGAAAGTTTCGGAACTTGTCCCTGATGGTGGAGAAGTTGTGGTCACCGCTTCGACTCTGCCTTTCAGCTTGTCGCTCCTCATCACTTACATGTGACAGTACAGTATCTTACATTTCTGCATGGTTATCCGCAATGTAGCAGTAGACATTCAAATGCAAGCATTATCACGGTTTGTTCACGAGTAATCCTACCTCCAGAGCTCCAAGTCAAGCCCACGATTCTGCGTCGTAGACGGATGGTTGCGAAAGAAATCAATGTTAATGCCATTGCGCTACTCGATGTGCTCGACGTGCTGACAATGCGATTACGTAACATGCTTGGTACTCTTCAAGTGAACATCATCGTTGCTTATCCCAACACCCCCATTCACCAAACAAGATGCCCAAAGCAGATATCAACAAGGCTGGTTGGGAGCAAAGTGAATTTCCCATTCTTTGTGAAACATGTACGCCTTGATTTAGCAAAACTGACTAGACCAGAAACTGACGCGCTTGACCAGGTCTGGGACCTAACCCGTTCATCCGAATGGTCAGTCTTGAGTTCTATGACCAACACGAAATACTGACGGCGCAGCTCAATGAATAGTCAAAACAAGAGTTCGGTCGCTCGTGTGGCACATGTGCTCGCCCATTCACAGTTTTCCGATGGAACCCAGGCTCCGGCGCACGGTACAAAACTACTGTGATATGTCAGACGTGTGCCAAAGTGAAAAATGTCTGCCAGACATGCCTCCTTGACCTTGAGTACGGACTCCCGACCCAAGTTCGAGACACCGCCCTTGCCATTCAGAATGAAGCACCAACCAGTGACATCAATCGGGAGTACTATGCGCAGAACATGGAGAACAAGGTGCGTTGAAGCCTAGCGTCGGCTCGTATACGTTTGTTAAGTCATACTCAGATGGAGGATGGCAATAAATCCCTGATGCAAGTTGGGACGCGGGCTACATCCGCTGGGAAGGAAATGCTGAAGCAACTAGCTCGGACAAACCCATATTACAAGCGCAACCGCCCACACATCTGCTCCTTCTTCGTAAAAGGAGAGTGCAACAGAGGAGACGAGTGCCCGTTCCGGTGAGCTCACAAGAAATGCCCTTCTTGCTTCAATTCCTGATAAGGCTTGCTTTACCAGACATGAAAAACCTGTAGAGAACGAGCTTTCCCACCAAAATATTCAAGATAGATATCATGGTAACAATGACCCAGTTGCACGAAAAATAATGGCCAACCACTCGGAGGCGCAGGGCTTGAAGCCACCAGAAGACGAGAATATTGTGAGTGAGATTTCCTTCTCTGATATAGTGTTTGACGGTCCGGCACAATAGACTTCTCTGTTCCTTTCCTCTCTCCCTGCGTCTGCCTCGGAACTTAGCATACGGACTTATGTCATCAATTCATTACCTCAAATACCTTCGTCACAGCTGCGGTCGGTCGTTCATATCGCAAAATCACGGTGCGCCAGGGTGTCTGCTTGGTGGTGTTTCAAAGCTAAGACCCATATTAGATGTGCATTCATCAACTTCAAAGACCGTGATTCTGCTGAGAGGGCAGCAGAAGCTTGGGCGAATGGCCTAGATATGGATGACGAACGAGTTCATGTGAAGTGGGGAAGAAGTAAGGGTCCTTCCAAGTCTGCAACACCTACCGCGGGACCATCAGCAGTCCCTACATCTGCATGAGCCTTTTGTCCTTGCAGGAGGGAATGTGTCCATCAGATGACATGAACTGCGTCTGTATCATTCCATTGGACGATCTTATACAGGCGCTACTCACACCTGGCTTGTTATTGTTTACTCTATTGTAGTAGTTAGAGTGTATGATACATATTATTCGTCCCGAGGTGACGTGCTGTAATCGAGCTGTGATGTAAGACAATCCAAATAATCCTCAGTTACTATAGCTTTCAGCATCCAACGACTTGTGATGGTCACATCACTTAACAAGCAAGCCACCGAAACCCATGAACAAAAGCCAAGCCGCACACTCCGCGAAACCAACGCCAGCATACAGAGAACGTCCGAAGTTGACTACAGCAGGACCAGCTGAAATAAAGGTTGGTAATACTGCTGCCAGGGTCCGCAGTGAACGTACGGCAGATACCACTGATTCCCCAGCCTATCCCAAACATTACTGAACCAAGTATGAGCCTCAGGTCGATTTTGGTGGAGGTCGGGATGTTCCATTCTCCACCAAGCCTAGGTTTCTCTGCACGTGCATACCGATAGAGCAGGGCAGCCAGAGGTAGAGCGCTCCCTGCGATGAACATCAGGGTCGGATCAAATGCCGAGGACGACGGTAACACCAAGAATGCCAGAACCTTGCGTGGATCGACCATGTTGCCAAGGCGGAGGGAGAACGCGAAAGCTAACGATGTGAAGAAGCTTGCCAGATAACGAAGAATAAACCGGGGGATGTTTGGCACAAGATTAGCACAAGAATGGATTTGCCGGTTCACGAGTTTTGAACTGTCGCCAGTGCCATTCTTGAGAGCTGAGCACGTGTACACAAACCAAAGGGTCCCAAGGGAAAGAATTGCACCCAGAAACTGTCGTCCCTGGTTATCGAGGGCCCAATCCAAAGACCCAGATATACCAAGAGCGTCGTTTCCGTGAGCGAAGTGGGTTGTAACTACGGCACTTGCAAAGAACGTGGCTGTTGCCACAAGGGAACTTTGAATGTGTTGAATCCACAAACACGGAGAAGACAAGTTCAGAGCATACCGAAGAGAAAACCGGGATAAGCCACAGATCATATGGCTAATGAAATAATCAGACGCATGCGCGCGACAGAAAGACCAAGGAAGCGAACCCTGAGGTGCATCCATTCGCAAGCTATGGACCAATTGCGCAATGAATGAGAAGACCTTCTGAAAAAAATGCTGCACATACCTTCGTCCCAATACCGACAAGCAACCCAGAAAATACCATTCGGAGAAGCGTAGTCTGGGACTCCGGGGTGTCCACGTCACCGATGATACCAACTGCAATACCACCTAGAGCCAGACCCAAGACGGAAGCCAACGCTGCTTTATCTCCTCGGAATGAGCGGTGAAGAAAGCCAGAAACCCCAAGTACAGATCCATTAAGCACCAGAAGAGAATGAACAGACAGCGCAATGCCAATCCCCCCTAAGAAGGCTTGCAGGGGTTTGGGACGAAACTCCGTGATCTCAGGCTGATGGAACGACATAATTCAGTGGGCAATTGTTGACCGAGGACCGCCTAAATACTGTGAGGCCCTCCAGCGCTCCTGTTGGGTACCGGTTTTTTAAACTCCTGTTGGGTGATCGGAACAAGGCTAGGGGGTCGCATTTCGGTCGCATCCGGTTCAACTTGAATTTAAAAGACCCGCACGCTCGAATGACTGGTCTTCCATGTATCAACAAGTTTCACCTAGGCCTCACGATCAAACTCAAGCGTGTCCTCAGAGAGGCAAGAGGAAAATTGGATAGTGTAGTTTCTGAAGCCTAGAATGATGAGTCACTGATAAGATCAAGCCACGCAAATATCCCTCACCTTGACAAGTCACCGTGATGTCAACTTCCCGTTCAGAAGCATCTTTCAAGCCTTCTTCGCGGCGTGCAGAAACTGCCAGAGTATAGGCTCATCCCCTCCCAGTTATCTTTCCTGAGCTAACATACTAATTTCTTGGACTCTCCTTGACCCGACCTCACTGCACCGCACTATTCGACCCTCTCACCCGCTCAGCTTGGGTCTCGAACTCTGGTGACGCTACCTTATTATGGCAGGGCGGGCTCTTTGGAAAGAGAGACCTCTCTAGGAGTGAGCCCAGTTGGTTGGCGAGACCGAAAAAAATCGAGAAAAATGAAGGGGAAGGGTATCTCGTTCTCTTGCATTCCCAACATCTCGACTCTTGACTGGCACAGGACTCACATCCGAAGAGATCACCGCCAAGCGCCGTGCAGAGCGCAAGCAGTTCAAGCTCGATCGTGCAAAGGCGATTGCTGCTGCTGCTGCAGAAGCAGAGGCTGCTTTCAAGGAAGAAGGTCGCGTTATCGCGCCTGGTATTGCGCCAGATGGCACGCGTATAATCCCCTCTGCTGCGACCTGGAAACCAACATCTGCATCCGTGCCTTTGGAATAATCACCTCCAGACGTTGCGGTTGGGTCGTCAAAAGTGGCATCAAGTTCTGCGTCGACTATCTACTGTATAAACGCGGCCCCGTGTTTCAGCATGCCGAGTGCGTGTGATATTCACCCCAGTCTTCATCTTCCATTTCATTTCCCTCCTGAACCTGAGAGCTATCTCAGCGAACCTCATTCTGCATTTGAATTTGTCTCAGTTCCGCTGACATCTCTTTAGGTTCGCAATTGTCGTCATTCCTGTATACGAAGACCCCGAAGACCAGGTAAACTCACCGTTCAAGCTGCAGAACACAGAACCATTCACGTGGCCATGGCTGAGCACGATAAACCGGGTCGATTCCCAGGTTCAAAAGGTCCGCCTCCATCCCTCCGCTAATATCCGTTTTGGTTGTGCTAAACTGGTTGACAGACGCTTGTCTTGTCGTATATCACCATACCTGCGGAATCGCGGGTATCTCCAAAAGTCCTCTTTTCACCCGCGTGCTTTGCGCATTATTCGGTGCGAGACTAGCTGCTCGAGGGGTACATTGAACGTGAACGTTACGAAAGTAACGGGACGTGGATCACGCTCAGTGGCCTTTACACATGGGCCGATCTGGTGGTGACGATCACAGTACCAGCGTCGGAAACTGTCAGAGTGGCGTCACCACTCTAGACCGATCCCACTGCCAGCAGTCTGACTTCTCGCCGCCGGCAAGCTAAGGGCAAGGTGGAAGAGTTTTAGAGAACTCCTTTATACCCTTCCATATCACTAGCTTGTACATGTAATAAACACATATTCTTACCTTAATTCTGGAATTGAAGTACACATGAGCTCAGGCATGTCCGAACATTGATATATATTATAATCAGCGGATATCCACGCTAAATTGCTGACGGATCTTAGTAATCTTATAATTAAGATATCGTCTGTTTGAAAGGGGTATTGCGAGCTGGCATTGACCTTGCGGGGCAAGGTGACGCGTCATTCTGCGCCAAATTGCCAATAGACCTTGCATCACAATGTAGACCTGAGATGGCGCTTTGCTGGAATTGCAGACATCATATGTGCGATACGGATAGGTTCTTCCACATCATACATCGCCATGAAGAAAAATATTCAGGACATAAAGGTAAGGCGTCTTCCTACCATCCCCTTCAGATTCATTTGATCCCACATCCCATCCTCACAAACAATGCGTCTCTCCGTCCTTGCCGTTGTCGTTGCTTTGACAGCATCAATATCTGCCAGTGACGCTGACAGTGAGGCATGTCCTTGGTGGTGCTTGGATTATAGCTACTGCACAGGCTGCCCTTCGGGGATATGCGTGAGTATCAGTAATTTGTGTCCTGGATCTAACAACATGACTCACCGGCGTGGTAGTTGATTTTTGTATGCACCTAGCGTGGCAGTGAGTTGTGTTTCTGCTTTCAGCATCGGCGCAGTATGGTTGACGGCACGACACGTGAAGCCCCGATCGGATGATCAACCATTGGGGTGGGATAAGGACTTTGGTGGCAGCAGAGGTGAAGTTTAAGGTGATCAGGCGTGGGGATGGTATCTACTTGCTTTGGAGAGGAGGCTAGATGTTGAGAAGTCCTGTGGTGTCAGAGCCCCTGAAAGCTAGCAGATTGTACAGAACGGTTCTCTGTGGGCTTGGTTAGCGAAAAAAAGGGAAAGGACGGGATATGTTCACTGTAGTTCTGGATATACTGTGGACAAGTTGTCGAGCGGCTGTACAATTTCATCAGGTGGTCTCGGTTCGACCTTGAAAGAGCGGTATGCCCTGTGACATAGCTACTTACTTCACATCGTCCCAGTGCTTCGACTTGATTCCGAATCAGAATGAAACATTGGGACGCTGTGCGAACTGGGCGAGCCCAGTAATCCGTGCACATGAGGGGGCAAGATTAACGGAGAGGCGGGATCAAGGCGGAATGCTGGTGTGCGAAGCAGCAGGTGGGCATGAGAACGAGCACATACTTGAGGTGCGCGCACCATGCACGATGGCATGCACGACACACGGTTGGTACATAGCGGTGATGCTTCACATTTGCGCTGCACGCCATACACGGTAGCATGCATGTTCTATCTGTGTGGACCATTCCATGTACCTGTAGGCTGTACCATCGATGCTTAGACGTGGTAATGTGGAGAAAGAGAACAGTGTTCATGATCTTCGGGAGGTCACTTGGTTCAGGGGCTTTAGGTAACTCCCTCATTGAAATGTCAGAAAGTGTAACCTTGGACATTCTATGACGCCGTGCCTATGCAATGCTTTCGAACCTAGACGCACGGCTCCGCCACCAGGCTCTTGGCACGCTGCCCTTGCATTCTTGAGAATTGACTGATCCCCAGTACTTAGCGCTTGGTCGAGCTCCAAAGTTCTGTTGTCGTTGAAACAACCACTGGACTGTAGAAACAGCCTTATGTGCTGCGACATGCAGCCAGCCGACGAAAAAAGTGCAGCAAGACAGTTTCCCGTTTCGACTCGCTGAGATTTGTCGGTGCCATTCCCGATAACGCGAGGTTCTGAGTCGACATTTCATTGACTAACTCTGCAGCTGTAGAGTAAGTAATAACGTGCAGAACACGTATTGATAAGGGCCACAGCACCGAGTCTTACACGAATGACATCCTGCTTCATGAAAGTCTAGCATGATATATTCCTTGCTGAACAGGCGACATAGCAATGGTTGAGGGCGGGTCAATGATAAGGATGTCAGAAGATAATACTGCGACGAAAGGATGTTCGACAGACAGTTAGAAATTGCGCATGTGGTGTAACTGAGAAACTTAACCAGCAAATAGTAAATTATTAACTGTCCTTCATACAAGTTGGCGGCAGAATCGGTGTAACTATGTGCATGTCTATGTCCAAGAAGATATACAAAAACGGGCTGTCCAGCTGCATTCTCGCACAGGAGAATCAAGGTATAGTAATGGATGGAACCAAACCCTGAAGACATGGTTAAACACGAATTATACCAGGAAAAAAAAGATCATACCGAAATGTCTGAAGCGGTTATCGGACACGCGAAACTGGCGGGAATGCTCACCACTGGATAAACCACGAAAAACAATACGCGTAGTCCAAGCTGAACAAAGAAAATGCAAGTCAGAACTCCATGTATAACACTTCACGCGCGCACGGACCGTGATATCAAGATCGACCGTGATATCTTCCACCGCTCCACCGCCCACACCACATTTTGTAGCAAGATCAGCTAGAATCGCTGAGCCTGAAGACATGTTTGTACTGAACTCTAGCGAAAATGGGAATGTGAAGTTGGTTTGCGAGTTGGCATTGAAGGTAATGTCAGTCTCATTGCCGCTTCCGACAAGAGTATTGTTGATGGGGTAAAATGCCTGATGAATTGTGAGTGGAAAAATGAGGTGAACAGTACTCGACCTACCTGTGCGTTTATGGACTTGAAAGACACAGAAAAGTAATTTGGGTTGGTGACACTGTAGTTCCGGTCATAAAATAGATCACACAAAGTGCGTGGTCATCTTACGCAAGATCAATGCCCAGGTTGACTGTGATGCTTCCCGTGCCTACTTGAACCTGATAGAAATGAGAAACATATGCAAGTATCTAGCTAGCTGCCTTACCGCATTTTGAGTGGTAGACGTCCCTACGGTTCCAAGAATAGCATCCGGAGGACGGACCCACTGCAAGAGCATTAAGTATATCACCACCATCTCCCTTTGAAAAACTCACCATAAGTAGTGCAAGCAGTATGCTGACAATGAGGAAGACAGCAATCATCAACGTGCAACAGCAGAACCTCCCTAAGCAGCTAACTCGGCTGCCCTACAAATGGCGCTCAGGTTCCAACGAGTTACCAAACAAGTGAGGACATTGAATTAGCTCACCCTTGTCCATAGACCGCCAGTATTCTCGCCTCTCCAAGTCTTGAAATCCTGAGATTGGCTTGTGAAATGAAGTCAGATAGGTCAAGGCATCCTCAACGAGCTGGGGTCTCACCGTCCAGTTTCTTTTGCAAAGCCCGGTTGGTCATGAGGATATGCTTCCTGTGCTGGCGGCGCATACGGTGTGGCAATAACTTGTGAGTTCACATTGGGGTCGTCTCTGTACTCGCCCATTGTTTGGGGATCATAGCCGCCTTGGTCGTATGCTTGGTGGGGTTGTCTGGTATCGTATTGGTTATATGATGCATCACCATACTGCTGGTTGTAACCCCCTTGTTGCTGCTCAGAATATGGGTCTCTGTATTGAGACATGGTAGATGGATGATGTGCGAGATGGCAAAAGCAGAGCTGCTGCGGCACTCACGAGAGCCGAATTATAGCTGTGCAATTGCACGGTTTCGAAGTGGCGCAACTTCGCAAGGGGGCTTGGTTACATCACAACCAAATTTGGTATTACAAGGTTATTTATAGTTTTGCATGTACATGTACTCAACTGCAAGAAGAGTCGCATCGACGCATAACACACCAACGTTCATTGCATATTCGGTCGAGTGGATTGTACGATAAGTCAAGGTCACCCAAATCCACTGGTACTCCCTGAAACGAATGGCATCCTATGTCCTCCAGACGAGGTCCCCGGGACGTTCGAGGACGTTACTGCACCTGTGCCAGTGTTCGAATGTCCGTGCGAAGATGGTGGTATGAAACGGTTAGACTGGAGTGAGCGCATTTGATCGGGTGTCTGACCCGTGAAGTGTGTGCCACTAGCGCGATGTGGGGTATGCGGGACCGCGAATGAACGTTGTTGAGTCCGCTGTTGTGCCATTGGTGGTCCAGTCGTCTGGGGGTTCGGCGTCATTGTGGTTCTTGTATCCGTCGACATTGCAGGTCTGAAGCGACCTCGAGGACCGGGTACTGGCGGGGGCGGAGGTGGCATAGAACGATGACCTTGTTCCCCGGACGCCAATCGCAGGTGCCGAGTAGGTGCCGATTGTTCGTGAGAGAGCTGAGGTGTTTGCATGCGTGATCCCTGTTCACCATTGTACGCATATTGTCTGATATGCACCATAAAAATCGACGAGTGGGGAAATGATTGATGTTCTTACTCCACAAAACGACTCGTGCCAGGTCGTTCCGGTTGACGGGTCTGGCTGGGAATTCGTCCATGATCTTGACGCGTGAAATTTGGTGGCTCCCCGAGTGGCAGAGTGATTCTATTTGGTCCGATTGGGGTAGCGATAGACCTAGGGCTGGAGCTTGCCTTGAAACTAACCGCGTGGTTAGATCTCCAGCATAAACGCAATCTTTCACATACTCGCGGACATCAGTCATCGGACGCTTGCCATTCGCGTTGGAGAAAGATGAAGGTTCCTGGGCATGAGTGGGGTCGAAACCAGGAGCACACTGGCGTAGGTGCTCCACCTCTCGCCGCAAACTGTCGACTTCTCTGTTTTCAGGTGAGGATTAGTGGTGTTATAAACTGTCAGTCTACGGACTTTCGAAGAGCCTTTCTCTCCGATCGAATACGTTCGCATGTCTGGTTTAGTTGGAAACAAGCTTGTCGATAGTAGCGAATGAGACCAGCGAATGTGTCTTGTTGAAACTGGTGCAGGTTGAAGTCTAAACGGCAGCGAAACTACGTCAAGAAGACTCACTTTCACAGCGTTTGCTATCGAATCTAGTGAATAAGGGAGAGGTCTAAACCAGTCTGACATCGGGGGTTCCAGCTGCGTTTCCCGAAAATAAGCCAGACATGACCCCGCACAAAAGCAAACATACATCTCGATGTAGGGGAACCAGCTGTATGTTTTGGGCGTTGCATCGCGCACAGCTCTGATCTGGCTCTCATTGGGTGAATTAGAAAGTTAATACGAGTTTCCAAGGCACCGAATTCGAGGGTAGAGAGAAAGCATCTTACTGAGATGATTGTTGCAAAGAACATGGCCGCATTCTGTGATCCAAAATGGAACGGGTGGTCCGCGATCACTTGACGTGAACGGGAGTTGACATATTGAACAGTTGACAAAGTCCCAGAAGTCAAACTCTGCTTCCTGTACTACTTGCTCGTTTCCGGTGTTGGACATGGTGGAAGGTCAGAACATAAGTACGATGGACTTGGTACGTGAGCGACTGTGAAGTTATCCCGTTTTGGTGTTCGAATAGACGCCAGGTCGTACTTATGTAATCTAACGTCAAATGAATTCTTGCCATCCACTTAAAGGATACATTTTGAAGACGAAAGAGTGGGAAGGACTACCATCCTTCACGATACCATGTCGGATACCACCGCTCCAAACTCACAGTCGGAGCTACGAACGGATGCGACGCGTAGTCCAACCTTCGGCGAGGACGCTAATAGACGCCACTCCATCGTCAACGATAGTACTAGACACTTAACCAAACCGTTAATCTCCACCAAGGGCTGGACCCTCGCGCAGTTGGTCAAAAAATCGCCCAATTTTCGTCCAGTGGACAGGGTCCATTTTGACGATCCGATGCTGATGCAGACAATTCAGATGCACGAAGATTCTGGTGCCCCCTTAATCATTGAAGGATTTCATGATCACGAGCATTGGCCTGCCGATTTGTTCACCTTGGATTGGCTCAGTGAACATGGGAAACCAGGTAAGGGATTGTTTCTCGTGGCAGGACGTGTGCCGCTCGACTGATGCGTGGATCCAAAGGGGCGTCCGCACGTAACGTGCGCAACCGGGCTGATCTCGACCTGCCCCTCACCGAGCTCATCCATAAACTTCGTGCGACCCCGAGATACGCTAGCGAAAATGGTGAGGACGCTGTATCATGTCGCTCTTTGTGTCTCCTCACTTTCATCAGAAACCGAGCGACTGTATGGCAAAGATGCGGAATGCCCGCATGAATGGGCAACTTGGCTATCGACTTCTCGCGTCCTTCCAAGTGACCTTCTACCCCACGGAACCAATGATTACCTCAAGTACCTTCCGGTCAGTTCGTGTCGTGATATACTTAGTGGCTATACAGATAATCATATTCGATCAGAGCGATGTACAGACTTTGATGTGCTACCTCGGAGTAGGGGACACGTTTACTCCTTTCCACAAGGATCTCTGTGCATCTTCTGGCCAAAATCTTATGTGTTATACCGAGAATGGCGGGTCATCTTTCTGGTTCATGACAGAGAGTTCAGCTGCACCAGCTATGGCTGAATTCTTCCAAAGCATGAACGAGGAATTAGACTTTGAGACACATGTCGTGACCCTGAAAGAGCTGGGGCAGTCGAAGCTTAAAGTCTACATTGCGGAACAAACCCTCGGCGATTTAGTACTCGTTCCACCAAGAAGCTGTCACCAAGTCATCAACAATGGTGGCATCACGATGAAAACATCCTGGTCGCGTATGACTCTCAAGGGCTTGTCGAATTCTCTCTATCATGAACTTCCTGTATATCATCGGTACGTCTGTTCATCATACTAGTGCGTTTTGCGTTTTCAATGACATTCTTATGCAGTGTATGCCGACCGGAGACGTACAAGGTCAAGTTGAATATATATCGCGCCCTTCACCGCCAGACACGGATGCTTCGGGAACTTCAAGGACAGCAGACAAGTTCTCCTCACCCTGACCGGTCATCGCCCACTCTAAGCTCGAATCTTGAGCGAGTCGCTGATCTCCATCGCTTACTTGAGTTGCTTGATGATGTCCTCGGGGAAGAATACTCACCAAAGCACCAAGATATGCCGCATGTTTCGCAATCCGATACCTACCATCAAAGCAACATATGTTGCGACTTCTGTGGCGCGGACATCTTCCAGAGTTTCTTTGAGTGCATGCACTGTGCTCTTCAGTTACCTGTGGTCAATGACGAGATAAAAATCGGAGATGGTATCGTGGTTTGTCCGCTTTGTTACGTCGAGGGTCGGGGTTGCAATTGTGGGACTATGAATCCAACACAGTGCCGGCCTTTTGGCGATCTGCTAAGAACCCGCGATGAAGCCCTACATGCCATTCGGGCAGTGAGTCCTGACGTTGTGAAGGATTACGAGTGTCTGCTGGGGCATTCAAAGTGGGTATACTTGGCGCTTTTGGGAGACTGCTGCTTAATCCCGTGTTTAGTTCTATCATATCAGCACGTCATGTCGGTGTCTTCACAGCTGCCTGTGTTTTGTACGAACGGCGACGGATGTCGTCTGATATCGAAGAGCCATTGCGCACGTGCTTGTCAAAGCATCAAGCTCCTCAAAGTTCGATAATTTATTGCGCACTCTGTCATGCCGGACGATGCACGACTCATATCTTGGAGGGCTTCCGTACGCATTCTGCACCGGCACTCCTGATGTCAAATAATGCGACAGTGTGGCATAGCTACCACAAGGTATCCAAGGCAGCGTTTAAGGAAGAATATGCACGTATTCTGCACGACGAAAAGACTGGTGCACGTCCAAATTTTCACATGAAATTGGCATACATTGCTTCCAAATTTCGTACATGCAAGTCTGTCAACCCGAACGCAACTATGCCGGGATGGTACGACAAATGCATAGAGATGACAAGCGCGTCTGTGAGAGGTCCCCCGCTATCATTATTTCCGCGAAGCAGCTAACACTTTAACAAGGTTGCACCATCCCCACTGAAGCAGGCGACCAATGAATCTAGTTCCAAGGCAATTTTCAGTAGACAGAAGAAGCCTTCTTTGTCTACGACATCGCTTTTTCGTAGGTCGGCAAGTCTTAGTGAATTGACATCGCTCCCAAGCGACTTCCAAGGTAGTTCCCCAAGCAACCGTGCGGCTGTTGGTTTTAGTGTTCGTGGATCACGTTTCACAACTCGACAACGTCCAAGCGTACCAATTGCAAACGGAAAGAAGCGAAGGTTTGTTATGGACTTTGTAGCCGTTCCCCGCCCTTCATGTGATGGGCCGTCATCCAGTATGTTCGACGATACCACAACAGCTCATATCGGATCTATGGTATTTGGTTCACATTTGTGTCCACGTATCAGGTATTGACGTAGGACATGTAGCCAGATGAAGATAGCACATCTTTAACCATGCGCTCGTCCACTCGACTTCACGCCTCTCCTCGAACCCAAATACAGGGCGTCGACGAGGAGTATGAGCAGCTTGATGCCTCTGCCGGCGGTTCGAACGGCCGGCCTCCAAAGAAGCAGCGTGTTGGTCTTTCCGGCGATGGACTCTCGAGAAAAGAGCCCATGAGAATAGAGAAACGGTAAGTGGTTCATCTGTTGGGGGAGGAAGCGTGACTGAATGGATCGCTACATAGTGCGTCAAATGGCAAAGTCTATATCACGAACAAACCTCACTTTCCAGTCGGACCACTCCCAGACTCTCACAACTCCGCCAAGAAGGCAGTGAGGAGCCAAGTAACGCCCGATAACGTTCAATCAGTGCTTCAGAAGCAGCTACGCTTGGCGCTGGCTGAAAATGAAAAGCTGAGGGTTGCTAATGCTGAATTGGAGAAAGACAATGAAATAATGGAGAACGAGATGTGCGCTCTGCAACAACACAACGTGGAATTGATGACCATGGCGAAAAGCTTCCACGCACAGTCTTGCAAGAAGCGCGACAGCCTTCATGCCCTTGGACAAGGCCTTGTCAATCATGCATTTGCATCCGCTCCTCCGATTCACAGGCACCAAGAAGGTCGAGGCTATCTTACTATATCCTACACAGCACCTCCCACCGAGCCACGTTTCCTAGCACGGCCTATGGACGGGAGTTCTTCTACCATACTAGGCACCCAAACGCAAGAGATGGGCCACACTTTCCGTATCGGACATCGATCTGCAGGTCGCTCTCTCCCCATCCAAAACATGCTCCATCATGAGCTGGAGACGGAAGGGCCACGTAAGGACACAACGCAGCAATTCTATGCCCCATCTGACGAGGAGAATGATCCACCCGAGATGCTCGTCGCGGAGCCTACCCGAGCTCAGAGCCAAGTTGATTCTTCTGATGACGAAGGCAAATTTTTCCCACTTCTGGAAACTGAAACCTCCTTGACTATCTCCGATGGTATGGAGTACTAAGCGTCCACAGTATCAATATCGCCCTTAATGTCCAGAGCTGATTTTATAGCCAGTTCCACATAAATATCCTCAACCAACCACTTTACTGCACACATCTCAAAGCATAATTACTCCTGACCACCTCCGTCACCAATTTCCTTACACATTCCTGGTAGTCTGTAAAGCCGTACAAAGATAGTCAAGAGCAAGATTCGATCATTTGATCAAAGCCACGACGGGTGTCCAAACATAAACCGTGAAAGTGGATATTAGGTGCATGTAATGAATGGGTATATCAAAGCGTCGAAGGTAATGACTGACGATGGATGGTTTACGTTGATGATAGCATGGAACAGAAACAGGGAAAGAGCCAGAAGGTTGGTGACAATCAACCGCACCGGCATGTAAGGATTCTCCAGATGCTCGACTTTGGTTGGGGAGGGTCGTCATCCTGGCGGTAGTCCTCACCACGAGAAACACCTGCCTCATTGCCGTGAGCACGCACTGTGCTTATTGCGGGTGGAGCGGCTCCAACCGTTGACACCATAGGAGATGCACGTCCGTATGCTTGAGATCCGTATGGTTCATCGCCTGCGTCCCAGCCATAATCACCAGTAACTACATTCGCGTAAGGATGTTGTTGCGCACCAACATTATTAGATCTGTTTTGCGGTGTCGAGATAGGAACATTAATCTGAGCAGCAGCAGAGAGGGGGGTGGCAGTGCCGCCAGGTGCGTTTCCTGCTCCAGGGGTAAGCGCATTAGGGACTCTGCGCTGCTTCGAGCCGTGTCTAACTAGTGCTGGTGAAGGCAAGTTGACTCCACCAGTCTGAGATGTGCGGCGCCAATCCGCATCCCGGCGTCGTTCCAAATCTTTTCGACGGTCTTGCGGTGCAGGTGCCATACCCGCTGTCTGTATTTGAGCAAGTACTTGCGATTGCCCCTGCGCAACAAATGAAATCTTTGCATTTGAGAAATGATACTTGACTTACCTGTGAAGCTTCCCAACCTTTACCCCCTGTATAGTTTGACCAAAGATCAATAAGAAGGTTACAAGAGGCAAGGGAAATTGTACCATTCAGTAGGTTCCAGTCAAAAATGCCATCGTCTAGATCGTTGTTATTCTTCATGACTTTGGAAAAGAGCTCCCTCAAGAAATCATAGTCCGGGGTCTCCTCAAATCCAAGCTTTCGAACATAGTTCAAATAGATACCGAATTCCTCTGTTCGAGAGTTACTGGAGCATTGAGAGGACACTTTAAGAATCAACAAACCTGGATATCCCTCACATAGGTCCTTGATGGGTGTCGTCTGCTTCTTTTCTCCAATCTTTTCGTACTTTTGCTTGTTGGTGGCAGCCTTCAGCCCTTGCCAAGGTAAGCTCCCCCGCAAAAAGTACATAAAGACGTGTCCGAGTGCCTCTAGATCGTCTCTCCGAGATTGCTCTGAAGAAATTAGTCAATGAGGCCGATCAAGACCGAAAGACACACACCTCGCCCCAAATGAGTATTGATGCTCATATATCGCGCCGTGCCGCTCAAACTTTTCCGTTCCCGGTAAGGAATGTGCTGCTTGGTTTTAGGATCGCGGTATTGTTTGGCCATTCCAAAGTCAACGACATGAATGACTATGAGACATATAAATGTAATATCCGCCATGAACGTAGGAAACTTACGATTCGCCGCCTTCGTGCCAGGACGCCCAATGAGGAAGTTGTCAGGCTTGATGTCCCGGTAAATAAGGTTTTTGTCATGGATAGTTTGTACCCGGGATAACTGCGAATAGTTAGACAGCGGAAGAAATCTGAAAAGGTGCGACACGCACCATTTGTCGGGCTGCCATGCACACCGTCTTGATAGAGAACTTGCGCCCGCACATATCAAACAGATCCTCCAGGCTAGGGCCCAAAAGATCTATCACCAAAATGTTGTGGAGGCCCTCCTGCCCGAAGTGATATATTTGAGGGATACCAGCTACAATACGCGTAAATGAAAGTTTTCTTGTGAGTCCAACGAATGTACGCACGGCAGCCAGCTAGAATGCGGTATGAACGACATTCATCTCGGAGCTGAGGTGCCTCTGCTTTCCGTGGCTCCTGCAGCCAAAGAAGATATATAAGGAACAAAGGCAGAGGTCATTGGAGTAGAGTACCCACAAACTTGATGGCGACAGTCGTGGAGTTCAGCAGGTTCGTTCCTAGGACATCATGGTCAGCTCAAGCCAAGACACGACAGAAAGATGTTTGAAGGAGGTGCAAACCTTCGAAGATAACACCAAATGAGCCTTCTCCGATTTTCTTGCCAACACGGTAATGCACGCCGACTACGTTCGCCGTGCCAGAGTTATGGGAAGACATGAGAGGTGTATGAAAGGTTGTGATGCAGAAGAAAGAACTTGGACCGTGAACAGGGCAAGGACAAGGCCTCCAGGCCTTCTACTGCCTCTGCGGCGGCGGTGGACAAATGTTGAGTGTACAGACCTCGGTCAAAACCGAGCTTGCCAAAACAAGCGACTCCCTATGCAGGTGCAATAAGCTTGATTGATACCGTAAACTTTCTACATTCAACTTATGAGTAGATATGATACATATGCAGTGTATGGCAGTGTAATCTACGAAGGAAGTTGTGTTTGACTAAAGAATCCCCGAAAGAAGCCTCTCTTTGAGTTCGGGGATGAACTTCCAGAGCGTAGAGAAATTGTAGCCAACGATGGAAACCATCAAACCAACGAGCGCATAGTTCGTCAGTGCCACTTTCTTTCGCTGGTAAAACCATTGTTCTCCACCCACCACCTTGAAATCATCCCAGCGTGGCTTTCGCATGATCCACCAGTAGAGTGAGACCATACCAGGGAACGTGGCTACATTTTTGGCGCCCGTTCGATTGTCACCTCGATAGTATGAAAAACAAGACAAGAATATCGTGCTCGCCATGCGCTTTTGGATCCAGGTATTGTAATAGGTCGTGGCTTTCTGGGTGACTTCGAGTGATTTCACCTTATCATTGATGATAGGCTTCATCAGCTTGAGAATATAGTTGACCTACATATCCTCACGTTTGATTACAGTAACTCCAAGTTTCTAAAAACACATACCTGAGTCTCAATGATGAAAATAAGAGAAGCGTGAGCCGAAGCACTGTTGGGGCCTGACAAGGTTATCAGATGATGTCATATTGCAAGTACCGCAAGAATCAGCCAACCACTAACCCACGATTGTGAACATGTTTGGAAACCCAGGGAAAACCGTTCCGTAATAGCCACCATCTGATTCGAAGTAATGTTTCAGAGTATGGCCACCGGTTCCGCGGAAGGCTACATCTCGTTCGGCCTGCACAATATCAAACATTAAGGACAAATACACGTGAGGGTTATTGCCGGATTGAAATTCACCAGATAAAAGCCGGTGCCAAAGATGATTGCGTCGAGTGGTACTTTGTCACCAGTCTTGAGAACGATGCCATCCTCGACAATTTCTTGGATTCCGGTCCAATTCAGATCAACGTTGGGTTGGTGCAAAGCGGCCAGGTAGTTAGAATCAAGGATCAGGCGTTTGCACCCAGGAGCTATTTAGCGGCTATTAAATGTGCGAGCGATCATCGGCATTGCAAATTGCTCACGGTAGGTGGGAATCAGCTTATCGTGGAATTTGGCTGGCGCAGTTCGTTGCATGTACCATGTAAGGATCTATTGATCATTAAAAATATGAGATAGACAGAGAAGCTGACGTTACCTTCTTGAAGACTGTACTGACAGGTGAATTCGCCAAGAAAATGTTCCATAGAAGATCACCCTGGGATTACAAAAGTCAATTTCCGCCAAAACGAGAAATCTCTGTGGCATACCGTTATCATCATGAAGCTTCTGTATGCGTATATGAGAAACGGAACATGGGCAAATGCCCACTTGGCCCATTCCGGGTAGGGATAATTGATCTTCAGCGTTTCGCAATTTAGCACAATATTTAGCACTAAGATAGTATTCAACATACCCTCATTGCGAACCATTGTGGGGTGCGACAAAAGTTGATGATTCGAGTGGTAGGCTCGGCAGCGATGACCGGTATGAACTGAGTTCTGCAGTGCAAAGTGATTTAACACTTTTCATAGGCAGAAAAGAAACACAACTTACGCAGAACAGCCATTGCCGATGACACCGAATCGCCTTGCCTTTCAGATCTATATCATGCCTCCATTGAGAAGAATGCCAAAGTGGTCCTGTAAATTTATCCCTTCCAGGAATATCCGGATACATCGGTGTTGTGAAAAAGCCGACAGCCTGGATAACGGCTTCCGCTTGGGTCTGTGTAATCTGGCCAGACACTACGTCTTCTAGCGTCAGGTTATGCACGCCGTTTTCTTCGTCCCACTCAACAAGCTTGACGCGGGTATTAAACACTGTGTGGGAAGCCAGACCGTGTTTTTGATATATGTCCTCCCAGTACGCGCGTATCTCGGGTTGTGTGATGTAGTAGTTCTGCCAGTATGGGTTTGGTTCCGTCGAAAGGGAATACCAGTGCCCGGGAACATCAGATCCACAGCCCTGATCGGAGGATTCAATAGTCAATTTTAAAGAGAGGACACGACCATACAGGGTATGTATTTTCCTGTCACGTTCAAGAACACATTAATGTTGATTCTGCGCGGATTAGAATGCTCTGAAAAACATACTCGCCACGTCCCACCGACGGATCCTGCTTTTTCATAAATCTAGAAAAGTCCAGCTTTCATCCTACAGAATGAAGTCCAGGCTGGCTTACCACAAAATTGTCATGGTGCAACTTGTTTCTCAAGTTCACAGCCATGGTGATTCCGGCAATGCTGTTGTGCTCAATTAAGTACTATATTCCTATGAGCTGCTGGCAAAACAGTAAGAACGTACCCGGCACCAACTATGACCACTCGGGGTGTATCACGATGCATGTCTAGCAGAATGTTTTGCTTGTGTGGGTAGAAAGAGGAAGGTTGGGCGATTCGGTAACATGCCTATGGGTCATGGGAGTATACTATATCTCTAGGCTGTACTCGGGCCTAGTGCGGGTATCCATATTCCGCGGAATCAATTGTTTCATATGTCATCCTTACATACAACTTACATATGTTAGATGACCTTGCGGCGCTAACCTTTGAGAGTAATGGATCATTGATCCATCTCATTTCGGAAACAATGTGTATAATTTACAACGTTGACGTCTACGTAATTAGTATCTTAGTTTGTAAGTAGTTGACCAAATAGGTTCCTTGCCTGGACTCATTCAACCGAGGTTTCTTGCTGGTTGTTTGTTGGCACACAAAATCCGGAATGGCAATGCTTGACAACCGTTGTTATAGCTAAGTTTAGCATGACGGGCGCGCACCGAGAGTGGAAGACAAATATAAGACTGCATGTCATGTAGAACACATCAAATACAGAGATAGCGTATGAGTAAAAGATGATATCAGGACAACAAACAAGAGGGTAACTAAAAATTAACATACTCAGACAGAACCTTGCCACAGATGAATTAAGTCCAGTCCAATATTCTGCGAGTAATGCGTTTTTACTATACAAGCGAGGCAACGCTCCAGCTTCTCATCGAAACTCAAAGCTGGAGCTGAAGCGTTCCGGGACGTGACTAAGAGACAGCTGTTGATATCTGGGAGAGTCAATTAGAAGCATAAAGTCACAAATCACATATACATACGGTTCAGAGTTCTGATGGAAGTAAAATCCGCTCATTGTTGCAGCCGGAGGATGAGAGCGTGGACCAACTGATAGGCCACGACCCCCTCGTCTAACGCTGGAATCCCTCCGCTTCCGCACAGTAGGGATTGTCTCCGTTTTCCCGAGGGATGGTGAATGGGACAATGGCGGATCATCAATCCCGTCCTTCTCGAGCGGAACCGACTGTGTCACTGGGCGAAGTGTGGATGTGGATGGAGGTGGCTGGGGATTGAAATCGACACAAACATAATAAAAGCCTGAACATGGTAAAAGCACGTATTGTTATGTCAGAAGCTGCAGTTCCTTGTTGGGCCGACCACGTAGTGGTCCGCGCCTAATACAGAAGCAGGCGCTTACCTGCAAAACTTGCGCCATTGATATCTTGCACTCTATGATTGGGTACCAAGAACCGTTCTTTCCATCTCATAAAGACCGCGCCACGATCGCGATCGGAGATGGTCAAGCCAGGCTTTTTCACCTCGTTCTTTACATGCCGGAATGCAGGGAAGCGGTGCCAATGAACCATGTCTTCTTGTTCATTGGCGCCCCAATTTTGGGTCAAGAATCCATAACGGCTGCCTATGATTTCAGCGTCAAAGTAAGTGGTCAATTCAGGCCAGTCATCTGTCAAACCGCGGATGCGGAGGTACCCGCAAAGAAATGAAGAGGAAAAATCTACGTCCTGGTAGGGAAATGAGCTTTACTGAACATTCAGATTAATCTTCCACTTCGACGTACAACGATGTTGACATTCACTTCGTAGCTATTCCTGCCACTTTTTTGTGTACCCTGGAACACAGCACCAGGGTACAAGCAATGATGGCCTTGAGAGCGCACACGAATATGTGTGATGTCAAGAAGGGGGTTTGGGGAAGCGTAGGAGGTATTTAGCCGGGGAGAGCGAGAATCCGTGGAAGCGTTATTGCGGGACTGGTGGGACAAGGGTCTTGAAGATGTGGTAGCATGGGTGTGAATGGATAACGCAGCGGGTTTCGGGGTAGCGGGTATGGTCGACTGCGAATACATAGAGTGGGGGCAAGATGGCACAGAACTTGGAGTACATAGAGAAGAAACTGTCGAGCTGGGTGTATGGACATCGTCCATGTCCATATAATCGCTAAAAATGCCTTGGTCTGTAATATGAACGAGCGGTGCGCTATTCAGCTGGGTAGAGATTGTAGGAAGCGGAGCTCGGACAAATGAAGCTCCAACATCATCATCTGGTTGCGTTGGTGGCTGCATGTCGCGACACCAAGCACAAATGGTGTTGGAATCGTGGTCGTCCTGCATAAGCACAGCATTGGATGAGTCGACGAGCGGGTGATTGCAAGACAAGCAATATTTCGTTGCCTGAACAGCTTCTGCTGGTATTTGATCCGCGATAACAGAGTATGTGTTTTCGACTGGCATGTTGTTGAAAGCTGAACGTTAACTTGGGAAAGCTGAAGTGGGTGTGACGCTTGGGTTGGCAACTTGGGTATGTGTATTCAGATTTGGTACCTAATCCGTTCACGTGCCAGCCTTTGGCAGATAATGTACTTGGCCGTAACGTTGACAATTGCCAATGGACACCTAGACACATATCATGAGCAATAGGTTTCGCTGAGTCCTTGCTGAGTTTTTCTATTTATTGTTTCATTTACGCTTGGGACTAGCGCTAGCGCTTGGAAGGCCATGCGTTTGTTGGCATAGTTCATATAATATGACGCGCAAGCGCTCATGGGCCATGTGGAGTTGAAATTCGAATCTCGCGAATACTACTCAGACGCTCGACTCGGAGCCTCGAGAATAAAATAAGTGACAAGTCTCCTTCGACACTCGGTGCATGCACATGATAAACTGCAGCGTTTAGCAACTTGGCGACTAACTTACCACGCGCTAGTCACTATATGTCGAACTTCCCACCCATCGTGACCCAAGCTTCGACTTGCGCGCTTCTGCTGCAATTTATCTACGTACCATCATCAACTGGGCAACTGCAACACGAGTCCACGGATCATTGCCGGTATGCCATGCCCAGAAGATCACCGCAGTGTTCGTGATATATATATCTTCGCTGGCGCTCGGACCCTGGTCGGGCGTCTGCACAACAAGTTGAATGGCAGCAATAAAGGCACTCGACGCGAGAGCATACCGTCGTTGCTGGTGCCAACATATTGTTTCCTTGGATAACATAGGGCCATGAGTATTTATGCAGGCCATTTTCTGCAGCAGTGAAGACCCAGGACTCCAAATGGCAGCCGCCAAGATCCACCTAGCGCTCGCCAGCGTGCTCGAGGATCGACAAACGACACAGCCCCAACCCTAGGAGGCGCCTACACGTTGCCGCGCATGCTGCACGCCGGCCTGTCGTTATCGTTTGCTGTGTTTCCTCTCGTCATGCGAGCGTTCCAATCCTCATTCAAAGATCATTACGAAGAAACCTAAAAATTTATCCTGGCATTTGAGCAAATCGACGGCCCACTTAGAGGCGCTCGCCGGCATCTACTTGGTGCCGCTGAGAGCCGGTATGAGCCAATATCATGCTCTAAAACAGTGAAGGCAAGTTCGTGTAAAGCCCGGGAAACACTGATTTATCTTGAACCACAAATTATAGACGGGAAGCTGCTGGGGCGGTAGCAGTGCGATTATTGCTTCGCGGTTCAACGCACGGTCTTCGAAGAAGCAGAACCTCGGGTTTGTTTAGATTCGCCGACATATCTTATCAAAATACAAAAATTTGAGTGGTATGTTTCGCAGTGACCAAGCATGTGCCCTAAACTGACGGTCCTCGGAGGTTATAAATGCATGCGGGGTAAGTGGCTTTACGCAGTGTCGAAGGGGGTAATATGATCCTGGAAAGGATTACAGCATGAAAAATCGTGGTCATCGATAATCGGCTTATGAGTCGTTCTTATCTGATCGATTTCCTTGTCAGAATTTTGTGTCTATAAAGATACAGCAGAGGTCCTCATTCGAGTGCCAACCGCCATCGCATACTAGTGCTCCGAGTTGTCGCAATCATGATTATGCGCCGTCGTGATCGTCGGTCACCCACACTTCGACTTCCTACACAATATTCTTCCACCACGGGTCCCACTGCCAGCAAGGTGCGAGTGCCACCGGCTTTCACTCCAATCCGAATGACTAGTCATCAAGCTCATTGATTTCAGACAATTCCTACTGGTAGTGTCATCCGTCGGCAATCAGTGCAGCGTCGCCGCAGGACTCTCAATAAAGATAGAGAGCTTGAAGAGGAACGAGACACTGGAGACGAAGGTTTCGCTGATCTCATACATTGGGTATGTCAGTGATCACTGAGCGTTGCCAACATGACTAATCCGATAGCCTTTCAATCAGCAAGACAGTGATGCAGTTATTAGATTCAAACGAGTGCTCGATGACCAAAACCCAACAGCAAGTGAATTCCCCCCCTGAAACTAGTTTTAATTAATATAAATATACAGAATCGCAGGACGTTGGCAAGGTGTGAACCCTCTGTCCAGGGGAGGGCAACACATACTGATATCGTAACCCCACGGGGAACGTGCGGCAACACGGCCCCTGACGATTATGTGAGGGATTTCCTCAGCTCCTTGCGGCCGAATTTGGCGGGCAAGATTCAGGAGTTCAAGATAATCGGCCTTGATTCAAGAAACACGCTGGATGCCTTCATCCAATGGCGGGCATCCGAACGGGAGGGCTGGATTTTCTCTCAAAATGTGTACCTCCAACTCACTCCATTGGAGCTCGGTGGATTGATGCTAGGCATAGAGAGATTGTCAGAGGGATGCAACGGGGCATGACCATAACTGTATTCCAAACAGTCTGTTGCAGGTTACATTGCCACGACCTGCAGGAAGTAAACATGTGTGCATTCCGCAAAACGCTCCATGAATGTGGGTTACTGCATTCGTACTGAGCAGGAAAAAGAAGTTAAGAAAGAATGTATCGATTGGATTGGCGGTTGGTCGATGAGCGATTGTATATGAAAACCACAGTATGAATGGACGGTCGTATGAAGCGTAAGTATATGATGATTCACGAGATTACAGGTCATCTTCCTCTTCCGGAAGCGGAACAGCCTCAGCCTGACACGAGGTATGATTGAGCGATTAGCGCTCCATAGACCGGAAAATAATGACATACCTTCTTCAACTCTTCCTCGTACTGTTTCATTAACTCAGGGTCAACGTGAGCCTCAGCAGGGGCAAGGGCGGGAGCCGCCACGAAGTCTAGGTCATGGTTGCTGCAAAATGTTCATCAACGAGATCAAAGCGGCGCTCGCTAAGAATGGACGTACCCAACCAGCTTCCTTGCAAGCCACAGGAATGGTTTCTCGAAGTTGTAGTTGGATTTGGCGGAGATTTCAAAGTAAGGCAAGTTCTTTTTGCGGTTAAATGTAACAGCGCCTGTCTTCACTTTGCGCTCCTGAAGTAGATTTTTGAGTCAAAAGTCGCCGTGTAGAATAAAGGATCCTAACTAACCTTAACATCAACCTTGTTTCCGCACAGTACAATGGGAATGTTCTCGCAAACACGCTCAAGATCACGGTGCCAATTTGGCACGTTCTTGTAGGTGATTCTAGAAGTGACATCGAACATGATGATGCCGCATTGGCCCTGGATGTAATATCCATCACGAAGACCACCAAACTTTTCCTGCCCGGCTGTATCCCAGACATTGAAACAGATCGTGCCAAAATTTGTGGAAAAGGAAAGTGGGTGGACTTCGACACCAAGAGTGGCTATACAAAGAGAATATCAACAGGAACCTGATTATCACACCGCTCTACGATTGTAAGACGCATGACTCACCAATGTACTTCTTCTCGAATTCACCAGTAAGATGGCGCTAAGTATCGGGAGGTAATCAGTTTGTGATCGCTCAGACGCGGGACTCTAGTGCTCACCTTCACGAACGTGGTCTTGCCGGTACCACCATCACCGACTGAATTTTCCCGTCAAAGACGCGACAGATAGTGTAATATGAAGCGCGCGATGTTTTGAAAGATATACAAAACCAAGATCATCAACAATGAGCCACAGAGCATCAGCATCATGACCACTGCGAGAAGATGGGGATAATCACTCACCAAGGACCAGCTTAAAGGTAGGAATCTGAGTCTGTGCCATGATAGGACTGTCGTCGTTGGAGAAAGAAAACGATGAACAAGAGGCGAAGGGCAGAAATCAGGAGATGAGATAAGGTTTGGTTGCCACTTTGACGGGGAAATTGCCCGTATCTGGGAGCCGCTGAGTTGGTTGAATAGATGTTCCCACGTTTGACGATGCTGTTCAACAAATTAAAAAATGACATTCCAGCTAATCAGGCTGCAAGACCGGGCGGGTGCATCATGAAATTTTCCTTCCGAGTCTCGAAGTTGTACAACGGATCAGAGTCAGATCAGACAGGATTAACAGCACAAGGTTTTATTGGATCAGTAGATACAAAGACTAGTCATCTAATAGAAATATGTATGCATCATGGTTTCACCCAACCGTCAAGGCCACATAGTAGCAACTCTCCCGAAGGAAAGCGGGTACGGAAGATACAGGAATATGACGCCGCACCATCACAATAGCTCAGCCCTCATCCTCCACAACGAATCAACACCGCAGGGCGGACTCAGTCGCAAAGAATTTGTCGAGAGCGAACCAGGCAACAATGCTCGATCTTGTGAGCGCCCCGAAGAGCGCCTCGCTCCATCAACCAGAAAGCAACAACGCCATTCAGAAGAACGAACCTCTGTGCTGCTAGCTGACGCTTCATGCGGTTGAATGGACACTGAAGGATTTCACGGCAAAAATTTGCAGCTCATTATATACACATTATTGAAACTCCGACGCCAGCCCCGACTCGCGTTTGCCGATATCGCCGTTGACGCGTCCGTCGTGTCACGGTGTGATCCTCCTGGGTCGACGATTTTGAAGAGTGGAGAGCCTCGATGTCAAGGTTATCGATGTTACCAAGACCAAGAGAATCTGTATTCTCAGGTGGCCTCGACCCGTATCGTGGTGATGTCCTTTGTCCGCCAAACCTGCGCGAGTGCGTCCTTGCTATGGAAGACTGCTGCGAAGAGGTGGGAGCCTTGGTGGATATCATAGCATGCTACAGTTTACATCATTATCAGGCGCATGAAGCCCAACAGCTTCTTCGAAACGGCACATTCGATCTGCCCCGCATGCGCAAGGTCCTTGAAAGCCAAAGGGTGAGACCATATTAGCTCCCCTCGCCAGCGCACACATTGTGATTTGCGCTACAGGTGTTCCTTCTAATCGACGAGGGCACAGTGAACAGATATAAAGCTGACCTTGCAGACGAGATCGAGCCTCAGATCAATGAGCTTATTGACCGTGCAGAGAAAGGTCTCAACGCTCTGAATCGTCGAGAGGGCTTGATTCAAAGCAAGGTGTGCAAGTCACCTCTTGCCTTGCACGATGTGACTTAACGTACGAAGGTTGAGGTTGCACAGACCATGCAGTCTAGAGTCGCGACGGCACCCACCTCAAATAAACGCGAAGAAAGACGCCTACAAATGCTCGCAAAGCAACGTCGGCGACTTGAAGATGAGGTGAAAGTCTTGGAATCAGAGATACTAGCATTGGTATGCACATTTCTTCAAGCAAAAGACCATATTGAACCGTACTTTCAAGCAACGTACAAAACCCAAGAGGACTTGATTCGACTGTGCCAGTGTAGCATCGCACCGCTGCAACTCGTCTCTCCGATAATGTCGTCGTCCGCATATCTCCCAGTTCCAATCAATCTGGCCCCCTTTCCCTTTTGTGGGCAGCTGCATGTGGCCGTTCGCTCCGCTCACGTCTGCAACCCTTCTCGACCTCTAACTTGCTTGCAAACCTTCCTCAACACGAGGATCCAGTCGCATGGTATCTCCCCATATCACTGCCAAGCTAGAATCTGTTGAAGGTGTGGTACACGCACGTGTCCTCAGGTCGTCTGCCACGCTGGTACGACAAAGATGTAAAATGCGAACAGGGCAGAAGCAGGTTACCAGCCAGAGAAAACATGAACTTCGTCTCATGTTCTCCTTGTGTTATAGGGATAATTACGAAGTGCTTTCCGCGTTTTATTGACACTTTCCGAAATATATTATGCCTCCGCACTGGGCGTTCGACTACGGGCTTGAGAAGGCCGCTCTCTCCAATGGAGTTCCACCTGTCATGAGCAACAGGCTGGCTCTTTCGAGACTCTTTCATGCGCACCGATGCTAGAGCATCATCATATAATGAGTGTAAAAAACAACTAGCCTCTCATTCGTCATCAACATTCCTTCACGAGCTGTCAACAGTGATCGCCAGTTTGTATCCCAAAAGCCTCTCAAACCGTCAGAGGGAAATGGATTAGGAGATGAGGTTTAGAGGTTCGTTACCCGTGCTCAGAATACGAGCTGACGATGCACTTGAACTTTACCAGTTCGTCTCCGACCCATGCCAGCTGTCTACCTCTGCGTCGGACAAATGCTGGGGAGGCTTGTCAGGATCTCACCTCCGTCAAGCATAAGGTCTACCTTGTGCACATCGGAGCCCCGTGCTCGGACGTTGTAATCTGGCAGGGGTTTCCCCTTTTTCTTCAATGTCTCGATGTCCTTGACGGCAGATAACGCCTCAGTGTTTTCTCAACTATTAACACCTCATCCGTCCAGACGATTGAAACTCACATCTTAGCTAATATCCTCCCAAAGAGGTCTCAATTGCCTACATTGATTCGGGAGGGCCCTTACAAGCAGGGAAACTCGTACACTCCAAGAAGGTCAGATGCTACAGCATGGCCCGTCATATGCCACAGGTACGCGCACGTGCAGCACGGCACATAGGCACATCTTGCGGAGTATACATGTCTGCCACCCCGGCAGTGGCATATCTGCGGCTGGAATCAAAAGCAAGTCATCCGAGATTGAGATTTATGTACGCGTGTTTGTACACTAAATGCTCATGGTCACCTCCTAAATCTCCTTTACGCTCACCGTGATCTTATGATGTGGGAGCCAGAAGTCCCGCGACCGTTGCCAGAAAACCTCCTGCAAAAAGTATTTTTAACAGCACCGATCTACGATCTCATTTTATGTGATCTGAGCCCTCGCACCCTCGTGTGGTTTTCACGTACATGCCGTCTTGCATACATGGCGGTAACTCGCTTTTTCCCCCGGGCGTACAACATCAACCGACATTTGTCTCGTTATTTCCCGGATCCCCTCGCATTTCGATCCCTTCAAGCACGCACCGGACTAGTGATTTCAGGCTCCAATGCGTTGCAGTTCCTTGATAAGAGTTTTTATCCCGAATCAGATCTTGACCTCTACGCTCATCCCGGTCACGTTTACGAGGCACTGGAGTGGCTCGAGTCTGTTGGGTATAGGTTCCAACCTGAGACATGGCAACATGAGGATTGGCATGATGAAGTTCCAGCTGACTGGGACGGTACAACAAGAAGAATCGACCGACGCGGAGACATGATCAATCTTAATCCAGACATGGAGTACTCTGATGTCGCAGGTGTTTACACGTTCATGCGCCTTGTGGCTATGGACACAGAGACTGCAATACTCAAGGTTCAAATCATTGCAACAAAGTGCAATCCTATCCAGACTATCACGCAATTTCATTCAAGTTTGTCAAATCTGTCGCTTTTCCTTTGCGCATATTTTTGACGCATTTATTTGTAGCTTGCGTGATGAACATTATTACTTTCGATGCAGCTTATTCCTTTTATCCTGTTGCAACCTTCGAGGAGCGAATTGCCGTCCAGGTTCCTGGGTCGAACAACTCGGATGTCATCGCAAAGTATGTGGAGAGGGGTTGGAGAGTCTATGCAGTGTTTAGGCCGGAGGATGTCACGCGCCCCCATAAATCACCATTTCTTCTGAACGAGACGCGATGGGTGGGTGACCGTTACTGTTGGTCCATTCCTCTGGATACAACGGGGGTCACGCCCCGCCCAGAATTGTCCCTATCCTCAGAACGTTTCTCCTGGGACCCCTCAATCCAGAATGGTTGGAACATGAAGTTTGTGCGCAATTCCACCGCTACAAAAGTACCAAAGATGCACACTCATCTGGTCATGACCACCATTTTTCGTTACAACTATACCTTTCCCGATGAAAAGCTTGCCAGGGTAATTCGTGACTGGTCAACCTCCCAGGGCCGTCTTAACCACGCATCATTAACAAAACAGAATTGGATGTGGTACGTCCATCTCAACTAAGCCATTGCATCGCATTCACAAACGTGTAGGTTCGACGTTGAAATTCCAAGATTTCGGGAGGCACAGAGTCTCACAGAGTCCACATGAGCAGTAAGGCTCGAGATGTGGACATTATTCGGTAGTACTAAAGTGAGAACGTGGCCTAAACTACATATGATATGTCCTGTATATATAAATTCTTCGAACTGTTACCATTCTGTTCTGTTGTTTGAGCTTCCTTCTCTGAATGATATTGCAAAGGTCTACTCGGCATTCCTGGCCAATTACTGGGCCGAGCTGCTCTCGCTGACCAGTGACTGATGGTCAGTTCGACCTCAGTGGCTGTAGCCCGAGTCCCTGAATTGTTTGTGCACGGGATGAAGAGATGATCATTGTAGAGAACCGATCTAACCCAGGAACTTCGGAGACACAGATCTGCTCTAGATAACAAGCTCCTCCAATCTATACAGCCCAATACCGAGTGCAATCTGCTGTTCTTGATGTTTTCGTCTTTTTCTCCATTCGTTCGCAGTTTCCTTCGGCGCTCCTTCAGCCCTCTCCTTCACTATTCGACTCTGAACTTTGGCGAAGGGTTCTAATGCCCCTCGGAGGTACCCCATACGTTCATGAAGTCCGATCTCAGGTTCTATATGCGACATAATATTCCGAAGCAGTTCGTGCGACGGAGGGTATTGCAACAACGAAACAAACGAGGCGTCCAGCAAGACTTGCAAGAAGGATATCGTCTGTAGAGTGTCAGGGTTTATCTTGACTACTGAGCGCGAACTTACCTTATCGTATGGCGGCGCCGCTCCGCCACGGTGCTCTATCGCAACATTCGCCGCCACAGATTTCAAAAGGGTACGAATGTACTCCTCAGTTCCACCAACTGCCCAGCCGTCCAACAATTTCAAGATCGAAATGAGATCTTGCGCATCCGGCAAGTGTTTTCTGATGGCTAGACGGAGTGCAGCAGGAGACGTTGGATATGAGACACACATCAGCATATAAGCCGATAGAGTTGGGGTCCAGGCCTTATTGCTATCCACATCCATAGCCTCAGGATCTGTCTGTGGTTCTCGCTCCTTATCAACAAGCGCCTTAGCCAGGGAGATCATCTCGTCCTCGGAGATATCGACTACCGAGTTAAACGACAACATGATACTTTCCTATTGCACAAGCTATTATTGGATGCATGATGCTAGAGACGTGAGTCACTTACCCAGTCGCCGTGTTGTTTTAGTGCTGTGAGAAGCCTGCCATCTACCATGCCTGCGCTGATGACGCGACTCTCAATCAAGTGCCGCGTGACACGCGGAGAGTACTGGGGCTTGCCAGTAGACTCTTTTGCAAAGAAGAGGCCTAGAAGCTCTTTGACAAAACTATAGCCATAGAGGGCTTCCGATGCCGTTCCGTCCTATTGGCGGACATGGCATCAGAAATTCTGAACGAAACTGTAACTACGCACCGGTGTCGAGGTTGACAGTACATTACTCGAGGATGGCCCACTGGCTGAGGTGTGTTCCTTGACCCATCTGAAGAATGCTTCATCCGCCTTATGGGGTTCCTTGTGCTGTAAATGATTTGCCATGTCGACAAGCAGTGTAGATCTAGGGTCGTTGTTCGCTAGTTTTTCAGTTTTAGGGTTCAACGCCAGCCATTCAGAAGTTGCGGGGCTTTTCCCGATCGCACCAGCAATGGTGGATTTCAAGTTCGGATCCAGGGGGATGATGTAAACAGTCGAACGATACGGAGACTCGGAGGTCGACGGGGCGGTCGTTGAGACGTTTGCAGGGCACAACGTTAACAGTACTTGTCCTGCATCTGCAAGCAGTAGGCTCATA
This sequence comes from Suillus lakei, assembly GCA_016628065.1. Taxonomy (NCBI): domain Eukaryota; kingdom Fungi; phylum Basidiomycota; class Agaricomycetes; order Boletales; family Suillaceae; genus Suillus; species Suillus lakei. The sequence goes on along the minus strand of JABBWA010000003.1, from coordinate 1,166,265 downwards.
CTAACGCCCAGTTTGATGCTCGGCGCAAGAGCGGACGGGATTGGGATAGCCTGTGATGCAAGAACTACACCGTAGCGCATGTCCCAGAGAAGAACTGCTATCTCTGACGATGGCGTACCAGTCATAGTGGTGAGGAGAACCAATGAGGAACTCAGTGAAAGGAGACAGATGCCGCGTCCAAAAGAATGAGCATTCAAACGCGATGTTTGGCCCAGGGATAATGTCTCGCCAATCTGCGTTATGGATGTTGATGAACTGTTTATCTCGAGTTGGTAGGCAGCCCAAGTATGAGATTCATCTTGACAAAGTTAGTAATGTTCAAATCCGAACACACACACAAGCTCACTTATGTAGCTCAACACCCCACATGGACCACATGAAAGGGCGATGACGTGCTGCTGTGTTTTCCGTCCTGAAACTCCATGGGAGGTCGAAACCTGGTTTTTGCCGATAATGATCATATCCTTGCCGGTGACAGATACAATGGACAGAAGCAGCGTGGAGTCAGAGCTCGAGCAGAACATTATTATGGTGTCTGGGGGATTTTCACGAGGTGGTAGAAAAGTACACGATGCGCCAGGGAAGAAAAACACGTCCAGAAAGTTTTGTTCATGCGGACATATGAGAGTTGACAGGATGTTCAACTCGTCATCTGCGACACTGATATCACCAGTGGAAGATATGAGTAACATGTTTGAACTTTTATCGTCTGAGTAGATACGCGCGACTTCGTGCGGTAGCTGACGATTGCGTCAGTGTAGAAGATGACTTCAAATGTTTTCATGAGCATGACGCACCACAATTTCGCGCTTGTCACTTTTACCCAAGGTGCCGCCTAATATTTTTTGCTTCATGATCCATACCGTCCTGTCCCTGTTCTTCACAGCAACCTCCGGTGCGGAAGAGACGACTGCATAGGTTGTGCATATGCGCCCATCATCCACTGGCGTACACCGGCTACTCGCAGGTCCAGAGAATGTGACATTAGATCCACAGGTATGCGAAGCGACTGTATGAAGTTCAGATAGCTGAGAACAGTAAATTTTCATCAACGCGTCTCTACAGGAGTCCAGAAAACTCACATCGATGATATGTATGCCTTCTGCCTGGACGGTCACTGTTGTATGACCGGAGAAATCACGGTTGTATGATACACATGTAGGACTGTGAAATTTTTCGTGCCTTGTCTTGGTTGCAACAGGGTAGCTCGATACTTGGAACGGCTCTCCGATGAGTGAGCTCATCGAGGTCTATGAAGAAGATCAGTTGTATTCTGAGGTGTCCGGGGAGCCATGCTTTTCCATTCGGGGTCTCAGCAAAGAATCATCGTAAACGGCAACTCAATCACCTCTTTTTGACCTGATTGTCATTGGTCCCCTATAGACGAAGGAAGACAGCCGTTCCCTCTCATAGGTCCCGGAATGTCAACCGTACTAAAGTAAGCAGCGCATCAATGATCATCCTTCGTGAAGGACGCGTGGTTCCGGAACTAAATTGCAAGTTCTGGCTACCACAAGGTTATCACGAACGTTCGAACGACAGTAAGTACTTCTATATGTAAAGTTCAAAGTCTCGCACCAGAGTCTGGGTCTCATGTCAGTGGCCCCGACTGGCGCTGTGATTTTGCTCTTTCAGTCGCCGATCTTCTGCTACGTTGGAAGCATTTCACTCGCTATGGGTACCCGGGTGGTGGTTCCAAGAAAATTATTGGAAGCCCTTCCAACCGTAGTTAACGAGAGTTAAGCGTGAAGTACGTTCAACGTCATTCTGCGACTCTGCCTGCGCATCGTGACAGTGAGTCATGCTTCTGCTTTCGCATTAACGTTGTGGTTGATGGCACAGTACGTGGTTCGTTGCTGACTTGATCAGTATCCGTGGACTGTTGGGTGCTGTTGGAGTTTGAACACAGGCCACTGCTGCTTGAACCACGGAGACCTTTGAATAGATTTGGAATCATAACAAAACTGAAAATGACATCGACTTGAAAATACATAGCATTGCAGTTAACCGCGCAACCAGTTCATAAATTTCCATGACCAGTCTGTTGACTTTCGAAGAATGCTCATTGATGATTGCAGAGCTTTAGCGAGTCGCTGATAGTTCGCGAATCACCTGAAAATGTTCGGCTGACCGTGGCTCGAGCATGGTGTAGTGTTATTAATAGACGTTGTCGGTATGGTAAAAGTGCAACGCGGACGTCTGTGGACGTGCGCGTCTGGGAAATTTGTCAGTGAATAGTAGTCCGTGTTTGGTTGCAGATGCAGAACATGCAGGAGGTCCATCTGATGAGCTCAAAGTCTTCCGGGAGCTGGTCTGCGACAATCCTCTTGAGACACCAAAGATACTTATTTATTGGTGCGCAAGCCGAGATGAGTATCGGAGATCCCAGACTTGCGAATAAATGAAACAGTACTTCCGAGTCCCACATGGAGTACTTTGGGCACAGACCTTTCCATTCTGGCTATTATGGTCCGTGGAATGGATTCATGCTCACCAGGCATTGTGAAGCCTGGCTAAGACTCTCTGACCCCCGCCGGCCGAGAAGGGGCCGAAGCCAAATATAATTCCGAATGCCTGACAAAGACCTGACAGTAACCTGACATGTGGTGGTGCGTGTCTAGCGGATGAATCTTACCCCTGAGACTCTGCCGGGAGCGGAGCTGAACATTTTTACGCAAATTACACTCTATGGAATGCCGTAAATAACCTATCATGACCTATCATGCAAGTAAGTAGGACTTTGTCGTTACCAATCTCGGTGACCTACAGAGGGATCTGAGTCAGCGGAATCGAGTTCGCGAACTCGGCATCTCGGAGCACCTCGGCACAATTCGACCATACCTCTACCCTTATTACACACAGACATCCAGAGATATGAACCCACTTTCTTTGTGCCCATTCTCTGTTGACGCCGTCAGTCCGTTCTTCGAATTCACTCCCTGCCCTCGAGTGACGAGCCTTTTACAAAATGACAGCGATGGCAGAGCCACCATCTCCAGTCGAAGAGGCCAAAGAAAAGCCAGGCACATCATGGAAAAAGGATGAGGAGCATGTCGTCCCAAAAAATCGCATTGGCATTGTGTTCTTCGGCTTGATGTGCAGTACATTCTTGGCGGCTTTAGATCAAGTATGCAATGCGTTGTGTTATTCATGAAAATCTAACTCACAGTCCATAAGACTATTGTAGCCACTGCCTTACCCACGATCGTGGCTGAACTTGGAGGGGGGAATGACTACAGTTGGGTAGGAAGGTTCGTATATGTTCCTTAGGGCTGATGTTACGCTCTAACATTTTTCTATATAGTGCGTACATGCTGGCGTCCGCTTCTTTGGGCCCGCTATACGGCAAGCTATCCAACATTTTAGGCGAGTGCCATTTCAGCGCCATGCTCATATACATCGTTGCTTGGAAATTAACGATTGGGATTAATGATTGGGATCTGCAGGCCGCAAACCCATGCTATATGGATCCATCGTCATATTTTTGGTACGTTCTTAGCACGTGGGTCTTATTCGGCTTTGACCTCATAGATTAGATTGGTTCAGCGTTGTGTGGCGCGGCCCAGACTATGACATGGTTGATTGTCTGTCGTGCTGTTCAAGGAATTGGCGGCGGGGGCATTATGCAACTCGTACAGATCACTATATCCGACATTGTTGCATTGCAAGAGTGAATATCTGTTATCATCGCTGGTTCATTATTGATCTTGTTTATTTTTCAGCCGAGGCAAGTACGGTGGCTTCATTGGTGCCACCTGGGGCATAGCAAGGTAAGACTTGTTGAGTTCCGAAGGTTTAAAACCTTATCTGATTTCTCAGTGTTGTCGGACCGTTAATCGGCGGCGTAAGGTCTCCGCATCTTCTGAGGGGATCTGAGAATTGATGGTTCTTTCTCCGTTATAGGCATTTACCGATCATGTATCTTGGAGGTGGTGAGTTGTCGCATTCTGTTGTTAATCGAAATTTTAATCGACGCGTATCAGGTGCTTCTGGATCAATTTGTTTGTACATCCAATGTTTGCGCTAACCAGAAGCGTATTACTAATATGTCTTTGGACAGACCGACTGGTGGCTTAGCTGGGGCACTTTTATTCTTCTTCTTAAATTTGAATCCCCACCAAGGAAGACCATTCCGCGACCATATCCGGGAATTTGATTTCGTTGGGCTTTTCGTGATCGTTATAGGTGTCGTTTGTCTCCTTATAGGTTTCAACTCGAGCGAAACGACATGTAATGTCATCCTTCTGTTCTAAAGAACCAAATCTTACTGGTGTTTAGGGCAAAGTGCTGAAACCATTGCTCTCCTTGCTGTGGGAGGCACGTTGCTCATCCTTGGCGGCGTTAATGAGATATACACGAAGCGATCCCCCATTATCCCTCCTCGTCTTTTCAAGGTGAGTTGTCGAGAAAGTTATTTATGTTGTCTCTTATGGTTTGCCAGACACGTACAACTGGCTTGATATTAGTTTCTGTGTTCTTGCATGCTATGGTATTCTTCACAGGTACGTCATGTATGCAAATCTGTCTCGAGTCGTGGTAATCATTCATGCGACTATTCCAGGTTCTTAGTGAGTGTTTGGCAGACAGAGTTTGTACCTGACAGTCTCACATTGGTTTTCTAGCTATCTTCCGATGTACTACCAAGGTATACCTGTCTTACAGCTTTCGAGTATGCACTTTGCTGAGCTTGACACCAGTTCTTGGCGCATCGGCAACGAGCTCTGGCATCAGGTGAGTATTGAATGTATGTGTCGTTGTTTACAGATCGCTGATATGCGCAGAATGCTTCCTTTTTCGTTGGGCGGTGCGCTCATGTCAGCGGTTTCTGGAATGGTTGTGACTCGCACAGGATCCTACCGTCCTGTCATGTGGTTCGGATGGATTGTCATGACGCTTGGTTGGGGCCTCATGATCATGCTGGACAGTACGAGCACTACGTATGTGTATAGTCAGTGTCAAAGCCAAGTAATCGCTATAGCTTTTTTAAACAGCGCAGAGAAAGAAATCTACCCATTTATTACTGCGCTTGGCATCGGTTGCTTGTTCCAGGTGAGTTTACTACATCATCATAACGATCCGCGTTCATCATCGCCTCTGTGATAGACCCCACTTATTGGCCTACAAGCGGCCATGCCTATCAAGGATATGGCTACCAGCACAGGTGCTTTTGTGTTCCTCCGGTGAGCGTGATTTTACAATTTGCATTTCATAGGTACTTATTGGTCTTCAGAACTCTTGGGGGTACGGTAGGTATTACGATCGGGGAAACTATCTTGTCCAGTGTCCTTCAGCAGAAACTGCGGGGCATCCAAGGCCTCACCATCAATACCTCTGTTGCGGCTTTGAACGATAGTGTCAAGCTGATTTCTTCCATTTCTGTAAGAAACAATTCTACGATATTGGTTCTCGCTTACCCATCGATCTTACCAGGACCCGACAGTGCGTAATGAGGTTATGCATGCTTACTCGCGGTCTATCAGCACGATTTGGCTGGTCAACGTGCCGCTATCAGCCTTCGGTCTCTTTCTAGTTCTCTTTATTCGTAGCTACACGCTCGAGCGCACGATCATCCGCGGCGGCGAGAAGAAGCTAGGAGACGTTGAGAAGGGTGCTGATCAAGCGACAATCGAAGCAGACTCACGAGTCACGGAGTCAGGATCTTTGGAGAACGAAAAGAGACGAGCCTCCTGTGATGACGCCACTGAACGCACACGAATGGACGCGGGAGACGATACTACTAGCAAGCAGAAGACAGATGCATAGAGTGAAGGATATCTGATACCGCTGTCTCGGACATTGAGGTGGAGGGATAGGCGATACCTGGTTATACTTATATTGATGGTGGTCTCCGGCAGTGCATGACGCTTAATAACTCGCATAGCAATGATTTGGAAGTAAATTGTGTAGCTTGTAGATTTCTCTCACTTGCAGATCGATGCCAATCATGTAAATGATGTAATACATACTCATGACTTGAGACATCCTTCCTCCGCGTGGATTGGCAAGACGATGATCTGGATTTGGCGGTGGATGAATAAAAAGTTCGATGGACCGCCGGAACCTGGGTGGAACCTTTAGAGAGCAAAGGCCAACGCGACGGTCCAACTCCCGACTACTGTAGATTATTGCCATTGACCCCCGACACCCACCAATAGTGGGAGAGGGTTCTTTCGAGTTTTCGATGTGATAGCACAGAATGTACAAACTCAGATGTCCGATGAACAGCATAGAGGATCTTCGACATCCTTCCTCAGACCAATATATGAATACACACGTATAACAAGAATAAACATATGGGTCAATGTACCACCACGTCCTGTAATTTGAGAGCTTGGGCGGTATTTGGCGATATTGTCAATGCGATGAGACTTGTGTAGTTTCCCTAAGAGAAATAAACATTAGTTTTTTCCATTGACGACGTGGAAAGGTCACCGACGTTTTGTTTCAAATAGCTCGATACCAGTGAGGTGGGCCATCCTTCCCCAGCGCCTCCTTTCCCCAGCGCCTCCTTCAAAGCCTTATATTTTGCCTCCGGTGGCGCGTGAGTGGATAAGCGTTCCCCCGCAGCGCAAGGACCGTCACAAGCGAGGGCGATGCACCAGAAGAATTTGCCTTTGGGAGTCTTCACTCGTCGCATTCTGGCATAGGAGAGAATTCCCGTCGCTCCCATGACGTCCATTGAAGCAAGGGTAATGAAATCATCCAAGTCTTCGGGTGTCTTGGCGGGCGGATAACCCACATCAAGGGCTCGCTGGTGCAACTAGCTATCGCTCACCAGATATCCACAGCATTTTACCATATTTTACCATAACTACGATGCATGAAGAAGCATTAGAATACAGACGGTTCCAATACAACTGCGTGCTCTCACCTTCGACCCGTGATGATCAACTTTGAACCTGAATTTGAATTGTATATTTGGCCATCTACGCTCATGTAAGCTCAGGTACCCTCGATGGCTCAAGTACGAACGATACATAGCCTACTGAATCAAAAATCGCAAACTGTCTGGCAGTAGGTAGGAGTAACTAGTGAGTGAGGAACTCGCATCAGAGGATGAAGGCCCGGCAGCGAGTGCACGGACACGTCGCTTGTACTCTCCCGGGTCTCCCCAAATATGACCCGCGAGCCGAATACTCCGCACATGCCATTCCTGCGCTAATGGTGACAACAATCTAGACGGTGGGGGTAAAACACCCACATTTGGTCCGACACCAAGTGCCGCGGGTGTCATGTGACGAAGCACGTGCTTCTATATGGACAAACAAATCCACGCAGTGACCTGGTCGGGTCATATTGGTCGCCGTCATTCACCGCACCAGCCACATACTCATTCGCGATGGCCCCTGATCAATTGCTGCCACGCAAAACTTGCTTGGAGACGTCATGTGTTCTCTCGCGCATTCAATTTCTGCAACATGGAATTCTATTGGTATCCACTGTAGTCAAATTTGGGACATCTGCGACTAGATCAAAGAGTGGCAGGTGTGCCAAATTTTTTTTATTGTGGCGCCTCAATTCCCAGTTTGGGTTGTAAAGCATGATGATTGACACGGAGGTGTAGATGATGGTGATGATCCTGAAGAGGTAGAGGAAAGGATAGCCCAGAGAGAGGATGCTGCAGGAGGCATCAAAGTCCCCAGTAACAACGACGAAGAAGAAGACCACGAGCCTGATGTTGGGGACATTTCTTTCACATCGGCCATCCCGGAAAAGAATGCTGAGAGCGTTCTGGTGGATTTTTGCGATTGCCTGTCTTACAACCGTGCCTCAGCCAAAAGGAGAAGCTTCGCTATGGAGGGTAGCAAATAACCGCGGCAAGTGCTTGCCTTCTCGTGGAAGTGAAGAGGTTTGTGAGGAGGAGTCGGAAGGATGACGAGCTGGATGCGAAGATTAGGGCGCATATCAAGGAGGCTAGGATCGATCTGGTGATACAAGCAGGACATGTTTTTATCCAAGATGAAACCAAGGATTCCATCATGGTCATCGCCGCCGCAGGTAAGTCATCCATACCACATATCTGTATTACATACCATGACTGTCATATTGCCGGTCCGTTTTGGAGCGGCACCACAATTCATCGTGAGGACGTCGAACGTACTATAGAGAATCTTTCGAGCAATGACCCGAGCTATCGACCCCCTGACAAACAACTCTTTGACCGGGCGTTAAAATGGAATAAGATTCTTCGCCTTGATGGCACATCCTCCGCGGCAGCTTCCAAAGCCTGCTTACGCACTGTTTGCAAGAAGATGAGGGAAATGGGAGATTAAGCAACGAATGCTAAGTAGTTTGGTGTTTGATCGGGAGTTGTCGATGGGAACATGGGCTTTGGGTCTTTTTGACTGGAACTTCTCCATCGTGAATGATAATACTTTGATATTATCCCTAACAACCGTTTCGACAGTAGTACAGACCAACTAGAACCGGCTCGATATGAGGATCTGCTTTGACACTACTTCCGGAGAACAAAGGAGGAACTGAAGCAACGATAGTGGGAGAAGTAGCAGAAGGAGCCAATGAAATAAACATTAGTTGCTTTCATTGGCGACGTGCAAGGATCATCGACATTTTGTTTCAAATAGCTCGATACCAGTAAGATGGGCCATCCTTCCCCAGCGCCCCCTTCAAAGTCTTATATTTTGCCTCCGGCGGCGCGTGGGTTGATAAGTGTTCCCCCGTAGTGCAAGGATTGCCACAAGCAAAGGCAATGCACCAGAAATATTTACCCTTGGGAGTTTTCACTCGACGAAATCTGGCATAGGAGAGAATGCCCGGCCATAATGTTCCTCGAATCCAGGCTAATGATATCGCGCGAGTCTTCAGGTGTCTTGGCGGGTGGATAACTCACATCAAGGGCTCGCTGGTGCAACCAGCTATCGCCCACCAGATGTCCGCAGTATTTTACCACGACTAGGATGCATAAAGAAGCATTAGAATACAAACGGTTCCGATGCAACTGCATGATCTCGCCTTGGATCTGTGATGAATTGAATGTGAAGGCCGCGCAAAGGCGCGTCTTGCTTTTTGATACTGAGTGTCATGTGACAAGGCACGTGCTTCCCAAGAATCCACCGTCCGTTGGCTGTTGACCGGTAACGTTGACCCTTCTGTTGTCTGTCATGTCCTGAATTCTGATACCTGTCCTCCGCACAACACAAGTTACTTACATCTGACTTCCGTGTGGCCGCGCCGAAAAGCACTAGACTCTCAGACTGCCTCTTCTCGCGCCCGATCCCATAAGATACTAAACAGTGAACATAATATTATGCATAAGAGTCTGGTGCCTTCTGTTCCGGTAGAGTGCGCGGAGACTGTCTCCAGAGGTACAACTCATAAACCCCGACCAACCTATTGATCGTCGTGTCGGGGACTGGCGTTACGATGATCTATATCGACGTTTATATTTAGCTACTTTTGGTACGAAAGCTCAGGTATAATTTAAAAATACCTCTACTTCGCAGGTCACGTGAGATGATTTTTCGAAGTGCAAGTGATACATTTTTGCAATCGTTCACTCTCGTCAGTCTTTGGTCCATTGACTACTAGTCTAGTGCAGGCGATCAGCGTGTCCATGGCCACTCAAAACGTCGAAGATGTGGAGATGATAGAATCTCGCCCCCGCAAAAGGATTCGCAGCAGCACAAAACGCAAACGTGCGACAAGTCCCATTCATCTGCCAAGAGTGCCTATACTGTTTGCGCCGTTCCGCGCTCTTGGGCTAATCACAAACCATATACCATTCTACATTCAAACTCGTTCTTACAAGGATGCAACTGAGGGACCCCGGATTCACATTTTGACCTGTCTCGGCAGATCATGGGCGTTATGGGAAGGGGGTAAGATGGGCCTGTTATTTGTGGGTGAGTTATTGACGTCTCAAGTCAGAAGCCATTTTTGATCTTTCTGTTTGATGATGCACAGGTCCGGAAGTCCAAGACCCCATTTCATGCTTAGTTATGAATGGAGATGCGGTTTGGGCAGCATCGGGCGTACATGTGATCAAATATCTACGAGGCAAAGAGGTAAGGGCTGTCAGTTATTCCTCTTACCTTTTGTTGTTGACTCATTTACAGGTTTCACGCGTGTCGAATCCACTCCGGACCCCCTTAGCATTTGTTATTCTGTTTGGCTCTCAGTTGCTTGCATTGACGGAAGATGGCGGGCGGATGCTAATATGGGAGGTGTCGACCAATGGTGTGCTTTCTGCTTGATCATCTCGATGTTTTTATTCAATAATTACTCCTAGAACCAGTTCTATCTGCAACTATTCAGTTTGATATTGGGTTTACTGCTACATCAGTTCTCCATCCTGCCACATATCTGAACAAAGTTCTAGTTGCTAGCAATGAGGGTGATATGCAACTTTGGAACATCCGTACACAGTGAGTTGAATACCCGCAATCCATTACTTGAAGTCAACGCTACCACAGGACCTGTATACACAAATTTTCCAATTCTCAATTGCGCACATTACCATCTCAGCAGCATATGAACTCATTATCGAGTCCGATCACAGCGTTAACGCAGTCCCCTGCGATCGACGTGGTTGGTGTTGGTTTTATGTCAGGAGAAATATCTGTGTACGACGTTCGTGCTGACGAGCGGCTTATGAGAATGTACATGGATAATGGGGGAATCAAAGCTTTGTCTTTCCGAAGCGGTATGTCGCTGCAGACATGACCAATCTCAATTCTGATTGCGCTGTATACTAGATGGTCACCCGATTCTCGCGTCCGCCTCGTCATCTGGACACATAGCTCTCTGGGACCTTGATTCTGGAGGTCGGCTTCTGCATCTCATCCGGGGTGCACATGATGGTGCTGTTAGTGCACTTGAGTGGGTCCCTGGACAGCCTGTCCTCATCAGCTCGGGTGAGGATAATAGCGTCAAGGTAGTTGTAAGAACAATCAATGTCTATTTGTTTACTGATGGTCGTCAAATAGCAATGGCTATACGAATCCCCCACCGCCGTTCCTCGACTCCTGAAATTCAGATCCGGCCACCACGCACCGCCACATCTCATTCGGTTTTATGGTGAAGATGGTAAACAACTGCTATCTGCGTCGGCAGACCGTACCCTGCGGAATATTTCTGTCGTTCGAGACTCGAGGTCATATGAAATGTCGCAAGGTGGATATCCAGCAGAATGGTGTTGTCAGTAGCTAACTTGAATCCGCTCAGGGTCTCTTGCACGGAAAGCCACGACTCTATCAAAATCTCTTGCTTCATTGAAATTCCCTCCCATTACCTCCATCTCTTGTTCGTCGACACGATCCAAGGACTGGGATGACGTTCTGACTGCACATGCTGATGAGATGTGTGTACGGTCTTGGACAGTGCTTAACAAGCGCATTGGAAAGCACACGTTCAACTCCGCTGAAAGTTCCAAAAGGAAGTCCCCCTCAGGTGTTGTAAAGGTACGTCGACTTCCTTGCTCTATTCTGTACTCTCATCCTGTTATTTAGTGTGTCTGTGTTACTGCCTGTGGAAACTTCGGTCTTGCGGGTTCTTCAACTGGGGAGATACACATGTGGAACATGCAGTCCGGGTTGAAGCGAAAGTCGTTCAAGGTTGGACCTTGTCCTCAAGCCGTAATCGATCGTCTTGAGCCTTCGTCGTCGACGAAACAAAAAGCCAGTGAGCGTGGCATCACCGGACTGGCATCAGATGCCCTGAACCGGGTAGTAATCGCCACTACTTCAGATGGCACTGCGAATGTGAGAATTCATGCTGCTTCTGCCGCTCTTAACTCACAATGACTGATGATAACAGTTCTTCGACTTCCACACTTGCACTCTGGACCAAGTAATGGTCTTACCAACTTCAGCTAACTCGATAATGTTACAGCGAGACTCTGGATTACTTGCGGTCGTCTGTGATGATATGGTCGTTCGAATCATTGACATCGAGACTCGTAGAGTTGTCAGAGAACTAGCGTGCGGCGTCCACGGTCGAATACTTGACATTGTGGGTTGTGGACATTGCGTTGAACTTCAGAGCTCTGCTGAAGCAGTAACAGGCGTTTTCGTCAGATTCGCGATGGATAGTGGTTACATCGTTGGACTCTGTGATACGGACATTCGATATACCTACTGGTCAGCTTATCAACGCGTTCCGCACACCTAGTGTCACGACGAGCATTGCATTCTCGCCAGCCAATGACTTTTTGGCCACTACACACGTCGACAGTGTCGGAATCTTCCTGTGGTAAGATGCTACGTACCAACTCTTTATCTTGGTTGATAACTCTGGATAGGGCAAATCGGTCCCAATACTCAGAGGTTGCATTCCGTGCAATTTCAGAAGAAAATATTGCGGAAGTTGCGCTCCCATCGATGCAAGGATCAGAGGAAGATGAAGGTAATATATATATTTTTTCATTTTTTTTCATGCACAATTGCTGATTTACATCCAGCGTTAGAAGCTTTGGAAGCACTGGGGGTGGAAGATACGCCCGCAGACGTCTTCTCGACGCCATCTCAATTAGATGGAGACCTTGTGACATTAACGCTACTTCCTCGCGCACGTTGGCAGACACTGCTCAATCTGGAGGTCATTCAGGTTCGCACTCGTCCCTTTCTTGTTTTACACCAGAATTAATTGTTTTGCAGCAACGGAATAAGCCAAAAGAACCGCCGAAGAAACCTGAACATGCACCGTTCTTCTTGCCTACGCTGCCGGGCGTCGAGCATCGTTTTGCAATCGAGGAGAAGAAGCAAGAAACCCAAGAAAAACACACTCGCAGGCTCGACAAACTCACTGCGAACTCGCGAAGCACGCTACAAAAGTTGCTGGTCGAGTCAGACAAAAATAGTGGCTGTATGATGCTTTTCCGCTTGTGATTTGTTCATGTTAATGACCAAGGGCTTCCTTCAGCGGATGACACATTGTTCGACTACATCAAGAGCCTCTCACCGGCGGCAATTGATGTAGAGTTACGCTCGTTAGTGTCGTTCAACAGCCTCCAACAATTTCTTCGCGCCATCAAGCGACGCCTACAGTCGCACCTTGACTTTGAAGCTGTGCAAGCACTACAAAACGTTGTCCTGCGAATCCATGCAGACGTGATTATTGAAAACGAGGAGCTGCGGGCTGAGTTAGAGGAGCTCCTGAAAGTACAGAAGAAAGAGTGTGGGCGAGTGTTGGATTTACTGGCTTCGTCACTCGGCACACTCGGCTTTGTTCGGGATACACAATAGACAATGTACATTCACCACAAGTACACAAAATACACAAGGTAGCGAAGCCGATGCGTACCACTTTGACCAAAATCATTTGCGCTTCAAGCTTCAAATTTCAAAGTCCACACAGGGTCCACAGGAGATTGATTTTCTATTACGTAAATGTGGACTTGCACGTGTCTGCGTCGCGAACGCGTCTCGTCTGTTGATCATATCGCGTTTGGTCGATGTACCACCAGTAACACCTCCATTTTGTCTATATGCCCGGTTTCAGGCCAACTAACACATCCTCGCCCGCGAAACCTCTCGCTGCAACTCAACGCCCGTTAGTCTCTTTCCAGGCAACAACATCTGATGTCTCCCGCGGGTCGGCGGCCTCGAAATCTGAACTACAGAACCTAACGTCTGCCGAAGTCGAGTTTTTCAACGCAGTTGTCAAACGAATACCCCCTAGCGCTACCTCATTTCTCTCAGGACTAAAGGCATACAACGATGAACTGCACGACCGGGGCTGGGATAGCCAGACAGAGACAGTGCATTACGGGAGACTGCTGGAACTCTGCAAACTCCGGGGACCCAGCTGGAATCATAAATGGGAGGGGGTGAAACAGCAGTATGGTTATGGTGACATGCCCTCGACAATTTCAATCCCTACAATATCTGCAAGAGCACCCATTCCGACGTCGAAACCTGCGAGATCAACTGCTCGTCTCGCAACGCCCGTCCGCGACGAGGATGACGATGTGTTTACCCTTCACTCACACCAAGACCAGGAACAGGATGGAACCGCAACAGAAACAGAAACAGAAACACCTTCTGATGCCGAATCCGAACGGACCCCTCCTCGCCCCCTCACGCGCCTGCACCAGGCCACACGCCCAAACGCATCAGTGCAATTGACGCGGGTAACAAGGACGCCTGCAAGCCGCCCTTCGAATAGCATTATTCCACCTGCTCTTACACGTGTATCTACTCCCCGTCCTCAAACAGCCGCTAGTCGTCATCAGCCAGCTGTATGGGAAGGAACGTCAGACACCACTGAAGGTGGTGATGTACCATGCTCTTTATCAACTACTCCGCCATCTTATCGTGCTGCTGTCGCAACGCCCGTCCCTCTAAATGCACGGGGCCAGCCGATACTTCGCGCATCGTCCCCGACTAAAAACCCCGTAGCAATCAATGCGATCGAATTTACAAAGGGTCGCGAGCGCAAGGGAAGCGTGATCAATGAAGATGAAGCATGGAAGAAAATTAAGATGTCGCGGGACGAAGAAGACGCGGATAAGTTCCGTGAAGATAAACTTCTCGAACGCTGTTGGGAGATTTGGGTTCTTGGTTACCAGTGGTTAGCGGTAGGCATTTTGTAATTGTGATCCTGTCAGGTGTTGATACTTCAATCTAGACAACGAACGAACAAGTTGTTCAAGCTCGAGATAATGTAATCCTAGGTTCTTCATTACGCTCCTGGCGGAATGCCACTGCCTCGCGCCTTGAAACGCACGCTCGTGCTGCTTCCATTGCCGATGCGCGCTGCCTTCGCTTTGTGCTTGATGTTTGGGGGGCAAAACATAAGCAGAAAAAGCAGTTACAGTGGCGTCATGACATGCGTGCCAAGATGAAGACGGTTCGCGAAAGGCATGAAACTAAACTCGTCAAATATGCATGGGTCAAATGGCAACAGTCCCACCGCTCTTATCTAAACGAGCTGCAGTGCAATGAACGCATAATTGCACGGTATTTCCTGCGATGGAAAAACTCTTTGTTGAAGCTAGACCACATGGATTCTGCTGCAGACGACTTTTCTCAGAGAATCAAAGGGAGCGCTGCTCACAGGGCATGGAAACACTGGCAAAAAGCCATGGCTGCCAGAGATGCTGGGAAAACCGTTGCGCACAAGGCAGCACTCAGAATCAAGGGAAGCGTGATGGACTTGTGGAAGAAGCAGACGTAAGTAGATATAGTTTTTTGTACATTGAGACAGCTAACACCCCTTGTAGCCGTGAGCGTCAGACGGCGGATGCTTATCGCCATGTTGCTATCTTAAAGCGAGCAATACGAACATGGAAGGCTACCAGGGATCGAATACGAGTACGTTCTCTGTCTCAAAAACGCCGAACGATACTCATTTCGGTAGGTCACGGAAAAGCGTGCCGACAAATATCTCGCTCGTCAAGATGCCTTTTTGCTCCGAGCTGTCGCCAGGGTTTGGAAGGCTCGCGAACGTGGCAAACTGCTCGAAAGGGTGAGAGACATGCGTCTAATGAAAAATTCAATAGCTGTTTGGAAAGATCGCTTGCGAGAACGCAAGCATCTCGAAGGTGAGCGTAAATTAGCGATCAGATCATCCCATATATCTCTAACGTCATGGCAGATTATGCTCTCGCATTCTCCATGCGTTCCGATTCATATGGTGTCTCTTCAGCTCTGCGAACTTGGCATCAGGTCTATACAATTTACCAAAATCGCCGCGCCTTTGCTGTTCAACGCGACATTGCTCGTGTGCAGTATGATGCACTACTCAAATGGCGCATCCAGTTGAGGGCAAAGATGAAGCTCTTGAAACAAGCTCGATTCGTGGAGAAGTTCATTCTTCAGCGAAGGATTTTGAAAGCCTGGAAGGCCAAGTTTGAGGAACACCAAAGGCTGAAGAGACTCAAAGAACTTGAGATCCGTCGACTTCGCACTTTCATGACAGGTGAAGTTGATGCATCTATGATCTATCTGCTTATCTCTCATATTTTCATTTCACCTGAAGCATGGCACCAGAAATATCAAAAGAAGCGATTCCGTCGGTTGGCAGCACAGCAAATAGATGAACTCGTATCTCTGGTCAGTCGTCGGAATCTTCCATGCGTTGAAATTCAGTCTCATTGCATGATAGCGAATAAAACGGGATGCTCTAAGACTCTGGACCAATCGTGTCATTGACATTAAGTTACGGGAACTGGAAGTCAGCCAGAAGAGCGCCCACGCACTAACAGTGTACGAGACCATCTGCATCTCCATAATTTCAACGCATCTGACCTTTCCTCAGCTTTGCCTTCAAGAAGTGGAAGAACATATGTTTGCGCCATGTTGAAGACCTTAGCCTCATGGAGAGTCATCTTGATATCAAACAGGCCGGTCAGTACTTAGACTAGGGTCATCTAGCTGCCCGTCTAACTCTTTGCTATAGAGAACGTTCGCCGGATGTTCCATCGTTGGCTTACGGCGGCCCGTGCTCGACGTCATAAACGCATTACCTTGCGCGAGAAGGAGCTCGAATTTGACCAGGCAAATGTCCAGGTTGCTTGGAACAGATGGAGAGAACGTTACATGGATGAGAAACTGCGACCCCTCGTGAGTTCTGTGGTATCCTCATAAATGCATACCTTTCTAACTCCAAAAATCATAGTTATGCCAGATAGCCATTCAGAATCAAAAGAATCTCCTCTTCCGTGCGTTTGGTATTTGGCATTCGAAGACCAGAGTATGTTTTTTTTTCAATATCCGGCTCGTGCCCTCATCTGTTAACACGGGTTCAGTCTCTCCCAGCCATCCGCTTCCAGGCCTCACGAACCAAAATGAGATCTTGGGCTATCTGGAGAGCTGCAATGCCGCAGGCACTTCTGGCTAAGAGAGCCCGAGAGGCTCATAATGATGCCGTCCTGAGTGAGATTTCATTTATTTAGCGACCATATCCAGTGGATGACCTTCGCAATCCAGATCGAGCATTCGAAAAATGGCACGAAGCCTACAAAACAAAAACGCACTTGAAGGAAATAGCGTAAGTTCTTTGCACTAGATGACTGCGCAAGTTCGTTCAATCCTTTCAAATAGTCGCGCTCGTTATCTTCGTTTGCCGTCCGTCAGTCCAGGGCGAGCCAACCCAACGCCCAAGGCTCCAATGCGCACGAGTCGCAGTCCATTTACTCGTCAAATTACTCATGTAGAGAGCGAAACAGAAGGCTCGGAAGCAGGACCGAGCCGTCCGGTCGCTACTCGATCTTCTGTTTTGGTTACCAGACCTGGCATTGCACGTCTTCTTGCAAACCAAACGCGTCCCGAACCCATTGGCCGCCAAAGCGCCAAGGCCTCAAGTCGAGGACACCGTGATCCCAGTCCAACGAGATCGAATAAAACATTCCATCCCACCATCCCAGGCACCATCCTCACCAGTGCGACCCAGGTTCACGACGAGACGGGCTATCAGCCCTGCAAGGTCCAGGAGCTCTTACGCTAGGGAAGTCAGTCCCACTAGGTCAACTTATACCTCTACGCCTAGGGAGGAACCCGAGCGCAGTCGACTCTGGCAGGAGTTGAGACAAGTGCAGAAGAGGCCAAGACCCCCAACGGAAAAGTCACGAACACCTGAACCTCCATAATGAGGGCGTATATACCGATGTTGTCCTTTTACTTCTAACTTATTCAATTTCCCATTCACCTCATGCAATTTCCTTGATATGCACCACGTTTGGATACACCCATCTATGCACATGTAGTACACCATCGTTGGCTAGACTCTGTATTGAAAGCTCATGCCCAAGTATCTGGTGTTGTGTATCATGTGAGGCGCGTACTGGAATGCTGCCTGATTCCTGGACACGCTGGCGGACTGAAAATGAGTTTACAGAAGGTAGAAGCAAACAGCAGCAGTACTCACAATCAAGAGTTCTGATAGTACTGCCAGCCTACCCAGTTTGCAATCGCAAAATACGCGCCCATGGGAATGATGAACAGGGCAAAGTACTTGTAATGGGTGTCTTGTACGAGGACATCAAGGGCCTGACAAGTCAGCGGTTCATATATGCGCCACGACGGCATCTTTTCTTGGAGAATCAAGTACGCACATAAACACCAGAGAGCGGTAGAAACGCGCTGAATAGGATCACATAACTTGCAATGACAAAGAATACGGCCGTTAGAGTCGTTATGAGATGCCCAATGTTCAACATCACACAGTAAGACATGGCAGAGGTGAACACTGAAAATGGTAATAAGCAAAGGTAACGTGTTTGTGCGTGGGTTATTACAACTGGACTGGGGTTTTCGCCGAACGATGCTCTAGAACTACATGGGAAACTACAAGTGGACAAGCCACAGAAAAAGTACTGCAATGAGATATGATCCGTATCGTACGTAGCTAGGGTGGTGATTGATAAGTTTTCTGAGTATGATTCCTGATGGTGGTACAAGAATTAGAGAGCGGAGGTAGACTGATCAGGTAAAGTGGATGGGCATATGATCGATGAGCATTGAGAAAGCGAAGCGAGAAGGGAAGTATGCATGCAGAAGGAAAGTATGCGTGCAGCGGAAAAGTCCTGAGGCACGTGAACTTCATAAACCGAAAGACTGGAAACGGCATGCACATCGTGGCATAGAGCCTGTCATAAACATCTAGACGCTCAGTCTCTGACGCGTCTCCATGGATAGGTCAGAATACGAAAACGGTCGCTTGTGTCGTAACTCATCAAAGTCAGAACGCGAATCTGAGACAGGAAAGTACTCCCTGTTGGTAGCTCTCCACAGCGTCATCCATCATATTGCTCTGGAGCTGATAGGCACCAATACCATCATCTATGACGCCAAGAATCCGAGGCAACGGACGAGATGCCGAGAGCGAAGCGGGCGACGCCACATCAGGTGACATCGCATTCCCTACGTCGGATTTGACACCTGCCTCTATCGCGTATCCCAGCTGACCTGAACTAGCTACCAACTCCGCGTGAGTTACGCTAGAACCGGCATGCGAAGATATCGACTCAGTAGCGCTCGTTCGCCTCTTTTTCTTGGGCCGACGAGGAGGTTCCGTAGATACCGGAGGAGAATGAGAATACTCCATTGCCTGGAAGGTTGGCATGTACACAGGTCCTGAAGGAGGGCCAGACGGGGGGCCTGGTCCTGTATCCTTGTCACCGTTGGTAGAACCAAACGGATCAAGGGAAGAATGCTTCCCACGAAGGAATGGACTGAGTCCAGTACGTTTCTTTACCTCCTCAACGATGATGTCAAGACCTTTGCCGGTGACGTTTGGTGACGACTCCGCCACGTGGCCATAGGTAAGGGAACTGAGGGCATCGTCATCAGGTAAGTCTTGGAGCACCCCGCCTTGCCTCAAGCGCTTCTCCAGGGCGATTGCAACTGCCTGCAGACGTTCGTCGTGATCTCTTAGGACAGATATACCTTCAGAGCGACGAGCCCAATACGAGAACTGCGTGTTGGACCAACCAGATAGAACTAGGATGGTGGAGCGGGTGAGAGTAACAGATCCTGACGGGGAGCCCGGAAATGCATGTGTTAAGGACTTGAGCGGGTTGTACGGATGTCTGATAATGGAGCACAGCAAGTCGAGACATTGAGTTTAAATTAAGTCGCCAATGAAACTACGGCAAAACTCACGGTACGTATGTGCGCAGCACTTCTTTGACAACTTCGACTTTGATGAGAAAATCAATTGCTGTGGCGCCAGGACTGGAAGTACTAAGTTCACCGCCTCCGGTGCCTTTGGTTTTGACTCGCATCTTTGACTTGATGGGACCGAGTCTACGTTCAAACAATCGTGCATAAAACGTGTTCCATTTTGGTTCCCCCAGCTGGTCGCGCAAAAATGCGGACGCATAGGGGTCGACCTGTGATGCAGCGCCGGAGTTTAAGCGTTTGTTAACGGAACGGCTCTAAGGAGACCATCAGATGACAGGCACATCAGAATGTACTAGAACATACATCGGTCTCGTCCTTTCTAGCATTAGAGGGACTTGAATGGACAATGGGCGGTAGCATTGCGTGAGCGTATCTGGCAACTTTTGGGGGTGATGATGGACCTGAATATGAAGTTGGAGCATTATCTGGAGAGCGTGACAAATCGTGGAGAGCATGTGCAAAGCTAGCTGAAGAAGAAATTGAGGGAGAGGACTGAGGTTGTGACTCAGGGTCAGAAGGGGGACCTAGAGAGGAAAGATCCTGCGATTGTTGGAAGTGCTTTGGTTGCAACTGGGGATGGTCATGTATAAAATCATTGGAGTGGGGATGTGACATATCCGAAGAAAGGATATATTGAAGGTCAAGCTGAGCAGCATCCGGTACATGACCTTGCTGCAAGGGGTAGGGATATGGACCGATGTCCTGGAAGGACGTATCGGCGTAAGAGCTATAATACACATTGTGGGATCCATTAATAGATACAGGGATGCTGCTGCCAATAGAGTTGTGAAAGTGAGCACCCGGAATGCTGAGGTCGTGAATGTCGGCGTCATTTGTGTGAGAGTCATGGTGGCCTAGAATATGGTCATTAGCCCGCCAGCACGTCGTGACCGTCAATGACGGTGGACATCAAGTTGGGCATGTGGTCGTCGTCAACGACAGCGCCAGCGAAGAGAGGGAGTAAATGGTCAAGAAAGAGGGAGCTGAAGCTAAACGCTAATGTCATTGACCCACTTGTAATTAACTCCGAATGACAATTACCCATGAGAATACATTTCCTTTTAAAGTAACGTGAGAATTATATACCGATGTTGGATAGTCATGGGTTTCGAGGGTTGTGGCTGAGAAAACATGGTTGGAATTCATTGGGAAACACCATTTGGTTTGACCAAGGTTTAACGGTTTGACCTCAATTCTTTTCCCGTCATGGACTCGTCGTCTGTAAACACTTCTAGGTGCGGTAAAGAGAGCATACGTGAGTCTATAGATTCACTCATTTAAACCGTTAGCCTCTCAATCAATCGCCTTGAGCCACCTTCTCAACGGCACGGACCTCGTTCTGAAATTCCTTCTCCTGCTCTCCCAGAGATTCCAGCAGCGGAGCTTGATCTCACTTTTTCGTTTGACACGATCATGGGTTTTCAAAAATTTTCAGAACCACAGTGAGTCGGATCATATCATCGATTGCCCGATACAGGGACAGTCAGTCACGGTAACCTCGTACAGGGCCGAGAAAGTCCAGAAGCGAGCTAGTAACGTGATGAAACTAACACAGGAGAACGAGAAGTTGAAAGAGGAGCTAAGGGCAATGACTGCTCGGTTAGAAGCAGCTGAACGCAAACGCCAGGAGTTAGCTACCAGATTTCCGAAGCAACAACAGAGCAACTCTGGTCGATCATAGTATCTTGGTTATACACAATCCCGCTCATTCAAGACGTTGCATGGCAAGACCCGCTTTAAATGGACTCTTTTACTCAGTTGATACCCCTCATTCCTTCCCACATCGTTGCTCTCGTTGCCTCGTCGTTTGTTATAAGCATTATTTAGACATTCTATCCGATTTACATCCGATGAGATACACAAAGCGTGAAATGACACCACGCTTTATGGTCCGAGTTAACAATGCCCAGAAATCGGACCACGGAAGTTCACGCTCCCGGTGACAGTGTGCGAATTAGCAGCGCTACGTGTGTACCATAGTGACGCCTTGCCGCCTTCCCCAAGTACAATAGTGCGTCTATGATTTTGCCGCATATGAAAGGCTCATTACTAATTGGTCATATCTTCTCCACACTATAAAGAGTACAGGTTTCGGGTTCTGCAATACTCCACACATTCCCCCCGTCGTCATCTCAAAATGGCCTCCACACGCAGACTTTCGTCAACTCTCGAGATGACCTCCTCAAAACAGCCTGCCTCTCGTCGAGGCTCAGAGCGAAGGGTCCCTGATAGGCGTGGATCAGGATATTCGTCTGGTCCATCCAGACGTCCTTCTATCGACCCATCGAGGTTGATCCCGATGGACAAGTCAGTACCATTCGATGTTTTCAAAGTATGATCCGATCACTGACATTTCTCCCATAGAACTACGCACGTCGGTGGCACCAATGATTTCAATGTCGTCTTTATCGGTGCAGGAAATATCATGTTCGGTGAGTTCCACTAGTGCGTCCGTGCCTTGCGGGTGTACCTGACTCATTCCCGCTACCCCAGGATCCGATGAGGGACCCTGGAACCACTCTTTCCGCTTCGAGCAGTAAGCCCCCCCTTGTCTCCACCTACTCTGCCACCTAAATCAACACAGTAAGCTCGGTTTGCGTCTCAAAGTAGTTGCCCTCATCGATCCCGCGATCGAGCGTGCAACTGCCGTACTCCAAAAGAAATGCGACTCCTTCGTCATTTCCGCGTACCAGGCAACGCGCGTGTTCAAGACCCTGGAGGACTTTGTCAAGAACATGTCGCCCAAGGACCGTCCTCGCGCGATTGTCGTTGGTTCTCCTCCGATGTTCCGCGGGTCCCTCCAGCCGGGACGCGACATTGAGATGCAAATTTTGAAGTACTTCCCCGGTGTGGCCATCTTCATGGAGAAGCCCATAGCGACCGGCCCAAAGCACGAGCTGGAGGAGTCGTTCCAGATTGCGAAGGCTATCTCCGACTCTAAGGCCATCTGCTCTGTCGGGTAAGCTTATAGACAGTTCATTCAACAGATGAAATGAACCTATCCTCCACAGGTACATGCTAAGGTACCTGAAAGCCGTTCAGAAGATGAAGCAGATCATCGAGGAGAACGAGCTTACCGTGATGGTCACAATTGCTCGTTATGCATGTGCTTACGAGTCAATCGCGAAACCTGACTGGTGGGACAAATCCAAGAGGTGAGATGAGCTTCTGATCTAGAATTTAAGTCAGTGACTTAGATCGAATTATTAGTGCTGGTCCCGTCATCGAGCAAGGAACCCATTTCTGCGATCTCTCGCGGTACTTTGGTGGGGAAGTCGACATAGCCTCCGTCACTGCTCATTCCCTTGATTGGGACGAGAATGCTGGCCATCTCTCGAAGGTGCGCATCGACGAGAGCAAGATTGCCCCGGAGAACAGGATTCCCCGTGTTACCGCAGCCACTTGGTAAGGACGGGTTGATGTGTTCAAAAGAAGGCAGATGCTAACGCAGCAACAGGAAATATGATTCCGGTGCGGTTGGCAGTTTCATTCACACTGCGACCCTCCAAGGGCACAACTACAGCTGTGAGCTCGAGATCCATGCCGATGGCTACTCCCTCAAGTATGCCCCTTTCTAAACGTACTGCATTACCTTCTCATGATACCCTCAGGCTCGTCAACCCTTACGTTCAACCTGTGTTGTATGTCCGCAGGCCCGGCGACGACCACGAACAAATGTATACCTTCCCCGATGACGACCCATTCTTTTCCGAGGTAAGTGGTGGTATCCCTGAAGATGAACCCAAGGCAAACACATAACTCAGGTATCCAACTGGATCGACATCATCGAGGACATCGAAGAGGACCCTGAGGCTGCTCAGATCCTGAGCTCCTACGAAGGTGTGTTTTCAGCTTGACTCGTCACTCATTCACAGTTTGACATTATTCGTTGCAGACGCATGCAGAACCTACGAACTTACGTGGGCCATCCGCGAGGCCAGCGAGCGTTCTCGCGCCGCTAGACTGGCCGCGAGCAAAGCTGCTGCCACTGTATTTGAGGAGGAAGATGAGGCCGAATAAGATGGCCATATACCTGTTCTAGAAATCTTGGAGCGAAGATATCGTTCTGAATCATTGTAAAATAGTATAGATGGTGGTGTATACAACCTACATAATGTCTTCTGGGCTTGTTCCTTTCCCGTCCGACTTCATGACAGTACCTTCTCAATACCGTCAGGAAATTTGTAGCCTCCCTGGCGGCGAACCTGTGACGCGGATCAGAATAAAACCTAGACAAGGACGTTATGCAGACCCACCTCATCGAAAACCTCCATCTCTAGAATGCTCTTGTCATGACTCCACAGCTCACTCTCGAGCTTTCCATCTCTGACGCATCGTGCAACCTCATCGGCCTGGAAATGCCAGCCCGTACCGACGTACTCAAATGTCCGGGTATTCTCGCGCGCGATTTCGCCCGGTTGGCCTTCTTTGAAGTACTGCACGGTGTACCTGAGTGGACAGGGTACGGGGGCGTCAATCATGATAGTCCCTTCTCAAAGCGGATGGTAACGCCTGGATTTGGGGCCGCTACGTTCATACTGCAACTTAGGACTGCCTGTGCTGCGAGAGTAGAACCTGTACTGGGGTTGGGAGAGAAGGTGACGATGTATGACGTGTTGCAATCGACGCCCGTGATCGGTGTTTTGTACATTGTAGCAGTGACATTTGAAGGCTTCGTGCGTTTATTGGCGGGGTGCTCGTAGAGAGCAAGAATTGTCTGTATAATAAACATAAGCAAAGGATGTCATGTGGTCGACGCGGTGCATACCCAGATTAGAGGATACTGGCCCACTGTGTGACTTCGAGGTTAAACTTGTGCTCGAGGGAAACGTATCGCACTCACAGGTCAAGAATCGCACCCCCACCAAGCTTGGGATCGAGCATGCGGTGAGTCAGGGGCAATTCTGCATGTGATGTTCAAACGGAATATCACGGTACAAGCGGGGTTACTCACTGTCAATGCCAAAGTCGACGGAGAAATCAGCATGGACAACCACAGGCAAGCCAAGGGAGCCGGAGTCAATAAGTTCCTTGACTTCCTTTGCGAGTGGTTGGAAACGCGTCCATAGTGCCTCCATGAAGAAAACGCCATTCTCTTTCGCAGTCACGATGAGCGAGCGCAGCTCGGCGGCGTTGCAGGTCACCGGTTTCTCGCATAATACGTGCTTTTTTGCCTTGAGCGCGTCCAAAGCGTTAGTATAGTGGTACGTGTGGGGTGTGCCTAAGTAATGTCGAACATTAGTTCTGTTAGTGGTCATGAGAAATCAGCTTACATACCGATATAAATAGCGTCTACATTCTTGAGTGATGTCAAGAGCCAGAATAGACTCGATGAAGCTGTCCCACGAACCTTGTCTGCATACACCCCGTCATACGTTCCATATGCTTTCACGGTCTTGTCGCCGTTCACGTGCTCATCGATGAATTTCTGCGCCTTCTCAACGCTTCGGGAGCCTACAGCAGTCACTTTATGCACCACATCATTGGTACCACGCCTGAAGACACTCGTGAGCATCGATATCAAAGAAAATACATGCGCTCGTACGTGGTAGGGTCAACGAGCAAATCCTTGAGGGAAAAAGGGGGTCAATACCTCACCCAATCACGAAACGAAGTCTATTTTCTCACCGAAACAACTTGTTCTGCGATCCAACCTGTAGAGATGATACCCCAGCGAAGTGTGAAAAGTGCCATACCTGTAAAAGCTGATGAGTTGACTCGGTCTTCTTGCAGCCAGTTTATATATCTATCGGAAGGTGGGGCGCCCGGGGATCCCATGACAGCCCTTGACGGTCCGAAATTGCCAAAAAAAAATAGATTTCATGAAATCGAAACCTGAAGGATGCTATATCACGGCGTCCGACACGGTGTCTCGCGCAAGAGTCGGAAAATCATAGAATTAGAGTTACGGAAAACATCTGGTATGAAGAGTTTCGAGTCAATGACCGAACCAAACTCAGTGGATGGCGCACACAAGAGTGAAGCTCAGGCATCACTACGGGGTCCTCGCTCCTCCTCGTTCTCACGAACCAATTTATCCGGCCGCGAATCGTCATCGTTCGATGACGTTTTTGGGGAAGATGTTTGTGCAAGATCGTCGGTCCGTTTCCTCTTTCTTTCTGCCTTTGCCTTCTCTTGATCGGACAGTTTGTCAAATTCCTCCTGCAAGTGTGACTTCAATTTAGGCATGTTCGAAAGGTTGTGATTGCATTTCCAGCAAGAAAGATCTTCCTTAAGTAAAGGCTCATAGTCGCTCTTCTTGAGCTGAGAAATCTAGAATCGTGGCAGCAGTCAGT
This sequence comes from Suillus lakei, assembly GCA_016628065.1. Taxonomy (NCBI): domain Eukaryota; kingdom Fungi; phylum Basidiomycota; class Agaricomycetes; order Boletales; family Suillaceae; genus Suillus; species Suillus lakei. The sequence continues at coordinate 1,140,386 of JABBWA010000003.1, read as the reverse complement.
GCCGAGGAGAAGGCATGGGAGCGAAGAACAACAACTCACTGTTTTATAATACGACGAGTCGGCATCGAACCAAGAAAGAACATCGCTTAAATGGATGAAAAAAGCCAAGCTTTGGATGAAAGGAATTGTAGTGCTTCTTCAACTTCATTCTCGGAGAACACAGGTCAGCAGAAAGTACGTGGAGGTGCAGGTGTCTAAAAAGTTTCTATGTGCGAGTGTGTCAGAAGATCAAGTCATCGAGACTTACTCCATGCTAGGTACTGCATGAAAGCCCATCCATATTTCCCACTTGAATCCGTACTTCTTGAGCATCTCGCTTTCAATCATTGTCTTGACATTGCCTGCTTCTTGGCTTAGTTCCGTGAGGAGCTCCTTGGCGCTGCTTTTCTCGCATTTGAGCAATGAACGTAGATTAGCGAGTTGGTACACATTGAAGGGCAGCCTGACACGAGGTATGACGAGGAAAATGGAAGATCGACTTCGGAAATGCGTCAAAAACTGTCAAACATGTCTCGGAATGTGAAAGAAGAACTGATGGAGGCAAACTAGCAGGATTAGACTTTTGCGCGTAGGCGCGAAAAATTGTCATGTTAGCGCTAGACATGATGCGCCTCTAGATCTCAGACAGCTCTCCGAAGTTGGCGTTGTGTTAGGGGAGCGGACGGTCACAAAAACGCGTACGTCACAATTCATGAATGTTGTGACCGTGACATCCTACGGTAAAAGTTTACCCCATGTTGAACATGTTCCCCTCAACCACACTTTAGCAAAGTACTCAAATGCCGCTCATTTCGATTGTGCAAATGAACGACGAACGGACGTTGCAGCCAAGTGACGATTCACCAATTCATAAGCTGGTGCAAACAGTCTTTGCGGAGGTTCTGGCCGAATTCAGTGGCTGGAAAGTCAAATACCTCGATCATATCATCCGCTCTCTGTCCCACGGCACACGAAGTCCACGTGTCCCCATACCAGATGGCGATAGAACACCTCTCTATATCGTCGGTAAGGCCGGTGGGGTCCCGGACGGAGACACGGAAAGAATGGTGACAGTGACTTCTTACTCAGAAGACGGACCTTCAAGATCAACTTCCACGATATCACTTCAAGTAGTACATGCCGAGCTACTTGAGCCACACAAACCTTATGAGTATTGCTCTCCCATCTCAAGGAATATCTTTAGGGGAGATGATGACGATATGATGGCATTCATCCCATTTGCGGATGATTCAACTTTCGACCATTTAGATCATACGCTGTGTTATGGCTCCTTCGCGTGGCAGGATGATTATGATCCAGACTGTGAGTACCTACCATTCACTGTGTATGTGATGAAACATCATTGTTGTGAATAGTAGAAGTTATTTCTTTAGAGGCAGCCTACCGCCTCCACACGGTTCACAGTCTGCTGTATCAGGACATAGATAGCACGGGAGTCATTCCCTTCAAGCTTTTCTCAACTCCAGGAAAACCTGGACTGTTTACCTTGAGTCGTCGTCGGTATGGGGTTCCCGGTCATTTTTTGTGCTCGCATCCAAACTTTGAATAAATGTACAGTGATCTACTCAAATGGAAGGGAGCCACTATCCCTTGTTCCTACAGCTTTCCTTCTTCATTGCCGCCTCACAGTATCCTTCAACGTCGGCTTGAGCGCACCCATGCATTGTTTTGTCCTAACCTCAACTGTATCGAGCCCATGTGCCCTGTTCATGGTATGACTTCAAAACTTTGTTCCTTTTTTGATGCCCAAACAATAGAATTTACAGTTGAAATGAACCCCATGCCGCCACCCCGTAAGGCAACTATCCTGTTGTCAGAGTTACTGAAACGTGTAGAACGCCCCTGCGAAGCTGCCTGCTTCTTGCAGACCAGGACAGTCGAGGTAAGCTCCCCCATCCTTGACGCGATACATATATCTAGACTGAATTTAAGTTACTCCCTCAATGGAGTGAAGACGACCTTAATTCGTTCAAGACCGTCTTAAACATTGAGCCAGATATGATACCTTGTGAGCATGCTGAATTATGCTTTAAGCCTTGCTACGAGGTTCGTCAACATGAATTATGAGAGCTTTCCTTGGTCTGACTGTGGTTCAGGTCCTTTATTATCGCAAATTACTATATCCAGATTTCGACGAGCTTCAAACTCGGCGCCTGAATGTGGAACACAAAGGGAAGTCGAGATCGCTGAAATTTCGAGGTAGGGACGAATACATGTGGACACGTATTACTTGATCGACGCTCCACACGAGATAGATCCTGACCCGCTCAAGTTCACACCGTGCGTACCCTTACTGCATAGATATCGGATGCTGTACTGGATGCTTTCCACAGGAACGAACCTTGTTATCACTCTGGGCCATGTGACGTTTCATCTAAATGTCTATGCTTTGAGAACAAGACTAATTGTCAGCGGAACTGCCGTTGCCCTGCCAAATGTAGGTTTATGTGCGTTGTCACCAGCATGAGGCTCAATGCCACTCTTCACTAGGTGCTCGGAGATGGAAAGGTTGTCGCTGTGCAAAAGCACGCGACGGAATGAGTTGTGTGAATGTCAAGCGATGTCCTTGCGTCGACGCTCGACGCGAGTGTGATCCAGAGCTTTGTGTAAAATGCGGATGTCGGTACGTGATACTGACTATCTTTTATGTTGCGATTCGTGCATTGATGTCTTGCATTGGCAGAGGTATGTTGCCTAGTGTTTAGCAGGAGCTGAATGCTCCTAACTCTAATTTGAAGACCCGGAAACGAGTACTTGCGGTAACTCCCAGATTCAACAAGGCCATTTCAAGGTATACATGTACATTCAACATCTCATTCCTTATGAATATATCTGTGTCAATTATTATAGGAACTGGAAGTCAAGGAAAGTCATTGGGGTGTAGGTGTATTTCTCCTCGAACCGGTCAAGCAGGGCGAATTGATCGTGGAGTACGTCGGGGAGCTTATTTACGAAATGACATTCGACAGCCGCGGGTGAGCAGCGTTCATCCGTGAAATTTCCCGTAGCTCACTAAGTTGATAGAGAGGTAGCAGACCATGTCGGACGAAGTTACGTCTTTAGTCTCAATAAAACGCTATCCCTAGATAGTTCGCGCGCAGGCAATGCGTCGAGGTTCATCAATCATTCGGGTGCTACTGATGCCAGCAGCGAAACGCAGTGTAATTGCCGTGCATTTGGTATGTAATGTCTGTATTTCTTGACGTGCATCTCAATGAATGATCTCAAAGTGCGCCTTGTGAATGGGGAGCACCGTATAGGGATCTTCGCAAGTTAGATGGTTTCCCTATTATTCGAGAAATCGAATGCTGATACCGAAACAGTTAAAAATATCGACCGTGGAACTGAGATCCTCATTGATTATGGCCCGGTGTTCTTCACAGAGCAAAAGCATGCAGAGACCTCGTGAGTCCTGCGCGTTGGTCATCCCATGGCTGATTTTTATTGTTTACTGCACTTGTAGCCGTTCAAATTAATCCGATCATTGTCAGAACAGCTCAGACGCTTCGTAATTTAAAAGGCCACTGGCAGCATACTTAATTCCGGTTCAACGGGCAACCTAAAGCGCTTTAGAAATTCCGCAAGCGATGCTTGGTTGTCAGCCATCATAATCCATCAGCATTTGACAGAAGCGGGACAGTATATTAAACAAGTGTCGTTGTAATATAAATCACAAGTAGACGGGTAGGAGGGCTGTCGTACAACAGAGTATTTCAGGCACCGAGCCGTCGGAAATCCATGCTTATGTCGTTGTAGATTACATACAGCCTGTATAACTTCGTGAATATAAACACAGACAGCTTGATACAAACAACGGGGGAGTTGTACATGATGCTGGGTATAAACCATGATTAGTGGGTGGAGTTACTGCCAATGTTCAACAAAACTCATAAGCGCATCTTCAATGCAAATCACTCCTCCGAAATTGAAGCTGAGATCTGAAATCACTGTAAATAAATATTAAAGAGTGTCAGCTTCGCTAGATCAAAACAGACTCACCCTACATCTCGTCAACCTTACACTCCTCGAAAACTAATTATTAAACGTACAGTAGAGTAAATACAACGCATGTACTGTCTATCATAGGGCCCTGCCCCAACGGACAATAAACAAGGATTAAAAAAAAAAAAAAAACCTTACACTCCTGGCAATATGCACGCATCCGCCTTGTACTTTGTGCCAAGACGATCGAGCACAGCTGCACAGGCGGTCAAGTCCACGACTCGTACTATATATTATTACTACTCACTCCTTCGCATAATTATTTCTAGCATTTAGAACTCATGCAAGTAACATGTGGAATCAAATCACTTGATCACTGTCTAGTGAGAAATCAAATTTGTTGCGATGACGGAACAGTATACTGCCAGAGTTCATTGTCGATGGTTCCCGATCCCTCAACATAATGGACACAGTCAATATGCGAGAGTATGCAATGGCTTGGTGTCTTCACAGGATATATTTTCCTTAAAATTTAAAGAGTACAAAGCTACTCGGTATCCGTCAAAATAGATGTTCCAATTGCATAACATGCATGTATCGCTAATTGTAGCTTCAATATAACCTTTGGGCAGCCAAGGTAGTAGTACTTCAGCAAAAATGGAGTCGAGGGAGGACTGGGCGGTAGGCACCGTTACGGTATCATACACGGGTACAAGCTACCCGCCGCTACAGGCAACATCGTCTAATTACTCACGAATCAGTCACGCTCTCGTTTAGACAGGTCGAAAAGGGTAGTCAAAACGCTTTCCATGTTCTCGCGTATACCGTCGTGGAAACTCTGATTGGTGATGAATTGTTCCACGTCGCCGATGACGGACGCTGTCTGTTGCACAAGACCAAAGTCGACATACCTGGAAGGAAGTCATATGAGGGACAACAAGAGTGACATGAGGGGTGTTGCTCACATGTCATCATAATAGCTATGGGGTTCGTATTTAGCCCAGTTCATTAACAATCACAACCTCCACTCACGTTGCAGCGTTTACTTTGACTTTGTTCTTTTTCAGGGTCTCTTTGTCATACAACATAGGCCAATCTTTGTCATTAGCCAGCAGTTCAGCCGCGCCCCGCAGGGGACGTAGATGATGATAATCTTCGAACATGTCAGGGAATATCTGTTGATGCATAGATCAAATCTCAGCATCTCAAAGACGCTCGGATAACCATGGACGTACCATCTCCCCTGTGAAGTAGATGGGGACATTATCGGACATAAGCTTCACTTTTCCCCAAATAAACCTATCGTTCTTCTGTATGACGCGATGAGCAGACCAGTTCGCCGACCGCCTGAGACAGAAATAATCGGTTGATGTATGCCTCGCGAGTGTAGATCCGGAACGCACCCTTGGCAATAGATAGGCTCGTGAAGCACTGCGTAGATTGGGTTGGTGTCAAAGCTCTGCGTTCCTTGTACACTGTCAAGAAGTCCATACGAAAGCTTCTCAAACGTGTCCAAGTCCGTGATCGCTCGGAACACAAGCTCTGCATGTCTTTATGAGCTCTCATTAACGAAGTTGAAACAATTTTACATACGGTGAACCCGATCGATGCCGCCTATGCATAGAAGGTGAAAGAGTCTCACTTACGCAGTAAATCCAAACCTACCATGTGATCCAAATTGTATCCCGAGCTGTAGCCAGCGCGAGACCGTCAGATTCCCGCCGTTCGGAAGAACGACGTTGTTGCCCTCTAGGAAACCCAAGATCCGACGAACCTACAGTTGATTAACAACTTAGCAGAGGTAGACTTGGTTAAAATTTTCTTACATTTCGAACATCTTGGGGATACTTCTTGTAGTAAACCTTGTTTCGTTCTTCCACCTTCACTACACAGACTGTTAGTGGGAAAGCGGGAAGACAGCTAGGCACTCACAGACGAGGGCTTCGTAAACTATGTCGGGAGAGTCAACCATAGGGTGGGATACCGCCAGTGATGAAGACTTCTTTCAAGCCATCATTGTGGAACGAGAGATAGGTGGCGGCACAGAAGCCTCCGAAACTTTGTCCAAATATCGTCCATTTGCGTGCTTCGGGATCGTTCTTGCCGTCGAGGAGCAAGTGCCGAACGGTCTCACAGTCCCTGACTATCTTTCGCGTGAGCACTGGTGACACTTGGCATATTGGGAAATCCACACCAATATTATCCGCACGAAAGTGTTTGAGATATTTGGCAATGCCCTCGTCGTCCATTTGCTTGGTTTGAAAGACATCCGCGGTTATTGGCGTGCTGAGACCAGTCCCACGAGGATCAAGCCAAAGGGTCTGTGATTGTCAAATAGCAATCATAGATGGGCGAGGACTCATGGCAGTGCTTGCCTGATATTTTTTCTTATGAAGCTTGCTCATATATTCAGCCTCGCAAACCCTCCGGTGCGTGAAGATCAAAGAAACGTACCGCATTTCCCAAGTTCACGCTGAGAGACAGGCCAATGCCGAATCCTGGGCCACCTGCACGTGCGCAGAAGTTAGCCCACTTCTTACAACCTGTTCAAGTTCATAATGAGTTACCTTGCAAATACAAGACTGGCTTTCGCCAGTGAACATCACGCAACAATTGAAAGAATCGACCATGACGCACGATAAGGCAAATCCGACTCTGCGCCATCTGTGCTGGCAGATCCTTTGGCTTCACTCAAAGGAATAAGGTTGCGCACAAATATTCGGATGTGTTGACCATCCGGTTTGGCGTAATCCAAGGGCACAGAAAAGAACCTGTCGATAACCTTGATCGAGCCTGAAATTCTATTTATGAGCTCGTGTACTTCCTGAACTTGAAGGACCTCATGTCTGTGGCACCACTAACCTTTAAGTATGTATGGTTCAAGTTGTGTAACTTCCATGTTCATCTTCCCGGTCCTTCGAGTGGAAACTGAAGCTGAGGTTAAGAGACTGAATCAGCCTAGACAGCGACATGACTCGGACTCGGAACAATCAAAGGTTACGTATACTTAGTTTTCCATGTGCCCATCCTTGATTGACAACGACTTGGATAAGGTCACGTTTCATCCAGTGCGCACGTCCTGCTCAGAACGTAAACAAAACACTCCCCACGATCGATGGGATAATAGTTTTAATCTAGGTACAACTACTACCAAAGACAAGGCAAGCCATTCAGAAAATTTGATGTTACTAACAAACTCGGGCACTGAGATCGGATGGCGATCGATTCAGATCAAGCAAGGCGCGGTCGACACCAGATGTTCGTTATCGAAAGCTTGACTGTAATGTGCGGGACGAACGCACCGCCGTTCCGGACGATTCCTTTGATTTCCCGGCTGTTTCCGTGGCTCTGTGCAGACTGCGCCTCGATTTCTCAATGTTCACTAGCACTCGTGGTTCTCCTCATCAATGGAATCACGCCGCATGCCAATTTTCCTCCTAGTCGTTCATGCAGAGCTTGGACCATGCACTATAACGCGCCTTGAAGCTTGATGTTGCATCCCGGTCGAACGCTTCTACCCGCCACTAAACAGAAGGAACGACTATCTTCATTCTATCAAGGTCTGACTACGGGAGACTACAAGCCAAATTTCCCCATGCGACAGCTTATTCATACGAAGCTTGTGCAGACGCGCTCACTGTCGACTGGAGACTCGAAGCACTGAACTCTGCAGTGAGCATGTCGGCTGGCCGAGCGACGAGGCCGAGCCGATATGCTCGCCATGCTGTCACACTTTTCTTGGACGCATTGCCTCTCTCCATAGGCAATATCGTAAGATGGTGAACATGATGTATAAGCTTTTGGTGCTCGAAGACATGCGCTGAAAGATGGAGATGACTCGCGCGAGACACATGTTTGTTGAGCATGCCAACGCTGAACGACTTTTCTCCCTTGCCACCGGTAGAAACCACACCAGCCTGTGAAATAGAATTCTCAGATGCCATTCCAGCCAAGATAAATTGACTTTATAGGCATTGCTGGGTGAGAAGACAGTCTGACCTCTGGTACCTGACCACCGTGTCATTCGTATATGCTTGGATCGCTCAAGGGCTCAGAATGGTGGGTGGGGTGTTGTATGGGAGCATGTATGTAACTAATTGACGCCAAGGTACTTCTCCATACTCTGATTGTCAGCTGACACCAAATTCTCTGCGCGCTCGAGTATGGGTAGCCATGGAGAATTGAACCACAAGTCAGCCTCAGAACCTTGTCCATCACTCAAGTCTTCCATTGAAGCATGTTTCATACTGGACGACAGAGATGAGGCCTCGCGGATCACGGTACTTGATTATGCTGCGCGCTCGGAACTTCTTTGGCTCAAATCCTCTCTTGCCGATCATCTCAAAATGACGGACAAACAACTGGATGAATTCTTCACTTGTGTCCAGGCTGCCAGGTGCAACTCACGATTGAAACACGTCCGTCAACCAAAACCTGACTGTGAACATGGTGGTCGCCACCCGCCAAATTTGGTTTCTAGCATGCTGGTGAGGTGAGCATCGAATCTTAATTAGAAAGAGCACTGGGTGCTTTACCTCCCAGCACCACTACACAAGCTAGGTCAGAATCTGGGTAGAGCGGATCAGTGGAAGCATTTCGTTGTGTAAATTTGTGCATTATTAACTTAAAGTAGATTGTGGATAGGCTGCCAAGAACCTGTTCTCTGATCACAATGCTGAAGATCGCGGGCCCTCTGTGATGATCCATATGGGCGCCGGAGGCGCTACGCTCTTCCTGTGTTGACGTCCATTTGGGCAGCCCCGAGATCCCCAATGAGGAGGCCAACTAACTATTACCTTCGTGCAGTGTTGACTACTAGTACGTTTGATAATTGATTGCGCTATATCCAGCAAGTAGCCCGGATTTGCACTACTACTGCGCAGCCAAATTTTCTGCAGTTTCAATACAGTCACGCCATCGAATAACCCTCCAGCTACTTGGATCCTGGTGCTGACAAGGAACGCGAACAGAGAACCTCCAAGGATTATGGCTCAGCGCACTTTCCCTCCTCTCGACGAAAGTCTATATGACTTGCGCCCCCAAGACGCTGCTTTTTACAAGAAGCTGACTGGAGTCGGAGACGATGCAGCTCTGAAGCAGCATATATTGGATGTTCAAGCGAAAGCATACAAGGTATCAGACCATTGAACACGTCGTTCTGCCGTAGGCGAAACTTACTTGTTCACGGCTAAGTTGCCCCTTATGCGTACATCTGTCTTTTCTTTTTTACCAGGTATTTTGTTTGTAAATTTGTGCTGAGATGACACACAAACATCGTTAGACGCAAACTGTCGGGGCTACCTGCTTATCGCGCCTCGGACGTGAATGCAAGAACCCAATTGTCTTTGACATCGGCTGCTGCTGTATGTGTTCCCCCTTCACCATTTCCATAGGATGCTGATGCATGTTTTACAGTTGGCAATGACATCAGGGAAGTAGTTTTTGATGGTTTCCCTGCCGCCCGGGTAATTGGAACCGACCTTCATCAAGGTGAGCATAGTGTAATAACCTGGTACGTGACTAACGAAGCACTTGAGAATTTTGGAGTCTGGGGCATGATCTCTTCAAGTGATCTCCAGAGACCTTTCCAGCTCACTTCGCAGGCGGGGACACTTTCAACCCAAAAATCCTCGGTGTGGCTCCACCTGCATCCATGCAGACAGCAGGAGTTCCAACTCCCGACCTCAGCAACCTCACTTCGTTGAATCCTTTACACGGAAATGTTTCCGCAATTCACGCAACAGCCTTCTTCCACCTGTTAAAGTATATCAGCAGCTGCATATGCCCGTGCACTCGCTGGCCTGCTGTCCGCTGAACCAGGCTCCGTCATTGTCGGAGCGCACACAGGTGCTCAAGAGAATGGTGTCGTGAATCAAGTATATAGGGGCGTCGAGATTGACATGTTCACCCACAGCGCCGAGAGTTTGGCTGCCATGTGGGATGGCGAAGTATTCGAAAGGGGGACGGTCAAGGTGGATGCACAGTTCAAGGAGATATCCGGAGGTGTGGGAGGTGATGAACGCTTCCCGATGTTGTTCTGGTCTGTGACCAGACTGAGCATTTTTCTTCTGTGCCATTTTGTCGCCATTGGTAGAGTCTAGACTAGCCTGTGATATAGAATTCTCGGATGATCCGACCAGGTGACTTCAGATAATTGCTAAATAATATTTCTGGGCGAGAGCACAGTCTGACATTTGTCGCCTGGTAACGAAACTAATAACCAGAAGGATCACGCATGCACACTTGGATCGCTCAGAGAACTGTAGACCGGAGAAGGTCACCCGGGCCAGGGAATCGTATGCATGTAAGTCGTTTTGCCCTGACGGAGAACGTTACAACACCGTATCGTTCGGAGTGCCAGTGCCCGACTCGTCCGACAAATGCCAGTAGGTTTGATGTTCGTGCACGGCCTTGCGGCGGCGGCCAAGAGCCGTCCTCCTGTAACGAATTCAACAGCTGGGCTGTAGCGCATTCTGTCATGCATAACAATCAGTCTTAATTAGAACATGCACTTGAAAGCTCTAGAGCATCCATTGAATTTGAGTGATACATTATCTGCCCTACCTGAATAATCCCATACGGCGAGAAAAACAAGACACCGTGGAGGGCATTCAAGTTAGACTGGTGAGGCTGGTCACCAGTCTACATTCAAGTATAGTCTCGCGTAGCCACCGTGACCAGAGAACCTAAAATGAAGCTTTTAGTCTAAGCCAATGCTATTTTCACTCTAAGCTAGGGATTCTTTTTTGTAACAATGTTGTCTGGTTTCTTCCGCGATCGATTAACCTACGTACTTAGCAACACAGTTGTTCGTACACTACTATACCCCTGTGTGTTGCTTGAACGCCGACAGTTCTAGCCCTCGCTGAAAAACAGAACAGCTGAGTAAGTGCTGTCCCCAAGGCCTGCGGAATCGGGATTTTTAGAGCGCAGTCGCCGGTACCCATAAGTACCTTCTCTCATGAACCATCACAAGATAAACGTTAACACCTGTCATCACCTACCTGACGAAACCCACCCAACAGCTCTTGATTTCGATAACCATATATAGCAATCCATGTCCTCACTCAAAGCACGAGAAGGCGAAGTCGAATTCAAAGTTCCTAGTGCAGGCAAGCCCTGCAAGACTTGGTACAAGGTCTACGGTACTCTCCCCCATCCACAGAACCCACCTCTTGTAGTACTGCACGGCGGTCCCGGTTCAACCCACGAGTATCTCGACATCCTCTCCGAGCTCACACGTCTCTTCGACGTACCCGTTATTCTTTATGATCAACTCGGCAATGGACGCTCTACGCACCTCCCAGAGAAGAATGGAGATGTTGACTTCTGGACCATGCAACTCTTCGTTGATGAGCTGCACAACCTCCTTGATCATTTGAACATCCATGACAACTATAACGTACTAGGGCAGAGCTGGGGAGGGATGCTCGCATCAGACTTTGCAACGCGCCAGCCAAAAGGCCTCAGGAAACTGGTGATCGCCTAACTCGCCACCGAGTATGGCGCTGTTGGTTAAGGGAAGAAACGAGTTGAGGAAGGGGTTGCCTCAGGAAGTACAGGATGCGTTGAATAAGCACGAGGCGGCAGATACAACAACGGATCCGGAGTACATCGCTGCGATGAACGAATTTCACAAGCGGCACATGTATAGGCTCGACCCGATGCCTCAGTCCTGGTGGACGGGCTTGCATGGATGGAAAAGGATCCAACCGTGTATTTAACTATGTAGGTGTTTCGTCCATCTAGGTCGCGCATCTTCAACCTTCGGGACACAGGCACGGACCGAATGAATTTTACATCACCGGCTCTCTGAAGACGTGGAGGTCAGAAGTGAGAACAAGATTAGAGAATGACCGTTCACAACCAAAATCTATAACGAGACCAACTGAGACCTTTTCCGCTTCGGACCTGAGAAGTATGGTGGACGGAAACCCAAGAAAGAGACAGCAAGATAGCCCATGATGGCAACACAGGCGGCGAACATCAAGTGGAGATCATGTGCGCGCATGTGAATGTGAATGTGAATGTGAACAGTATATTTTTTTGTGGAAAGTCAAGACTGATAACAAGCGCTCCGTTCGCCTTCGGATGTTTTCCACCGTAAATGGTGTTCGAAAGTGATGTATAGTTGTTCGTGTGCGAACGAATCTGTGCGCAAGTTGGGCACGGCTTTCTCTGGAGCCAGCCCTTGACATCCGTTGAATGTCGTCGCATACGGTCCAGCTTGAACGTGCTGGGTTGGAAGAGAGCGTGATCCGAGGCAAGCAATGTAGCTCTCCGGTATGAGGAATCTGAACCTCGACAAATCTGCGATGAAGAGCGGTGATGCGGACTCGTGCATTTCGCACCAATCCGTTTTCGACGAACATGTTTCGTTGTATTGCGCATACAGGAAGATCTCCAACGCCGTCTTCTGGATCAAGAGACACTGGTACAAACCCATCCATCTTCAACATTTGTCTCGGCTCCAAAGCACAAGGAGTAGCGTTTTGAATACCCGCGACTCCGTGAAATGAGCAGAAACGATGGTGGTAAAAGAACAGGAGTATAGTTAGGAGAGAAATGTGTGATCATACGTGGAGCTCGCTCGGTGGAGTTCAGGTGAAGCACACACGGGGGGTCACGCGAATTGGTTCCGCGGGATCAACCGTTTCGTGTTATATGTGATACAGTCTGATACAGTATGTTATGCCTACACGGCTACACTCAATGTTCCATCAAAACCACTACTCTCGTCCAATTCAGCGCCCAGTCTTTAACAGGTCCCTGAGGTTGTCGCTCAGAGTAGGCATAGGATACCTTCGACAGAGACACATTTCCCTCTGAGGCAGACGTCCTTCGTCGTCGTAGCACACTACTCGTAGAATCAGTGGCTTCCTCCGCTCGCCTTCTGTCGATATCTGCAACGAGCTGAGCAAAGGACAGAAAGAGGACCTCGGCTTGGGCAAGAGTGGAATCGAGTTCAATGGTCATACTGAGCTCGTTGCAATACTTCAGGATCTCGTCGAACTGGTCGAAAACCTGATTAGAGAGGAAGTTTCATGCCAAGAAATCAGGTAACGTACCTCTACAAGATACCGTAGGATCATATCCCGATGGGACTCCAATACTGCCAAAGCGACGAAGAGAACAAATTCGTTGCTGTAATAGTCCGTCCACAACACTTCCCATAGACGCAGAACATCTTCAAAAGGGAATTCGCGTTTGAAAGTAATGAGGATCCATCTATGATAAAACAGCGTCAAGAATGCCTTGTCAGCAAGTTCGTTGAAGACTTACCGGAAGCAGAAGAACAAATTAAGACCGTCAGTTTTTTCTGCAGCAGACAAGAGTCAGATAAATGTATAGGCAGAACAAGGGCTCAGTGACCTAAATGTCGATATAGATCAGGATCCATGACACAAATCAGCTCTTGGAGCGTCGAGAGCTGCCTCTTCATTCCGCTTTGATCCCGAAGGAAGTTTTGAATCTGTTGTAAAGGTCAGGGACAGAGTATTCATCAAGTTTCAGCTGTGCTCACCATGCGATTCATTACCTCCACAAAGCACCAGAAGGTCAGCTCCTCATCGGAACCCATCACAACGTACAAAGGAGCGCAAAGGTCCGACATGCCCTGTACGTACCCTTTTTTTCTTATTGAATATGCCATACGAATGTAGTACACCAAGTGCGCTCACCAAGCTCTTTGTTGTAGAAATTGTATGTGAGGAGAATGCCTGCGAGACGATCGATGTGTTCGTTACTGGGAGATTGCGCACCAATGTCCGACATCTGAGGAGAGATCGTCGTGTACCGGCGGTTGCCATTTGGGCCATTGTCAACATTATCCTCATAGGAAGTGGAGAAGAGTGGCTGAGTGCGGTCTGTGCGACGACAGTCTACGTCAATGCGGTGACGTTCTTCGAGAATATCTGGTCGGTCAAAGACCTCAGGCACGCCACACCACTCATCCTTGATCTCATTATATCGCTTTCTGCAGAAGGGGTAAGAAGGCATGGATCTGGTGGCGAATGAAACATTACCTCTTCTCCTCCCATCTCATTTCCCTCTCACTACCAGTGATGTCCCATTCATGGACACCAAGTATGAAAGGCCACTATTTTCTTCCTGAGATTTCCATGAGGAGTGATGCCTCTCCTGAAAACCTGGCGCCTCATCTCTTCAAGCCTAACTTTCGGCCGTCCATCTTTATCAAACCACTTCGCCCAAAGCGCCTCGTCTATTGGGTGGGCCGGGTCTCGAGACGTTTTGGGAGAGGGAAGGTTGATCGTGGAGTGAAGAAGCTCAAACACTCCCAACGGAGATATCTCCTCAACCACATTCGAGGATGATGATGGCAGTGCCTGAGCCTCTCGTTTACGCGCTCGATCGCCTTCTTCAGCAACTATGCGGGCCCAACGAGCGAGATACACCCTCGCACTCTCAAACTCCCCAACTCCCCCTTTCTCTACCCAACTACCCCATTCCAAGTCGCCATTAACGTTGACTAGACTCTTGACAGGGTCCGGGAGATGCGGGACGATGGGCTTAGCGAGAGGATGAGAGAGAATGTTTTGCGCAGCGTGACGTGTCGCTCTAGTGATATTTGAAAAGGATTGCAGCAGCGCCATCCGTGCTTGTGAGCTGGACTGTGTGGTCGAGATCGAGGGTGGGTAAAGAGAGCGGTGCAAAACGGATGAACGAGTGGAATATGGATTGGGTGGTAGGATTTGCAGGAACATTAGACAGTGGACGAGGTCGCCTGTGAGCAGGTACAGGTGAATGCGAAGAAGCATACGATGATTGCGCAAGGATATCATCCACGGCGTCGTCGTCGAATATCTGGGTGGTATGCGTGTCTATGTCGGCTTTAGATGGGTCGACGATGAACAAGGAAGGCTGTAATGTGGAGCGGAGTAGATGGGCATAAGGTCGTAGACGAGAGAGCAGATCCTCGCCTCCCCATGAGGTTGGGGGTCGAGAAGATGGTAATGACGTGGAAGGCGGGTATGCACTATTGGAGCTGTGCCTATTATGCCGAGACGGCAGTGTTGTTGAAAGCGACTCGTCATCATGGAAGTGAAGCGTTGGGAGTGTGGAGCTGTTGATGAGGTTTATACCGATTGTACCATCTGTTAGTTGTCGATTCAGCCCTGCCAACGTCCACAGACAACATGAGAACGTACACCATGATGAAAGGGTAGGCGGATGGACAAGCAGAGAGTATATCGAAGTCAGAGGGACCGAGAACGCATAGGACTCTGGTCTTTGGGTAGGAAGATCAATTAGAACAGCATCTTTGAAAAGCGTAAGGTTTCCAGGTTGAAACAGAGGAAGAAGCTGCGGACCTTCATCCTCCTCGTCCAGTATCGCCTTCTCCTCAATCTTGACAAACTTGTCCCATTCGTCGGTTCCTTTCTCGCAGAGCAGTGCCTCTGGAATCCATGCAAGCAAATACGTAGGATTAACAGCCTCCTAGATGGCAGGAATGCATGAGCGAGAAATACAAGATATGAGCTAGTCACTCACGCGCTTGACAAGGGCTACGAAACCCGGGATGTTATCTCTAGCGTATGCGGTCGGATTAACGTAGACCTTGGATTTGCTATAGAGCAGGCGGTATTTGCTCTCCTCCTCTGAAGAAGGGGATAATGAACCACTGCTCTCACTTTGGGTACGCTGAATCTCGACCATGGAATCGGACTAATGAGAGGGGCTTGGGTCAAACATGGATCATAAGGCCAACTAGTGGCGACTCACTGAAATTATGGACAAGGAACCGTCAGAGTAACAAGCACGATGATTCTTGCCCACAAGCATCAGTACTTGGGGCCAGGAACTTCTATTCAGTGTTCTTTCGCTGCGGGCTGCGGGTTGCGGAAATGTACCTGAGTGTGAATACTGCAAGTCTGCATTTGTAGTCCTCCCGCAGTTCGCCACATTCCTGTAATCACGCCCACTAAATTTGTTTGTACATTTTGTTTAGTATCTGTGGACTATCGAGTTTCACAATGTCGACTACGCTTTTCGAGGTATACCACGGGGAGAGAACGTTCTTCCTCAACAGGTCTTTTACTACTGCAGGTAAAGAAAGTCCGGTCAGGAAGAGCATTCCCCTCTAAACACCGACAAAAATTGAAATCCGAATGACAGATACGACGACCGGAGCGCACGCACATATATACAGAGCGCGCGGTGACAGCGGCGAGGTTAGCACAGTTTTAGATTGGGGCTGTGTAAGAAACCGTTCTTGCAATAGGTTAGAATGCGGTAAGGTCTTGCAGTGTGGAACACCAAATGATTGTGATCCACACGGATGCGCAGTGCGCTCGCACTCAACATAGGCATAAAGGCATTCACACCACAACATCCAGAGAGCAAGTGAAATGATGATATGATGAACGCTGAGTCTAACACAATAACGTTTACTTTTGGTACGACCACACATTCCGGAGCACTACAAGAACGAAACACTTCAGTCCAGACAGATAACCCATAGAGAACGAGACTTACAGCCCGCCTTCGTTGCTAGCCGGTTGACAGAGTCATCGCTCTCCCCTTGTGATCGCACTTGTCCGCAAAGCGCAAACGAGGTGTAAGTGCTCAGGGCACGACCGTTAGCATCAACATCAGCGACGTTGATCTGGACCGAAGCGTGGTCCTTGGAGGTAATCAGGCGGTCTGAGCCATGGATGGGTTAACGCTCTACGACGGTGTCTGGCTCAAAACATACTGGTGGCCGCGCACTTGCGGGGGACGTAGAGGTCGACGAGAATGCCCTAATACCAAGAGAAATGTTAAGACTAGGATCCAACATGGCGACGTCAATACGGACCTGGTCGTTTTCCATTGTGAGATCGAGATTTTGACTATGGTGTACGATGTGCAATCTACAGGGAGGATACGTGGGATAATCCACGAAGAAACTGTACAGTTGCCATCACGTGGGCTGTGATTACGTGAGAGTTCCTCTTTAGGACCAAGCTTTTGGAAATTGGTGTTTGGCGAACGGACCAGCCTGGCCTGGAGTTTTAAGTTCTCCACTAGCAGCATCGGACCGGCACTTCAATTTATAATCAAAATGGGACCCAGAGGCATCGATCTTGAATCTTTAACTGGTGGACTGGCGGTGATTGACAATGTATCTACCTCTGGCAGACTGAAGCTAGTGTGCACTGTGCCTCAACCTAATGATGAACGCTACTTCGGTCGAAAAGATACACATGTATTGTTTGTGTATTATCGTGACACGTAATTCGATGACGAAGCAGGAGTATCAGGAGGACTCGACGTACGATAATACTGGAAAAGAAATCGAAAGATGGTGATGCAGAAATCATGATAACAGAAATCAGGTGCAACTATCAAAGTAGCCTCTAGGGCTTGGTAAAGCAGGGGCAACGAGCAGAGATCAGGAAGATGGGAGTGCAGCGAGCAAGTACAGATTGAAATAGATACGATTTCAGATACAAAGGAAGCCTGATAAGAACAGCTATTGCTGATCCAAGGCGGAGCGTAGTCCATGGCGAAAGCGAAAATAAAAATCGTGCAATGGATGATTGAGCAGATTCGTGGCAGGATACATGGTGTTCGTTGAGATGGTGCGATGAGTGCTGAAGATGGGCGCGAGTAATCCTCGCTATTATAGGAAGATGCAGGTAAGATGGCGGTACAAGTGCTTTGCAGATGGTAGAATATCGGATGATGGCGTCAGGAACATATGGCCACGCGTGAGTCAACGCATCTACGATGGGCTATTGGCAGCTCCATGCGGAAAGACTGGCATGAGATTGTGGAAAGTGACACGTGTGGGGTCGAAAGGTACCCTAGGGGGCGGGGTCCTGAGACACTCCCGATCACAGCTGGGGGACTGGAAAGGAAATATCTGTCTTGATGGCGATTCCGACTCTGGATTATTTCCAAGAGGGTTTGAACGGAGTGATGACTTGCGACGGCGCACGGGCCCAGACGCAGGGATCGCGTCTGAGAAGGCGGGTTCTTCAACACCTAGTGCGGGCAGTAGAGACAGGTCTGCAGTATCGCAGAGATCGAAGCGTGGGGGATACTCCATGGCAGAAATCCACGGCAGACGATCAAACATGGGAACACGGCCGTATACATCGAGAGGCGACTCGATGCGAGGAGGAAAACGACGGCGTTTATTCATGGAGCGAGTGGCACGGGTGGGCCCTCGCCTTACTGCAGCACCACAAGGCATTGGTGACTTTGATTTCTAGGAAAAACACGCGTCAGCACAACTCAAATCGAAATATTCACGCGAAAAAACTGACCAGAGACAAAACACGAGATTCATTGAGCGTGATCGGCGACAGCAGTCGCGGTGGACTTAAAAGCATTCGCGACGGTAAAATTTCCTGAGGCATGGGTCAGCTCGACGACATATAATATTGCTAGGAGACTTACAGAAATCACTGTTGGTGAAGCGTGAGGGGCGTGGCCATGACGCGTCTCTGGGGAAGGGGATTGTAACGCGTCTTGAAATAAGGCATGGGTGACGCGTCGTGGTGATGGGGCACTTATTGATGGCATTGTTGAGGCCCTGAGGACTGTGTCACTGTGGACAATGGTGTCGCGCTGTCGTTGTGTGTCGTTGGAGGGCAAATAAAGATACAGAGGGTCGAAAGAACGTGGCAAAGCTTTATGTTTGGCCAGCGCAAGGCAAAAGAACCATTATTGTAGTGCTAAAATGAATGGGAACAATGGAAAAGCTGTAAACAGGCGATTAGGGTGTGTTTCATGCCTCGAGGTTACCGCTCCTAAGCTTCCCTAAAAAGGAAACCTGACTCGCCTTTGTCCACACGCTTTGCCACTTTCCCTCCTACCAGCACGCATCACACAATTACGAAGGCTGAGTTTTCAATGACTTGCGTGAGTGTCAATTCGTTCCAATCGTATTTTTATTCATTTTGGTCCTATGTACCCGCGCCGGTGTTCATCAATTCCAACAGTGGCAAGAAGATGTGCGATACGACTCCAGCTCACAGTACTGACATGCAGACCCGAGAGTCGACAGTACCAGTCCTGTTACAAATTTGTGCCAGGTTTTGATGCACACAGCTGCATTATCTCGTGGCACAAATTTCTAAACAGAAATTGTTATCGATATGACAATGAGTTCTCTACCCCCAGAGTATCGATAAGAGGCCATACTATAAGTATGTGTCCATACCCTTCTAGGTTAGTGCGCCTACTGAGATAACGGCAGATCTGCGCTCAGACTCCATGAAGAGTATTTTTTGGCCGCTTTGGAATCTCCACCGGGCGCTCCCAGATCTCAGCTCACGTACCAAGAAATCAGTACCTTTTCCTTGTATCCCGGTGGGCGTTAATCATCGCAGATCACGGTCACAGCCCCTCAAATCATTTGTGCCCGTCGGATACCTCCGGAACTTTCTGGATCACAGTGGCTCTGCGCCCAAACACCATGGGGATTGATTGTGATGTCCGACATAGACGCTCGTAGACGTCCACGTTCTGCAGTTAACTGCAATTCCGCGGAGGTTGTGTCGTCAATCAGTTGTCCTTACGGCTAGGTCTGTTTTTTGATGGTCAGTTACAGCCTTAGGTTCTTCTCCGTTTTCTGTTTTTTCGAGAAAGAAAACATGAAACCTAGAAGAGCTCAAGTCTGTCAAACGCCTTTGCGCTGATTGGGGCAGAGCCAAGCTTTGCTTTATACGCTGAATCCGTTCTACAGGAAGTCATTGTTGACGTTGACACCTCGTTGGTTTTTCTCTCCACCTTTTCGCCGCTGCCAATGGCGTGGTACACGTTTTGCTTTTTGCTTATCATGTTTTTCATCTCGATGACCATCGTCCCGTCAACTTTATTTCCCCCGTTATTCCTCACTAATTCATGCTCAAACACGCAGCCTTTGCAAAATCTCCACCACATTCCCATGGACGACCCCCTGGCTCAGCGTAATACTGGATGCTGCTCGTGCACCTTCATGTGTATTCGGAGTGCATTCTCTTTCGTCTTGTCTTTGACCCCTATTCGCCCAGGACAACTTGTCGATGTGCCTGACAACGGAGAAAACCGGCATATTGGGACCGCGCCCTGTGTTGACACTGAGGCCCAAGCTTAGAACAGCCTAGGGCAGTTGCTTCCTCATCGCGTGCACCGCGGACGTAACGTTCACGACCTTGCAGACATACTTCTCGCAACCTCAGACGATGGGAAGTATCCAACGGCTAACACGACCAATTTCCCTTGGGCTAGCATTGGACATGTACAGCTTCCGCTAATAGTCGACTGTGAGATAAAGCATCTCGGAATTTTTATGCTCGCTGCTCCACAATGCAACGCTACCGTGATCATGTGAAGAGATATGTGAAGAAACATTATTTGCTGTCACATTCGATCTTACTTTGGCGAAGGCACCCAATGAGTGCGTTGCACTTTGATACCTACTGCGAGTCATGATATGATGCCGTATACAAACGGTCATGCATGCCCGCCACTGCGTGACATCCCACATTCCTTGAACACTAGGCCCCCACTCACGTCTTCGGCTGAGCAAGCCCCATATATGCGTTTGCTTGTATAACACCTTGGTCTCAAGCTGTATTGCCAACCCTGACACCTCCGTGCCCCCCTCGCGGTGCCATCGAGTCGGCGGATGTTAGCTGTGACTGACTCGGACTGAGTCTGATTCTGCAGCTCATCTGAGGCCAACCTTCAGCCATTCGCGAAAGTCAGCAAGTGGCCAGTACAGACCCTCACAAAGTAGACTTGCAATCCACATCGGGCGCTGACGTAGAGGCTCGGCTCGTGGAGGCGGGTGTTCACTATAAACTTACCATTGCACAGACGTGAATCCACTACTATATTCTCATCTCTAATGCACTGAACCCGATTTCAAGTCTCCCGGTCATAGCTAATGTGATTTTGTCACAGTGCGCATGATCAGGTGTAGTAGTACAAAGCGAATATAATGATGTAACGGAACTCTTTTCATTCTGCTAGCGTTCACAGTCAAGGTATGTAGCAACGTCGAAGTGACAACTGTCTTCAAGCTTGGGGTAGTCAAGCATAGGTAACCCCAAGATTCTAGCCAACTCAATAGCCTAAGACCCTAGGTACCACCTCAATAATATATCAGGTGCATAGCATCGGTGTAACTCACCAGACATCGAGTTGGGCTCTTGAACAGCCTGCGGCTGGTTGTCTGGGAGGCCTTGAGCCATAGGCCACATGAGGGTCCAAACAGGAGCCTTCATGAGATCAGATAAATGAGATAACGCGAACTTAATTCTTCGTAGTGCATGCAAGTCATGTCAGGATTGCTCGAATCAAGAAAGGAAGACTTCCAACCTCTTAATAAGAGCGGAACAATTCTGGTCCACCTTGTGAAGATTGTCGGATATCTTTGCTATAATTCATCTCCATTTTGGTGTACTGAGAGTCTAGCGAGGCTGTAGTCTCTTGAACCTGATGTGATGTGGTATCAACCTCGGTTGACTTTTCATGGACGTCATGTAATTGTATGTCCGACTCGAGGCGAACTGTAATGGCGCCCAGTTGATCAGTATTGTGGCCTGGACCGACCAGATCATTGCCAGAAATGGGGGCACTAATGTATATTGTTGTTGCCATAGGCGTGGAATTAACTGGCTAGCATGATTGTTTATACAGTCGTGGAGGAATAATTAGGAGTACGACGATATAAAGGAGAGGGGGTACTTACCATATTTGGTGCTTGGGTTACTGTAGTCAGCCAATGAAAATCGTTTATATCTCTGGCCTTAGGACATCTAGGACCAAGGAAATGTGCCGCTAGGTACTTACAGAATACTGAAATGCCGCATGTACGTTCGTCGCTTCGTCGAAGATCCACTCACGATTGAATCAAGACCTTGCAAACACCGATACAGCTCTGCGACTCCTACATAGTCCGGTGACTCGGAGGAGGCATGAGCAGGAGCTATGCAAAGAGCATTGTGGAGGGGCAAGAGGACCAGCAGAGCTCGCGGGAGGGTAGACCACAGACAAACATGGGATAGGTATCCTCTAACACTTCTCCGTGCTCGCGGGTTGTTGACATTGACATGTCCACCCCGTTGATGTTTGTTCCACCTGCTGCCAATGTACGTACGTGGTACACGTTTTGCTTTTGCTTATCTTGGGTTTCATCTCGATAGCTAACGTTCCTTCAACCTTATATTCTCCGTTATCCCTCGCTAAGTTGTATTTAAATATGAGACATTTGCGCAATCTTCATTGACGATCCCCCGGCCCACCGGGCGCTGTTCATGCACCTTCATGTGTGTTCGGAGTGCATTCGCTTTCGTCCTGTCATTGGCCCCTTTTGCCCAGGACAATGCTCAATGCGCACGCGCTACCAGCCCACTCCTCCCCAAGCCATCGTTTGCATTGTGGCAAAAATACCGCCGTCTGGGACCGAGCCCAGTGCAGACACTGAGTGCAACACGCTGAGGCAGGTACGAACTCATCGTTTACATCCCGGCCGTGACGCTTCCAGCCTCCCAGATGCACTTCCCGAGTTTCAGACGCTGGAAACGATCCAACCGCTAAGATGACCGATTTCCCTAACAACTTCCGCTAACGGTAGATGGTGAGATAAAGAATCGAATTATTCATTGCGCTCGCTGCTTGCATCTGAAGAGATATGTGAAGAAACATCAACATTCTCGATGTTGCTTCGAAGGCATCCAATGAGCGCGTTCCATTTTGATATGACGATTATGCTTACTAACACGAGGTTATAGAAGGAATGACAGTGTGTTGCATGCATTGAGAATATTGATTGTACCAGTAGACAAGTCCTTAAGATCGTACCGAATGATTTAAAAGGCTTATCTATTGACAACACCTACTGTCAAGTGATGGGCTCGTCGTAGGCAAGACCTGTCCAGAAAGGATCGATCAAGCATCCCCCATTAAATTCAGTCCACACAAACACATGCGAGTGAAATGCTTTTTATTCATGAACTTACTAAAGGACTTTTAGCTATTGTCTCATAAATGCGACCAACAAAAGACAGAAAAAATGCAGCGACGACCAAGACCATGATATGATGCAAACTAAACATAGACAGAATCAGATGAAAGAACGTCAAACGTCTAGTCGATCTCCTCCATTGCCGATGTCGACACGGCTTCCAATGGCGGAGGCGCGCTAGAGTCTTCAGCCGGCTGCTGATTCTTCCTCTTCTTCATCGACGTCGAGACCCAAGCTGATCATACGGTTGATGCGCTTGGCGAATGACGTGGGGTCGTCGAGTGAGAAACCGGAGGTGAGGAGCGCGGTCTCGAATAGAAGGAAGGTGAGGTCGCGGACAGACTTGTCAGCCTTGTCCTCAGCGACTTTACGCTTGAGTTCTTTGATGATGGCGTTGGAGGGGTTGAGCTCAAGGGTCTTCTTGGACGCCATGTATGATGACATCGAAGAGTCGCGGAGAGCTTGTGCTTTCATGATACGCTCCTGTAGACATGCGAATGAGAATTGCCCTCAGGTTTGAAAAGACAACACGTACCATGTTAGATGACCAACCGAACTGGCCGGTAACGAGGACGCAAGGAGAGTCGGTGATACGGTTGGAGACGACAACCTTCTCGACCTTGTCACCAAGGGCTTCCTTGATAGGTCTGGCAGAGGTCAGTTGAACTGAGCAGCCTCATCTTCGCGTACTTTCTTCTCGTCATCAGTCTCCTCGAGCTCGAGACCCTCTTTCGAGACACAGATAAGTTTCTTGCCCTCGAACTCCTTCAGCTGCGTGACGGCGTACTCGTCGATGGGGTCAACGAGAAGTAGGACTTCGAAGCCCTTCTTCTTGAGCACTTCAAGGAAGGGTGAGTCGCGGACAGCGCCAAGGGATTCGCCGGTAAGGTAGTAGATCGACTTCTGGATCTCGGGCATACGGGTAATGTAGTCTAAAAACAACTGTAAGGAAACCGTCCCAACGGAATAAAGCACGATGCACTCACCCTTGAGCGAAGTCTGTTCTTCGAGGGCCTTGGTGGAGAAGAAGCGGAGGAACTCAGCGAGCTTGCTGCGGTTCTGAGCATCTTCGTGGATACCAAGCTTCAAGTTCTTGCCGAAAGACTCAGTAGAACTTGTTGAAGTTGTCCTTGTCCTCCGAGATTTCGGTGAACAAGTCCATGCACTTTCTAACGATATTCTTGCGGATGACCTTGAGGATTTTGTTTTGTTGGAGGGTTTCACGCGAGATGTTAAGAGGCAAGTCCTCGGAGTCGACGATACCCTTGACGAAGTTGAGGTACTCGGGGATGAGGTCCTCACAGTCGTCCATGATGAAAACGCGGCGGACATAGAGTTTGATGTTGTTGCGCTTCTTCTTGGTCTCGAAGAGATCGAAGGGTGCAGCTTTAAAGCCAAGTCAGTAAATGTGATTAAACATAGATAGACAAAACTGACCGCTTTGGAATGTACAAGATTGCCTTGAACTCAAGCTGACCCTCAACAGAGAAGTGCTTGACGGCGAGGTGCTCCTCCCAATCGTTGGTGAGCGATTTGTAGAAGGCACCGTACTCCTCGGCATTTATCTCCTGAGGATTACGCGTCCAGATGGGCTTCGTCTTGTTGAGCTCCTCGTTGGTGGTCTCGGTCTCCTTGATCTTCTTGGTCTTCTTCTCCTTGGGCTTGTCGTCATCCTCGACCTCTTCGATCTTGGACTCCTCTTTCTCTTCCTTCAGTTCCTCCTCGTCGTCTTCAACTTCCTGTGTATACATGAGCCACAATTAAAGGGAGGCACCTGAAATCGACTTACCTTCTCAACCTCCTTGGTGACGGCGAGTTGGATGGGGTACGAGATGAACTCGGAGTGCTTCTTAACGATCTCTTTGATCTTCTTCTCCTCGAGGTACTCGGTCTGGTCCTCCTTGAGGTAAAGGCGGATCTCGGTACCACGTCCGAGAGGCTCGTTGATCGTATCGGGAGTGATGGTGAACGTGCCACCAGCAGCTGACTCCCAGATGTACTGCTCGTCATCGTTGTGTTTTGAGATGACCTGTACACGCTCGGCGACAAGGTAAGCAGGAGTAGAAACCGACACCGAATTGACCGATCATAGAAATGTCAGCACCAGGAGCTGAGAGCCTCCATGAAACCCTAAGTGGCGTAGGTCAGAAATCAGCAAAGACGAATGATTGGAGGACGGTTACTTTTGTGCCAGACTTGGCGATGGTACCAAGGTTGTTGACCAAGTCAGCTTTGGTCATGCCGACACCGGTATCACGGAGGGTGAGAAGCTTGTTCTCCTTGTCCGGTGTGATGCGGATGTAGAGGTCCCTCTCGGTCTCGAGAGCCGAGGGGTCGGTCAAGGAGGCGTAACGGATTTTGTCGAGGGCATCTGAGCCGTTTGAGATCAACTCACGAAGGAAGATCTCCTTGTTGGAGTAGAAAGTGTCTGAGTGGCACGGTTGAGATTAGGATAAAGGATGAAAGATAGAAAGCAACTGACTGATAATCAAGTCAAGGAGTTGACTGATTTCAGCCTGAAATCCAAAGCTCTCGGTTGCCATTTGCGTCTGAGGACAGGATTAGTTTAAGAGGACGCGTCTAATGATTGAGCTCACAGATGGAATATCTAAGTGGAAAAGATGGGAATGCCTACAGCAAAGGACGCGTTTATCTGAAGGGTCTTAAGTATCTGATTTTTTCGATATTCGAGAACCTTCGATGGACAGAAACGTACAAATTCCAGAACATTCCATCACTTCCCTTTTACAGTACAACTTCCTGTGTTACATCGATTGAACAAAGGGCAAAGGCTATACTACCCGTCACTACAGCTTGGTCTAGACAATTCGAATTCAATTAAACGGTCAGCAATTTCTCATTTGTTGGATTAGTATGCCATTCCGCAGCTTGACCTTGAGGTAACCTTGGTATCAGCTTTTCATCCGGCTAGACATGAGTAGACCATGATGAAGAAGATGAAAGGATGATATGATCGATAAAATGAAAGTCACCTGCTTTTTCGGTTAGATCAAATGCTCGCTGACTCGATCATGTAAGTACTCCAACGCGATTACCTACCATCATCAAACATGAAGTACTTTTCAACCCGTGGAGCCTTAACGGAGCTCTCTTTCGAGGAGGTGCGCCAATTTATCAACGTTCGATGCATTGATTGAGATCTTTAACAGACAGTGCTCGCTGGTCTCGCACCAGACGGCGGACTCTACATCCCTGCCTCCATACCACAGCTCCCAGCTAACTGGCAGCAAGCCTGGGCTAACAAAACTTTCCCCGAGCTCAGCATCGAGGTCCTATCCCTCTTCATCTCCGCAGACGAGATCTCCCGAACAGACCTCGCAGCCCTCGTCCATGCCACATACAACGACTCCGCATGGCGCCATCCTGATATCGCCCCGCTCCAACCACTCAATACCGACCAGCCTTGCAGCAAGTACATCCTTGAGCTCTTCCATGGCCCTACGTATGCCTTCAAGGACGTTGCACTCCAACTCCTGGGCAACCTCTTCTCATATTTCCTCCAGCGCCGCAACAAAGCAAAGTCGCCTGGAGAGGAGAGGGAAACGCTGACCGTCGTGGGTGCGACGAGTGGTGATACAGGGAGCGCCGCCATCTATGGGCTGCGGGGCAAGCCCGATGTGTCCATATTCATTCTGCATCCCAAGGGTCGCGTCAGCCCGGTCCAGGAAGCTCAGATGACTACCGTGACGGATGAAAATGTACACAACCTTGCCGTGAAGGGAACGTTTGACGATTGTCAAGTGCGTTTGTCCCTATTCAATTATTACACCCATAGCTTACATACCTACAAATCCGCAGGACATCGTCAAAGCCCTCTTCGCTGACACTGCCTTCAATGCAAAGCACCACCTAGGTGCAGTCAACAGCATAAACTGGGCCCGCATACTCGCCCAAACAGTTTACTACTTCCTCTCCTACTTCGCCATTCGCCGTACACTCCCTACCGACGCCGATATCCAATTCATCGTCCCAACTGGTAATTTCGGCGACATCCTAGCAGGCTATTATGCCAAGCGCATGGGCCTCCCTATGGCAAAACTCGTCATCGCTACTAACGCCAACGACATCCTCACCCGCTTCTGGAAGACGGGGCGGTATGAAAAAGTGGACTCGGGTTCCTCGTCGGCAGCTGTGGGAGGCGTGGTAGAAACTCTCTCACCTGCTATGGATATCCTCGTGTCAAGCAACTTCGAGCGCCTGTTGTGGTACTTCGCCTTTGAGGATGTACAGAACACTAACCCCGGAGGGAACTTGCGTGAGAAGGCCTGTCAGACAGTGAAAGTCTGGATGGACAATGTGAAGTCTGTAGGGCGCATCGTCGTGCCCGACTCAGTACTCGAGCTCGCGAGGAGGGATTTCACGGCTGAGAGAGTCGATGATAGTCAGGTATGCTCATACATCTATAATTGTGAGTTAAGCTAACAAAACACAGATCCGGCAAACGATCCGGGAGTACTACACCTCCGCGCAATCATACACCGCAGACCCACACACTGCAGTAGGGCTGTACGTTGCAGGCGTTCTCTCGCCCCCACCCAACACCATCCAAATCATCCTCTCCACTGCACACCCCTGCAAAGTTCTCCGAGGCAGTCTCGAGCGCACTGGACGGCGTGCCAGGGTTCGATTTTGACGCAGTGCTTCCCGAGGCGTTCAAGACGCTGCTGACGATGGAGCGCCGCGTGATCGAGGTTGAAAGGCCTGATGTGGAGCTTGTGAAGGGCGTAGTTGAACGGTTTGCTGTAAAGCCCTGAGAGTGGGTGATCAAAAACGACGTTTGTTGTGCAAAAGAAAGGCTTATCTAGATGCGAGTCATGTATACCAGTGCTAGTAATGTCGATATAGGAGGGAGGGCGTCCTCCCCCCTTCCAATTTTGTCCCTTTCGCGGTTTTCTGAATTCAACGATAAAGTGAAATATACATTTGGCGTTCATCAAAAGATGTAGGTGAAGTGTAGTCGAACGAATGAAGGGGAGATGTGCCTCGTCTCTTGTCCCCACCGCTCTGCCTTGCTATCAGCTCTGAGGTTGCAGTCGATACAGATCATCATCCGCGTTAATCAGATTTATCCTCGCCCCGACCTCGACGTTGTTCTGCTGGTAGTCTGTTCCTGTAGCTATAGTTTCAAGGTCTCACCATTAGTCACGGCAACTCATGAAAATACATGAAACCCCAGCCTTGGGATTTATTCAAGTGCTGAACAGCGTTTCGAGCTTTCGCGCAGATCGATTCAAATATTGTAATGTCACAGTGAATGATGTGCATGCTATAACGAGCATAGACAAGAATTAAGGGATTGATAAGTTGATATATATAATAGTAAATGAGCTACTTGTCGAGTACACTGGCACTCGCACAACAAGATGAAGAGTCCATAAGCATAAATACGTAGTAATCATAGTTTGTCCGAATCCGACATACAGATCATAAGCTGTCCTGGCACAATTATATCACAGTGGTGGCTGCGGCTGCGCTTGCACACCTAATCCTCCCTCCTCCTCTTCTTCCGTCCCCCGCCACTGATCCTCCTTCTTCCTCTTCGGTCCCCCGCCACGATCCTCCCTCTTCCTCTTCCGTCCCCCGCCACGAGTAGCATCATCACAGTCCTTGAGGTCTTCTAAACCTACTTCAAGGCACAGTAGACGTTTCAGCTCTATAACATGTCGTCAGTTCCTCAAACTATTGAAAAAAAAACATAAAAAACATACCTCCACTTGGATGTGGGTTTTTGCACTGAGTGACAGTAACGCCAGTCGCGCAAAGTCATCCATTGGCGAGGGGGCTTAGGCGGCGCCGCCTTCCAATACTTGGTTTCCTTGGTAAGCGCTGGCGATAGGTCGGGTGGAGCATACGTCGGCAGTGAGTCCTCCGATTCGCTCTGAACGTCGAACGAATCTCCCAAGTCAAATCTGCGTCCACGAGCAGGAGAACTTTGGGGGCTGATGACGCTCGGGGTGCCTAGGGAAGACGGCTCCCAGTCGGGGTCATGTTTGTCCGCTAGAGAGCGATGATCCTCAGAATTGAGGGAACTGATCTTGCTTTCAGTGCCGGGGGAAGAAACTTCTCGGTCTTCATCGCGCTCCTCCGCTGAAGAAGTGCTGATTTCGACGGCATCCTCTTGATGACTATCTTCATCCTCCGCATCGTTCGATTGGAGATCCTCGACAACGTCAGTCTCCTGCTTCAAGCGCGGTGGTTTGATGACCGGTGGTGGGGGAACCGCAGGGGCAGCCGATGCTGGCGGGCTTGGGTGGAGAGGAGGTTGAGGGTGATAATCTGCTGGTAGCCTCGCCGCCGGCAGCCTTAGCGTACAGTTCGGGGTAATTTGTATCACCCTTTCCTGGCGATATGGAAAAATTCTGAGTGTGACTTTGTTGTTGATTCGGATAAGCCTTCCGCCTATCACAGTAGGTTCGGGTATGGACATGGTAGGAAGTGAAGGTTTGTTCTGGGATGCAGCGTTCAGTAGGATGAATTGGGTAGCTACCTGTGCGGACCCGCATCCTTTAAAGAATTTGAAGCTGTGGACGCGTTATTTTGTGGTTGTGTTCACACATCCACAGCCCACCTTCGGCGTTGCACTCCACAATGTCATGAATACGTGAGGGCTTGTGGATTGACTATGGTGGCAAGAACTGTGGACGCTTGTGTAAGCGGTCGATGCGGGAGCACATTGCGTCCACTGGCATCGACCGCCGCCCGTGACGGTTAAGTGAGTATTATGCCAGCTGGTTTAGGCATAGACGGCTTCACGAACGAAGTATCAGTACTAAATTTTTATTACAAGAATGATACACTTCACTAACTGCTGAACGTCCTGCAGGATTTACGTTGACGCGTCGATGGTTGGCAAAGGAATGATACGACATCGACTCGGAGGAGTAAGCCATTTTTGAATCGAGTACTTACTACTATTTCAATTCTTCGCTCGACGTCCCATAAGTTATTACACTCCCCGTGATGACGCATGATGATCAATGTGTCGCAATTGATCCTAGGACCTACACCGTATTATTATCTGTAACTTCTCCTTCGACCTCGTATTGAAAGCTCAGCGGTAGACTCAATGTAGCGGAGTACTATCGAGGCTGCTTTACACATAGCTTCGAACGAGTGTGATGAGTCACGGAAGGTAAAATCTCCCTGAAGGACATCATTCATAAACTAGCGATATACATCGAAAAATAAAGCGATACAAAAAAAACAGACTCAAAGATGATGACGGTTATCCGCAAGCTGCAGTATTAATGACCATCGACGTGCGGGGGAGATGCACAGCAGAGAAAAAGCACGAGACGAGCCCATAATGGGAGGGAGCGTGACTGCGAGGTTACTGCACCTGGCGTAGCGGTGCTAGCAGGAGCAAGAGGTGTGGTTGACGTCGACGCAGGTGCAGATCGGGTTTGCGATGATGGCGACTGAGCTTGGCCTTGCTGCTGCCGTATTCGTTTCGCCTGGTCACGATCTCTTTCTGGCCGACGAGCAATGAACAACGACTGCGCCGAAACCATCGAACCACGGTGATTGGAAATGCACGTGAAGAAGAGCATACCTTTTTGTCTCGTACTGCAGCAACTTCCATAGTACGAGGACCATGACCAGAGATGAACATTCATCGATCATCATTAGTTAGGAATGAGGACGTGAAATAATCACTAAAGGATGTAAGTAATGATAAAATGCTGCTTCAAGTTAATGGTAGGCTGTAACATCAATTACGTACAACAACAAACGAAAATAGAACTGGAATACTTGGGGACATCCATCAGCAGACACACGACCGCCTCCATGTGTTCCCCGGCGTCTACTAGTACATCACTCGCATGGCAAGATGAAAACTCCGGGTCATATGTTCGCTGACTCGACCGTGCCAATACTGTGCAACACAATCACCTACTAATATATATAGGATCAGACATGGCATCATCAAACATGAAGCTTTGAAGACTCTTCCCGTGGAGGCTTAACGGAGCTCTCTTTCGAGGAGGTAAGTTAACTCATCAATGTCCGACGCACTGATTAGATCTTACATAACAGACAGAGCTTGCTGGTCTCGCCCCAGACGGTGGATTGCATATCCCTGCCTCCATTCCACAGCTTCAAGCTAACTGGCGGAAAGCCTGGGCTAACAAGACTTTCCCCGAGCTCAGCATAGAGATCATTTCTCTCTTCATCTCCGCAGACAAATATCCCAACCCGACCTCACAGCCCTCGTTCATGCCACGTACAACGATTACGCATGGTGCCAACCTGATATCACGCCGCTCCAGCTCAGCACCGACCAGCCTTGCAGCAAGTACATCCTCGAGCTCTTCCATAGCCCTACCTATGCCTTCAAGGACGTAGCACTCTAACTCCTGGGCAACTTCTTCTCCTACTTTCTCCAGCGCCGCAACAAAGCGAAGTCTGCTGGAGAGGAGAGGAAGACACTGACCGTGGGCGCGGCAAGTGGTGATACAGGGAGTGCTGCCATCTACGGGCTGCGCGGCAAACCTGATGTGTCCATATTCATTCTGTATCCCAAGGGTCGCGTCAGCCCGGTCCATGAAACTCAAAACTACTGTGACGGATGACAATGTACACAACCTCGCCGTGAAGGGAACGTTCGACGATTGTCAGGTGCATTTGTCCCTCACACACCATATTTACATAGATTCAAATCGTTTGACAGGACATCGTCAAAGCTCTCTTCGCTGATACCGCTTTCAACGCAAAACACCACTTAGTTGCAGTTAACAGCGTAAAGTGGGCCCGCATCCTTGCCCAAACAGTCTACTACTTCCTCTCCTACTTCGCCATCCGCCGTACACTCCCTACCGACGCCAAGCTCCAATTCATCGTCCCAACCGGTAACTTCGGCAACATCCTAACAGACTATTACGCCAAGCGCATGGTCTTGCGCATGGTTAAGCTCGTCATCGCTACTAACGCCAATGACATCCTCACCCGCTTCTGGAAGACGGTGCGGTATGAAAAGGTGGACTCCGATTCCTCATTGGCTGCGGTAGTGGGCGTGGTAGAGATACTCTCGCCTGTCATGGATATCCTCGCATCGAGCAACTTCGAGCGCCTACTGTGGTACCTCGCCTTCGAGGACGTACAGAACACTAACCCCAGAGGGGACTTACGCGAGAAGGCCTGCCAGACAGTGAAAGTCTGGATGGATAGTGTGAAGTCTGTAGGGCGCATCGTCGTGCCAGATTCAGTGCTCGAACTGGCGAGGCGGGATTTCACGGCTGAGAGAGTCAATGATAAACAGGTACACTCTTACATTTTATATCGTGAGCTATACTGACATCAGGAATATACGCAGATCCACCACACGATCCTTGATCCTACACCGCAGACCCACACACTGCAGTGGGGCTGCATGTCGCAGGCGTCCTCTCGCCCCCACCCAACACCATCCAAATCATCCTCTCCACCACACACCCTGCAAAAGTTCTCCGAGGCAGTCTCGAGCGCACTGGATGGCGTACCAGGGTTCGATTTTGATGCAGTGCTTCCCAAGGCGTTCAAGACGCTGCTGACGATGGAGCGCCGCGTGATCGAGGTTGAAAGCTTTGCTATCGGCTCTGAGGTTGAAGTCGATCACAGTTCAACATCCGCGTTCATCGTGTTTATCCTCGCCCCGACTCCGACGTTGTTATGCTAGTAGTCTGCTCCTGTAGCTATAGCCTCAAGCACCATTAGTCACGGCAACTCGGGAAAATACATAACCCCATCCTTGGGATTCATTCCAGTGCTGAACAGCATTTTGACAGGGGCGAGCTTTCGCGCACATCGATTGCAATATTTTAATGTCGTATTGAATGATGTGTATACTATAACGAGCATGGACAAGAATTGGGGGATTGATAAGTTGATATATAAAATAGTGAATGAGCTACTTGTGGAGTACACTGGCACTCGCACAACAAGATGAAGAGTCCATAAGTATAGATACGTATTAACCATAGTTTGTCTGAATCCGACATACAGATCATAAGCTTCCTGGCACAATTATAGTACAGTAGTGGCCGCGGCTGCGCTTGCACACCTAATCCTCCCTCTTCCTCTTCTGTGTCCCGTCATGAGTAGGATCATCACAGTCCTTGATGTCTTCTAAACCTACTTCGTCGCACAGAAGGCGTTTCAGCTCTATGACATGTCGTCAGTTCCACAAACTATCGCAAAAAATAAAATAAAATAAACATACCTCCACTCGGATGTGGGCGTTTGCAAGAGTGACAGTAACGCCAGTCGGGCAAAGTCATCCACTGGCGCGGGGGCTCAGGTGGCGCCAGCTTCCAATACTTGGTTTCCTTCGTAAGCATTGGCGATAGGTCGGGTGGAGAATACGTCGCCGGGGAGTCCTGCCATTCGCTCTGAACGTCGAACGAATGTCCCCAGTCAGATCTGCGTCCACGAGCAGGAGAACTAAGGGGGCTGATGACACTTGGAGTGCCGAGGGAAGACGGCTCCCAGTCGGGGTCATAGTTGTCCGCTAGAAAGCGATGATCCTCAGAATTGAGGGAACTGATCTTGCTTTCAGTGCCGAGGGAAGAAACCTCCCAATCTTCATCGCGCTCCTCCGATGAAAAAGTGCTGATGCTGACGGCATCCTCTTGATGACTATCTTCATCCTCCGCGTCATTCGATTGGATGACCTCGACAATGTCAGTCTTCTGCTTCGAGGGCGGTAGTTTGATGACGAGTTGTGGGGGAACTGCAGGGGCAGCCGATGCTGGCTGGCTTGGGTGGAGGCTGGGAACAACAGCAGCAGTCGGTGCCGGCTGGCGATGAGGGTGGAGGTGGAGATGATATGGTGGCACCGTCACGGGCCGTAACTTTAGCGTACAGTTCGGGGTAATTCGTATCACCCTGCCCTCGAGCGTTGGCCAAAGTCTGAGCGAGACTTTGTCGTTGATTCGAATAAGCCTTCCGGGTATCAAGTTAGGTATGGATGAGGACATGGTAAGAAGTGAAGGTTTGTTCTGGGATGCAGGGCTCAGTGGGATGAACTGGGTAGCTACCTATGCAAACCTGCATCCTTTAAAGAATTTGAAGCTGTGGACGCATCATTTTGTGGTTGTGTTCACACATCCACAGCCCACCTTCGGTAGTTGGACGTCATGAATACGTGAGGGCTTGTGGATTGACTATGGTGGCAAGAACTGTGGACGCTTGTGTAAGCGGACAATGACGGACAATGCGGGAGCACATTGCGTCCACTAGCATCGACCACCACCCGTGACGGCTGGTCTAGGCATAGACGACTTCACGAACAAAGTATCAGTACTAGATTTTTATTACAAGCATGATATACCTCACTAGCTGCTGAACATGGATTTATGTTGACGCGTCGATGGTTGACCAATGGAATAATACGACATCAACTCGGAGGAGTAAGCCATTTTTGAATCGAGTACTTACTACTGTTCCAATTCCTCGTTCGACGTCCCATAAATTATTACATTGCCCGTGATCGCACATGATGATCAAGGCGTCGCATTTGATCCTAGGACCTACACCATATTATTATCTGTAACTTCTCCTTCGACCTCGTATTGAAAGCTCAGCGGCATACTCTATGTATCGGCTTTCTTGGCTGCAAATGCATGTCATAATGACTAGCAGCAACAACCAGCGAATAGTACACCACATCCTGTGAAATATATTGGCTATGGTTGATGATGGCAAGAAAACGCACTGTATTGGATTTTTGAGTTGAATTTCGATAAGGCGTGACAAGTTGGGTATTGTGGTGACTTCCACAATAATCGCTGGAACAGCTTGGTAAGTGACGTTTCTTCTGCTGTATTGTCCACATCGTCATCGTCGTAAAATTTTGCTAGCCAAATAAATATCAGCTTTCCTGGAGAAAAAAGAACGGACTGCCGAGTAGAGCACACCTGTGATACTGATGGTATTGTGTTCGATACCCACGCGCTTGTTGCCAAGTTGCCAACATGAACTCATGGTCCCGCACGCTACTACACAGCTTGTTGCTTCTTAGACTTCAGCACAGCTTCCCAACCGATCGGGTGCTTCTGGGAAAACCGTTACCTCTCTGCAGGTAACTTCAACTTCTCACCAGAATATTGAGCTCGCATATGCTCAACTTGAATCCATGCATAAATTAGCTGCTTTTTCGGTCTTCAGTGCAACGCTGCAGCCGGTGCTCCCCAAAGCGAGAATAATATACATGGTGTGGACCCATATTCGTGTAGGGTACACTTGGGTTCTCTTTGAACAGCGGACAGGCAATAACCACGCACGAGGGAATAGCGGAGTGCTATCGAGGCTGCTTTACACATAGCTTCAAATGAGTGTGATGAGTCACGGAATGTAAAATCTCTCTGAAAGAGCATCATTCATGAACTAGCGACAGACATCGAACAAAGAAAGTGATACAAAAAAATAGACTCAAAGATGAGATGGTTGTCCATATACCGCAGTATTGACGACCATCGACGTGCGAGGGAGATGCACAGCAGAGGAAAAGCACAAGACGAGCCCGTAATGGGAGGGGTCGTGACTGCGGGGTTACTGCACCTGGCGTAGCGATATCAGCAGGAGCAAGACGCGTGGTAGACGTCAAGGCAGCGGCAGATTGAGTTTGCGATGATGACGACTGAGCTTGGCCTTCAAACTGCTGTCATATTCAATTTGCTTTGTCGCGATCTCTTTCTGGCCGACGAGTAACAAACAATGGCTGCACGGAAATCATTGAACCACGGTGATTGCAAATGCACGAGAAGAAGAGTATACCTTTTTGTGCCGTACTGCAGCAACTTCCATAGTACCATGACCATGACCAGATATGCATCGATGATACTCGCCTTGGGTATTGCTGGAGTTTGCTTCATTGATGTTGGGGGAAGAGCGGTGAGGCGAGTGGGGAGCATATCTGCATTCTCCAAAGAGGGTGTATAAGAGCCTCGGCTAGGTTCGGGATCCCGATCTGGTTTACCGGCGACCCTCAACATAATTAATTTTGTGCCTAATTTGACAGGTGTAAATAAATGATACCAAATTCACTCAAATTGACTGTAAAATCTACAACAAAGACCATCCGTGCAACAAGTACATCCTCGAACTCTTCCATGGCTCTACATTTACCTTCAAGGACGTCCGGGCCGCGCGGAAAGCCTGATGTGTGTCCATATTCATACTGCATCCCGAGGGTCGCGTCAGCCCGGTCCAGGAAGCTCAAATGACCACCGTGACGGATGAAAATGTGCAACCTTGCAGTGACGGGAACCTTCAACGACTGCCAGGTGCGTTTCTCCCTTACACCTATAGCTTACATACAATTTATCTGTCAGCACATCGTCGAAGCTCTTTTCGCCGACACCGCCTAAGTGCAGTCAACAGCATCAACTGGGCTCATATACTTGCCCAAACAGTCTACTACTACTTCCTTTTCTACTTCACCATCCGCCGTACCCTCCCTACCGATGCCGAGCCCCAATTCATCGCCCCAACCGGTAACTGCGGCAACATCCTAGCAGGTTATTATGCCAAGCGCATGGGCCTGCCGATGTCTAAACTCGTTATCGCTACCAACGCCAACGACATCCTCACCCGCTTCTGGAAGACGGAGCGGTATGAAAAGGTGGATTCGGATTCCTTGCCGGCCGCGATGAGGGACTTGGTAGAGACACTCGCCTGCCATAGATATCCTCGTATCGAGCAACTTTGAGCGTTTGTTGTGGTACCTCAAGGTCTCACCATCGAGAACTTGCAGAACATCAACCCTGGAGGAGACTTGCGTGAGAATGCCTGCCAGACAGTGAAAGGCTAGACGGCCAATGTGAAGTCTGTAGGGCGCATCGTTGTCCCAGATTCAGCGCTCGAGCTCGCGAGGAGGGATTTCACGGCTGAGAGAATCGATGAGAAACAGATACGCTCATATATTCATACCGCAGTATGGTTGCGCGTCGCAGGTGTCCTCTCGCCCCCACCATCCAAATCATCCTCTCCACCGCATACCCCGCGAAGTTTTCTGAGGCGGTCTCAAGCGCGCTCGATGGGCTTCGACTTTAACGCGGTGCTTCTAGAGGCCTTCAAAACCCTGCTGACAATGGAGCACCGCGTAATCGAGGTTGAAAGGTCTGATGTGGAGCTTGTAAAGGGCATCGTGGAACAGTTTACGGTTATGTGAGTGTTCGATGGTGGTGTGGGGGGTAATCAGAAACAACGTGTGTTGTGCAAAAGAAAGGCTTATTTAGATGCGAGTATTGTATACCTGCGTAGTAATTGTACATGAGGGAGGGCGTCCTCCCCCTTTCCAATATTTGAAGTTCCTTCTGCAGTTTTTTCGACAGTGGAATCAAGCACGTTCACCAACAGATGTAGTATAGGGAGATCGACTGTGCCTTGCTGTCGGCTCTGGAATTGAAGTCGGTCACAGCATCCGCGGCAATCGAATTTGGCCTCGCCCCGACCCCGACGTTGTTCTCTTAGCAGTCTGCTCCTGTGGCTATAGCCCCAAGGTATCACCATTGGTCATAACAACTTGATAACAACGGATGAA
The DNA here is from genome assembly GCA_016628065.1 of Suillus lakei. Lineage (NCBI taxonomy): Eukaryota > Fungi > Basidiomycota > Agaricomycetes > Boletales > Suillaceae > Suillus > Suillus lakei. The sequence goes on along the minus strand of JABBWA010000003.1, from coordinate 1,102,938 downwards.
AACTCATGAATAGCTTTTCGACCGCGGCGTGCTTTCGCGCAGCACAACGATCTGAAATATTTTAAGGTCGCAGTGGATGATGGTGCCTGACTATGACGAAGATGGACCAGAATTGGGGGATAAACAATGCAGATATATAAAATAATAAACGACTAGCAGAGGGAGCTACTCATCGAGTAGACCACTCGCGCGGCATGGAGAATCCATAAACCTAAATATATAGTGACCATACTTTGTCAGAATCCAGTGCCAGTAGATACGTTTTGTGACGTGTGAGGCTCGAAGACAACGGCACAAGTAGAAGAGTGAGTTCGGACTGATAGACAGGATCAAAGTCTCTTTTCTGGGGGTCTCAAAAACACACTGAGGTAATACTACGAGTCTCTACTGTATTTAAGGCGTCCAATACAGTATAAGGTCGGAGGGGAACGGAGACAACGAAATAAGGACTAGCCAGCGGGTGGTAAGGTACGAGCACTAGGTCAACGAATATTGGACAGGTGACGTCGAGTAAGAGGTTGAACGAATAAGCTAATGAGTGTAGTCAGGGGGGTCGAAGTAAGATTGAAACGAATAAGTCGGAAGGTTATTGAACGGGGGTGGCGACAGCGTCACCGCTACACGTTTCCTGACAATTATAATACATTAGTGGCTGCGGCTGCGCTTGCACACCTAATCCTCCCTCTTCCTCTTCCGTGCCCCTTCATGAGTAGGATCGTCGCAGTTCTTGAGGTCTTCTAAACCTGCGTCAACGCACAGTAGACGTTTCAGCTCTACATGTCGTCAGTTCCACAAACTCTTGCAAAATGCATAAAACACATACCTCCACTCGGATGTGGCCATTTGCACGAGTTACAGTAACGCCAGTCGCGAGAAGTCATCCACGTTGAGGGCGGCAGCGGTACCAGCTCCCAATATGTTTCTTCGGCAAGTTCTGGCGATTGGTTGGGTGGAGAATACGTGTCTAAAGGGTCCTCCCATTCGCTCTGAACGTGGGGCGAATCCCCCCAGTGAGATCTGCGTCCACGAGCAGGAGAACTGAGGGGACTGATCACACTGGGAGTGCCAAGGGACGACGGCTCCCAGTCGGGGTCATAGTTGTCTGCTAAATATTGGATGTCCTCGGAATTGAGACCACTGATCACGCTTTCAGTGCCGAGGGAAGAAACTTCCCAGTCTTCATCACGCTCCTCCGCTGAATAAGTGCTGATGCTGATGGCATCCTCCTCCTCCTCCTCCTCCTCCTCATCGCCACCCTCATCATCCGCATCGTTCGATTCATCGTCCTCGACAATGTGTCGCTTCAAGGGCAGTATTTTGATTACTAGTGGCTGGGAGACGGCAGGTATAACCGACTGTTAGCTGGCTTGGATGGGGGTAATGTGGCCATACCGTTATCGGCCTTAACTTGAATGAATAGTTCGCGTTAATTGGCATGACTTTGCCCTCGAGCCTTGACCTATGTTTGAGTGAGACTTTGCCGTTGATGAGAGTGACCTTTCTGGGTATCAAGTTAGTTGGGGGTGAGGACATGGTAGGAAGTGAAGGTTTGTTCTACGATGCAGCGTTCAGTGGTGTTAACTTGGAAGCAGCCTTGCAGACCCGCGTCCTTTAAGGAATTCAGAGCTGTGGACGCATCATTGTGTGGTTGTGTTCACACATCCACAGCGCACTTGCGGCGTTGGACTCAACAATGCCATGGGTGGTATTCATCGCTAAATCCTGTGAGGGCTTGTGGATTGATTCATGGTGGTAAGAACTGTGGACGCTTGTGTAAGCGGTCAATGACGGTCAATGCGGGGAACACATTGCGTCTACTGGCATCGATCACCGCACGTGGCGTTCCAGCGAGTGATCTGCCAGCTGGTTCAGGTAATAGACGACTTCACGAACAAAGTATCAGTCCTAGTTTTTTGTTACAAGAATGATCCACCTCACTAGCTGTTGAACCTTCACAGGATTTACTTAAGATTCACGGTTGGCCAAAGGACCTGAAATACGATGTCGCATAGACTCGGAGGAGTAAGCAATTCTTGAATCGAGTACTTACTACTTCCCAATTCCTTGTCCGACGTTCCATATATTGTTCAACTGCTCATGATCACGCATGATTATCAAGGTGTCGCAGTTTGATCCTAAGACCTACATCGTAATTATTATCATTAATAACTTCTCCTTCGACCTCGTGCGGAGAAGTCAACGGCATGCTCTTGTGTCGGCTGCATCTGAGTAGTAATAACAACTGGCATATAGTACACCACAGCCTGAGAAATATATTGGCCATGGTTCAAGAATCAGGATGGCAAGGAAACGCACTATATTGGATTGATGGGTTTGATCTCGAAAGTCGGGCCGGGAGCGGGTGAAGGGAAGAGAGAACGGTTAAAGGGCAGACTGCAGAGGAGTTGGATATAGAAAAGGACAGGAATAGTTGATTTGCCGGGATCCATGAGCATTGGAGAACACTATGACATGCAGGGACGGAAGCTCGAACTCACTTCTCCACCGTGACTTGCTCAAACTTTATATTGTCTCACTTCACTGAACGACACACCAGGAATAGGATGACGCTTTGCAAATTAATTAGCTCGTGTACGACACACAGATACTTCAAGGAAGGACGGGGCAGGACTGACCTTCTGCTCCCTGAAAAACTAATTTCGAGTCACCGTGTCCGAGAACAGCCGTAAATGAATTGTACGTTTTCTAGAGACCTTGTCCATGAGCCAAGCGAAAAAAGCGCAGCTCTCGCATCATAAGTCACGCATCCTAAGAAATTCTCTCTCGAAAGTTGGAACTTCTGAAGTGCTGTCCCGTTTTGATTGAAATTTTTGAAGTCCTCGAGACTCGTCATGCCTGAGAGAATATCTATCTCACGTGACATTATTCTCGCAGGCAATACCCCTGTCTTCTGCCATCAACTGAGACCCATACAAAAAAAAACAAGATGAGTGTGAAGTTCACGCAAGACTTCTACTGACACACATCAATCTCCCAGATGGATACAGCTTCATGTTCGGGGGACTCGGCCCCGGTCACATTTTTATTGCATTTGGAGAGTCGCAAAATACGAAAGATAAAATAGGAGTGTACTGCGAACAAACGGGGACTCGAAAAGAGAAAGTAAAGTTACGGAACAGGCTGGGCTTTACTAGGGTGCTGAGTGACGATGCGAGACTTTTTTCATTTCGTTTTATGGCATCGACGGGAATTGCTTCAGCAGGACCAACCTGAAGCGCTCCGTCCTTACTGTACCGAGAATGATCCACATGGTGCTATGAAGACATGGATCCTACCAATTACTATAAAGCCTGAATTAGGGAATTTCTCCCATATGTAAGGACAAAACTGTTGGTTCTACGGAACCAATTCGTGACTCCTATGTGCGCGCTCCACCTGAGCTCCACTGGATCTGATCACAGCGTCCGAAGGTGATCGGAGCACTTGTATTATATAGTTTTAGTTTACAATGTTCCTACACATCAGCGTATACTACTAGGTGCCTGGGGATTTGAAACCAACAAAACAGAACAAAAACATCTCCCACTCACGTGGGAGTCGGGGATCTTCGAAAATAGATATACGAATGTCTCGAGTACTATGGTATACAAAATTGCTGTCCAAAAATATGGGATTACCGTCTTCCAAGCCCACTCAGACCCCAAGCAACCTTCGACTGCACGAAATCACATCTGCCGAATATCCTTAGTATCAGATCAGCGGATAGAGGCCCCACTAAACGGCATCCACCAAGCATATGCATCGTACGTAAAGCCTGCAAATTTCAAAAGCGTCTTGCTGAAGCCGATGATTTCCAGCGCTCGCGCATGACGCGCATCCGCCAATTCCTGCAGAATGGTATCATCCACATCGGGGTTCTCTGCGGACGCTTGAATGTGCTTTGTGATAGCTTCTGCAAGGAAGATCGCGTCCCTGATGGCCAGGTTCATGCCCTGGCCACCGGCAGGTGAATGTATGTGGGCTGCGTCACCGACTAGGAAGACAGCAGCACCAAAACGCGTGAAGGTGCGGTCGGCGATGGCGGAATTGGTTCTGAAACGTGTCGACCAGACCAGCTGGTCGACCTTGACAGGTGTCGGGTTAAGAGATGGATCTGATGTTATACACGCTGGACCGTATCTGTCGATCAGGTCCTGGATGTACTCTTTTGGTGGAGCACGGGGCGGCTCTCCGTTCTTCACTGGTATGGCGCAACCTATACGGAAGATGGATTTCGTTATGGGCTTTCCATCTCGCGTCAGCTCGGCATTGAAGCGGTTGCCGAACGGTGTAAGGAAGAAGAAATTGCCTGAAAAAACCGTGCCATTGAGGTGGCCCTCAAGAGTAAATGGACCGACAGGTTCAGGCTCGAATGTAACATCTGCAGAGACCATTTGAGCCAGTGCGTTATTGGATAGGTCTGAGCCTTTTGGGTCAGAGAACCCTATACCGGCGATGGTACGGATCTGGAGATAGTAGTCAGACAAATTTAAGTTAGCGGGCATTGAGATCTCACAATTGAGCGGGCGCCATCTGCACCGATAATATATCTAGCTCTGATGACTTGGCCGTCCTCAAAGGAGACGTCGGTGATGCGAGGATTTTTCTCGTTCTGCTTCATTCCTACTACCCTGTGTGGACGCTGCACTTGAACCCCATGGCTCTGCAGCTTCTGCACAAGCACAAGCTCCGTCACATTTTGAGGGATGTAGAGTGCGTAAGGGTGAGCAGAATGTTTCTTCAGAGGGTCGAATTTGGCCTCAAAAATCTGCGAACTGCGGGATGTGATTCTGATGCTCTTCCCCTTGATAGCTCGAGACAGTAAGCCATCTGCTGCATCCATGCTGGCTAAAGCCTACGATCATAGGAACATCAGTGGGCCTTCTCATGAACGCTTAGGTGGCAGCTTACCTCGACGGTTGCAGAATGTATAGCAATCGCTCGTGATGTATTCTGTCCTTCGACTACGGCATCGACGATAACGAAGTCACGGCACTTGTGGTGGACGAGAGAAAGAGCGGCTGTGAGGCCTGCAGGGCCTGCACCGACGATAAGCACGGTAGTGTTCTCAGGGAGAGACATTGTTCGGAGGAGTAAGAATGATAAAGTGACAGAGACAAAGAGTTAGCTTCAGATGGCTCTTGCACTTGGTATTTGAGGCCACTGATATTCAGATTATGATGACACGTTATGATGGATGGTTGACTGTGTCGCGCGCCCGGCCGGTCGCCAAATGAACATGTATTACGAGGTAGTATCATACACGGACTGCGGCTGTGGAGAGATATGTCCATGAGCAGTGAGCAGAGTCATGGAGTGACTGAAGTTGTCCGATCCTGGTGGACTTGGTGACTCGTGAGTTTGAACTGAGTCCCATGTGACATAACAATGATCCGTTTACAACGCAAAGTGTTGCGCCAGAGGTGTAACGGCACACTGATTATCATGGTCCCGCCTTGAAGTTTGCGTCCGTTTCGCGCGATGAAGCTGAGGACGCTTAAGCGCTTATCTCTCCGGATGACTACAATATCATTAGTAACGCGTCCGACTTCAATTTTAGTTACTTACACAGGCCTGGGACACAGTCAAAAAAGTTCTATGGGTAGGCCCCGGTAGATGCAATACATATCCGAGTCCCGAGTCATATTTATGAATGTATTGATTTCAAATATGTCTCCCAATTTGAACAGCATTTGTACATGTAACAATGTAACAATGCTGCGGATTCTTATTCGGCTGTGTCTCAGGTTGTTACGAGATACCTCGCAACTTGCCAAGATCATGTACTTTTCAAACAGAACATCAGCTGATAGGCTTCTTATATTATTTTGGCTATACAACCTCCTGAAAATCTGCACTGCAGCTCGCAGCTTTTGAAGTCTGGGAGCAACGATATACGTTCATATTGAACAAACAGACGTGGAATGGGCAAAATCGTGCAAGGTATCGTCACAAGTTAACTTGCGCTTAGACTCGGATACCGCACGATGTGCACATTGCATGATCATTGAACGATCCGAGTCGGCACAGTCTGGAGGGGAAGAAGATAATTATAAGTTGGTAAGTTTCTTATCTTTTCAGTATTTCCCCAAGTCGCTCCCACAATGTTTGTTATTAGTCTCGTTCGAGCGCAAGATATTGCAACTGGCTAGTCACCGAGTGACCATTCTGCTACCCCCTTCTCAATATCATGGCTCATAGACTGCTGAGCGTAGCATCAGGCTTCTTGACTCAGCCATTCACCCATCTTTCCCAGCTATCGTTCTTAGCTGGTTCTCTCTGGGTAAACAATGGCCAGGTTATCACCTCAGAGCTCTCCAACTCTATTCACGAGACTCTCGATATTTGGAACATCACTGGACTGTCCGTCGTGGTTGTTCCGAGGTACGGCGAATCAGAATTTCATTCATGGGGAAACGTGACGGAGGACGGGGACAAGACAACAGAATACGTGCGAACTGCTCGACTTTCTTCCTGCATGAACTCTGAAGGTACGAATTGCAGACATTATTCCACATGGCATCGGTTTCAAAGTCTGCGTGAGCGCTCTTGGAATTTTGATAGATGACTTCGATCATGGAAGAAACGTCACGCCACTTCCCACCGCTCTGACAGAATTCAACTGGCACACCTTAGTACAAGACATCCTTCCGGGAGAATGGCAGTTGATGGATGACTGGGCATCCAAGAAAGCTAACCTGAAGGACATCCTCTCTCACATGTCTGGCCTTCCTTGGTAAGCTTGACTCAATTTTTTTTGGCTCCAGCGCGAGATTCTACTGAGCGTGAGCTAGCCATGACTACTCGTTTGGACCACACGACAACCCGAAAGATGAGGTATTGCGAATGCGCTATCTCAGGCCAGCTTTTGAACTGCGAGAACAGTGGTCATACAACTACAACAACAATGTAACGCAGTGTTACCAAAAGCGCGAAATGCATCTTCACAACTTGCCAACAGATGTTCATGGTGGCCGCACATATTATTGAGACTTACTCTGCACAAACTTACACCTCTTTTGTGGAGGATCGAATCTTCAAGCCACTAGGAATGTCCTCTTTAACGTTCTCACCCGCAAAGGCTGGCAAGACCGGCAACTTCACACAGGGATGGACTAGCAGTGGCAGGCTCCTGCCTGAGTGTTTCACAGAAAAGATGGTAACGCTGATGGCCGGTGCAGGCGGTGTGATTTCGAGTGCCGTGGACATGGCAGGTGCTTTTCGCCTTCATTCAATTTACTAACTGAATTGTCATCCAGTCGAAATGGGTTGCACTGTGGCTTCACAAGGGCGTGCACAATAACGTTACAGTCATACCGCTGTCTGTGCATGGAAACGCATCGCAGTCGTATTCCGTATCCATCAGCGCCCCAGCTGATCCTGAGCACTCGATTCAGGGGTATGGGATGGGATGGTTCCGAAACTCGTACCTCGGCCATGATGTAACAAATATTTATCCATTATTGAGCATGATGACTGATGCCAGAGTATAAGATCGTATATCACACGGGGTCGATTCCGGGATTCTCTGTGCTAGTTTCATTCCTTCCGGATGACGATGTTGGAGTCGTCGTTTTTTGCAACGGCGACGATAAAGCAACGCCTGTGATGAATATCTCCAACCGTATAATTGACACGGCTCTGAACCTGCGGTCAAAACCATCACCACCGACATTCGTTATTTTCATTGCTCAATCCTCGTTTCCCTTTACTCACATATCACTGACTCAGTAAACCCAGCATGACCGAGAAGAAAGCAATCACACCTCCGCACGGTGACGTCGATGGCTTGGAGCTAGCACTTGAAGAGTTCTCGGGCACATACGCCAGCCCTGGATACGGCCCCATCACCTTTTGCAGTTCTTCCTGACAGCTCCCCGTATTGTCAAGATGTGATCTCCAACTTTGCTGCGGATGGATGCAGCACAATCGAGTGTCCCTCAGTCACCTCAACTGTTCGCAGCCTGGCCACGCGTATGGTCATCTTATATTCGAGTTGTGCATCGGTCTGGAAATACGTTCATAGTGCTGTGCACCTCGTTGTTCCCGGAAGGATATGGACGCGACAGTACACCTTTTGAGACAGCGGAAATAGGGACGTCCGAGGCTCTGGCAGAGTTCGTTGTAGAAAATGAAAAGGTTGTTGGGTTTGGTTTGGCCGGGCTGGTGGGCCAACTCAAGGAGAGAAAGCCAATGCATACGACTGTGAAAGACCGAGCTGAGATTTGGTTCGATAAGGTGTATTGAAAGCTTGACTGATGATCCGGGTTGGGAGTTAGGTTGATGCGTATTCTGTGTTCGTTCTCGCTTGCTTCGCATCATCTCATCTGGAGAATTGCACATCTATTTCCAGTCTGAAGATAAGAAAGTTTCGCTACAAGACATGCATAAGTACCGCATAGTAGGTGCGGGCCTTACCAACACGAAAAGACATTAATCCAGACTAAACTCGGCCATTTAAAGCTGTCTACTCGTCTCTATATCTTTCAATGAGATATTACTCCTCTCGCACATTCCGTGGAAAAGTCCACTCTCCATTTTGAAAAGATTGGATGGCGTATCAAATTCCTTCAATAGTGTGTGAGTATCGACAGCTGAAAGGTATTCAAAACAACCTACAGCAACAAGGACAACGTCAAGGACCAGAATCCGGTCGTTTGAAATGATAGTTCGAAGTCGGTCTGAAATGTCATATCATTACAGCATTGCACCGAGTGCAAAAAAGATCAGACTCACGGGCAATACAAAGTAGCGTGCGATAAAGCCTGAATTGGGGGATTTACATATTAAATATTAAGTGGCAGGCAGAACGAGCTACTTGTCGAGTACACCATTCGCATGGCAGATGAAGAGTACATAAGTATAAATTAAACAAGCCATGTCTCAGACACAGGCAACAAGGTCAAGCGCTCCTGCGGTATCGTACTTAAATCGTATGTAGCTGATCTGTAGTATGTGCGGTTAAGGCTGTACATTGTTTGGGGCTTGCGCGAGTATGGTAGCGCCGTATTAAGGCAATGTTCTCCTTCCCTTGACTCCTCCGGTTCCTTCTCCTTCGGGGGGAAGGCGGCTGCGTTATGGTAGGCGTGTCCAAGTCTGATTCAGCCTGACTTATTGCTGTGCTTGATGACTCCTCTGCGGGTGCGAGTGTCGAGTCTACGGGCGCGGGTGTTGAGTCGGAGCTCTCAGAAAGGCTGAGGTGCTGCTGACGCTCGACAAGGCGTCTCAGGCGGGGTGGAAGATGATTGGTTGGCATAAGCCTTATGGAGACATTGTCGTTGATTCTAATGAGCTTTCCGGGCATCATGATGGAGAGTAGTATGAGGACAAGGTAGGAAGTGAAAGTTTGTTCTGCGATGCAGCGTTCAGTGGTGTTAACTTGGAAGCTACCTTGCAGACCCGCATCCTTTAAAGAATTTAGAGCTGTGGACGCACCATTGTGCGGTTGTCTTCAAACACCCACAGCGCAATTGCAGCGCTGAACTCAACAATGCCACAAATGGTATTAATCGCCATATCTGTGAGGGCCTGTGGATCGATCATGGTGGTTAGAACGATGAAAACGCTTGTGAGCGAACAATGACGGTCCATGCGAAAGCGCATTGCGACCACTGGCATTGGCCACCGTGACGGTCCAACGGATTGTCTGCCTACATGATGTAGGCAATGCATAGAACGACTACACGAACAAAGTATCAGTGCTTAGACTGGTTTATGTGACAAAAATGATAGATCCCACCAGCCGTTTAACGTCCTATGGATTTACTTAAGGTTGAGGGTTGGCCAAAGGAACATGATGATGCCGCATCGACTCGGAGGATTGAGCCATTTGTATATTGAGAACTTTTCCAATTCCTCGATCAACCTACCATGTATTATTTCACTGCCCATGATGCATGATGGCCAAGGTGCCGCATTTGATCCTAGGACTTACATCAATGACTTCTCCTTCGACCTCGTGCTGGAAAGTCAACAGCATTATATGTATCGGTTTTCTTGGCTGCGACTATAGTCTGAATAGCGACAACAACCGGCATATAGTACACCACAGCATGAGAGATGTATTAGGTATGGTTAAGATGACAAGGAAGCGCACTGCAGGATGTATCGGATTGTCGAGTTGGATATGGAAAAGACGTGGTGTTTAGGCCGGGATTAGGTGAAGAGAAGAGTGAACGGTTGAAAGGAAGACTGCAAGGAACTGGATGTTGGAATGAACGAAATGGTCTGATCCGCCGGGATCCACGACCACCAAGGAGCGCCATGACACGCAAGGCGGATGCTCGAACTCATTCCTTCTCCACTCATTCAGACTTAAACGTGTCGAAGTTCACTGTAAAACGCATCAGGATGACGCTCTGCGAAGCACTTGGCTCGTGTGAGATTTAGGGGTATTGCAAGATAGGGTAGGACTCACCTTCTTCTGCACCCTGAAAAGTTGAGTTGCTAATTCATGACTACTAGTCACATCCGAGAGCAGTCCTCAGAAGTGTAGAATTGTACCCAGGTTGTCTGGAAACATTTAAACAAGTGGAAAAGGCAAAGCTCTCGCATCATAGGTAACGCATTCTAGAAACCTCTGTGCTGAAACTTCTGAAGTGCTGTTGTGTTTTGACTTTTGAAGTGTTGAACCTCGATGTGCTCATCTGCCTAAATATTTCACGTGACCTCACGCTCATAAGTCAAATTGGAAATACCCCTAAGTTTGTCTTGTCTCGTAAGATCTCTCCCCTACGATGCAAAAAAAAGAAGACAAATGCGAAATTTACACAAGACTCTTACTCTCACAAGGCCTCAGCTATCCTCTATGGTATCCAGAGCCGGGCATCAATCTCCCAAAGGAGTATCAGCAAGAAGGAAATAAGGATCGGAGATGTTGGCGAGATTACTTCACATGGTAGTTTTAACGTGTTGTTCAACATCTGTTCCGACGCTGGCGACCCTCTTCATCGAGCACACTGGGTATCAAAATCATTTTCGACAAGATCTTGAAAACATTGCCATATTCCTATATGAAGAACACCCTGGGTCACTCTAACTTGGCAATGAAGCAAAATGTTTTTTTTTTCTAGGGTTGTCGGACGTACCTTGGTTTAGTAGGCACCTATTCTCCGAATTCCGGTTCAGTCATTTATAAAGTGACACCGCCCCTATTGGCGATACAGTCAGGTATGGATTCCTGGCAATATCCAAGGAACGTGCATACCTTGCCCTTCCTAAGGATGCATGTTGTTATGAACTCAGGAATCATTATCAATATTTCTTGGAGGAAGTCAATGCAGAATGCTAGTTCGATTTTGCTCGAAATCATTCTCAAACGGGAATCGAGAATGATCCCTTATACACAATCACCGCATGCCACAAGACTGGCTCCTGGAGACATGCAACATATGATCGTTCAACGAAGACCACGAAAGCAAAGGAAGGCCCTACCATGGAGCATGATCGTCAAAATCAAACGGTATTCCTTCGGTGGTTCAAAATTGACATCAGGGAGGGCCCGCTCCGTCTCTTTACCAGCTCTATCAAGGTATCATGCGTACCCAGCTCTGTGTTCAACAGCACTATTTTAAGTCATGTGCGCGGGGAACGTCGGTCAGGCGCTCACGGAGTATGCTCATGGTTCAACCGGCTCCAGGGAGGCAATAGGAGGACAGAATGAGAGTGTCATAATAATGGAACTACAACAACCATATTCGCATTTAAACCGCGACTCATCGTCTAGGCGAGGAGCCGCACGCTGGAGCCCCGATACCCATCCAGTGAAGAGCATTATCTATCACCCAGAGCCAGAATTGAAAGTTTGACATATCAAATTGTAATGACTAGCAGATGGAGCAACTCACACTAGTTGAGCACGCCACCTGCGAGCATTCGCGTGGCAGTATGAAGAGTCCAGTATGAAGCACAAACGAAGCAAGTTATGTTTCAGACACGAGCATCAGGGGCAAGCGGCTGAAACTCTTGCATATACCATCGGGAGACAATGTAACCGTGCTTTGTCCGAAAAAATATTCAATGACATACATTTCCCGACACATTTACAGTAGCGCCTGCGCTTGTACACCTACGGCTCCCTCGACAGTCTGTTTTTGAGACCTCCCGTTCTAAACCTTCTATAGTATAAAGCAAACTTATCTGTGACATATCATCAGCTCCCGTACCGTTGCGAAAGGAATAACATGCTCACCAAGATGCCATCTCCCAGTCATCTTGCAGTTGAGTTGGAGCAGACATCTCACAATCTTGGTCGAGGTGCTCCGACGGGTAGCTACCGCCCCCGTAGCCACTATGCTTTACGTTGTTCTGTGAATAGCCAACGTTCGATGTCCCATTCATGGCAGTAGTAATCTTTCGCCTCAATGGTACTGTGGCGCGCGGGATGGCAGGAGCTGGGATGACAGGCGTGTCGGTTTCATATCGAGAATCTCGAGATCTCTTTTTCTGGCTTCGTGATGCCTCTACTGGGGGCCATGCTGAGGCAGAGCTCTGGTAAGAGCTGGAGTGCTGATCAGATGAATCTGAATTTGATGGTTTGGGAGAAGTGTTGAGCTTGAGAGTGACTTTGGGGCCAAGACGCAAAATATTGCCAGATAACATAGTGAACAGTAGTGGCGCGAGGACAAGTGGGAGTGAGGTGAAGGAGCGTTTAGTGGGACGAACTTGATAGCTACCTTGCAGACCTGCATCCTTTAAATGATTGAGAGCTGTGGACGCACCATTATGTAGCACCCACAGCGCAATTGCGGCGTCGAACTCAACAATGTCATGGATGGTATCAATCGCCGCATCTGTGAGGACCTTGGATTGATCATAGTGGAAGAAACGACGAAAGGGAGCGAAAGGGCTTATGGAAGCGAACAATGACGATGGACTCGAAAGCACGTTGCGGCCACCACCATGACGAATCAGTAAACGGCATCTGCAGACAATACATACATACACGACGGACAGAGTATCAGTACTTCCGGTTTAAATCTGCGGCGGGCCGGGATTCCCCGATACCTCAATGTCACTCTCAGTTTGCTTTTACTTTCTCCTTCCCCTCTTGGGCGAGCACACCTGGCCAAAGTTGCGGTGGTTTTACAGGGCCCTAGTACTTACAGGGCACAATATTGTTTAACCCACCTCGGGATTTGATCTCAAACAGTCACCATTCTCCACTAGGTAAGTAGTGGAGATTTGCCACTCTCTGGTTATAGCCAGTATACTTATTGTCACAACTTCTATGTTAATCCTCTTTCGTCGTTTCCGCAGTAGATCGTGGCGCTAGTGCGATAAGAAGCTCATGATGCATGATGACTCAAGTCCGAAATACTTATCTGTTGACTCGATCTCAACTTCTTGGTGATATTTGCGCTAATAGAATATCGAGTACCTTTAAGTGACGAGGATACACTGGTGCCAAGGATAAGTAGGACTGAGCCCTTAAAGTTTCTTGTCCCTTTATCACAATGCTGTCCATCAGGAAAGCGGGAGCCGTTTGGCTATTCCTTGCCTTTGAACGAGTTCTGACTGCACAAACACCCCTGTCGAGTCACGCGCCTTTAGGCATTTACCAGGATTTCGAACCTGATCTTGGACAATGGGATCTTGATGAAGCACCTGCGGTGGATGCGACGGGCCATCTGGTGTTTGATACAACCAATTCCCTGCTTCAGCACTGGCCAAACACACATTATCGTATCGGTATGTATGATTCAGATGAATACCACATGGCTCTTATGACTCATCGTCTACTATTTACCTTCTGTAGGTCATACAATCGTCCCAGGGACTATTCCCGTAGGCACTCTCCTCTACCATGGATCAAGTACCGGTCATATACCGACCGCTCTCGACTGGGTTGCGATAGAGCCAGACCATTCCATGATTTTCTGCCGTGGGGCAGTCAAAACTGGGTGCTGGCACCTCGCCCTTACAGTCACACAGCCGATGAAAGTGCTCTATTTTGACGGTAACAGCGCTGCGAAACTCCATGAGGGCACCATGGACACCCAAGATCTTGTGGCGTGGTCGGAGATGAAACCTGAATGGATGACCAATGAGGGGCAGCGCATCAAGGATCTTTGTAAGTGGGGTCAGAAATACGGTGTGAATGGCTTCGTGAGGTTCGTTGGATTTTGATGTGTGTTGATGCCCAATGTTGACTTATGATGTCTAGGATGGAGATGAATTTGTGCGCGTTCATACGTAGTTCCTTGCCCATTTTTATTGACAACAGTTTTAGTGAAATCATGATCTGCGACTTTACCTCTCACATGGAGGTAGTTTCATTTTTAAATGTCGAGACCCTCCACATGACGTTCGGTGGCCCGTATAGAGAACTACCACATGATCTAGATTTTGGTGAGCAACTATTATCCATGTTTGATATAGATCTGATGTGTCCTCGGATATCAGTGCGTGGCGTTTTTGAAGTAATGCATTCTGCTTCATGGCGCGAACTTTATCCAGGGGAGACCCGGATTACACTTGATCTTTCTCGTCTGGTTTCTTTCTATGACACCACTCTTGCTCCCTCCCTGGTGCCGCATCGTGTCGGCTTGAAGCGGTGGGATCATCGAGTGGCAGGAATATCATTGGAGGATATAGAACGTGTCAAAGACAGACTAGCTGACACATTAGTACGACCACCAGTCACAGCAAGTGGCATTGACTGGAGGATGGTCTTGCGATTGGTAGTTGATCGATATGGTAGCCGCCTGGAGATCGTGCAGTATCTGCTGAACACAACGTTGGACGACCCAATGACCCTGTTCAACCACGCGCGACAAGTTCAGAGACAGCTGCGTACAGTGCTTGTTCCGTACACTATTTTTACAGCTGTGCCATCCAATACCTCAGCCACTGCCAACGGGACAAATTCGTGGGCTGCGCCAGTTTTTCGGGAATGTGCTACATCGCACACGGCCTCCATAGCAGCCCATAGAACGAAATTCACACCTTCTGAGCATTTACTCATGCAGGCATTACAAGAAACTACGCGTGAAATATGCCGCGTCATCACGAGGATGTGGGCCTCCGGTTTTATTGCTGGAGTCGATCACTTCTATCCGCCGGAACAACGCCCTGAAGCTGATCGCGTACGCACCCTCATGGACGAATGGAAGGAGGACATCACGAAGTTGATATCCTGGTTAGACTGGAGCGTGTGGGTGAAGTGTAGACCTGCTTGTGGTGTTGAGGTAAATCAAAGTCGATGAGTTACTTATATGTGAAATAGCTGATCTCTTTGCGTAGGAGATGTGTTACTTGCCTACTTGGCCAGTAGGGTTTTTCCTGCCTTCTGAGGTGGTCGATGAGGACCATGCTGCACCATTTCAACCTCGAGATAGTGCTCGTTGTGGCCTGACCCCACCAAAGGGGAATGGGAAGAGACCACAGCCTAAGTGCATCAGACGGTTGGAGCCATATAGTTTTTAGGGTCATGATTCAAAAGCACTGTTACTTTTGTAAAGCTGCGAACGGTTGATTCCGCTGAACAGCGACTCTTCCAAGTGCAAACTTCTGCTAAACTTGTACATCAGTAGTTATACCTCAACGTCTTGACATCACTAGATCTTGCGTCAGCTTGAATATCACCATCAAATATTTCCCGAGGGCACCGCTTGCACCAGGAATCCGATTCCAAGGTACGAAAAACTCCTCCATAGTCAGGGATTCACAATGCTGGCATCGATCGCGTTTCGGCAATCAGGCCTTTATGCCCATCAATCCGAGCCTTCATAAGCTCCATCCTTGCTCTCATCTCCCCCATCTCGTCCTTTAGGTCAGCGTTTTCCTCCCTCAACCTGGCGTTGGTTGCGGCGAGCTCGGACTTCTCTTCCATAAATGCTGCTATCTCAGCTTCAGGAAGGCGTCTGGAAGCATCACACCTCTTTTGAAGCAGCGAAAGGCGGGCTTCCAGTGCCTGGTTTTGTCGTCGATGGCTCCTACAACAATGTTTTGTTTAGGGTGCATGCAACGCGGATGAAACTCATACCGAGCATCCTCGCTCATCTGTTCGAATGTCTTCTGATAGCTCTCCAAATGCAGCTCCACCTGCTTAAATTGTGTTCTTAGTTGCTGAAGCTCTTCAGCTCGATCATTGAACTTCTGGAAGTCTGCATCCCTACAAACAAGTCAGCGAACATCATGGTGGAACCAAACGTAAAGAAGACAAACCAGAGACGTTGCATGCGAATGTGCTGCTCAATCTGTCGCTCATAGTCTCTTAAACGATCGACCTTGTGCTGAGTTTCCTTCCTCTGAGTCTCGAGCTCAAAAACTTGCTTTACTGCATCCGCAAGCAACTGTCCTTGAGCAGCAAAAAGAGCCTGGGTAGAAATTAGTACATAATTGTGGCGTCGAATGAAATTCTACCTGGGCGTCTTTCTCCGCCGTCCGTAGCGAAGCAGCTTCAGAGACCCATGCCTTCTTCTCTTCTCGGAACTCTTTTAGTTTATTCTGCAGTTCGGTATTCCAATCAGCATATTTGTTTTTTGCGGATGATGATTGTTCCCTATGCTCCCTCAGCTGGCGATCTAACCGCTGGACCTCAGCTCTGTAGTGGCGTAGCTTGTTGAACTATTACATGATGATCAGCACACTGAAATAATTCCGGTACAAAACACATACCAGCCCCTGTTGCTCGACTTCTGCATTTTTGGACAAAATCCGATCTTGGTACAGGCGTCCAATGTGTTTCACGTTCTCCCGCGAAAGCCAAAGCTCAAAGTTGAGTTCATTGCGCAGAAGTAGGACTTCACGTTGGAGACCAGAAATTGCCTGTGCAATGTAAGATGGAAGTTGTTCATTATAGGTATTTGGCTCTGACGACACATCGAAGGTGCGCTTCGTCGGAGAATTGCTCCCTGTAGGGAATAACAGGGATGACCACGCGGCTGTTGGGGCCTCAATCTCCACATCCAGATTGGATTTAAGCGCAACGGATGCCGTGATCATGCTCTCCAATGATACACGGGTTTTTGTTGCTGGCAATTCTGCATAGCCAGGGTGAGGTGTTGGTGCCGTCGAAGTGTCTCCGTCAAATATTGTACTTGAACCGAGAATCAACTGGCTCAGCAGCAGCCAACGCGATGTCAGCAGAGAACTGCTTGCTGCCTAGAGCTGTGTTGCGCACGTCAAGCATCGTGCACTCGCTCGCGATGCGAGAGACACTGTAATTCGCCCACGTATCAGGTTCTGTCAGCTCTTTTGTGCAATCTCCCCATATGACTCTTGCATTGACGATTCTTCCTCGCAAAAGCGACTGGAGATTGCATTCAGTTATAAGGATCAGAATAAATGCCCATTTCGCACCTCTGATTTGCTCCTTATGTTGTCCTCATCAAGTACATCTTCCCAACTAATAGAGAAGGGTGATTCATAACGCCTATCGTTAATGTACGCTGAGGGGCCACGTAGGAAGCGGAACAAGTTGCACGGAAAAAGATAGTAGAGGCAGGAAAAATAAGACCCAGGTGGTGGGGCGGAAGATGCGGCATTAAACATGAGCTCAAGCCTTTCCCAGCCAAGCTCAGGTCGCAAGGGCAGATTAGAGGAGGTAGTGAATTCGTTATGCGCTGCTGCTTGCGCATCGCCATTCGCAGAACCTTCGTCTGTGTCCTCAGCCCCCTCCTCGAACTGCTGGTTTAGGAACGGATCTCTCCTTCCAGCATATAATCCTTGCAAGAATTGCAAGAAGACGAGGGAGCATCATCTTCAGCTCCTCACATGCTTTAACAGCAAAGATAGGGAGAAGCTTGACCACGACAGTCAAACCAATGGTGCACACGGTCGAAGAATTGTCCAGCAGTAGCGAGTTGAGGAGGCTATCTAATAAAGGATGGTCGGCGAATGCTGCTGCGAGGGACTGGAATGAGGGACTCTGAAGTGTATCGATTGAGCAGGATCAATAGTTGAAGACGCGACGAAGGTGTTGCAAAGGAGTAGTTTATTGCGGACATGAAATCCTAAGTACGTCCTTCAGCAAGTCTGGATGAGGCAAACTGCATCTGTTGAATACCTGAGGCCGACGCAACCCAGACTTCACAAGGATATCTTCTAGATTGAACTTCCACAACGATCTTCTCTCCCTCTGTTCCTGGTCGAGTTCGGCCCACTCCAGCAAGTCATCACCAGATCCTTCATTGTATGCGTCCAAAACATAAAGGTCGAGGAGGCGACGTCGAAACTCGCCCACCTTCTCAGGATACCTTTCGTCTGTTCTATCTGCTGCTGAGATAATTAGTTCCTTTGCATGATTGACAGCCGGAGTGGAGAGCCGTGGTTCTCGCAAGGCGGGACGAAGAACAAGGTCGAACCACGTAGAGATGACCGAAATTGATGTTAATAAGGGTCGCAAGCGGTATAGGATGGCCAACAGCACTTCAGTATGTTGGAGGGAATTGTGGGTGATTGTATCGCTGTGGAATGATTGGAGTTCCTCTTCCAGTCGAAAGAGTAAAACATCTGGCTCTTTAGATGCAGCACATTCACGGACGAATTCGTCTACAGCCTGGAGAGCCTGTTCTAGTCGTGCATCATCGGGAGCTTCTTCTAATGTTATGCGGACCTGGTGGGACAGAGCTGTTATCGACATAAGCAAAGTGACCTCCGAGTCTGAGATCTTCAGGGTTCACTAGCTTTACATAAAAGTCACACCGCGGTCCGTACAAGCGCTCGCCACTCCGACTTCAAATTGTCAGATTTTACATGCCTAGTCATGATACTGATACAAGTTGTATGCTGACGGCCGACCTTCCAATAAAAGACTTGCACGATCTTACTTCTGAATTTGGGTTTCTTCCGGCTTGAATGTTACACCTGTACCACTCGCTTCCCATTGATCCGCTTTCTTATCTTTCTCATACGGCGGCAAATAAGCTTCACGCAGCTTCTTCTCCGCTGATGACGAGATCCCAGAGCGCTCATCCCGGCGACGGACGGCCTCGTCGCTGATCTGGTTATCACCAGTGTAAGACATCATAAGGTGAGGGGGTCCAAGCGGCAGTTCGGGAAACTTGTCGAAAGCCCACGTATGGATTGTCTTTCCATAAGTCTGCTGCAAGTGCAGCATAACTGGTTGCTCGGCTGATTCGTTCACGATACCTACAAAGAGATTAGGGCGGCTGCGGCATAGACCCTCCACACTACTCACTGGGAACAACGCCTTTCGTCTAACAGAAACAATCATTCAAATGATTCTCCCGTGCACCACCAAAGCTTACCTCGAGGCAAAGAATTCCGCTTTCCACCTGGCAAAGGCGTGAACTAAATGAAGGGAGGAATACTAGCTGGATGACAGACCTCATGCTTGTGTGAGTGCCAATACCTCTTCTCTTCTTCTGGGAGCGACTTGAAAATCTGCACAACAGCTAGTAAAGGACTAATGGTTGTCCTGAAAGCCCCGGTACCTGTTCAGACACGATATACTCAATGCCGATCAACCTAGCATCGGATGCATCGGAGTCGTAGATCACACACTAATGAACAGTAAACGGAACGAATCATCACACGTATTCAAAGTCCTGACCTGATGAAAATCCTTCGAGCGGTGGCTGCAAAAATGGTGAGACTCCACAGGACGCGTATGGTCGTGTCTGAGATGTGTTCAGTAGGAAGAACGAAGACGTGCAAGTGATATGCGCACGCGTATACGTGGAAAGCGCTCAAATGCTGTTGAATGTTGTTGATAGGGGTGAAGGTCATCATTGCCGCCTCAGCTGCGGAGGGTACCATGTAGCGGTAGACACGCTCGGTTTCTGTGCTCATGACGAAGGACTGAAAGAAATAGGAGTTGAACATGATTGTCTTGTCACTTTATATCTCACTGGCAGTCACTGGGCTGCCTGGGCATGACGTCGTAGCCGCGTCATGAAGAAATCATTTGAAGCGGATGAGGGAGGAAAAGGAGGACGTTAATTACACGGAAATCACCATCGTATTGAGGTGAACATTCATCGTAAATTTCTACGATGAATTCGTGGCTCTCATAAGAAGCGCCAACAATAATTGCATGCATGTTTTGGTGATGTCCAAGATGAGTCGGGGGTGATACGAGTGCGCGGTGCGGGGGGTTGCCTTTTTCGGCAAACGCCGAGTTCACAGGTTGACTCTGCTTGCTCGCTGTTGACAACAACGAGTACACATCCATCCAAAAAAACCTCCTAAAATCAAAGGTGAGCGTCATTTCAGACAATAAAGACTCAGGACACGTTACTCGTGAGGAAATGGGAGTTTTTGGATGGATTGGCAATGATCACTTCAGATGTACTTGAACACGTCACTGACATGTCCCTTAGATGTCCGCTAGCATTGAGGAACTCCCTTCGGACCACTCTGACCACGAGGAGGACCCAACCTCCCAGGCTGCTCTCGACAAAATTCAGTCTCGTTCAGAGCGAAAGGCCCGGAAAGCTCTTCTTGGTTTGGGTTTGAAGAAGGTCCCCAGCATCACCCGCGTGACCCTCCGCAGGCCAAAGAACGTGTTGTTCGTTCTCTCTTCCCCCGATGTCTACAAGTCGCAAAACAGCGACTGCTATATCGTGTTTGGTGAAGCGAAGGTACGTAAGACGGTCGGATATTTATGTTTTGTTGTTGATGTCTCGTTCCCATAGATTGAAGACATGAACTCGCAAGCTCAGATGTCTACGGCTCAGCAACTTGCTTCTGCCGGTGGTGCAGGTGCAGGGGTCATGAACCTTGAATCCTCTGGTGCGGCCGGTGAGGGCGATGACGATGACGACATCCCAGATCTCGAGGCGCCAGAAGATGACGGACCAGTTGACGAGACAGGTGTCGATCCTAAAGACATTGAGTTGGTCATGGCACAAGTCAACTGCTCAAGGGCTAAGGCCGTCAGAGTATTGAAAGAGAGTGGAGGAGATCTAATCAATGCCAGTGAGTCGATTTGCTCATCCCTTGACCTTTCTGGCTTAATGTTGCCAATAGTTATGGCAGCGAGCGAATAATCTTCGGTCTTTCTCGGTGCTCTGGTTTCTCGTCACTGTATCATATCACTGCTTTGCTCGTGCAAGTTATTCGCATCGGGCACGTCCCATATAGGATGATGAGTCAAAATACCCAGCACCGTAACTCGACATAATAATTTGACCGTTCCCATCCTTCTTGGACAATCTCAACGCCTCTGCATCCCTTAGCATTTGCGCTCTCCCGCGGTCCAACCATGAGTCCAAACTCTTCAGCTGCTTGAATTGTGAGCTGTTTAAGTTCGCCTTTCGCAAACATGTGATAGTATCTGTTGTGTACGGGAGTCTCCACCGCTGACGCTAGGATGGCTGGCGCGTCTTCCTTCGATATAACTGAAAAAGGGACATCGCCTCTGAATTTTCCTTTCGCAGTGTGCTGAGGCCGAGACATCACCCAGGGCACGAAAACATCTTCGCCAGTCGTAGGGTAGTGATCTGATCCATCGGTGTCACTAGCTGGGATCGATCGTTTGGATAGCTCATCTTGTTCAATAGCCCACACATAGATCATCGTGCGTCCATGGACTGGAGAGACGGCTTGTAAAAGACGCTACAGATCATGTCTTTAGGACCTTCCGTCTGGAAAGAAAAGTAGCCCTCACCTGAACGGCGAGCTTTCGACGGTCATGCGATGCCAGGTGATGGATCGTAGCTATAGATATGGCGTAGTCCTGTCAAACGGCGGTCAAGAAGAGTGATGGGTGGCAGCCATAATTTATTACTCACGAACACGCCTGATCTCCAACCGTTTCCAAGGACATCACCCCAAACAACCTCCCGAGTAATCAGACACCCAGGCTCACTCCCGGCGTGCTGGGCGATCTGGAGCAAGTTGCGACTCCGATCAAGGCCGATTGTTAGTACACTACCTGGGCGATCTGCAGGCAGAGGAAGATATTTTCCATTTCCTGTGCCCGAGTCCAGGCCAATCCAGCCAGTTGGGAGGTCAGAGAGAAATTTGGCTATGATGGGCCAAGGCTGCAAGACGCGATCAACATGTCATCATGATTGATTTTTCGATACAACAGTCCTCACCTTGTACCGAGTGGATGAAAAGTGAGAGGCAATCTGATCATACACGGCGTGAACGTGTTGGTCTTCGTGTACTTGGGGATCGTCGATGATCGTGACACTTTTTACGGGTTTCATTTCACCGATAGACTAGATCGTCGTGGTATGGGTGCGACATGGGTATTGGAAAAGTACTGAGTGCAGCATACACCTTCAAATGCTTCCTCATCAACACGAACACAACACCTCTTCATAGCATTAGATGAACCCCATTTCCTCATCTACCAGCTTAGAGAATTTACTCCCGTCGAAAGGAGGAAATGGAATTAGATCGCGAGGTTCGAATGACGCGATTGTCGATGCAAGGTCTCTGGCAGTCAAGTTCGTTAGACGACCTAGTTATGATAAACGAAATGGCCCACTGAATCGATGTCGCCTTTAGGTGACCCAGGATCTGAAGGGCAGAGGCTAATTCCTCTTGGTGGTTGTCCAGGAGAGTTGGATTGGGCACGACAATTAGAGGCTTTCCTAACCTCAAGACATCCAGAATTGTTCCCGATCCTTTCCCAGAGTTTAGGTTGTAGTTTGTTCGAGGACAGCAGACAACTTACCAGCATGGCTGATGACGAGGTCCGCTTGTTCGCACTCAACCTGAATGGAAGGCTTGAACCTCCATATCTGTATATCCACACCGTGTCGCTGTATAGTACAACTCTCTCCATTGAACTCTTCTGATTCAATGACGGAGTTACCGCGCTGAAGAATGAGGCGACCGTATCCCGAATCACGAAGTGTGCTGAGGACAGGTTCTGATATAGCGGCCCCTACAAGAGCATCGAACCTGGTTGAACCTACCGTTACGAATACGAGCATGAGATGGTTCTCGAGGGAGGCCCTCGAGGATGTGGTCCCCAGAAAACGTTTCCTTCCTGGTAATTAGCGAATGCCGCTGGTCTCGACTCGACTGAATTTAGCTCAAATGATCATGACTCGAATTTTTTTCTTATTCCTTCTATCCAGACCGTGATCACGATAGTCGACAGCGCTCTGCCATGGGATATACGCTTTGTGTGCTAGGTAAGTGAAAGGTCGTATATTATATTATATGGGCTTCATGGACAGTTTGCTAGGATGTGGGACTATGGGGATCGCAATCATCTCCGGGGTGATCACCAGTTTGCAATCCAAGCTGAACACACTTGAGATCCCCAAGTGGGAGTCGCATACGCCTGGTACATGCACTCCCACAGCTGACTCTCCTGATCCTTCACTCCCGTCCATTTTCACCGCAACCGTGACAAGGCTAGAGAGTGCACAAAAGCTCCAACATATATTTGGGCTCCTGGGAGGTCTTGGTACTTCTGTCCAAGTTGTTGCCGGCGAGAACCTTGCAGCTGTTCAACAAGCAGATGTTGTGATCCTATGGTGTGCATCATCAGTCCGTCAATATGTCGTTTTCCTGAATGATCTTTAGTTGCAAGCCTCATCAGGCCCATACTATCCTCTCACAGAATGGAATGCAGGAAGCTCTGGCCGGTAAATTACTCATCAGCATTCTTGCTGGTGTGACTATCCTCCAGCTTACTGGATGGGTCCCCCCGACAACCAGGGTTGTCCGTGCAATGCCCAACACTCCATGCAGGGTACGTGTATTTCCGGCATCTCCATCTGTGAACAATCTCTGAGAACTGCGCACATAGATTCGAGAAGGTATGACTGTAGTCAGCAACCTACCAATATCAGACTACGCCGAGCTCGATCGGTCTATCATCTTGAATATATTCTCGTCTATCGGACGCTGTCGTTTTCTCGAGGAAAAAAATTTCGACGCATGCACTGCACTTTCTGGGTCTGGTCCTGCCTTTGCATGTATTTTCTTGGAGGCTATGGCAGACGGTGGTGTCATGATGGGCCTCCCGAGGGCAGAGGCCCTCGAATTGGCAGCGCAAAGTGAGCTTACTCGTCGCACAAAATAATCTGACTTATTGTTTCAATAGCTTTGCAAGGCGCGGCACGGATGGTTCTCCAAGCAGGAGCTCATCCAGCTCAAATAAAAGATTCAGTCACAAGTCAGTGGCTCCTTGCCAAAAGTTGTTGATTGTACTCATAGATGCTTTACTTGCCAAACAGCTCCCGGCGGATGTACAATAGCGGGCCTTCTAGCTATGGAAGATGGTAAAGTTCGCTCAACCATCGCTCGTGCAATTCAGGTCGCGACAGAACGCGCTAGCGAACTTGGCCAGCCAGCGAAAAAATAAAATGATATTGTCAACATTGACCTCGTCATCTAAAAGATAATGTCTACTGTTGCACTGTAGAAATGTATCCCAATCAAGTCTTCAAAACCTCCGTTTGATGTGGAGGATCGACGACTGCGAGGGTGGCTGCGCACACGGGCTCAGTCATTGTTTACCTATTGCTCCTGTAAAATGAGGACGGTCGTGTGAGTCAACGACGCCGCCCAGAGTGTCGAGGAGCAAGAATCTACTGATAGATCTCGCGCGGCGTCCAACAAAATACATTTATTCATCTATGGTGATAGATGATTAGCATAGTCCCTGCAATCACCATATACTACTCACCTTAACTACCTAACATCAATGATCCAGGTCAGTTAAATGAGGGATAGTGATGTTAAAATTATTCGAGAGGATATATCCTGCGTGTGAACCTCACTGCTCTCTGAGCCTTAAGCTCGTCCACGAGGGCAAGCGAGTGGGGCAAAAATATGTCACAGGATGACTTTTATATCGCTCATAAGAATGAGCGCCCCTCCGTATGAAAGCAGAGAGACGCTAAAGTGACAGAGCTGTGATTTGCGGACTTCATCGGTTACGAAGAGGCGAGGAATCAATGTGATTGCAATCGTAGAATACAGTGGTATCTGGTAGGTCGAGGTCAGCATCAGTGGCCAATACCATTGAAGATGTGCTTACGATGCAATATACTACCGGTCTGGATGTGCGATTTGACATTCAGTATCATGCATCACGAATAGATGAATAAGGAGGACTCACAAAACTCGTGAGTATCGTCTGAGCGTTTGACGGTTTGCTGTTGAAGAAGGAAAAAGCTGTGAGAGTTTTATACACATTCGCGAGACCAAACAAGGTACAAACAACTTACTTTCCACGCCTCTTCGAAATCGACAGGAAGAATAATATATCTGTTCTTCCGTACAGCTGTTGGACGCAGAGCGATTACTAGGAATGCGGAACTGCCAGAAAAAAATAACTGACCTTGAAGACCAGCTGCCTGTGCGATAGAAGATATCTCTGCAGAAGATAACCGGTCTGGTCTTGACACATCTGGATGATATATTCAGTAAAGCGATAGCGTTATTGACGAAAAATTCCGCATACAATCTTCGAGGTCTACATCTGGACCAAGATTCATTTTGCTAGTCACAGCTTGGAATATGAGACGCTTTTCACGCCTCGATGGTAGAGGGAATTCAATCTTCCTGTCGAGCCGACCAGGACGAAGCAAAGCAGGATCAAGTGTGTCTGCACGGTTCGTGGCCATAATGACCTATCAATGATGGCAAAGAATTAAGGAAACCCGAAAATCCAACTGGGAAGTGTATGTTTACCTTGACGTTGCTTCCTTGATCGAAACCATCCATCTGATTGAGAAGCTCCAGCAGAATACGCTTGCACTTCTCTGTCCGCTCCTGTTTGGGCATCGAACCGCTTGGTTGCAATAGCATCTATCTCGTCGATGAAGATGATGGCAGGGGCGTTCTCCCTGGCAAGTCGGAAGACGTCACGGACCATACGAGGACCTTCTCCTAGATATTTCTGCACGAATTCACTGCCAACCACACGAATGAAAGCGGCAGTTGTGTGATGTGCGACTGCTTTCACAAGCATAGTCTTGCCCGTACCTGTACATCGTCGTTAGAATGCGCCACCCGAGCTTGGAAGCAACGTACCAGGTGGACCATAAAGCAAGACACCGCGAGGTGGGTCTATGCCAATCTTTTTGTAAAGATCGAAATGCGTGAGGGGAAGCTCAACCGCTTCACGTATTTCCTGCTTCTGCAAGTCCATTCCACCGATATCTTGGTAAGAGACATCAGGCTTTTCCTCCTTTCCAAGCATGGCTATTGAAGAGTCGGCTTCCGGAGGAAGGATGTCCACAAGGGCATTTGAATGTCGGTGAAGGGCAACAGACGACGAGGGCTTGAGCAGCTCTCGGTCCAATGTCGACAAAATGCGCACGACGTAATTCGAGCCCGTGGTCGAACCCACGATACCAGTGTGCTGGTCGATTGCCTCGAGGAATTGTCCGATGACAAGTGGGACAGATTTGATGCGCTTCACCTCTTCCTGTGCACGAATCAGCTCACGTTTGAGATTCGCTTGCTCGTCCTTTATGTAGCTTTCTTGGATGTCGAAGAGCTCTAGGTGACGCGCGAGTTTCTTGTACTTGGTATACAAATCTTCCTCTTGTAATTCTTTATGGAGAGCGGCCTTCTCAGTCACGACAGACTCGAAGGTAGGCTCCTGATATTATTCTGTGAGAATGGACATCCTCCTTGATCACTGAAACACGTACCTCTCTCTGAATTTCCATTCCTACGTCCTCCATGATGTTAATTACAGTAGATGTTTTGGCGTATGGTCCAGATGCGAAGTCCTGAATGAAGCTGACGCGTTGGTAGGTCGTGGAAAATAATTTCCTTTCTGATCATGTACATACTTCCAAGCCAGTCTAAGTCTTCTTAGTGTCTAGCTTTCTGACCATGGCGCACGTCGTTCAGCCTCTGGATCAGCCTTCGAACTACAAAGACTCTCAGAGCAGAATAGAGCGCGCGAAACAGAATGACCTCCTCTCCAAATCCACAACATTATACGTAAGGTTTTTCCCTTGATATGCCTCAGCATAACTCACTGTCCTCACAGATTGGTAATTTAAGTTTCTATACCACAGAAGAGCAGATATACGAGTTGTTCACTAAATGCGCCAGCCCTGAGGACGGTGGGGGTATCAAGCGAATTATCATGGGCCTTGACCGAAACACACGGTTTGTCTAGTCATAGTTATATGCAGTCGACCGGAAACTGACGCTAGGACCTGACCAGCACACCATGCGGGTTTTGCTTTGTGGAGTACTACACTCACGCAGAAGCCCTTGCCAGCATGAAGTATGTTAGCGGCACCAAATTGGACGAGCGTATCATTCGATGTGATCTGGACCTGGGCTATAAGGAGGGCAGGCAATTTGGACGGGGGAAGAGTGGTGGTCAGGTACGAGACGAGCACCGCCAGGATTATGATCCAGGACGAGGCGGATGGGGTGCACAAGCGCAGAAGCTCGAAGCTGAACGCCGAAGAGAAGTGGAGGAACGGTACGCGGACGCGCAAGAAGGACCTGGTGCTGTTGCTGGTGGAGGCGGTGACTGGAAAGAAAGCGAAACGGTGGCCCCTTCACGGAAACGCGGACGGTCACCAGACGATGAAGGAGACAACGTTCGCATGGTACTGTTCATCCCGGTTCCAGGTTATTCCATTATTGACAATGTTGCAGGGTCATCATCGTTCACGGGATGACATGGAAGTTGAACGAATGTGAACGTACTAACTGTTACGGTTTGATTTCCTCACACTCTTACTCTTGGCACGAGACAGACATCAAAATGTGAAACTATACGATAGTAATTTATAAGATGCATGAGCCGATGGTCAATATACGACACGAGCGCGTAGTTGGTATCTCCTTCCCCAGCGTTCTGGCTCATAATATGTCATGTGTAGTTGCCGTACAAGACGATGAGCTTCGGCAGTTGATGTGGGCCGAACCAAGTACCGCGAATACAAGGAGAACGTGTTGGTCGCCCTGTAGGTAAAACCATGTCTCAGTCGCGGTTTGCAGTCATAAAACGAAACGTACAGCTCAACTTTGACGGCAGCACTCTTACCGTCCATATTGTCCAGCCGAAAATCACGCAAGTAATTCTCAACAGCTTCTCCAGATATCTTTCCCGGAAGGCCCCAGATCACAACATGCTTCATGCGGGAGAGAATCCCGCCATGAGGACCATTGCCAGAGAAAACCTTCCGTTGCGTTCTGGTCTTGTCCAGCCGTCCACTGTGGCCGGACCGCGGGGGAGGGGATGACACGGCATGTATCGGTAGACTGCCCACAGATGCTTTGTCGAGTGCTTGCATGTTCTTGTGCAAGTGCTCTGTATGGGCGAGGGTGAGGTATGCACGTCCTGTAGGAAGGAAGCGGTGATAGTCGATGGCGACTAGTGAAACAAAAGGAACTGCGTTATATGCGTCGGGTTTTACAGGTAACAAGACTGACCATCCGTTACACCTAGAAGTTGGTTGCGAGTGCATAGTCTGCGCAAGTCGGTGAGGAGAGCTGAACGCGGTAGCTCTCGCAGCTGAATATGTGTTCTACCCTCTGAGAAAGATTATACTATTTGAAAAAGAAAAGATTATCTGAACGTACCATCCACTAGCCGTGGAAGAGCACTCGTGCGCCGAATTGCTGTTGTGAACATCCGGAGAGTGATGAAATCGAAAGACAAGAAATTGGGTTGTGATTCAAATATTCATGAAGGACAGACACCACGTGATCACATGCACTTTAGACAGTGACCATGTCAAGCAGGCACGACGGAAGAAGGCGCGAGCGCAGCTGGGAAAGAGATGATAGGGATCGCGAGCGGGGCAAGGATCGCCATTCACGAGGAAACAGAGCTGGAGGTCAAAGGGATGGCGGTCGTAAACGAGACAGTAGGTCCCGTAGTCCAAGAAGGGGTACGTCAAAAGTGTTCTACAGTGCCACATAAACGGCTTATACTACTTATACAGACAGGCGAGATCATGACAGGGATCACAGAGATCGAGACTATAAGAGCTCGCGAAGAGAGGATCACGACCGCGACAGCCGCAGAGATGACAGACGACCTGAAAGACGTGATGAAAGACGCGATGAAAGGCGCGAGCCTCCACCAAGAGACAAGGAACCAAGAGACAAGGACCCGAAAAATTATCGTGACCACCGACAACAAGTTGGCAGGCATGATGCTGAGAGGGTTCCAGAAAAGCCCTCTCAAGCTAGAACTCCACCCCCAGGTTAGACTCTCATGCTGCCCTGCGACAGCAGTTCTCATTGTTGTCATTGATTTCAGCCCCATCTGCTGATGCCGGTCCCTCCTCTTCTCAAAGGAGACTGAACCTTGATCCAGATGCCCTATCTGAAGAAGGGGAGGCCATGGATGCCACCAACGCCGATGAAGAGGGTATGATGGCTGCAATGGGGCTCAAAGGTTTTGGCACCACGAAGGTATGTTGGTCATTTAACTTGCTACAATATATAATTCACCTTATTCTCAGGGCAAGCACGTCGAAGGCAACCAAGAAGGTTTCGTCGATATCAAGAAGACCAGGACATGGCGTCAGTACATGAATCGGTTAGTTATGCGAGCGCATTCGCACGTTTTGTTACTCATACTTCCTTCTAGCCGTGGAGGATTCAACAGGCCACTGGATAAAGTTAAGTGAGTAGCTCAACTCAAGCTCGCCGCAAGATAAGTTGCATTTCCTCGCTTGTAAGAGACAGCTTTCACTTCGACGCAGTATGTTCTATAGATGTTTGCTTCATCTTTCCTGGTGCTTTTGGAAATATATGCGAAGTCCAGATTTTTGAGAACTTAGTACATGAGAAAACGTCTAATCGTTCAACAATTGGTGATGGTACAAACGGCATACATAACGAGACGTATTCAGAAGTATGTGAAAAAGAAGAATCATGCTGACAGAGAAACATCGGCGCTAACATCGAGGGTCTGGAAACTCCCTTGGACGACATGAACTAGAACCCGTGCAGCTTGATGGTGTTCTTCGGAATGCCCTCCTCCGTGAGGAATTTGACAATCTTAAGCCTCTGATCACCCTGCAGCTGGATGACTTGACCCATTTCCTCGTCGTCAACGAGGGTGCCGTTGCAAGCAAACTCCTGTGGGAAATTGTTGGCGCCTGAAAAGTGTAAAAGCGTAATTACTCACCTTCTTGAAAGCTTTCAAGAGTTTTTTGGGATCATACTCTGCAGACAACTCAATCAGTTAATGACTTGATGGCGAAAAGCCCTCAACCTCACCCTTGGGTAATCCCTGCAACGTGGTCAAAGTCTTCCTTCCGTTCCTTTGCTGAATACGGATGTGAAGGTAATTCTGCTGGGATCCAACGTCTTGGTTGCCTCCGAGAGGATCACCCTCGTCAGCAAAAGGATCTGAAAAGCGCCTTGTCAGCCAACATCATTGAGAAAAATCGGTTAAACAGGCTCACCGAAAGAGTTCAGGTTCTGCACGTTCATGCGATGTGGAGAAATATATAGACTTGTGAACTGAGTGGGGATGTATTGAGACAAGATGGTCGTTAGAGAAAGAATGGACTCGATACTTTGGTGTGGCTCCGGAGTTGGATAATCAGTGATTAGTCAGCATCTGGGCTTCATTCCACAGGTGGCCACCGGAAGCCCGTCTGACATCGATGATCGTTGAAGGGACTAAACGCAAAAAACCTCCGACTTTTGGACATCTTCCATTCAATAGAGGTGGGCTCTTCCAGCAAGTTTCGTCTCATGGTTATACTCAAATTATTTTTTCAGCCAAAAAGCTCAAGCAGTCATGGGTTGAGAGCACGAAGATAAAGTCTCAGTGGAAAGCCCAGAAAAAGCGGGAAGGTGTTCTTCAACGCAAACCTGAAGCACCTTCCAATGGCGACCCACCCCTGCACACAAGGAAAAACCTGATGGCAGCGACCCAGAAGAATCTGGTTCCTCGCACTTCCAAGAATCAAGATGTTCATTCTGACGCTCATCCCGAGCGCAAGCAGCGACAAGTCTCAAATAGCTCAGCGGATGGCGGAATTTCACTTCGAGAACTCGGCAAACAAGCTTATTCACGCAACTCCCTTCATACGTACAAGGCGAATCCTAAAAGACATGATGCAAAACCTTCTCGCGGTGCCAATCAGCAGAGAGGCAGCACCAGGGGAGGGCGCGGTGCTTCCTTTGGAGATCGGGGGCGCGAGAAGGGGCAACCCAATATGAAGTATCGGATGACGGCCGTGCTCGAAAAAATCAAGCGCGATTTTACTTGAATGAGATAGATACACCCCTGGTGCGTACCTTGACGCCGAGTATGTGACACAGCTCTTACTGTTTCGTCCCCGGTTCAGATGCAAGCACCGTCAACCTATATTTTCCTTGTCCCCCGCTCCGTCCGCCATTCTTTGATCACTGATCTCCATATCATGTTGACCCTCTCCTCTTACAAACCTTGCCTCCAGGCTATCCAAGAATGGCTTTGAGCCCACTGTAGTAACAGCTGTAAGAGCTGTTGGATGAGTGCTCAAGTGCCCTGGGCTTGGGTCGTCCAATTCGTCTACTAGGCCAAATGCTTTGGGTGGCATCCCTTCCAAGGGTTCGACGTGCCCCATAGATTCCATGCCACTTAGTGTTAGTGGTGACGGAGGAGGACTTTGTGACTTTGAACGTCGTGCATCTTCGTGATGAAAAAATATGGGAGAGAAGAGTGGAGTAGTCGGTGCTGATAGTAAGCCAGCTGTCATGGATAGTGAGGATATCGTTGGGCCGTCTTGGCTGGATTCTTCCGCGGGGAAAGCGTTCCAGGATGATGTAACAAGCAACGATTTCTCTACTGCTCGAAGATACTTTCCGAGAGCTCTATAATGCTGTTTCGGCCGTACGCAGAGCTCACAGACGCGTTGTATTGTGAAAGGAGGATCGCTAAACCAATTTGCGATTAGATATCGCCAATGACCGCAGATGCATGCGTACTCATCAAATTCATGCAGTTGCCTGAAAATGAACGATTTGATCTCGCCTGCTTCTTGCTGGTTCATGTACGCTTTTGGTACCTCGATGTGGTTGAGATCATTCTGTTCGCGAAGTGGGAATGGCGGTAACTTCAAGTTACCAGCTTTAAGGAGATCCTCAGGCAGCGGTTGAAATTCCCCTGTATTGTGAGGCAGTGGATCCGCTAGAAAGAGGGCGATATTCTGAATGTCGAAAGTTAGGTTCAAAGAGATTGGTTAACATCAAACAAGCTGTATCACCTCATCCACCTTGTATTTGATCATGTCGCGTAGCAGGTCCCATTCTGTCCTGAAAAAATAGACTTGATGAGTTGTAAACGGGTGGATTGGTTAACTAGAAGAGCGCACTTGGGCTCTTCTACGTCAGAGTCAGCGATTTGCTCTAAAACTGCGTCATAATCTAGGTGAGAGGGTGGTAAATTTAGGACCTCCTGGTGGGTATAAAACGCGCCTACCTAGGTTTCCAATGGAAGTCTTGTGATATGTCATATGCGCTCTCTATCATGGACGTCATGTTTGCAGTTGATGGAGTCTGGATTGAAATTCGGACAGCCGCGGCTACAGTGCTATGGGGTACTGTCAGATGCTCTGCAGACCTCTGTGCGCCTAGTATAGTGCTTCCGAATTTTCCGTATGCTGTCCTCGGTCCGAGCAGGAGTGGCGTCGGAGCAAGCGTGGTTGAAACGTTTCTTGCCAAGCCTGAGGCCTGAGTATTGTAACACAGCGGCTAATTGGAATGTCTTACATACGATAAGCTTAAGTATAACTTGCTCCCTGCTCCCATGCATGCCTGCTGTTCCCTAGCTTAACCCTGTAGCAACTCATTGGCGAGCAATTTCACGACAACCAACGATGGCCTCCTTCAAATTTTGGGAGAACCCAAATTATGAGAGGACCACCAAACGAACTGACAACAAGCGGCGGATGAAATTACTCAGGTCCTATGCTCCCGATTGGTCCGTCCATCAACTTCATTCCATACTCATATTAATGTGACCCGTCTCTGTGCAGGACCATCACAATTCTTTTGGCGTACGGTCTCCCGCTCGTGCACCGAATCCAAAGTTTTATTGACGGCCAACAGGATCGTTTTCTTCGCCCTCGACGGCGTTCACGGCTTTCGACGAGAATTTTCGGTGCATGACGAAACGTGAGATCCTATATTATTTCACCAAGAACGATTACTAATATGTTCAATGCAGCATACTTTTCCCGTGAGTTGGGACATAGCTCTGACCTGCGTCAAACGCCCTGACCTCGTTCCAGGTTTGCAGTCCAGGAACGTGTTCCGGTAGGCTTCATAACGGGTCCCTCAAAGTACATCTTAATCTCAATTCGCGATTAGGATATTGCCCTGTACTTCATTGCAATTGTAGCGCCGCTCGTCATTCAACTGGTGGTGAATTTACTCACCGTTCGGTCGTTCTGGGATTACCACTGCAGCGCACTCGGGCGTACGTTATTTTAATACATGACTTCTTCACAAAGCTTACCAAAATGTGTAGTCATTCTGGGGCTTGCCATCACAGGGGCCATCACTCAGTTCACGAAGATCACTGTTGGTCGCCCCCGTCCAGGTTGGTGCTATACAATCCTCCCTATCGTGCAGATTTTTACGAGGGCCTATAGATCTGCTTGCCCGATGCATGCCGATTCCAGGCTCCTCGGACCCTACTTTTGGACTCTCGACAGATGCAATATGCACAAACACCAATACAGCTATCATGATCGATGGTTGGAGAAGCTTCCCTAGTGGTCACTCCAGCTGTAAGTCATTATGCCAATACGTTTGTAAACAGGTTGTGAGATATTTCCAGTGTCCCATGCCGGACTGGGCTTCCTCTCGTATTATTTGGCTGGAAAGATGCACCTGTTCGATACCAGAGGCCACGCTGTAAGTGAACGAATGTCCTCCACCCCGGCGACGCACTAACAATATATTTCTTAGCACAAAGCCTGGATCGCCGTTACTCCTATCTTTGGAGCCATCTTGGTCGCGATTTCCCGCACCATGGACTACCGACGTTAGTTAATGTCTCAGTATTTATTGTATTTGACCTCATCTACTTCTTCACAGACCACTGGCACGACGTCCTAGCTGGATCCATCCTCGGACTGGTTGTTTCGTATTTCGCATATCGCCAATACTTTCCTCCACTATCATCGCCGATGTCCCATAAGCCGCATCCCCCGAGAGTACAACGTGAAGAGGAACTGCCTACTGTCAACAACCACAGTCTTTCCTACACAGATGGCATGGATGGAGATGAAGTGGAGTTGGTTGGTGGTGGTGTGCGCAAGCCTGATCCAGCTCTCACTGGGAGCCAAGGCGAATATGAGGTCAACAGTGGTGCACCCCGCCTTTAAGTGTTTTTCAATATTCACTGGACATTTCATAACTTGTTTTTTCAGTATCCTTTACTGGACTATTTCTATAGCAGTACATAATCATTCGTATTGTATGTATGACATGGGGAAGAACCGTCACTGCGACAAATGAGACCAAATTTGAGTTCAGACGTGCGCGTGAGGTCTGCGACTTCAAGTTGTCATCAAGCCTTTGACATGCGAAGCGTTGAGTCATATTAACCCCAAGTAGACTATCAGGTTCGTCATCGACCTCGACGTACAAAATACCTCGACGCACAACATTTGCTCTTCCAAGGAAGTCTTCATAACATGGAATCAAGAGCCATCAACTTTGGCGCAGGTCCATCTGCTCTGCCTGCCTCCGTGCTTCCAGGAAGCCACCAAAGGCCTCCTGAATTTCAACGGAACTGGTATCGGCATTGCCGAGATTTCGCACCGCTCCAAAGAATTCACGACGTATCTACAATGTGTCGAACAAAACATTAGAAAGCTTCTCGACGTCCAGCCCACCCACTCCATCTTGTTCACTCAGGGGGGTGGATCCACATCAGTTCTCGGCCGTCGTGCTGAACATGCTGGCTCGACACCGCCTCCTCCACCCTCAGTTGAAAGACGAAGACCGTGTACTTGATTATGTCGTCACAGGGTCCTGGAGCAAAAAGGCAGCCGAAGGAGGCTAGTCGCATGGGAGGAAGCACCGTTCATATTGCAGCCGATTCTCGCAAATACTCTCAAGACCAGAAATCCTTTGACAACATCCCAACTGCAGATGCATATTCCTTCTCAGAAGATCCAGCTCTCATTTACTACTGCGCCAATGAGACCGTCGACGGCGTGGAGTTCTCGGCTGAGGAAACCTCACCAGCCTCCTTTCCCTTCCAGCTTCTCCCCAAAAATGCACTTCTCCCTCTTGTCGGGGATTATTCCTCCTCCTTCATGTCAAGGCCCATTCCCCATCTCTCAGATCCACGCCATCATATATGCTGGCGCGCAGAAAAACGTTGGCCCCGCCGGTCTCACCATCTTGATCAGTCAGGAATGATTGTATCGTCGACGTTCGACGCCGCTGCGAGGCTCGGGGCGATTCCAGTCCCAATCTGCCTTTCGTACAAAACGCTCGCGGATCATAACAGTCCTGTATAACACTCCCCCGGTGCTCTCCATTTACATTACCGGTCTCGTTCTTGAGTACATGCTTCAGCTGGGAGGGTTGGACTATTATGCGAGCCTCACAAACCGGAAATCGAAGAAGCTGTATGATGTGCTGAAGGATGGTGACACCAAAGGCATCTTTAAAGGTAAAGTAAAGGAGGGCTCTGGTAGCCAGATGAATGTTGTATTCGACGTCCTCGGTGAAGGGCTGCTAGCCAAGTTCATTGCTGGCGCAGAGGAGCGAGGCATGAAGGGTCTCAAGGGCCATCGGTGAGTGCCTGCCTTTGAGCGTCATTCAAGACCATGTTTTCATTGGTTTTATCCACGCAGTTCCGTAGGAGGTATGGAGGATGTCATTTCTATGCATAGTTTTGTCACTGACGTTTCATTTGTCAGGCGTCCGAGTGTCCATATACAACGCCGTGACAGAAGAAGAGGCGGATCAACTCATCTCGTATATGGAACAGTTCGCAGAACAGCACGAAGTTAACAAAGAGTGAACAAGGCATTAATAGGAAAATCATGGGTAAATTGACGGCTCGGACCAAAGTTTAACGTGCAGCTATCCATCTGTATTACCCAGCAACCAGACAATACGCCAGGCCTCAACTGCATGGATGTTTTCGTGATAATTTGATTTTGAGAATCTGATCTAGCACAGACGGAAAGATTTACTAGGCGTACCCGACCTGATTCGGAGCTGTTCGAAGTGTTTCTCTTCAGGCGTCACAACGATAAGGTCGATAGTCGTCGTCAACTTGTGGCCTCAGAGACTAGCAATGGTCACTGGCGTGAGGAGAGTCATGAACTGTTCAATAGATCTCAAAGGACGTATTCAAGTGAATCAATAACCTCGTGATATAAGACTGTATGAAGCTTATGACACATTGACAGGATGACGAACTATAATGCCTGGAGCGACAGACTCTACATTATCCAGGAGCCATTCCTGAAGAATATACTCGTTTTCATCCATTTTGGCCTGGGGAGCATGATGGATAGTTTGAAGGCAAGTTTCCGCAATTTTCCAATTAGATTGGTGCGACGGTGGGGGTTTTTCGAGGTCAGCGTTCCCATACCGAAACCTCCATATAAAGGCAGATTTTTTCTCCCCGCATCCTTTAGCATCCACTCTCAGCCAGTCATCAAGTGGTCGGCCATTGCTCGACAGCTTGCCGCCGTGGTACCTAAGACAGACCCAGACAAGGACCCAGACGAGCGATTCAGCATCATGCCGATACAAGTGTGTAACTTTGCCTGAGATGGCATCTTCCGTGAGCAGGTCAATTGCCATGAATGGGACTGTTCCTGTGCGCTCCTTGCCGCTAGGCCCATCAGGTTCAATCGATGATAAGTCGTAGTCATTGAGGACCCCGATCCATTGGCCGTTCAACCAGTAGACCATGAGATTACTAGGACTGACATCCCGATGATGGACATCGTGCTTCCAGAGGGCATAATGACCTATCGGCGCAGTTAGGGACAATGAAGAGCACAAGAAAAATCAGACCTACATAGCACAACTTGCCACCATGCGCTGAGAAATTCCTCTCCGCCCAGGGACGTGATCGGGACAAGCTTCCTGAACACGACGATATACAAAACGCGACTGCCCCGTTCAGCGTCAGGGTCTTGAATTCCTAGCGTCCTCTTGATTTTCGACGTGGACGTCTCGTCAAACCTGTGGAACCAGACCATGTCCGGGATGTGGCCCTTCACTGTTGACTCCTCGCTCGCAATGGCATACACGTTCGGGAGTATCTCGTTCTCGCTCTGACGTCGTTCTTCTGGCCAATAGAGCTTGGCAACCAGTTCGTTGATATCGTTACCACAAACATCCCTCTTCTTCTTGTCCGAAAGATACTTGCTTTGGATCGAAAAGACATTGGTTGCGCGGCCGCGCAGACCGAAGTGAGTCGCGCGTGTGTCAGACTTCAAGTCAAATTTGAGGTTGATAACAACGTCACACGAAACTCCAGGCACATGGGTGAATTTCGAATTATGGCCCCATTGCTCCTCCCCCGTGCGCTGCACAGCAAGCAATAAGATAAGGAACCGAGGAAGATCCTTAATAAAGTTAATGTCAGCGCATTGAATGGCATCCTCCCGATCAAAATACCAGATGTAGATGATATCGTCTAGCACAGAGGATCAATTTCACGAGAGGTCTACAATATTCAGTCGACTTACTGTTCACTACATAGGAGATGACGCACTGCAGCGCGATGTTGGCCGCGAATATCTCCGCAACATACAAACCATTCTGAACGTTGGGATGAATCCTTTGGGGTTCCTTTTTGGGTTCCTTCTGGTTCGTGCGGTTCTCGTTGGTTTTCTTAAGGCGCTTGGAAGCGGGTTCGCTGGGGTCTGACTGATCGGATTTACGTTTGCTGTCTGATTTTGTTTGCAGTCGCTCGGACGCACCCGTGCCCCGTGCTGAATCGCGAAGGTCAGCAATGAAGCAGTAGGTAGACGCTATGTGACTTACGTTCATTCGATGGCTTGTTCGAGCTTCGAGCAGGAGCCGCACCCGTTGGCTCAGGGTTCTCCGTTCCATTCCAGAGGTTCAAATACTTGAATCCTGGCTTAGGGGGAGCGTATTTCGTTACTTTGTAAGGCAATACTGGAGGAGCCAGAGTGGGATTGCGTTTGAACTCCAGGGTCGAGTGAACATCGATCCAATTGAAGTTGCCGTGAGGCACGGTCGCCGCTTTGTTCGCGTAAAACTCCTTCTTAGCCCCTTGGTTTTGATCTTCGTCGTTGTTACCCGTAATACACTGGTCCTTACCCTTACCTTTACCTTTAGCCTCTCCACCCTCCGCCATGCCCTTCGCCGCTTTCCTAGAGACGAGAATGACGTCAGGCTTGCATGTAGACATTGTATCCTGGTGCATTTGCTTCATGTCCTTGTTATTATGATGAAACAGGATATCGGTCTCGTTGTGTGGAGGAGCGGGTAGTCCGGGAACTTCCAAGCTGCTCAGTTTGAGGAGTGCAGCACTGGCTGCACATACAAAGGACGGGTACGAATTTGGCTCTACGGTGCAATTGGCACTGGACAAAGGCGTTCAGCTCCTTTCACACTATGTGAACTCCCTACTTACAATTCAGTCAAGTTTTCTGTGATTTCTCGAGTATTGCTACAGATGTCCAGGACGGCTTTAAGAGAATCTTGAAGTAATTTCGACTTCTCACTGCTGGGGCGCTCTTCGAAGCCACAGAGGAGCTCCTGTAGCATTGCGTCGGCATCGCATTCCCTGTGGTTGTCGATATCCCGAGTGATCCATTGGCGGACATCATTGACCCTGCGTGCATTGCGAAGTTCAATACTGGTGGCCGAGAAAACAGAAGAATTGACATACCCAACACCTAGAGTACTGACGTGTTCGCCGACAGCGGCAGAACCGACTGTAAGTGGGGTAGAGTTGAGCCCGGAGGTAGAATTACCGCCGTGAAGAGGCGTCTTTGGCGCAGTGGCGCCAGCAACACTAGTGAGGGCTGCCATGATAAAAAGGTTACTACTGTTAGTAAATAAAAGTGAATTCGTTGAAGGCAAGAAAACGCAGTTTGCGGCTCGCTTTTAAACCAGAACAGCGCTATTGTTCTAACGTGAATTCAAGGCCATAATCGATACCTGGAACTTCGAATGTAGATAAGGAGCCACAGTCACGGTTCACATCATGATCACTGCCACCATCCACTTCTTTCGATCATCTGGCGCCCACAAACGCCCATCATGATCATCACTTCGATTGGTTTTTTTGTTCCAGGCGCACAAACGGAACAAGAGCACTCAAATCTACATTACTACGATCATTATTCATGCACATGCATCACGCTTCAATATTTCAATTCTCAACGACGTCCATCGCTGCCATCGTGATTTCTCCAACAAGCCGCATAATTGCAGCCTCGTTCTTTTTCTAGCGTGTGATACCACTTACAGAGGAGTCAAATTCGCAAATCAACTGTATCACCAACATGATGCCGTCGGGTTTCGGAGCCGCTCTCCTCGGACCTCGTCCGCGGTGCCGCCGTGGTTTGTCTTTTTTTTTTTGGTGGGGCGATGTCGCCTACTTAGCAACTGACAAGGTCAATTCTAGTAGATATATTTGGGGGACGGGCAAGAATGCAGTGTGGGACTCAAGGTATGTAGAACCCTGGCCACGCTTTCTTCCCGTATCTCATAGACAGAAAGACTTACTAGGCGTAGCCGACCTGATTCGGTGCTGTTCGAAGTATTTCTCTTCAGGCGCCACAACGACAAAGTGGATAGGCCGATAGGCGAATGGAGTTATTCACGTAATCGTTATCAACTTGTGGCCTCAAGAGACTAGCAATGGTCACCAGCGTGAAGAGTCAGGCTGCGCTGGAGAAGATAGATATACTAACGGATGCGCTCCAACTCATCCCACGCAGAACTATACGGTACAATTAGGTAATGATTCGACGATCAATGCGCAATACTTACTGTATTTTAGGAAAGCCCGAGGACAGGCAGGTCAAAGTCAAATCATTCGTTTTCAAACAAGTCGGAGTCCGGTGTTTACCTTTGTGTTCATCCGTGCTGTGTTCTGTGATCATTGCAGGAAGCCCCTATTTTCATCGTCTCCTTCGCCTGACTCACCTCACCAATGGATACCAAGTTTGAACTCTTTGACGATAGCAAGTCAGATGCAAATGCACCTCCATCGTACGATGCAGTTTCCACGTCCGCATTATCAGTAGATTCCGTCCAATGCAGACCACCATCTGTATTTTCCAAACAACGGATCAAAGAGACACGTACCACCGTTCTATCTCTCATCCGTGATATGGTCTCCACTCCGGATTTCACTCCTTCCTCTGTCGACCCAATTGTCGATGCCTGCGCTACTTCTCTCCCAGCTGCAGAGTTCAGAGCTCTCCTGCAAGAATCCAATATCGAGGGTCACACACCCTTGTATTGGGCAGTTGTGAATAATCGACCAAGAGCTCTTCAGGCTTTTTTAAAACTCATCCCTGTATACACGTCTACTTGCCTTTCCGACATGCGCCTCGCATGTATGGCAACTAGTGACCATGCATTGTTTAGGGAGCTGCGCTTGAACACCGTTCTTAATTGTAAATGCTGGCGAATTCCCTCTTGAGCGAGTATTAATCATTATACTTTAATCAGGCAAGGACCAGCCTTTGAGGCGATCTTTAGGTTGTACGCCAGATGAGATCCAGGTGCATGGAGGGGATGGACAGAACCAGTTCATTGCTCATATGCAGATCAGGATGTTCCAGAAACGCCTGCGCATCGCACAGAATACATATATAGAATTGATTGCGAAAGGTATGTAATCCATTCATTTCTACTTATTCCTCATACTCATATGACGACGTCCAATCTCTGCAGGACGTATATGGAACTTGCTCTTCTATATGGGAAATGAGACGAAGTGGCACGTCAGTCTTGGTCTTTCTTCGCACAGCTTGCCAGCGCGTCCAAAAGCTGTACTTCTGATCGAGGCCCAGAACGGGCAATCTGACTATGAAACTCAACCTGAAGCTCTGAAGATAATGTTCCCATTGAAGGAGAATAAGTCACTTGCACCTGCGGAGTAAGTTTAAGTTGTTCCGAGTCATTCGAAGGCAAAGACATACTGATGGTTTTCTTAAGTCAACATCAAAGATACAACGACTCTCTCTATAACAAAATTTGCACGTCCATCGATGCATCGTTGGGCGATTGGTTGATGTACGAGTACGTGCTCTCCCAGCACATTGATCCTATCAACGGACACATTTTGTGACTCTTCTCCTGTGACGGCTTGAGCTGACTCTGTTGTTGTAGCGATACCATATATACAGACTCCGATGGCACCCTACATGCAAAGTTGGAGGTGATGTTACTGTAGCACTGGCAGGTTAGTAGCATATATGTGGCTGGCAGTGAGAATATGATGTCAGATATGATATTGATACAGGACGATCTTACGAAGGTATTACACGTTGGAGCGACAGATCCAGCCAAAGTGAATGAGTCAGCCACCTTCAGTAATAAGCCTGTGAGGTTCATACACATCTGCAAATCTGAAAACTTACAGCTTCCGGTCACTTGATATCGAATCACTTCATGTCGGATACCCAACCAGCTCACCACACCAAACACTTGCCTGTTCTTGCATATCCGTTTAATAAGGTTGCATTTCATCTACTTCAGCGAGATGACGGTACGAGCAACGGAACGGCACTGTGGCTTGGTGCCCAAGTCCTATCCATATTCCTTTCTGCCGAATTCAAGA
Source organism: Suillus lakei (assembly GCA_016628065.1). NCBI lineage: Eukaryota > Fungi > Basidiomycota > Agaricomycetes > Boletales > Suillaceae > Suillus > Suillus lakei. The sequence continues at coordinate 1,061,300 of JABBWA010000003.1, read as the reverse complement.
GCAAATCCAAGAAGACCGCTGCGACTGGAACAGATAATGATGCATCAGTTTTGTACAATACAGCACGCCCCAAGGCTGTAGAATTGGGCAGCGGGATCGGCCTCATGGCGTGCGTCTAATTGTCCACGGATAAGCGCGAAGAGGATCACTCACCTTCATCAACGCATGCTCTGCCGCTTCATGGATTTCAGTCTTGCGCTCGCATCTCTGGGATATGATGTCCTTGCTACCGATACCGCGCATGTCTGCGCCTCCGTTTTGCGCACCAACATTAATACCAATGCGCATCTCGTCCCTGGGCGTGTCCATGTACGTGAGCTGGACTGGGGTGTCGACCCTACTGGATGGATATGGGACGATCCTGTATCGATCACATCGTCAGCACCATTGTCCAAGACAGGGCGGCGATGGCGGCGACGTCCTCGCCCCACCATTTGATCTGGTTGTATCAAGCGATACGATCTATGATACGGCACTTGTTGCTCCTCTATTCGAGACAATCCATGCGCTTTCTGCTCTTTCATGTGCACCCGCTCTCTCCCCGCCATCGTCACTTTCCGGTACTGATCCGTCCCCCTCCACATCCCCTGGAACTCCAATAGGCAAGCCTCCGATCATCTACCTTGCCGTTGAGAGGCGTGACCCTACACTCATCACGGCCGCATTCAGACGTGCTGGTGAAGAGTGGGGACTTTTGTTCCAGCGCGTCCCCGAGAAGAAGCTCAGGCGCGCCGGTGTTGGTGTAGGATGGGACGCTGGTGAGTGGGAGGGTGTGGAGGTGTGGCGTGGAAGGTGGGATGGGGTCACAGGGGTTCCCAAATAAAAGTGATCGCGTATGCTGTATGGAAGATACATAGAATGCATGAGCGTCAGGCGTTGAGATCGGTCGTCATACAGTTGATGTCATGGCATTTTTCTGCAGTACCTTTGTTATTAAAATATTTCTTACTCTGTTGGAATGAAGACGAGCAGATGCTAGATGAGATTAAGTCTAGTATATGAACATCATCCAACAGGTGGATTAGGATATGAAATATCGGCCGTGTTCGAAAGATCAGAAGAAGTCGTGAATATGGAGGGGATCTCCAGCTAGATAAGCAATCAAGTGATGGGCATCGTAAAGTCATGGTTGGTCTGTGGTTAGTATGTTCACAGCGTATCAACATTGTACGCGTTTTTTGTGATATCGTCCTACACAGTGAGAGGTGATTAGTATTCGCGTACAGACGGGGAATGAGAGCAGCCTGACGTACATGACACGAAAAGAGATGTATGACTGGTCTCAGCCTCTTCCTCCCGACGCGTTGAAACAAGGGTGAGGGTACGGTCAAATCCGTGGTTTGACTGAGAACGCAGGGTTGAGTCGATTTATCCCTTTACGCAGAGTGGCCAAGATGAAAGATCTGATAGGATGGAAACAGGATGCGAGGAATAGTGAAATGAAACAAAACCGAAAGATCATTGGCGTTGACAGAAGAAAGAGGAATGCGCATAAGAGAGAAAAGTTGGAGAAATCTGTGCACGTACCAGATCTCTCCATGTTTCTTCTTCGTCATTCTCCGTCTGCAGCTGATATATTTGCGCGAAGCCTTTGAACCTACAAACAAATGCAAGAATCAGCACCAGGTAGATTGGCACAACTACACATAAGTCCGCTAGAAAATCAGGAGAGATGAAAGAATGGGTATCACGCACGTCAGCTCGCCTTCTTCAGTGACGTCCAAAAACTCTCTGAGCTCCTCTTTGGTCTCTTCACTGAACGGTGCACCATTTGTGTCTTGTGCCCACGCGTCTAGCCCTGTGGCATCAAGAATCGCATCACCAGGAGGTGTGAGGAGAGTTGTAGAGTCGTGTTTTTGGGGATGCGCTGGACGTGGCGTGCAATACTTTGCGAAGATATGACGAAGACAGCGTTCGAGCTGCATAAGCCATGAATGTCGATCAATACCGGCATGCAATGTCAGAATACGAGTGAAAAACATACCTTGTCAGAAATTGCGCCGTCAGCATCAAGCAACTGGGCATCAAGCTGGGCATTTCGCCTGCCCTGCTTGGACGATGGCTCAGGCGTCTCCGGGCGAGGGGACTGCATACGCAAGTCAAGATCATTGGGTGCCATCCTCTGCTCGTTATTCGCTTTTCGAGCTAGAGCTCGATCGTAGATTGATACTTGTATCAAATCACTGAAATAGATGAGCGCGTGCTCATCGCGCCGCACGTGCCCCGACAAAGAGCTCCATCGCCCAATCCGGAACCCTAACGCTTCTTTGCAAGTACCACTATAGTGAGGAACGCACCGGGTCGTTGAGTTCATCTAGGAGCACTTTGGGATGGCAGCACGATCAGAACCACTCTCAATAGAGTCCTTGCTACAGAAACAGAAGGTGGAGCGTGAGGCTGCTGCAAAGGCGAGTCTGGTTATGTTAGAAACAAGAAATGCTGATTAATTCATGTACAGCCTAAATTCCTCTCCAAAGGAAGAGCGTGCAAAGATAGCCTATTGCGAAGCGTGCTGCAGAGCTCAGAGAGCAACGGGAACGTGATGAGAAGTCACGAATGGACCGTGAAGGCCTAGAACGTGAGGCTGAGGAAGTGAGGCAGCGCGAGCAAGAAAAGGAGCGTACCTCTAGGTACAGTAGTGTTCCTAGTCGACGTATGATTTTCTCTCATTTCGAGCAACTCGTATTGATTATTTACTAACAGATGACGACAGAGAGTCAAGATATGGTACATCCCGAAAAGGATACCAGACATGGGCACGGACATGGACATGGTCGGAGAGGTCGAGGAGGTGGACCACCTCCGGAAGACCGTCGTGCGCAGCCTCCACCACCTAAACACATACCAAATGCTCCAACAGGCCCAAGGGCTGATCGTCTCAAAATTTCAAATACGCCCTCTGGTCCTGTTTCCTCCAGCGCATCCCCTGCACCCATTAGCAATGCTAATAGCACCAGCAATGCGAACGGGAACAACCCTCTTTCCGAGCCCAGTACATCCTACGTACCTCCTATGACTGAGAGCGACCTCAACGCTGTACGGGATCGCTATCTTGGTGTGAACACCAAGAAGCGCAAGATCCGCAAAATGAATGACCGGAAATTCGTCTTTGACTGGAATGTGGAAGAAGACACGTTTTCGAGCGATTCTCCTGTTGCTGTGGGTGCGAACCGACAGGGTGCACAGGTGATGTTCGGTCGTGGCCACGTTGGTGGATTTGACGACGGTGGCGGGGAGAGGATTGGTCGAGGGGCTGCAACTACAAACTTGGCTGATGCAATGGAGAGAAGGATGGCAGCGAAGAGCGGTCTTGATGAGAGGCATTGGTCGGAGAAGCCGTTGGATGAGATGAGGGAGCGTGACTGGCGGATATTTAGGGAGGACTTTAGCATTGCTGCTCGAGGTATGTCTGCCTATTCACATGTGTTGGTCGCGGGCTCTGACGATAATCTCAAGGTGGTTCGATACCCCACCCCCTGCGTTCATGGACAGAGTCACAGATACCACAAAGATATTGAGTGTCATCGACAAGATTGGTTACAAAGAGCCCTCTGCCATCCAACGACAAGCAATTCCCATCGGGCTGCAGAATCGCGATATCATAGGTATAGCAGAGACAGGTACATGATTTCCCTGTCTATCCTCCTCATGCACTAACATCGCGACAGGTTCCGGAAAAACAGCAGCCTTCGTCATCCCTATGCTCACCTTCATCTCCAACATGCCACTTTTCACAGATGAGAACCGCCACCTCGGTCCCTATGCACTCATTCTCGCCCCTACGCGTGAGCTTGCCCAGCAGATCGAAGCTGAGGCACGCAAGTTCGCATCGCCGCTGGGTTTCACTTGTGTATCCATAGTCGGTGGTGTACGTCATCTCACTCCTCCCAAGTCTCGGAGTTTGTACTCATTGTCATATGTTTAGCGCGCAGTTGAAGAACAACAATTCAACCTCCGTGAAGGAGCTGAGATCATCATTGCTACACCTGGACGTCTGAAGGACGTTCTAGAGCGGCATGTACTCGTACTTTCTCAATGTCGTTACATTGTCATGGACGAAGCAGACCGCATGGTGCATCTTGGTTTTGAAACGGACTTGTTGTTCATCCTTGACAAGCTCCCGAGTGAGACTATGGCAGGTGAGGATACTGGAGCAATGGACGTCGACGGCGAGGAAGTAAAGAAGGGTCGCACTCGGGTAACGACCCTATTTAGTGCGACCATGCCGCCTGCTGTCGAACGGCTTGCGAGGAAATATCTCAAGAGACCTGCTACCATCACTATCGGTGAAGCTGGCCGTGCGGTCGATACCGTCGACCAGAGAGTCGAGTTTGTCAATGGAGACGAAAAGAAGAAGTCCGTTTATTTCGTGCATGCTCTTCACGTCACCATACTGATTGCGCACATTCACAGGCAAGTGATGCTGGAGATTCTCAACAGTGGCCAGTATCCGTCACCGATCATTGTCTTCGTCAACCAGAAGAAGACGGCAGACATGGTTGCAAAAGATCTCACACGTGCTGGGGTATGTTGCTGTCATTTTCAAAGTCGATCGCTGACTTACCTACTTTCATTTAGTGGTCCGCGGCAACGCTGCACTCTGGAAAAACACAAGAGCAGCGCGAGGCTTCGCTCCAGTCATTACGTTCCGGCGACGCCGACATCCTCGTTGCCACGGATCTTGCTGGACGTGGTATTGATGTCCAGGATGTCAGTCTCGTCATCAACTACCAGATGGCAGGTACCATTGAGGCATACGTGCATCGTATCGGTAGGGCATCTCCCTTATCTAGGTTTTTAAGTGATTTAACAGTGGTACAGGTCGTACGGGTCGTGCGGGCAAACAGGGTACGGCGATCACCTTCTTGACAAATGATGACGACGAAGTCATGTACGTATCTATCCTAAAAAATTTGGTCGTGTTCTTCCTGCATTTGCTGGATCTTCCTTCACGGAGTAAACCGATGGCCGCCTGGCCAATAATTTATTTTACTTCTCTGAGCTCGGAACACGGCTGATTATTTGCTTCTATAGGTACGATCTCAAACAAGGTACGACTTTTTTCCATTCTCATACGCTTTTGCTTCCGCTGCCACGACGCTGCCCTTTTATTCCGGTTCTATCGTTATCAGTCGTGTGGCTGGCTCTCCGATATGTTCCTTTTTCTTCTTCTCGGCGATTTCTCTTTTTACCAAGTGCTATCATGCTTAATATGTTTATCGATGTCGCCACTTGGTCGGTCATCCACCAGTGGAAGGTTATTCCTGGCCCCCGACACGGGCGGGTGCCCGGGATCCCGTCTCGTCCCACCGCTCGCTCACTCCTATTGGTGTCCTTGCCAGCTACTGTCGCTCTCCCTTCCGTCGCTCTTTTCAGGCGCTAGTTTCCCCGGTTTTCATATCTATTTGCATTTTATTTCCCCCTTCGCCTGTCTTTTATTTTTATTTTTATTTCCAGCTCTTTTGCTTGTCAGACTCGACCATTTTATCTCTTGTCATCTGTCAGGTGGCGTCGTGTGTGTGCTTTATCGGGGCCTTTTCTGCTGACTTGCTCGGTCAACGCTAGTTTCGTTCTCGTTTATAATCGCATTCCTATTTCCACCTCCAACGTTCATGTTTACTAACTACCCTCTCACACAGAAATATCCAAGAGCCCCGTGTCCAAAGTTTCGCCAGAGCTTGCAAAGCATGAATCGGCGCAACACAAGGTTTCACGAGAGATGAAGAGGAAACGTGATGCTGATGATATTGGTTGAGATAGGACTAATCTGTAAAGCAAAGTCGCTGATAAGGGTAGTTGATCCGGAGCCAGGCTTTAAAGTGTATACTGACGAATCAATGCACTGCAGTTTCGCGGTTGTACTGCCAATGAGGCGAAGCCAGTGTGTAAGATGAGGGTTTCAGAAGTTGGGTCTAACTATTCTCGATTTAATGGTGTGATTATGGGCTAGGATGCCTTGTGCTACTCTACGCGTGCAGTAATTGGTACTTTGCAAAGCGGTATCTCAAGCTTGCCTCCGTCCGCTAACGAGGTTCTTCCGGAGAAATGGTCGTCCGCTCCGACGAGTACTCATAATTGTTGCCACGGGGATAAGATTGGGCTGAACAGGGGCGCTGAGCCGGTGGTAAATAGCATGTCCGTACTCCACGCTCATACTTGGACGACTTTGCAAATAGGTGTACTAAGTACTACTAAATACGCATTATTACAACGCCGAAACCGATGCGATGCACATTGCACATGGCTATGCGGCGATGAACGTATGACGCAGTTGGAGCGTAGTCTTGGAGTAGATATCATCCACAACGTTCATCCACGAAGGAAGTACTCACGAGGGAAGTACCCAAGGGTGTCTTGGTGAGGTCCAAGAAAACTTGGAGGTGGGTGCAAGCTTGGAATTTGTATTACTGCCAAGCGCCAAGTGCTACAGCAAGTCTGAGCAGATGCTGGCTCGGACGTGAGAGTGACTACACGTCCCGATCATTAATGGACGCTAGGAGTGGAGTTGCCTATTTGGGCTTGCCACCTTATGCCGCCTTGGCTTTTTGACTCAGGAGTCATGTCGATCGCGTTTGTCACGCGGTTCGTCGTGAAACGCATGAGTGTTACCGAAGGGTGCGGGGAGGTACAGTAAGCGATGTTGCGGAAGTTGCGTGTTGGTGATTAGCGGAGCGGTAGTCTTCAAATGAGGACATGAATCAGACTATGGTGTTTTGGGCAATTAGAGATTTATGTACACGCTGCGGCGCAGGACATTGAGTTCATCATTAATTCGTTGATCAAAACGACCTAGAGACTGGCTCAGTATGAGTTGCACGTGGGGTCCGGTCATAAATGGAGTATGCCGAGCAAAGTATAAAAATGTGAACGGAGATGTATTAACGAGAGCAGGGGAGAGCTGCACTTGGACGTGAGGTATTGACACAGGTGATGTAAGATGTAGTAAGAATGACGATGACTACGAGTCACATTGGCGTAGTGGAGTTGAATGAAGTTCTCATTGTGACACGCGAGCTCGGGGTATCGAGGTATCAATGAGGCCTCGAGCCGGATCATCATGGGGATTGTCGCGACGGAGGTTGTGTGATAGCCAGTTGGGATAAGCAAGACGTAGCTTGGCATCGTCTAGAAGCTTGGGCCTGAGAGTGGTTTAGCCAAGGGGGACCTAAAAGAGGCTGATGTATGGCACTGGAAGTCTGAAACTTTGATTTGGTGACCTGGTGGCCATCAAAGTTCTTACGTAGAAAAAGCTGCGGAAACCCTCACTAGTGGACGTTGGAAGCGGTGCCAAGCGATGACTGTTGTTCGGTAGTGGGTAGGTTGGATAAGACAAACTTGGCGTAGGAGGGATGCGAGTAATCGCTATGATTTGTAAGCAAACAATGGGTGTGCCGAGTCGATGCCGATCGGACCGAGATCGGTGTGGATAATATCCACCTGTGACTTTCTGACGCGATATAGTTTTAGTCTTCAACTTTCAATTACAACTCAACCAACAAACTTCTCATCATCATCATCATCGTCCTTCTCGTCGTCAGACCACTCGTCGTCGTCGTTGTTCACGATGCTCTCTGCAATTCCAATGCAGCAACTTGCTACTCCAACTGATGACCCTTCTCCACCTAGTAGTCCAGATTGCGACAACCGCGAAAGCAACCGTCAGCCTAGTCATCTATCTCTCCTCACTGTCCCAGAGATCGACCGCAATGGTCGTCTTGCAACCCCAAAGCCCCAGGTCAGTTCAATTCACTGTGCTTTAACTCCACTAACACCCTTTCCCCCGCTTTCAGTCTCCCGAGACCGCAACCCAGTCTCGTTTCCGCTTTCCCCGAAAGTCATCTTCCACCGCTTTGAAGCAGCAGTCTTCAGGCACACCCTCACAGGCCAAACATGGCCCACTTCATGATCTCAAACGATTTCTCAACCACCATATACCCCATCCTCATACTCCTTCCACGTCTTCCAGCGCTTCACCATCCTCGAATGCTTCATCATCTCATACCCCTCCAGAATTACAAATTCAGCCTGCAGATCAGCGAAGAGGTAATGACTTCGACACAAATACCGTAGTCCATGCAGTTCCTATAATGTCCAACCACAAGTCCTCCCCCTTCAGCTTCATACACAAGGCCCGCAACCGCGACAAGGTTAAATCCTCTTCTCAAAAATCCTCTTCTCCCTCCACCTCCCTATCGTCAAAACGTCCATCACCGAGTCCTCCAGGAACTCCCACTGCCGTTCCGATTCTCTCCCTCTCTGAAGCCACTCACGCTCATCTCTCAAAAAAGTATGGCAAGTGGGGCCGTGTCCTCGGTACCGGTGCAGGTGGTACCGTTCGCCTTATTCGGGCACGAACGAAAGCAGGAGGTGCCGTTTATGCTGTCAAGCAGTTCCGCCCAAGGCGTTCCGGCGAATCCGAGCGCGAGTACGAGAACAAAGTTAGGGCTGAATTCTGTGTCGGTGCCTGTTTAAAACACGTCAATGTCATCACAACAGTCGATATCGTCTGCGATCATGGCCATTACTATGAGGTCAGATTATCACTTATTCACATCAACTTCCCCCCCTCACCCCCAACAGGTCATGGAGTACGCTCCCTACGACCTCTTCAGTGTCGTCATGTCTGGTCGCATGCTACGTCCAGAAATATTCTGCGTTTTCCGCCAGATCTGCAACGGCGTCGCATACCTCCACACTCTAGGCCTAGCACATAGAGATCTAAAGCTCGATAACTGCGTCATGACACAGGGCGACGTCGTCAAACTCATTGATTTCGGAACCGCTGTCGTCTTTGCTTATCCTGGAACCGGAACATCCAACGGCTCGCTACCGGCTGCAGTCACAGGATATGTCAGTGGCGCCCTCAATGCCACTTGCCCTTTGGAGGCCCCACATCCCAATGATCCACCATCCGGCCCGCACTCCCATGCAAGACTGATACCCGCCACGGGTATAGTTGGTAGCGACCCGTACCTCGCGCCCGAAGTCCTGGGTGGCGGTTCGTATGATCCTCGAAAAACCGATGTATGGAGCGTGGGCGTAATTTTTGTGAGTAGTCGTTCCTTTGCTTGGTTTTATGGTTTGGTATTTGGTTGAGGGCCTCTGGATGGATGGATAAACCGCGGTCTTTATCACGTATGTCACGTTCCGGGCCAAACCCGAGGACAGACGCCCGGACTTTACCATGAGCCCTATCTGGGCCGCTCTATCCATTCGGAGCGACAGTTGCGCCGCGTTAAAACACTATCGCAGAAGCTAACAAAGTTTCAAACAGGTCTGCATGGTCCTCCGCCGCTTCCCATGGGCAGTCCCTGATCACGAACGCGACAACTCATTCAAAGCGTTTATCGAGGCTGAATCTTCTTGCCCCTTGCCGCGCCCTAAATCCAAGCGTAAACACAAGCGTTCAAATAGCGCAAAACCTGTGTCCTCAGAACCTCCTACTGTCCCGCCAAGCCCCGCCATAAGCGCCCCAGCGAGTCCTGACCAAGACCCGCGGAGCACGTCCCTGGATGTCCCGAGTATCCATGCCGACGGGTTCAAGCCTCTCGACGACAACAAGTCGGTACTGTCGAATGCATCGGTATACACCGCTACGGCGAGCACCCTCACGTTGTCGTCACCGGCTGGCAGTGATGCTGGGAGCGAGACCTCGCCACGCCGACGTGCGATTGAGCTAGGCTTGCCTAGTCCTGGCGCAAGGACGGCGACGCTGCCTGCAATGTCGAGTTCGCAGGGTACGGTCCTGGCCGAGGGCGGAGAAGCGGATAAGAGCGTGTTGGTGTTTGCACGCCCTGGAGTTTCGACAGAGAGTTTACCTGCGCTGAGGGCAGACAGCCCGGAGGAGATCAAGGGTACCATCACCGGCAATGGACAAGGGAAGACCCCCAAGGAGCGAGATTTCGCGCGGGAGTCGCTGACGCCCAAGGCCCTGGGGACGAAGGTCAATGGTGTGCAAGCCAATGGTACAAAGGCCCCGTCGATACCTGAGCCTTCCGCGGCAGCTACCGCATCATCATCATCATCCCCACCTACTACTCAACCGTCGTCACCAAAGCGCACGATAGCATCGCCCGGAAAACGCCCTCGTGCATCATCGACGTCATCGCCAAATTCGATATTCCGGCTGCTACCACGCGAAACGCGGCCTGCGCTACGGCGGATGCTGTGCGTGGACCCTAAGTTGCGCACGACTATGGGTGAGCTACTGTGGGGACTGCGAGACGCAGGTGGAATCATTGCACTAGCGGAGGGAGATGAATGTGGATGCGAGGATGGGGAGTGCGAATCTGAGACGGAAGAGCAAGACGAGAACGAGGATGAAGATGGTGTGGAGGATAACGAGGATGGGGACGAGTGGGTGCGGAGCATTGAGACGTGCACGGAGATCGGTGGCCCGAAGCATGTGCATGTCAGGATCCAGAGCGAGGAGAAGAGTTTCAAGAAGAGGTTTTTCTGAGGCGGGTAGCCATTAACCTCGAGGGTGTCATGCTGGTCTGGCTGTGCGTACGCATGGAGCTGTTATGCAGCACCTGTGTTTACCTCGCCGATCGACGCCGCCCTGATGCCATTCACGTGTTATTATTTCCTCCACCCTCTTTCATCTTGACGGCACAATCATCATCCGCCTTCACCCTGATCATCCTCTGCCTTCACACCGATCATCATCCAGCTTCGCCTCGGCCGTCGCCTCACTCGTTCATGTGCCATATCTGTAGCCTCACAATCCTCATGTCTTGGTTCTAGCGGCACTCTTGCATCCATTTCACGTTCCAGAACCATGGCGTGCGCCACTATCATTCCATTACATTCCGACTCGCTTACCATGTCATTCATCTGATTCTCCTCGGTCACCCATTCACTCTGACCACCAACGCCTTCCCAATCATGGCCACTCATCCTCAAAGATCTTCCCATCCATCTCGATCTATATGCACCTCATCTTCCCTCGCATGTATATAATACAACACCTAGCACGCATACGCACGGTTCGGTACATACAGCGGACACTAAAAAGATCATTCACATCGTTCATTCCCATTCTATTTCATTCTCGCCCGTCTCCTCGCTCCTTTTCATGGTGTCCCCGCGGCGACATGATACGACTACGACGATCTGGTATCTTATTCTCGTCCACCTAACCTAGTTCCATTCGCCATCTTTTTTATCTAGTCGTTTTTCATTCTGATGCGTTCTCGATTAAATTTCTCTTCTTTTTTAACTTCGTTACTTTACGCCTACAAAAGCGTGTCGTGCCTTTTGCTTGATAGAACGGAAGGGCAATAAATAATACAATAACGACCATCGATTATATCGTGTGGGAAGATGTGTGCAGTATGGGTTTCGAAGATAGAGGGTGCTATGTAGGCGCGTTAAAATACCCCCTGAATTATAATAAATTTGCTCTGAAGCTGCGGTCGGGAGAGTACCCCTGAACTTTATGGGACTTTGCAAGGAGGTCGAGAAGGTAAATCGGGACGGGGACGCCGAGAGTTTGGTAATGTCACCGTGTATAGAAACTCGGGGTTGGGCCATCTAGGGTCTGCGCCAGGGAGGGGTGTGTAGGCGCCATTGTTATCTATCGGCTGGGTCATTGTTCTGCACAGTGGCCGGGTGATTGTCGTTCATACTTCGCATCCACTTGGTGGCCATGAGGTCCTGGGAGGTGAAAGACACAACTCGCCATTGATTCGGAGGGAAGTGGGCTTGTTACATGCCAAGAGATTGGTGGGAACGAGGGAGAACTCGCTGAGGGAGTTAAGAGAGGCGCGTGTGAGGGAAGAGTGTGTGAGGACGGCCCTATAGGTGTTTGAGGGAAGCGGGCTGTCGTCCCCGAGTGTGAGCAAGGAACAGTGACGTCGTGAAGGAAGTGAACAATAAGAAGCGGGTATTCACGAGTGGCGCGGTCGGAATCGGCCTCGAGGGCCTTGTGACGATAAATAGAAGAAATGCGCTAATATATCTTTGGCGCGGGTGCACCGGTGAGCACCGACGGGTGCAAAACGTGACGTTGCCAGTGGTGGAGGGATACCGTCGACAACAAGACTATTTTTGAGCAGAAGTCGCGCCCATCTGCATTGTTGAAGTCTTTGCCGGCGGGAGTTGCGGAAGATTTGAGATAAGCTATCTTGATCGTTTTCGGTATTCTTGCCATTTGTAGAGCCAGACATATTGTGATCTTGTGATCTTGCAGCGTGAGGAGGGAAGGTTTGCATATGAAAGTTGTCACCACTATCCTACAGGTGAGAGTGGAGGATCACACGACCAAGGCCGTGCACTGGCGGAGTACAACCTGATCTAGGCGCTTTCAACATGGAGTCAGGTTGCTACGAAGATATGTCAGATCCGACAGTTACCTTCAAGTTCCCTTAGTTGCCAATGGGCTCATGCTGAAGGGTCGGACAATATCCTGGCGGAAATGGAAAGCATCACAAAAACGCATGCTGATGCTCGCGATGCATATGGCACAACCATCAAATAACCACGAACGTTTCAGCGGAAAATAATAATAAAGAGGTCAGGACGGAGAGAGATTGGAAATTAGGCGCACCGCCGTCAAAAAGCGCATGCTGTTGATGGATTGAATGAACTCAAAGTGGCCGCCACCTGCCAATAATTAGACCCCATAAACAAACGCCGCTGGATTGCGAAGGGTCTAGGAGCACGAGTAAAAAATAATCAGGGGAAAAATTGCAGAAGATCACACCTGACGAAGCCACAATTAAATTCTTTCGATTCCTGAGTTTCAACAGAAGGGCGCAAACTCAACTCGTAGGAGTTAAGCAAGGTTGTGCAGAGAACGCGCGATCCGACTTTTGGAGACAGCGGCGATAAGCGCCTCGATTATCGATCAAATCGAAGGAAGCTTCGATATCACGCCTGTTTGCCGCGAAGATTCAGGTTTGGTAGCAGCAGAAAAGCAGAGGACGACGAAGCTGGTGTAGACGACCCAAGCGATTTGATTGGTGCGATTCGACGTGGGTTATCCCTAATTTTTTGGGGTTGGGAAATAATGCGATGGTATGCCAAAGATCCGTGGAAGCTGCGTTGAAATTCTTATTCGCTGTATCATTCAGGTCTCTCATTATTCAGAAATATCCTTAAGATGCCAGGGCAGCGGCTGGTAATTGACACCGGGAAGTCCGGTGACGGTCGTAGTAGATCTGTCCGGATGAGTATCGACAAACGCTCAGCTGTCCCTGATGACGTTGTGTAGTCAGCAAAACGACAGAACTTGAGGGTGAAGATAGAGTTCAGAGATTGGGAGATTGGATCGGCTTCAGATACGACATACATTAATCTGTGAATAAGGTCCGAGGTAACTTCAAATAAAACATACCTAGCAGTATTTGAGATGTCATTACTGACTGTGGATCGCTAATGAGTCTCTAGCATGTTGCATCAAGACATGAGGCTCAGGGGGTGTCATGTTAGCTATCCATAAAATGCAAATTAGAGTTGGGTGAGACGCAAGGAGAAGATGGCCAGATTGTGATGATTGGAACGTCAACCAATGTAAGCACTCTTCGATAATCCACAGACTCTCTAAGTAGAGAAAAAATGTCAAAAACATCAGATCACGAGCCTAGTGCAGAAGCGAAATTAACCAGCTGCTTGAACCAATAGTAAGATGCCTGCCTACCTCAGAGCTCGTCTTTCCTTTCACGAGACTTTTCTAATTCTTCCCCTTGACCCTCCCTGACCTCGTCATCCTCTTGTTCCTTCTCGTCCGTCGGATCATGCAACTGGTAACCGGCATTCCGAAGGATTTCTGCTATATGAACGTAGTTTTCCTGTAAATTAGCCTCTCCGAGGTCATCCAACGGAACATCAATCTCGATCATAATCTCGCCGTTTGGGCCGAGCCCAAACACGACCTGAGGGCTATCGCCCGACAAGGATTGAAGCTCTGGACTATTCATCAACGCTACTCGCGTCCGTTTCAATATCTCATCCGCCGGTTCATCGCTTTGACCTAGGGAACTCTTAGCTGCGGGGGCTGGTACGGCGAAACGCGTTTCACGGTTCAGATACGAAGGTAGGTCAGAATCTTGCGGTATTCGATGGCCGTCAGGTTTTCGCTGTTCGAGATGGGTGGCTTGAGGAGTAGATTCCAGCGAAGGGTTGATGATTTGCCGACAGCGGATAAAGGTCTGCTCCGGCAATTCCGTCCGCGATTTGAATCCAGGTTCTCCACATAGACGCGGAGTTTGTACGATCAGCACGTAGGAACAAGTCTTTGCCTCTCGTACAAGAAGAATAGAGTCTGCCATCGTCATCGAACAATGAAACTGTACGAAAAATTGAGCGCGTTGGGGAAAAAAAAATAGTAAAATATTATTACCTGAACTTCAACTTCGCGAGATTTTCCCGTCTTATCACAGAATGTGCCATCACCCCATCGTTGTACGAGATAACGAGAGCCTGGACCATGAGCAACCTCAAGGTTTCCAACCTGAGCGTGCCGATCCGTGACGGCTATGTCCACTCCTGGCTCTTGTGCGGTGGGGGCACGTCCCAAAGTAAACGCTTCCCACTAGGCAATCACTTAGAAAGTATTAATCAAATAATATGGCACATACTTCTGGGTCCTCAGTAGGTTCGTAAGCTCCTAGATACGTGTGAGTGAATCATACACCGCCAAATGGGAAACATCTTACCTGCTGGGCGAGGTTGCGTGTGAGCGAGTTCCTTGAACTGTCTGATTTCTTGATTGTGGCAGTATGAATAGGTGAACCACGTTTGCCGATGCTATAAGGAAAGTTCTAAGCGATCAGAATCATGACAAGATAAATGTCGTACATAAAGACATTTTCCGGTTAAAGGTTCAAGAAGTGACCAGCCATTGCGCAGGACTGCATCTTGGTCGATATTCTCCTGGGTTTGTATTGGAGCATCACGAGGTGGGGGAATCAGGCAAATAAACTCGTTGTCTGGACCCATTTTCATATGATTCAACATATATCCAGAATTATCTGGTATCGGAAACTGTGCTAGATCCGAAAACGACTGTGAATAAATCAAGAACAATTAAACACGAGGGGACGTACAGATTTGCGAGGCGTCATTTGACATTTCCAGCTCAGAGCCACCTATCTCCTTGTATACCGCTTTGGAAGACCACGCAGGGTCATCCCACAGGTCATCTAAAAATTCTCTTTCGCCGCCTCGTAGTCCCTCATTAAGCCAGTGTTGAGCTGTTTCATTCTGGACTGGTAGATTATTTAGAAACGTTACACGATGCTTTGGGAAGGCATAGAGATCTTCTGGGCCTGAATAAAGCAGCCTCGCCTGGGCTAAGGAAAGACCATAGAACAGAGTGAAAGCGAAAGCTCGAGGAGGTTGCATGCCAATCGTGACGTAGAGCGAAATTGACTCTGGCTCAACATACCAAGTACCGTGAGAAAGTTCTAATTATATCGGCGACCGAACTGACTCCGCGGCCCGCCCAGTTCATGCTGGGAACCGCTGCTCCAGAAAAATAATGCTAGAATATTTGTCTGCACTGGTCGTTTTTTTCTTTTTTCTCCGTTCTGATGCCATGGATTCGACCCCTGAGTGGCGCTCGAAACCGCGAATCGCCGATCGGCGGCCTCAAGGACTCGATTCCGTCACAAGTATTCAGTATCCTTAAAACTGGAAGTCTATACGGACACAAATATTTGACATGTCGTGTTAGATATGTACATATGCCTAACATAATGGCATATGTACATATTGAACATGACATCCACGGTAAATCAATCTGTTGCTAGAGGAAAACTGGAATAAACCACGTTGTGTCAACAACGATCAACAGCGGCATGGCGAGCGACAACCGCATCGCTGTCAGGCGGTGGCAATCTCCCTGAGAGCGTCTTCATTCCTCTCTGTAATAATGAATTTCTCTAATCTTCAGTCGTCCATTTACGTACGTATATGTCTCCGAATATCAGGGGCAAATGCACAGAAGATGCTGATCGATATAATAAATATAACCCACTTTTGGTCCAGATTCCACGCGAGGGAAACAATACATGCTCACTATATTCGGTAGGGGGAATATTCGATAAAACAAGGGCACACACCCTTTCCCCGTCTTTCCTTCTTTCACCTCGACGCGGACGTCCTTTCCTGCATACAGTCGCTCCCTGCTCTGATCTATCCACCCGGTGTTAAGACGTCCAAGATGTCTGCCTCACCCCAGCAAGAGGAAGTGCACGATAAATCTCAGGAGGATTTCGAAGAGGAACAGCAAGTCGAAGAGACTGAGGGTGAGCTACCTGTTACTTTATCGTTGTCAGAAGCAGCTTAACTTGTCAAATGCGTCGCATTCCCACCATGTCCAGGTGCAGGAGAGGCTAGCGATGCTCCTCCTCCCAAAAGGGGACGCGGTCGTCCTAAGGGAAGCAAGAATAAGAAGTCAGGGGGAACGTCTGCCACCGCAGCAACGGCAGAGGCTGGTGCTAAGAGGAAACGCGGCCGGCCTCCGAAGGTGCATGTCTCGTTCCTGCTCTTTTCTGCATGCGCTTACATGGTACTAGGAGAAGAAGGAGGAAGTTGCTGATGGCGAACCGCCTACCAAACGCAGGCGCGGTCGCCCGCCAAAGGCAAAAGCAGACGCGGCACCTGACACAGTCTCAGAGCCAGCAC
This sequence comes from Suillus lakei, assembly GCA_016628065.1. Classification (NCBI taxonomy): domain Eukaryota; kingdom Fungi; phylum Basidiomycota; class Agaricomycetes; order Boletales; family Suillaceae; genus Suillus; species Suillus lakei. The sequence continues at coordinate 1,044,668 of JABBWA010000003.1, read as the reverse complement.
CTGACGCTGCTGGAGAATCGAGTACAAAGAAAAAGCGAGGTCGGCCACCGAAGAAGACCTGAGACACTAGCGTTCACCGTTTCCGTCTCTTTGCTTTGTGTAATTTTCTCCGCTCTCGTTCGTATCCGCACGTGCCAGATATATCGCTTTCCTGCGCTCTCTTTTACGACTTGACATGATTAGTACCAATTTCTTGCTTTTATGATTTTACTAGGGCCCGCAATATCTAGACTATATAATGTCACTTTAACCGGAGGTCATGTAATCTCTGCCACAGATCACTGTACACACGTCCGTACTTATTTTTGTCTGCATGTGAACGCAGAGGATTTCGGGTCGACTGGAAAGCTGGCATTCTCCTTTGGACGAATCGGGTCAGACGAGCACGCGCTCCCAACCATCTTTTCTGCGAATTAATTCCATGGTCGGAATGCCCAAATTAATCACCGCTCAAATGCTCTGCGCTCGAGACCGAGAAAATTCTAGATTTTAAATAAGAGCTACGGCCCAATATTCACATTTCACCCTAGATGGCACGAGGTTCAATAATATAATTCACAACAGTGAAGACATCATCTTTGACTTCGCAGCCAACGTAAGGCTCTCAACGTAAGGTAGAAGCTCGTAGCACAGATGCCAACGGTCCCGAGTCTTGCTATAGTGGTGAGGATAATGACCTGTCGGGCTGCTTTCCTTCTAGCGGTAGCATAGCTGATATCGGGACGGAATGTAATCATGGTGTAGAGAGGCAACCAGCCGCGAGGATTGTCAGTCGGAAAGGCAATCCGAGACAACGATTCACCCAGAGACGAAAGGAACGTTGGGCCACGAGCGGTCAATGAGAACAGAACGTGGTCGAGCGCTTTTTTGATGATGTAGGCAGGTGTTGTCACGGAGTGGCGCATTTCAATGCTGACACACGGCCAAATCAATGACAACCAACAACGCATCACAAGCGACTTCACTTACTAATTGTCCATTGCAAGTTCGCATATGGCAACGACATCTTCGTGCCTGCTTGCAGAATAACGAGACAGTGCACTGAATAGCTTCTGGTCTATGGGGTCAGATTCAGGGTCTCCCGAATTAGGCATAGTTCTGCTTGGGACAACGCATTCTTCTTGCAGCAGCGTGAGCAACACCCGAACGTCTTCGAGACCGCAATTAAGCCCTTGTCCGTAAAAGGGCACCATCGAGTGGGCGGCGTCACCGAGAATTACACACCGATCTTTGTAATGATAAGGCGACAACTACCCCACCAATGGCGACAATTAGCTCTCAATTGGTGCTCGTGTGAAATGCGAAAGGGAGGTACCTTCGTAGTAATAAGGGGGCTACGGGGGTTTTTCTCAAAATCTTTCAACAATTTGTCTTCGCCAAGTAGCGACAGTGCATCCGGAAAATGATCCTGGAACCACAACAAGATGTCTTCGCGAGTGATCAAACGATCAAACTCGACAGTGGGCGCGAAGAGGGTGCAAGTGAAAGTCTTATCCTGAAATTGAATCTGGTCAGGTGGGAAGCACATAGAAGCTGCGTGCGTGATTACTTTGTTTGGCAGAGCGATGAGCATGAAGGAGTGGCGAGGCCATATGTGGAGGTGATTCGGATCAAGGAGGAAGGCAGGATTGCCGTGCTCGTCGTGTCCTGCCGGCATTTTAAGTTCAATATACTCATGAGGAATATATTCTTGCTGAAAATTCATTCTATGCAGAAGCATCAATATCAGCACACTGGTATTATATCTTGAGAGTGGAAACTTGTCTACCAACCTCACGACCCTCATCAACTGTCTCCTTATAATGGAATAACTCCCATCTGCACCGATACACAGGTCGAAATTGACTCGGATATCTGTACCCGAATCGCCGTCCCGAAGGAACAACACTCTTTGGTCGAAATCAGCTGAAAGAACCTTATGCTTGAAGGTCAAACGGATGTTCGGTACTGCCGAGGCCTCCTCCAGCAGCTCTACATTCAGAAGAGCGCGATCTATGGAATTGATGCACTAAGAAAATGAGCAAACGAGGAACAATGTTGATATACTTGGCACAGAGCCGTGGCAAAATACAGGGACCGTGCGATTGAAGAGTGAGACAAACATACCTGACCGTTCCTGTCATACGGTTGGCTTTGTAAACTTCCATGTTTGTCGTGAATCATCCGCCCACGCATGGGGATCACCGTCTGCAGAAACCTCTCAGCAGCGGAGGCATCAACAGCTCGTAGAGCGGCAATGCCACGTGATGAAATGGCTAGGTTGATAGATCGCTGTTGAGCAGCTGCTTTCGAAGATGATAGCCGTAAATCTGGAAAAAAAAAAGAATCAAGACATTGCGTGACGGGAACGTTGACATTGTCCCTCTTTACCTGGCCTCGCTTCATAGATCTCGACCTGCCATTTCATCTTGGCAAAGGCAATTGCCGCAAGACATCCTACTGGACCTGCACCGACGATAACCACTTTACGGGTATTATCTAGGGGAGGAATGTCGTCGCTCATGGCTGACTAGTGACTACGGACAAGTGGCTTTGTGACCGAGGGCCACATGTACAGTGCAGCTAGGGCTGACCTTCACATTAATCCTAGTCATCCAAAAATGGAAGTAATGAAGTTTATGTAAGATCTCAGATCAGCTCTTTACCCGACCCTGATCCGACTCGTTGACAAGTTGTTCAGTACGCTTGTCGGCAGCTCAGATGCCTCCACAGTGGAGCGACCTTAACGCCATACTCTCTGGGGAGTTTCTCATCCCATCAAATAGGGATATTGGAGCTAAATTACCAGAAGATAATGGTGAAGAACTTATTTACGTAACTGTTCAGATTGCTGAAGGTTCTCATCATCCAGCTGACCAGAGATGCACTTACCTTTGTGGAAACTCTCTTGGTCCATTAACCAAACGGTCCAAGACTCTCCTGCAGCAGGAGTTAGATGTTTGGGGGACACGGTACGTGCCGCGCGTCCCTGAGGCCATGAACCAGTCCCTTATCATGATGGCCGTTTGTGTCCTGACATTTCTTGCGTACAAAAAATATTAGAGCCGTCGAAGGACACTTTGCGCACCCTTATGGCCGCGAGTGGATGAACATTGCCGATACCGTCACCCCTTTACTTGCTGAATTGGTGGGTAAGTAACTATTAACTGTCACGCTTTGCAAAGGATCGAGACGTCCTGATGCGGTGCCTGATATAGGTGCCTCAGAGAAGGAGGTGGCGTGCATGGGCACTCTGACTGCGAACCTGCATCTGATGATGTCCGCATTTTACAAACCTACTGCTCAACGTTTCAAGATTCTATGTGAAGGCAGGGCATTTCCCTCGGATCAGGTTAGTAGTAGTTGACACTTTACTCCTTCCTCTGTTTCTTACATGCGGCATAGTACGCATTTGCTTCCCAGGCTCGTCTACACGGGTATGACCCGAAAGAGGCGATAATCGAAATCTGTCCTCGCGAAGGCGAGTTTACACTACGAGAATCCGACATCCTGGACTTGATCGCCAAAGAAGGTCCCTCGATTTCTCTTGTGATTTTCAGTGGCGTGCAGTATTACACTGGTCAATGGTTTCCCATGAAGGCTATCACCACTGCAGCCAAGGCACAGGTAAATATTGACCAATCGCCACCTCCTTCGATTATTACGTACTTTTTTCATCACCCCTCATGACGTGAAAAGGACAGGCGAAGATCCGCTACATTCAATTACCCCACACGTCACCCTGCCAAACATGTGTTGACTACTTCGTTTGTTCTTCAAAGGGGTGTGTTTGCGGCTGGGACGTCGCTCATGCTATTGGAAATGTTCCCATGGCACTTCACGACTGGGATGTCGATTTCGCTGTATGGTGCTCATACAAATATCTTAACTCGGGCCCCGGCGGAATCGGCGGGCTTTTCGTGCACAACAAATGGGAAAACAACTTACTACCCCAGTGCGTAATTGTCCTTGCTGATTTATTGCATCCACCACTTCTTTGGGGATTCTAATCGGCACTACCACCAGGTATGCAGGGTGGTGGGGACACGATCCAGCCACCAGATTTGCCATGCCTCCTCGGTTTTCAGCTATCCCTGGCGCGCAAGGATTTCAGCAATCCAATCCCTCGGTCCTTGCAACCGTATCGCTTCTAGGTTCTTTGCAGATCTTTAAGGAAGTCGGCATGATGGGCCCCCTGCGCAAGCGATCACTTCGGTTAACTTCGGAGCTGGAGACTCGACTCATGAAGTCAAGATTTTATGTCCCCATCAATGAGGTTCCGGCACAATGCCTATTACAGGATGGGATTAACGGCAAGGATGGCACTGCCCAACAGGGTCAACCCGGATTCACCATCATCACACCTCGTGATCCCGAGTCTCGGGGTTCACAGTTATCGCTTCTATTTCTACCACCCAATTCAGACGTGATGGACAAGGTTTTCAATGCATTGTCTGCAATGGGCGTTGTCGGGGACGAGAGAAGACCCGACGTGATTCGCTTAGCACCCATACCCTTGTACAACACACTAGGTGATTGCGAGAGAGCTGCCTCGTGTCTTGAAGAAGTATTCAAATGTTTGACGAAAGCAACTGGATTGTAAGAAGGGCATATTAGATATTGTACTTGTGAGTACAGTATCAGGTAGATAGAGGTACATTGTCTATAATGTATTGTCCAACAAGTTCAACAAATTCGACGCCTTTTAGTATGTTATCATGCTCTTCTATGAGGTCTCCAAAGTTCCTCGTGATATGGGTGATATAATGAAGTAAATGCTGATACATGGCTTCACTCTGAGCCTCATCGATTAAAGTATCGCCTTTAGAATGCACGATTAACCACTGCAAGTGATAGTACTCCGCCCTCGGTTTCATCTTCGTGACCGAAGCTTCCACGTAAGTACTCCGCCGACCAAATACGTCCTCGATGAACCAAGCCCTATAAGTAGGGAAACTTGAGAGAAGGAGATCGATGTCATATATTCCCTCTGACATGATTAGGGCTTTTGTGCTCTTGATAAGCCCGGCTGTGGGGCGCAAAGGGTCCTCGCCTTGGTTTGCCTCGAGGAAGATCGATGACAACATATGAGCACCACAGCTATGTCCTATCAAACATAATATGTCTGGGTTATAGACACTGGCGCCATGTGGGCCTGCCCAGGCGATTACAAATTCAAGAAAGCGTAGGACATCTTTCGCGTGATCGGGATGGCGTATTGCATTGTCTTCCGTCGTTTCACGAGGGGACAGGCGGTAATTCGGGACTGCCACCACGTATCCAGTGAAACTTGCCAGTCTACGAGCCAATCCAGCATGATCGAGCTTATCTTCGCTGAAGAGGCATGGTAAGGAATGAGATCCTCCGCGGAGAGGCAACCCACCTTCTCCATGCACCTCCGTGTATGAAACAAACTAGAGGGGGTATGGTGTGTGGACCATGAGGTTGTTCATCCGAGGTGTTCCGTGGCCTGTGTGGTTTCGGGATGTATATGTCGAAGCTCTGGAAGTTATTGCGTGGTTCAGATGGGACATAAGATATGTCTGTGTATTCCTCCAGATATTCCATATGTTGCGACTGAGAACTGTGCTATCAATGAGTGTAATGAAACTGAGCGCTGAGCTGCTTACCACGTAACGTTTGGCCTAGGCGTGAGTGGAACAGTTCAACACAGCCACTGGCCTAAATTCCGCGTGACGTCACTTATACTACGGACGGCACCACAAATCCGCTTGACGTCACTGAGCGTAGTGCAGTCTATATAACGACACCACCTGGCACACCACTCGTCTCAAACGTTTTCATTGCATACGACCCTCTACTCGTGTCCTAATAATTCATATCACTTGCAATCAAAACCAACATGGCATTCACGGCGTCCGACATTTGCAAGGTGCGCTTATTACTGGTTTCAATCAACAGCAATACAACCTGATGGGTCTGCAACCATTTAGATAATGTAAGTCGCAAGCCGCTTATACAACCAAGTTACTCCGAAGCTCACCGACTATACAGTTTCGCTATCGTCCTTCCTCCTTTAGGCGTGTTCTTGGAGCGGGGGTGTGGCGCCGATCTGGTGAGTTGGTTCTGCATGGGAATTTACCAGGCTGACTAGTGTTGTGATAGTGCATTAATTGCCTACTAACTCTTCTTGGTAAGTCCATCGCATAATACTGCAAACAATTTGGCTATAACTGCCCGTACTCCTTTCCATCTCAGGATGTGAGTGCCTTTCAAATGATACATTGCGTTCGCTTCTAACCTGTTTTTGCTTTAGATCTGTGAGATAATATTCTACTCTTTCGTTGGCCGTATTGACTGACCATTCTTCGGCTCCCAGTCCAGGAATTATTCACGGTATGTCACATAATGCTCTTTAGTGGTCACGACCCTTCTCATTGTGTGGCCTGCAGCACTCTACATTATTCTGAAGTATTAAGGCCAGACCATGCTTCCACAGGCGAGTTGCCATGCACTGCCCATTTATCGTCCACCTTACAGCCATTATCCCTGCTTTGATTTAGAATTGAGCCTTCCATAGTCCGTCGATGAATTTAAAACGGTAGCCATTGTATATCCAGGAGGGGATCAGACACGTTTTCTTGACATTTGACGCATTCACGATCAAATATGTAAAACGCACACTTTTCACATCATGCACAATTCACTTTATGTTTACAATACCTTTCGACTCGCAATACTTCAGTCGCGGAATTGCCTCTATTATGTTCGGGTCCTTATTTTGATATACTGAGCCTATATGCCACCGATGATTATCTGTCACGCGGAACAAACAATAATTCAAACAGAACAGAGTAGTCAAGTAGCCTCAGTCTCTCATCAGGCGGGGGAAAAGGTGACAAAGGCTTGAACAGCCCAATTGACATTATCAGTTGTTGCATTGAACTGAGGAAGTGAGACGACCCTTGACGCAACCTCGCAATATATGTTGATCACTTCCATCATCGCACAGGTCTACAAGAAGAAAAGAAGTGATCCTATTCACTGTCATCCTCGTCAGTATCACCCTCATCGTTCTCTTCGTTCGAGCTTTCCTCGCATGAATCCTCTTCCGAAGAATTTGCGTCTGCCGCAGGGAGCTCCTGTGCGACTGGGTTTTTGACAGCAGGATTCCCTTTCCTCGATTCACTGCCATCGTCCGATTCTTCCTCCGATTCTTCATCACTATCTTGTTCATCAAACTGTTTGATCATATAGGATCCAGTGACCCAGCATTTGTTGTAGTTGTCTTGCAGAGACGTAGACTTAATGCCCTGGCCTTGAGACTTGGGATTTCCATGCCATGCGCGGATGTCATCCTCGTCAACTATGTCGTCCTGGTAGAGCGCGGCCAGAATTTGGCCAAACAGGGGCAAGCGATCCGATGAAGCGCAATATTCCTGTGGTGGACGACTCAGAACTGTTCCCAGTCATCCTCATAAGACACTCACTTGAAGAGTCTCGACAGTTTCCACCGGATCTACTCCTCCAATCTTGTCAATCAGCCCTCCCCATCGAGCAATCATACTAGCAATCTCCTGTCGCTGTGGAATACCTCCGCCCGCCATGATTTTAATCCGGCTTACCATGGCTGCGATGACGGCCTCCCGCACCAGACGAAGAGATACATTACTTGCCATACGCAGTGTCTTCAGTTCCACAGCGGCGTTATCGACAGAATGACCTTCAGCGAATGCACGATCGAGCGATTGCTTGACTTCCTGCTGGAATTCTGATATCATTGCCGAGTCTGCCTGTGCAACCAGATTCGAAGGTGTGCTAAGCGGAAGTGAAGTGGTTGAGGAAGCGGGGTTGGAACCACCGAAGCGGTCGTCATCATCGTCAGAATCAGAATCTGACTCTGACTCTGACGAAGTGACAGAGCCAGGATCCGAGAGAACGAGATCTGATGCGTCGTCACCTGTAATACAGTTAAGCAGATTATGTGATTTGATTTGATGAACAAGACCCGCCTATTCGCATCAAGCGCTGGTTATCAGGGTGTTCCAGCTCGTCAATGTCCTCGTCCTCATCAACAGTTGGTAGTGGCCAGATGATTGCATTGGTGTCAGAACCAAGTTTTGCAAGAGCTTCGGGATCTTGGTCTTGGGAGAAACAATCAGTTGGGTGTTGGAGTGGACATCAACTCTACCCACTTGCTTCTACGTCCTCTAGCTCTGAGTCGACCTCATCTTCGTCGTCGCCGTCTTCACCTTCGTCATCGTCTTGCTCTTCTTCGCACTGTTCTTCTGCATCCTGAAATTCTTCATCTTCATCTTCATCTTCCTCGTCGCTATCCTGCCGCCGCTTGGACAATCTTGAAAATGGCGCAAGTTTCGCCTGCGGACCGACGACAACGCCATCAGCAATCAAACACCCACGTTCTACACGAGTGCGCTCCTTGATTTGCACGCCTGACCCGATTATGCTGTGCTCGACGACACAGTTCGGACCGACGACTGCTCCATCGAAGAGATAAGAGTTGCGGACTACACTGCCCGCACCAACAATGCACCGCTGGCCGAGAACAGATGCTATGACCTGAGCATTATCAGCTATCTGCGATTCCGAGCCAATCAGCGTGTTGTTTCCAATCTTGCACGTCCTGGAGTCTCCACGAGTGGGTAAATGACTAAAATTTTGGAAACATTCTTACCGAGAGAGTATCACAGAGTTATCCTTGGCGATGTATTTGTTTCCTCGCAGATGCTCATAGGAGTGGCCACCAGGGTGGTTGTCATCCGGCACCAAAGGAAATGTCCATCTTGAAAGAATATCTTTGCTGATTTCAGTTAAGTTAAGCGGGGTGAATTATCAGAGAAGTTTAGGACGCTAACCTGATGGAGTCATAACTTCGAGTGTCCCTGACACGAGCAGCATAACCCTCTTTGGCAATGTAGCAATATATGCTTTTCATCAGTAGGTCAGACGTAAGGACGCCGTGAACGAAATCTCTCCGTACATCCCCGTAGTCGAAGTTGTCTTGGAACAGTGACGGCACCTGCGCAGAAGACATTGATCAATTAAAGACAATGAGGCAAAACTATGTTTACACGCACCTCGACAGAACATATGTCTATCGAACAATCAATCAAATCATTTCGGATCTCCACCTCAGGGTGTTCATTCAGAATTTCGCGTGGTATGCTTGCGTATTTCTTGGGCGGGTACCCTGTCACCGCCTCATAATGCAGGCACTTTGATGTTTCTGGATCTATGACAAACACCGCAGAATCACCTTTCGAACTAAGGAGAAATGAGTGGAGTGATACCTCAGTTAAGAAATGACATACCGCGTCCGATGGTTTACGCCGCTCTGTTTGACCACCATCGTCATTATGGCGTCCTTGTCCGTTTTCCTCCGCTCTTTGTGCTCGCGTACAACATCACCTATACGTATGTTGCTCACGAGGTCACCAGTGACAAGTACGAAATCTGAAGTGATGATGCCATGCGTGTAGATGTCGCGCATGGCATCACCAGGCGTGAACGTCTCTTTCGCGGTCACAATTGGGACGATCTTGAGGCCTGCGCCGGGCTTAGACCACTTCGAATTCCTGGATCGCACAGTCAACTACCATGAACAGGAGAATGATGGTTCAGAGACTCACTTGATCGCAGTCTTGACCAGTTCCGCATGTGATCTACATATTACGAAGATCTCTTGCACACCAGCTAGAGCAAGGCTTTCGAACGTCCAGTCCAGCAATGGAGCATTACATATCGGCAGCAGGCACTGATTGAGAATGGTGTCGGTATGACTTCGTCGTGCAGGAACTGGACTCACTCGAGGTTTATGCGTGGTTAGCGGCTTGAATCGTTTGTTAAAACTGTCAGCTAGAATAACAGCTTGCAGGACCTCTTCTTCATCTGCGATCAATTTCTCTTTGCCAGTAGAGGATGCCATGTTCGGGGACATCTCAAGGGGAAGTAAAGAGATGCCCGATTTGTTGATGACATTATTACCATGAACTAAGTCGAGTCACACCTCAACTCTCCCAAAGGGTGGCATGAGCTCAAGAGTTTCTTGATGAGATAATGCAACCCCTCCAACATCATTACAAGATGGAACTTTAATGACATGGTTAACTGATCCGACCATAGCAAAGTAAGGGTATCAATGATCAAGATCGACATTAGGTAGTGAAAACACGGATCGGAATGTAGTCATGATGAGTAGGGTCGTGAAAAGAAAGCAAAGACCAAATCCAACGAGTATAGTAGCAGAAGAGGGTAAAAGACATGAGGAGAGCTAATGAAGGGATCCCGATAGTGGCCAAATCAATTGCAGCGAGAAAGGCTGCTCAGCATACCAAAGGAATAAAGAGGAACTGAATATGCGCGTGTCGTTCATGATATTACCAACAGCCTCGGATTAGCCGCTTATGCGACAGCCGAGATGACAGGTGCGGCAGCAGGAGCAGGCTCGGCGGGAACGGTCTCCTCAACGACAGGGGCAACAGGCTCAGCGGGAGCAGGCTCTGAACTGGCAGGGTTCTCGAGGGGCGCAACCGGAGCAGGTTCATCAATCATGGGGGGGTGCTCATCCACCTTGGCAGGAGTCGAGAGCTCCGCCTTTGGCTTGGATCTGAAGAGGTCTCCCACACGTGCAGACAAGCGGCGCCCAACCTTGGCAGCCTTGTTTTCCCTCTCTTTCTTTTCCTCCTGTAAAAGTAAAAGTAAGCGCAGACACCATTTCCGATCAACAAACACACCGTCTTTTCCTCCTTCGGGGCCTCAGCTGGAGTCTCCGGGGCGGGCTCTGCAGCGGGAGCCTCGGCAGCAGTCTCACTAAGATTCATCAGTCAAGGAATTATCCAATGACAATACACGTACGTTTCCTTGACAGGCTCAGCTGCAGCCTCCTCAGCGGCGGGGGGCTCGGCGACAGCAGGTGTCTCCTCAACTGTTGCCTCGGTAGGAGGGACGACTTCCTCCTTAGCGGGCTCCTCGGCGGCGGGAGCGGGAGCAGCCTAAATAACTATCAATTACGATGTCCTTGAACTGAAATTGAACACTGACCTCCTCCTTCAATTCTTCCTTTTTCTTTTCTTTCTTAGGACTCTTGGGAGCCTTGACCTTCTTCTCTACCTTGCTCTTACCTTCCTTGAAGGGGGCAAGAAGCTTGGCAAGTAGGCCTGGGCTCTTTGGGCGCTCCTCCTTCTTAACCTCCTACAAGAGATTAATCAAATTGAATTCCACAAGAGAAATCGCAAATGGGACACATACAGTCTTGGCCTCCTCCTTGGCGGCCTCTGCAGGGGCCTCAGGAGCAGCCTCGGCGGCGGCGGATTCCTGAAAAAACGCGTCAACTTAGGAAACAAAGGTAATAATTGTAAACCACTCACCTCAGCCTTGACTTCCTCCTTTGGTGCTTCCTGTATATTAAGGTTAGAGTCGGGCGGAGCAACAAAGGGGAACAAAAAAAAATTACAACGACAGGAGCGGCCTCTTCAGCAGCAGGAGCCTCGGGTGCGGGGTCAACGACAGGGGTCTCAGCAGCCTTGACTTCTTCAGCGGGGACGGGAACAGCAGCAGTGGCCTCGGTAGCAGACATTATTGCAAAAAATGCGAATGTGAGCTGTCAACAATAGCAAGTGAGTCAGAAGGTTAAGGACGAGACGAAAGAAACAGCGAACACGAACATGAAAAGACAATAAATTGACAAGAGAGAGAAGGGCGTGCTACGCAACGCTGGGCCCAAAGGCTAGAAGAGAGGAGGAGTAAGAGAGAGGAAGAGATATGGTTTCTGTCAAATTCGGCCTCTACTTATCCGTATTTGGCTCCGCTTTACGCGCCAAACAAAGCAGCTAACCTAAATTCTGAACGTTCTTCCTATTAGTTTGATTACCCTTTTCGGTTATGTTATCTCTCACGACATCCATTAGCCCGTTGCAATTTTATTCAACCACAGAGCAGAATTTAGCAAGGGCACTAGGCAGAGGATGGTCTATAATGGCCCGTGCGGTGGGCGTAGGGTGCTAAGGATGAAACCAACCCAAAGAAGGATGTTCTCAGGTGTACAAAGGAAGGTTCCAGTGCTTACGGATCACGTCACTTGTCGCTACGCTAGCGAAATCACGAGACCGATCACATCCGCTCGCCACCGAGCACGATTTTGACTCCTGTTTGAGGGACCAAACGACATATTTGAACCGTATCGGTAGAGCTGCACCTACCAAATTCGTAGCTCATACCACGCCAGACGAGTTTACGTCGACCGCGGGGTCGACAGCACACCCAGTACTTGCAGCACATGTCTAGCATTACTTCTCACTCTTGTCATGATTCAGACTCCACACGAAGAGTCACATCAGACTCTGAAGGTTTTCGCCGAACCACCGTGGCGTGCAGAAATCCACATCCTTGAGAAAAGACAGGTGTGGTCATGACGACATGCGCACTTTCTCAACTATACTACTTATGTGTCGTCATCGCGGATGCAGTTCAACTGTCTGTAGTCTCTGTCTTTGGACGAAACAATTCAAGTTCCATCCGGACCACATCCATGGTTACGATAATTTATTGTCAACCCTGGACTACAAGCTTTTCATCCTCAACCCAAGCTTTAAATGATGAGTGCTCAAGTAGGATATTTGATCCATTTCGCGATCGTGACCTTCATATCGCCATCGATATTTCCCCCTGCTACTTCATGATCTCCTTATCTGTGCTAATTGCCAATAGCGTACACCTGGTCGCGGTATTAGTCCTTCAAATGCCCCTTTCATACGTGGCTAGGGCTACTCGTACGTGCACGCTATTCACTCTACAACTATCAAGTACCGAGCCCCGACTCTGCTAGGAAAGAGCAGAGGAAGTGTAGTGTTCAGTTTAATTGCACCATTCACCCAGCCGTGAAGTGATCGAACCCGCGTACAAGCAAAAATACAAATTCAGGGGATAAAGTTTCATTTTCATAAGCGTCTATGGCGGCGATTGGCACAGCAGTCATTATGCTTGTCGACGCTATCTATTATCGAACGTATCCTGCCTGTTCTATCGCTTGGTATTAGCATCGGGTACAGTGAAATTGGGCAACGGCGTAGGCTTTCATATGGTTCTCCTTCTTTCTATTTATATTTTGATAAGTGGAGGCTTTGGTTGACCGTTTCAGCTAGTGTTGAGTCACAATCCAAGGCACCCAAGAGCTCACCGGCGCTCACTCCCGACGCTGGGACAATGCAGGGAAATACTTGCCAAGTATCGATTCTCCGTTTCAGCGGTAATCGATAATCCACTATCTGTGACTTGCGTTCAAGCATGTGCAAGGTTGCCACATCAGAGAACTTGAACATCTTCCTATAAATAATGGTGAAGCTAGAATCACTTTCACCAAAACTTACATCACCGTGATCAAACCAAAGAAACGTATGCGGTCTGACTGGGCCGTGGTTTTTCTCATCAGCAGCCATACTTCCCGGTCATATATGCCCACTAATACGATTAATAGCGGGAAGTGCATGTCTGTGCAATATGATGTAAGTTCGGGTGACTCGTGTTAGAACTCAGTGTGCAATCACTCGTTCGAATCACATCTAGATCTATAGATATCCAAATTGTCATTTCGGTCGTATGCACTTCAAGCTTGGGGATGTCCGTGTCAGCCTTCAAGTATTGCTAATTACTTCCTACCGTAGCAAAAAGTGTGCGATACAACTCAGTCTCATACTGACATGTAGATTCTGCGACAGTACCGGTGTCACGGCACAAATGTCCAACGTTGTTATATGTTAGTGCATGTGCTACGACGACTCGAAGCGTCCTAAGGACCCTACCAGACTATCGATACCCTGGTAAGTACTATAAATGTGCATCCATCCCTTTCTACAATAGCAGGGGCGTATTAAGACGCAGCAGTAGATCTACGCTGAGCGCTCAGACTCCACGGAGGGTACTATTTTGTTTGCCGCTCTGGAATCCCCACCGCAGTTCTCTCAGCTCGCGCACCAGGACCTACCAAGACTCATCAATATTTCTGCCTCGTGTCTCGGAAGGACTCGCACGCTAATTATCGCAGATGATGGTCACTGCCCCTCAAAGACCCTGTGCTCGTCAGATGGGCCTCTCGGACCTTCCGAACCATTGTACATCTGCGCCCAAACACCACGAGGATCACGAGGACTACTCACAATTTCATTTTCGAAAACCCAGACGTACCAGGAGTCTGCGCCCATTAATTGGTGTGATGGGTGTCCATCTACAGTTCGCAGACCAGGTCATGGTTACAGCAAGGAATTGCCACTACAATGTCTTGAAGGTATCGAAAAATAACTGACCTCTGGATCACACCCAGGTCTGTACGTTGATGATTCGTTGTGTTGCCTGTTACTTACGCTATCTCAGACCTGCTACTCATTAGTCTTCCGACTTCGCGTACCTGGGACCACTTAGCAACCTCCCGCGCCATCTCGCGGCTGCTTGCACTCGCCTATGAGCACACACCGGCAGAGGCGATTGAGCGGCTCTTTGCCAAGGTACACTGTTCACCCTGTCGGCTGTAGTCAGAAATTTACTTGGGTTTCCTTGCAAGTCATTTCGATTGTCCGCCACCGAAAAACTTCTTCGAGAATGACTTATCGTGCACAACATTGATACAATATGCGTCCTACCGCAACGGCAGACCACGTATGTTTCTTTTGGGATGAAGATCAAGTGTAATATCCGCTGAGATATATGCAAGGAGCGCTGACGTCTATCACGCGGCTGCTTTCACTACATTGCTCGCTATATCTGACTGTCGTCTGCGAGGTACACGCAGACCTTTAGCCTTCATTTGAATACGTTTTCCCTCTGAGAAAAGACATGAACAAGTAATATAAAATAATAAAATCAATGGACAGACCTTGAATGAACACTTTGTCCTCTTCTGAATCAAATCCGACATCTTCTTGCTGCTCATCTACATCCATCGTATTGGCCGACTCAGCTCCCTGCGCACCAGCTTTTATCTTAGCCCGTTTTTCCACCTTGAACTTCGCGACATAGAAACCATCCATGTTGTGCACATGGGGGTAAAACCTCTTTGTCAGCTTCACGCTCGGGTGGAAGGTCTTTCCGCGATATTTCGTAAAACCATCCCTGCCAAAGCCAAGACCAGGGTCCACAAGTTTCACGTTCGGGCGCTTTCGCAGCGCATAATCGACGACAGCCTCATTTTCATCCACAGTGACGGAACACGTGGAGTAGACTAGATATCCTCCCGTTTTGGAGTCAGGAGAGACACTGTCAATGGCGCAGAGGATAAGCTGCTTCTGGAGGTGCGAGAGGAGGTGGAAATCGCGTTCAGACTGTACAAGTGTATCGGTAAATGGGGAGAGCTTTGACCACAGGGTGGAAACCTCACCTTGTTGACCTTCACACTGGAGTCCTTGCTGATAACACCAGTGCCACTACATGGCGCATCCAGAAGGACTCTGTCAAACCCACCCATTACCTTGGGAAATTCCCGACCATCATATGAACAGATGACAACGTTTTTGCACCCTAAACGGTGTACATTCGCCGTCAGACTCTTCGTCCGTGCTTTGTTCGCATCATTAGCGAAAACAATGCCAGTATTTTGTAGGAGAGCAGCGATGTGTGTCGTCTTGCCTCCAGGGGCGGATGCCATGTCAAGTACGCGCTCGTTCGGTTGAGGTTTTAATGCGATGACGGGAAGGAATGATGAAGCTGCCTGAAGCATGTAGTGGCCAGAGAGATACTCGGGTGTCGCACCTTATCATGGAACAATTAGTTCCGCACTTTTGGGAGTAAAGGATTCGTACAAACCTATTGGTACGCTGCTTTCGAAAACTTGGAGACCAACATTGGTCCATTTGCCTATCGGCTCGAGGTTGACGCCACGGTTAATGAGGGCTTGCGCAAGGTCTCGTCTTCGTGTTTTGAGCGTATTTGTTCGGATAGTCACTGGTCTTGATACCTCATTTGCTTCGAAGAACTCGATGGCCTGCGGAATGGGTAATGCAGAATAAGCATGAGACTGTAGAGAGATAGAGCACACACCTCAGAAACAGGGAAAAGCTGGAAGAGCTTCTCCGCAAGGAAATCATTATATCCGTAATAACTAGCGATGTCGGAGACGAGCTGCTCCACATATTCTGACCGTAGCCTGTATATGTCATTGAAGATATAGATAAATTTAAAAGCGGCTGATTGAAAGACGTACCGGCCTTTCGCGCCCAATTTTCTGAAATTGCCCAAGATACGGACACATTCTCGCATCCTCCGCTGAACGACATGGACATCAGCAACATGGTTCTTCTCTTCTGCTCTCTCTTCAGCCGTAGGCAAATGAAATGCCTCTGCGTCTTCTCCCTCTCCTTCCATGTCAATATCCTCGTCGCTGCCCTCGAAGGCAGCATTCTGCATCTCTTCGATATCAAGCTCTGCCTCACGAGCAGCATTCTCATCGAGGGCACGAGAGCGGGATTCGATGTTCTTGGCAGTAATTGGCCCATCCTCGTTGTCGTCCTCGTCATCGGAGTCTTCGTCTGAGGCTGTTGGAATAATTTTGATCGGACGTTCAGCTTGCTTAGATTTCCGGCCTTTTTTTGGGAGCAGTTCGACTTCCTCATCGTCTGAGCCAAGATCTAGTTCTTCTGGGACACCTCGTAAAAGGTCATCACTGCAGGACGAAAACTTTAGTTGGGGATATGGTTGGAGGTCCGGAACTCACTCCTCATCGATATCTAAGTCATCCAGACCACCCACAAACCCATCGACATCTTCCAGATCACTAGCGTCTTCCCACCCATCACTTTCCCCTTCTTCCGAGAGCGATTTACTTTTTCTTTTGGTAGGTGTAGGCTTAAATGTCACCTTTGATACCGTCTCTGAATCCTTCGTCCGCTTCTCTCGGGTTGGAGGTTTGTCTGCTTTAGCTTTTTTCGTAGGACGGCTATTCGTAGTTGGTTCGGGCTCGTGATCTACATTTGCCTTGCGTTTTCCGAGCCTTTTTGTCGAAGGGCGAGCTTCATCTGGATTGCGAAGTGGAGCTGGAGGCCCTTGCTTGTACTTGGCTCGTCGGCCTCCCATGGCAGGCTAGCTGATAATGATACAGTCGACCGCGCGGAGAGATAGTAGAAAACACTACACGACTGAGACAAATTACGAGCTATTTTTTCTCTTGCCTGATTGGGATGATGTCCCCCTCTGCGGCCCCTACACTAACGTCGTTTCAACCGATGCGCAACCCTAACGCGAGTCCAGCCATGAAAGACGCCCTTGGCTGAAAGTCTGCTGTTAAAAAGTCCACCACCCATCTCCATAGTGACGAAATAGTTGGTGGCCTCTTGTTGCCTAACGCGTCTTTCGTATACAGCAAGTTCTCGAATCGAGAAGCCATGCGACCCCAATCAACACGGACGAGTGACATCGACCCAAGGTACTGTTGAGTTGATGAATGCACGCCGTCGACCAAGAATACATGTTACGTACTTGAAGGAGGACGAATACACCACCCAAGAAGAATGCGACCATTTTTGCACCTTTCTTGATGAACACACCCGCGCAGATACCAGCTACTGTACCAAATGTCAATTCATACAGATTGACGGCGGACTCTGGGGGTGGTGCTTGAGGAGGCGGAGCGGCTACGGAAGCTTGGGTGCCTCAAGATCAACTCGTGTTCAGCTAGGCTCAGTAGTACAACAATTCACACATACCTTTACTGTCACAATGAATGATTGGCGCGGTGCACGTTGCTATGCCAAGCGCGAGCCCTGCAATTCCTGTAGCTGTCAGCAAGCTGGGTAGGAGGAGCTGCCCTTTGCGTGCCACGCCCAGTCGATTCAAGACCCATGTCTGAGGCACATGCACGCGTACGGGAAGCAAACGTTGTCGACAAATGACAGAGCCTGAGAGTGAGCGATTGCGGAGGAACTGAATAGTGCCAAAACTCGAACGAGCAGTGATGGGGCTGAAGCCAAGTAATGGCCGGACAAGCGAGAACGACATAAGCAACACTAGAAATTATTCGTTGTGCTGAAGCTGAGGTGTTATGTACGAGCTCAAGGAGAGTCCATAAGTAGGTAAGTCGATGTCATCCTCATAAGGAAAGCTAGTACGGGTAAGTACGTTGTAAATATGGACCTTAAGTCCAGGCAGCGCTAAACGCCATGACCAGGTCATATAGGCAGACCATAAAATGCCAATTTTCTTATAGAGTACTGTAAGTGAAAATCCAAGTTCAAGGTCATCATTGTTCTCGTCCAGCAGCACTAAGCACGAGTTTCCTCCACGTGTTCAGATCGACATTAGAAGTTGTAGAATCGGTGCGAACATGTTGCAAGTTAGATCGCACTGGCGTGGAATGAACGGGATCTTGCACTATGTCCCGAGGAAAATCTGATAACTTGTCTTTAGAACCTCTTCTGGGGACATCGGAAAGGTGAAGCTCGAATGTGGGTTCATTTGATCCTGTAGAGAGTCGTGGTGTAGGAAGGGCAGTCAGTGGGGGTGATAAAAAGCCATTGCTTGGAGTGTCGTAATCACCTCCTGCAGATTGATGCTCCGCATGATCGTGGACGCTGGCCATCATCGAATGTACAGACAGGTGACCTGGGGGGGGCGACATCGATGGCGATGCAAGCAGACTGGTCTGCCGAGTAGTTGCATTGGTGGGGGATGTAGTTTTGGCGCGAGCAGTTATAGTGCTTTGGGAATACAACGACGCCGAACTTCCCGTGATCACACTCAGAGTTCGATGAGGTGCCTCAGCAAGTGGTACGGAAACCGTAGGGAATTCATAAGTCGATGCATAGAGGCTGCTGGCCACTGAATCACGATTGGCATCTAAAGACTCGCCGATGAAGCGGTTGGGTAAAGCGGGTGACTGAAGAGAATATGAGCGACGTGGGTATTGTCCCGGAGATGATGAGCCAGATGATGCGTTCAGGCTTGGAGCACGGATGGTTCTCGCAATGCTAGACCGAGGAGATGCGCCAGAGTAGACCGAAGCGGCACTCGGCGCCTCCAGTTCGATGCGATCATCATCCATTACTTGTTGTGGCATTTGCAGCGAGGACAACGACGAGGTATTGCTACGGGCATTACGAACAACGGGCATTTGGGGGGGAAATGGAAGCTCTGACGCAGAGACCTCAGGGGACATCCCCTCCTGGTTTTTTAAGAGCCACGCGTGAGACGCGGACGACGCATGAGATTTGCGCAGATCCTCCGTGACCTCCGCAACAGTAGGCCGATTCTCCAAATCGTCCGCTTGAGTCGGGCTGGGTGTACGAGGGATAAAAGCCATGAAAGGGAGGCAGATGGCATATAAAAGCACTGTCATCACTATCGTCAACATGTCCGATAGGATGGAATAAACGAGCACCTACTCAGTGCGGAAATAACCCAAGATCCTACGAGGACAGTAATTGTCATAATGTGGCAATTTGCAGTCGACCCTTGGTCCAGTCAGCCTACGAATCACTCACACGGTCAAAAGAACTAACCGAAAGCGCTGCAGGGAAATTTGGGGCCGAGAATCATGAAGACCACGGCACCGGCTGGAGAAAGCGACGTGAGTTCCATTGCCGCATGCACAGCACGGTCAACACGAACCGGCGTAAAGACCCAAAAGTACTGCGGTTCGCGCAGCGTCCGGCCAAAATTGATATTGTACGACAATCCTGGGCACCGTAAGCATGCTGCGGATAGGAGTGGATGATAATGCTCACATGAGATACAACAAAATCGAACCAATGAAATCAAGAACAATGAGACCGAAGAGAAATCCGCCTGCGAGGACAGTTTCGGTACAGGTAGTTGCAAAGTGTATTGATGGCACTTACGCTCGCCGGAATTGTAGCCTGACCAGTTGTTAGCCATATACACGGCAATGATGATAGACCATATCAAGGAAAGAATCGAGGCAAGAGCTTTGAACAAAGTGAGTCGGAATCAGATACATCATACATATGGAGCTCACCGAGAACAATGAGACGAAATTTTCGAAATCTGTTCCACAGAGTGTTTGGAGCCATTAAAAAGGGGGGCTGACGTAGTCAGCGAAGTCGAGGTGCGAAGAACTTGAATGTAATATAGGAAAGAAGAAAGGAAACACTAAAACGTGGCCACGATGAAACAAATTCGCCGCAGTCAGTACCAGACGGACACAGGGATGGGACCAGCCTCGCTTTGTCGCTTCACGGCTTAGATGGTGTAATATTTAATACCGCAGCAGCGTGTTCCTGGGAAGGTCCGGCATCGTAAATTTAGTCGCCTAGGTAGTAGGCAGTGCCAGCCTCGAGTTTTCGGCGCATCCTGACGGTCGTGGAGACACTGCCTCGCGATCAGCCCCCGCTAAAATAGATATTCAGAGAATGAAGGGTGTCTCTTTGAGTAAGTACAAGAATCGAATGGAAATATTTACGATTGGCGTACGCCGTAGTAGGCTAGGTCGTAGTCGGGCCCCAGACCTCACGTTCCTAAATTTACGGAAGGAAGAAAGCAGTGCTAGCTATGTAAGGACGAACTTCCATAAGAGGCAAAGTAGAAAACGCTTAGCAGAGAGGCACAAATATTGACAGCAAGCACCAACAGGCTCCAACCACCATGTCCGGCTCAGGAGAACAACAGCCTCTCCTCGCATTCCCCTATGGTGAGGACAGTGCGCCTACTGAGCGGCCCAAAAGGACTTTCAGTGTCTGGCGCGAGAACATTTCATGCATTTTGGAATCTAAGCGCTTTCACACATTTGTTATTGCGTTGGTGAGCAGCCGGTGTTACATATTTTCACTTCCTGTTGACGTGCAGTGCTGTTGTAGATTGTGATTGACGCTACATGTGTCCTCGCTGACCTCGGATACACTGTTTTGTCTGATGGATGCGCCCCGCCAGATGAAGGCCCTGCATGGCTCGAAGTTCTTGCCACTGTATCGCTTGCCATAACCACACTCTTTCTTATTGAAATACCGGTTACCCTCTGGGCTTTTGGAGTCCGCTTCTACACCCCATTCTCAGGTGTTCCGCATGCAGCTTTACATCTATTTGATACCGCGATCATCGTCACGACTTTCGTACTCGAGTTTGTCCTCAAGGGACGCCAACGTGAGTTGGCTGGACTGCTGATTATTCTTCGTCTGTGGCGACTAGTAAAGCTCGTTGGAGGTAATTCTAAGTTAGACCCAGTTTTCTCGTCTCATCTCACGAGCTTTCCAACAGGCATTGCCGTGGGAGCTGCCGAACTCGAAGAAGAAACGGCAAAGGAACTCGAAGACACAAAGAGGCAGCTTGAGGGTACCACAACCGCACTTGCAAAGGCTCGTGAGGAGAATCGCAAGCTGCGCGGGCGGGTAGCCTGGTTAGAGACAGGCGGATCCGAGGGAACCGAGTTCTGAACCGGATGGATTTCTTGAACGCTCGACTTCAACTATTTTTGTCACCTATCCTTGAAAGTCAAGACCTAAGTATTCTGAATTCAAAATTCTACAACTGTATTACGATGGTGGATATATTTAATACAATAACCGTGGTGATACCCGAGTCCAAATGAAAGCTAATTATGTCAAGAGATACAATTGGATATGTTGATGAGATGAGAAAGTTGAGCAACAAGATTAAAGTGCAAGGATAGCAATCGAGAACCAGCTCTATGGGGTCACCAGAGTCCAGCGTGAAGATCAACAACATTGGCCGCATCCGCGGGTATCCACTCAGATAATCGCGGGCGTGGGATGGGCAGATCAGGATCTGCAATCCTCTTCGGAAAGATGGTCAACGATCGTGGCGTCAAGGGTGAGGAGGATTTATTTTTATCCGACTGCAAATCCGTGAAAGTCCCAGCATACTCGAAGTCATTCGGACCTGACACCTCTCTAGCACGAACTTTTGGAGGCGGCAAGGGTGCTTTTGGAGAGTAGCTGGACGGCGATAGGCGTTGTGCCGAAAAAGGTTGGTCCACACCACGTCGAGTCTGAAGTGCAAGCTGCTTTGCCCACGCAGGTCGAGTAGAATCGATGGACGGACAATTGCGGGAAAACAGAATAGGCTTTGAGGGCTCGATGACACGACTTTCGACTCTAGAAAGCCTTTCCCAAGCGTCCGCGATGTATTTGGAGATCTTGCAAGAACTGCCGCTTTCAGCCCAGGTGGACGCTGAGATTTCCGACAATGGGCGTGAGGGAAAAGAGACAGGGATCGAATCAGCGAGATTGAACCAAGGAACCGCGGTCACAGGCATTTTCCACAGGGTAGGCATGAAATAGACATGAGTTGATGCCATTACGCATATCGTAACACAATACGCAAGCACTGTTGTCACATCATCAATGCCAGCCATGAGCCACGAAGGATGATGACATACTGATGAACGTAGCTAACCAGCTGATCGGCATAAGCAGTGCTGCAGAAGCGCAGATGGTCCACGTGGCTGAAAGAACAGAGGAAGTCAGTTACGCAACAAATCACCTATCAACCACGCTTACATCGTGATTGACATGACGCTGGGGGATTAGCGGTTGTGGCATAAATGCTGGCAGCTTCAAATTCCAATGGTGGTGTGGTCAGAGCCACAGATCTGAGATGTTACTAGCAGCGACAGCTTACCTAGCTGAAGTACGCCCATCAGTGCAGTCCAGCCACACTCAAATCTGACATGGGAAGGCCTCGCTTTGGGACATATAATCTCCGCCGAATATGCTCTAATGAGGAAAGTCAAGGGGTGATGTAGTGTCAAGAACACGATACCTACAGCATTGTAAGAGCGAATATAAAGGCGGCGTTTACAACAAGGAATGCCGCTGCACCAGGCACTGCAACATGTTAGTCGATGATTATCACCACCACACTGAGCAACACACCTGGCATTCCAGAAGAAGTAGAGGACACGATATTCCAGCCTGCAAATATAGTTGCAAGCAAATTGAGATATAGGATGAGGCCTGTATCGATGTTATCTGGCTGCATCGCATTTACTGATATCGCGTTGCTTACTGAAAAATATGGCTCGAATGATGATGAAAGGATTCTGCATTTCGTCGGCTTCAATGGCGCTGTTGGTCGTGAAAGAAAGAGTGACTGTAGGGAAAGTCGTGTACTGTAGAACAACTGTGGAAGGTGAAAAACGAAGTCGAGCGGGGATTAATAAAACTATGAGTTACACCCCTCTAGGAGCAAGTGCCGTTCGGTCCACCAGAGACAAAGGGGATCAGTCCACAAAGAAGTCCATTAAATATCGACCATTGTCAACGTGGCAAGCGGGAGACAAGCACATAGTAAAGAACAATAAGAGTGCATGCAACAATAAGAAGATAAAAGTGCATTGTCCAGATAAGGAAACTACAGTAACGTAAGTCCCATGAACGAGCGCATGAAGTTTTTAGGATATTAATGATGGCTATGGCGGTTCTAGCAGTCTTATTAGCGACACCGTACGCGCGCAAGTATTCGTAGTTATAAAAAATACGCAATTGAGTGATTGGTATAAAGGCATTGTAAATCTATTGGGAGCGCAAACCATAAGCTCAGACCAGCCGTGAGCGACGTGAACTGACACGACATCGTGCCCGTAGTGACTAGACTGTCATTGTTTTATGGACATCGAAATTGCTTTTTAACTGAGCGATGACTCTTGACGGACCTCAACGAAATAGAACGTGGATGATTATGGAGCCTCTGAGTGCAAAGTTGTCGCTGCTAGATTATACTGGACATTTTTGCGGTATTTCGTCGCCAAATCTGCTGCGATCTTCACAGAAGCATTGGCACGAAGTATTTCCTGCAGGTGAAATGGTCTCTTGATGATACTGAACATTCATATTGCGACAACACGCACCTCCACACAGTGGTTCAGCTCGAGGATCATCTCCGTGCATGCTGACTGTTAATAGCGATATGAGCATGGCTGATTGGCATCACATATAGGTAGACTCACAGCGTTCTTGAGAATGCGCTCTAACAAAACCGCCTGTCGTTCGGCGTGAGGATTCTCCATGATTTACTGGTGTGTTGTAAACTTGTAATGATGGGAGACTAAGCAGACGACACCGATTCAGCAATGTACACTAAATTCAATTTCCCCTCTTGGCAGACAGCTGACAAACTCAGAAGTGTTCTATCGTGTTCTAAGTAGCATCGTATAGATATACTCTACTTCCTAACTCGACTTCAAAGTTCACGTTCCAGTCTTATCAATATCAAAATGTAGGCCGAGCCAAATATGGAGCAGGGTGCTGTGTCTCGTCAGCTGATGGTGGGCGTACGCGAGGACCAGAAGGCCGTCGAGTGCGGGGATGTGACAACGAATCAGCGGGATTGGAAGGGAGCTCCGACGGAACTTGAGCGCTTCGTCTCGGAAACTCGAAAGCGCTTGGCGGTGGTTTCCTCTTTGTCTTGATTGGTTGCTCCATAACATTTGCTCGTGGCCAGTCAAATAGTGATGAAGATGGGGGCGATGAAGAGGGCGATGCTCGCGTCTCTTGCGCCGGTATCGATGATTGAACCGAGTTCAAAGCGCTGGGTGGTGCTTTTCTCTTTGTGTTAACTGGATGTTCCATGACGTTTGCTCGCGGCCAGTCGAATGGCGATGAAGATGGAGGCGATGGAGCGAGGGGGGATGCTCGCGCCTGTTGCGCCAGTATTGGTGATGGGGCCGACTTCGAATAGGCGATGGACGTATCAAGTCGAGAAGGTGCCGGTGGAAATTCCATCTGCGGGGGGATCAAACCGCGAATTCTTTGCGAATAGACAAGAGCAGGGGAAGGGTATGATACAGGGGGAGCTTCAGGTAAGGACAAGGCGGAATCCACGGGCATATGTTCCGGCACATATGGTCGATAATGTTCAATCTCGTACTCAGAATCAAGTCCAGCACGATGTCCATAGATAGGATGCTGAGGATCTGGGCGAAGCGAGCGAGGTTTATATGCTTCCGATGTTCCGCGTCCTTTGATGAAGCGAGGAGTTGTTGGCGAGTTCTGGGCACTAGGCAGGCATTGACGAGTGGTCTCAATGCGGAGATAACGAACATTGTGATGCCATACACCTGGATCGACCCGCTGTGTCGTAACCGCTGTTACGACTAGAAGAGACAGATAAAGAAGCACTAGTAAAATGAGCTAATTAGTAAGGTTAGATGAAATAGTCTGAAACACATACATATGATAGTACAAATCCAAGTAAAAGCTACAAGAACATTGGTCGACGAACAGGCATTGTCATTCACTTTGGTGGCTAGATACGTGTAATCAGCACATTGCTCGGTAAAAGGATGATGTATTCAACCTTGTGCGGAACATTCAATATGCGGCGCAATTGCGGTCACGGCAGCCGCACCAGCTGAAGTAAAAGTGAGACACATTATCCCGATAAGGATGGAAAGACGCACCTAATTGCATGAGCCAGAGGAGTGCTACCCAAGCGCATTCGAACCACACTCGCGCAGAGAATGGGTCTGTACATAGTAAGTCGGCAAAGATACTAGAGAGAGCGTCAGTATCTGGGAATAATAGACATAAAATACTCGCATTGGAAAGATGAAAACAAGGCTGAAAGCGCCAAGGAAAATGAGATAGACATCGACTTGCACTGAAGACGGAGATTAGAGTAATGACATGACCTATATGAATGGCTACGTACAAGTCTGGCTTCCTGTAGCTTGGACGAGGCTGTGATTCCATACAGCAACACTGCAAATAATGGCATTACAGACGACGAAAAGACCTATCGGGTCAAGCATATGTGACAAAACGCCCAACGGTGAGAAAACAAGACATACCGAACAGAACATAACGAGCGAAAAGCAGAGTAGACTTCATTTTTCGATAGCGATAGGATTTTAAGAGTACATATGCGGATTAAAAAGCCTGAGAGATTAAACCGCACGGCGGGAGATGAAACGAGCAAGGGGAGGTAAGCTTAGCCACAAAGATCCAGCTCTGTTGCAAGAATGGCCGTCTTGCGTTAACATAGGTCCCATGCTTGTGCACCCGATTTACGAAGTCCGCGCCACCGCTGTTCAAACATTGCCAAACACGCTTCTCGAGTTCACAAATATCGTGCATGTTACATGATCTATGTGAAATGACTTTTGCATCATAACTGGGGGTTCGCGTTGCGAACTTGTGACCTTGCTCCGATATTGGCCGGTCCTTTGTATTTCTGCAATTGCCAAGGTTTGAGTTTCTAGATCTGTACTTGTGTTCTACAATATTGTTCTTTTCTCTCTCACGTGGTTACACAGCATGTCAATTGTTCATATCAGCTGACTGATAGATTTTGTTGCGACCTTGCTTCGCAAGCTGTATCTGCTGCTATATATACCCTTGAGACTATTACCACAAACGGGAAATTAAATGGACAGTGCACTGATCTGTGTCGATGTTGTATTATCGTGACTTGAACACGCCGCAATGGTGGGTGGGTTGTGGAATCGCGACTGTTTGGTTCATGTACTGTCCTGAGCCTCAAGGCCTCTAGAACGCCATCTTTGACGCATTGATCGTCTCCTGCCCTCGCGCATTCAATCCCTCGTCTCATTGTAACATTCCATCATATGCATTATTCAAACACCAGCACTGGTTTGGAATCTTGGGTCCTCACCGTACTGCATGGCCATAAAGATAGATATCCTATCGTTCCTGGTCTATTTTCAGAGCTAGGACACTTTTCCCGATGTCCTCCTGCCGAGGTGTGGGCGGCCCCATCAACACGACCCCTCATGTTGTTCCGGAACTCGAATGCTGTGACGGCTGGCGAGGTGCGATGCAGGTACTTACACATACGTGATCAGTACTCAGTCCCCACTGGCAAGGGGTATCTGATGCTCGGTATCCTTGTCGATTGGGTCGAGGGAGGCTAAGAGATTCTTTCCGAGACTGAACATCCATTGGGTGACACCGGTAGCACTGGAACGAGCAACTAGTGGAGTGGATTTGTTTCTCTTATATCTCTGTGCTTAAAATTGTCGCTAACCATATTCGACTTAGGGTCAAACTGCGATCAATTCCATATGAAACAGAGTCCTATTGGATATAGCTCGAAACAAGCTGACCAAGGTCTGCGGTCACAACGCAATTCAGCATTTCGGGCGTCGCCCTCGACACTCTCCTTCGTCGGTTCATTAATTAAGACCTTGTCCTCAACCTGCTGCCCAAGACCTTCAGCCAGGTCCACCTGAGTCTGAGCCAGCTGCTCCCGAGGTGTTGCAAGTTCCCGCTCCTGAGTATTGATTCGGACATCCATGACTGAACTCTGGCCCCAGACAGTCTGGGGGCCAGGGCTCAGTTGGGTCACACCTCTGCTCCAAGGCAGCGAGCCTTAAAAGGTCCTTTGTCGGAACTTAATCGAGTTTTAATTAGTTTAAACAAGCTGAATCGACGCTCGCACTCGGCTCAGGCCGAGTTCCTTGGTCTGTGCGCATATTCGTCACGTCTGACGTACTATGCCTGTGACTGGGTCTCCTAAACGCTGGTGGCACAGACTTCAGACGTGAGTCTTTTCGTCTTCGCCATCATCCAGCGTTGAGCACCGTCTGCTCGCGCACATTCTGCGCCTTAATTTAAGCTATTTATTGAATTTCGTTCAAATCTCAATTCGGTCGTACCTCCATGTCAGACTCACAGAATGTCTCATCCAACACTCTTACTGGACCCAGAAGGGAAGGGTCTTCGACTCAAACCAATGCTAGAAGAATGACTGAAGTATCCGAACAAGAGTTGGTGGAGAGGTGCCTCAACATTGTCGAAGACTACAAGCATGCCACCATCTCGAAGCAAGAAGCATATGTCACTATCTCAAAGGCTATTGCATCAGGAACCTATGAAGCCACAGACCAAGCTGAGTCTTTTATCGCGACTCCATACTTCGACATGCTCGAAGAATGGTCCAGAGACGTCGACAATGCCGGAGGACATCGGCTACCAGACGTCACACGACAATCTGAATATAGGGACTCAGTCCCTCCTAGAGAGAATGATGATCAACGAGAGCAAAGCTTCGAGCAAGGTGAACCTGCTCGAAAGCGATGCAAACTTGATCTCACCTGCCTTGGACGAGCTGAGCAATCATTCACTGGCAGTCAGCTCTCCGCAAACCTTACACGAACTAACGAGGTCCTCCTTAATTGGTCACAAGACCCCAAAGAAGTACGACGTCGACTCATGTATCACCGCTGCTGCCCGGAATTCCATGAAGCTGGATGGGCAGAAATTGTTTCCGGGAAGTGTGTCAACCTTGACGCAGTACACTCCATTATCTCCTCCTCACGTACCATCGACAAATGCACCGAAACACTCGGGGACATTGAGATCAAATTCTCCGGAACTACGGAGGCAGTGTCGAAGAAGATCACGACTGCAACACAGTGGTCTGCAGCATGGAATAGGGCTGCCAGAGCCATTAAGTTCGCGTTCCCTCATCGAGAGGATGAACTTGCTGCCTACGGAGAGTACATCAATGACAAATTTGATCGCAGACTCCAGCGAACTCACGACAGGATTATCAGATATGATAAAGCCGTCAGGAACAGAGCCGCAAACTCACGAAGAGTTGAACTATCAGACTTCGCAGCCTTCACCGACCTGTATGAGTCTCACTTCCAATCCGACGGAGTCCATTTCGATGAAGATAAGCAGTCAAAACCCGGTGCACTTGCACGGGAGAAGTCTGCATTCAGTCGACGAGAGCCCTGTCGCAAATGGAATTCGGGAGAATGTACCCGAAGTTCTCAAACCTGTCGATATGCACACGTTTGTTCACACGAGCAAGATGGCAGATTATGTGCACGGCGTCACACAGAAACGAAGCATTTTGAGGAGTCTAAGTCCAGGTCTGCTTGAGCACCCATTTAAGCGCCCGCGTCATCGACGGGGACTTATTTGGTCGCCTACAGATATTTCTTTTAGTCCTACTGCACGTTCTTCGGAATATGCGGAGCCCGTCCCTACTCCGCCGTTAAATGAAGTTGAGAATAGTGATGCTGCGCGGACTATTGTTCAGAGGCCAGACCTCTTTCGCATAGTGACACCCATCAATGTTGACCGGTTCGAAGAACTTCTTTCGGATCATCCTAATCAGCCTTTTGTCAAGTCGGTTTGTCAAGCGTTGCATCAAGGTTTCTGGCCGTGGGCAGATACCTCTGACGACTCCTATCCATCCATCAACGACAACTCTTCACACACATGCACGAAGACTGATGACCAACTGCAATTCATCGAGGAGCAGATACGTGAGGAGATACATTTGGGCCGTGTGTCAGAAAGTTTTGGCACAGAACTTTACCCTGGGATGTATAGTGTCCCCATGCACACTGTACCCAAGCCGAACTCCGACAAACTTCGCTTGGTTGTAGATCACACTGCGGGGGAATATTCTCTGAACTCGATGATTGACCGTGATGCCATCAAAGGTACCAAACTCGATGGTTTGCATTCATTGGGGGCATCTTTGCTTCGCTTTCGCGAGCAACATCCAAATGTCCAGTTAGTTATGTTTAAATCTGATGTTTCCCAAGCCTTCCGCCGCTTGCCTATGCATCCGCTGTGGCAAGTCAAGCAGATTTTGACCATTCATGGTCAGCGCCACGTGGATCGCAACAATAACTTTGGTGGACGAGGATCCCCGAAGATTTGGATATCTTTCATGTCCCTCGTTGCATGGATTGCCATTCATCGTATCCTCATTGACGCTCTCAAAACTTACATGGACGACTCTTTCTCTTTCGAGGTTGCCGGACGTATGCTGTATTACGCGCCTTACGACTGCTACTTCCCTGCAAAGCAAACTCGCCTCTTACAACTGTGGGATGAACTTAATCTCCCACATGAACGGCCAAAGCAGTTGTTTGGTGCCACATTGACAGTCATCGGATTTGACGTCGACCCTAATGCCATGCAGGTAACAATGCCAGCTCTTAAAAAGGCTGCGTTAGTTGCCGAATTGCGACATTTTGCGCGCAAGAACCACCAATGGTCCCTACGTGACTTCCAGCGCCTTGCGGGATGGTGTGAGTGGAGTTTCAATGTTTTCCCCCTGTTGAAGCCAGGTCTGTCGGTGCTCTACGACAAGATCCGGGGTAAGACCAATGCCTTTGCAATGATACATGTTAACAATGCACTGCTACATGAGCTGCATTGGCTTGCCGACCACATTGAACATTCGGACGGTCTACACTTGTTCAAATGTTTGGATTTTGATCCGTCAAGTGACGACGTTGTTGTTGTCTACACTGATGCTTCGGCCGTGGGTCTGGGCCTTTGGTTTCCGGATGACAACTTCGCTTGTCAGTGTCATCTGCCTGGTGACGCCCCTTGCGACACTATTTTCTTCTTCGAGGGACTCGCTGTGTGCTCCGCCATCCATTCGGTGGTGAACATGACTGAGCCGCCAGAGAAACTGCTAATCTACATGGATAACTCCAATACTGTGGCAATATTCGACTCACTACGTGCCAAACCTACCTACAACTCGTTGCTGCTCTCTGCTGTAGACATTTTACTTGCCCATGGTGTTGACCTTCGTGTTGAGCACATTCCGGGGCAGCAGAACATCATTGCAGATGCACTCTCCCGTTTTCATAACGAGCTCGTCAAAGATCTCGTCCCTACCGCTCAAATCTTTGACTTTCAACCCCCTCAGGATGCGTTGGGGGCATCGAAAAAATGATTCCTTGTGCGACCCAGTCCAGGCAACCCGTACGGGAGGCTTGGTCACTTGAACGCTTGCATTTCGAGCGTTCTCTGGCTCTCAGTTTTGCTATTGAATCCACCACTGCCTCTGCATATGATTCACACCTTAATTCTTACCTTAACTTCTGTCGCCTTCATCATCGTCCAGTTGAGCCAACTGAAGATACCCTGTCTTTCTTCGTTGTCTGGCTGTCTCATCACATCGAGCCCCGCTCGGTTGATACATATCTGTCCGGTATTGTTAGTCGCCTCCAACCTCATTTTCCCCACGTGCGCGATGTTCGCACTTCCCTGCTCGTTACCCGTACCCTCAAAGGTTGCAAGCGGCGTCTGTCCAAGCCTGTCCAGCGCAAGCAGCCACTTACTCTTGATGATCTTGCTCTCGTGATGGATGCTTTCGCCGCCTCTACGGCTTACGACGACTACTTATTTGTGGCCATACTCGTCACCGGCTTCAAGACTCTGCAACGTTTAGCGGAGTTATGCTGGCCTAATGTGAAAAGGCATCAATCCTATCGCAGGTTACCACTGCGACACACTCTGACATTCACCGACATCTCCGCCACCTATACTCTTCCTCACCATAAAACCAGTACTTTGGGTGTGGGTTGCGAGATTTTGTTGATGGGGGAACCTTCATCCATGCCAGTCACTGGTGGAGACTGGACGATGACCCTGATTATGTAACATTGTTAGCGAAACTTGTTATTGACTTGTTATGTAAGCCCTAGCGGAATTTCTGAACCCCCCGAAAAAGGAATGGGTAGGTCATGTGTGAACCTACACCACTTATTCATGCATGATTTATGAAAATGCGTGACTTTTATGACAGATGGGTTTTAGAATACAGATGAGTGATTGAGTAATGACAAAGTAAATGAAGTCAGACAGATGGGAGTCCAGAAACAAAGTTATTATACACCGATGGTGACTTCGAGGAAGGGGGTGTCAAGAGCGACAGAGAGATCCAGCCGAACATTCGACCAGTGGCCATTGGGGATACGGCTGGTGGCTTCTTGATTTTTCTTCTAAGAAGACAACAACGGGGGTGGGCGGGAAAAGGTCAAGAAACTATCCGAGTGGGAGGGGAATGTTGTTCGGCCTTGCTGAAGGTCCGCCATACTAGGAATATAAGATCGAACTTCTGCAGAGGAGTCCTGCTGCAGATGATCTATCATGTCAAAGATCCGCCGGGGCACTCCGGATGTGTCGCGCAAAGCGTTTTCTGGTACAGAGTGAGCGTTGCTGTGCAAGGTGTAAAGTCAGAAACATACCAAGTATCGACCCAGCTAAACGAGCAACGCCAATGCGAACGCCCACTATGCTATCATTGCTTAACCGCTCGAGAGCGTGCCACCTTGCATCATCCACTAAGATTGATAGCCCACCTGCTGAGGACGCTAAAGCCTGCTGACATGCGACAAACCTGCAGAACAATGTAAAAGGCTGAATGAAGTAGGGGATAAACCTACGTCATTCGTCTTCGGAAAATTGGAGAGTTAGCTAGCGAGAGCATATCTTCGTTGACCATGTTGAAAGTATGTCTCCAGATGTCTTGCGGGGCTATTCGACAGATCTTCAGAGCAGGACGACATCTTTGTTAATCAGAACCGCTGTTTGGCAAGTCTCCACGCACCACAGAGATAGCAGTCTCTCTCACTGCACCGAAATCGTCCTCAAGCGCTTTTCTTAATAATGTGCGTATGCTGTCAGGCCGTTCAGGCCCGCCGCTGAGGTCAGCGATAATCTTGATAACGCCTTCACGCGCTCTCCAATTGCGCAACCAGCCTTCCTCCCATACAGTGAGCAAACCTGTAATCACCTCCTCCCTTGCCCTTCCCTCGCCTAAAGCCTCTACGAAGAGAGGGACAGCCTCAATTGCTTTGAATTTAATCTCGTTTTCATCTTCAGATCGCATTGCATCCCACCACAGGCTCATCATATCTCGTTGGGCATTGTCTGGTCCGATGATCTTAGCTAGATCACCCAGACTTGCAGCTAATGTCCGCCGGATTTTAGGCGAGCGGTCCTGCGCGAGTGTGAGATATAGTCCCCGTAGCTCTCCCCATCGTGCTCGGCCAAGGGTAAATGCTACTGCGGGAAAGTTGAATGCACACGCAAGCGGACGACCTGGGTCATCATCAAGTAGCTGCATTGGGGCACCCACTGCACGAAAAAGAAAAAGATTCATCAATGATTATACACAGTTGAGAATTCACAAATACGCACTTGACAATATCTGTAACGGCGATCGCCGAGTAGGGGTGCGCGTAACGTTCTCGTGGTGGAAAGTTACTGTCGATGCCAAGGAACAGATGTAGAAGATCATCGGGTGGTCCACCGTCATCGTTATGGAAGGTGTAGACAACTTCTCCTAGAGCCTCCAGAACCCCAGTTCGGACTGGAGCAGATTCATCTCGCGACAGAGGAAGAATAGTAGAGACAGCGACTGATCGTCGTAAGCCTGACGGCAAACGTGACAAAAGTGCTGGCAGAGCAAAAAGGGAGGAGTGCCTCACGTGCCATGCGGGATCGGCGCGTAGAGATTCAAACAACGGAAGCTACGAGGACCAGTGGTAAGGACTTGGCAAGTTTGAGTGCAGCGTACTCACGAGTGAGCTAATGATAAGCTCATCAGGAACGACTTTTGCAAGAGCACCCAACGCGAATGACGCCTCTCTTCTGACCCAGTGGATAGGATCTCTTCCGACTCGTTCGACTTCTCTTACGAAAGCACGTTGAGTTTCGACCCTCGGTGTGCCTGCATGGGAAGAATTGTTGACAAAGTTATGATTATCATGATGAAGTTGGTATCAAACGTACCCCCAGCAACTACGGCAGCAATGAGACTCATGCTTGATAATCGTCCAACAGCGGCTTGTTCGCCGGGATCCATGTCTTGTTCCTCTTCCTGCCCGTCCAACCCAGGATCCGAATGTGCAGATCCAGCATAGGTCGTAGCAGGCATCGTGTCGGCGCTCCCAGGGTCCCTCAGTAGTCTGCATTGGGCTGTGCTGACTAGTGTCCTCTAGCTGAAGAGATGATACAGCTATGGGTGATGTGCCCACTCCAATAACTTCGGCCCCAGGATAGGGCGGGGGTACACCAACTGGTGGACTAAGGAGGTTAGAGCCGGGCGGTGGGATCGGCGCCGTCGCAGGGGTGCGCATCCCCGAAGACAATGGTGTTTGTGTGGTTGGAAAATACGGATTGACAGAACTGTTGCTTGGTAAAGGATGACTTGGTTGAGGAACCTCT
The DNA here is from genome assembly GCA_016628065.1 of Suillus lakei. Classification (NCBI taxonomy): domain Eukaryota; kingdom Fungi; phylum Basidiomycota; class Agaricomycetes; order Boletales; family Suillaceae; genus Suillus; species Suillus lakei. The sequence continues at coordinate 1,010,802 of JABBWA010000003.1, read as the reverse complement.
CCTGCGGGTGTATACCACACTTCGTCCGGATCGGTTTCATCTTCGCCTGGTTCAAGGCGACCCATGCCTATCACAAGTTGCTGGATGACCTCTTCTTCGAACAGGATCCTTTCGTTCCTCCCAAAGAATCCGCAAGATAGGTCATCAACGTGCTGGTCTCCCAGTTCATCAGCACTGTGTATTCTTGCCAATAATTCAACAATTGCAAATCTTGCGGAACCGCTGACAACGTTGTTTGAGCTCAGGAGGAGCGTTGCTAAAATAGGGGTGAATGCCTGGACTGAAATTAATGTGACCTGATCGTCAGACTGAGGCTCAGGAGAATAATCGGCATTAGACGGGCCACTCGGCTCTTCGACCAAGCGGCAATGCTACATATGCAGTGAGATTCACTGTCACAGGGTCATGATTGATAATGAGGTAAACCGACCGTTAAAAACCACCACATGATGGAAACAAGCTCCGCTGATAGAGCCTCTTTCACTGCCTCGTCTAGAAATATCATTAAAGCCGGGCAACCCCGGAACTGTGCAACGAACGCACCTTCATCCACAGACAAACTTGGCAGCAGAGGTAGGACATACTCGACAGCTTCTATAGGCGATACCTGCGCTAGGAAGGCTGGTAGAGCATGTGAAATAAATACCCTGTGCGCGATACTTGGGTCTCAGCAAATTTCAAGCGCTACTATTACCCAACGCCTACCTGTGATGCGCTGATCTACTACGAGAAAAAAGGTATATCTTTTCAAGGGTACTTAAACCCTCGTCATCGAGGGTGAAATCTAGTGCAAAATCAGGCGAGGAAAGAGCCTCGGGTGGTGGTATTGTTTCGATTTCAACAGACGCTATTGATGGAAGATTGATGAACGGTGGTGATGACGGTCTGGAATTGCCAAAGATAGGAACGGGTGGAGGATCTGGTGGTGGATCTTCGCCTTGCGGAGAGGTGACAGGTGTAGAAGGAGCGGTATGGAAGGAAAGCGTGGGCGATAGCGGAGGTGAATCAAAAGGATTCTCACCCGGAGAAGGAGAAATAATAAGCGGTAGTGCGAAGGCGCCGAGCACCTGTGGATAAGTCAGATGTATATGGAAAGGAGGAGTTGTTGTCCTTGCGGGAGCCGATGGACGTTGATGAGCCTCAGAAACGGGTTCCTCCGAGACATGTTCGTCTGAAGCAGGGATGCTGTGTTGAATATCGACAAGAGACACTACATTACCCATGTTGGCGTAAGATACATCGAGGAAATAGAAAAATGATGGGGACGGACTTTGGAAGAGGCCTTTCTATAAGACCCCTTGAGGAAGGACCGCGGGGAATGAAGTGAGGGGGACACGAGGACAACGGGCTGCCCAGTAAAAGAGCGAATTAAGAAATGACGCAAGGCCACAATGCAGCAAGACAAACTGGTTAGTTTAGCACACAAGTTCATTACAGAATAATACTGACGCATTACTGAAGAACTGCCTGCAGATGAGAGATTGCACCGTGGTGAATAGCTAAATTCACGGTGAAATTTTCAAATAAGCAGGAGCAGCAGCCCGGGGATGAAGCGCTAGCCAAGTTCAGGCAGTCAGCGGGTGCCGGGACAGGACGCGATTAAAGACAAGAAAGGACAAGAAAGATGAAGAGAACCTAAAAAGAACAAGAAGGGACCGGGACGGGAGACTGAGGAGAACGAGATTGCAACAAATTAGCAAGTCGAATTGACACCGCGGAAAATGGGATGAACTTAGGCAAGTCCAGAAACGGAACAGCAAACCTGTAAATTTCCTTGTGATGTCATCGGCTATATTAGTCCACAAGGCACAATTGACGTCACACTACGCGTTCCCCCGTATTCGATTCCCTTCCTTCCTCACGCTCTCCGAATACCGCACATTGGATGATCCACATGCATACACATCCCCCATTTCATTACTTTGGTCGCACATAGCTATCGAAATCCCTCCACTAAATTATTCTGTAGCAATTCATTAGCCCGATCCTCATTCCCACTTCGCCCCGTCCACGCGTCCAACGCATGCCACCACATCATACGTAACCCAAAGCACACAAACGTGACAAATTTAGTTGATAATATGACTCTGACTGCCAGATCAAAAAGCACAAACTCACCTGAACATGCCAATGTTATATGTCATACGCTCTGCCACCGCCCCAGCCATGTGCCCATATGGAGATTGACTCGCCAAGCGTGTCACTCCACGCCAAAACCGACGACTGGCTCTTTCGTAGAAGGGTGACTCTGGCGAAGCTCCAACTTTACTCAATTCGTTGTGCGGTAGACCCACTGACCTGACATACAAACATGGACATGGGAGTCCTTCTCCACGATGTACTGCCCACGCGTCGTCGTCGAGGTCGCCGCTTGCACGAGTTTACGATTGAGGTCAACTATGGGCACAAACGTGCAGGAAGAATACCGAGCGCAGCTCAGCCCTTCGTAGGGCTTTGCTGAAACCATCACGGCGATGGTGGTCGGGTAATAGCAAGGGTGATCCCAAGGTCGGGTACAACACTCTTAAAATGGCCTGCTAGTTAGCTGCATGAATGCCCGATTAAACTTTCACTGCGACCATTCATACCTCAACTGCTACGTGGGATCAATCATTCAATTAAACATGCTTGGGACTATCCCAACAGTAAAGTGCTCAGGAACAAACCTTACACTAGGTCCGGAGATGGTCTGAATGCTAACGGCGCGCCCTTTTGCAATATTACCGGCGTCAATTGAGATCATCCATGAATGAGTTGCGTCAGGCCTTGCCCCGCCAGCGGTGAAGTCCCCGGTAAACCCGCGATGGGAGATATTTATGATCGAGGTTAGGGTAAGATCATTTACGAATCTGAGCGGCCGAGGCGCGGTGATTGAGTTCAGAGTATGGCAAAGAGGTAAAGAGGACACACCTTTGATGACAGGAAGGACCGAGGCTTGCTGTTGTCACACGTATCCGCATTGTACGCTACAGTCAATCCGACAATCGGTCAGTGAATAGGATAAACTTGTCGTGGCTGATACGCGCCTGTCGGATGAAGCGAGGCCTTGCAATGATTCTGGAGCACGAAAGGGTTTGAATAATTGAATGCCGTGAGCAGTGACGCAATCGTGACGGATGCTTGCCTGATGACATCGCATTTGAACTTGAGAGATTATTATAGATTTGCCCTCCTGTGTACTGGCATGTTAGTTAGTTCCGAGGTAAGCGATGCCGGATTCTGCGGCAGGAGCAACAGGTGCTGCGACATGCCCTCACTAAGGTCAGTGAGTCTGAGTGGATAGGTGACATGCGTGAAGATCGCGCAATCGAAGAACTGCTAAATCGGGTTTTTGGAGGAGTGGTGACCGAAAATCTAGATCATATCTTAACGTGTCGCTTGATTCATGGATGGGCCGAAGCCTAAAGGGCTGATAGGGTTTTGAGCTATATTTTTCGAATGCGGTCAGAGAGGTGCCAGCGGAAGGCCACTGAACTTATCGTTATCGATGCCGCTGCAGACTCCGCCCGCATGAAGACAGCTACACTCAGAGTGCAGTGCACGAACAGCCAACTCAAAACTTTCGAATCGACCATCGGGGGTTGCTGTGATTGTCCATTCGGCCATGTGAAAAAAGGCAGATAATGATTCAACGGCTCTTCATGACGATGATCAGAAACCGGACAAATACATATGTGAAGATAAATCCAAAAGATACCTAGACAAAGAAGTCCGGAATAAACCCCGCCCAGCCGAGTGATGCAAATATACAGCTCTCGTTGTCAAAGTACGTGTATGTGAAAATTCTATTACAAACCAAGTTACAAGCAGGTACAACCCACAACCGTTTGAGCGTCCTATTGATGGCAGAGAAGTGACCGGAGGTATCACAAGTGTGGGAAGGGATGGTTGATTGAGACACAATAGATAGAAGACCAAGTAATATAAAATAGCGGGATGTGGGACATGCTGATAATGCAGATGCCAGCAAAAGAGAAATGTTAATGAGGAGCGACAGAATGCCGGCACGTAGAGGAGGGGGTACCATGCAGCATCATGCAGTAGCCATCTTGGAAGCCACAGTGCGTTCGCTCTCTAGCTTCGCCTTGTTGCGCTCGAAGGCCTGCTGCCGGCAATCTTCCAGGTTATTGCAATTGTGATGTTCAGGCAGGCGATGCTGAAAGGGTTGCGATTAGTAAATGGCACAATGTAATGCACATTCTACTCACTGCGCCACAGAAGTCTGCTCTGCAATGTGGGCACTGGCCAACTATGCGAAGAGCTGCAGAATTGCAAGGAGTCTCGGACTGGAATTGGCAACGCTTCTTGGCAGGCATGATAGTGGCAAGTGAGTGAAATCCTGTAAATTATCGACTATGAGTTCGAGATCAGACTAAAAAAGGGGAAACTTACTATGAAAAGTGGAAGGAGGGATACTCGAATGCGCAACGATGGTGGTGGCAGGAGGGGAAGGGGAGGTGGAGGTGTGTCGATCTTATAAGGCGCACAGCTTCGACGACGCGTCAGCCATGTAACTGCTAAGCCACCAAAAATAGCCGCCAGCACGTGGCATGAGGGGTAAAAGGTATACTGCGGGAGTCCGAATCGGCGACTTTACTCTAGCGATCCGGGTCATAGCAAAAGCACGAAAAGAGCTTGCTGAGAGCCACCGGTAGTAGCAAGAGAGTGAAGGAACCCAAGTATTCTCATGCCCAGCTGCCGCATCAGACGGGTTCAACATAACGTGGCAAGCGGTACTAAGTTAGTAACTATGACTCGGAAGTCACGGACTTCAAGTAAGCGAAGTCGAATTGAAGCGCTTGGCAAGGCAGACCAAATCGAAGACATTCGCCATGGCACTGGACGTTGATATTGCTGTTCCGGGTACCAGTCGCAACTGAAAAAATTGACAAGGCTCAGTCGATGAAGTGTCTATTTGTTGGAGATTGAGTTTTCAAGTTCCCTAGATCTCGGAGCGCTTGCCCGACTATCACATGAGGTGCCTCGGAAATGGTAATACCAGCTAACTGACAGTAGCCGGTGTCAAGAAGCATCTGAACACAGTGGACACTAGTGGACATTCCCTACGAACCCAACGCGAATCCTGCGCTCATATTGCGAGAATGAACAGTACTATCACTCGCTTCCGAGGGATACAGTGCTCTAGTACTGGGCATGTGAAAGTTGTAATGTGTTCACAAGAAATAACCACCACTGGCGGCCAAGAGTCAAACGAATTCGGCCGCCATGGATGAATTTTTGCCACCGGACAGTGACTTCGTTAAATTAGATCGAGCCAAGTAGAAGCCCATGATGCCAGTGAAGAGACAATATTCGGGCTTCCAGAAGCGAGCACTCGCCAATACATTATAGCATGATCAATGGTCCATAATGTGCTCGTGGCAGATACCGACAGGGTACAACTTGAACATATTCTGTTCTTGAATAGAGTGGCCGCCTCGGAGTTGTGGGATGACTCAGGCTGTTTAGACTTTGCTCCGAGGTAATCTAAATCTGTCTCCCTGCGCACGAAGTTTGGCAAGTGATCTTGATGTAGTGCAATTTGTGAACGAAGAGGGTTTACAAAAAGTAATTCGGATACCGGGAGTCGAACCCGGGGCCGCTGTGTGAAAGACAGCAATGTTAACCGTTACACCATATCCGACATGTCATAAGCATTTGACATTGCATCGATGAGCTGGCGTCGTAATGGTGTGGGGTGGACCTAATGATATCTCAGTAGTTGCCAACTGTGAGAGGAACACTTTCGTCTAATTGACTCTATAAAGGTCCGCCTAGGATTACTCTTCTCTCCGCCGACACACGATGACCGAACAACCTACAAAACAAAAACTGTGGGGCGGGAGGTTTACGGGCAAAACGGATCCTCTGTACGCATATGACTTATAATGCATCACTGGTGTTCTGATGATCTTGAAGGATGCACGCGTTCAATCAGTCACTCAAATATGATCAAAGGATGCATGCTGCCGATATTCGTGGATCCATTGCCTATGCAAAAGCTCTCCGACGCGTCGGTCTTCTTACCGAGGAAGAGGAAGTCAAAATGACCCAAGGTTTAGATGCCGTCGGTCGAGAATGGGCAACTGGTCAAGTATGTAGCTCGTTCACGGGCAATCGACCCGGCGTTTCATCTGATAACCTCGCATCACAGTTCCAGCCTGCCGCTGATGATGAAGACATTCACACTGCAAACGAACGCAGACTAAGCGAGCTGATTGGCTCACTCGGGGGAAAACTTCATACTGGACGGTCTCGCAATGATCAAGTGGCGACTGACATGCGCCTTTGGCTTCTTGGTGAAGTGGATGATATCGAATCCAGTCTCAAAGGTCTCGTGCGCATCATGGTAGAGCGTGCAGATAAGGAGAGAGATATTCTCCTCCCTGGATATACTCATCTCCAAGTAGGTGTTTGCTTCTCATACAAGAGGCCAGCTCACGGTGAGGCAGCGAGGACAACCCATTAGATGGTCACACTTCCTGTTGTCGCATGCTTTTTCGTTCCGTAACGATCTTGAGCGACTTCAGCAACTCATCCCGCGTATTTCCGTGCTACCGCTCGGAAGTGGTGCCCTAGCTGGCAATCCATTCTCAATCGATCGCGAATTTCTTGCCAAAGAACTGGGATTCGCTTCACTTGCTGAAAACAGCATGTGGGGGGTCGGTGATCGCGATTTTATCGTCGAATTTTTGATGTGGTCAAGTCTTACCATGACTCACATGAGCCGTCTTGCTGAGGATTTGATCATATATTCTACTGCCGAGTTTGGCTTTGTCACTCTTAGCGATGCGTACAGGTATGGCTTTGCACAGACAGCAGTCTGAGGCGTCATCTCACCTTTCCTTTAGCACCGGCTCGAGTATGATGCCCCAGAAGAAGAACCCAGACTCTCTTGAATTGTTACGAGGAAAATCTGGGCGCATCTTTGGCGATGTACGTGGTGTGGTATTGTGGTTCTATTAATTTCCACGAGCGCAACCTCTTTCCTAGATGGCAGGATTCATGATGACGCTGAAGGGTTTACCGTCGACGTACAATAAGGATCTTCAGGAAGACAAAGAACCACTGTTTGACACTGTCGACAATGTCTCTGCATCGCTCAAGATTGCAGAAGGCGTCATAGCGACCATGGAGGTCTGCCCGATTTCATAGTCTCTATGGTACACAATAACATGGCGGCCAAAATAGGTTCATGGCGAAAAGATGCGACAGGCACTGACTATGGATGTCCTCGCTACCGATCTTGCTGATTATCTCGTCCGGAAAGGGGTTCGTATTCTTATGGGCTCACGGTTATATGTTGTTGACGACTGAGTAGGTACCCTTCCGTGAGACGCACCACGTTTCTGGCCGTGCCGTTGCTTTGGCCGAGGCTAGAAAATGCCAGTTGAATGGATTGTCCGTTGAGGACTACAAGGGTCTGCACGAAAAATTCTCTGACGATGTGGTTGAAGTCTTTGACTTCGAAGCCAGCGTTGAGAGAAGGTCATCTATTGGTGGACCAAGCCGCAAGACGCTGGACAGGCAGATCGCGGTCTTGCGAGCAGCGCTCGGCCAAAAATAGTACTAACACTACTACGAAATCTGTTTGGTCACCGATGCAATCACCGTGACTTCAATAAATAATGTACATGAGATTTCAAAGCTTTATACTTATTACATGAGAGTCCTTACAACTCATGGGCCCTGACAAAGCAACCGCTGAACCTGTGTCTGGGAGATCATGATTGATCACTGCACAACCAGTACTGCAATTACGGCCTTTTTATGTAGCTGAACTACACCCGGCGTATGTTTGCTGCGATTTGTGGCTGTACTCGCTTGACCGCGCTTCGTTCCACTACTCATCTTTCCTCCAGCAAACACTTGTCGGGACACTGCAGTCTAACGGGTCCATTCACGCACATTTATTATATTATAAACAGCTCGAAATTCATCGCATCTTTATTTTTTCAACGCGTTACCTTCTTTCAACACACCTTGACGACATAACATGGATAGGTTGGCAGCAATGAGAGTGCGTTTGTCTCTTTTTCATCTCAAGAGTGCGTAGTTGATGTATTCCGCGCTACAGGCCCAGCAACAGGGCGGGTGAGTTTGCATATCACTTCAAATTTTTACGGATTCTTCTGACTTTCCGGGATCACAGTAATTCTGGCTACCAAAGACAAAATCCATATGCCAGGCAAGATGACCATGCGTACGAGATGGCTGACGTGCGGGATAGCTCAGCAAACCTGACTACAGGAGGGGACAGTATGTCAGATTTTTATGCGGAGGTAGGCGCTTCTCGTTATATAGGTCGCGGTCGCTCAATTAAATTAATGTGTTTGCAATTAGATTTCATCCATTCAAGACACCATTAAGACTTTCAATGCTAACGTTTCTCGCATTGACGAGTTGCACTCTCGTTCATTGAACAATACGGATGATGCCGCTGCACAACGCAATGCCTCTCAGCTGCAAGAGCTTGTGGAAGATACTAGCGCACTGAGTGCAACACTCAAGCGTCGCGTAAAGGACCTAGAGAGGCAGGGAGGTAGTGGGCGTGACGGCCAGATTCGCAAACAACAAGTGTGTCGTTTATTACAGTGGCAGAGGAGTGACTAAACTAGCCCCTAGACTGCTCTCGTCAAGTCGAAGTTCGTTGACGCCATCCAATCATATCAGACTGTTGAGCAGCAGTACCGCCAAAAGTACAAGCAACGAATGGAGAGACAGTTCAAGATTGGTGGGACGAATGCGTTATCTCTTGTCCGTCACTCATGGTCATCCCCCAGTTAAACCGGATGCTACGCCTGAAGAAGTCCGGGCCGTCGTAAACGACGAGAATGGGGGGCAAATTTTCAGCCAAGCTGTAAGCGTCCTTATTTATTCCTTCAAACAGAATCTCATTATGCACTAGTTGATGAACTCCAACCGATACGGCGAATCAAGAGCAGCATACCGGGAAGTACAGGAGCGACACCAGGATATTAAGCGTATCGAGCAAACCATTGCAGAACTTGCTCAGCTCTTCAATGATGTGTTTCAGAATTCTTAGCCAAGTTAACTGTTGACATTCACCTTCAAAATTTTCAGATGAGTATGTTGGTTGAACAGCAGGACGAAACTATCAACACCATTCAAGCAACAGCAGAAATAGTCGAAAAAGACATGGAAGCCGGGTAAATATTTCTTTGGAATATTCGCACAGTTTCTGAACATTTCTGCAGCCTCCAGCACACAGGAAAAGCTGTCGGCTCAGCCCGCTCAGCCCGCAAAAAGCGATGGATCTGCTTCTTCCTTTCACTTCTCATCATCGCAATCATTGCCATTATCGTGGTGGTGGTTGTCAAGAACAATAGCAAGTAAATCATCTGTTTGTGATTCGTCTGCGCCTTGCCATCTCGCTTATTCCACTATTTTACTTTATAACTTGTCACCTAACTGGTTGCTCACGCTCTTTACCACATCTATCTTCTCTATCAGTCTATTGGACATTAGGTTTCTATTATTACAGTTTGGACATAGCCTTTGGTATCAAGACATTTTGAAAGACAGATCATGAAATCTACTGATCGTTAGACCTAAGCGCAGCTTCAGCACCAAGGGCTGTACGAATGCGACCCCACAAATGTCCCACACACACGCTGTTTCGACGGGGACCTGGTTCTCCCCAGGGAAGGCTAGCCAGGAAGTTCGGTAACAGGCTAGGGCAGTGGCTCCGAATCAGCAAACGGGGTCCATGTACGAGATTGTACAGACAGCGTTCCACAATCAGGCACAATATTTTGACAAGTTGCACACGCTGGACCAATACTGGACAGCTTAGATATTGTGGACAGATGCAAACGTGCTGCGCTGCATAATGTTCATATTGCCAATACATACAGCAATGTAGACTACACTTGGTCTCTCCAACTGCGCCAGAGGTATCCAGTGACACCGCACGCAGCAAATGCAATCGCAGTGTACCACGAAAAGGTCGTACTCCAGCACTCGATGCCTTTACAGACCCCGCCGTCACTTGAGTGGCTGGCGGCATTAAAGGCATAGAAGTATGAGAATGCAGGGAGTTCCAAGGAAAGGAGCGTAAGTTAGAATGCCGAAGTTGCGCCCGAGGTTTTCTATGCCCCACGTAGACGACACCAGACTCGGTCTATGAAACAAGCCGGACAAGGTCAACCGGAACATACTAGAAAAAAGGAACTAACGAAACATACAAGATTGTGAAGGCTGAACCATAAGCGACCCCGGCGCCGATACTAATGACCTGATAAGAGTGATGATCAGGTTCAAGGCGCTGTCACTGACCTGAGAGCCCACAAGTCCACTTGCGACCTGACGCCGAGTACCATCCACGAATAGGTCAATACAAGCACCAGTATCGAGAAGAAGAGGAATGCCACACGGCTAACGTGGCGCTTGCGTGGGATACTTTGGGCACCGGATGGAAGGTGTGATGCCATGGGGGACACAAAGTCTGCCAAAGGACCAACAACCAGACGAGAGAGCGTGTTGGCAACAGAGAGGAAGCGGACTTGCGTTGCAGTTGCCTGCACCAGTAGATGGAGCTACGATTGTGCTTGAAGTTTGTGATGCAAGGGAAAGGACGATTGTGCCAATGTTGGATATCACCATTTCGCTCTTTCCAAGTTAGAAGGTCAGATCCATCCAGTGATATGAGAGAGAAAACTCACAGAACCTAGTATCACAAACAAGACGAATGCCAGAGCCCAGAAATAATGGTCTTTGGCAAGTTCAACTACCGAACTATCCTTGACGGGAGTAACAACGATGCCAGTCTCAACCTCAGCGGTATGATTGCGCTTGCCATGCAGAAGAGCTGTTTGCTCGTCGACGTGGACCGGCCCTTCTGGATCCTCCAAGACAACACTTGGAGGATCTTCGGGGAGAGGTATGATATGGAGAGTAAATGCACCGAATAAATGAACGGCACCGCAAAAAAGGGCAAGGAACTGCAAGAAGCGCGTGATGTCAAGACCTTCGTCAGGATGCGAGAAGAATTTCGAGGCCAGTATTGATATGAACATCGGCGATAAGCCAAACAATGTGATGCTCGTTCCAGATGCTATGCCGATAAAATCTGGGAAGTTCTTACAGGCAGCAAATAAGGAAGAGAAATATCTGGACAACGATGAGTGTTGGATACCCCGAGAAACTGAGCAACTAACGAAAAGGCAGTTCCAAGTCCCGCGATAAAGAAGTAGACGGTAAGATGATGGAATGTAGATGCTGAAGGTACAGCAATATCATCTGGTGTGTCAGCGATTTCCTTCGCAAATAATCCGAAGCCTATGAAGAACAGGCAGCTAGCAACGATGGAACAAGCCCAAGGACCATATTTGTCGACGACCTTGCCTATCATGGCTGCAAAGGGGTATTGGCCCATCATCCCGCTTTGAAGCCGATCAGCCATCATTGTTGTGTGCTGAAAGATGCTTACGCCAAAGCTATGGTCGTCAGTTGAGGTTGAGTCAACTTCAGGTGATCGACCAAAGCAGGTGACATGAGGGAAAAGGTGAAAACAGCTCCACCACAAAGCCTACAATGACATAATTAGCTCTGGGGTAGGACACGCGAAGGTATGACAGACGCATTGGCAGCAATGGACACGCAAGCGAGGGTGAGCCGGGCTCGACGCAGATGAGAGCGTTGAGAGTGGGACTGCGCAGAAAGAGCCATGACATATACTTATAGCTGAATGTACTGGATGGTGTTCCGTTGCATGAAAAAAACAAAAGGACAAGCAGCGAATGAGAGTTGTCAGTAATAGTGCTTGCTTGGTGCTTGATCTACAGTGCTTAGTTTAACAGCTGCAGTTGGTATGGGGAAAGCGGCCCTTCGGGTAATCCCATGCTGCATGTCGTTGGCATAGCGGGTGGACTCACCAGCCCATGCAAAGTGTTTAATTTTGATTTCCATCATCCATGGCATGAACAGATATCAGTACAGCTAGCTAAAACTCGAGATCTTAAGTTCCATGTTAGCTATCGCGCCATGTCTTGGGTGCTAATAGCTATGAATTACGATGCCTTGTACAAATAGGGAACAACATGCATTTAACGAACAAAAGAAACTAAGTTGTTAAATGAACTTCCTTGCGTCCACAAGCAGCCACAAGCAGCTTCTTCTTCAGAAATCCCATGGCAGCTTTTTGTTTGCAGTCTTTCTTATATTCTCCAATGCATGTAGGTAATTACCTGCTCCCGTGCTTTCCAACATCCCTATTTCGAGCCACCTCTGGAGGTGTTCTCGTCTGTCCTTTCATTGCCCTCGACATCTGTACTTGACATCTACGACTCCTGTTCCATCTATATCGTGCATTATTTCATCCTACAGACGGCTACGACGACAAGCATTGTATAGATCTATCATGGAATCCTTTCCTGTGTTTTTCAAGGTTCGGGCTGTAACTTTCAGTGCGTGTCACTTCATTCGATCACTCCGTAAATGTCTGATCCCAGTCCGATTAGCCTGTATCATTCTCATCAGCTTTCTGTGGACTGTACTTCTTTCAGTCGAAGCTTACGCCCGCTGGGATATATCTGACCGCTGCAGTCGTGAGCTATTCAATCGCAGTCATCCTGCTGAGTGTCTGCTGAGATGACTCCCTTGTGAATCAGGGTCGTTAACCGCTGTCTTCCTCTTGACCAACGCAGGAACGATCTTGATTTTACCTTTCCTGTAGGGTCATTTTGACATTTGCAACAATGGCGTATTTGACAAGTACTGCATTGCAGATTACTGCTGGAGTTCCGAGTGTGGCTAGATGCCGCTCGAATATTATTACTCGCAATAGCACATATAGGTGAGGTTTCTGTAAGCTGTTGTATGACACGTTCATTATTTGTTTCCAGGATCTGCTGTCGCTTTCACTTACTGGATTCCTCAAATACAATGTCCAGATCAAAGTACGTCTTGCACAGACGCCCAAAAATCTATGTACCGTTCTAAATATGACTTTAGCAGCCGACCAGCAAGGTGTCTGCAAGTTGATCAATATCTATATGCTCATGGGCTGTTGGATAATTCCTGCCATTACGTCAGTTGCGGATTGATTTTTCATGGACACAATCGCTTACAGCCCTGAGCAGTTATTCTATATGCTAGCTACTTTGCTGCTATGGTTTACCGCCAGTCGAGGATACCCGTCGTGGTCGAGTCGCGCGAAAAAGTCTTTACGGATACAGGGTCACCTGTTATGGTAGACCCAGAAATGGCGATCGCTTCGCCCCATCTTCCTGTTCTCGATATTCGGGCTTCGATGTCACCCCTTCGCACTTTGTCATCTGATTCTTTGTTGTTCTCACGTCCGGAGGCAAATTCTGCATCTCCACTCACGATCACCGCCATGCCACACCGTGCCTCTCGTGATCCGTGTCCGGTTGTCTTGCAACCAGGAGCGCTCGATAAACGGAATTCGCAGCCTCCTCAACGACATGTGTCTCTCGCGCCGTCCTTTGCTGACTCCGTTGTGACAGCTCGACAGTACCACTCGCAAGTCGGGGCGATTATCAAAACCCCTACCACCCTGGTGTATATAACCATCGTTATTATAGTTCACTTAGATCCAACGTATTACTAAAGTATCGATGTATTTAATACCGTAAACTTGACAAAGCCCTATGACCCTAAGCTAAAGGTCTATTTAAAGATTCAAGTGCACTGGCAGTGCAGAGTGCGAATGACCATTGTCACCAACGTTTAAAACGGAGAGTACCTGGCGCAACACTAGGCTACCGTCCCACTTAAACTTTCATGACTGCCGACCTGTAGCTTCACTCGATCACACAATTTCGAGTGACTGACTACGAACATGACGAACTGGGACCCAACTGCGACTAAAGTATGCGTCCTCTCTCTGTCCTTGCCACACATCCGCAATAACTTTATGTTCCCTGCAGGTCTTACTACGATCGACGTCGCAGCGTCTTGGACAAATTCAAGAGAGAATAGACTCTCAAGGGCAAATCACCCGACGCGACATTGCAACATTGTTGCAACAGAATAATACTGCTCTTGCACGCGCCAAGGCACAGAATCTCATACAAGATGACGCGATGGGCGACTTATTGGAAGTGGTGGAAATGCACGTCAGCATGGTCATTGAGCATCTTGGCGAGTTGGATCAAGGGTCAGTCTCCGATTTTTATATATAAAAGTTGGGCTACAGCTGATCGTAGTGGCCATTCATCAGGCGTTTACCGGGCCCAGTCCTTACGGAGGCTGCAGCCTCCATCATAACTGCAGCTCCCAGTGTTAATATTAAGGGTGAGGGTGAAACGCAAGTTGTCTCATGCGATGGTACTAATGGAATCAAAATCAAAAAGAACTCAGTGCCGTTCGGGATATGTTAACTCAACGCATGCATCATTTTTTTAGTTCACCTCATGGCCTTGAAAAACATGTCCCATTGCGTGCAAGTGTCTCTTTAGTTTCTGCGCCCGTTTATTGACACCTATTAGGTCATGCAATTACTACGCACCCCAACTCCTTCTGCATCCAAGATGAATGACTGCCTGACCAACGTATCGAAGATGTATCGTGTAAATTGGGCTGCAGAACCTCCCCGACAGGATATGTGCGTGTTTTCTAGCTCTTTAAGAGATGAGCTCAACGGCCGGGTTAGCTTGAATAATATCTCCGAAATTTTGGATCTGCAAGGTTCACCCATTGTTGACCTACCTCGTTTGCGGAAGCTATGTTCCCAAGGTGAGAATCTACAAATCGTCGTGGAGTGATATCCAATGCGAATCGCCAGGGTTACCCGATGAACCTCCATGGCTTAGGCCTAGGATATGGAAGTACGTGAAAGCCGGTGTGGCTCATCTCTGACTGACCTCACTTGCAATGTAGACTTTTACTGGGAACAGTTCCGGTCTTGAAGTCAACATGGCCGAAAGAAAATCGGAAACAACGGGACAGCTACTATGTACGTGCCGCTCATGTCTTGGAACGCGCGCTGATACATTCATTGCCTAGGATCTCGTACGCCGTTTGCTATCACCACTTTATGATATGCCAGCACCAACGAAGCCGCTGAGCAACACAGATACGACACTAATGAAAATATCCGAATCTCTATTCCGTCTACCCCATGGACTCTTCGACACGCTTGACAGTGGCACGAACTGTCCAACCATGTCTCCGTTAGATGAAAATGCTGATGAAACTGAAAGGATCGGGTGTGCTCATCTTCTTGACGCACGACTGCAGGTCCTCCGCGGACAAATTTCCGCGTCGAAAGCCCCCAGTATTCCCGAAATTCGCCTAGAGCCTGACGCTGGCACGCCCGAACTGTCACAATTACCGAACTCGAATTCTATTGCATCCCGTAGACCGGGGGCACCTACCACTCTATTACATGCCGGACCATTCGGTGGTTCCAGCGCGCATCCACAGCACATCTCAGCCATCCTCCGTATGCTATATCTGCACTCATGTATAAATCCAGCGAACCATTCTCCAGACATTCCTTCCTTACTTGTACCGCTGTATGCTGTTCTTGTCAGGGAGGTGGAACCAGAAGATTTAGCCCATGCTGAAGCAGACACGTTCTGGTTATTTGAAGCTCTCGTCGGGGAGTTTTCTGAACTGGCAGATCAAGAGGGTGGAAAAGTTTGGATGAAGAAATTCAGCGATCGGTTGGCACAAGCTGACGGAGAACTTGCTGCGAGTCTGGTATGTACTTTTCTCAGTGAATCATATACTCCCCCCGACTCTAGATGTAACAGCACGCCAAAGGCTTGGATCCCATGCTTCCACATTACTCCTAGTAGGATGCGTGCTCTTACCTGATGTTTCATGGCTGACGCAAGCTCACAGTCGCTGGCTTGCACCTCTCTTGTCGCAAACACTTCCTCTTACCTCCCTCCTACCTGTATGGGATGTGCTTTTCTCGTACCCAATGAGAACTCGAGACGAGAACCATAAACTTGACGTCCTCGTTGACATCTGCACAAGTCTTCTGATCCGTGCGCGTGCGCCACTCTTTAGGTCGGTCAATTATTCATTGAACTGACGATTATATTGAATCCTTTTAGACTTGCAAAGCCTGGAGGTAAGTCTCCGGGACTGTGGGCTGAAGAGCATGCTACCATTCGTCCTTCCTCTCCGCTTCGACCATGGGAGCTCAGCGATGCTTTCCTCGAGGGCATTGCTCTATTGCAATCCTATCCGATTGATGCAGCTGGCGGTATTGACCGGGTCTTGCAAACTGCACACGATTTGGCCCAAAGGCGCATCGAGGAAAATAGACTTTTGAAGTCGGATAATGTTACTCTCGGTGCTCGGATCAAAGCCACCATGTGGAAGGGGTTTACGAACCAAGTCGCTGATGTTGATGGTGCGGAAGATGAGGAGGAAGAAGAGGAAGAAGACTTGAGCTCGGATGAAGAGGACTCCCACGAAGACGGCAATGAGACAGAAACACCGACTGCTCCAACTCTGACTTCGCGTCTTGCGAATTCGGTGTGGAGAGGGATTACCAACCAAAGCTCTATGGACAATTCACCATCTCCACCGTCACCAACGTCACCGCTGCGACCACAGTCACCATCGCTCCCTCAGCTCCCTCAAAGTCCCCCAGGGCAAATCACCTCAAATCTATCTCCTATCCCACCGCCTTCAAGTATTTGGGGTTATGCTGGAAAACTCAAAGACTCTGATACCGTTGCGGCTTTCGCGAAAGTTAGCACAAATTGGCGTGCAAGAGCGATGAATGCATGGGACAGTCGACGCAATAGCTTAGTATCGAATGGAGATGGATTATCACCAGTAGTCGCAAAATCTGAGTTACCGCCCTCAGTTCCGGACAAGTGGTCACCGCAGCGCGATGGTACCAGCCATTCCAGAGATGGGAGCAGAGGAGGCTCGCTTCCTCGCAATAGTCGTGGGGCTACTTTTGAAGAACCCCCTCGTCCCGCATTCTTTCGATCGCCACGAGACAGCTTTTTGCCATTGCCGCGCAGAGGAGGAACTTATACTACCCCTCCGAGCCCAGAAGTCCAGCCTCAGCAGGAAGATAACTTCATGCATAAGGCGCAGGCCTCCCTAGTGTCCCTGGCTGCTTTAAACTCGCTTACAGCGACCTCTCGCACAGCGACCCCACAGCAACCTCCCAGGGGTCCGCCACGTCCTCTTCTACTCAATTCAAGCTCTTTGATCACCGCAAAACCTCCGTTGTCCGCGCACTCGGACGGCGGGATGCCAGTCAAACGCCACGGCGACTGGGTGGATGTTACGCGCAGCAAAGGACATGGACTGCGCACTGACTCAGTGTCTTCGGTTTCATCGTTGTCGCCTTCTGATGCTCTCAGCGGACCCCACTCAAGGCCAAGCATAGGCTCCAGATCTGACATCGAATCCGATGGCAGAAGTCGGAGGGTGGCGTTAAACCGCAAGTCGATATCGCCAATGGCACCCGCGTCTCGTGCACTGCGAGTTCCTTGGGCAACTTCTCCTTTGAGTGTGGCTGATACAACGACACGCGATCCATCATCTAGAACCTATACTAGGTCCGCTGCTGAAGACAGTTCATCTGACAGGGGCTGGCGTAGATATACCCCCGCTGATTCACCCACGACGGTGTCATCTCCGCCTATTCCTCCAACGCCTATCACCGCAGTTCATGTCGAAGCGGAGAAGGTACGGGTGAATGGTGAAAGTCGGCAGAGCTCCTTCAGCGAAGATAGTATACCTCTGAGGCCACCCACACCCAGCAAGGTTTTACTACGAAAAAAGACGCCATCTCTACGACAAGATACGGACAATTCTGACTCGCAGGACTGGACACCCTCCAGGAATCCTCATGTGCGCTCGAAGCGTCACCATCCCAAACTACCCAGCCTGCGAACTCGGGACAACCTTCGGCCTACTTCTGTGGCTGACCACAAGAACGTGAGCCCCAACTCGCTTGTCCCTCCTGAGTGGCTCGAGGAACAAGAGATAATTATGACACCTCGTGCACCTGAATTTGGTTCCAGGGACTCCACGTCAACATCCCCGAATTTTTCGTCGCATTCTCCACGTCCTAGGCGGAAGACGTCGGGGGATACGTTGGGGCGTTCACGAAAGATATCAGGAGAATCGGTTGTCCGGCTTAGTAGATCTTCCTTCCATGAGGCGCGGGAAACTAGAGATAGCGCTGCAGAAGAAGGGGACGACGAAGGCTATGATGACATTCTGAGTGCATACGAGAGTGAGGAAGGCAGTAAGGAGTAGATGTCCTCATGACTGTTCCTGCTAGTTGGTGTACCAGCTGATGCGATAGGCTATGGGGATAGAGACGCAGAACGCTGCGTGACTGGAAATAATTGTTTTTGATTGCAAAATAGAGGGTATATTAAATGCGGGTATGCACATTGTCCGTGTGGTTGTAGAACATGAGCTCTTGCACTCCTTGATAGACTTCAAGGAGCACAGGAAAGTGTGGCAAAATATTCTGAATCGAACTTCAGACTGGGAAAGGAAACGATAGTAAGCACTTTGCTGACCTCAAATGCGACATCTATAGCAATTGTGTCCGTGCTGGATCCATGCACAGCAGGCCAGATAATATCGGACGTTCCATCTTCTTAAACCTTCATTTATAATGAAGTCTTCTAAAAGGGATGCGTGAATGAATCGCCTAGACACGAAGAGTGGTTTTAGCAAAGGGTATCCCCGATGCGTCTCGAGTTGTATACCATAAGCTGGAAAAACTAGCACAGATTCTGTTCCATAAATGAGGAACTGCACAGACACAACTTTTGGGAATATACCATGAAGAACTTGCGCACAGCGGCAGTACACGGTAAACCCAACTACCAAGACTGCGAATGCACACAACATAGTGCTGCCGCGAAACTACGACATTTAGAGATTGTCAGCTTGTACGATAAGTTTCCAGTAGAATACTGACTTTTGGCCATATGAATGAAATAACCACGGGCAGACAAAGGTCGATCCACCCCCATGATGTCGCACCGCGAACAACATTCCCGCTCCCGTCCCGAGCAAGTCGGCAGTTCTCAACGCGGTACTCCCGAAAACTGGGCCATTCTGTGACAGATAGCTCAGGATGACAGTCGGGTAAAGGTCTAGTCCGTTGCATTCATTGAGTTCGCTGAAGAGTGTAAGCAGATTCCGAACAATATGCTCACGGAATCATGTCAAGTTCATGTAACAAATACGGACAAACAAAAGCTTAGAAGACAGGAAAAAGAACTGCCCCAGTGAGGCTCGAACTCACGACCTTCCGATGCCAATGAATAACAGTCGGACGCTGTAACCAACTCAGCCATGGGGCATGTGTTGTCGACGTCACCTCGTCCAATTTGTCAATTGCCGTAACTTGTCTTCATCACCAATTCAGAGCTCCAGGCGCTGCAGCTCTGACATGCCAAAGAAATCGAAAACAACGAGCAACATCGTCCAACCACTACCCAAGTCTGCAGTACCGCCAGCTCTTACGTTTCCAGACATCTCACAGAAAGAAGGTCTCGAATGTCGGGTACTGCTGGAAGACCAGATCATCCTTATTGATGTTCGTTTCATTCTTGTAAGGCAATCCAGTTGCATGTTCTGAATTGACAGGCAGGAGTTTCTCTCTGTTGAAGAATGTAAACGCTTTGTGAAGTTTATTGACAATGCTCCTTTGGAGCTAACACCTCCCAAGAAGAAGGGGGAGGCGGAGAGGGTCAATTGCAAGTGTTCACCTCAGTGGTGTGCATGCAGTTCGGTGCTCACCCGTGCTCTTCACTCTAGTTCGTTTTTCTGTGACCTCTGTTCCATTTGCTCGGAAGTTACATTCCCTTCTGTTGCCACATCTCCCATCTTTCCCTCCTCCGACTTCAGTCAGGCGGCGCCCTCCTGTCGGCGAAAAGCGCTTACCTCACTCATGCAACTCAAATATTCGCATGTACAAATACACGCCATCCCAGTACTTTGGTCCTCACTATGACGATTCTGTCCGTGACCCAGAGACAGGAGCAAAATCTGAATGGACAGTGCTTATTTACCTAACTGGAATCGAGGACGGAGTTGAAGGTGGTGAGGTACTAATCGGTGACTATAATTGCATATTTCAATACTGATTGTGTACAAGACACTATTCTACAAGGATGAGCGGGGAAAACCGCGCGAGACCATTGTGGCACCTCTAACGCGTGGCACTGTTCTCCTCCATCGGTTCGTAATCCCCGGCTTTGCTTCCTGATCGCCAACTAACACTGTCTGACTAGCCACGGAAACGAATGCCTACTTCACGAGGGCTCGCTGGTCCGCAATGGTACTAAGTACATTCTCCGCTCGGATCTCATGTTCATGTGAAGAACATTACCATCGCCATATCCTTCACTCTTGAATTCTGGTAATCAGGCTCAGGGCTTGGTCGGGCTTGCAGCCCACTTTGTCAGCTTTAAATCAAACATTAGATTTTGCATACCACCGACTCTAGGTGTTTTAGCAAGTGTGTGTAAATCTATACTTATTCCCGACGATGCTTGGATGTACTTACATTGTCCTGGGGAACCATTGTGTTCACAAACAGAGGCCACAGTTCGATGTCATCCCTCACCAAGTTGTTTCAACCAAATGATTTCCCGCAAGTACAAACACAGGAAAAACTATCGCCCCTTTTTTGAATGTCTCTTTCTTGGGACACCTGCCTCCACGACATCATCATCACGATCTCTTTCGTCCCTTCCAACGCCATTTTCACGTTTGCGTTTCTTTCCACCTGCTTTAGCTTCTTCTTTGAGCTCATTGATGGCCAACCGGGCAGCCTCGTCCACACGTTCTTTCAGCAACATTACTTCTTCCTTGTCTGTAGGCCAAAGTTCCATTGTCTTGTCTATAACCTTTTCTATTCGCTGGATGAGCTCCACATCGTATTGTGTCACCATTGTAATCGATTTCCCGGATCGGCCTGCTCGCGCAGTGCGTCCAACGCGGTGAATATAGTCCTTGGAATGAGTTGGAATATCAAAGTTGATGACAATATCAACGGAAGGCAGATCAAGACCACTGTAAGCAGAGTGACATCAATTAATGCAGTGATAAAAACAGAAATAAGGGACAAACCGGCTAGCTACGTCTGTCGCTACGAGCAACTTGCGGTCTCCGCTCTTGAACTTACCCAGAGCGCCCAAGCGTTGACTTTGACTCAGCTGACCGTGCAATGGAACGGCAGGGAAAGCCAAGCGATCGCAGCATGATTGACAATCTGGAATAGAGTGATGGGAAAGATAAGCCGAGGGCGACAAAATAATTGCATGCACCACCCACCGTTGGGCATCATGCACCGTCCGGGTGAAGATCATGATGGAATTCGATGCAAGATGATTGCAAAGATATATGAGATGCACATCTTTATGAACCAAGGGGACGAGTAGATAATATTGCAGCAAGGTGGACACGGTTTGGTATCTACATGAACGATCTCAGCACAACTGAAGATGCCGACAATTTGCCCATACTTTGAAGAAACTTCGACCCGGATAGGGTTTATGAGACTGGCTCGCTGTAGCTTTGCAACTTTGGTGGTCATGGTAGCAGAGAACAGATATGTCGTACGCTCCTTAGGTATGACTTTCAGAATCTGATCTATTTCAGGGCCGAAATCCATGTCGAGAAGACGGTCTGCTTCGTCCATGAACCTGTACGACTGTAAGGACTGGGGGCACAAGGGCCGGGGAAAACGCACCAAGAATTTTAAGCTTCTTAGACTGAACCCCTTCGTGTTCTGAAGATGATCGTTCAAACGGCCGGGGGTTGCCACTATGATATGAGGCCGCTTAGCAAGGCCAACAGCCTGTTGCATCCTATCCATTCCTCCGACAAGAACCAAACTCCGTACCCCCATGGCGGAACCCAGACTCTCGAACTGCTGCGCTATCTGGTATGCAAGTTCGCGGGTCGGTGCCAGAACGCACGCAAACAATCCTTTTGGTTCATCCCAAAGCTTTTGTAAGATGGGAAGAGCGAATGCTGCAGTTTTTCCTGATCCAGTTTCTGCCACGCCGATAATATCTCGACCCTCTAATGCATGAGGGAGTGCTTGTTGCTGAATCTCGGTAGGTTTTGTGAAATTAATTTTATCTAGGGCTTCCAGTAAAGGATCTATGAGGCCCAGTTCTTTGAAGGTTTCTGGTGGTGTGGTCGACGTGCTCGCTTCTTCTGGGGAGGGCATGTCCGGCCGTGATCGAAAGTGGTCCAGAGCAAACTTGCTAAAATGTTTTTCTCACGTTGACAAAGTACAATCTTGTACGGAGCGGCCCTTGTCAGTAATAGTGTATTACCGGTATACTACTTTCTTCGCTGCGTCCACTGGATACTGCCTGTCTGGCATCTTCGAATGTCTAATCAGAATGTCCTAGTGACATACTCTGCACCAGTGTCGTTTCTAGCCTCAGAGAGCTGGAGGCAAGTGCTGGCAGCCTTACAATCTCAGCTACCGCTTCGGAGCATTCACTGGAAGTCAGCATCCCGACCGAATCTCAAAACCATTCAGGAACTTGAACTTACTCTTGTTCCTTTGGATTCCCTTCGCGATGAACACACGTCCCAAGTACCAGTCACTCTACTAGAAAAGCCCCTGCTCAACCTTTACGTTGTAACGTGCGAGGTAAACATGGTCAACAAGTGGTAGCGGTGACCTGACGAGGTATTCAGGATAACGACTTGTACAGAACAAATGTGAAGAAACAGATCAAAGACTGGCATTCTGCCATATCTCAGCGGAAGAATCAAGAATGGATCATTGTCCATGTCGTTCGTTCTGATATCAAGACCACAGACCGCAAATTCTTCAACATGAAGAGCTCCGTCCTTGATAAAATAAAAGCAGATTTCAATATTGACAAACGAGACCGGTGCGACTGCCCGCCTATCGCGTTTCCCCTCACGCTCACATTTATCAGATGCGTACAGTTGTCATGGACAGCGGGAGATCACAGTCCTGTCATCTGGGCTGATCTCGTGAACAAGATCAAGGACGGGTTACTGTTCGCTCTGGACTCATCCGTTTCTCAACGTGAGGAAGAGGTCAGACGCTCTGAGAGTCAGAGGCAAATGCCTGGTTGGAATTTCTGCACGTTTTTCATATTGAAGGTATGTCCTGTACATGCCATTTCTGAAAATATTTTAGCTGAGATTTTTCGACTTTTAGGAAAGCCTTGCCAGCTCTTTTGAAGGAGTCAAGCTTTTCGAAGATGCCCTGAACCAGTACAATGAGCTGGAGGTATCCTTCATCCAAGTTCTGAGAGAGAAGAACATGTCCTGGTTTGGTAGTCTCATTCAGCCTGCGGACAAGGACGACTCGGTGCCTCTACTCTCAGTTACGAAGAAGCATTATCGCGACCTCATCCTTGCCAACTCCATCTCGGTATTTGATATCCGGATATACTTACTTGCTCGCCAGTGCGCTCTGCTAAACAAGATGGGTCGCCCGTTCGAGATTTGCCAGAAGGTCACCACTTTTTTGGGCACGTTTGGTAGGCGGTTGCGGGAGGTAGAGGTCAGGGGTCGCATCCTACTGTTCTGTATTGTAGAAACTCATGCCATCTATAGGCCAAGTTACCAGAATACTTTATTGAGTCATGGATATTCTCTTCTGCTCTCAGCGTTGTCGATCAATGTGATACGTGGGCTCCTCCTCCGGAGTTGGATGGCATTCAGCTCGCGCAATTTAGTGCGAGTAAAGGTGAACTTCTCGAATTAGCCAAGACTCAGGTCAGATATCATCGTTGAGACTCCTGCATATCCTGATTTTTCTTTGCAGCTCGACATCATTGGCGTCAAAGTAGGACATTTGCCCAGAAAATCGCCCTTTGCAACCACATATATAGAAAAAAAACCTGCCCTGCAACCAACTAAACGCTCTTCGACGCAGCGAATAAGCAATCACGAGGTCATACTAGCTATTGGGGACAAGGAGGCTTTTTATGACTTGTATTGTGCAACTTCAAATCGTGCCATCGACATGTACGTGAAGGCTGGCCGTCGCAAATTCGCACTGAAGCTGCATGGCTTTCTTGCCGCTCTCGACATGTAAGCATAGTATTCGACATATGATCCGCCTTCTTATTGCAGGACAGTCATCGAGGACGCCTAGCGAGTGCTCTGGCGATTTTCACATCATTGCCCGCTCACTATGCACCTCATATGTGGACATCGCTAGAGTCCTTCGTGCTCTCTCGTGCAATCGACATACATGCGGAGCTGGGGAAACCTCAAGACCGAGAGTGGATACATATTTTGCTTGCATATCTCAGGACGTGCACAAATGACATGAGCAAAGAGCTAGCATCGGAAGGGGTTTGGGAGACATCTGTTACGCAGCTTATTAGAGCACTTCACACTGCTGCGACGAGCTTGGACTCAGGTGTGTGCTGGCTTAACGCATTGGCATTCTAGTAATCATCGTTACTTGGCAAATTGCAGATTTGATTCACACAGACCATCCTATCATGGGAGTTCAAGTATCCGGCGATGCTACCTGTAGTGACGATGAAGACTTAGCCTTGGTTAATGCCACCATTTCAAACTACCTGCCATGCGTGCGTGTTCGCGTGTTCAGACATCGTTTCCAAAAGCTGATTTTGTTTCAAGGATATCTTTGTCGATGAAATTAGCATAACATTGCGCAGTCGAGATTCTGAATGTCTGAAGTTCATCGCGAAGGTGGATAAACTTGCTCCTGGTCAATCAACCGTAACCCTATATTGCCCAGTGCGTCTGACCATCTCGACGATCTGCCGTGGACTGAACTGTGCATCGTTTATAGTCATCGTCGTGGGGTCTATATACTCTTGAGAGCAGTGAAGTGGTGATGTCGCGTGTCCGCTTTCAATGGCAACATACGGCCACTGTGGCTACTACTTCAAAGAGGAGCAATATTTCATTGGTGCGCGTACCGCGGAATTTACGCGCTTTAGATGTACAGATACGTCAACCCCAGCAAAGTAAGTTATGTAGTCTTCTTGTCCGTACTAATTCTAACTTGTGGATTCAAGCCGAGCTTGGAACGACATCACGCCTCTTACTTGTCATTTCCACTGGCCGGAATGATATCTCGAGGGCAACCATTAAGCCAACTCCGCCTTCTGGAGTACAATTCAACTATTCCGCGGCACGCTTAGAAGCCGAAGGTCAGTGTTTTCAATCCCTTTTGAAAGGTTTTTGAACCAGGACAAGGTACGGGGACTCTCGAGGTCTCTGACAACGCCATCGTCCTTCTGGATGCTCCTGTCGATACGGAAGTTATAATTTCATTTCCACACTCTGACGCTTCGAGATACTATATGATGGTAAGTGTCTTTTCTGGAAAGGACAACTCTTATTCACTGTTGCACTGAAGAAAATCGGACTAAGTGTGACATACAACACGCAATCCTCGCTGGGTGTGATTCGCACCCTGCAAACCTCAAGAGTTGTTACGGTCTCACTACCCATAGCAGTAAACGTAGAAGACTTTTTCCGCGGCAAAAGGTTTGACCCTTACATCACCTTTCACTTCTTTCTGAAATCTTTTTAGACTGTTTTCGAAGTTTACTATCTCGACCACTTCTCACCAGCATGTTCGAATATCATCAACGGAGCTGCAGGGTCCACGAAGTCTCGATGGGGTGAAGATTTCAGGCTGTCGTCCGAGCCGTCCTGTTGTGGTAAGATCTTATATTTTTACTGTTTACTGAAGATGCTAGATCCCGTATAGACAGTTACACCAGAACATGCCGTGAACTTCCTGTTCTCCATAGAGCCTTCAAATGGACCTGGTGCGTTACTAGCCAGTTTGTTTGTCGAGTGCTAAGATGAACACAGTTCTGGAACCACTGAACCTCGTCATCAAATACCGCATACTACGTGACGGTGAGGATTCTCTCTATCCAGTATTGCCTTGATTGCAGCTAGATATCTAGAGGTGGAGGCGTTAGTTCGACAAACTGTGGATGCTGTTTTGTCGAATATGCCAGTCGAGAAGCCCCAGTACGGCTCACTACGACGCATGCTCTTCGAAAAACTGGTCGCACAGCTGGAGAGTGATGCTGAATGGGTAGAAACATATAAGGCTACTGGTGAAATTGTCTTACCTCGTTCATTTGAAGACGGCGGAGATTTCCAGGAGCCTATTCGGGAGGTTCGTTTGTCGATTTCTGGTTTTGTTGCTTTTGCTCATCGCGCGTTACTTTTAGGCATTGGCGCAATGTCGCCCAGAGACTGCATCACCCTGCCCTTGGAGAGAGATCAAGATACCAGTTGACGTGCCAAGGATGAATGTTGGTGTTTCCAGTTGCCCCAATGCACACCTGAATCATATTGGCTTATTTGTAACAGATTGTGACCGCAGCACAAATCACTGTTCAACCCTCTCCACTCCCCAGTGACATAACGTCAGATCAACTACCACCCATTTACGCAGGCCAACCAATCAATGCGACTCTCATCTTCAAGACCTCTTTTCATTGGGCTGATAAAGAGGGCAAACAGCGCTGCTACACGATGCGATACGATGTCGAAGAGCGTGTTAAGGATTGGCTTTTGTGTGGACGAAAGCGTGGAGATTTCGTTGCAACTGTAAGTCACCGGTATTAGCTCATTCTCACAGTTGATCTAAACGGTTTCTAGGACGGTGGTTCATTCGCTGTTCCCTTGACCTTGATAGCTCTTCACCACGGCGAAATCACCTTACCCAAGGTCGACGTTCGACCACTACCAATATCAACACAAGCCTCGATGGGATCTACGGTGCCAAGCGCTGACACTTGTCAGGTCCATGGAGCTGAAAAGATTTTGATTCTGCCCAGAGGTGGCAGAAGTACATATATCGTAGGTATGGGAGGCGAATACGAATGAATGTACCACTATAACACTATTACTTCACAATTAATCTTTCGGAGAGATTTGATTTCAACGTTTTGAAAACATCTTCCCTTCTGGATATCCGAACCAAATACCCAGTAGCAGCAAGGAATTTGCTGCGAGGAGAAGGCCAGATGAAAGTGGTGTAGATGGATAAACATTCCACGCATATTCGATTGCACCCATGAGTGCCATTCTTTGCAGAAATTAGAAAGTAAAGACACATTCCTGCACGAATAGACTCACTGCATGATAAATGGAAACCTGGTTCTTTGAGTAAGGAAAGGCAATTGCTGCGAATACCACGAGTAGAATTGGTAGTGCAATGATCGTGCAAAGATGATGCCGATGAGATTAGACGTCATAAGCACAGTAGCAACATCTGGTGCACAAGTCAGCAGACAAAGATTGAGAGAATCCCAGAATACTCACAATCAGGATCTACAGGCGCCAAACCAGCAGGCCTGCCGGGTCGCCGGAGGCCTCTCAGCAGAACCCTAGCTACGCCACCATCGCCGCGACACCATCGGAATAATCCAAAGGCAATCAACATCGTAACGTGACCCACAAGTAAGCCTTTCGCCCACGCGGGACTCAAAAATGTACGTTCGTCAACAAAGCGCCAGTTCACAGTCCACTTGTAAAGGAAAACGCGTGACAAATCAAATGCATTCCGCAGGTAGGACTCCGCATTCGCAATGAGGAAAGAGCGCGCAAGTAGAATCTGAGTGCATGCCAAGACGAGCATGTGTCGGATGGTTGCGAAGAGGCCGTGTCGTTTGAAGAGAATGACTAGTAGACCTGGCAGATACAAGATTGCTGACATTTTTACGGAGAGAGCGAGGCTATGTATAAAGTTATGGATGTTTGATATTGGCGAAGGAAGTATGCTCACCTGAATAACAAGATGCCTATGTCATCCCGAGCGCTCTGGAATGCGAGAATTGCTGCTTGCACGAAGATTAATGACCAGCAGTCATTAAATAGGCGGAGAACGAAGATAGAATGGAGCCTTTTGCTGAGCGGTAGCAGCAGAAGTGTCCAATTTGGAACCTTTGCTTTCTTATATATTGCGCATACGAGGGCGATGGATAGCATATATAGGCCGCCGTAAATCTGTTGCGCCTGCGCAACATTGCGACCAGCGTCCGTTATGAGATGAAGAAGGCGATGAATATGAACATGTCCAGCTGGATAGCTAGTTTCGACATGGTAAGCGCGATATACTTCTGTTCACATCAAGTTCACTTACACTAAAGGACCGGTAGGTCCTGTAATATTCACATAGTCGCGCTCTCCTTTCAGGTAAAGGTCAATGTGGACCATGTACGTTTCCCAATCGATTTCCGTATCTGCCTGATACGTTGGTCATGGTATTATGGGAGCTAGTGAAATGCGCTAACAGGGAACGAACCGGATTATGAGTTGAGTGAGGAAAGCATCACCAAGAACAAGGAGAGATGCAATGATCCAGAAATATTGCTGGTCGAATATAAGCGATTGGGCATGCTTGAAGACAGAACTCTGCATGAACGGAATATGATCCAGGGTGTGCCAAGCAAGAGTCAGGTCAAAACTAGTTGTCTAAATATGGCACGCGAGTTATGGGGCAAAAATGCAAAAGATACTGCCCCAGTGAGGCTCGAACTCACGACCTTCCGATGAAACAATTCGTAACAATCGGAATTGATACCCAGTGAAAACTGGACCTTACCGGATAGGCTCAGAGATGTTGTGATATGAATTACCTTATTTGTACTGTGTCGGGATGTGCTCGCTTCTTGTCTCCTCGACATAACCTTCGCGAAGCTCACATTGCATCACATCTTCGTCTCGGACTGTGTATCGCAGAGCGCAAAGTTCGTATTGCAAAGTGCAAACTGTGTATCGCAAACACAAACTTTGCATCACCGAGTGCAAACCTTTGTCATGCGAAGTCCACTATGACATATTGCAAGCTACGAAGTTTGTGACACAGCATCCCAAAGCCATGATAAATTGTTGGGGCCGAATCTCCCCACCTTTCTTCCTCCCCACCATCTTCCCACCTCCGTGTTGAAGGTCCCGCTGCTCGCCTCTGCTGATTCCACCTTGTGAGTTTCTCATGTGTTGTTTATCTGAAGGTATGACCACACTAACCATATGAATTTAGAACAGCGGGATGACTGACATGTTGAGTCTGTATCACGAGGGTCCTGCTGTCCTGGGATAATGTGAGGCTGCGGTATGTCATTTCATCATTTTCATGCGCATATATTCATGTCTATTGCAGAAATATGAACGACACCACTTAATTGGTGTGTGACTTTTTTTGTTTGTTGACACTGTTCTAACTGTTCGCTCGCAATGGGTTGCCAATGATTCTTGGACCTCGGGCAAGTCAATTTGTGATGGCCAGCTGGACTAGACCTTTCTTCATTCCAATCTCCCGCATCTTCCCCGTCTATTCTCTTCATCTGAGTCTCGCATCCATCATGATGATTTTTCGTGTCGTTGTATTCCTGTTTCCGTGCTATCATTATCCTGCTTTCGATACCGCCGCTATGGAATACCTGCAATTTGTACTACTATACTGCTTTGCAATGATATCATAATTAACACACTATGAGCATATTCTGTAAGGTTAGGAAAGTGTGCGCTAATATGTGCAGATACATATGTTTCAATTATGTTGACGTGAAAAAAGCATACGAGGACATTGCACAGACTGCCCCGTCTCTTTACATTTTTCTCATTCTCGTGCGCTGCATGTTCTGGGGCCCCCATATATGTTTTTCTCTCCAATACAAAAAAATAACACATCACGACATCTACGAGCCTCTCCGGTAAGGTCCAGTTTTCACTGGGATTGATAGTCGAAGTCTCCGTTCACAGGCACCAGTAGCTGTAGAATTGATGTATCAGTCCTTGTAGCACAGCAAAAAATAGGATACAACAATGCTCTCGTTCATAGTGTGATAAAGATTAGGCATCTGATGTATCAGAGCACTGCCACATACACTGACATTTCCGGCCTTGTATTCTCAGGCTTCCCAAAGCTAGTACTACCGCCTAAAATATCACCAAATTTGGATATTCCAATATTCTCACAATTCCAATTTCCCACATACATCCCTGGCTCTACCTGCTTCACCACAGCTTATCATGTATGTACATAAAATATACAATAGATTGCTTTTTGATCATCTGGGAGCTTGTACAGTAGCATGCAGTGATTACTACAATATGTGCACCCCAGGACTAAAACAGATTCGCTCTTTTGCCCCTTTAGCAGGGGAGCAATTCTGATAATATATATCATGTATTAGAATATCAATTGACATATTTCACCACTTGTTTTTGCCTATGAAGTATTCTACATCAGTAGATATGTTACATACTCTTCAAAACATAAATCAATTCGCATTTTTCAGGGTTTTGACAGTTAGCCTTGTGAATATGCTCCTCACAACACATTTTCATGTAAATACAATATACCAGAAGCTCAAAACATGAGGATCATTCCTTGTAGCTCTGTAACTTGGTCTTCCTCAAGGATACACACTATGAAAGATGTGTTCCGCATTTTTTGGTGTTTAAGTATATAGACTTGCAAATATGATTTCTTACATCTCTTCAATAGTATATACAATATATCAGGGGCCTAGGTCATTAGGATGAGTCCCTGGGGTGCTATGTATTTACCTCCTCCTGGTGGTTCACCCCCTGGGAAACCTTTTCCTGCAGCTCTGGCCCTCCAGGATGGTAGGTGGCCTGTCCCCTGCATATCCAGAATATATTTATCAGACAAATATATCAGAACAATGTCAGGATCCTTCTCTACAATCCTCAGTCTCCTCCTGCTTACACTATAGCATAGTTTCGCATTTTTGAAGTTCTTCACTACATTATCATTGCATAGACTATGTAGAATGTTTATATATCACTCATTATATATACATGAAGTCTTCCCATGGCCATAATCAGGTATAAATATGTCAGAGTATTGATAAAAGTATATATCTTCTATTCTCAACTGATAAGCATTTTTAGACATAAATATAGCGACATTCTATGATCAGACTATCACAAGGTATACTATACATACTACTAAATACACTCCTGGAATACCAGAAGGATCCACAAAGAAATGAGAGCAGGGGGAATGCAATAGATAAGAAAAGGTCATGGGAAAGTCAAAAAGTCCAAACATTGAAAAAGTGTGTACCAATACAGGGTGGTCAGACCACAATGAATGCAACACTTTGATACCACAACAATTCCACATCACCTTCACTCTTCATCATATTATAGTATATGATACTTAAGTAGTCTACAATGTATTCCAACTATTTTTAATAAAATCTTCGCCCTAGACATAGTTAAAATGTAACATTTGTGTAATTGCTGTCATTACCCCTATACCCCTGATCTCAGTATTTTGACATGATTTGGTATGATCATGGCCATGGGAGGGCTTCAGATATGTACCATGAGTGATATATAAACATTTTACATAGTCTATCCAATTATAATGTAGTGAAAAACCTTAAAACTGCGAAAATGTGCTACAGTGTAGGCAGGAGGAGATTTTGGATTGTATAGAAGGATCCTGACACTGTCCTGATATATATACCATGTATATGTTCTATATATGCATAGGAACAGGCTACCCACCATCATGGAGGGCTGGAGTTATAGGAAATTTTTTTCCCATAGGTGTTACAATAGCCCCATCATTTTCTCACAGACACTGCCTCTATCACCATATGTTTACTCTTCTTGATTGCCGTCTCTCTTCTCTTTCCCAGCATCACTGCGGAAGCTGCGCTTCTTATCTCTGACATCATTCCCCTTTGCCCTACCTTCCAGTAGTAGTAGTATTACATTGTTCTCTCTTGGTCCGTGCATCCCTTCTGATACGTATATAAACCCTACCTTGTACAGTTGTATTCTTTAACTTAATCTACTTGGTTCTCACCGATACTTGATCTCCTGAGGGAGCCTATACGCTTGAACTCTAGCTTCTGAGGAAGGCTAGCCATTGAACGATTAGACTTGTTTTGGTTCTATCCTTAACAGTCTAGAAGCCCTACACGTGACCTCCTTTCTTGGAGCGTAGGGAAGAACTATCCAAGTCCGTAACAATAGGGTGCACCTTCAGGAGAAGGTGTACAAATAGTGCCACCGTGAATGGTCCTGATATCCTGAGCTTCTGGCATGTAATATATATATAAATATTCATTGTGGGGAGCATATCTACAAGGCTACATGTCAAAACCCTGAGAAATGTGAATTGATTTATGTTTTGAAGAATATGTAACCTATCTACTAATGTAGGACTCTTCAGAGGCTCAAACAAGCAGTGGAATATATTAATTAATACTCTAATACATGACATATGTAATCAGAATCACTCACCTGCTAAAGGGGCAAAAGAGTGAATCTGTTTTAGTCCTGGGGTGCACATAGTGTAGTCAATACTGCAGGCTACTGTCCAAGCTTTCAGATGATTAAAAAAGTGGTCTATTGTATCATTTTATGTATAAACATGTTTAGCTACTACTTATATACAAGAGTGATGAGGAGGATAAGCTGTGGTGAAGCAGGTAGAGCCAGGGAGGTATGTGGGAAATTGGAATAGCGAAAATGTTGGAATATCCAAATTTGGTGATGTTTTAGGTGGCAGTACTGCCTTGGGAAGCCTATCCAAACTTAGTAAGAAGTATGCCACAAATATGGACTTGGTGGAGGATCCCACTTGATACATCTCAATGATACCTCACAACCACTGGTAAATCACTGGATTAATGTATCCTATTTTTCTTGGTAGTTATAATGTATTAGATGTATCAATATGACTGTATGGACTATCACAGATGATGTTGGAAAGTGCAAATCAGATCTGGTGAATTCACTTTCAACTATGGGTCTTTACAAAGTCATGAGAGATGTGGTGCACATTATGAGTGATATGAAATGTTGCAATGTGCAGTGCACAATGCATCAAGTTGGTGCAGTTTCGACAATCTTATTTAAAAGTCCATATGAGATTTGGTTTCAGACATGTCATAACATCACTGAGAGGGGCCACCCTTCCTTACATCTACATACTATCTATGCTGTCAAGCTTGCAAAACACACCCAACTTTTCTGATCATCTTGCCTTTACTAGAAACTTGTATCAGACCAATCAACCTGCAGAGACGCATGAACCCACAGACCACACACAGGAGCACACAGATCACATGAACACATCCCCTCAAACTACACCCAGCAAGTGTGCAACATTTCTGGTAATGAGACTTTCATTCCTTTTATGCATAATTGCAACTTTGCCATTGTTGATCCAGACATTCCACAATCCAATTCCAATATTGAAACACATGCTTATACCAGCTGTCATATCCCATGTACATCTCTGTAGCACCTCAGTTTGAATTACTGCCCTAAGGACTATTGTCCCTAGGGATCTTATTGTACCCTATGGGTTCTGTGCTCCCTATCCTTCTCTGGAAATAGATCCCTATGTAATTTCCTACTTCAAGTCTTAGAATCTATCCCTATTAACTATATCTCTACTTCTCTTAGGGTGACCTTCCTCCTTTCCATTGTTAGTCTAGACTTTGTCTAGGTACCATTCACCTTTACTCCTGTCACTACCTTGGGCTGGAAACCCATGTTTTGACCACCTCCAAGTCTCCAGACCTATGTCCAAATACTACACTCCACCTCCACCTTCAGGTAGTCTACTTCTGTTCCTTTCTACTTTGGACCTTGTCCAGTGTAGCCTTACCTCTTGATTCCTCCATCTTCTGTCTATTTCTATTCTGGGACTTCACTCAGACTCACAGTAGTTTTGACTCTAGTTTCTCCTTCACTTCCAAAAGTCTGCCAGACTTGTCCACCATCCACCCCCTAGGCATGTCTGGACCACTCCAGACTTTTATTCTAGCCTCTCAGAAATTAAGGATATATACTTGGGTAAGGGGCACAATGCATGAGATGAAGCCAAGCCCTCTAGACTCAGATTTGTCCCTAGTCCCTTACATGGTTTTGTATGGTCGTAATACCAGCTACTATTGGCCTATCACTCCTACTTGCCTATATTTATACTCAGCTCCAAAGATTTAGGCACCCTACTGGGGTGCTTTTCCAAGCAATGAATTGGTATATCATTATAAACTACTATTTTATTGATGTGTATTAGGCCAATGGTAAGTACATAGTGACTCTATACCCAACTAAAAACTGACTGACTATTGCTAAAGTCCTCCCTGCCCTCCAACTTGGGCCCAAGATTGCTATCAGCACCATCCTCTGGATCATGGTTATTGCCATAGTAGACATAATATTCTGGGACATTGTGGCTTACAGACATGGTGTGACAGAGCTCAGTTTATATGCAGGAGTGCAAATCAGGGTCTAGGCTTGGCTATGTTGGGTTGGGGACCAGTTTTACTTTGTTGTACAACTTGTACAGCACTTAATATTTGCAGATATATATCAATATCTTTGAGGTGACTCAGAATCCCTGCTGATATTGTCTTCAGGCTTCCATGGTCTAGGTCAGTTGGTGGAGGAGCTTTTCACATATCATGATTAAGAATAAGATGCAACTCCTAATACAGGTATGGCCCCTCCTCTGCTTTACTCTGTAAGTTCCATCTCCCAATATCTGTGGCTACATATAGTGAGCTTTTGATATACAGATCAAGCAATGTAGAGAAAGTCAGGGACCATACTATAGTAATACATCATTCTAGCATCTGTCATATCCCCCTCTAGACTGGATTTTTATGTCCTGTCCAACTCTACCTTAGGGTAGTCTAACTACATTCCTTTTCTACTCCAGACTTTATCTATAGTAGCCTTACCTCTAGTTTGTCCTTCAACCTCTGGAAGTCCACCAGACTTGTCCTATGTTCTATTAAGACTATGCTCAAGGGGGGATGAATCCAGAAGGCTTTGCTTCAGCTTGTGTGCTGTGCCTCTTACCTGAGTACATGCCTTTAATTTACAAAGGCTAGAATGGAAGTCTAAAGAAGTCTGGAGATTGGAACATAGGATAAGTCCAGTGGACTTCTGGAGGTGAAGGAGAAACTAGAGTTAAAACTATAACAGATGAAGTTCAGAGTAGAAACAGATTGAGGTAGACTACCTTAAGGTAGAGCCAAAGGTATAGTCTTAAGGAGTATGGGAATCCAGCCCAAGAGAACAGGAATAAGCACAATCTAAAATGATATTCAAACTGAGGAAGTACAGAGGTTTTATAGGAGTTTATATACTGTAGGTACTATGTAGTAGAAAATCAGTCAGCAAAGTCTAAGGCTATATACAGGGCACATAAAATGTGTATTAGTAAGTTCAACAGATTATAGTAATGAAGTCTAGAGATGAAAATGGAAGAATAGATCATTAAGCAAGATAGGTGAACACATACCCAGAAACTGGAGTTAGGGAAAATAAGGGATAGATGAGGAGTGGTGCATTCCCATCCCACCCTCCCACAGCTCTATCATCATACTGGGGCTGGAAGTATAGTACAAGGAAGAAAAAGAAGTGAGATGAAGGTGATGTCCAGTATATTGTTGCTGTTGCTGGTAGTTTAAGTACAGGTGGCAAGGAAAATATTCATCGTTCAGAATATAATATTTTCATTGAAGCTACAATAATGGTAGATGCTCTGACATATAAGGGATACAAGAGTATCAAGAATAAACATCTCTACTTTACTATATCAGATGGAAATATACATAGCTAGAAGCCAAAGGAACAGAGGATATCTATAAGGAGAAAAGGTCCAGCTTAGAACTTGAGATAAGAAGGAGATCTGATGGTTCATGGGAACTGAAGGCAGAGATATGATACAAGGGAAATGAGGACTAAAGATATAGACAAGGGAAACAGAAGCTGGAGATATAGAATAAGGTGGTGAACTAGAGAAGATCAAAGCAGAGATCAAAGTTGGAGGAAGCAGGGCAGATCTTGCTGAGTTACTGGATGGAGATCTGATGGAGGTAGGACTAAGGCATATAGGGCTGTCCTGCTGAGGGGTATGAATATGGATGAAGTGTAGTAAGCTACCTTCTAGAGGTACAGAGATTATGATCATGGTGTCAATGATAGTGATTTAGGGGTGTGTATATATGGGATATGACATGTTCCAACCTCTGGACTTTTTAGGACTTCATTGAACTTCCATTCTAGCCCTCAGAAATTAAGGGCATATACTCAGATAAGAGGTGCTATACACAAGCTAAAGCCAAGCCCTCTGAATTTGTCGTCCTTGAGCATGGTCTTAACACTCCCTTGGACCTTACATGAGAGAACTCAAGGGATGTGTAGGTATGTACCAATTTTAGTTGTTTTTTTTCTTCAAATAGTCTTCACCCTAGTTTTCATAACCCTTGAGTGTCAGTTCAAGAAGTGGTGTTTCCTTTCATGTGGGCTAGGCAGGTGCCTTGGGGATGCTCTATAAGTGGTGGCTACCATTCAATCTTGCTTTGTGTCCTGGTAAATAGGAGCATTGAGGGGAGAACAGCCACTTACATGTGCTATGATAAGTAGTAGTCAAGTTGATATCTGTTATAACTATACCTACTGAGACCATACTTTTTCTTTGCTTATCATCACCACCATCACATCATCACTCATTGTTG
Source organism: Suillus lakei (assembly GCA_016628065.1). Taxonomy (NCBI): domain Eukaryota; kingdom Fungi; phylum Basidiomycota; class Agaricomycetes; order Boletales; family Suillaceae; genus Suillus; species Suillus lakei. The sequence continues at coordinate 974,311 of JABBWA010000003.1, read as the reverse complement.
CCACTATCATAAATACTTCATCATCATCAACATTGCAATCACTGTGTATGAAGACACACCATTGTCATCACTTTTATTTCAGATAGACCATCATAACTAGTCTATCACAAGAGCAGTGGATCTTACCCTCAATCTTTGGTCAAACCTTCAACCCAGTTACTATGATAACTGTGTACTTCTTTTCTTAATTAATTGTTTTAGATCTTGTTGCTTCTTGACTTCTTGACCATCATATATTTTGAAGACTCTGATTGGCTATGTTCTCATTGGACGATTCAAACATTGTATCACTTCTTAGATTATTCTCATTGGCTGATACACTCGCTTTCCTATCTTATACAACACAACTCTCACAGACCAGCCCTAAAGAACTACATCGCATTTACTATATATACAGTGGCTCAAAAAAGTGTCCCGATGTTTGTCCAGTTTCATGTAATTGCATTATGGTGAGTCAGAGCATGGGAATATAATGTGGCACTGCAGACACATTTGGTAGTTCTACCTTCTGGCGTGAATCTGGGCTATGTGTTGTGGGAAACGGAGCTTATACAGCGGAGATATGACAATTCTACAATTGTGACTCATTGGGACACTTTTTTGACTTTGAGTTTAACAACTATAATCTTTATTGTTCTGATGTTTCATGCTTCCTCCCTTGACTTTAATCATTGCTACTAGTCTCATAAACATATTTCTATCAATCTGGTACATTTCCCCTTGAAAATATTTCCCTCCTCTTCTCCAAATCTCTTCTATAGCTCAAATAGCCCCTGTAGATGATTTTGATATTTCCAGTGGTGTCCAATAGGATTGATGGTTATGAACTATGTTGTTAATGATAACAAAGTAATATTATGGTTTTTAAATCATTTTGTGACCAACTTTGAGGTATATTTGATGTCATTTTCCTCTACTATGATAATCTTCTCTTAATTAATATAAGACTTCAGTATGTTTTTAAAGCTCCTAAAGCTATTTGAGTCAAAAAATTCATTAGCCCCACAGTATGCACTAATGTTATCACTCATACTGTTAGGGCCACTCTTGCTATAGTCAGTGTTAAGGCTGTAATATGGAAGAACAGCCATTATTTCTAGAGGCTCATATGGTAGGTACTATTTTCTACTTTAAGCACCAGTGCTACTGGACTGCTTATGTCTAGGAATGTTTTACCTGGTAACATGAGACAAAAATAAATAATACATGATTATATTTATATAGGAAATTAAAGGGAAATGACTCGAGGTAAGAAAATCTTACAAAACATATAAGTTGATAGAGGATAATCTGATAGTATGGAGACTGTATGAAGTAAAACTAAGTAAACTCAATATATGATAGAGGGGCAGATATGTGTAGAGTGATGTACTTTTCATGTTAGAATGATATCTACTCAGAAGCACCTATAAGTTGGATATTAATTAAGAGAAGATTATCATAGTAGAGGAAAATGACATCAAATATACCTCAAAGTTGGTCACAAAATGATTTAAAAACCATAATATTACTTTGTTATCATTAACAACATAGTTCATAACCATCAATCCTATTGGACACCACTGGAAATATCAAAATCATCTACAGGGGCTATTTGAGCTATAGAAGAGATTTGGAGAAGAGGAGGGAAATATTTTCAAGGGGAAATGTACCAGATTGATAGAAATATGTTTATGAGACTAGTAGCAATGATTAAAGTCAAGGGAGGAAGCATGAAACATCAGAACAATAAAGATTATAGTTGTTAAACTCAAAGTCAAAAAAGTGTCCCAATGAGTCACAATTGTAGAATTGTCATATCTCCGCTGTATAAGCTCCGTTTCCCACAACACATAGCCCAGATTCACGCCAGAAGGTAGAACTACCAAATGTGTCTGCAGTGCCACATTATATTCCCATGCTCTGACTCACCATAATGCAATTACATGAAACTGGACAAACATCGGGACACTTTTTTGAGCCACTGTATAATGTAGATACCGCTTATATCTTAGTTCTTGGCAATCTAGTGTCATAACTTGTGAACTAGGTCTAATCCTCTCTATTGTTTGGATCAGTTAGTCTTCAGTCTAGGAAATCCCTAGGACTGTCTCGACGTTCAGCCTTAGTGATAAAGGTCCTACTTGTACCTCAACTTGTTGACTAGGGAGGGCTCCACTCTATTCAGTTAGAGTATCCCAACTCTGTTTATCAATCAACTAGAGTTCTATCTCTATTTATTGAGTGTTTGACCTTAGTGATAAAGGTCTCACTATTGACCAGTATTAGCCCTTAGCAACAAAGGTCCAGCCTTACAAAAGGAGTCTTATTGGAAAACATCAGATATTAGACCTTAGCGATGAAGGTCCTATTGACAAAGCCTAGATCATTGGTTGTGACCAACCACGTAACAATATCTTACACTGAATCCACATAGTGCTCTTGCTGTAGACAATGAGACAATTAACTGTGTATCCCAAATGTGACAATGTCTGGTGCTGTCCAATGGATGTGAGGATAAGCATTCATGTGTTGCTCATCTAGGTTTAGTGCTCATTATCTATTTGGCTGTGGACCAAGCTCTCTGTTCCTGCAGGCATTGTTCTCTCTAAAGAGGCTAATCATCTTTGCAGCGTGCTCAATTATGTTCCTTGCAACTACTACAAGCCAGTTGATTTTACTAGGTTCTCATACATACATTTCCATGTCACTATTGGCTGGCCAAAGATGTATACTGTCCTCATTATAGTCAATGTTGAGCTTGCATCATATACAGATTCCACTAACTCCTGACTGTCTCAACATTGTTTTAGATGGTTGAGATCATATACCCTACAGCTCAACCAAATAATGTATATTTCAATGAAAACCATGAAAATGAGAGGACACCTAATGGTACTGACTAAGGAAACAGAAAGACAATGTTCGAAATTTTGGTTTCAATGATCACGTGACTGGCGGATCAATGAGGCAAAAATGCAAAAGACACTGCCCCAGTGAGGCTCGAACTCACGACCTTCCGATGAAACAATTTGTAACAGTCGGACGCTGTAACCAACTCAGCCATGGGGCACATGAAATCTGAGAGGAATCAGCGCATGGTAACTGATTGGGATTTGGCACAAAAGAAATTTCATTTGAGCTTTTTATGAGAAAAGAAATATTATTATACCAGGCAATGTTTGGCCGCACAAAGTGTCGCCTTGGTATTAAGGTGGAATAAAATAAATTGAAATCTGGGCGAAATTAGGTACAGCCTTCAGAGCTCAGACTCTCCCAAATTGGTGGTAAAAAGCGTCACCTGAGCGATTCGAACACTCGCGGTCAAAGACCAACCGCTTAGCTGTATAGCAGGCGATCCCGTTAACCACTCCGGCAAAGTGACTTGTTTGAGATCGAGGATCAGGTCGACTATACTGCCAATACGTTTGGATCGAACTTGGGAGGTGCAAGTTGGGTGCAAGCACAATCAAGTGAGTTGCTGATTCGGAGGCGGCGTCACGACCTTTTCCGAGTTGATTCTAATAGTGAGTTTCGCCATAGGTCGCTCACGACCGTATCTAGGAATTTGAAAGTATGATGAATTCAGTATTCTTGCTGTCATCCACGGTGAAGCAGGATGTGGCGCGCACAGGTCATCAGCAAGTATGAGAAGCTATTGTGTTCCGAGGACGAGTGAAAGGAGATGGATATACCTTTGTGATAGTTACACCGAGTTCTACCACGTCATAACAGGGAGACGGTTGATATTTGTAGAAGCGCCTTGGATCCAAATAAGACAAGAATGAGGTCCGAGAGACTCTGACTCTGAACACGAGGCAGTGTTGATGAAGCGTGAGTTTGAGTTTCGCATGTATGTAAAGGGTTAGCCATGAAAGGATATTAGTACCATGAGTCTGACATGAGGGACTACGGTCGTGATCCTACCGAACCGAGTCACCGACAGCGCTCTATCACAATACAGCATCGCTGTAAACCAGACTGCTTGTAATCACCTTTCACTTTCACTGCCCCACAAGCTTGCTCTGCTCTTGTCACTATCTTTCTGACATTCTGGCCCCACGGCCATGAAAGCGTTTCTGAACAGGTTCAACAGAGGTCTGTCATCAAAGGACAGAGACAGAGACAAGGACAAGGACAAGGAAAAAGAGAAAGAAAAAGATCGTGACAATGCTTCAGTTCTCACCAAGGACCGCAGCGACAACTCCTCTACCAACTCCCACTCACCCCCCAGCCGAGAAAAGCGTGAGCTAGTCCAGCTTCCGCCGCTCCCAGGCTGGCCTCCTGCCCATGTACAATCAGAGAACAGGCTCTCTATTGAGCCTGTTAGTAGACCAGCAACCGACGCCAGTAGTAGACATGTCACTTCTCCCAGCTTGATTCAAATCCAACGCTCCAATAGTGCAGGCACAGTCAATACCAGTGCAGGTACCCCTACTTCAATTTCGTCGCATAAACCACTTCCCGACATCTGTGCTCGCCCTTTACCTCCCATCGAGGAGCCCCTTGACGACGACAGTGGCGTCGGCCTTACCATTTCCCCGCCTACACACGACCCGGACCCTGCTACCCGTCGCAAGGCAAATGGTAGTACCACATCAAACGACGTACAGAAAAAGGTAGCCTTCCTTTCACCACCTCCGACACCCTCGCCTCTTAATACCCAACTCCCGGACACATCGGTGCTCAGCCCCTCTCAAATCGTTCAGACGCCCTCGGGCGCCCCGCTCAAAACCACCGTGTCGCGTTTTCAGGCAACACATGGCAAAGACACGCGTGGCTCCATCTCCACAGCCGCTTCATCATCACGCACAGACCTCGCTGCAAAGTCTACTGCCACTACCACCATCTCTTCTCCATCCACCTCTACCACCGTAGCCCCCACTCTATCAACCAATACTGTAAAAGCCACGAGTACACGCACAGCAGTCTCCCCTTACCCAGGCTCAATGCGTTCCAACACGCCCTATTCTCAAATGTCTAATGCCAGCAGCCGCATTCTCGCAGTCACCTCATGGAGCGAGGCTGCAGAAGAGGACCTCGTCAGCAACCTTGGTCCCCGTGAACGTACTCGGCAAGAAGTCCTATGGGAAATCGTAGCTTCTGAAGAGCGGTGCGCTGCGCCTCCCCACACACTGATCCACTGATCTTAATGCGATCGTTGCATTCGTTACAGATACGTAAATGACCTCACAAAAATGAAGGAATCCTTCATCGAGCCCCTTCTTCACCCTTACGCCACGCCCCCTCCTGTCAGCCCTCCGCCGGCTCCATTCAACGAGTACGATGACTATGGCGGGGTTGAGTCACCGCAGGAATCGATCGATGTCTTACCCATCGCTGCACGCTTCATGAGCCCTCTTGGCTTCCGTGCTGATGGAGCCTCCAAGCCCGCGGAGGTAGCCTTGAAGCCTGCAGATGGTCGCAGCCTCGCTACCACGACCCCTCAAATTGATGACGAAAGTGATGAGGATGCTGAGGACACATTAGGCGAGGGGCTGCAAACCAATCGCGCCAATCCGATCAATTCTCGCTCGCCTTATCATGGTAGTGGTGGCAGAGCAGCCAAAATACGCGATATTGTCCCCTTTCCTTCACGTTCGCACGCGTCCCTTCCTGCACCCCAGCGTAAGCTCGCTACCGCGTCCTCCCAGTCACTGGGGGACAAGGATAGGGAGCGGGAGCGCAAAGACAGTGCCAAGACCACTCCTCCTCAAGGCACTCGGGTACTGCGCAAGTTCAAGCGTTCGACGACGCAGGCCAGTAGTCCTCTCCAGAGTGCTGTGCCACCGCACCTTCTGCCTGAGGATCTACGCATTTGCCTCGAAGTTATCGAGAGTGGTGTGCTTGATGGGCATGTTAAGCTCAGCGAAGGCCTGTTGAAGCGATACGAGGAGCAATACCCTCTCGTCCGGTCCCTCGCAGATGTATTTGTCTCAAGTGTGAGTACTACAGTTCTTCTTCGACACAGCATGCTCATACTACTGTTAGTCTCATATCTTCCAAGGCTACGCGACATACGTCTTGCATCTCGAGCGTGCTCTTGAGCAGGTGGATAATGCTTTGGGTACTGCAAGCGCTGCCAAGAAGCCCAAGAACCAAGATGCCGCTGAATGGCTCAAGGTCTGCAAGTCCCTACAGCGGCTTGAAGAAGCTGCGGCCGATAAAGGCGAGACTGGGCTTGCTATCACCCTCTCGAAGCCCTTCCAGCGCCTCCTCAAGTACCCTCTACTCTTCCAAAACCTGCTCTTTCACACAGATCCGAGTACATTCGAGTATGAGAGTACGCTGCAGATGGTTGCAGAAGTCGAGACGATCGTGCGCAGCATCGAGGACGAGAAGATCCAGAAAGAGGACCGCGACAAGACGCGTGATGTGTTTGCGCGCATTGAGGGGCTTGACAAGGTGAAGCAGCTTGCGATCCCGAAGCCTTCAAGGTTACTGCTGGAGGAGCGGCAGATATTTGGGTCTCTCCATGGCTCAGGTGCGCCAAAAGGCCCAGGGTCGAGCCCGCCACCAGTCGTCAGTGCCAAAGGTGTAAAGGGCAAGACGTCATTCCGCCGGCTGAGTGATGTGCTGGGCACAGGCTCGGGTATGGGAGGCAAGAAAGACCTCTGGCTAGTGGTATTTAATGATGTTGTCCTACGGTGCCAGCGCACGGGGACGACATCGTTACCTTTGGTTTCAGGCTCGACCTCGAGGGCGACTTCGATGCCAGAGATGCAAGGGAAGTCAAAGTATGCTTCGACAGGGCGGAGAAATTCGCATACGAAGCCGAGGAACCTGTACAAGTTTCTCAAGGTAAAGCACCTTGATGACACTGTTTGACTTGTTCTCACTCCGGCATAGATCGAGACCTGGGCGATAGGTGATGTCGTCCAGCCCAAGGAAGGGGTTGTCTCTATGGAAGAGTATGTGTTTTGTATTCCTATCACTGATGTCTGCTGAGCGGTTTACAGTGTTGTACGCTCCAAAGCAGAAGCACGGTCTGCTGCGCAGCCTAAGATCGTCCCTCTCCCTGACGACGAAGAAGATGGCGAAGGAGAGTCGGATGACTCGGACAAGAAGAGCAAAATGAGCTTCTCATACTGGGGTGCAGACAAGATCACTCTCCAGAAACCAGTCCTCAAGCCCAGGCAACACGGCGTCGTTGGTTCAACACGTCGTGTATCTCCAGGCGGCACGTCCTCCTATAGCCGGGAGTCCTCTGCAAACGCTAAGTTTGGGACTCGTCTAGCTTCTGGCGACCATGCCTCTCATTCTACGCGCCCCATGAGCCGTCGAACGCAAACAACACCCAGCACGCGTACACGTGTGAATGCTTCGGAAGACAGTCATTCTATGAAGGCTACGGTCACGCGACCCGCTTGGGACATGAGCACACGCGGCAATCCGCACGCTCCTGGCATGAAGCGGTCACGCCAGACCTCGCAAACGAGTGCAGCCGCCCGCGCAACCTCCACCACCACCAAACCACAAGTCTCGCCTGCTGGATCTGAAGACTCGGGGGTGGGCTTGTACCGCCAGATAGTGGCCCAGGATCCATCATTAGTCACATAGTCTGAACTCTTGCCATCGTCAATCAGGTCTAGACCTCCACTAGCTTTCCTCGTCCGTTTATCTTCACTACAATCATCCACGGCGTTCAATCATCGCATATTGCACTCTCTTACTTTATTACTTCCTTACCCTCATCGCGCGGCCGACACACACATTCATTCATCGTTCACCTTGCTCTTGTGTCTCTCCTCCCTTTATCCTGCTATGTCAGAGTCGGTACCCAATTATTTGATGATACCTTATCACTCTCGTTGTTCTTCCCTCATGCTCCCTCAGTTTTTTATCACATTCTCTATTTGGAACACAAACATCGAACAATTGACAGTCATCCAATCATCCCCGATTTCATCTAAAATACTTGAGATATGCTCCCCTATGCTCTCAGGGTCTAGAGCCACTACGATGCAGTCACCACCCTATATACAGTTTTAATCGCGCACCCTTGCGTGCTTCTTTGCTATCGATTGTATGACACCATTTTGATCGATTTAATCTGTTTCGTATGCCGCGTTGTGAATGCTGACGCTACGCCCGCTTGGATCCGAGGAGCATCCCCAGTCGCCTCGTGGTATCCAGCTGTTTCGATGGAAATCAGAAATATCCCCATAAAGAGAGTGAACCTAAACTTACCGTACTGCAGTCTTCGCTGCGGCCTCAGAGGGGAAAAGGCCTGATAAACATGAGAACACGTCCTTCGAAGCGGTTTATTTCCAGATATCGCTCACCGTCGAATATTTCTCGAATATAATAGGCTTCTTTTGTATCTGGGGTATCAACTGACCAGCGCTCCGCACGCTTAACGAAATCTTTATCAGAAACAAAGGCAGCTGCGTTATCCTTGATGCTGTGATCGAAGCTCGTCAGCCCGCGTGTCTCGCTACCGATGGGAAAACGTGTAGACTAACCCGTCTATCCAAGAATACCCGACGCCGTCTGAGAATTGCTCCTTTTGGCGCCACAAAATAGACTTTGGGAGATAAGCCTAAAGTTTGACGGTGAGCAGGGTAGGTGTGGAAATTATCGGGATCGACAGACCGTCCCCTCCGGCCCACAGTCAAATGCTTTCCGAAGAATGTACTGTGCGAAAACGATGAGGTCTTCATGTCCAGGAATACTCAGCGGGCCGGCTAACCTTCTCCATCATCGGACGGCCATCTTCGTCGACGGCTTGGTTTGAACCTTTAGCAAACATCTTTTCCTTCGCGTCGATGTTCATGGCGACTTCCAAAAAGGCCTTGTCGAGGAAGGGCACGCGGGCTTCCAAGCCCCAGGCCATCGTTGACCTACATGCGGCCGTGTCAGTGACCTGAAGAAAAGTGCGATAAAACTGACTTGTTGGCACGCAGGCAATCAGCAGTGTGAAGATTCTTGACGCGCCGAACACATTCCTGATGGAAAGAATTACTATCTGGAGCAGCATGGAAATACAGATAGCCTGAACAACGCGTTAATCAACCTCAAGGCGACAAATTCAGGGCGTCTTACCGCCAAGAATTTCATCGCTACCCTCCCCGCTGAGAACCATTTTAACACCCATCGCCTTGATTTTCCGGCTGAGGAGGTACATCGGTGTGCTCGCACGAACGGTTGTCACATCATAGGTCTCGAGGTGATGGATGACGTCCGGAATGGCGTCCAGGCCTTCTTGGACTGTGAAAACATATTCGTGGTGCACGGTGCCCAGGAAGTGTGCTGCTTTCCTGGCAGCAAGTAAATCAGGCGAGTTCTCCAATCCGATTGAGAACGAATGCAATTGTGGCCAAGAAGCCAGCATGGCTACGACGATATTCAGCGCGAAAACAAGGAGCGAAATTCAGTACGCCTACCCTGCTGTGTCAGATCGTCCATCCTTGGTGTTGGAGGGCCGCTGGTGGACTCGGCGAGCTTGCGCTTGCGAGCCTCGTACTGAGCTCGAGAAACTTTTTCTGTCTCCCTTGCAGCTATAGAAGCGATCAAGCTACTGTCCAGTCCACCACTAAGGAGAACACCGTAAGGCACTTCAGACATAAGCCGCTTGCGCACCGCAGCTTCCAGGGTTTCCCGCAGAAGGGTATAATCTACAGGCGTGGTCGGAATCAAAGGGTCAATTTCTGCATCTCCATCCCACCAGGTTGGTTTGAAATAGCGCGTCGTGGACTGGTCACGGCTGTCGTAGACGTGACCAGGGGGGAAGGAAATAATTGTGTCACATTCATCGACGAGAGCTTTTAACTCTGACGAAAAATACGTTGCACCAGGGTGCTTCGAGCTCCATCCTTGGTATAATGTTGTGATCCCAATGGGGTCGCGGGAGGCAATTACTCTCGTAGGAGTCACAGACTCGTCCAGAAGTACGAATGAAAACATGCCGTCGAGCATGTTGCAAAGATCCTTGTCATGTTTTTTGTACTACATACAGATTGTCAGTAATGGCCACAGGCGGACGCATGGAATATCGCACCAGAGGGATAATGACCTCGCAATCAGAGTGTGTCTTAAACTTGGCAGTTGAACTGAGGGTCGCACGAAGTGCTAGATGGTTATAGATTTCGCCATTGACAGCGAGTATAACCTGACCGTCCTCGCTGACGAGGGGTTGTGCACCGGTGTCTTAAGCCACAATGGGTCAATATCAATACTAGAATAGATGATAAGTCACGTACCAACACCAACAATGGCAAGGCGTTCGTGAAGAAGTATACCTTCCTTTCCGACAAAACACCCGGACCAGTCAGGTCCACGGTGACGAAGACGTTTTGAGAGAGCCAAAAATCGGGTGCGTTCAGCTCCCGGGTTTTCTATACCATGAACTGCGAGTATACCACACATTTTTGGGAAGACGACGAGAAAACACCTCGATCTCTGTCTTACTTACATTCATTTTAGCAGCTCTAAGTGACTCGACCAGATAAGATAATCGCTACTCAGAAAATTGATGCTTAGGTAATGATGGCAAACCTTCTTGCAAACCTTGCTTGCCAGTTCCCATCATGCTCAGCTGCGCTCGACAGGCCTGCCACCGGGACCTTTAATTTGATTCCTCATAATCTTTGTCGGCACGATGCAACACACCCTCTTGTTCTGAGGCAGGCTGAAAAAACAAGTCAACCGCTTCGTGGGAACCCCTTCAACTCTATGACGCAGCCCAATTTGGGTGATATTATTCCTAATATCGTGAGCCTCTGCTACCACCATCAACAGCTGAGATCTATCTCCAACAATGCCCCAAGACCCGTGCCAAGCGTATACAAGACTTTTACCCTAGCTGGAATGCTTCGGTTATCCTCTATGGTGTCCAGAGTTGGAAGGAATAAGGATCGGCACGATTACTTCACATGACAGCTTTAACGTGTTGTTCAGCATCAGTCTTGACCCTGGTGACCCTCTTCATTGAGCGCACGGGGTACCAAACCATTTTCAACAAGTGCATCCAGATCGCTTTCACATGACATAGTTCCAGGTTATCCAAACTCTGGGGTTGATACGAGTAGAGTTGCCGGACATTCCGTGGTATGGTAGTCAATATTCCTTCAGTTGACATCAAGTTGACATTCCAAAATTCTGACCCAATCATCAATAAATTGGCAACCACAAGGGAGGCTCTGTAGTTATGAATGAATTCCAGTCAAGGAAGGCGCATACTTCGCCCTTCCTGATGGTGCTGTTTTACACCCTCCGGCATCATGATGATTCATTCTTGGACGAAGTCGTGGAGAATGCAGGACATTGGTTCGATTTTACTAGGCATTTTCAATCGGGCATCGAGAATGATTCCTCCTACCTAATCACTGGGTGCTCCAAGGCTAGCTCCTGGGGACTTGCAGCATATGATCGTGTAAATAATATTCATGGAAACCAAAGAAGGCTCTTCCACGTGGTAGGGAAAATCAAATAGTATTCATTCGGGGATGGAAACTTGCCAAACGAAAGGGCCCGCTCCGCATCTTTTGCAGTCCAACCAAGCCGTCTCCCTTACCCGACACTACGCTCAGCAAACCTCTTTTGAGTCGTCTGCGCAAAGAGAAAAAGAGTCGTTCAGGTGCTAGCGGAGTATGTTCATTGTTCAACCGACGCCGTGGAGGTAATAGGGAAACAGAACGATGGTCGTGAGGTTTCAATGATCATATTTGCACCTAAGCCACACTCACCTTTAGCCATAGAGCTGCTATTTGAATATCCACATCACTCCTCTCTCAATATTCAATCGTCTAATCTACAACAGCGATTGAGATCAAGATTCCCGCTGGTTTCTACCATAATAATCTGGGTACTACTATCACGTTTTGAATGATATCGACAGCACCATCTACTATACTGAGACTTGACACATGTTGAAAACACCCAGCTTTATATGAAGGTATAAAGATAGTATAACCCTCTAAGGATGGAGCGCATTCATGAGACGGAAACAGCTCCAAGCAAGGAAGGATATGAATGTATAAATACCAACACGGATGTTAAATGGGTTCTCCAGGAAAGGGTATGGGACTGGATATCCAGGTGTTTCGGTAACACGCAACTTAAGGAAGATGCATATACTCACATGTATGGTTATAACTGGCGCAGTATTCTACCCAGGAGGCGTACCATGTCCCACAAGCGAGGACGACGAGTGGTGCACCGATTTGAACTTGCTTTTTGGTATATTTCCTCTTGAAGAAAAAAAAATCTGCAAGGAGGGTGACGACAGGAGCGAGATGGAGAGACAAATCTAGTATGTGGAGATGAATCCGTGCCAGCGCAGGGAGACTCGACGACAAAGAGGGCTCAAATAATCCCGGCAGCTGAATCAACGATGGGAAAAACAACGAGAGCGACCAGTACACTACAGATACCACAAATGAGAGCTAGGATGGATTCATCAGTGAACGTCATCATCAGAGAGGCAAAACGGTTACAGGAAGAGCTATCATAAGGGAAGCACGCTTGACTGCGCGAAGGGCTGGAGAATGCGTCATAAATCCAAGAGGAGGAGAGAGCTACTTGATTGTGGTGCTTACCGGCGAACGAGGGCAGTAAGTCACAGCCAAGGCTGAACGTCATGGTCAACCAAGCAGAGGCCAGCCTTGCCACTAATTCGAGTCGACCCGGGAGGTCCAGGGTGGGCAGCACTCACGCTTGTATAGTCAGAAACTGGAATTGCCCTCCTTTTTGTGTTTGGATCCAGCCATCCATGGGGAGCGTTTTGGTGCTAAGAAAACCATATGTCATCACGCCCACAGCTACTCCATGTAAAAACAATGCTTGGGGGCGAGGCATAATGTTGATGAGGGTAGGCTGCTTGTGCAAGTCTAAGGAAGAGCAGTCCGAATGTTCCAACTATGTAATGAAGCTCAGCTAAGGATTCGGGACTCAGGCCCGTCGTATGATCGCAGCAGTCCACTCACGACAAGCCGTCACATCAAGGCAGATCAGGGCGTAGCTATTTTGACGTGGTCATGACGCGGCTGCGATATGCCATTGACGCGACACTGACGAAGATTGACGCGGTCACGTGCACTGTGACGCGCTGGTGAAAGTTGCACCTATGGATGCTTTCGAGTTCATGCTCATTCCTTCACTATTTTATTCAACCTAAGGACACGTAGCCACATCAACTGCAATGACTATTCTCTTTTCCTCCCCCTCTGGATTCTCTGTGAAACCCAGCGACGTTTAACATGCGCACCACAGTGAGTCTTGACCCACGTGTTTGTAATGGTTCAAAAATAAAAGAAATGTTAAAAACCATTTATATAAATCAGTTTCATTTCAAGTTTTGTACGGCTTCAAACACACCATCTGGCACATATTTCTCACTCAGACTCCCCATGGTCTACCAGAGGATCAATCCTAATCAAAAAGAACGATCTCTGTACCTGTACTTGGAGGAAGGATGGGGATCGAGCACATGCTGCTGTTCTTGGCCCAGGTATTGTCCAGAGTATAGAGCGTATAGAGCGGTGGGAGGCAAATTATAGCAAATCACTCACTCGCATACGCATTTTGGATCCTTCGACGCCGCAAGCAAAGCACGAGCTCTTTCGTCTAGGTCTTCTCAGGAACTAACTTGAAATCCACTTGCAAGTGATAACCAATTAACAATGCTGTTCCTTTGCACATTTACCGTTCATCATACTCTGACAATATTATCTGACATTCATACTCTCGTGCTAACGAGAGTCTGGTATTAGGAGGGGGGAGAGTTTCTGCATGCCAGGGAGAATGCGCAAGTCGCGCCCCAAAGATCCGAGAGTGAACCGTGAGGAGACCATGAAGACCACCCCAAACGGCTCGACAGGCAAAACAGCGGAGAAACCCCAAAAATTTCAGCGAGTTGGGTGGGTGGATGCAAGAGAGAAAGCAGGAAGGAGAACCAGGAGTCCAAGGGAGAAAGCACGCGGATGAATGCAGGCGTTCTGCATGCTGGGTGGAGGAGAGGAAGGACGACAGGGCAAAGGGTTGCGTGTCGTCGCCTGAGGCAAACTGCACGAAGGTGCTGCTACAGGGAATTGGCTATGTCGCGGAGCCATCGAAACCACCTTTTTCACTGTGGAGAAGGCGTGAGCGACATAATACAATTTGAGTGCCCCCCCGTTCAAGCAAACCAACCATCCTCCAAATGCAGGTACAGAGCTCGTTCTTTTTGATTAGGATTGATCCTGTGGTAAACCATGGGGAGTCTGAGTGAGACATGTGTTAAATGGTGTGTTTGAAGCCATTCAGACACGGGCATACAAAACTAGCCACACAGGTGACAGAGCCTGTGACACTCACCTTTAGCCAAAGAGCTGCAGACTGGGGATACTCGAACGCCCCACACCACTCCCCTCAATATTCAATCGTCCAATCTACAACAGTGGTAGAGATAAGATTCCCGCTAATGCATCGTGGTGAGAACGAACACCTCACACTGTAATACCTCTGTGCAGTGCAACATTTATGATTTTGAAATAGAATCATAGATTGGCTTTAAAACAGGGGGGAAATATGTATTTACTTCTCATTGGGTTCACCAACGGTTTCTACTATAACAATCCGGGCGCTATTATCACGTTTCGAATGACATCGACAATCTACCGATCTCAGCTCCATCTACTACGCCGAAACTTGACATCTGTTGAAAACACCCAGCTCTACACAAAGGTAAAAGGATGGTATAACCCTCTAAGAATGGAGCGCATTCATGAGACGGAAACAGCTCCAAGCAAGGAAGGACACGAATGTATAAATACCAACACGGATGTTAAATGGGTTCTCCGTCAGGAAAGGGTACGGGACTGGATATCCAGGTGTTTCAGTAACACGCAGCTAAAGGAAGACGCATATACTCACATGTATGGTTATAACTGGCGCAATATTCTACCCAGGAGGCGTACCATATCCCACAAGCGAGGACGACGAGTGGTGCACCGATTTGAACTTGCTTTTTGGTATATTTCCTTTCGAAGAAAAAGAAATCTGCAAGGAGGGTGACGACAGGAGCGAGATGGAGAGAGAAATCTATGTTGAGAGGAATCCGTGCCAGTGCAGGGAGGCTCGACGACGAAGAGGGCTCAGATAATCCCGGCAGTTGGCGCTGTAGAATCAACGACGGGAAAAACAACAAGAGCGACCAGTACACTGCAGATATCACAAATGTGAGCTGGGATGGATTTCGTCAGTGAACGTCATCATCAGAGAGGCAAAATGGTTACAGGAAGAGCTATCATAAGGGAAGCACGCTTGACTGCGCGAAGGGCTGGAGAATGCGTCATAAATCCAAGAGGAGAGAGCTACTTGATGGTGGTGCTTACCGGCGAACGAGGGCAGTAAGTCACAGCCAAGGCTGAACATCATGGTCAACCAAGCGGAGGTCAACCTTGCCACGAACTTGAGTCGACTCGGGAGGTCCAGGGTGGATAGCACTCACCCTTGAATAGTCAGAAACTGGAAGTGCCCTCCTTTCTGTGCTCGGATCCAGCCATCCATGGGGAGCGTCTGGAGGCTAAGAAAACCATATGTCATCACGCCCACAGCTACTCCATGTAAAAACAACGCTTGAGGGCGAGGCATTATGTTGATGAGAGGTTGGCTAAGTAATTTGTTTGTGCAAGTCTAAGGGAGAGTAGGCTAGCCGCTCGTGGAGTCTGGGAAGACTCTGAATGTTCCGACTATGTAATGAAGCTCAGCCAAGGAGTCGAGGGTCGAGACTCAGGCCCGTCGTATCATGATTGCGGCAGTGCACCCGAGAAGTCGTCACATCAACGGGTCATAAATTATGTACACGCGACCTTCGTTTCCTCTTCACAGGAGTAGCGGATATGGTCCCTACAAGAAAGGTATTTTGTTTTACAAAAACACGGCCAAAAGGCAAATAGAAGTACAAAGTTCACGATTTGGGCGGTCCGAATATCAAGAAGTCATCTAGCCCCAGAGGTATGCCTGATGGGCATACCTGTTACCCTTGACATCGGCGGCGCTAATAACACTGTTGATTTCTGCGATGTCTTCCGTAGACAACTCGATATCTCCTCCAGCACAATTCTCGAGAGTGCGCTTGGCATGCCTGCAACAATGTCAGGACCCCATAACACCCCACAAATCACATGTCTGGACAGAAACTCACGAGGAACCTGGCAAAGGGATGACATGCTTGCCTAACGATGCAACCCAAGCGATGCTGAGTTGAGCAGAGGTTACGTTCTTGCTCCGCGCAATCGCAGTCAACGCGTCCACGATAGCAAAATTGTGTTTGAAGTTCTGTAGAGCTGTGATGAGGTAATGATCAAGCACCTGTCGAGGAACTTACATCCTCCTGGAAACGAGGCAAGGAACGGCGGAAATCTCCCTCTGGCAAGGAAATTTGGTAAGCATAACAGGTAGATGTCGCAAAACGATAGTATTACCAGGAATGTCCTCAGGTCTCTTGATTTGACCGGTCAAAAACCCACGACCAAGCGGGCTAAAGATGATTGTACGTCAGGTCAGAACGGGCGTGTACGAGCATGAAACATACGAGTATGCGATAACAGCAACACCCAGCTCTTCGGCAGTCGCAATGACTGACAGAAAAGATAAGTTACCCCAACGTGACTATATTTCTGATGACATACCTTTCTTGGCCTCCCCTTCGTATTCCCATGGGCTGACCTCAATTTCAACAGCAGCAATAGGATGTACCTGAAACATATTGAGCGAATGTCTTGACAGTCATACTATCCACGCACAGCATTACCACGCCGCAGAGAGTCCGCGCTACATTCGGACATGCCAATATGGTCTAGTTTACCCTCCTTCTTGAGTTCAACAAGGACTTGTATTGATTCTTCCAAAGAAACATTGGGGTCGATACGTGCGCTCTGGAACAAATCAAGGCGCTTCGTGCCGCGAAGCTTTTCGTTAATGAGCTCGACGCTTCGCCTCAAGTTGGCGGGCCTGAAGGTCAAGGTAGTGTCTCATTATAATAATATGTGACTTAAACTTACGAGCCATCCGGTAGTGGCACTGCGCCAGGCTTTAGTCCTCCCTGAAAGGTAAATAGTTAGCCACTGAGGAGGTGGAAGCGGGGATGGACCGGACCTTGACGGATAAGAAAGTCTTATCTACATAGTCGGGGTACTTTTCGAAGAACCGAGCGATCATCTCGAGGTTCGTGGTTGCTAAATTGTGTCCGTAGAATTCCCCTGTATCGGAAGTTAGCACATGTGTATATGTCGGGAACTTCGACCTGCCTCCATTGAGGAACATCTTTGTGCCGGGAGGAAGGGCGTCCACGCCAGCCTTGATAGCCTCAAAGCACTGTTCGTCTGGGACCGGCTCAGGCGTCCATCTACATGATCGATGGGGAACGTGATCAACGATGTCCAAAGAAGAAAACGCACGTCATCATCATCAATCCATGCTGGGAAGCAAAGTGTCAGCAAAAAGTTAAGATGAAAGGGAACATACATACAGCGACTTTACCAACGGTGACGTTAGATGCAGTACCGCCGAGAGATGTAGTGGCTCGAATAGACATTCTGAGTAAAGGGTAAACTAAAGATCTAAGGTAGATGCAGGAAGCTGAAGTGACCTTTATAGCTGGTCAAAAAATGCGTCGCCTTTGAAGTTGAGCTTGCCGAGACGTTACGCAGTGTCTGCGGCAGGAGTACTGATTATTGAGCGGTCGCATACTTTGTGAGAGGGGGGAACCACGTGGCGAGAACGTTTGTCAGAACGTTGATTTTGATGACATGATCACTATTGGGATTTTTGACTACCACTTCACCACTAGTGACTCACTCTAAAGCGTCTATCACGCGGGCGCATCAGGATTCAGCATGTACGTATCGTGTGGAACCGTGCAGTACCCTCTTTCTCACTCGTTTTGTCATCTTAGTATGTCCATAGGCTGCTTATCTTGATCAAGCAGCCAAACTGCTAATGCATAAATTGTCCCGTCATCGATACCATCAACTGTGCTTCAAACAAAATAAAAATACTGCTCGGGTCCTCGGGACTAGTGACTGAGGTTCGAGTTTTGCCTTCCGCGCTGATGTGATATAAATTGCATATATGACCCACTCTATACTCCTTGTGGATTGGAAGTAACTTTCAACTGAAAGAACGGATGATTACATTACAGCCCGACATGGTCGGTTTCAACCTTTCTCCTTCCACCGATTGGATGCACATGACGAACTCAAGGTTTGAATCTAATCACATCCACGCTGGCACACTATCTTACAATAACATCTATATGATTTGCAGATCATATTCGATATCAGTCTCACTTACATCGTCAGACCTTGA
Organism: Suillus lakei; assembly: GCA_016628065.1. Taxonomy (NCBI): domain Eukaryota; kingdom Fungi; phylum Basidiomycota; class Agaricomycetes; order Boletales; family Suillaceae; genus Suillus; species Suillus lakei. The sequence goes on along the minus strand of JABBWA010000003.1, from coordinate 956,041 downwards.
AAGACGGAAATTACACGCGGGCTCTAACGCTCTAACCACATGGCCATGGAATCGGCACGTCCTTGTTCAGCCTCACGCATGCTCATAAACGTAAGCTTCAAACTATATCAAGTCGCGCTTGAATGAATATCACAGTGCGCCAGTACCAGTGTCCATAGTGACCATCCAGAATGGCCCAGACTGCGAATTCAAGACATCCAGCCCATTATTCCATTTCGTAGGAGGTTACTGCACCGGAGAATGGCCTTATGCATACGGAGAAATATTCACCTCTGATGTCTATGGATGGCGCTGGTAGACACATCTCGGCAGCTCTGTCAACCTTGTCACGGCTCACATGTGGGTGTGGCGTATCTAATTGCGTCGAGCCAGTTCTCAGGATTAGGCTCTTGCTCATCGCCTCAGACCCGCCATGGCAAGTCTTTGGCAGTCGGCAAATAAAGGACATGATATATTTCATGATCTACAATGAAAAAGCTCGTGGTAGACAGTTCAGGTTTACCAGGGCGGCACACATCTACCGAGGGCGAAAGTTAACGAGTGTGTCAAGATAACATATCGCTGAATTTGGGCTTGATAGCTGAGCTCTCTTGCATGTCATTGGACACGCTCCCGACTGTGAAACCCAAACCAAGATTTACCCTGTAACTCCAGCGTATGTAGGGCATTCGCCCTGAAGATTGAATTCGATAAATGCACCTACATCCAGAGCATTCTCGCACTAGTTTGCGTAAATATTTACATATATCGAAAACAAGGAATGCGATTACACCGTCCCATGGGCATTATGCACGAAGCAGCATATGTAGTATGTATGATATTTGTCCGTCCACGAACCCACTTCACTCCTTCTTAGCCTGTACCTCACGTGCATGCGCACGCTCTGCAAGGTCCACCCCTACGAGGATCTTCGACGCCTTCCAGAGCTGTACGAGATTGATAATATTCTTCCCTACACAAACGAATGCGCTGGGGATCGCGACGAGCTCGGGCCAGGTGAGATTCGCGAGCAATTGGGAGTAGACGCCGAGCCCGATAGGCGTGTCCACCCATTTCATGAGGTAGAGAGAGACGAAGAAGAGCTCGTTGCCTGCGCACATGAAGAACAGGGTACGCTGTTTTGCGCACGCGATCAATCTGGGCTGCAGTACCGTGCGAGCGTCAAGAAAAACTCACGGAATCGTTGTAGTAGTACCATAGGATACGACTGACTTCGCTCGTCACGAGCTTGTGGCTCCGCGAACCAGTTACGAGTGAACTGAATGAGATTTGGTAAGGACTGGACAGGTAAGAATGGCAGCACAGAACACACCTGTACATGTGCATGTAATGGCTAGCGAAATCAAGCGCGATAAGGAACTGGAACACCATGGCGTAATTCGGGTATGCAGACGATAGATAGCAGAGCAAGCATGACGTCGTACACCTGAGGGTGCGCATGGTAAGATAAAGCAAGTGGAGTTAGAGGAGTGACGGAAAGAGATGACGTACCGGTCCGTAACCATGTCCAACACCGCACCGAATTTCGATGTCTGTCCTAGAGCGCGTGCGGCTTGACCATCCACAGCGTCCAATAGACATGAGATCACATATGCAAGAGTGCAGTATTTGGGGTGATAGCTCATAAAGTGGAGCGAAAGCCCAGCAAGGATGATGCGCGTGTACCCTATGTATTGCCCAAGCATCCAAATCAGCACATAGCAAAATCAACGCAACAGAACCGTCGCACCAATGAGATTAGGTATGAAAAGGAAGACATTTTCAGAGTATGTCTGAGCTGTGGCGAGGTCGACTGCAACCTTTGCGTCGACGACGTCGATTGAGCCACGCCGGCGCATCTTGCGGGATGGATTTGCTGAACCGTTTTTCGTCATTGCAGGCGTACGCTGCAGTGGGGAGTGGAAGAAGTCAATGAAGGTTGTGAAACGCAGGTTCTGCCAATTTTGCGCGGTCCTGAAACTAACGGCATGCACGTGACGTAATATTGCTCTCGTCATCCTGTGCCACCTATAATAGCCTACTTATCGGTAAAACCAAGTACCAGTCCGAATTAAATAACTTAGTTAACTATGTATCACTGGAGCAAGTCATGGAGGCAGCGTGGCCCGTCGCAAAAAGAAAGTAAGGGTATATAAGTCATGTCCGTCTTCATTAATCTCTCCATAGCTCCTTCAACCACTAAGTAGACGAACTCGACTTTATTGGATGCTGGCTGAAGTACACACCCACACCGATGCCAACAGCTATGAGGATGATGATGATGGTGAGCCAGAAGCAGATCCAGCGTTTTCGTCGGGCAGAGCGTGCATGTTTTACTGCGACCTCGGTGTGCTTTTGTCTGCAAGGAAGTTAGTGGCCGTGCGCATAGGTAATCATAGGAGCTGCATACCCTCCCTCGGTGTCATGTGCAACACCCGCAGCTGCCGTCTCGATAGCATCAATTTTCTCTTCTTGCTCGCCCAGAAGAGTGGCCATCTGTAATAAGAAGAGTATTCTTAGCAAGTCACCATATAAGCAAGTGTTGCACTTACGTCATTGAATAATTGAGCTAGCTCTCCGAGGGTCTGCTCAATCCGCCGAATGTCTTGGTGTCGTTCTTGGACTTCTCGATATGCGGCCCTTGAATCCCCGTATCGGTTTGACGAAGTGAGCTGCGCAGCAGTGATGAATATCACACTCCCGTTCCAAGCGAATAAAGACTTACTGCTTGCGCAAAGATTTGACCTCCTCCGCCTTGATCATCATTGACCACGGCGGCAACTTCGTCAGGCGTAGCATCGGGTTTCACTGAATATTTGAATTGACACGTGATGATTGAAAGAATGGGAACTGAAGATACCTATCTTGAACTGTCGCTCCACACGTTGGCGGTACTGCTGGCGATACTGACGCTCAACATCCTGGTACCGCTGCAAGGTGGCCATGAATTTTGTCCGAACGACATCAATCTGACGACTACGTCAACGGGTGTGCACGACAGAGGAGGTTGACATACTCTGTTCTTGCGAATTTGAGCATCCGGGCCTGCACCAGCGGGTTTCTCGAGGGCACGGATACGGTTAGCGAGACTGTTGCTGAGTTGCCTGGTCTCGTCGGTGAGGCGTTCGAGCTGAGCTGCGTTCGCTTGTGTTGCTGCATCATCAAGGGCGTTGAGGGAGCGGGAGTGGAATTCAGCCACGCGAGTGACATTGTCATCAAAGTCTTGAATGGAATCTTGGATGGCGGTGGCCTCGATTGAAATGCGGGTTGGTACGGAGAGAAATACGAGAATAAATGAACGCACCTCGGCATAGAAAGCGGACAAAGGGTCGGTTCCTGCACCATTACCAGTGCCGTTTGCAGAAGGTGAAGGGTGTGCTTGCATCTCATAGGCCCCCTGTCCTGGATCTGGTGTAGCATTCTGCCGTTGCGCCTGAACATGTGTGCGTCAGTGTGTTTTGAGCATAAAGAGCAAAGTGAGTACTCTGAGAGCAGCTAGTCTGTCGCGACCCATGTTTTGTGATAAAATGACAGATACGCCAGAGTGGTTGAATGTGGAAAGGACGGACGGTGGACTTTGCGGCTGTGAGGTCCCAAGTTACGTGAGAAACGCGAGAGTTACTTGCCAGCACTGGGGCAGGACACGTTGTAACGTCGTTGTTGGACTCGACAGACAACGGCAGCCACGATGATGAGAAGAGTAGTACTATCACTGGTAGTCAAGGACTAATAAAATAGAATTAAATCTATGCAACAGCGTGAGCGACCAAGAAGGGAAGTTGTTCATTGTCTTAACAGCTTGACATTGCACCAGCATGAGAACACCTAGTGCTTTCATTCAAAGATCGCGCTCACTGCTCAAAGCAACGTCGACGCGCAAGAGTATCCATCCTGCTATTCGACTGGAGCGTGTTTCACGAAAAGACGGAACACCACCAGCACCGCGTGTGTACAAGCGTCTTGCTTCGTCTACTCTACCAGCTAGCACAAGTTCAGATACACCGGAACCGTCTCCTGCTGGTCCTGTACCTCCAGAGGAACCTGAAAAGCCAACAAGACGGACGCGGACATCTCCCCCTGCTTCGAGCTCTCCGTCGACTCCACCCGAGGACTGCGTACAACTTCCTGATGACTTGAACATCCTTTGGGTTCCAGACGATGGTCAAGCAGAGACTGATTTCTTGAACAATAATAATTTACCTCCTCCGGAACTCTTTGATGAAGCACTGACTAATCTGCATATTATCCTGCATCCGCAGACCCAGCATAGAGCGGCCTATTTATCTTCTTCAGGTCCTCCATTAGAGCCCACCCTTGCCCTTTATTGTCCAATAGAGGGCGGTGACTATATCATCGATGCTACTGTAAAAGAGCTTGCTAACAGGACAGGCGCTGAAGTCCTCGTTATCGATGCAGTCCAGCTTGCTGCAGGTGAATGCGGTCATTTTGGCAAAGGCATGCATCTATTTTATAGCAAACATCCATGTTTCTAATGCTGCATTTCATCAGCCGCAAATGCCCTCCAACTCCCCCGCAATCCCCTCCATTTCCAACCCCCACCTGCCTCAAATTCCCAATTATCCGCCCCTCGTGTTCCATTTGAAGAAGACGATGATATGGACATGATGTCTCCAATCGCCATTCCTTCTCAAATGACCCTTCATCTTCTTGCACCCACTTCAACACGTGGACGCACCTCCGTACTTACCGCCTCTCGCAGCAATCCCACTCCAAATCGTATTAAAACGTTCTTCGATGACCTCGTTAATATGCCTTCTCCAAACGACCCCAACGCGGCTGGTGCAAGCACCACCCGTCGCCCACGTATCATCTACGTCCGCGATTTTCCTGTCCTCGCGTCTGCCTCTGCGACCTGGTACCCACATCTACTTTCTGCCGTCCGCCAGCGCCGCATCGGCCCTCTCGCTCGCCAGTCGTCCCCGGTGCACAGCCCAATGTCGATAATCTTTGGCATCACGCCGCCCATCGCACCCACACATGCGTCTGCGTCTATGTCTGCGTCCTCCGCAGGCCCGAGCCAACATGGCCTAGTGAACGTAGTGGGACGCCGGAGGTCACCACACTCTGCAACCTCCACACCTCCCCGCTCAGGTGTCGCAGACTGGGGCGAAGACGACGCTGCCGAGCGTGCTCGCGAAAAACGCCTCAAGGACCGGTTACGGCGTTGGGAGAAAGACGGCGACGCCGCTCTGCTCCAGGACCTCCCTGCGCTCTCTACCCGGCCTGAGGAGCCTGAGGGGGAACATGGGCCTCGAGGCGTCGTCGTCATCGGAGGATCGTCCATGCCGCCGATGCTTGAGTCTATGATCGCACAGCGCGGCATGGCGAACGGGAGCAGTGCACCAGAGAGCGAGGTGACGACGCCTTTCTTCCGCGCATCGGTTCTCGTGCCTGGGGTGCGTCTACAGGCGGAGGAGCGCCTTTGTCGCACAAGCCGTCGACGGGAAATTAATGAACTTGCGATGCGCATGGGTGTTGGTGCAGTCGGAGGTGTCCTCGAACGCGCCGAGGCAGTAGAAGGGAAAGGTGAGGGTGAGCGCCAGAAAGGAAGCAATGAGGATATGTGGGAAGACTGGAGCAATCATTTCGAGGCGTGGACGAGCGTGCGGCAAATAGCAGATCGGGCAGTGGGGAGCGTTGTGTCTTCTTCTGGACTTCCTCAGCAGATGAAGTTGGGGCTCGAGCCAACGGCTGTACCATGGGCTACTGTGCACCGTGCCTGGGCAGCTCAGCGCACAGCGCACAGTCTGCGCAAATCATTCATGCGCGACTCTGCGGCGAAAATAGTGAAGCAAAAGGATGCAGAAGAAGAGCACGAGGATGAGGAGGGCGAGGAAACGGAGGGGGAGAAAGTGGATGAGGTTGTGGAGCGCGTCAGGCAGGACCCGTACCTAGAACAACATGAACAGAGGCTGTTATCTTGCATCGTTGACCCTGGTAAGCGGCTTCATCATCCACATCTATGCCATTTAGTCATCATGATAATCCAGCTTCGTTATCAACAACTTTCAGCCAAGTTCACCTTCCAGAACATACTGTCGACGCTGTCCGCACGATCGTCTCCCTGCCTCTACTCCACCCGGCAGCGTTCCAGCAAGGTATTCTGAAGGAGCACGGTATGACCGGATGTCTCCTCTTCGGACCCCCAGGAACAGGCAAAACGCTCGTCGTCCGCGCACTTGCAAAAGAGGCTGGCTGTCGGATGCTAATAATCTCGCCCTCAGATGTCATGGACATGGTACATTTCTCCTCGCTATATTCTCGTGGCTCACTAACCCCTTGTCTTAGTACGTCGGTGAAGGTGAAAAGCTCGTGAAAGCCGTTTTCTCGCTCGCACGCCGTCTCTCGCCCTGCGTCGTCTTCCTAGACGAGATGGACGCGCTCTTTGGTGCGCGGATGTCTGGGCGCGAGAGCGGTGGAGCATTCGCGCATCGTGGGGTCATTACTGAGTTCATGCAGGAGATGGATGGGCTGAAATCGTCGAGAGAGGACAGGGTGATTGTGATTGGTGCGACGAACAGGCCGTTTGATCTGGATGATGCAGTCTTGAGGAGGGTGCCGAAGGCGGTTGTTGGTCGATTTGCCTGGGGAGAAGGAACGCGAAGGCAAGTTTTGATGTTTTAGTCTGATCTGATCTGTTCATCTGATACGATTGATATTTATTCAGAGATACTCAAGATTTTACTTCGGGACGAGACGTTGGCGCCTGAAATTGATCTTAGGGCGCTGGCGACGAAAACGGAGAGCTTCTCTGGATCAGACCTCAAACGTGAGAACAGCTGTGACGGTTGTGTGTCTCAATCTGATGCACTTCTCTTAGATCTTTGTGTCTCTGCTGCTCTGGATGCCGTTAAGGAGAATGTCGAGGTCCCGTGGAAGCTTGATGCCCTCAAAACCTCACCAGCTAGCGAGCTCATCACTCCTCCTGAGGTGGCTTCGCTGGACACTGCTTCTGCCTCGCAGACATCCGCAACAGAGACTCAAGCAGAGACCCAAGCAGATGTCCAGGAATCGTCGCTCGAAGAACCAATAGTCGAACCACCACCCCATGTTCGCGTTATTCATGTTCGCCATTTCACCAAGGCGCTCAAGGAGATCACGCCTTCCTCATCCGAGTCTCTCGGTAGCTTAGCAGACCTTCGGAAATGGAACGAGGAGTTCGGTGAGGGCCGAAAAGACAAGAAGCGACACCAAGTGTGGGGGAAGGGCAGGTTCGGTTTCATCAACAAGACCGTGCCAACGCAAGAAGACGGGCGGGTGACGACCAATCGTGCATCAATAGAGCAATAGCCCGCTGCAATACAATACTGTTTAGGAGGCTAGGCTAGTGTAGAGAACAATAGATAATACTCGTGAAATCACCGAGTGCGCGTCGGGCGGCGGCGGCCGTTTCCTTGTGTTTGCTGTGGGGCTTCATCGTCATCTTCTTCGCCATCGTCTTCATCCTCGTCTACATCCATATCTGCAGGCGCCTTTTTCTTTTGTTTGGCCTTGGCCTTGCTCTTGGCTTTACCTTTTCGCTGCGACTGAGTCTGAGTCTGTGGTGACTGCGAAGGCTCTACTTCCGTCTCTTCATCATCGTCTTCCTCATCACTGCCATCCCCAGTACTTCTCCTCCGTACACGGCGTCCCTCGTCTTGGCCGTCCTTGATAGCTTCCTCGCCGACAGGAGTCATATTTTTGGAGTCCTGTGGCCAATCTTGCGAACACGCTGGACACTTGGAATTCCGACTACGGTACTTCCTGCAACAATGGTAGTGCAAACGTGCTTTGCAATTCGGCGTGCTGCAAGCGACACCACGGGTAACGATCTGATATAGTTGACTCAGAAGCTAAGGGTGAATCGAGCAGCTTTGGGGCTCACCTCGTAGCATATGACGCATTCAAGACAGTCTTCAGGATATGCGTTTTTGAGGTACGGAAGAAGCTCTAGCAACGTGCGAGTTGAGAGGGAATAGCGGCCTCGTCTATGAAGCGGTCAGTCTTATCACATGCTAGAGATTTGGATGTGTCTCGCCTGCTCTTTAACAACCACCCCTTGGCGACAAAACTGCCGAGCACGATTTCGGCTTGCGTTTTCGTCATGTTTGTCTTGAGAGAGTTGACTTCGCGCAGAGCGACTAATGAGGATACAGAGTACGCCTCATGCGGGGCGAGCATAATTTGCTCTACCTGTAAAGGGACATGAAGGTAATGTGACACGAGAAATTTCGTATAGCTCACGACTGCCTTGAAGTAGGCAATTTCAACTGGTGAATAGTCTGTAGCCATCTGTGCAATTTCATCGTCCTTGCTATTCACCTGTCATATTGTGAGGACAGCTAGGACCAATGGTGAGCGGTATCACTGACCATAGCATACATCTCCCTGCCAGTCTGCTCATCTGTCAGATGCCGAAACTCAAGGTCCAGGCAATTAAGAGAATTATTGATACTGATCACGAAGAGATCCCAGTCCTCTCTTTTATCAGAAAAACGAATGTCTAAGGTCGGGTTTGCAGCTGCAGAAGGGCCGAATATCTACATTGAGCGAAAGGAGGTGAGAGCCGTGCAATACGTGCCTTTAACAGCATCTATACATTTTTCCCAGAGAACCTGAGCGTGTTTGAAGGAAAGAATGCTTCGTGAAAATACACCTTGGAGAAAGAGACGCTGAACGTCGTTTGCAGACACCATCGTGGTCAGGGTAAGACGCGTAAAACACGCGTCAATTAGATCGCGTCGCGTTAGTGGCTTCCGAACTCAGCTACTACTCCACCAACCGTACGGCATGAAAAAATTCGTTTGTAAGGTCGTGTACTATCAGGGTCAAGTGAGTCTTCCCTAATACTATATGCATATGGCGTAGTGTCCGTGCCCTATCATAATGTGCTCAAACAGGAGTAGTAATAAATCACCACCCAACATCACAACTTTGGAACTCGAAGGGTTTTGCTAACCATCGCAGCTGCCCATAAACCGAAAATAACACTGACAGGGTGAATATCCCCACGGCCACCTGGGGTTCCCCACAAGGTAATGAGACCTCCTGGTATCCCCTGTTTACCCTCAACCCAACCTCGCCGAGCCCAGTATGACAAAATCGCGACGAGTCCGAGAGACGAAGGAATTGGAAGACCCTCGAAGTACCTGGACTTGCCTGCCGCATCCTTGGGGATCAACGCAACAGTCGCGTTAAAGCGGGCGAGACGAGCGAGACCACAACATATGAAACCAGTCAAACATACGGTGTCAAGGTATGTCCGAAGGCCTACAGCAAAAGCAACCATGGCTGGTGCAACACCAAATGATACCTATCGTGCAATCAAATTAGGCGAAAGTGCGGCGCTTATTGAGAAACTGCATACCAGATCTGCAAGACTATCGAGTTCTTGGCCCAGCATACTCGATGATTTTCTCCACCTCGCAACTTTACCGTCCATGAAGTCGAACATCAGTCCTGCCAGTGGGAGAGCAAGTGCCCACGACAAGTAATCGTCGTCGCTCGTCAATAGGTACTGTGCAGATGAAAATATCGAGAAAGAGCCGCAGACACCGTTCATGATGGTAACGAGATCAGCTAGACGGAAGTTTCTGAAAGCAATATTCTTAGCAAGTCGAGAATTTAGGGAGAACACGACCCGCACCTGACTAGGGAGAAATGGCCATCACTGTCATTATATTGTTGCAGAGAACTGTCGTGCTTGTTGTTGCTATTCACTGGACTGGTTTTGCTTCGAGCCATGCTGGCTTTAAGGTGGTGAATTGGCAGACGACCAGCAAGAGTCACGGACGATCGAGGTAGCACTAACTTCGGGGTCCTTCTATTATAGTTCAAGGACACCAAACACCGTAATATGTATAGATACAACTCCATAAATACAACAATGACTGCAGACGCTATTCTACTCTACAGCCATTGCGTCTCCTTGCTGCGCTTTCTCAATTTCTATACTTTTTGCAGCGTACTGATTAGGATGCGTGACACTTTCCCCTTCTCCGATCCCATCACCTTTCTTAACTCCTGTTGCTGCATGAGTGATCTCAAAAACTCGCGTGCAGGCGACATGATAATGCCCTTCCTTCACAGTGCGCATGACCTCCACTAGATCCGCCGATGTGAGTCCTTGTGATGAATAAGTTGCTAGTAAACTCGTTTGCAAGTTTTCTGGCGCAAAGTGGCGATATGGACATCCATGACAATCGGAAGGTCCGGGTTTGTCTGTTAAGAGAATCTGCTGACAGCTGCATGGAATTGACCATCAGAACACCGGAGCTGGGATGTCACATGTCCATACCTCTTCGCCGGATAGTTGGCACGCTTCCCTTCCAGTCCAAATGAATGTCTGATATTGTACTTGTACTCTTTGTTGAACTTGTCGTCCGTGAGATTACTGAAAGACTTCCTCCAAAATGCAATTGCTTCGTCTATTGACAAACCAAGTACCTGACAAGTTCTGGTCAGCGAAGCTTCCAGCTAGTGAGCAATGAATGTCCAACCTTGAGAAACAGGCCATATTGCAGCCGACCAAAATGTTTCAAGTGACGGTCCCGCATGAGGCATTCGTGTAGGTTCCGCATGCACAAGGGGAAGTGCCGTTTGGCGAGGTCGTCCACCATGTCTGCTGTGATCTCATCGCCCGTGGCTGGACCAGAGTACTCTGAAGCCACCCCTGCAACAAATCCTCGAGACATATGATCAAGTATTTCTGTTAGGCGAGTATCACCGTCCATGCGCATTATTGATCGAGCAGTTGACTATCACAATATCAGCAAAGTTCTAGAGGTTGGAAAAATGTAACTGACATCGAGCGCATTCTCAAGGTTCGCCTCAAACGCTCGCAGAACAATGCTGAGCTGCTCCTTACTAGGAACGTATGCCCAGCCGTCTTTTAGGAGGATACGTCGCTTATTGACGAGATCCGGCACTTGAGTCCATCTCACCTGATGTAGAAAATCAATAAAGAGAAGTATGGGTGGACTAATCGACTCACCTTGTAAAGCTTCTCCGTAGGAACCACTTTCGGAGCCCCTGTCGGATCTCCTTCATCTGGCTGCTGTACAGTTGCCACTCCCAGAGCCTTCAGTTCACTGGCATATTGTAATTTCTCTTCCGAGTTGACCTAGCAGTACCGTTAGTGCGAGTAATGAGTGTTATCATGCACTGACCTCAGTCCACTTGAAATCCCGGGATTGTAGAAAGAGCTCTCGCTCTTTTGTATCATCACCCTCATATCTCACTCGGAAGAGAGCGGTCTCCGCTTTCACGAACCTCCTCCTCAAGTCCTCCCTAAAAATCGGTTACCAGATGGGAGGTCGATGATGAGAATGTGACGCACGATCGACAAAAAGCAAGTCTGAGTATGAAGTGGCCCAGGTGGTCATTCCTCCTTTCAGTCTGCGTATCCACAGTTGAAGCACTGCTGCTGTTGAGAGGAAGGTGATCCTTGCACTGCCGCGTAGTCACACTCTTCAACTCCTCCCAAGATCTGTTACGCGCAAAAGACGACTCGATTTCCGCAAGAACGCGAAGGCGATCCAGGGCGTATCTTTCAAAGTCCTCTAAAGTGACTTCATACCATGGGGATTTGTCGTAACTTGAGATGGATTGAGGTTGCCTCCTGAAAGTAAGCAATAAACATACGTACAAGTTGAGACGGAAAGGCCACTCTTTCTTAGAGTTTGCAGATTCAAATTTTACTGGGTCGAATTTCCTTCTTTCGGAATGGTTGAACATTGGGTGAAAACGATAGAGTGGGTAGTCCAACAGACGCGATAGAGGGAACGCGTCGAGACACGAGGTGTCACAAACGCGTACATATCCGTCACACTGCCATGTCACGGCAATATCAGGGTCAAATGAATTCATCCAGCGCAACTGTTGTTCATACTACAATACGAATATCATCGATACAAGCATAACAAGGATTCTGATAGCTGTTATAGGACCATAAACTATATAACATAATACGAAGGCAATACTAAGATACTTCAAACATAGATCGACAACCAATTATCATACTTCAGCGAGGTCCGGGAGTCACAGAACGGCCTGTTTTGCGCCGAACCAGCCGCGCGCCTTTCTGCTTGCCAATAGTCCCAGGGTAAGGGTCAGGTGGGTCTTCCTCAACGTCAAAGGTCACTCCTGGCCGAGGACGACTCTTCTTTCGCCTCTTCTGCTCCGCCTCTTCTCTATCTCTCCATTGGCTAGTTGCTACCATAGGATCGCGCGAAGGTGGCGGCACTATAGGCGGAAGAGGTTGGACTTGACTGACGGTAGAGTGAGCAGGAGACCCAATCACAGTGTTCGTCTGTGAATTACGATGAGACTCGACATCGGACAAGATGGAAATCATACGTACTGCAGTGTTTCCATCACATACGTCAAGAGAAGCACCAGACATGGTGCGGTTTCTCTTGCTAGTCAGGAAGCTGAACGGAGAGAACACGTTGGACGAAGGCTGCTTGCGGTCACGAGGAGGATGTGCAGGTGAAATGGTAATCTCGGGGTGTCTCCTGGGCCTGTCTCTTGGCGCCTTTGGTTGAACAGACGCTTGTGAGGGCGAAGGAGCCGCAGTCCGCATCATGTGGGCAGGAATTGCGGAGGCGACAGCCTTATCCTTCGGTTCCTTAGGCGACGAAGTCGACTTGGAGTGCTGGATGGGTGGTGCCACAATCGCCGGAGACTTGTGCTGTTCCATAGATAGCTTTGGAGATCGAGCAACGGGGCTCTCGAGAGGTTTAGAAGAGCCTGACCCAGACATGGTCCTGAACAACCCTCCAAGGAAACCACCCGGCTTCTTCTTCGACTCCTTAGACTCCGTTGACGCCTGCCTCTGCCTCATCGGAGGCGCAGTTAATTGGGTTGCAGAGGTGAAGCTCGCCTGTGGTGTCTGTGGTGTCTTAGGCATTGACGGTGCAATCGACGAAGGCGTCATCAGCATCTCGGACTCATGGGAGAATGTGCGATTCATGGGGGGCAGATGAGCTCTGGACGGAGCAGGCGTAGATGGATGCCCTGAAATTGCAACGCGGGCACCCCACGAAGGTTCGGCCGTCTTGGAGGGGTGAGAAGGAACATTTCCTTGCGATGCACTGGGGAAAGGCTGTGTTGACGTAGCACTGGAGTTGACCAAAGGTTGAGAAATTTTACGAGGAGAAGGAGGACGTGCATTAGCGTTAGGTGTGGGTATAGGCTGCGGAGTCGGTAATGATACAGATCGATGATGGGGTATAGAATGTGTCGAATGCGAGGGCTTGGGTTGCTGTTGCTGGTTGGCGCTCGCTGGGGTAGCGTGACGATGAGATGCAGGGTATAATGGGTTCATGGCTGAAGCATAACGAGAAGCAGAAGAAAGTAAACCACGATAACGAGTAGAATCACCGGTATTAGGAGGCTCCTGCACTTGGGTTTTTGCAGATGGAGTGCTGACAGGCGCACGGACGTTAGGACCTTGAGGAATAGTCACATGAGGTACAACGGGACGAGAGGGATAAGGTTTCGCGTGGACCTCTGCATTATGAGGATGAGATGCGATAGCTGACGCAGCAACTGCAGCGTATTGTCTACCTTTGAATGTAGCGTCGAGAGGAGTGCTTTGAGCAGTATTCAGCGGCTGAGCAACTGGTCGAGTGGGTTGTGCTGCGGCAGCTGATGCGCTAATAAGAGGTCGAGAGGAATGAGGTTTCGTGTGGGTCTCCGCAATTGGTACACTCTGAGGCTGAGGGGCGGTCGCAGTCGCAGTAGGGGTAGCAGCGTGTTGTTTCCCTCGGGTTGCAGCATCCAAATAAGAACTCTGAGCAACATTCGGTGGTTGAGAAACTTGTCGAGTAGCCTGCGTTGCTGCAGCTGATGCGCTGGCGTATGTAGGTGGTGCTTTAGCACTTGGCTGCACGTCAGGTCGGCCGTTGGTAGCCTCGAGGCTGTCCACCAGATGATGTCGTTCGATGAACCGGATCTTGATGCGACGGAGCAAAAGTAGACTGCGTTGGCGGAGCGGAGAACGGAGCACGAGAAGATGCAGAAGTGTATATATGCTGTTGAGTCGATGGTGCAGGAGGAACATGGGACGGGGTTGACGCTACGGCGGTAGGAGTAGGCTGCACAGTGGGGCTAGGCCTCACAGCGATGGTAGGTTGCACACTCGGAGTAGGCTGCACACTGGTGCTAGGCTTCACAGCAGGGGTAGGTTGCACACTCGGGATAGGCTGCACACTCGAAGGAGGCTGCGCACTGGTGCTAGGCTTCACAGCAGGGGTAGGTTGCACGGTCGGAGTAGGCTGCACGCCAGGAACAAGGAAATCTTTCTGCTTCGCTGGCGGCGGCTTCCCATGAGCATTCAATTCCGAAGCCTGCACCTTGGCAGCAGGAACACTCAAGGAAGGTACAGGAGCCTCAGAACCCTGAGCCGGAGCATGCGTCTGCGGATACGTCTGCGAAGGACCCGAAGTCCACTTATTCCCGAACTGTGGAGACTCAGGAACTTCCTCGATGGTCACTTTAGGCCGTGTCAACCGAGGAGCCGGATTGGTCGATGGATGCACGCTCGCAAGAGCTCCCTGGCTCGGCGGAGGGTGCTGCGAACCTGATGTGCCCTGATGAACTCCACTAGTAGGAACCGTACCCGCAGATGGTAATGCCGGTGCAGGAAGAGAAGGCTCGCGAGAGATGGCAGGTGCAGGTGCAGCAGGCTTTTGGTATGCGGAGCTTGCAGTCGCAGGCGTAGCACCCATCCCCTCACTCGTCCAAGGCTTGCTCTTGTAAGAATCAGCATGTCCATTGGGCAAGGAAGGCTGAGCAGAGGGAGCAGAGGCTGCCATGGCCGACGTATGAGCAATAGTGGGCTGCAAAGGAACAGCAGGACTCGTGGGCGCAGGGTTGAATACAGCGGGACTACTGGGTGACAGCCTGACAGGGAAAATGTCCTCAGGGATGTCAATCCCCGGAATTCTCGGTGGCGGAACCGGCAGAGGCGGAGGAGAGAATTGTCCAGCAGAAGCAAGCTGACCGTATGACGAGGGAGACGGAGCCTGCGACACCACATACTGGGATGGAAACCCAGGAGTATGCTGGTGCGACACTGCAGAGGTAACAGGATACGTATGAACCGTCTGCGGCTGTGCTTGCGGGGGATGATCACGGCTGCCTGACGTTGTCCTCGAGACCTGCGAAGGCGCTGGGAAAGATGGTGCAGGGAGACTGCCGTATGGTGACGCTGGAGCCTGCGGAGCCACAAATTGGGATGGGAACCCAGGAGTCCGCTGGTGCGGCGCTATAGAGCCCTGTCCTTGCGGGGGATGTTCACCACTGCCGGACGTTGTCCTCGAGATCTGCGAAGGTAACACCACAGACTGGGATGGATGCCCAGGAGTCTGCTGATGCGATGCGATAGAAGTAACAGGATGCATGTGAACCGTCTGTGGCTGCGTTTTCGGGGGGTGTTCACCACTACCGGACGTCGTCCTCGACATCTGTGAAGGCAACACCACAGACTGGGATGGACGCACAGGAGTCTGCTGCTGTGACACAGTAGAAACAACAGGATGTATGTGAACCGTCTGTGGCTGCGCTTGTGGAGGTTGTTCACGACTACCGGACGTCGTCCTCGACATCTGCGAAGGCGCTGGGTACGATGGTGCAGGGAGACTGCCATATGGTGACGAAGGAGTCTGCTGGTGCGACGCGACAGGGCCAACGGTATGGGCATGAACCGTTGGCGTCTGCGGAGTGTCGCGGACTGCCTGACTGTCGTCCTCGAGATCCGCGAAGGCGATGGGAAGGATGGCGTGGAAATGCTACCATACGATGCCGGAGACGGAGCTTGTTGCACCACAGGTTGTGGTCCCGGAGTCTGCTGGTATGACACACTAGACGCAACAGGATGACTGTGGGCACTCCGCGGAGTCTGCGGCTGCACCTGTGCAGGCTGGTCACGGCTGCCCGACGTAGTCTCGACACCCGCGACGGCGCTGGGTAAGACTGGCGCGAGGAAACTGGAGTTGTGCGGGGGTTTATGGGGCAAGTCCTGGTTCCCTGACAATGGCGTAGCTCCTATCACAGCAATCTGCGGAGGCGCAGGGAAAGGATGGTATTTCGACTGCTCCGGTGTGGCTGCCTGTTCTACGCGTGAGTAACGTCTGGAGAGATAGTTTACATCAACGTACCTCTTTGACCTTCGATATGTGAGGGGAACTCTCTGGCGAACGCCGAGGCGTCCCAACAGTATACACGTCCTTTGGTGTGCCATACGGCGTCGACCGCTGCGAGGAATTTGGGGTTGGAGGCGGACGTAGATTTGGGGTGGGTGGTGTGTAGTGGTTGTCTTGAGAAAGGACTTCCCGCAGCTGTAGTTGAGCTACCGTAGGCGGATCAACCTGATGATGAGAGCCGTTACGACCTGAATACTTCTCCTCCCTAGACGCATAACCATCCTTGAGCGGTTGGGCTGTTTGCACGACCCAGGATGATTTGACCGTACTTCCATTAGAGATCTGAGCGGTCGTCATACGAGGGGCAACAACGTGGGGTTCTGGACGATCAAGTGAAGTTCGCGATGCACGAGAAGGCTGTGATGCCATCATCATCGTCTGTGACGTGTTCATCGATGTTTGATGGGAAGGAGGTGTAGATGGCGATCGTTGGATCGCTGAAGCGCTATTGCCGTGGGTTCCAGATGCGAGGTGAGTCTGTGAGCTCATAGGGGTTGGATATGCAGAGGGGAGAGATCCGTAGCCCGATCCAAGCTTGGGAGGACTCGAGTTCGTCTTGTGAGCATGTGATGGGGCTGCAGGCGGCTGGCTGGACGCTACCGGACCCGGTGTGGGTGTCGGTCTGATCAACTCATTCTGATTATCTGCGAAAGAAGACGAACGTTGAGGTCTTGGGCCAGAGACAGCTGGAGGATTGGAAAACGATGTCTTGTGTGAGCGCGGTTGGGAGGGCTGGTGTTCCGCTGGTGTACTGATCTGAGGGATATCGAGGTGGTGTGAGGTCTTCAGGTCGATGATGACGGCCATGCGAGAGATCAACTGCTGCAGGATCTGTGCGAGATCGGTCCAGTGAGGGGCTGCTCCGGCCGGCTACGGGGGACTTCAGAGGATTGTGATCTACCATGAGACGCCTTCACCGCGGAAGCGAGGGATGGATGAGGATATCCTGCACCAGTGCACTTCGTCTTTATGTAAAGGGGATTGTGACTTGTAAAGTACATCGTGAGCCTGGCGATCGGCAGGGCCTTCTCCTGCGACAAGAACAGGTATGGTACCCACATGTCCGCGTGATTCGTGTGGCAAAGGTGAAGAGTTGAAGCCTGGCGTAATAAGGGGTATGTCTACGGTGTGGATTGACGTAGGCTTTAGGGGCTGCCGCGAGTCATTATATGCGCCCTGCGTCGAGGCGTACTTGACCTGTGTAATTATCACAATCAGCTCCATCATCCAGTCGTCAGGGCTGTCGAACACACCTCTGATTTGGACTTGGCGTCCTCACGCGGACCCAGGGGAGCGTCTGGACCCTGTCTCTCCCTTACGGCACTCATTTGATTTCCATCACCTCTCTGTACGGTACCTCCCGAGTGATTTCTCTCCATGCGGTGCTGGTTAAAAAAAAAAAGGGTCAAGGGAGTTAAGCAAGGTCGCTTGGGAGACTTACCTTCAGAGAAGCTCGCTCAGTGTCACTGCCCGATTGAGCTCCTTGCGCAGCGGACGTTTGTCGCTCGTGATGTGATTTAGAAGGTTTATGAGGAAGGTAGACAGGCATCACACGAGGTGCGGGCGGTGGATTACTCCCTACGCCTGCCGTATTACTCTGAGCCACAGCCTCTGGCTGGGGACCTGTAGACTGCATGTGCACCGCGGAAGGTTGGTTGTGGGAGGGGTCAGCATGAGGTCGGCGGGCCTTTGGTGGAGTGTCAATACCATGCCCCCATATAAAAACTATTGAACGTACCGTTGTGGATGTCCCGTCTTCTGTACGATGTCGCCTGTGACCGCTGGAGGACTGATATGCTTCTCTGCCAGAGATGGAAGCCTTGTCTGAATGCATGAGGTTGTCAGAATCTGACTCCATCCTTTTCTCGCGTCTGTGCCTGGATGGCTCCCTCTGCCTGTCGTTGTCAGCGGCCTTTTCCTTCTCCCGCTGTTGTTCAGCCCTGTGTCTTTCACGGTGCCTATCGAGCTCAGCACTAGCCCTTTCCCTGTCGCGTTCTTTCTCCATGTCTCGATGTCTGTCACGTTCCTTGTCACGATCTTTCGATCGTTTAGAGTAGATATCTTGAGCAGATGAAGGCCAGTTAGTGGAAGGTGCGGTGGAGTTGGCGGTAGTCTGTGGTTGGACCGGACGCGAAGAATAAGTTTGCCTGGAGGACCTTGCAGTGTCTTCAGCGCCGGAGACTTGCTCATATGATGATTTGGGGGTTGGAGCAGGTCGTCGATGAGATCTGGAGTCAAGGGGTTCTGGTTGTACGCGGCGTGAGGATGCCGGTTAGAGGATAACCCTTGGATTGTTGCAAGGGTGCAGGGGTCTGGTAAGGGGTGGCTGAATGATAGGTTGCAGATGGGTACTGGGCAGAAGAAGAGCGTGTTCCTAGTGGCTGATGATGGACCAGGAGCAGGAGCGGAAGGAGCCACGGAAGAGTATTGGGGATAAGCACGAGACCTGGATTCATTAAGAACAGGTAGATGAGCGATGACGACGTTGGTCGTAGTCACGGTCAGCAGGCTTCTCTGGAACCCAAAGCTTGTATCGATCGTCATGAAGACGGTCTTCTCGTCTTCGAGTAGCCATGAAAACAAGAAACCAGAATGGGATTGAAGTAGAGGATCCAGTTCTAAAGAGTAGAAGAATAAGAAAGAGAGAACTGACAGGTGCCGCCCCGTCGACATGAGGCAATTGCACGTCTGGTACTTCCTTGCTTAGTAGCCACTTACGTTCTCGGGGATGCTTGAGCGCTTGTAAGAACAATCGGTGGGAACCAAACTTTGCATTTAGTGATCTCAGTTACCATAGTCAGTTCATTCCGACTTTGTGCTCATCAAAATGAACGTTATGAGCGGCATCGAGCGCAGTAGACATGGCACACGCATGGCACTATCATTCCGCGGGGCATGATAAGCATAGCCCATCAGCCATGCATTGAAGTTGGGTCAAGGGCTTCAGTCACTAGAAGAATCTATAAAGGTCAATGGCGGCCGATAAGATTTCATTGCATCTACTACATAAGTAAATAAATATATATACAGAATGATGTCCGCCATATATCAAGAGCGACGATGTCACATGAAAAACACCGTCGATACAATTGACCATGGCATCGTCAGGGAGATTTGGAGGTTTGCTCCCAGTCTCAAAACGAGTCCGGGAACTGTCCAAAAGTCCGTCGACCTGCTTTTACACGATTTTGACTCATTACCGACAGTGAAACAGCTGAAAGGCTGGTGGTGACACTAAGGTCAACCCTGTCGAGACAATTTAAGGATCGTGTGAGATCACACAGAGAGCAGAAGAGACATGGAAGTTGGTTGAACATAAAATAGTCGAGACCGTCGTCGTTGATGAAAAAGGACTTGGGAGGGGTCGATTTTTATATGGGCGGGTTGCTTACGAGAGCGATTGTCTATGACCGATTCCCACCGACCATTCGTCACCTCACCCACTAGCTAGCTATATTGTCACGGACTTATCTTCTGGTAGCAACAGCTTATATTTCAATACGCCCCAGGCCCTGAACTGCTCACTCGCAGACTTTCATGGTATGTCTTCACTAGCTTCATATGAATCCAACAAACTCCACACTCACTTTCTACCAACACAAGAGTGATACCATGGATCATCTGGACGAAAAAGTCAACGGCGGTCCTTCCATGGAGATCATTGATGAAGTCGTCTCCGTTCGCGATCGTAAGCTCTTTCCTACACATCAACCCACCCCTCATATCAGCACATATAGACGAAGCTTTTGCATCAAAGCACATGCCAGACCTAGGGCATGATGTTAAAGATTTCCAGGTTAACACTTGGCGGATAAACAACTGGAAGAAATTGGAAAAGAGGCTTCACAAGTCCTGACTTTGAATGCGGCGGTCACAAATGGTCAGTCTATCAGAGCGCCCTCTTCTCCTCTCCCTCACAGACTTCATTCTTAACAGGCGCATACTATTATTCCCCTTCGGAAATTCTAATGCACCCCCTAATGACACCGTCTCCGTTTACCTTGATTATGCTGATCCAAAGAAGTCCCCAGAGGGTTGGCACGCATGTGCTCAATTCGCCCTCGTCATTTCCAATCCCCACGACCCTACCATATTTACCGTCAGCCGTGAGTTCATTCGTTTCACTTCACTTACTCCACAATACGACTATTCCATAGATGCTCACCATCGCTTTATCGCCGAGGAATGCGACTGGGGTTTCACCCGCTTCAGTGAGCTGCGCAAACTCTTCAATATCCAAGAAGGCCATTCGCGTCCAACTATCGAGGATGAGACTGCCGATGTTACCGTATATGTTCGCGTACTCGATGACCCTACCGGCGTCTTATGGCACAATTTTGTCAAGTGCGTACCCCTTATTTTCACCCTGACGATCTTATTGATTTTGTCTAGCTATGACTCGAAGAAGGAGACTGGCTACGTTGGCTTGAAGAATCAGGGCGCGACGTGTTACATGAACTCCCTTCTCCAATCTCTTTTTTGCACGCGTTACTTCCGAAAAGTGAGTGTGGCGTTAACCATCATTATTCAGCTGACGCTGCTTTTAGGCTGTGTACCAAATACCAACCGAAGATGAGCACCCCACAGAAAGCGTACCTCTCGCTTTGCAACGGGTGTTTTATCATCTCCAGACTTCTGATCAGCCTGTCGGTATGTATCACGTTCATTTACCCCATGATCGTTCCCAAAACGTAATCCCTCAGGAACTACGGAATTAACGAAATCGTTTGGGTGGAAGTCATTTGACTCTGATCAGCAACATGACGTTCAAGAATTTAACCGTGTGCTCCAAGACAAGTTAGAGACCAAGATGAAGGTATTGGAATTCAGGATCACATGTCTTGCATTGTCTCACCCCGTCTAGGGTACGAAAGCCGAAGGTGCAATCTCCAAGCTTTTCGTTGGAAAGATGAAGAGTTACATCAAATGCTGTGGATGTTGACTTTGAATCATCCGTATTTGAGGACTTCAACGGTAATCGAGATTTTGTCATATCTAGCACTATCTAACGTGTCATTTGATCCAGACATCTCTCTCAACGTCAAGGGAATGAAAAACTTGTACGAGTCATTCAAGGACTATGTCGCTGTTGAGATGATGGAGGGTGAGAACAAGTATCAAGCTGAAGGGTTTGGTCTCCAAGACGCGAAGAAGGGTATACTCTTCCAGTCATTCCCACCCGTGCTCCATCTTCAACTGAAGCGTTTCGAGTATGATATCCAACGTGACGCGATGGCAAAGGTTCGTGGTACAAGACTTGTTGTGATTCTCATTGATTAATCTCCTGCAGATCAACGATCGTCATGAATTCCCATTTGAAATCGATCTTGCAGAGTTCCTGGATGAGGACGCCGATCGCTCTCAGTCATGGAACTACAAGTTGCATGGCGTGTTGGTACATTCTGGGGATCGATATGGCGGACATTACTTTGCACTCATCAAACCCGATCGGGAAACGAGATGGCTGAAATTTGATGATGATAAGGTCACCCCAGTCACTGATCGTGAAGTGTTGGAGGAGAACTACGGCGGGGAACCCCTGAATGGCATCACTCCTCCCCTGCAACGCAATCAAGTGCGAGCCATGAAAAGGTTCACCAATGCGTACATGTTGGTCTACATTCGTGAGTCAGCCACCGACGAAATCCTTTCGACTTGGAAGGACGAGGACACCCCGGCACATCTCAGTGAGTCACTTTCTAACGTAATAACACGTGTTTCTGATTATAATCATAGAGCGTCGACTTGAGGATGAGAGACTGCAGATCGAGGCTAAGAAGCGTGAACGCGAGGAGCAGCATCTTTTCCTCACGGCCAAGGTTCGTGATAATCCCTGTCATTCACCTCTGTCCTCCTGCTCACGTCAGCTTAGGTCATCACCGATGATACATTTGCTCATCATGAAGGCTTTGATCTCGCCACGTTTGATGAAAAGAACTGGCCGCCGTCAGAGCTGCCGAGCTTCCGTGTTTTGAAGCAAGAAACATACAATACCTTCAAGTCACGCGTAGCGAGCCACTTCAACCTTCCGGAGAATAAAATACGTCTCTGGGTTCTGGTCAACCGTCAAAACAAGACTGTCCGCCCTGATACTCACATTCCTGAGAATGAACCGACACTGAGTAGGCCCTCTTCCTTTCGTAAATGAAGAATCCTAACGCTTGGTGTAGCTGTGGAGGTGATTCGCAATAATATGGCAGCAAGGCAGAATGACCTTCGTCTGTATCTTGATATAATACCCGATCCGAGCAAGGTATGTTATTGTTCTGTGCTGCAGGAAGTTCGTTGACGCGTTGTTGCAGCCTGAGCCACCAGCAGGATCGATCATGATTTTCCTGAAGCACTTTGACATGGCGAAGCAGACTCTGTATGGTATTGGTAAGGTGTATATGTCAAGGAACAGCAAAGTCCAGGATCTGCACCCGCTGGTTAATGAGCGGATGCGGTGGGCACCAGGGACTCCTCTGAGGCTCTTTGAGGTGCGCTAGCAGAATGGCTGTCTAGGTTTGGTTCTTACTCTTGACTGGTTGCAGGAAATCAAGCCTGGCATGATTGAGCAGATGAAGCAGAAGCTCACTTTTGCTCAGAGTGAGATTCAGGACGGTGATGTCATTTGTTTCCAGGTCGAGCACTCCGAGAAAGAGTGAGTGTGCACACTTTACTCCTAATAATATATACTCAATCCTTGTCCAGGATCCACGACCTTGATGCTCAGAATCTGTACTCGAACCCGATACAGTTTTATGACTTCCTCCAGAACCGCGTCATGATCATCTTCCGGCCAAAGTTCGAGGAGCCAGACCATGATCATCCGGAGTTCAGTCTAATCCTCAGCAAGAAGCACAATTATGACATGGTCGGTGCTCTTCCCTACGTCCTATTGGTTTGAGAATCTGATAACTTGCCCAGATGTCGACGAAGGCTGGCGAGTTCTTGAGACATGATCCGATCAAGCTTCGATTCACAACGACCCACGCAACGAACGGATCACCTAAATCAGTTCTCAAGCGATCCCTAAACCAGAGCATCCAGGAAATCATGGTACCGAGTTATATCAATCCAACGACGACCGTCATTCTGTACGAGAAGCTGGATGTAAGCATCGTGGAGCTGGAGACAAAGCGAAGCCTCAAGATTATGTGGACGGGGATCCATAATAAAGAAGAGGCTTCGTACCCGTTCCTGTTGCCGAAGACGAGCTCGGTCCATGATCTGGCTGATCACCTGGCGAAGCAAGTGACGCTGAGCCCTGGAGGGACTGCTAAGATTCGGGTCTTTGAGGTGTCGAAAGATGGGAAGTTCCAGAAGGAGTTTACGGGCTCGGAAATGATTGGCAATATCCCTGAACCTGTTGAGCTTTATGCGGAGGTATGTATGCTGCTGGTGGTTGTCTCCTCCTATCAGCGATTTAAACTTTGAATAGGAAATACCTCGAGATGAACTCGAAGCGGACGAAACGAGCAAGACCATCAGTGTCTTCCACTTCAATAGGGAAGTTGCACGGACACATGGTGTACCTTTCCGATTCGTCGTTAAATCTGTGGGTTCTTTTTTTCATCGACCCTGGCTTTATTTTGACGAGTGATTCAAGGGTGAAAAGTTCGCGGACACAAAGAAGCGTCTGCAGGCACGAATAGGTGCATCGGACAAGGACTTTGCCAAGTATCGGTTTGCCCTGATCCAAGTGGCTACCTTTAAACAGCCGTCATACATCGAGGATGGTGAGCGCCTAATCCCATTGTGAAAGATTACAGTTCTCTGACAATGGCGCAGAGGACACCATATACGAACACAAATTCGCGCCCGAAGATGTCCTTGGACTGGATCACATAGACAAGTCAGGCAAGGCAAGAACAGCAGGAGAGAAAGCCATCGTCATCAGAGGTTGATTTGAAGTGATGTGTACGGTTTGGACTCGGATTGTGTTCTGCGTGTCTTCTTTTTATCTTAAGCACATTGTACTTTTTTGTCTCAATTTACGCAGTCTCGACAATTGGGTTTCAGCAAGAGATGTGCGCATTGCATGAAGTGGACAAGGTATGTACGTGTGACTACTTCCGTTTCTTGCTCTTCTTCTTGGACTGTGACGTGGTTTGAGTTGGCCGAGACGGTGATGGAAGTGGTACTTACGGATTTTGAAGGAGATGGGGTATCGCGGCTTTCGCCATCGCTTGACGCCACGCTCTCTGCCTTCGTACTAGTTGCGCGGGGTGGCATAAGACCATTTGGAGGCTTAACAGGAGTTCCAGGGGCAGAACCTGGGGCACCTCCAGCTGCAGCTGCCGCAAGCGCAGCAGCATGAGCGGGGTGACCAGGTGGCGGTGGTCCGGGCATGAGGACTGGCTGAGGTAGAGGAAGGTCGATCTTGGCTCCTACTTTACCATATTTTTGTTCTGAAGAGATGAAGTTCAGAAAGTTGTACGGGTAATACACGTGAAAACAAAACACCTTTTATCTCTCTAGATGCTGGAGTCTCCTCATAGACGGTGCGCATCTTCTCATTCGCAATCATCTCACCAGCGGACTGGAATATTATGCCTCCCCATCCCTCGACAAAGTATTAGCTTCTGCGACGACCTCCACGATTTCTGCTTCGAGTTCTTTCTCTGCTTGCAAGAGACTGTTCCAGAGGTCTTCGCCGATTGACCCTTTCTGTAGGAGGTTTTGTAGAGCGGGCTTGTCTTCACGCAGTCTGACCACGCGAGAGACGTCTGTCATTGCACGGCGAACAAGAGCAGCTTTGAGAAGGGCTTCATGAGGTGGAGGGTCGGTCTTCTGGAGTAAGGAAACGTAGACATCGCGTTCTGGATGCGAAGAAAAGTATGGTTCGTATAGCTTAGCTATTAGTGTTACACGTCAGTATAAGTATGAGCACGCCGACGATGAAACTGCTGGTAGATTCTTACCTGCAGCTGCGTTTTCTATAGAAATGACTAAAGAGCAATAAGCTTGAAATGACGACTCCGACGTATAAAACGGGGACCAGGACTGAAGCCATGATGGCAGCTGGAGACGTGTACTTACAAGACTGAAATTAAGCTGTTGTGCTCGACACTCATTGTGCCACGCGGATGCTTTGTCCATATTTGTATTCAGCCGGCGGCATGACCGGCGGTCCGGAGCTGCCAAGCTTGGCAATACCGCTCGGGCGCTTGGCCGGTTCATTGAAGACCGGACTTCACATGAATGTGAGTTGGCGTCTCATGTACTTGCGCTTGGTCCGAGTGCTTATAAGACGCATCCTCGGTTTATTGCTTCCAGCTCACTCAGCACTTTCACTATGATCGGTCGTTCCTCTTTGCTGGCAAAATCTGTCGCGAGAAATATTTCTACCAATGGCTTCAGGCGTCTGGCTTCTACAAAGGTACTGGTACTTGATAGCGTTTACCTTATTCGATGACGTCTTTGCTGAGATCAAGCTCTAAAGTCTCTCAAGGAAACACTTCAAGAAGTGATCCCGGCAAAGCAAGAACAGCTTAAGAAACTGGTCAGTCACGTTGCTTTCCAAATATACTAATAGCCTAACATTAGTCCTAATCCTGTAATAGAAAGCCGAACACAGTCAAGCTGTAGTGGGGGAAGTCAAGGTCAGTCTTGAACATCGTTTCACGACCGTATGACCTATTGACGCGTCACATAGGTGGAGAACATCTTGGGTGGAATGCGTGGTCTCAAAGCCATGCTCTGGGAAGCCTCAGTCCTGGACCCGAACGAGGTTCGCGAGAACCCCCGAACCATAGGTGACCCAACGCTAAAGCATTATCCAGGGCATCCGTTTCCACGGAATGACTATCCCAGATTGCCAAAAGGTGCTCCCCTCGGCGCCTGGTGGCAAGGAAATGACAGCTGAGAGCATGCTCTGGCTTCTTCTGACCGGCAAAGTTCCCACCCCGGAACAAAGCCGTCAACTGTCCGCCGAGCTCGCAGAGAAGGGAGAACTCCCGCCTTTTGTAACGCAGCTTATAGACTCGTATGTCCCTTGCTACAGCTGCCGATCCGTCTGTTTATTCAATTTCGTTGTTCAGCCTACCAAAGACCCTCCACCCCATGACTCAGTTGGGTATGGGTGTTGCAGCTTTGAACCATGACTCCGAGTTCCAGGCAGCCTATGAGCGTGGAATCAAGAAGCCGGAATATTGGACGTATACTCTTGAAGACTGCTTGAACCTGATCGCGAAACTCCCTGCTCTGGCGGCCCGTATCTATCGCAACGTTTACCACCCCGAGAGGTCTTTAGAATCTATCGACAAGAACTTGGATCTTGTTGGTTAGTATCCGTGCTAGTATCACCTGCAAAGGCATGCTCAGTGTGTGTATAGGCAACTACTCCAACATGCTCGGGTTTGGTGACAACAAGCACTTGACGGAGTATCTCCGTTTGTATATCGCCTTGCACGGTGACCATGAAGGTGGTAATGCTTCGGCTCACACTGCTCGTGAGTACTCGTCTGCACCGATGCCTGCATCCGTCTTCTGACGAGAACAACCAGACCTCGTTGGATCAACACTCTCTGACCCGTACATCTCCTACTCCGCCGCTCTCTTTGCACTTGCTGGACCTCTTCACGGGTATGCTTCTAATCATTGCACGTGTAGTTCAAACGTCCTGACAAAATTTCAGTTTGGCGAACCAGGAAGTGTTGAGATGGCAGATGGCCATGCAGAAGGAGATTGGCGACAACATAACTCACGAGAACATCAAGGACTACCTCTGGAAGACGTTGAAGAGCGGTCAAGTTGTCCCTGGGTGCGTCCCTTGTGTGCTCAGTCTCAAGGGCACGCCCTAACCTGATGCTTAGATATGGGCATGGGGTCCTGCGTAACCCTGATCCTCGGTTCGTTGCTCTCCAGGAATTCTGCAAGACTCGCCCAGAGCTGCAAGCAAGTCCTATCATTCAGCTCGTGCAACAGGTCGGGATTCGCTATTTGCATGCATCTCCCAAATTTGTACTCATCTATCCGGGTAGACTGCCGAGATTGCCCCTGATGTTCTCAAGGAGCACGGAAAGGTATGTGTGCCCATGTGCAAGTGGAGTAATCGTCCTGACTTTATTCTTAAGACGAAAAACCCCTTACCCGAACGTCGATGCAACTTCAGGCAAGTCCTTCCATGCATGGTATAGTCTTGGGTCCTGAGAATCATTATAAAAGGCTGCGTGCTGTACCATTACGGTCTGACTGAGTTCAAGTACTACACCGTTATCTTCGGTGTTTCCAGAGGTAAGCAAACGCCCACCAACTGATTCATATTCTCATGTGGCGCAATCTAGCTTTGGGAGCTCTGACCCAATTGGTGTGGGCACGAGGTCAGTATTGATAATGGTTTCTAGTAGTCTAGGGTTCTGATGATGTGGCGAATATAGCGTTGGGACTACCTCTTGAGCGGCCTAAATGTACGTATCTGATGAAAATAGCGCAAGTGATAGGGCTGATCGGTGTTTTACGCAGCGTATTCCATGGACGCCCTTCAGAAGCTCATCAAGAACTAGATGGACATCGCTAAGAGAAGCTGATATTTCCATGGGTTTAGTCTGCCTGATTTCGTGTTGGCGGTCTAAGGGCATCTGGCATTATTTTATTGGAACCACATTTATATCCCGCAAAATATGGAAACACAATAAAAAACGCAATGCATGGTTATCGTACACCGGAGGGAATCGAAGGAGAGTGACAATATCATCAGGAAGGTCAAACTAGGTCGATCACTAAAAGACGAAAAGGCACACAGTAATCCAGAGTCAGCGAGCTCATGATACCTATGAAGGCATCGGGTACCAAAAAAAAATGTCAGGCAGAGGGTAAAAGGGGTAAAGTAGAGTGTCTCATGATAAATTGTTCAGGTATACAAGAGTATCAGAAACGTCTTGACATTGCCTGCTGTTGCTGACCGGGGGGTATTTGTTGAGGGTATGGCTGTTGTGGCGGTGGGGCACGGCCAGGGAGCATACCAGGTGGAGGGCCACTAGGGGGACCCTGGCATACGATGCTGCTGGGGTGGAGGGTGACGTCCAGGAGCGTACCCTTGAGGATAACCGCCTTGACCAGGACCAGGGGGCATAGGGCCCTGGAGGGGGACCTTGTCCAGGTGCGAATCCTCTCGGAGGGGGGAACCCTTGTGGGGGGCGACTGCCCGGCCCGGGTCCTGGCCCTCCTTGGGCATGGGGAGGGGGTGGACCGCGGGGTGGATGCTGCTGAGATGGGCCGGGGCGTGGCTGACCTTGAGGAGGTCCGGAGGTTGGACCGGGGTCGTGGAGCGCCACAGGCGCCGGTCGACCACCAGGGCCAGGTGCGCTATTGGGCATGGGACTGGGTAGCACCGTTAGGCATGGGAGCAGGTGGAGGTGGGTTCTTTTCGGCGGCCTTCATGATCTCATCGCTGTTTCACGTCAGCGTGGGATAGATACGTGATAAGATCACGAATGACATACTCGAGAAGGTTCAGGGCTGCGCAGAGAACGACCCATTCGACACAGTCCTCGTTTCCCTCTCCCAAGGTCTGCCACACGGCTTTTTCCTCAGGTGATTTACCGGTGATGCTAATTCTAGTGCCACCGCCGTTTGGACCTGGGGGGTTCTTCTGTATCTTTCCGAATTCGATGCGCTTTGGGGGTATATTATGACCGGCATAAGCGAAGTAGAACATGCTCCAGAAAGCAGCATTGGGATTTGGTTTAGAGATTTGGAAGAGAGGGAGATCATGGGAGTCTGGGGATGGTAGAGAGAGCTTGTAGATAGGTGATATCACACCTGTGTTTGCAATTGTCCATTTGAGATTACGGGAAGCTTCGCAACGAACGAAGCGTGCAGCGGATGAGTTGGAATGACCAGGGTCGGAAGCAGTAGATTTTCCAGGATTCTGACGTGGGGGGAAAAGCTTGGCGACACAAAGGTCACCTTGTGGAGAAGGAGTCAAAAGGTAATTCTCTGAATTCTAATAACGACACGTGAAATTGAGATTAAAAGAGAAGCAGGGAGAACATACAAAGTTGGTGTGGAGGTAAGAGTAGAGAATGTTAGATGGTTGGCCTGTTAATGCAAGATGATCAAGACTGCCAGGTGAAACAGATTGAGAGCTTGCCATGGGGAGTTACTATGAGAGTAGGGAGATGGTTTGGTATAGGCGGGTGTGTAGGAGAGGTATATACGGCGTAAATGGCTAAACCACTGAAAATGAGCGATATGAATGAAAAAGTAATTGAGACGTACCAGCCATAGTGAAAGATAGGAAGGCAAGGTAGGTTGCTGAGCACACCGCGGTCGTTACTATGCCCTCGTGACTTCCATAAATGGAACATCACCCTCAAGCAACGGTGCGAATCATTCTTTTATTTTTTTATTTCAGAGTGTAGTACTACTACGGTCGTTACTGTAAAATAATGTGGATGTGGTTATAACGACGGTTCTGTATTTTTATTGTTTTATTAGCGATATGTTTAAAAAGTTGTGACCTGTGACGGAATGTGATGTTGAGTCACAGAGGTCCTTGATCGATCCCGTCAGTGGCAGTCGCAGTACTTGTTTCGCAACAAGCAACAAGTGGTCAAGTAACGATATAGTCCACTGCAGACTTCTGTTCTGCTTTCATTATGAAGGGGCTCAAGAAATCTTTCGTTAGTTTATCTATTTATCGTCACTCGGTGTCTATCTTACCTTTTCATCACAGCTCAACAGGAAGAGTTCTCAAGATTCTTCTTCATCCAAGTCTAAAGATCAAAAATCTACAACTCCTTCCGCAGCAGCCCCTCCACCCCCCCCACCAAACACAGCCAAGCCACTTCCTCAGCCTGCTTCCAGTGGTCTGCCAGGCGCATCAGTCAACAACTCTAGCAATCACTCCCTCGCTTCACAAGGAGCTTCATCTTCTGCTCGTCCCGCTTCTTCTACTTCAATCGTTCCCTCCCCACCTGATCGCAGGTTTCCATCCACAGGGAACACAACTCCCATTCCCCCCATCGTTGTCGTTAGCTCAGACCCTACCTCTGACCTGGCACCCCGCTCAGGCCCATATAGTTCCCCAGAGCGCAGCACCATTGGATTAGATGGTAGTTCTACTCCTCCACGCGCCAACACCCTGAACCGTCTACGGTCGGGTCCACGCGATACTATCCCTATCGTCGGCAAGCCTCCACGCAAGCAGCGCAGCAGCCGCTTCGTTGTTACTGAAAAGGTCGACATCGAAAAATTGCCCCCTTTCTCAGGTAATTACGCGTTCCTTATAGCTACATGTCGCGTCACCTATTCATCACTTTATCCAGACACTCCCCTTACCGAGCGTTCTCTCTTATTTATCAAGAAGCTCAACCAGTGCCGCGTGTTATTTGACTTCAATGATGCGAGTGCGGAGCTCAAAGGTAAACAAATCAAGGCACAGACCTTGCACGAAATGCTCGAGTACATCACAACTCAGAGGAACGTCATCACTGAAAATATATACCCCGAGGTTGTCAACATGGTTCGTGTTTCATCCCCTCACCCAACATCTTCCACTCACCTCTGAGACTAGTTTGCTGTCAACCTCTTTCGATCGATACCCCCGCCCGTAAACCCCACGGGTGATGCTTTTGACCCCGAAGAAGACGAGCCTGTCTTGGAACTCGCCTGGCCTCATCTCCAGATTGTGTATGAATTTTTCCTCCGCTTCGTCGAGAGCCCAGATTTCAACACCAATCTCGCCAAACGATACATTGATCAACCCTTTGTGCTAAATCTCCTCGAGCTCTTTGACTCTGAAGACCCTCGGGAACGCGACTTCCTCAAGACTACCCTACATCGCATTTACGGTAAATTCCTTAACCTTCGGGCCTTTATCCGTCGGTCGATAAACAACGTCTTTTATCATTTCATATACGAAACCGAGAGACATAATGGCATCGCAGAGCTGCTGGAAATATTGGGCTCAATCATCAACGGCTTTGCCCTACCTCTTAAGGATGAGCACAAGACCTTCTTAACCCGGGTGCTCCTTCCCCTACATAAAGTCAAGAGTCTTTCGCTTTATCACCCACAGCTTGCGTATTGTGTCGTGCAATTCCTGGAGAAGGATCCAGCCCTGGCAGAGGAGGTCATGCTCGGACTGCTGAAGTTCTGGCCCAAGGTCAACTCTCCAAAAGAGGTCATGTTCCTGAACGAAGTCGAGGAAGTACTTGATGTCACCGATCCCTTGGAGTTCCAGAAGATTCAGGTCCCGCTCTTCCAGCAACTTGCGCGATGCATCAACAGCCAGCACTTCCAGGTCGCTGAGCGAGCCTTGCTATACTGGAACAACGAATATGTAGTCAATCTCATGAGCGATAATCTAGCTGTTCTCCTGCCAATCGTCTTTCCCGCATTGTATACAAATTCCAAGAGCCACTGGAACCGGTGCGTCTGCCGTTTCTAATTATAGACTGCTACTCACTTTCTCGTTAGGACTATTCATGGGATGGTGTATAATGCACTGAAATTGTTTATGGAGATCAACCCGGAGTTATTTGATGAAACGATGCAACAGTACAAGCAACGGAAGATCGAGTAAGTTCACTGACATTCTACGTTGGTTTGATATGAACCCAAGATAACCGCAGGGAGCAACAACATGCTGTGGAGCGATATGAGCAATGGCAAAAAGTCCGCGAGAAGGCAATACAGAACGCTGGCGGAAAGTTGCCTCCAGGATTTCAAGAGGTTGAACGTTTACCCCCACCGCCCCCGTCGCCTAGTGATGATTCGGATATCCTGGACTTATCAATGGAGCTGAATGCAGTGTCGCTTGATGGCGATATTCCTGGCGACCTTGACGAATCAGGTATCGAACGAGTGCCCATGGCTGACCCTGGGTTGGATGTGAGTGGCGTCTCGACCATCTACAATCTTGGTGCACCTGTTTACCACGTGGTTTCAGCGTGAGTTCCCCCAAGTCGGAGGTGATCATTCACCTGTTTCTCAGAGTCCTCATGTACGACGAAAGAGTGTCCTTCCTGGTGTGTGCCTTTTCATACCATCAAACCGCAGTTTAAGCTTATGCTTCGTGTCCAGTGGATCCGTCTGTAATTCGCGACCTGCAAGCCCATCGAAGCTTGGATGATACTCTTGGAATCGGGGGGCACCATACAAATGGGGCATAATTGCCGATCGCGTATTTTTCAATGTTCCCTCGTATGATCATGACTGCGAATTGACAAGATACTATCTGAGCTTCAGACCCTCATGACTGACGACATTTTCAATTCAATTCTGCGCTACCCCGTTTCTGCCTGTGTTA
Source organism: Suillus lakei (assembly GCA_016628065.1). Taxonomy (NCBI): domain Eukaryota; kingdom Fungi; phylum Basidiomycota; class Agaricomycetes; order Boletales; family Suillaceae; genus Suillus; species Suillus lakei. The sequence continues at coordinate 923,614 of JABBWA010000003.1, read as the reverse complement.
TACTTCTCGATCGACATCGGGGCTATCTTACTTCGTACACAGCGTGTCATTTTATGTTCTGATGAACAAGCCTGGAGCGTTTACAGCATTGTGTTATATGGTTCTCTGTCTGCGAAATTTCCTTTTTACCACTACCGTACGATACATATCCTCTAGAAGTATATTTTGGACATTATCGTGACCAACAACATATCACATTTGTCTCAAGGGTTCTGGAGGCTGCTTTCGCCGCCCAGAATGTTGATGTGAAGTTAGGGCGGTGAGGGGCGATGCTAGGAGAATGTTCCGAAATGGGTGTTATGTGGTTATGTAATCGATCTACGTCAGGAAAGAACCCTCTAGAATGCTGAAGGAACGTCCTAGAATGACGAAGAATATCTATCATATAAAAGATGTCAGTTCGAGTTGATTTCTCTTCACTGTTACCTTTTTCCTCAGTCTTATATAGGTGAGCTCGCAGAGCATAAACTTCCTCTAAACACATCCTTAATCCATTCAAGAATCTCTTAAAATGTCGCCAGCCAAAGCTATTGGTATCGACTTGGGCACCACCTACTCGTACGTTTGATTTTGGTTTGGAAAACCTTTCGGATCGCCGTGCTCATCTGAAATTATCAATATCTAGTTGTGTCGGTGTCTGGCAAAATGATCGTGTTGAGATCATCGCCAACGACCAGGGTAACCGTACTACCCCCTCATATGTCTCCTTTTCCGACAATGAACGGTTGATTGGTGATGCTGCCAAGAACCAGGTCGCCATGAACCCCCACAACACGTGAGTCTACACTCCGTACATTTCTCCCTTTCTCGCGCTAACGCGTCTTTGCAGCGTTTTCGATGCCAAGCGTCTCATCGGTCGCAAATTTGACGATGCTGAGGTCCAGTCGGACATCAAGCACTTCCCCTTCACCGTTTTCAACAAGGGCGGGAAACCTTACATCCGAGTAGAGTACAAGGGGGAGCAGAAGGAGTTTTCTCCTGAAGAAATCTCGTCGATGGTTCTTCTTAAGATGAAGGAAACCGCTGAGTCCTACTTGGGCTACAACATCAACGACGCTGTTGTCACCGTCCCTGCCTACTTCAACGACTCTCAGAGACAGGCTACGAAAGACGCTGGTACCATCTCGGGAATGAACGTTCTCCGTATCATTAACGAGCCCACGGCTGCTGCCATCGCTTACGGTCTTGACAAGAAAGTCATCGGTGAGCGTAACGTCCTCATTTTCGATCTCGGAGGAGGAACCTTCGATGTGTCCCTCTTGACCATCGAGGAGGGTATCTTCGAGGTGAAGGCCACCGCCGGTGACACTCACTTGGGTGGTGAGGACTTCGACAACCGTCTCGTCAACCACTTTGCGCAGGAATTCAAGCGCAAGCACAAGAAGGGTATGTTTAATTTACTTGCTTGCTAATTCCGGTGCTAATAACGTTGACACAGATCTCTCCTCTAACCCTCGTGCGCTCCGTCGTCTACGGACTGCTTGCGAGCGTGCCAAGCGTACCCTGTCGTCGGCAACTCAGACTTCCATCGAGATTGACTCCCTCTTCGAGGGTATCGACTTCTACACTTCCCTCACTCGTGCCCGTTTCGAGGAGCTGTGCGCGGACCTGTTCCGCAGCACGCTCGAGCCCGTCGAGAAGGTCCTCCGGGACTCCAAGATCGACAAGGCAAACGTCCACGAAATCGTCCTTGTCGGCGGTTCCACGCGTATCCCCCGTATCGTTAAGCTCGTGTCTGACTTCTTCAACGGCAAGGAGCCCAACAAGAGCATCAACCCTGACGAGGCCGTTGCTTACGGTGCTGCCGTTCAGGCTGCCATTCTTTCCGGTGACACCTCTGAGAAGACACAGGATCTCCTCCTTCTTGATGTCGCTCCTCTATCGCTCGGTATTGAAACCGCCGGTGGTGTCATGACCGCCCTCATTAAGCGCAACACCACCGTCCCCACCAAGAAGTCGGAGACCTTCTCGACGTACTCGGACAACCAGCCTGGTGTTTTGATCCAGGTGTACGAGGGTGAACGTGCACGCACGAAGGACAACAACTTGCTCGGCAAGTTCGAGCTTTCTGGTATCCCTCCCGCACCTCGTGGTGTTCCTCAGATCGAGGTCACCTTCGACATTGACGCCAACGGTATCCTGAACGTCTCAGCATCAGACAAGACTACCGGCAAATCAAATCGCATTACCATCACCAACGACAAGGGTCGTTTGTCTGCTGAGGAGATCGAGCGCATGGTCAACGAGGCTGAGAAATACAAGGGTATGTTTCTGCTCATCCACGATATTTGCAAACATAAAATTAATTTGCCTGTTTTATAGCTGAGGATGAGGCTGCCGCTGCTCGCATTCAAGCCAAGAACGGCCTTGAATCATACGCATACAACCTCCGCAATTCCATCACCGACGAGAAGCTTGCTGACAAGTTCGAGCCCGCTGACAAGTCAAAGCTCGAGAGCTCCGTGAACGAGACCATCTCGTGGCTGGATGCATCACAGGAAGCATCGAAGGAGGAGTACGAGGGCAAGCAGAAGGAGTTGGAGGCAATCGCCAACCCCATCATGCAAAAGCTTTACGGCGCTGCAGGTGGTGCTCCTGGTGGATTCCCCGGTGGTGCTCCTGGCGGCGCACCAGGTGGCTTCCCTGGTGCTGGCGAGGACGGTCCTTCGGTCGAGGAGGTCGACTAAAGCAGTCGTCTTGTCGTGTGTTTGTCCAGTGGTCTTGTTGCGCATTTTACGTCATATTTTCATCGCATTGCACAGTACGAGTGTCATGATCCAATAATGTCTCTACAGTTGTAAGCTACATTATCGCACTTCCTAGAATGAATTTCTCTTCCATCTCTGCATTTGTTGTGAAACGTTCCCTGAGACAAGATAAGTATAGATGAACTATTTGTGTCAGTCAGTAGTATGTCACTTTTATTCTTGTGTGTAAAGCTGGAATTCCTGCATCTGGAACGCTGAGTGTTCGCCATGGCACAACCACGCTCAAGAACAAGACCCCCTCAACACATGACGAGGTGCGTTGTATTGAAACATCAGGAAAAAATCAGCGCAAGACAGGTTCTTAGGAATGTCTACGATCAGCTCTTTCACCACGGGTCAAGTCTCTCCAAGCTCAGAGATGCGATCGCAGCAGGCCGCCTCCTCCAGTCTTCAGATGGTGGCATCGGTGTACCAGGCAGAAGTCTAGCATGGAAGGCAAGACGAACCCAGTGAATCGGACTGCCTCGCGCTTACACCGACTTCCTCCTCCTCTAGCTATTCCTCTTGAAGAACGTGCCGTTGGAACTTCCGCCTCACGAAATGCCAGTACCGCCACTGGAGGCTTTACGCGCCCATCGAAAGCAGTATTCGGAGCTGCTGCTGGAGAAGATGCGTGCACCAGATGGATCTTACGATGAGACTTTCGTTATACCGGGACTTACTATTCCGAGGAGGAACGCCAAGCTGCCGACGGACTTGGAGACGAACAACCCTCTTAGCTTACATGACGAGGTACGCAGCGCATTGTATGCACTCAAACATCGTACTGATGGTACACATTGAAGAACCCTTGGAGGGAATGGTTTGCGGCTGTAGATCTTAGGAAGACTATCCAGCAAGACGTTGAGCGGACGTGAGTTCCCTTCTTAAAGATGTACAGTTTATGGTAGATCTTCTTCCTGCAGTTTCCCTGATATAGGCTACTTTCGCGATGATGATGTACAGCAACAGCTCACCAATATCCTGTTCCTATACGCTGTCATGCATCCCGACATTGAATACCGGCAAGGCATGCATGAGCTACTTGCGCCCGTGTACTACGCTGTAGGTATGTGACCCAGCCACTGTTATGTCTTCCATGTGTCCGCAGTCTACGTCTCGTCTGCTTGGTCCGCTCATATCTCTGCTTTCAAAGCTAAAGAATAAACATCTTTGGCTATAGATTACGACTCTACTGCCGATGATGCTACATCACCGTCGGACGAATCCATCTTTCGGGAGATTTGCTCGCGGACGTGGATTGCAGCTGATTCGTGGGCACTTTTCTGTGCCATCATGGACGACATCTCCAAGTGGTACGAGTGGCGCGAACCGTCTTCCGTAGAAACGTCCTCTGCTCGTGGTCAAGTCAATTTTAAGCCATATATGTCACCGATTACCATGGCCTGCAACTTCATTCAAAATAGTCTTCTGAAATCTGTCGATCCCATTCTACACGGTGTGTTGCAGAGCTCAGGCATCGAGCCGCAGATCTATGGCTTGTGTGTAGTTTCATGTCTTCTCAGTCCTCTCAGGCTGATGTGATCGATCATCATATTGTTAGACGATGGCTTCGCTTGTTGTTCACGCGTGAACTGTCTATGGACGATGCGATGATCTTATGGGACGGGCTATTCGCGAGCCCAATCCCAATTTCTGAGCTCGCTCAGTGGATATGCGTAGCTATGCTTATACGGATACGAACCAAACGTGAGTATCAATACCCTCTTGAGTTGTATTCAGATACTAATCGTGCGTAGTGATCCCATCGGACTATAGCATGCAACTAACGTACCTATTGCGATACCCACCCTCTCAGGCGGAAGATGGAGCCCCGCATCACGCAATCCTCCTAATTCGTCAAGCATCGTCGCTGGAAATGTCCCGTACACCCTCCGCGGGCGCGATTGTGATGACTGAAAACCGCAACCTTCTAAATATTCCCCTGGAAGTACCGGATCCACCCGTCCAAATGAGGCGGAGGGCACGTCCTCCGATCTCCTCATCAGATTTTCAAGGAACATCCACTGGCCAAGGAGAGCATATGCGTCAATCGCCCTCATTCCAGATGGGGCTACCAGAACTGATTTCTCGGGGGCTTATGGATCGCGGGGAGAGCCTTGGGATCAACAAGACTGTAATGAATGCGGTATCTGAGCTAAGGGTAAGCCAAGACAACATGGAGTGTTTCTTTCTCCTGATTTGTGGCATCGTAGCGCAACCTCCCCGAATTGGCTGCATCTCTAGTTCGCACGCCGTCCACGGTATCGGCGCCGTATGCAGCGTATCCCTTGCTCGACGAACAGATGACAGATGACAGACACATTTCGGAGACCGAAAGTCGTATGGAAGCGGAACGTGCTGCAACAGAGCTGAGAGCGCAGAATAAACGCCTCGGTGAATCGATTGCTTGGATACTGAACGTTCTGCAGTCCAAGGAATTATCGGAAGCCAAAGATGAGGATGCTGAAAGTGCTTTGGTGCAGCAAAAGGAAGCTCTCGAGTCACTCGCTTATGTGAGGGACATCCTAGGCGGGGAGGTTAAGGAGATTGACGAACGCCGTCTGTGGGGGGCGGAAGAATACGATAAACGTTTGGAAGGCCAGAGCAAACAAGAGTCCAGGGAGGCGTCTGCCTCTCAACCAAGACAACGTTCTATGACGACCCCTACAAACGAGCACCCACCACCACCATTACAGCGGGATGTTCGGAATTTTTCTCCAAACACGTCCGGGACTCCCGTGTTTCTTCGGCCAACGACATCTACTCCATTACATTCTTCTTCGATGGCCTCCAGGGCGATTCCTATGGCATCGTCGACTCATAATCGCTCTCATTCATCGACTGGGGCGTTCCCCGTCAAGCCGATTACGATGCAACGTACACCCCTTCGCTTATCATCCAACAATCCCTTCCAACGCACACCTGATACAGGCGGGATCCCGCCTGCGGCAGTCAAGAGCGATCAAAGTCCGAAGGTCCGAAGTGAAGTGCAGCAGCACGATCCGCTGGGAGTTCTCCAGTAAACTGTTTGGCTGTGGTGGTTACAAGAGATGGCGATCGTTCTAATAGATATCTGTACAAGTGGGGCATGGATTAATGTATTTAGATTATGGCTTTAGTAGAGCTCATTGCGGAGGTTGTACGGGATTTGATTGGGCGACCAATGGTGGGAAGGCCATTAACCAACCGGCGCGTGATTTCCCATTGCAAGGCCTCCGGGTGTCAACAACTTTCCCGTAGCTCATCTGGGTCTCTCGTTTATTTTTCTTCCTCGCCGTCGACTACGACAGCATCCATGTTCAGGAAGTCGGTGTCCAAGGCGGTGCCCTCTCGGGCTCTGCTTCATCCTCAGCGCGCTTTTTCCACTTCACTCCCAGTCAGGAGAGTCGTTGCATCGAATCCAGTCAAGGCAGAGGAGGTCAAGGTATATCTCCCAGCTCCCATGTCGGTTTTTTCTATTGTTCTAACGATTTTCAAGTCCTGGTCTTCAGGCAAATACCCTCTCATCGAGCACGAGTACGATGCTATTGTCGTGTGAGTAGCGTTCTGGACCAATAATAAATTATCGGAGCTGAGTATGTGACCCTTCAGTGGTGCTGGTGGTGCTGGTCTTCGCGCTGCCTTCGGTCTTGCGGAAGCTGGCTTCAACACGGCCTTGCATCACCAAGTTATTCCCAACCCGGAGTCACACTGTCGCGGCACAGGTATGTCGCGTCATGTTCAGCAGCATCTGACACGCTCATATCACGTTCTCAAGGGCGGCATCAATGCTGCTCTCGGTGTAAGTGTGCTTTCGGGAGTTTATGCTCTTTTCACTGATGAGTGTGTAGAACATGACGGAAGACGACTGGCGATGGCACATGTACGATACGGTTCGTGTCTTTGATATGTTACGCTCCCGAGTTGTTTAGTTGAGTTGAATTTCCACAGGTTAAAGGCTCTGACTGGCTCGGTGACCAGGATGCAATTCATTATATGTGCCGCGAGGCTCCCAGATCCGTTATTGAGGTTGGGTTAGACCTTACCATCTTTTCTTTGGCTTATCACCTTTTCTAGCTTGAACATTATGGTGTTCCATTCTCCCGTACCAAGGATGGAAAGATTTACCAGCGTGCCTTTGGTGGTCAGTCTTTGAAGTATGGCAAAGGCGGTCAAGCATATCGTTGTGCTGCTGCTGCTGATCGTACCGGTCACGCTCTCCTCCACACCCTTTACGGCCAGTCGCTCCGACACAACACGAATTTCTTCATCGAATACTTTGCTCTGGACCTGATTATGCAGGATGGCGAGTGTGTTGGAGTCATTGCGCTCAACATGGAGGACGGTACACTCCACCGCTTCAGGGCACACAAAACGGTCCTCGCAACCGGCGGTTACGGTCGTGCCTATTTCAGCTGTACGAGTGCGCACACTTGTTCGGGTGATGGTAATGCAATGGTTGCTCGAGCTGGCCTTCCTCTGCAGGATCTAGAGTTCGTTCAGTTCCACCCAACTGGTATCTACGGCGCCGGCTGCCTTATCACTGAAGGTGAGTGTCATTACTGTAACGTATCTGCCTCGTGGCTGACTGTGCATCAGGTTCTCGTGGTGAAGGAGGTTACCTCTTGAACTCTGAGGGTGAGCGTTTCATGGAGCGTTATGCACCCACGGCCAAGGATCTTGCTTCCCGTGATGTCGTGTCTCGTTCGATGACGATTGAGATCCGTGAAGGCCGTGGTGTTGGGCCTGAGAAGGACCACTTATACCTTCAGCTCAGCCATTTGCCCCCTGAAGTTCTCCACGAGAGGTTGCCCGGTATCTCCGAGACTGCTGCTATCTTCTCTGGAGTTGATGTCACTAAGGAGCCTATCCCAGTGCTACCTACTGTCCATTACAACAGTTAGTACCTCTACTATACTGACTTCTGGACTGTAGCTGACCTCCCGATAGTGGGTGGTATTCCCACCAAATACACTGGCGAGGTGCTAACTGTTGACGAGGTGAGCTTGCGCTAGTTGCACTCGTCGCACTGCGCTCATAAGCCGTGGTCAGAATGGCAAGGACAAAATTGTCCCTGGTCTATATGCAGCTGGTGAGGCTGCGTGCGTGTCCGTTCACGGCGCGAACCGTCTTGGTGCAAACTCCCTCCTGGATCTCGTCGTCTTCGGTCGCGCGTGCGCTCATCACATCGCGGAGACCTTGACTCCCGGAAAGGTTCACAAGGCTATTCCTGAAGAAGCTGGCCTCGAGAGCGTGGAGTTCCTAGACCAGATTAGAAATGCAGATGGCCCAAAGCCTACTGCTGATATAAGGCTGGAGATGCAAAAAGCTATGCAAACTGATGCTGCTGTCTTCCGGTGCGTTCCACCACCTTCGTGCGAACAAAAGGGATGCTGACGATTCTCGCAGCACACAACAGACACTCGACGAAGGTGTTCAGAAGATCCATCAGATATACAAATCGTTTGACAATGTTGGCATCAAGGATAGGAGCATGATCTGGAACTCGTACGACTTTGTCTTTATATGATGTTGAATCCTCACTCACGCCATTATCTTAGTGATCTCGTTGAGACTCTTGAACTCCGCAACCTCCTACAGTGTGCAGTTCAAACTATCACGGCCGCTGCTGCTCGTAAGGAGTCCCGAGGTGCTCACGCTCGCGAGGACTACCCTGAGGTCGGTATTTGCATAACGCCTTTCGGTGAATTTGTCTAAATTATTTGTAGCGTGACGACGACCACTGGATGAAGCACACCCTCACAGTGCAGCCCAGTGTCAACTCGCCCGAGGTCACTCTCAAGTACCGCGGTGTCATTGGCGAGACTCTCGATGAAAATGAATGCAAGGCAGTCCCGCCATTCAAGCGCACATACTGAGCGGATTGTTGTTGGATAGATTACATCTTTTTAACGGGTCAAAATTGCTGTCTACTGTATGCGCGAAAAAGAAATCTATGTATTTTGACAAAAATGGTAAAAATATTTGAGATAATGTACATATCACGTTCCCATCAAGTTCCCATGGTTGTTGTTTGACCACCATGTCAAGCAGAGCAGGCGGTCTGTACGGCGGCATTCAATTCTCTACTGGCGCAACTTTTAGCCTTTCTTCATCATCTACATCTGCTTCGCCCGCAACACCAACACCTGCAATCAGGGTAGAGAAAGTCGAAACTCCTGCAGCTCTAGAGGCTGTTTCAGCACCAGCATCAAGCAATACAAGCAACGATGGAACCAAGACAGAGGATGGAAGTATTGGAGGAACAGAATCTGGGTCTGTAGGAAAGCTCTCAGCCGGTATCTCCCCCTCCTCTGCACATCGAGTCTAGAAGCAAAATATTGACCGTTGCAATCATCATGCTACTCCTCCGAACTCGCACAGGGTGGTCCGCTGCGCTTGCGTTCGCCCCCGTCCGCCGTGCACCAGCAAAACCCAAACCTGCTGTAATTCGCCTTCCCATGGGTGCCAAGGCCCTATCCACTCCTGCAATTTCCGCTGCCACGCCAGCTTCGGGCCTTTCCGCAACAGCCGTTGTCTTCGCACCGCCAGAACTGGTAACTACGGATCAACAAGAAGAAGTCAAGGACGATACCGCCCAGAAGGACTCTGCATGGCGCAAAAAGGAAGGCTGGGGCAAGAAAGTCAAACCTCCATCCATGATACTCGATGAAGATATCAATGGCTTCAAGGCTCAGCATAAACGCAGGGTCGGCGGAGGGGGCGGTGGAAGGAAGGGTAGGAAGGTATGTTTTCTTTACCTAATATGGTGTCTTCGTTGATCTTTCATATGTAGCATAAGAATGCCCCAGTTGTGGCGGTATGGGATCCGTTGGAGCCTTACGACACTCTCAAGCCAAATGACTACAACGAATATAAAATATGGAAGCAACGTGACCGCGTTGAGCGGGCATCCGAACGTGCGGCTGAAAGGAAGCGTGCTCGTGAGGCTCTCGACAGGGGAAGTGATCACACAGGTAGCGACAGCGAAGGCGAACGCCCAAAAAAGAGTGGTGTGCAAACTAATTCTCGATGTGTGGCGAGGCTTAACTTTCGGTTTCAGGGAGATTTGACAATGGGTCTTTCGACCACTGGTCTCGTGCGGATGACGAACGTCCCCGTGGGCTTGGTGCCTCCGATACCCCCGCTGTTCATGTGGATCGCAATATGTCAGGGGAAGAGGCCTTTCAGCGGCGACTTGCAATGTCTGCTGGTGCTACCGTTCGAGTGCCATCACCGACCCCTGTACCTGTCGATCATAATTTGTCAGGTGAGGACGCCTATCAGCGCCGCCTTGCCATGGCCTCGGGAGGTAACCGCCCGCTCGCGTTCTCTGCATCCGCTTCCCCTCGTCAGCCATCACCGGGCGGTGCCGATGATGAGGACAGCATCCCTGGACTGTCATCGATTACTCAGCCGTCTATTTCTCAAAACCGTGATGAGACAGGGGAAGAGGTGTATCTACGTCGCCTAGCAATGTCATCGAAGCTCCGTCCTACAGCTTCGCCCTTTGAGCCATCAAGCCAACCACCTGCTCCTGTAATGCAGCCGGCCCAACCGGTGACACCCGTGCCTCCGCCGCCTTCTCCCCCTCCGTTGGCATACAACCCTTTTGCACCGCCCGCGAATATTCCGCCACCGCCGCCTCCCTCATCATCTCAAATACCAGTTGCACTTGAAGACAAGGTCAAGGCCGCTGCAAGTATCGCAGCACGCCTTAGTGCGCTTGCCGCGACTGCAGGTGGATCGGGACCAGGATCAAGTTTACCTGGTCCACCATCGCAAGAGGATGCTCAAGCACGGTACGCTTGATTACACCCATCATTGAATATGTCTGACAATCATATTAGTCCTGATCCACAGGGTTTTGCAGCTCGTTTGATGGCTAAGTGGGGGCACAAGGAAGGTCAAGGTCTAGGTGCCGATGGGAGCGGTATTGTAAACGCTCTCACAGTCGAGCAAGTCGCTGCTCAAGGCAAAGGCAAGAAGGGTCAAAGTCAACCGCAGAGCCAAGGCAAAGTCAAACCAGCTATGGGCTCAAAGATGGGTCGGATCATCAATGATAATGAAGACGCAAAGGGCCGCGAAGACCGTTTAAGGTTTGGGGAGTCCAGTCGAGTGGTAGTGCTAACCAATATGGTTGGACCGGAAGATGTGGACGATGGCGATCTGAGAGATGAAATTGGTCAGTCCCAGACACTTCGTTTGTCAGATTTTAACTGAATTCCTTCAGGTGAGGAATGTTCGAAGAATGGAACCGTCGAGCGAGTTATTGTACATCTGACTCAACCTCCGCCGGCGGACCCAGAGGAATCTGTCCGTATATTCGTATTGTTTGCGGGCCCCTCTGGTGCGTGGAAGACCGTGAGGGAGTTGGATGGCAGGTACTTTGGAGGGAGGGCTGTGCGGGCAAGATACTTTTCGGAAGCTGCTTTCTCTCGGCATGATTTAGACATTCCAGTCGCCTAGTTGGATTGGTACGATTGGTCGATGTTTGGTTTATTTAAAATATTCGCAACTTGCTCTGATGATCTGATAAGTATCTCGCCGCCGCATGCGTACTACCGGAAGCCAGGAAGTCCTTTTGTCAACTTCCAAAAAGTATATTCTTGAGTCCATATGTTACCACAACTGGTCCAACACGCTTCATTCTATTTCATCTTTCTGGACACAAGCTCACCTCACTGGGCATGCGAGAGAGAGCCCAGAAGTAAGGAGATCAATGGCAAGCTCAATGACGGAGATCAAGTATACATGTGCAAGTGAAAGGTTTTCTTGAAGGAATTTTGATTCCTCTTACGAGGGTTGCAACTTGCTAGCATCCGCAGAAAACAAATACAACGCGCTCTACGGCTCCCAAAGTACTGCTTCTTTATTCTCTTGTCACTGTAGCATCAGCAACGAATGAAACTCGTATTTTCCGACGACTGGGTCCGCCACGCGACCATAACAAACGCCAATGGGCAAGTCATGTACAAAGTGACCACTCCCTTCAAGTCGCTCTGGTCACCGCGTACTTCAACTGTTTGGAAGGCGATGCGAAATAACGCATGCTTGCCCACAGGTTGTAAGGACGACGAAGCGCTCGAACGACGCATGGAGGATAGTGGCTTTTTTCGCCTGGGCGAAATTGAATGGCACTGCTTGACACCTTCGCGTTTGCGGTGGTTCGGGGGCGCAGGAGGAAGTGGGTTCAGTGTAGGTGAGGTTGAGGCAAACAAGGCCGTTCCCGCACGAGGTATCTTCAAACGGTACAAAAGATGACCTCGATTCTTCAAATAAGACATGCACTCACCGAACACTTCCATAGCAAACGCTTCTTCATGGCTCCTGACGGATATATGTATCACTGGAACCTGGGGATGATGGAAAGCACGGTATGATAGTCCATTCCATCGCAGGATGTTACTGAAGGCGTATTTCAGCTCTTTCGTAGTAACCTTGATCGTTCGCAGACAGCTGTCGCAAAATATTATCGACGAACCAACTTCTTCTTTTCAATCGATAACCCGAAGAAGGGTTATTTAGAGATAACTCTCCCTCCTTCACGCGACATCATCTGCAAGACGAATTGGGACGTCCTCGGTTGGTCTGAAGGATGGACTGATTCTCGCATGGAAAAGGAGGCGTTGTATGAAGCACAGCAGCCTAACTCGAGAGTCAGCTGTAGATGCCAGTATGCTTGATCTGATAGTCTTCACCTACATATACGCTGAAAAACTTAGGAAGGACAGGGAACACCGGATTGAGAGGAAGGATCTAGTGATGCGGTGGAAAAGCGGTTAATGAACTAAGTCGTTGTGACATGCATTGAAATTCTGTAACATTAGAAGGGTAGATTGGTTTTGTCTAAATTTAAAGGCATACAATGAGCTTGAGCAATGGTCAGCGCGTTGGTAAACTACCACCCGGCAGTTGAGCCTTCAAAATATTTCCGCCGCGCATCACGGCTTAGTATATGGACTGCAAATTTGCCTGCATCAATCATAGCCCATCCATTGAGCATTCTCCGCTTAGAATTGGGCGGAAGGGGCAGTGGTGGGTCCACAGACAACAGCTGAACAGCAATATTCAGTTACTGCGAGGTAAAAGGGCTAAACAGACTCACAGTCTTTCGCACTTGGCGTACGACAGCTTCTATCGATCCTCGGTTTTCGGTGCCCTCTTTCACCTTGCGAAACAGTAGTTAGCAAGATAGACGGAGGACGTCAATAGGGTACACACTTGAGCAGTGACCACCCAGTCCCATATACCTCCAGGCTCTTCAACAAGACCTTCACCAGAGTATGTGCGACCGCGTTTCCGGCGGCCCTTGGGTAATGTTCGAGGTAATGGAGGACCAGGAAGAGCGGCGACAGGCCGTTCGACACTCAAAGTCGACGGCTCGAGCAAAGGGGATTTACTGAGCTGCAAAAATAGTTGCCTTATCCCGGGGGAGATGTTTTCGGGAAGCTCGTGGGTTTTTGGAGCAAGGTGAGGAGGAGTGTGCCTAGTTATTGATTGGACTGGACCTTCAGTATCAATGAACCATGGCGTGGAAGGAGGTGTTGCCCCGGTGATGCTCCTGGAAGTGAATCCAAGACGCGATGGACCTGGACCTGCAACCACACGACGAAGAGTTTGCATACTTGCAAAATTGTGACCAACTGACAAGGATGTTGTGTCGGACTTCGCCGAGTTGTATTTGGGGCTACCAACCGTGGTATCTTACTAGTTGTCGGCAACGTCGACTTATAACCAGTTGCGGTGCAGTTTCCTTTGTTCTGATTGATCATTGGGTTGTCCAATTCATCCATTGGATGTACTGATTGTATGAACCATGGACCGCAGGTGCCATGCAAGTACAAACGAAGATCCTATCCCTTCTTCAAGATGTGGAAGCGCGTTGTCGACCAGCATTCTGCTTAGAGCGCTGTGGAAGACCTTACCTCATGGCTTCGGTGGGCGACACGAGTCTGAGATATGTACCAACACTTGGGGATAAACTATCACTAATTATTCTTTTTAAAACGTTGCCTCTTTAGTACAGCTCCTCGCGTTGTAGTCATTGTGAACAATATGCACGCTGCGTTCCTACTATCCAGCGGTCTGTTTTATGCCATCCTAGTGCCGGTGAACGCTTGAGCTGCGGTGAGGGTGGCACCAGTGGTGTTTGAATTCTTGATTGAGCATATAACCAAGGCAAAAGTTGACGTTGACGGGCCTGCATTCACGTAGTCTTGACTTCCAGGCATCGCATATGTTGATCTTGCTCCGCAAGGTAACAATTTGCAAACCAGCTTACATTATCCGTTGGAATCGGTTTATACCATATGTCAGCGCTACGAGGCGCTACGTGGCTCAAGGAACTTTCTTCCTGTGCTGACGGACTCGTTGAATCTCACTGTTTCTTACATCCTGCTCGAAGATGCCCACTTCCGAGTCAACTCAACTCAGAAGTCTGACCGTCAGTGACAACGTGTCCTACTATTACTCTGATAGTGGTGACGTCCCTGGAAGCACATATACAACCTTGGTCTTTGTCCCTGGCATGAGTTTTAATGGAGGTGTGATTCATATAGTGCTCCGTAATGTTCCGCTGACTTATTCCTTATGCAGGTGTTTTCAAGAAGCTTTGTCCTCTAGCTGCTGGGCACTGTCTCCGCATAGTTGGCCTATACAGGCGTGATTATAATCCCACCACCAGCTTCCGTGATGCAGAGTTGGCTGGTCTTGTATCCGGTACGGTGGAGGGACAGGAAGGCTTCCTTCGCAGCCAAGCGGTCGATATCGCTACTTTCCTTGTTATGTTTGCCCGTGAACAACATATTCCCCTTGCGGAAGGCACCAGCGGTGGAATTGCGCTGGTGGGGTGGTCCTTAGGATCATTGCACACTCATGCTGTTGTGGCGTATCTTGACGCCTTGCCATCTAACATTTTGTCTGACCTTGGCAAGTATGTCCATACTATGGTTTCTCATGGTAGGCCATTTTATCTTCCAGCACATTCGGAATGTTGAACAGTGCCACAGACGTGAGTGGGGTTTTCATTGGTATACCCAGGCCCCCAGGTTACAGTATGGACCTGTGGTTCGAGACCGATGTTGAGAAGAGGTTCAATCTTTTCTGTGAATGGTCAATGGCGCACTACCCACACAAGAATGTCACCTCAGGAAGCATTGACGACCTCGAGTTCTACAAATTCTCAGACAAACCTCACTCCATGCACGAGCTATCTCCTGAGGAGCTTGCAGAGTTCACGTCTGCCAAAAATTTCGGTGGTTCCGACACACTTCTCCTCCGTATTCAACCAGATGTATTCAAGGCCATGACAAGACGTGCAATATTCAATATGACCTTGGCAGAGAAGTTCCTCCCCAACCTACATGTCAGATACATGTGTGGTGGAGAGAGTCATGGTGCTTTGGTCTGGGTATCACATGAACTAAGGAAGTGTTGGACTGACCCCAAGCCATTCTATGGGCCTGATGCCGAAAAGGCACGAGACGTGAAGTTCAAATTCCAGACTGAGGGAAACCACTTCGTTTTTTGGGACGAACCAGAGGTAGCCCTTGAACAATACGTTGCTACCATTAACCTTTAGAAATAGTGACCCCACTTATTAGCTGCAAATATTCAATTGTTCTTGACGATCACATAACGGTGTACATCATTCTAACTAGGGGTTGGCATTGCCGACTTAGACCTTGCTCCGCGGTTGACACTTGAATTCTGCTGCGACCAAATCCACAGCGATAAAGGTACAAATAATTATAGATCGATGATCACCTTCATCTCCGAAGCTTTATGGCGGATGTGTCTGTATTAGGCCAATTTAAATGCAGACTTAGGATTCGCCAATGGCACATTGACAGCTCTGACAGTTTCCAGGCCAAACGTTGGTCATGTCAAAAGTTCAAACCAACATCATGATCACTGCAAATCTCTTTTTCATCTCAGGCTGAGATTATGTGCGATAGGCGTATAGAATGAGATCTCAAAGGGTATGCTGCGTCCGAACAGCATGTGCTCATTGATCATAGACACAGTATCCCACACATACCCGGCGCCTTCTGGGAGTAGTGGCAGTGGCACAAGTCTCGTTTGGACAGGGTATGGCAAGGCCGTCGTGGGCGTCAGATGGTGGAACAGGGTCATTTTCACGAGTGGCAAAAGGCTCTGAGGGAACATTGTTCGAGTGCCTTGCGTGTTGACTAAAATCATAAACACGCAGATACTGCAAGCCCGCCTCATTGCAGGGCGGAAGAACTTCAAGTGCCTTGTACCGCAAGTAGTCACAGTTGCACAAGTACTCGTGGTTGCACACTGTAAGATCTTCCACAGTCGAAGAATTCCTGCTTCATCGGGAGATAAAACTATATGCGCTCCCCTTGGTCCCCATTCGGTCCAAGGCACCTACGAGCTGGTGTGGCAACTTTGTCCCTGCCAGATAGATTTATCTCCAGGTGGTCGACATGGGGATGTAGAATGCACAACGGATGCCGTAAGGATCCGCAATGTCACTTACACGGCCACCATTGCGTATGTAGGTCCAGAAGTAATCCGTTTCTGGTGGTCGCACACTCGAAGGCTGCTTTGGAACTAATATCGTTCCGAGTGAAGTGCCTAATTCTCGGTCTTCTGAAAACCCGTCGTACTGGGGCGATCTGGCGCAGGGTCCTCGGTGGAGTTCCAGGGTCGTGGCTCAGTGGCCGGAGTCCTGGCTCATAGGTAGTCGCTGCTGCACGGTCCTCGGTAGATAGAGCCGTCGTCTCCCGCTATATAGGTTTGGCCTGGGTTTCCCTTGCAGTCCGTGCCCGGTCCACCGTGGAAAGAGGATGGGGTCTCTTCAGGATACGTTAGCGTGGTATCGCGGAGAAATCGGAGGGGTGTTGTTCCTTCGCCCTCTTTATAGTGGATGAGGGGACACTCCAACTCGAGGAGGGCGAGTCGGCGAGCGATGCTAAAAACAACGAGACTTGTCCGCAGACACGTACTGGAACTGGCCGGACTCTCAAGGCCCTCAACCATCTTTGCAATCAGCAACAGATCTTCAGTAAGAAATATGGCATTCTCGATTTGACGAAAATCCTGATAGCCCAGTCAGTTCATGCGAAATGAGCTAGGTCATTAACTACGCTACCATAAGTTCTTCTCTTGATCTCCAATTCCATACAATGACGCCAAAGTCCTGCTCACAAACGAGGAGGTGCGAACCATTCATTCGATGTGGCCCACTGGGGTCTAACCAGTTGCGCTTACACACTAGCTCCGCGCCAGCCTTGGGATGGACTTGCCCGTTTTGTAAACGCTGCAATTGTATTCAGCATTTCTGAACCGGCAATATCTTGGCATATCTGGTTCCTCAAAATGATTATGTGCGTCACGAGTTCATTCCAATAACTTACATCAGAGTAGATTGTTCTGTAATGACAGGGACTACTAATAAGTCTTGGGCAATGTCCAGCGCGATATGGTGTCGTGCATTTTGAATCGTCCAAGAGGGTTTCTGTCCCTACTTTTGATGAGAGAGAACTTTTGTGAACATATGTTGGTCGTCTGGAAGCCTCCCCCAGAGAAGATTTGGGTTTTCATTGCCAGGCAGCTTCACTGGGGAGCAGAGGTGATATATCGACCACCACCGGCTCCAGCCAGGTGCAAATGTGATTTTGAAGCATGGGGTGACGCTGAGACGCTGTGGTTTCGGCGGGAACAGCGTTTTCTCTCATACCAGCCGCTTCCAGAACAACGTGGTATGCAAGCTGATGAACAGACTGGATGACACAGTGAAAGCAATCTGATACCTGAAGAAGAAAATTTGTCAATACAATATAATTTCCGTTGAAGCGAGACCTACACTTTCGCATGCCACGAGAGTCGCTTCGTCTGATACGTCGAGAATCTCAACGGAAATGTCATCAGGGAGACCTTGCAAGGTCAACCTAGGACTCGTCGCCGAGCTTGCTATAGGCTCGCAGGTTGTAAATAGCCAGATATAACGCGGCAGCGAAGGTAGATGCCTGCGGGCAGATGGAAGGCGAACTTAGATAAGATCAGGGCGCGAGGCAATACCGGTTTAAAGCACTTGTCCAGACCCAACGTTAACAGGAACTGACTCGTGGCCACTTGAGATGATTGGGTGGACATAGAACATTCCGATTTTAGCTTGGCTTGTTCCTTTTCTTCGTCAACTATACATAAATCATGAAATCCAAAGATCATATCGGTGTTGTACGTACGATATTATGGGAAGGAGACAACCAGATCCTCTCTCCTATGTACATCGTAGCGGGTGAGAAAAACGTCATCCACGTAAGATAAGATAGCATCTCTCTGAGGGGGTTGAGCATCTTTGGCGCCATCAGGATCTTCCAAAACAAACATCACGAAAGCTCTGAGAAACACAGAACAAGAACAAGCAACACAATAACGCACACTATAATCACCCCGCCCTGGTGATAAAATACCAATACCCCACCACAGGCCTTACGCTATCCCGCATCCCATTCCTAAACAGTTCCGATTTATCATTCGAACAGATCTGGGCGCCCACTGCGCCCGCGACGATCACCGTATCGAACAATTTCCCATTATCATCCAGTTTCACATCGAGATGAGCGTACCCGCACGGCACGCATTCATCATCGATCATCGGGTATGGCATCCCGTCGAGCACCAAAAAAGGGCGCCACGCCCCGCGGATGGTGTACATCGCGGCAAACTGGGCTGCACTCAGCGCCCGTGGATCCGCAGGACGAAGCAGCTTCTTTGGCGCGTCTTCCCGCGTGCGTTCAGCATTTAGCGGGGGACCCTGCCATACGCCTTGCTCGTTGAACACGCAAAATGCGGTGATCCAGCCAGAGAGGTAGGTCGGCCCAGTCCCGCCTCCCTCGTAGTGCGCGACTTTGGACCAGAAATCGAGGTTTTGGGGGCTGGACGGCGCGTCGAAGGCGGCTACGAATCGAGAGATGATGGGGTGTAGGAGGTGATACCATGCTATTGTTTCTATGCTGTATAGTTTTAGCCGCTCCAGTCGCTCAAGGATTACCTCCCAGTCATGTCTCTCCCCGAGGAGCGTCACAAGCGGTATCCCACAACGCAGTACAAACTTGTAGCGGAAATACTCTTTCATCGTCGCCATCATGGCCATCGCATACACTGTCCGGTCTACATCCGTGGTCGTTGAAAATTGAGGCATAATCCAGTCCCTCAGCATCGGGTCCACTACGCGCGTGTGCATAAGCTCCAACATCTGGCGCGCCATGAGTGCAAAATCCGCCGTATGACGAGTTCCATCACCAACGATGATAAGATCTTCCTTGCCCTCGTGCACGCGGAGCTGCTCGGCATTTGCGTTCACGAAGAAGCTGAATTGGATGAGGATCGCGGTCCAGACGTCGTCTGGGCGGAGGATGAGTGCGCGATGATTATTGTACGCCTCAAGCACGGTATGCACAAATCCGTTTGGCTTTGGCATGATATCACGCACCAGACTGAGATCAGCGGGGAGGGACGTGCGAAGGAGGTGGAGACAACGGGTGCATTGTTCAGGGGAGATCTTTTCGAGGACGGTGAGGTAGGGATTTTGGTGTAGAGGGATCTGGAGGCGGTAGTCTTCTGTGAAAGACTCGGCGGGGTGTGGGGCGGGGCAGAATGAAGTCACGCCAGGAGGAAATTGTCGAGTCTAAGAACAGGTCTGGTGCTCGGTATAATTCAGCATTGGGAATGAGACGAACATACCGTGGAGAGTAGGGACAGAAACTCAAATGAAGCCCCAGAACTAGCTGTGGATGATATCGGGAAGAACTCATGTGGAGACGTGAGGTGTGTAGGGGATGCAGTTGGGATGGCCCTGCGAGGCCGTTTCTGAAGCTTCGAGGTGGAACGCGACCTGACGACTGAGCCCGCAACACTCTCTGTAGGAGCGGTAGCCGTGAAGATAGCAGATACAGCTTCCTCCTTGAACTTGCTACCTTTGGAGAGAGGTCTGATCGGAGAAAGTGGTGGAGGGGGTGTTGAAGGTCGGTCGGTGTCCCTCGATCTCGAGAAGACACGCCCAAGTGATAATTTTCGAACCATGAACTTAAGGGAGCGCTGCGTGTGCGAACAAAGTCGATTCGAGAAGGATTGGGCATCGAGGAAGGGGCACTGCACATCTCGCGCCTATTTTTGAGTACAAAAATGGGTTTGGACCACGAGATAGAAGTCAAAGATGTTCAGCTGACTTTGGAGGATTAGGTTAACAAGGCAGCTGATGATCCCTTTCACGGAAGGATCATCGCAACAGGCCTTCAGATTGATGAACGAGCTTTTCTATGACCGTGTTGGCCCGAAACGCTTTGCAGGTATCAGATCAGCTTGTGCGGCTAATAGTCTATATATGAGTTGAAGGAAGTATACCAAATGCCATCATAGTGGATTGAGGCTCGCATACGTAGTTGGCTAACAGATCCAGCCATCCAGAGGACGTCCGAGTCGTACACTTCCGATGAATCTTCATGAAGACTTCAAGAGAAAAGTTTATGTAAACGGGCGGGCCGCGGCCACTGTGATATCGACGTCGACATAGAGTCACGTGGCAAACTTCGAGGCAAGGTTGTCTCTCGAAAATGGTTTGGCTCCATATATATATATATACTAGTATTGATATTGCCGCCAGGTGAGGTTTCTTCCAGCAGCCAAACTGCCTTCTAGCATTGCGGCAACTTTGGGGGTCATCAAATGTTACAGTTCATGACGCGTAAACGGTAGTATGTGCGTCAATTATCTCCCAGTGTCTACTGTGCAAACGTGATTGAGTCAGACTCACATTGACAAGTACTACCTCCTGATCCTTGTGATCGGTTCTCACGTACTCCGGTTCAATCTCCAGTCTTTCCTTCCATCTTGCTAAAGTATCATGACCCTCTGTCTTAACAGTACGCAATGTATCCTCGCTCATTTATTTCAGAGGTAGCGGACATGCCCGATACCAAAGCGTAGCACGAGCCTCCAATCGCATAGAGCTCAACCTTGTCAGCCAGTGGACACAGCGATCATTTGTTTCAAGGATGTACTACTTACCGCCTCATAAGGTCCATTGCTGTAAATTTATCGATCATCCATACTACCCTGCAGGTGAAGCCCCTCACGACCTCGGTTCGGGAGAGTTCTGAAAAGAGGATGGATTTGATGGATAAGGAGTTGGAAGTGTTCAAGGAGAAGTTGGCGGAGATGGCTGAGTCAAAAGAAAAAGAGGTCGAGAGTGAACGAGAAACATGCCTCAGAAGAGTCGAAGCATACACTCGCCTCGGTGATAGTATGGTTCCCCTTCTATCTTACATAAACTTACAGTTCCGAACTTTCTTTGCAGTGCTCCATGATATATGGTTTCGCGCGCTGCCAGATGACCTCGCGGAACAGCTGATGACTGGTCCGTCAATTGATCGTAAGCTTCTTTTTCGGCATTATCCAATTCACTGATCTTCCTTACCACTGGCAGTTCCACGTGCATTCAGTAATTGGTAGATATCATGGAATCAAAGAGAACCCGCCTATCATCCTTTGCCCGAATCCCTCCGCCGTGGAAAGCCACTTGTTCTCCATGACCTGACATGGAAGTTCCGCCTCGTTGAAGAGAATGGGGAAGAAACTCAACTGGGAGCTGCAATCTGCTGCGCATGGTATATGGTCTCTCCAGTTGACAGAGAAATGATGCTCTTCTGCTGGACAGTTAGGCGTCAGTTTTACCCGATCGACGACAATCGCCCTCAGTCTTATCTCCGATCTAGTCGACTGACCGCCTAATGTCTCAGGTATCTAGCTAGGCTGTTGATTTCTCCTAGAGCTATTTTCCATGTTACTGTATGTCCGCATTGTTATCTACCTATGATAGAAGTCAATCCAGGCGCTTGATTGATAGAGTAAACTAACAATCAAATTCGCGGTAATGGTAATGGCCAGAATTTACATTTGACGGACGATCAAATCTGACGACTGGCGAGCGGGAAGTCATTTGATTTAGTACACTCGGAAGGTATATGAAGGAACAGGTACCTGTTGTGAAGAATTAGAAGGTTAGAAGGCGTCGGACTGTCGAACGCTGCAAGCCAAGAAGCATAAGAACAGCAAGTACACGCACCTGTATAGACTGACAGCTCGCCCATTTGTTTCGCAGAATTTAGAACCATCTACTATCAATGTCACAAATCATCTTGTGATTTTGGAGTTTGCGGGGTGGCGGTGGCTAGAGCGTGGATGGGTCCGAATCGTCCGATTTGACCATACCAGAATTTGCGAAGGATCACCGCCGGGATGAAAACTTGCAAATATAGGTGATATTGGCAGAAGCTTGTTTGACGGGAAGACGGGTGCTTTCAATATATCCGCAGCAGTATAAGGTGAAGGGGGCCCGGGGGATGGATAACGTCTGAGGGTATGGCCTGATAGACGCCTGCATCAGCACTCCACTATCTCCCACAGCCGATCCAATCTACTCCAGAAATAAATCTTTGGCTAAACTCATAGCCTGCACCTCCGTGAGGCTGAGCGAGATGATGTAGATGTCCGATGTCCCATTGATTCCTGATATCAGAGGATACTAGTACATAATAAGTATCAGTAGAGCGACCAAGCAACTATGATAGGGGGATACTAATTCACCGGCTACTACTAATGTCATCGTCATAAGGTCTATTCTGGCGAGTTGATTAATCGACTCCAATCAACCCTAGACTGGCAGGTGGAGTCTTCAAACAAGAACCGTCTGAATCTACCGCCCTGTTTAGTGTGTCAGCGTCACGTCTTATCAAGAGAGATTCGAAGAGAAGCAGTCAATGACAGAAGCTCTTGTGGAGAGGTTGGACTGGAAATTGGTAATTGTGAGTCACTTACTCGACTGGAGAAGATATCGGATAGATTGATAAGATAAGTTCTCGAGGGAGCGGAGCAGTGATATCAGTGGAAGAGAATATTAAACATCCTGAATGATCGAAAGTTGAGACTGTTGATCCTGCAGCAATATTGACCATGACGTCGGGACTTCAACTTGAATATCTTGACCGCTGGTCATTGATCATCTGTAAACGAGACCGTGTAATGTTTGCGAGTAGACACAACGAGTTTATGAACACATGCGGAGAAGTCGCGGGCGAGCTGCGAGACTCGCGGTGAGACTACTCACATTCAAGTTGACACAGAGGGCTACATGTGTTCATAACTGATTCCAGATACGTCTGGAGAGGGAGAGCATCGCCCCGACCCGGTGAGCAGTGAGCGCTAGCGCCAATAGAGCATGAGCATGAAAGTCAATGCGTTAGTGAAGTGATATTGCTTCCGACGCAGGCGGCCCTCGAGATCGGGCCAGCTACCAAATATGGTGCCTTCCGTCCAGATCAAAGTGTACCCCGTGACCGTCCACAGCTCAGAACAGTACTTTGACGAAGTCCACTACGACTTCTTCAGTTGCTTTCAAGCATTGCAACAAACGCGCAGTAATGGGTGTACGAGCCGGTGTTGTCGTCTGCATAACTTCCTTCTTACTCGGTCGGTTTATTTTTTCACGACTTCCTCGGCGTCGACGTGTCATGCTGACATCCGCTTTCAGGTTCACTTTTCACTCATTGGATTGCAGACTCTCTGACTCTCTGGAAGTCACCAGTAACTGACGAACATTTATGGACCGCAGCTCTTTACTACTCGATACTGACCAAAGGTCCCGTACAAATTCTCTATGTACTCTTCGCCATCATTATACTTGGTGGAACGACCATCTTTTGGAGTTTCAATGATTTGGAAGCGGGCAACTTAATGTTTGACGGGGGGAGCATATGTATGTGTTCCTCTCAAAGTCTCCATCAAACGTTCATTATTTATTCTACTCTCCAGTCCTCTACGGCGTTGCCGTCATCATGTACGCGTACTCCGTCATTCCCAGTCAGTCGATCCATAAAACTCTTGGTCGCGATAGCTGAGGAAATTCATCCTAGATCTCATGGATAAATTCACGGCAATTCCGCCTCACCATATGAAGGACGCGTTTCCGCGTTTACTGAGGATACCTACTCTTGACCTCGCGTCAAACCACCTCGTTTGCAGTGTAGCGCTGACAGGCGTCCTCATACTTCAGGCTGGTCGGTGGTGGGCTGAACTAGCCGATGGTGATGATGAGGAAGGCTACCTCCCTGAAAAAGTTGAAGACAGTGACATTGCAGAGGAGACAACTCCCCTCACAACAACTTCATGATGAAAGCTACCCTCATGCCCATTATTTCCATGCAGGGCTGCTCCTCTAGCACTCGTCCGTGCTTGAGTTTCAATCCACTGTTGGATAGTCATGTCACCATCTCATACCCTTCACGATCATCACAAATCGCATATCTTGGTTCCTGGGTCGTCACTTTTCGTGCGCCAACCATGCTTCCATTGCGCAGTGCGCGAGTACTATCTACAAGTCATTAGTTATTGTATCATATAAACGCGATGACCGCAAAGGCTTGAATGATGACGACGATTTGGACATTCCAAAGCAACCCACACGATTTTTGCTGGCCGGAGCCTCAGTACTGAGTTCGTATGGTACGTATGATAATAGAGTTGTACTCTAGTCTATGTGTAAAATGTCTGAATAAGCCTTACTCTTGAACAATGTCCTCCTTCCTTGGTCTCGAGTCCTTGATTTCTTTGCCCTGACCTATTAATGTTTGGGCCTCATCATCGATCTCGATACCTAGCCTCATGATCAGATCACGTCCTCATCAGACGACCAGGTTGCTCACCAAGACCCTCTTCCTTTACAAGGCCAAGTACGTGCTCCAGCTCCACAAACCCATCTTTGTCGACGTCCAGCTTCTGGATCACTGCTTGTCCAACTACGTCGTCTGGCTTGTGCTTGATCACAGCGAGTGCCTTCTCCAGGTCTTTCACAGGTATGCGTCCTTGTGGGTCTGCAGAGAACATCTGCAAGGAATTACCGACACGTGAATCGTATTCTTGCAACTGAGTGTCGACTTTTGTGAGCATTGTCCGGATGCGTTTTGTTAGTGCCCCTGAAGGTGACTTTGGATCCTGAGTGGAATAATTAGCATGGAAATTGCAACAAAATGCAAAGTACTACCTCTTCCGCCTGAAGATTCTCCTCCATGAGGGCGCGAAGCTCGTCACGTTCCTTCAGGACGCTAGACTGTGCCGACAAAATTGACAACGCTTCGCCAAGCTCCTTTAGTTGTTCGGTGGTCATGCGAGCATTCTCCTCTTCGAAACGTTCCGGATGAAGCTGCACCAAGAAAATTAAAACATAGAAGCTAGGGCAGCAAGTCAAAGTCACCTCAGTGTCAGGCAGAAGAGATTGTGCGGTGCGTGCTTCTGACTCGTCAGCCTCGCGCTTGGCACGGCGCGCATCTTCTTCCTTTTGTTCTTGCTCCTCTTCATCTTCAATAAGCTCCTCTTGTTGTTGTAGAACTTCAAGTTTCTGTTTGTAGCTAGCGCTGTCCGAGTCAACTTCTAGTTCAGCCTCATTGAGCTGAGAGCGGTCGGTGTCAATTATGGTAAGGAGAGTGAAAAGAGAGTACGAACCAAGTTATCTGGCAATCCGCTAAGGACACTTTCAAGGCTTTGAATTACAGTCGTTTTGCCATCCTCATTTTCACCAGGCTTGCGGTCGAAATGGAAGGCTCGTCCGAGAATCAACAGTACACCAGAAACACGATTATGAAGATGCAGCTGAATCCATGTAGTCAACTCGTCCCGAAGTCGTGCGGGAGAAACACCAGTGGTACGGATACCACGAGATTGACATGCAGCCTGTAACTCCGAGGTTGACAACTCATCGACACCTTCAGAGTATATGGCTTGGTCATCTCGACGAAGGTTCATGAGACGGGAGCGAATAGCACCCCGGAGGAAATTGTCCGTGCCGAATGCATGGATGCCCATGTACCGACACATTGAAACGAGTTGTGGCCGAGACAAGTTATCAAGAGTAAGGTCATCGTCAAAGAGTTTAGCGACATTGATAATATCCGTTGCAGAGGGTGACTCTCCAGTGGAACGAACCCTCCTGAAAAATTCTTCGAAGGCGTCCGAGCCTATTATGTGGGCATTTGCCTTCAAGCCTGACTCTCGCAACGTTTCCTGAAGAAACTTTGCCATTTCAAGTCTCACTCGAAGGAGCTTTCGCTGTTTCTCTTCCTACTTATGCATTAGCCAAGCGAAAGGAGGAAGTATGGTACAATCCCTTACAGCAGCAAATTTGTCTTCAAAAGTAGAGGGAAGCATATTAGGAAACAGCTTCAAAGCGACGGGAAGTAGAAGCTCCATGAACGGCACAATTATGAAAACAGCGAAGGGGACGAGCCGAAGCAAGTCCTGGGTCGTACGCTTTAGCTAGATACCAATCACCATAAACTTGGCCGTCAACAGCGTCAGAGATAATATGCTCGCCTGTCGCCGTTCTCTTCGGGTCAAGCTCTCTCCATGGAGAATCTTCCACTGCAGTCTGGCGGAGATCCTGACTTCGGAAACAAGCAGTTTCGAGCCATGCCAATAGTGCGCAGCTTCGTGTTTCACCTTCTTCCATGCCCGAGTCATGAGCGGCGCGTCAGAGGCAGGATCCTTAGGTGCAGGGGGCATGGCCTTTGATTCAAGAGTGGAAGAATCACCGGTGACGATTTTGCTCGTAGCATCATGGCTTGTAGGAGCAGACGAAGAAGTTGATGTACTCTGGGCACGGTGCGAGAAAAGGGCATGAGTAGCGGAGTGCGGCGACACAAGGTAGGTACGTGGGCCCAGTGAAATGTAACGAGTGGTTCGTGCTTCGACGAGTTGACGGCTATAACACCGCACAAAAGCAGCTTGCTGAGAGCGCGGTAGCCATACCGACATGGACGTTAAGAGCAAAGTTGAAGAGTTCTAGCTGGATTACTGGTCGACCATAAAATTCGGGGATGACACTAACGTATGTCGTTCGGCAAATTGAAAAAGGCTTCAGAAAGCATTCTTTGTCCTTGTTTGTAGTAGGAATCTAAATCTCGACCATGGACGTCTATGACCCCTCCAGTGCAGCTTACAAGAAGGCTAGGCGACAGTACTTGAAGACGACGAAAAACAGAACTAAAGACTTAGATGCAGAATGGACCCCATTCCGAGCAGCGGAGAAAAGTTACAAAGCACGTTTCCCCCCTCCCGACCTTAGCCACGTCCTGGATTTAACATCCGCCACATGTGACGCTGAGACGCTAGTCAGTGGTCAAAGCTTTTATTGCAATGGGATTGAGATCAAACTTCTCGATCCGAGTGAATCGATGTCTCCCTGCGTCGGCAAAGCATTTGCAGTCCCCCGCGTCCCAGGTACGCAAGAGGAAATGACATGCAGGTGAAATCAATAACCCTTTGAACCAGGTCTTGTTATACTTCCATCGTTTGTTTCTCCACAGGACCAGCGACGACTAGTGCGATGGGCTCTTCGTGATCATGCACGACATCCCAATGAAACAAACCTTGATGCTCATTATATCCTGCCCGACGAAGGATTGTGGAATGCACACCTTAGCTCAGATGCGCCTTTGGTCAGAACACGAGCATATATTCCAGAATCGTCAGACACAAAATACGAACACTCTGGACCAAGGCAATTGGTCTCCAATACACCGGCTGACCCCGCCAATTTTCAGTCGATGTTGCATTCACCGAAGCCTCCACCCGCACCGTCCCCGAGTGTTTCGCCAGCCTCACCCACTGCACTTACTTCAAAGTTGCGCTGGGCAAATATCGGATGGTCGTACCATTGGGGTAGTAAACAGTATGACTTCACCAAGGGCAAGGGTCGTGTCGACAATGAAATCGGAGCCATATGCAAGCGCGCTGTCAGCAGTGTTAACTGGTCAGAAATATTTGGTCAAAAAAATTTGGACGAGGAAGGGTGGGGTGACGAACATTGGAGAACTTGGCATGAGACATATGGTATCAATCCTTCTCAACTCTCAATTCCGCCTGACTAACCCCGACATCTGTAGAACCTGATGCTGGCATCGTTAATTACTATCAAATCAAGGTATGATATATTCCCAAAATAATCAAAGCGGGTCTCAATGATTACTGCAGGACACTCTCATGGCACATGTAGATCGCTCGGAAGTTTGTGCTACGTCACCTCTAGTTTCGATATCGTCAGTTATC
Source organism: Suillus lakei (assembly GCA_016628065.1). NCBI lineage: Eukaryota > Fungi > Basidiomycota > Agaricomycetes > Boletales > Suillaceae > Suillus > Suillus lakei. The sequence goes on along the minus strand of JABBWA010000003.1, from coordinate 895,754 downwards.
AAGGCTTATCTTCTTTGATCAATATTGTTGATGTGGTGATTTCGCGACAGGCTGGGCAACGCCGCTATCTTCCTCATCGGTGGTCTCACCAGAGACGTGGAGCCAACAGCGATTCTTCTTCGCTCGGGTGATGTTGTGATAATGTCAGGACCTGCTTGTAGACGGGCCTATCACGGTTTGTCCGAGCCTTGTCCGAGCTCATTGTCTGCTTACATGAGATTTGATCCAAATCCGCCAGGCGTTCCCCGTATCTTGGAGGACACTCTGCCCGATCACTTCTCCCTAATTTTGGACGACGAAGAACTCTCGAGTTGGACACCATATGAATCATACATGCGGACAACTCGGATTAATATCAATGTCCGACAGGTCTTTCCAAAGAGGTTTGATCCTGGCTTACAAGCGGAGAATTGATGATATATATTTTTACGTTGGTAAACCACTGCATGATTCCACTTATTTAATGTTCATTAATTACCCATCGCTGATTATGGATGGGGATGGAGAGCGCCTTTCACTTTGACAGGCCACGAGGACGTATTCCAAATTACTCCCAGGTTATGGTTAGGCCAATTACAATTACAATGTTTTTCAGCACTTGAATCGATCCTTGGATCTCGATTGCTTATACTCCAGAATCTGGTTATCGGGCCCAACGATACAGATCGTAGTAAGCCCACACAACTCAGGGAGGCGTGTTATTCGCCACATTGCGCAGGCTAGATACGAATCAAATGAAAAGTTACCTTGCATGCTCCAGCTCTCAAACAAAAGGCGAGTTCAATAACCATTCTGAGCGCGAGATATTCGCATGGATACTTCCACGATAGTAGAAATGCTGTAGCATGAAACAACATCTGCACCGACCGCCGCCCGAAGGGGTGCCTCGGGTCCAACCCATAGACATATCAGTACTCCTCTTCGTACCTATCCATACTGGTGCAATGCCTTGTAAAAGCATTCCCGGGCGAGAGGGGCCGCCAGGCGCTTACCTCCTCGGCAGCGTCTGATTGAACGCGTCTTGGCGTCGCTGGCGCCGATGATCCGCTTTCGACCTCACATTCCTCACCATCATCGAAGACCTCCTCTCCGCCTAGAATACGTGCCAGAGCTTCCATATTGACGCGTCCCGAGCCCCGACTCACCTCCATTCTGGTGGTCTCCGGTCCAGGGTCTGCGTGGTGTGTGACTGTGTCGACATCTTCTTGCCACTGGAGTCTGAATAGTGGCTTCAGGGCCTCTTGTTCCTCATTATTTCGAAGAAGCTCTTCGAGTTCACCCTCTACAAATAGCTCGTCGTCACGAATGTGCTCCGCAGACCCGCCACCTCGGCTAAGAGCCAATCGTTGGAGGCGAGAAGGAGAACGCTCCAAATCGTACGACGAAGTACTTAGAAGATGCGTCGTAAATGGAACTGTTGGCGGTGTTAAGATAGGTGAGGAAGTATCAGAACGTGTTGTCGAAGCGCTCGGGCGCTCGGATACCATAGGGTTCGACAGAGTATAAGATTTTGCGGACATAGGATTGAGCAGAAAATGATATGCATTTTCAACACTGGTATCCTTTGTCTTTCGTTTCTTGCGGGGCTGGTGATGACGAATCTCAGAAGCTTCTTTGATTGAAGATGTCTCCGAGAAAAATGCCTCCTCATCTTTATTGCTGTCTTCGTCTGTCGGATCCGCCTCAATTACGACACTAGCTGTTCCAAGAACGGTCATTTTCTTCGTCCATATTTCCTCTTGGAATTGAATGACATCTATGATCCCCTTCGCAACAATAGAGCGCTTCGGAACTTTCGACCGTGCAGAAGCACCGCGACCCTTTCCCTTGTATACGAACTGATCGAGCCAAGGGACTTCTCGGATCCATTCCTCGATTAAATCATAGCATGCTTTGTAACGCGATGTGACAACGCCGCGCGCAAAGCCAAAGCGCGACGCGAGCGCGTTGGCCAGCTCACTTAGGTGTGGCAGGGGGCTGCGCGTTTCCGCTTCAAGTGCGAGAATGAGCATCGCACAAGCGATAGGAGGGGTGGGAGACTGTAGTACGGGTATAGCGCAAGCCTCTCGGCTGATGATACCCGATAGGGACGTAGCAGTACGCAATACCGCATGAGACGACAACGGTGTGAGGATGGCAACGAGGTCTGGAGGTAGATGAGAAGTGGAAGACTCAGGATGTAATAAGGACTGAAGATGAGCCATGAGGATGGGAAGATGGACAGCTGGGTCTGATGAACTTAGGTCAAAATCCAGAAGAGATACCACGGCCACGAATGCGCGGGACAGAGACAACGGTGAGTCATCAAGGAAAAAGGCAATGTCGCGGAGTGAATCCGACTTGTGTGCCTCACGTAGGGCAATAGCCATTGATGCACCAGCAGCTAGCTTTGCCTTGCGTCCCCACCTGTATTTGCCTTTGGTCATAGCTTGTGTGAAAATGGTTTCTGCACGTGGGGATAGACCGGGATTTTTCAACTTGGTTAAGACAGAAGTGATGAAAATGCTCATGGCGATCTGAAACGGCGTGCGGGGGTGAGTAAATAGTGTCCAGGAAAAGAAGAGAAGAAACAAACTCACAATGTTCCTCCTGTCACGCGCTTCTTTGTGCTGCCCAGCGAGATTCCATCCCTGTTTGTGAATATTTTTGAGGGGAGCCGCAGAGGAGGAGAGCCATGAGCTAGGTTGAAACTGGCGCACGGAAGAGTCATGCGATTCTGTATGAGAGGCAAGGACATACTGAGCAGAATCAGATAAAGTACCACATTTTGTGCAGATCGATGAGCAGACGTTGTCGTCCCAGACAGAAGCTCCCCCGCAGTCGGGGCAGGTCATGCATGTACTTGGACTAACATAGCCGTGTCCTCATGCGAACAAGATCAGGCCACACGTGGGGTTGAGACCCCGAAAACCCCGTACTTAAACATTTATTCCAGGGGTAAACGGTATTACGGTGGTTTTCTTGGTTCTTTGATTAGATCAACTCCGTCTGATAGCTTCAACTCCACTATACGTTTTGTAGGACATGTTCGCAAGGTTCAACCGCACAAGGCCCTCTTTAACTCCTATTTCCCCCCAAACAGATCCAGTTTAGGTCGCATTGTCCTTGCTTGTCACCCAGATGTGATCAGGGTCTCTCCTTGACTCGGCGTACCTGTACTAGTAGCAGTGTGAGTTTGTTATACTTGTGGTGCGCAACCTGCTCAACCAAGATTAGTCCCTTCCCCACTACCAGCGCCAATCCGATTCCCATTTTGTTTAAATAGCGCGCTGCCTTTGCTACTGATTTCAACCTCAGTCACCATGTCTCCTCCTACTACTGACTTTGAATCTAAAGGCTCCAGTCATGCCAAGCGCAGGCTTTCCAGCGTTGGCGCTGCGGGCAAACCTGTTGTCCATGCTTACTCCTCCCTCACTGTAAGTTTGATTCAGGATTCCCTATCAATACATCATGCTGATGCTGATTGCGTGTCATAAGCCCATGTGGGCAGGTATTGCTGGTGCTGTTGTGAATGGCGGACAAGGTTTTGAGATCGCAATTTCCATTCATGACTCTGTCTACAACACCGATTTCGCATCGGTCGTCGTGCCTTACACCCCCAACGATCCCACCAAGTCCGCGTCTGAGATTGCGAACCATGTTCTTCAGACCATCAAAAAGTTCTCTCAGGAGCACTTGTGCAAGTTCCTTGGCGCTGGTGTTACTCTCGGTCTTTTGAAAGAGGCAAGCATCCACTCTATCTCATTTACTATCGATGCTTACATATTCGTCCAGTGTCCCAACCTCTGCACCCATTTGTGGCTTGAGACTGATATCGTCCCAATCGTCTTCAATATCAAATCATTCCACACTGATTCACTGACGCGTCCCAACGTCAAGCACCGCATCTCCTCAACTACCGGTTCATATGTTCCCTCCGGTGCTGAGACTCCAACAGTCTATGTTGATCCGTCCCCACTTTTGGACCAGAACAACCTCCAGTCAGGTGTCGCCACCAAACTTCCGATCCCCCGTACTCTTGATGAGCAAGCTGATTCTGCCGCCCGAAAATGTATCATGTATTTCGGCCCCAACAATAACCCTCGCCTCAGCATCGGTCCCCGTAATCAAGTTACCGTCGACGCGGCCGGCAAGATCCATCTGATAGATGATCTTGATGTTTACAGGAAATCTGTTGGACCAGGTACTTGGAATGCCGTCAACAAACTCGCGGATGAATTGCGAGAGAAAAAGGTCAAGATCGGTTTCTTCTCTTCCACACCTCAGGGAGGTGAGTAGCTTATCGTTGATTGACATATATCGGATCATAACCGCATGATTTTTCCTGGCGCTTGTAGGTGGAGTAGCTTTGGTGCGTACTTTTCACGGGTCCCGGTATAGTTCTACTCACGCCTATGACAGATGCGACATGCTCTCATCAGGTTCCTTACTGCACTGGACGTTGACGTTGCATGGTACGTAACAATCTCCGCACCCCATGATTCTATTTCTCTTGTGCCTGGATGCTGATATTTGGCGACTGCTAGGTACGTGCCGAACCCATCGCCGAGCGTATTCCGCACTACGAAAAACAACACAACATCCTGCAAGGTGTTGCTGCTCCAGACCTTCGCCTCACCCAGGAGGCGAAAGATCAATTCGATGCATGGATCCTGAAAAACGGACTTAGATGGACCGCGGAGGGCGGGCCCCTGGCCCCTGGCGGCGTTGACATTGCTTTCATTGGTCAGTCCGTGGTTCTCATTCTGAGGTATCGACCGCTCATCGCTGTACCCTTCAGACGACCCCCAGATGCCTGGCCTTATTCCGCTCATCAAAAAAGTCAGACCCGAACTACCGATTGTCTATCGATCGCACATCGAGATCCGCAGCGATCTTGTGCATGTGAAGGGATCTCCTCAGGAAGAAGTCTGGAAATACCTCTGGAACAATATTCAACTGGCAGATCTCTTTATCAGTCATCCAGTCAGCAAGTTTGTCCCTAGCGATGTCCCTATCGAGAAGCTCGCATTGTTGGGTGCCGCCACTGACTGGTGAGCCTGTTCCAAATTTATTGCTTCATCCATTCATGTGTTTGTTTGCAAGGCTCGACGGGTTGAACAAGGACCTCCACCCATGGGATAGCCAGTTCTACATGGGCGAATTCCGGAACCTCTGTACGAAGGAGAAGATGGCCGAGCTCAAATGGCCTCAGCGGGACTACGTTGTCCAAATTGCCCGCTTCGACCCATCGAAGGGTATTCCAAATGTCATCGACTCTTACGCTCGCTTCCGCGTCATGCTCAAAGAGGCCGGAAGGGTTACCGAAGCGGAGGTGCCTCAGTTATTGATTTGTGGCCACGGTGCTGTGGATGACCCAGATGCCAGCATCATCTACGATCAAGTCATGAACCTCGTCAACTCTCCAGACTACAAGGTCTACCAGAAGGACATCATTGTGATGAGGTTGCCTCCGAGTGACCAACGTGCGTGACCGTCGTTGTTCGCAACTGCCTGGGGACTAATCTTCTCCTGCACAGTTCTCGACGCTCTGATGGCTAACGCCAAGATTGCCCTCCAGCTTTCCCTTCGTGAGGGCTTTGAGGTCAAAGTTTCCGAAGCCCTGCATGCCGGTATACCTGTCGTGGCTTCCCGCACTGGTGGTATTCCTCTTCAAATCGTGCATGGCAAGTCGGGCTACCTCACAGAGGTTGGTGATAACAATGATGTTGCCAAATACCTCTTCAACTTGTACACCAACGAGAAGTTGTACTCGGAGATGAGCGAGTACGCGCGTACACACGTCTCTGACGAAGTTGGTACTGTCGGAAACGCCGCTGCTTGGTTGTACCTCGCCGTAATGTACAATCGCGGTGTGAAGATCCAGCCTCATGGCGCTTGGCTCAACGACATGTTGAGAGAGGAGACTGGGGAGCCTTACGTTGAGGGCGAGCCTAGACTGCCTCGTGGCGGGTTGAACATGCAAGGTTAAGGACATCGGATCACTAGCTTGCTTTTACGAAATTGTGCTTTTGAAGACATCTTGTAGTTGTTTCTAGATTCTAGCTATTGTGGCTAGTAAATAGATGTATGTATATCTCATAAACTGTTACCATGTGTAGTACGTGTCGCAATTTGTAGAACTCTCCTCTTTGTTGAACAATGAAAGTACAGGAAAGTACCAAGTAACTAACTAGCAATGACAACGCTCGGAATTTGTAGTAACTCCGAGTCGGCGACTCTGAAAAAGTGGCCGCATCTTCAAACTAACGACTCTGCTTGTTTCTTGACAAATGCTGATTTTATAAAGGCGGATTTCGTCGTTGTCTTTCTTTCTTATTCACAAACCTTTTGTTGGCCGCGGCCCCTTGATTAAGCTCGAAGATGATGGAAGTCGACACTCACTCGCCATCCACAAGGATGACACGTTCCTTCAACTATTCAATGAAGAGGCCTCGCTCTCCTGGGTCTCCAAGCCAAGAACGCCAGCCGGTGGGTAACATCAACCGCTCACGAGATACAGCAGCTCACAAGTTGCTTGCTGTATGATCAGAAACGTTCATCACTTGCTTTACAGGATACGTATATCAGTCGACGAGCATCCTCTAGCGTATTTTCTGCCAACCAAAGCTCGAGCAATCACCATCAGCCAAGCCCAGATGATTGGGTGAGGCAAGCTAGCGACCTCTCTATTGGATGCCCACTTAGTGTCGATGCTGTTCCTTCGCCAAGTGGCGACGTACAGGATGAGAACATGGTGAGTGGTGTTTGAAGTATTGCTCATGAATGAGCTTCTCCAATCATCCGATTGCTAACTACATCCTAGGCGCTCGACCAAGATGAGTCTCCAAAGTCTTGCTCCGCGGTGCTTGTATTTTCGCCACCACGGCTACAACAGCCACCCCGGGCACACCCTCCAACTACACAATTAGACGCATCACAAGCGTACATTAGTCCTCCTCAGCACATATCTCAAACTATCGCGGAACCGACAGATGGACAGCAACTAACATCATGCATAACCATGGCGCACCTGCAACAGCCTCCTTCGATATATGCGCAGCCTGGTATATCATCAGATGGATCATCACACCAGCAGGAATTACAGTCGGGACCACCTCAAAACCGTGACTTTTTCCAGACTACATCATCTGAAATGCCAATCCCACCGGCACCACCGATCGCCCAATCTCCAGGGACCAAAGTCGGGGAGAAAGCAGCGCTTTACGATGGGACCACGTGCAGACTGCTTGAAATGCAGAATGGGCGAAAAGGGGCACTGGATGCATTTCGACTAGACATTGGAGTAGTAACCTTGCTTAATTTTAGAACTATAATACTTTACAGGTGACACTAACTTGTGTGGTCCACTACCATTCAAGTTGTCTTGGTCCGGCTTAGCGCCCAGCACTTACGTACAGGAATACTGGACGGGCTTGAGTGCTAGGTAATATAAACTGTTTTGCTTTGTTTGCCGAAGCCGTTGGTTTTAAACATGTCACAACAACCCAATCTGTAACTTCAGTTTTTGGTTTTGGAAATTTTAGAATGGGATCCCAGCACGACGATGGCCACTACTCTTTCCTTATTCTGGAATTTATCATCGGCATCAAAACAAGAACGCATCAGTGCAACAGTCAAGCTTGTTAATTCCCTTGAGAAGTTTCAAGGACAACACGCTCCCAAGGTTTCGCCAGGCTCTGAGGATGATGAGGAAAACATTGGTCCAACGGACGGTCTGGATGTCTTGAATGCACATGATGTCGCGTACTCCATACGGCGGCTTATAAGAGGACTTGCGAGTCCTCGGGAAAGTAGTCGGCTCGGCTTCAGCGTTGCGCTCACCGAGGTATGAGCCTCCACCTTCGAGAGGTACATTGCGAGTTCACATCTATTAGTTGCTTTCTCGGCTGGACACTGTCACATCTGATCAAGTCATCTCAATTATCGTCGATGGATCGAAGATTCAGGGGTCTATGACCGGCCAAGAAGAACGCGACGTCTTGTTTGCTCGCCTTTTTGGACTTGCTACTGTCATTCACTCTGGGCTCCTTGTACGGCAGACCCCGCTGTCGACATCTCCTTCGTCTGCCACAAATTCGTCGAGCTTGGAAAGTTACAAGGAGCTCATCGACCATCTTCTTAATCTCGCCGAGAAGAAGTCTTGGTTACGAGAATGTGCTTGGTGGACCATCGAGCAGGCTATTAATGCAGTGATAAAATCTTCCGTTTCTTGGAAAGAGGAAGCTCTAGCTTCTACACTCGAAGTTGTATACGAGCACGAAAAGGATATCTGGACGCCAGAAACAGTCGCCATAACGTTAAGATTACAGCCCGCGATGCCCAAGCATGACTGGAAGAGTACTTTAGCACCGACATTCAAAGATTCGGACATTTTGGCCCCCGCCAATTTTTTGTCCCTAGGACGCATATTGAAGGTTTGAAGTTACATGTCTACCGTAAGATAGAAATATTGATCTCTTTCGTCTGCTTAGGAAACTCCTGGCGAGGATGAGTGGCAACAGAGTCATACGGGCACATGGAAAGCACAATTGCATTACGTATGGAATATCATTTTCGACAGCTTGCTCCCTGAGAGCGAGCCGGGACATCGCCAGAACGCATTATTTCAAGAGTTCTTCCGAGTAGTGGTTGACGGTATGTTCTCTATCACAGAATTTTGAATTTCAATCGATGCCCTATGCAGAGACATTGTTCGGGGCGTCATCTTCTCCTGAACGGAAGTTTTGGGGGTTCCTTGTCTTCAAAAAAGCGTTACGCCGTGTGGACGGCACCGATCTCCCTATGCTTTTCACCAAAAATTTTATGCGGTCTTGGATCAATCATCTTTCTCACAAAGACCGTCACCTTCACAAAATTTCCCTGGATGTGGTGCGCTAGTTCTCATCTTTTTACTCATTTTCACATTGCTGATTCCACGTTAGGTCAAAGATATCCAAAACTTCGTCCAGCAGAATCCCGAGCTTGGTTACACATTGATTCTGCAGCTAACTGGGATTCATGGGAGCCAACAGTTTGATAAACTGACCAGAACAAAGACCGTAGAATCAATATTGTCGAGGATGGACGGCGACGGTATTATGAAGTATATCCGAAGTTTACTCGAACAAATGAATGAGTCTGACAAGTATGTGCAATTTCGTAGTCTCCTCAGACTTCTCATAACAAAAATATAGTGACACTGTTGCAGAAGAAGCCAAGAAAGTTTGGATCGCAGACCAATTCACAGCCCTCGTTCGCAACGGTGCCATCCCCAAACGTGAAGACTGGATCCAGCTCATTCTGAATTGGTTCGCTGTGCAAGGGCTATACGTGGTCAAGAGAACGTCTGCCAAGGGGCTCCTTGCTGCGGTATGTAGTGTTGGCTTTCCGGCCTATGAGGCAATTAAGGTTGACATTATGGTAGCTCCGCGTCACCCCCTCCACTCTTCCTTCTGATGATTTCCGGCGGATTTGCCGCGGTAAACTCCTTGGTTGCCTCGCCGATTTGACACCGACGCCCACTGCATCGCAGAAAGGTCTGAGATGAGATTAGCGGCTTCCTGATGGTTCTGACTCAATTTGATTAGGTGACAAGGCGCCAAAGGAAGGGACTAAAGTTGACGACGAATCGTGGATATCGAAAGTTTTTACTGTAGTAAATCATCTGGACAAGGACAGCAAACACGTCACGTCTCAATTGGAGCCAAGTCAGGAGGAGCAACTGTTACTTCAACAAGCTCATAAGACAATAGATAATCTTAGGCAGGTTCGTCGCTCCCAATTTACGTTTTATTATCTTTATTGTTTAAAATCAGGTTAATGGTGAGATGAGAGAGGCAGCTAGAGGAGTAGAGCTTCTCCTGTCGGCCTCTCTGCTCCATCGTCGCTGCGCCAACTTAGACGGTGATGAACCTGATGCAGGGATACTTGAGGCGAGTGTTTCTTCCACACTGCAGAATCTTCCTGATAGTTGCCGTGATTCAGACTTGTATTGCTGCTGCCGCAACCACGTTTTCTACTGACAACAAGTCCAAAAAACGCAGAAAATCGCACGCCATTTCGCAATCGGAATCAGATTCTCCCAAACCGATAGACATGCTGGTTGATGTGCTCATTGGTTTTCTTGAAAAGTCCACATCTTACCTCCGTGCGGTGGCCAACAAGACCTTCTCATGTATCGCAAGCGCAGCCACAGAAACTACAATAGATCTTATCGTTGCCGTAAGTAATCATTGCTTACTTATCGGTTGTACATCATTTGACTTCGTTAATGTACAGCAATTGGAGCGCCGCAACCCAGTCGATCTGGTCGCTGATGAAGAAGACGAGACAGAGAGCGCAACAAGTGAAGGCGACGATGAGGACGCTGAATCTTCCGACGAAGACAACGGGTCCGAATTCGATGACGGTAACGAAGCTGCTCTTGAACTGCGGATGAAAATTGAGGATGCACTCAAAGCAAATGGCGCTGAGGCTGCCATCGGTGATACCGATGAGTCTGAGGAAGAACTAGTAGATGACGAGCAAATGATGGCCATTGATGAACACCTCGCAGAAGTCTTCCGCTCTAGATCTGGTGACAGCAAGCAAAGTAAAAGTATGGCAAATCATCATCATCGATGGTCGTATAAGCTTAGATTCCCACAGATGTCAATGCACAACGAGAAGCTACTCACTTCAAGAATAGAGTCTTAGACTTGGTTGACATTTTTACGAGGAAGATGCCTCAGAGTCCTCATAACCTGCGTCTAGTGTTGCCGTTGATCGAACTCGCTACTAAGAGCGGCAATGACGAACGCCAGCTATCTGACAAAGCTCGTGGCATCCTCAACAACAGGCTCGCAAAGCTGAAGGACCCACTCCAGGAAGTGGATCAAGAATACGCAGAGACTATACTGGATGAGCTCCATATCAGAGCTCGGAAGGCGCACTCATCAGATGCGCTCGCGACTCTCAGCCACTGCAGTCTTTTCATTTGCAGGGTATTAACGAACGTCGGTTGCGAGAAATCTGTTCTCCGGTTGTACGGGGAGTCGATAGTAGACTTCATGACCCGCAAGGCTTCCTCGTTGAACATTACATTTTTCAAAGACTTCATCACTCGTTACCCGGCATTAGGCTGGTGCCTCCGTGACGACATACTGGATACGTCTCCAAAAGCCATCAATGCCTACAGGAAATGCCAGGCTTTCCAGCTGCTCAACGTAATTCTTACTCTATCAATCTCGGCGGTGAGAGCCTTCCTCCATTGTTATTGCATTCAAAATAGATTAATGGGCCTGTAATAGGGTGACCCACAAAATGTCTTATCTTTCATTCTGAAATTCCACAAAAGTGTTCTCCACTTTATCGATTCAGCATGTGACGACCAAGTCTCTCTCTCGGCCGCACAAATCAAAGACCTTTTTAAATCGGTCATACTTGGCGTTCGTCAGGCAAGCAAGGTCGATAGCAGCAATCAAAACGTGTGGGACTCGGGGGTTTGGCGCACCCTGCATGGACGGCTCGTCGCTTCGAAGCGGTTCGGTTCGTCGATAGCTATTCTCAAGTTGTGCTCTCAAGTGGAATCGGCTTTACAAGCCCGACACGGCAGACAACACAATTTGATAGCATCAAAAAGGAAGGCTGAGGAAATAGAAGCTGAAGGTGTCCCATCCGATGCTAAGCGGAAGAAAAAGAAGAATGTCCCAATTAGTCAATCGTAAACTGCCGCACTGTAGTTCGGAGTTCTTCCAGTCTCATTGCATCTTGCGTTGAAAGCGCGCGAGCGATGGCACCCATAAGTTTGCGTGTCCTGTAAAGTGTTGAGCTGGAAGGAGGTGGATGACAAGCATGGACCGACCTGGACCGTCGTGTGCGCTGTTCGGTGACAGTCCTGCAAAGTTCAGAGCGCTCTGATGCAATACGAAGAATATCGTCCGGAAGACCTGCAAGGCGACCACACTCGACTCCAAATGACTCCAAAGCAACGCCAGAGGTGAGTTGATACAAAAATGTCACATCCCGAGTTCCATTTACTCGGGTTTCCGTTGTGTAGTTCATATGCAAATTTTGCACTTCCTCGGGGAATTTTCTTTCCAACTCTGTGGCGACTAATGGATAATGCGTGATGAATAATGTCTTGCACTTCACGCGTTGCACTAGATGATGAAGGACAGCGTCCGCGATGGCCATCTGCATGAATGCTGTCATACAAAAATCTGGTGGAATCAAAAAACATACCCCATCAGCAGTGGATGTACCCCTTCCTAACTCATCAAGAACTACTAGACTCTTGTGAGTCGCCTTTTGTAGTATGTCGCTCGTCTGTGCCATCTCTACCATGAAAGTTGACCGTCCACGGGCAAGTTCATCAGATGCTTCACGAGCATCGAAATCAGTGACAGTGAAAACCAGAATACAGTCTACGCACCTCCCATCCTGCTGAAAACCCCATCTAAAAGGCCAAGTCTAACAGCTTTAGCAGGTACGTAGGATCCAATTTGGGCCATAATTGCGATGAGAGCAACCATGCGCACAGCGGAACTTTTTCCACCCATGTTGGGTCCCGTAATGACGCTGCTCCTGGGGTAATCACCTCCAATGCATAACGTGTTTGGAACGAATGGATCCGTTCGCAGTGCCTCGATCATGGGATGTCGTCCTTCCACAATTTCAAGGGAATCTTGTTCGACGAACTCTGGTCGAACATACCCTTGTTGGTGGGCCACGTGCGCCAGACTCAGTAGGCAATCCGCTGTAGCTAGTTTATTGACCACATCTCGCATTACTGAGTAGTGATCTGAAGCAACGGAACTGAGGAATGAACCAAAAGCCTTGTTAGCTTCCGCATCAAGAGCTTCTTTATACCGAGATAGTTCATCGATGAGCCTCTTGACCTCTGGAGTGTGATAGCGCCTCAGGTACTTGGTTCTGTTGATCATAAGTGTAGAACGTCTCACCCACCAAGACACTTACACAGACACCACCACCCAATTGGTGGGCACCGTTCGATCTTCCGACTTCATAATTTCAACCAAGTACTGTATTGAATGCTCAGTACAGGCGTCTGTTGCAGTCATTATTGACGCACCTCAATGCCCGCGACAGTCGTCCACGCGAGGGATGGTTTTCGGAGAAGTTTACGAACTGAATATAAAAATTAGGCAACGTTCTTACTTGTGGAGGAAACTTAGTACCGGACTTCAACTCCTCATTAAGTTCCGACTTCACAGTTTCAATTAGCTTCAAATCTGAGGGTCAGCAGCATGAGAAATAAGGTAAGGGACATACAGACCAACTTATACTCGTTCAAGGCAGGAAATTGCTCCGGATCCGTCCATAGCTCATCTTTCCTGCCACTACTGGCTTTCTTGATATCGATTACAGCCAATAAAACTTCTAGCGGTGCTTTTAGCTTCGGGAGGGAAGAAAAAATATCATTCAAGAGCTTTGAGTGAAACTCTTCTGAATGTTCCGGGAATGCAACGGCAACAGCTCCGAAAGCCGAAAGAAGCGAGGCAAGTTCTTGACATGTGCACTGAAGCACGATTGAGCATAATACATATCCTTGAGACACGAGTGTCCTACCTTTCCGTACTGGATGCGGCACAGACCCTTAGCGAGGTCAGGGAGTCTTTTCAGGACACGGCAAAGTTCCACTAGCTGTGGTGACTTGCTCGACTTAATTTCCTCCGCAGCATCTATTCGCTGGTTCAGGATCCTGGCCAAATAACTGTAAACGTCGCAATTGCGATGACTCGGGGACTACTTACTGCTTGTTTGTCAATGGCTTGCCAATCCAATTCTTTAAAAGCCGCGCCCCAAATTTCGTGGATGTGTGATCCAAAATCGACATCAATGTACCTTGTGTAGTAAAATCAGTCTGGTTCTGGTATATTTCACTGCGGTTATACACGTCAGGGACATTGGTGTTGAATAATACTGATGCATACGAACAGGTTAGTCATGGTATTGCCGTTGAGAAGCATATGGCACCTCTCGGTGAACCTTGTGAAGAACCTCACGCCTAAAAGCGCATCTGCAATGCTGAATGTTGAAAGGTATTTGATAGAGTGGGCTAAAGATATGGCAACTAGTTGCGGAAGGCCAGCGACGATAGCCAGAAGTTTGTCTGCAACAGCCTCATGAACGTCTAGTTTCACAGGACGTAGATATCTGACCTAGATTAAGCTCTTCGGTGCTGGCAGTAGCTTTGGTTGTGTAAAAGTTTGTGATAAAATCAAAAGCTTCTGAGCCGTTCAGCGCAGAGTTGAAATGTTCTATCCTTATTCGTTGGTCATGAGAAGCGCTGCAGATCGCAAAAGAACGTCGTCAGCACAAGCGCTCCATCCGAGAAATAAGACAATCCTTACTTCGCAAAATGTGCCAAAACCTTTTGAGTCATTTTGGTAAGACCTTCGCCGGGAATTAGCAATTCTGCTGGCCTTGTGTGGACAAGTCTTGTCTAAACAGCTATGTGAGAACGTTTAGATTATAATTATGTTAGACCTACCTCGAGCTCGACGCGCATGACGGTGTCTGGTGTTTTGTTTGTCAGTAATTCCAGGCAGTCACTCAATTGTCCATACCATGAAATTCGTCCCAAATAACGTCACCGGTACTTGGCGTAATCGCGATCATACCAATGCTAGTTTCACCTTCAGCGGAGTCGGGTTTATGAGCCTCAACAAGACACAAGAGGGGTGGTGCGGAGTATTTATCGACGTCGTCGACAGAATCGACCTCATCCACATAGCTACACAAAAATAAGTTGATCGATTTAGTATGCAAGAAGGTCGATCCTTACGTTGCCGCTGTGTACAATTGAGTAAGTTTGCGCTCAAAAAGAGTGTTCTTGTTCTCGCCCGCTTTCTTGAGGGCGGCTGTTTCTGTTTGCTCGATGATACCAACTTTGTGACCTTTTGAGAGGAGCCTGACTCAGAATAACATGAGTTCCAGGCAATATTGAGGGTTGAGACTTACTTCTTCATATGTACTTCTTTCCTATGAACAGGAATAGAGGCGGTGAGAAGATTCCGCTTCATATAAGCAACAATTCCGAGCTCTCCGCTGGCAGTCTATGATGCCTGTGTTCAGCAACGCGCGAAGATTCTACGTCTACTAAGTTCACTTACTTTCGCACTTTCCTCGTGGAAATAAAACTTGTAGCCCTTCTCAATCATCAGGATTGTCCCAGGATGGTTTTTAATAAATGATAAAGCCTGGATTAACGAAACAAATAAGTAAGCAAGAAGATCCATATCATTCAGCACGGCCTGCCTGAGCCTCGTAGGGTGTATAAGTCTCGCCACTAGGCCCGACCTCTGCGGCCGCTTTCGTCTTTCTAACCATAGGCTTCTCACGCGATTTCCTGTTGCTCTTGGTGGTTTTGGAAGAGAACATTGCTCGGAGTTTTGTGAACGCAGGGTCTGAAACATTTCCATCTTCAGAACTATCATCGTCCATGTTCAAGTTCTCTCCGTCTTCAGCGTGTCCCGACTGTCGACCTGGTCCGAGTAGAATACGTTCCAAGTCTACTCGTGAGCGTGATTTATGTTCTTGTACGCTCGCGGTGCCAGAATGTTCTCCTCTGGACGAGGCGTCAAAGCGCCATTGACTCGTAGTGGACTCAGGATGTTTCGACTTCAGTTTCTTTATAGGGGGCTGCCTTTCGACATCGCTGCCAGAATCATCTACAGTCAAGTCTATGGGGGAATCCGAGGAAACGAGTGCACGCTTCTTCGTCGCAGAACTCTGGACGAAAAACGAAGATATTTGGGGTTGGGTGTGTTTACTGGCAGACTGTATTTCCGGCATCCTGGTCGCGTTAAAGAAAGCAGAGAACACGGCCGCGTCACGCCGGTGGAGTCCGCGTAATGACGTCACGTGTTCGTGATTTAACTTCTCCAAGCCGAAGCTCGCTTCACCTTGAATTTGTTGTTTTCTCGTTGACCATCTCTTACTTCGTCCATGTACCTCAGACTACCATCACGGTCAACAACTCGTGTAAGGTTCTCGTGTAAATCGAGCACACTTTCATTCTCTAGGTCATTCGCTACTGCTTCGCTACCTCCCGATGGCACGGTAGTGTCGGAGACAAATCGTGAGCATTGCGGACTGGCTGCTGTGATTACCCACTCATGTATTTTTAGGTGCTGAGGCTACCCTAAAACGTTTTTGGGAGACAGTAGGAATTTCAAAGAGAGACAATGGACTCACTGTGACGCTCGATATGCGAGCGTTGAAAACACCATCTGGCAATACTCTGCTATTACCCAAAAACAAGCGGTTGGTTGCAACACTTATTGCAAACGAATGGGAAAACCAGGAAACTTTGCTGAAACCTCATGCTCTTCCAATGGTATGAGTGCTCAACGATGTTCTAACTCCCGCCATTGACTATTGCAGACCTCCATAACCTCACGTGCTATCGATGCCTTCCATGATGAAAAAACATGCTCAGAAGTGCGAGAATCTCTTCTCGATTACTTGGACACTGATACAATCTGGTGCGTACTTATTTCCACGAGACCGACTAATCTGATCACAGCTCTATAGTTTTCATCACGACGACCCACCTCCATTGGTAGAACTCCAACATAAGTACTGGGATCCATTGCTTGAATGGGCGAGATCTACGTTTGACATCGACATCCGAGTCTTTACCTCAATTTTGCTCCATTCACAATCGGCAGAAACGCGAACTAAGCTTGATGCCATCTTGACTGAGATGGATCCCTGGGAGTTAGCTGGTGAGTACTACGAAGCTGCCATTGAAGCCAAAGGGGATCACAATGACAATCCTAGCCATGGAACGCGCAACATATGTGACGAAGTCTTTTTTGATCGCACTTGCCCTTGTGAAGAGACATCTCACTGTTGAAGAAGCAGCCGTGGCCGCACAAGTCGAAGTCTCGAGTCAGATTCAAAGATGGGGAGAGGTTGAGGACTGTGAGTTTAGCACCATGCTGAGGAGGCGTTCCTCTAGCAATTGCCTCCCGTCATGGACTTGAGGCGGTACTGATTATAGATTATTTTACAGCTCACGACGTCGATTTCCACGATGTCCGCAGGCAGCTAGGGAGTGTTGCTTGTCTGCTTACGAATAGTTTTTAGATAATGGAAATAAATATCTACCTCCTATCTAATTGATCATCATTTCTCCAGGTATATATCGACCGTGGATCGAACGTCCGTACTGTTCGTGCGGAAAACTCTCCTGTCCATTTTAGTGGCCACCGCCTCGGCCACTTTGGCTGGCTCCGTGACATGTCCAGTCGCCTGTCTTGAGCTCTCCTTGCACTTTCTCAGAATATCGATCTCATCCTCGCGAGAACGTCTGAATCTTCATTGGCATGCCGAGTTGTGCCGCCTGTCATCACCAAGCTGGAGGTCTGTAGGCAGTTTACTTATGCGGTTCGAGTGCTAAATATTCTCACTGTCCTAAGAGAGACCTTCAGACACATGGCGATGAGTTCCGTGTTGTGTGAAATTTCGATGCTTATCCGTCGATACCGCTTACAATTTAGAGAATCATTCTACTGCGTGTGGGTCAAATTTATTGACCGTCGGCCTGAAAGACACGACCCTTTAGATGACCATCATTCGTTCGCAAGACTCCTAGACCCTTGCCCGGCGGACCGCATTCGTACTGCCAATGGCAGTGTCATAAACAAGACCGAGGTAAGGTGTTTTCGTAGCAAGCTTTCCACTGATAGTAGGAATCGAAGGTCCTCTTCGCTTTACATATTAATCCCTTCAGACTGTGTAGGTCACAGTGGTGGAGGTAACCAACCTCTTGGCAATTTCTTTGATTGGACGCTGGGAGAATCTTAATTTACAGTGAGACTAAGGCACCCCGGACTCACTATCGAGAAACTCGATCAAAAGCTTATTGATCGATCATGATCTGATCGGGACGAGATCAATGCCCCGACCCAATGGGTTTGCACAACCGCTGAGCAGGTTGTATGATAGCACTTCCCCTGTGACCATGCTCGTGACTAAGGTAAGTGTAGGCTTCCTCGGCACGACCCTACTGTGCCTTGGGTGAAGATTAGCGGTGGGATACGGCTTCGCACTTTGTAATTCGAAAGTTTCGGTTGCCTCACATGGCATCATGCTAACAACGATAACGCAGGTCTTGGATCCGTGCGCCCTCGTGTGCCCCATTATTCACGAACAATAATATCTTGCATTGCCTCCTCGGCATTTCCCATCTCTTATCAAGTACAGGCCAATTACTGTGATGGAACTAGTGTCGCTGAAAGTTCAAAGCACAGCGTGTCTTACAGATAACTGAAACCGAATTTTGTATATCGATTTAGCCAGGTGTGCGCTAAAGTATGACGAGGACGAATAATATCAATCATAAATTGGGTCAGCTCGGACGGGATTCCCAAGCTTGACAAAGCTAATCCAGTCCGGTGGGGCGATCCAACTAACACGAGCAACCGGGACCGAGAGCTCCTCCGAAGTCCGGTCTCGACTTTTTGCCCAAGTAGGGGCGAAGATTGTGCTTATCGGAGTTCCAAACCAATGCTTCCTAAACCTCTCGACAGTCCATATACCTCCTGCTACTGCGAGGAAAATATATATTTCCTCGTGCGTCGGTTTCTGGAACAAGCAGAGGTGAAGGCTACATGGGATATTTCTGCTGTCATTATATCGAATGTGACCAAGACGGTGAATTGTGCACAGCCGAATCTGTGCACTTGTGTCACGGAACTAAATGCCGGAGTGTAGGTTGCCCTATGGAGTCAACTCAAGGCGCCTGCTGCCAACACAGCAGTTATTTGGGACTATCATGCCGTCTTGGTTCTGCGCAGCCGGTCGGGGTCTCATTGTCGGTTGCTCAATACGACGCCGAGCATCGAAGAGGAAACTTGGATCTACGATTTTGATTCTATCTTAGAGATGCCTAGTCGTTGGGAAGGTATGCAGATATATAATGCACGGGCGTCATGGACGATTAAATTCCGGATCTTGTCAAGAGTATGTTGAGAAGACTTTCCCACCAGATTCAGACATACCATCACAGTATCGGAGGTAAGCTTGCACGTCTACCCCCAGGGTCTTTGTTCGGTATCAGATCTCTATTCATTAGTCTTTTCAGGGTTGTATCTGGAGAAGAGTACTTGCGCTATTTTGCGTCGGACAGATCTCATATGGTGGGGGATAAAAACTTCCGCTTTGCGTGCGATCTATTATAATGATGGCCTCTGAATCTCAGCTATCTCCCGCGGCCGACTCGTCGATCGAGTATATTTCTCCGCCGCCTCCTTACCCTATTGTTTGTGGACCACTGGCTGCTGCGCACGGTTTCACCAACAACCTCATGTCACATTTTGTTTCAATGGAGTCAACATCTAAAGGATATGGGACAGTGATGGATCGAGAGGCGTTCGCTAGTTGGTGCTCACAAGTGTAGTCATCAGTATATTGCCGTGACATGTGACGTGCAGTGTGACTTAGTTTCTCGCCGACGTTCTCGTGCCACACACACAAGTTACCTTTGCTCACTTCTTGTTCTCTTTCATTTTCTTCATTGCGATGAATGCAACATCATCGACGTCCGTAGTAGCTAATGGCCTTTTGAGCAACGGGGCTACACCTCCTACCGGACAGTCAGAATCCTCGTTCAATGGTAGTCAGCATGAGCCAACGAATTTTGCTGCGCCCCAGAATGGATTCTCGCAGTGAGTCGGCTGATTTGATGTCTATTCCTTTCTTGCGTGCGACTTTCTGACATTTGGGTCCACCTTTCGAACGCGTGGCAATTTTTAAATTACTCAACCTACGCAGTCCTCCGTACCAAATGCACAACGAGGAGATTGTACATCACCTCTATCATGCGGGATTTCAGACTGGCGTATGTACAGGATTCTTCTAGGAGACGAAACCTAATCATCACCCTTCTAGAATTATGCCGACACCATACTTGTAGGCGAATTTTATCGTCCATCAGATTATTGTACCTAATACATATTTTCCATTTAGCATGTGCATCAAAATACTTACCGCCTTCATGCCATCGTTCTTTCAAGATCGCCGTTGCTAGCGCATCTTATGTCAACCTCACCTCAGTCTGGAGCTCAGCGTGTGATATATGTACAGCTTGAACATGAGCCAGAGGTTACCCAAGAAGTATGTGTGCCATTTTACTTATTGCTCCGTTCATTTCCGGCCACCGAGCGCGGGGGAGAGATATGAAGGTCACATTTGACTCAAACTCAAGTGTGATATTACTTCCTTATCGTGTACAACCACCGTCCTCGGAGCCCGCGTTGGGCGGAATTTCTCATCCGGAGACTACAAGAACTGACAGAATTATTATTACCCCTGCAGGGCTTTGCCATAGGTATGCACAATCGTGTCTTGGTCACGTATTTACCTGGTGTTCATTTCCGGGGGCATTTTCAGCGCTAGGATATCTATATTCATCGGTTTCGCTAAGTCTCATCCGGCCCGACAATGCACGAGGAGTACTCGCAGCTGGTTGTCTACTTGGAGGCATGGATGAGTTGTGCGGTTATGCTTATGATGCATGCAGACAGTCGATCAACGTGGAGACAATCAATGAATGGCTCGAGTTCATCGACACGATCCCTTCATCGCCGGATGGATCTCTCACCCCTGAACTATCGCTTACGTCTGTCTTTGGTCACTTTGCCCAAAGATTGCGAGATGATGTTTTTCACTTCCTCGTGGTGACACTCCCCAATGCCCTGGAAATTATTTCATCCGAGTCCGACCCATCACAAGGCCGCACTGGTCGTGACACCCTGTTGCGTGTATTTTCCCTTGTGCCCTTCGACATGTTTAAAACGGCGGTCGAATCACGCGCGTTTGAAATTGGTAAATGCTGCTATCGGTGATCAACATTGTACCGAACGTTTATCTTTATATTCACAGGATCTGATCAAACTCGTTTTAAGTTTGCGAAGGATGTTATAGAGATGAGGAAGAAGGGAATTGCGCGAGGGCACGGAGCAGAAGAAACGGTTGTTTTAGCATTCGGCGGAGGGCATCCCGGTGGAAGCGCCGTTCACGTCACTCGAAAGATACGAAAGCGGCCCCTATGGAAGGTCAACTCATGAAACCAAATCTTGTTGGAAAGTCGTATTACGTGACTTTTACTCCTGCAATCCCAGTTGACCTATTTTTTACTCCTCGTTGACTACTCTTGCCAGATTACTGCACACGCGCCAATGGTCAGCGTTACTTTCCAGTGAAAACCTTCAAATAGGCTGATTCAATATACTTCGTCGATCGTGTATACCTGAAAGGCAATTCGCTTGGCAATGTAGTTAATATTAGCCTTTTAGCTGCGCAGAGCGCTCCGGAACTTGTCAAAATTACTTACCTTTTACAGGTTCCAATACTTTCGATGAGCATTGATTGAATGAATATGGACTGGCTGGATTGACCAAGATCTCCAGTCTTCAGACTCGTCTGTTATCATTATCAATGGGGACACAGAAATTAACACCACCCGAAACTCGCCTCCACCCTCCCCCACAAACCCTCTGATCCTAGTACACGAGTTATCCCGCGTTCTGCGTGAATGTATCCACGCACAGCGCGTCAGATCCCGGCTCGTTGCAAGTGGTCGCCCGATATAGTAAAAAACAGGTTCCGAGAAGTAGCAGAACGCTGTTTGACATGCCGGATGAATCAAGGATTGAATCTCGAATTGTCCACCTCAATCCCGAAAGTGGTGACGCTGAATTAACGCCGGACCTTTTCGCGGCTTTTAGATGAACGATGCATCGCCTTGCATCGCTCTATCTATGCGTGTCTTCTTCCTCCTCGAAGTGTACCATAATCAAAATAATATCCAATTTCCGTGACTGAGTATCACGAGTTGCATCAACCTGGGGCTTGCTCGACATGCCCCGGGGATATAAAGCCTGCAATCCACAATTATGAAAAACAACCAATCTGCATTCCAATGGCCCCCTCCTTCGAGATTTACTTCACTGGAAGAGATGATCCTCGCGATGGCTGCATCGTCATCGGCGAGGACACCAAGCCAGTATTTTTTGAGTTCGAGACACAGTACTTGTCACCTTCCTCAGCGCGTACCACTGTCAGTGTCGTCTTCCAGACTTGAGCAGGCGACGCCTAACTTGCGAACTTTTACAGATATCTAGCAATCGCAGTCCTGTTGCAGCGCTGGACTGGCTAAACGGTGGCCTCGGTGTTGCAACTATTGGTGATCGTGAAATTCCAATGACACACCTGGTCCAACAGGGATCCAGTACATCGTAAGTCGGAATTAGTGCTGTCCGAATGATGCCTTAATATTAAGTCGATTTTCAGCGCTCGTAGGTTCTCTTCTGCCGATGGTCGCCAATATGAATGGCGAAAGTGTCACAATGACCCCAGGTCGTACGAGGCAAGTCCACCACAATAATTTCAAATACCATCCGCTACATGTTGAATCTCCAAAAGCTGTTCTCCGCACCAAATACAAGGATCGCCAAGTTCCAGAAGCTCTCCCAAGCCACGCCAATTGGTCCTTCGCATGGAACATTACAATATAGCTTCAGTCATGACCTTCTATTGCTCGAAGCCTTGCTCGCTCTGAATCTTAATAGGTGGCTAGATTGGACCGGGTGAAGTGTTGGTCGGAAGAACAAGGGATCTGTATGCATGTATTACTGCCTCTGTACGAATATCGCTATCTCAACGCCCAATGTAAACAACAAATTCTCCATGCAAGTAAGACCAAGCTGACGAGAGAAAATCAATATAGCATAAACGATTATTAACTCCAGCAATCAAGGATTTCTCATCGATCCCAGCATGTGTTCCAGTTTTTCTTCAACCGTCCAATGCATATCGGTGTCAGAGTGGAATGATAATGGAGTAGAGCGGTCAGGGGGTAGGTTACCAAAATTGAATGAACCGGCGTCCATCCCCTGGGAAAGTGACTCGATCAAACGACCAATATGAGTGGAGGAGCTTGGAGTTGGACAATTAGTACCGAACTTCTGCGTGCCGAGCGCAGAACTGACCTATAAAAAACCTGCTCCGGCGTTAGTGATAAATGACGTTTGATGATGATGCAAAAATGTTTACCTTGGTTTCAGGTCGGTTCTTGCTCTGGGATGGCTTTTTACGGGAAAGGTACGACGAACCACTACTCTTTGATGTCGATCTGCCGTGTTCCTTGACAAATACTTGCAGGCCTTCAGTATTATCGCGCAAAGAATATTCGGATGCAAGGCTTGTTCTGCTGGCGTAAACCGATTCAAGATCGTCGTCACGCAAGCCGTTCACTATTGACCTAAAAAAAAGTCAATTATCGAATGGGCGATCGTGATAATCCCAGAGAACAGTGACTCACCAAATTGTTTCGCCATTTGCCATCTCAATCAGTTCAAGGGCAGCACCGTCAGGATGACCTTCTTCATGAGAGCTTCCAATGTCCACCGCATCGTCAGCGGGTGCATTTGGATTTTTGCTCTCACCAGCGTACATGTCGTATCTGATGGTAAAAATTAGACACGGAAAAACAGGCAAAATAATTACCCACAGAGAATCATACGCAGAAGTCGGCTTCTCGGTAGGTGCACCTGACGTTGAAGGATGTAAAAGAGCCTCAGCCTGCGCAGTCATTGATGTGGGTAACGGAGGTGACCGATCAGTCGAGAATCGCTTTCCTCCATTAGACTTCGGTGGCGGCGGGGTAGGTGCGCGGTCATGTACTGAGCGACCAGAGTGTGCAGACGTAGCGCTGGCCGGCCGACGGTGACGCTTACCCGAAGGCTTACGCGCCATCTGGCTCAAGTCGGTTTTAGACGCACGAAAGTCCGAGGGAAAGATAAGCGTTCTCCTGACAATAGCGGGATTCTCAGGAATGCCTTGATGATTCTGACTGGATTCCCCCGTTTTGCGAATGGAGAGTTTTCTCACAGTCCTATCGTCTCCTCCGCTGCTGATGCCGCCATCATCACTAAATTGTGATTCTGGCAGAGGAGATCGAGATCGCATGGTTAAGAGGTCACCTCGTGCTATGGATGAGCTTGCTGCGGCGTTTGATGTACTCCTTGACAGAGACCAACCCGCGGTACGCGATGAAACGGAGGCGGACCGTGCTAACAGGTCATTTAATGCGGCCTGATCAAGACCAAGATTGGTAGCTGCCTCAAACAACTGTTTGACGGCAGCAGAATCATTGCCCATTGCTGACGGTCCATCAATGTTTGGCCGGACGCTACCTACTATAGGCACGGAAGTGGGATCCGGGACGGGTGCCGATGCGGGTGAAACGGTATTAACGGGAGAACCAACTAAGCCTTGACCATGATGTGACGAAGTCGGAGAAGGGGTGGTTGGAGAAGCTCGCAAAAACCCATTACCGTTTTCAGCCTGAGTATCCGCTGCACGCTTTCGGAAGCGAGACATGAAGCCTCTCAGGCCAGGAGTAGCCGAGGCCGGGGGACTGGATATCGACGTCGGTGACTTAGCCTTGCCCAAATCTGTTGAGCTTCCGTAGGCATAACCTTTGGTGAGAGGTAATGTCGGCCTGCGATTCAGAGAAGCCGAGGGGGGTGGTGCGGTGCTGGGCTGGAGGTCGAGAGGGAAGGGAGTGACCTCTTCACCACTCGGAACTGGCTGTTTAACTCTCAGAGTATTACGGAGACGCCTCATCCTCTGGGTGATGTTCAGAGAGGGCTGATGGGTGAGAGGAGTAGAAGTAGGAGTCTTCGGCTGCTGTGGAAGAGGAATGGTTTCTACACTGGTAGGTGCTGACACTAAATGGGGTGCAGATATTTGGCTGGGGGTGATTTTCTTCCGTGTCACAGATATGCTTGAGGCATTGGCGTCAGTGAATTTCTGACCAGAAGACGTCTTCATCAAAGCAGCAGTAGCAGCTTCTGCTTTCCGCCGAACTTCGTCTACGAGTTCGGCCTGATCCATTAATGGTCGAGGGCTTCGTACCGAAGCCGAACGGAATGGGAGGCTGTACGGCGATGCATTGGACGACAGCTGAACATCATCCTGAGTAGGCGATGCGACTGGCTGAGGAGTTGTTGCCAATGGTACCTCAGTCTGCGATGGGTCATTGGACTGCGATACGACTTCTATAGGTGGATTGTTGTCCTGCGGTGAATTCACATTTCCTTGCTCATCTCCAAAACCAAGGGCACGAGCTAAATCCCTATTGCGACGTGAGGTAGTAGGGGATGCCTTGATCTCCGAGGGATCCTCCAATTCCACCTTGCTATCAGTCACGACGCCAATTGTAGGCGCGCGAGGGATGCTCCCCACGACGGAGTCAAGCAATGCATGAGCCTTGGCAGCTTGATCAGGCGCTGGAGAACGCCGTCCGGTGGCGGACACTTGGGCAGGAGTAGGTTGGTTTGGCGGTGGGCTTGCAACCTGTGAGAGGTCGTGAGTCACGAGTAAAAAATGGAGTTAAGAAGAGGACGAACCCGGTTATCACGGCCATTCTGGGAATAGTTCGACTGCGAGGTCGATGGCCTCCGTCTCCGCAACGAGTTTGACCGCTCTCGAGGCTCTGTACTACTTTCCTTTGCACGTGCAGCGCTCACCAACTTGTCTTGAATGACCACGAAATCGGATTTGGTCAGACCTGCATACCGCCGTATGATGTCCTCAAAGTCCTCATCGTCCTGCAAGCTACCTGGAGTGACGGAGCTCGATTTGTCCAGATCATGCCACTTGGACTGTTGATCAACATCACCGAAGAGGTCGAGAGTTACATCTTTCTTCTGCCCAGCGGACCATGAGTGATAGCTGGATCCAGTGGACTCCAGTGAAGACCGAGATGAGTTGGCCAATGCCGAAAAGCCAACAGGCTGAGAAAGTCCAAGAGAGAAATGCGAGGATGACTTGTGGTGTCTTGATGAACGAACTGTAGCATGGTTGGATAAAACCGGAGAGTCGTTTGAAGAGAATGCGGGAGAGGCGGTAGTAGACCGAGACTGAGTGGGAGTGGGGGCCCGCATACTGCGGCTCGAAAACGAAAGTGAGGACCCATGATTGATGGCACCTGAAAGGCTGGAAGGGGAACGATGGTCTACAGGAACAGGACTAGTCGAACGATTCCATGCTCCAGCATTGGGTGCTTGAGGGTAAATGGGACTCTCAGGAGGCACAGGCGCACGAACTGGCCGGTTTGGAGATTTAGATTTATCCGCATTAGATTGAAAGTCGGTGTCCGTGCTCAGACTGCCGGTTCTACTGTGATTGTGACTAGAAGAACTACCCCGCCTGTTGTGAGTGCGGTTGGAGTTAGGAGGTGTACTAGAGGGTGAGTTGACATTCCAAGTGATGTTTGATGGAGTACCCGGTCGAGAAGATATGACCATGGGTCGGAAGGCCGAGACCGTCAATGGAGATACAGGCTTTCTCCTAAAGGCGGATGACACAGAGGCTTCCTGGTCAGTACTACTCGCGCTCTCGCGTTGACTGTCCGACGAGTATTGACCACCAGCACTACGCGACAAAAACGAGCTTGCAGGTGGAGCCACAGACGGCGAGATGGGCCGTGGGGTGCTGCGAGATGCGTCTGAACCTCGCCGAAGTAAACTTGAAGTGAAAGTGGTGGTGATGAGTGACGTTCCATTCACGTTTGGGAGCGTAGGCGACATCGCACGTGGAGTTGCGGAATGTGCACGCGCATCATCAGAGTCAAATGAGGGATCACGAGGCGTCATAGGACGAGGCATTCCAGGGATGTAGCCTGGAAGACGAGGAGTGGGGGAGATGGTACCCGCACGACCCAATGGGGTTGGAGAAAAGCGTTGCCTCTCATTGTCGATATTCATTTGTTTATCAGATGATATTGCAGTTCCGCCTTCGTAGTCAGTTGGTGATTGAGTCTGATATCGTGGTTAGTAACCACGTAATGCATGAAGAAATCAATTTCCCCACCGAAGCTCCTGAGGCCGAATCACTGGCTGGAGATGAAGCACTCGACTGTTCTACGTCACTCGACCGTGGAGCAGGATGCGCCGTTCTAGGCATGAGTATCTCATCCTCGGCCTCCTCTTCAAAGTCCCGTATGACACACTCCAGAGCAAGTTCAACGCGCTGAACGCCGACTGAACTGTTACTAGATGCATGCATGCTACCTTGTTGTTGTCCCCAAGCGCCTGCGAAGGAAAATCTTCGACAGAGGATATTAATGAGGTGGAACGAGCCAAGGGAGTCTTCTCGTTGGGGCTGGAAGGTACTGAAGATACAGGACCGCTGCCTTCGGGCGTTGCAGGTCTCAAACTCTCGGAGTAGTTTGACGATGGTTTCTCTCTGAGACTATGATCGGAGTCTGATGGTGTTATAGAGGCTGCGCCACGGCTGCTACCGCTTCTTTGCGACACAGAGCGGAGATAGCTGTACTCGCGAAACCGTCCAGATGCAAAAAGATTGTTGCTGTACCTCTTTGTTGAACGCGAACTCGGCGATGGGGATGAAGTAACAGATGAAGCCGGGTATGTAGTCGAAGAGGTCGTAGTGGATATATGAGAGGTACGCTCATGAGTGTAGTCGGATTCCATTCCCAGGTCAGTGGCATTAGCGCCAGAGCCGCCCTCAAGCTGACTGTTCGAAGTGGTACCAGGCGCAGCATTTTTGGTACGCATCCGGCCTAGCGTCTCAAGGATCATGTCCTCTTCCTCCTCTGATATCTGGTTTGGCACACCACAGGCTCTCTGTTCCGCAAACTTGGACCTTAGATCGTCGAGTGTGAGAGGATCGCCAGAAGAGGAGCGAAGAAGCGTGAAACGGCGAGTAAGACTGGGTTCCTGTATTATGAGAGAGCTGTAAGGTTTACAAGACAAGTCTGTGACGCACTCTGGTAATATGAGTGATGTCCGAAAGTCACTAGCAGGCGGGAGTGCTGGTAATTGGTGGTCTTCGTCAGAGCGGCTTCTGCTAGGGTCGGACCTTTTGCTAAGGCACGTCAACAATAAAAGTTAAAGCGAAGAAGCCGCAAACACAGCGGTGAGGTGACGAGATATATGATACGCGAATGAGGCTTGTAATTGAAAGGGTAGAGAGCAGCCAGGCTCACCGAAAACGATGCATAGTTTTGCTGGCAGGAACCCTCGTTTAGTACACGAGGCAGGGCGCTTGGATTATTGGATCTCGAGACTTTTCTAGGAAATGAGCGTGCAACGTGGTGAACACGAGTTGGTGTCTTTACGGAAAATATCCTTCTTTCAAACTGCTTTGATAGGACCGCTAAAAGATCCTAATGGGCCTAAGGTCCACACGTAAAGCAAGATAACGGTGAGTGGAATGCGTCACAAAGGAGGATGTGAGTTATATGCTTTTGCTCATCCGAGCCTTCAGCGACCTGCCAGTGAGCGTTCTGTCTCAGACTCATGCATGGGAGTCCAAGGAAATTGCCATGAAAAGCGGTGTGCACTTTATTTATTTAACAAGTTTGGCCTTCCCGTTGCTCTCGCCTCCGAAATTCATGCAGCTGTTAAACAGAACAGATCATCAATGAATGTCCTCCACATTAATGACAACGAAGGCCGCAACGCCCTGCATGCCAAGCCCTCTTTTCGAGATTCTTGACCAATATCTACTGGCCAGCGTGTTTTCGTTCCAGGCCTCGTGAACACAGTTCTAACTCCCTTCGCCTAGCTCACACGAAGTGAAGCAAACTGGCTTGAAATATGTAAATAATACACACGCGGGCTTCAGGTCAGTGACGCCCGCAAGATACCGAAATTCATTTACGACGACCCCTTTATCTTCTGTGGAGTCCCCATACAATAAGGTGTAAAGAAAACTCAGAGTTGCAGTAAGCGTTTTACTACCGCTCGAGCCTACATTGCGTGCCTGAAGCCAGTAAGCGATCATTAGTATACCTCATTATACGGAAATGAAACAGGGTAAGACGCTACTCACTTCTTCGTGTATTCCTTTGCGGTAGCTAAGAACTTTGCTTTATCGTTCTTCAACAACTGGAAATGAAAACGGTCAGGTGTCTACATCAATCAAGGTCAATACCCAAAATCTCACTGCAGCGATTTCAGGCTCGAACGGATCGTCCGGGCTTGGATTATTCACTTTCTCTTGAATAACCGCCAGCACTACAGATAAAGCATAGACATGTCAGCCCGAACCGACAGAGGGTATTCCCGAGGTTAGTTTTACCTGTTGATAGCGTCACTGATGGCTTCCACTTGATGATGCAAATAGATGAAAGAACTTGATTACACTATCCCTGCGGGTGAAGAGAACGTTGCCTCACCTCATCGCGAAGAATAGGAACACAAATATGGCCCTCTTCGTTGATCCCGGGATGGTAGATCTTAGTTAAGAACGTGACCTAGTGATGCCGAGGATGAATTCCTACGTAAATGACACGAAACCGAAGCAAGAGGTATGAAGGTTAGGAACTGAATTGAAATGATGGGCATGGTGGTATAACGTTTCGGGGTTCGATGAATGTATATGTAGCGGTATAGAAGATAAAGGCTGATAACTCACACTCGGCGCCTTGAACGGAAAATTCATCGGGAGCTCGATCTTGAATTGAAATGTTCCGTTTTTATATGGGCTATCTGACTTGGTGAGCAGTAATGTGAATGAAGGAGGGGGAAGTTGAATGCCGCTAGTGATACTTACGGAGCCCTTTACTGAACACTTCCAAACGAGCAAGTTATCCGCTTCTGGCTCGACTGTTATTCCCTAAAGACCGCTAGTCCGGTGAAGTTGCATCTGCGATACAACGGATTACATACATCAAGGGGCCTGTTTGTGATATCTTGGAGCTCCTAGACATCATCCAGGGGCGCGAGGGTCAAGTTCATGGCATCCTCACGAAAGAGAGGTTGAAGGGCACCTTTTGAATTCGCCTGTGATAGATTTTGAGAATGAATCAATAAATGCCTTGATGCTTCATACCTAAGTGCAGTCATCCTGTGTCTTGTTTGTGGACCAGTACTTGGTACTGAAGTACTAGTAGATTGACAGTGACTTGACAAAAACGGAAATAACGGCCACCAACAAACTCGACCAAATCAAGACCGTTGGATCATCAATGCATCAACAACCGTCATCGCAAGCAATGGTTGTTGTTGCGGACTCAAGCATGGTAGACGGACCAAGCGGTTCAAGGCCATCTACGCCTTCGTTGGTTCCTTCAAAGAAACGCAAGGTCGCGTCTAATCTCGAAGCATCTCCTGCACCCAACGACCCAAACAATCCAAGTACAGCAGCCAATGTTGCTCTACCCACCCGAAACGACTTCTTCTCTCGTCCTCGCCTTACAATTTCGCGGTGCCCCACCTTCCCGGATACTTCTGTAGCGTATCATACCACAGAACAGCTTGCTATGAACCGCATAGGGTTCAGGTACGTCCCAGCAGGCGTTTCGCCCCCTGGATCTGCCCTCCCATGTCGAACAATAGAAAGTCTGCCTACAAGCTACAGAGTTAGCTGGGAGGACCGCAGCTCCTTCGTAAAGGTCACTCCTGATGGTCTGGGATTAATCGGTGAAAGAGGTTTCAGGAGCGCGCGGTGTAATGCACCTGTCCGTGAGGGCAAGTGGTATATGGAAGTCCGCGTCGAGGATGGTGGGGGAGATCGTTCCACTCATGCCCCAGATATCAACATGTGTCAGGGAAGTCATGTCCGACTTGGCTGGGCAAGACGGGAAGCACCTTTGAATGCCCCAGTTGGCTTAGATGCATATTCATATGGCTATCGCGACAACAATGGTGATAAGGTCTATCTATCGCGCCCCCGCCCTTACGGTCGTCCCTTCCGTAGTGGGGATGTTATTGGCATGTACATATCCCTTCCACCTCGATACAAACCCGATCCCCGTGACAATCACGACCCCGCACATATCCGACGCGAACGCATCGCTATCGAGTTCAAGGGACAGGAGTATTTCGAAAGTCTCGAATATCCTCAGAGCAAAGAGATGACCGCTCTTATGGACTTCTCAAATAAATCAAGTAATACAGCGTCACTCCCATCTGCCTCTTCAAATAAGAAGGCTGCATCAACAAAAAACCTCCCAGAACGTGGCGCACGTCCTGGACAGGTACCAGAAGCCCCCATTCTCCGCCCTCTACCGACCTTGCCAGATTCTTGCATCACGTTCTTCGTTAACGGCGAATGTCAAGGCATTGCGTTTGAAGACCTATTCGATTACTTGCCTTTGCGCACGACGCCCGCGTCGAGGAAGAAGGAAAAAGACAAGAAGCGAGCGCGTGAAGGGGCCCCTCGGGAACATAAAGAAAACCTGTTTGATGACGGAACTCTGGGGTATTACCCATTCATCTCCTTATTCAACTATGCCCGCGTGCACTTGAACCCTGGCCCAAATTTTGACTTCCCGCCTCCTCCTGATATAGACAGTGTACTTAAGGACACTGATCACAATGTGAATCAGGCTCAGACTTGGCGTCCGATTTGCGAGCGGTACCCGGAGTTTATGAAGGAGCAGTGGGATCTGGACGATGAAGAAGAAGAGCAAGCTGCCTTGGAAGCGGCTAAGAGAGCAGAGGTCGAAAAAACCGAGGCACAGAAGAAAGCACAGAGGGAAAGAAGCAGACAGCAGACTGAAGCTCGGAAGAGGGCAAAGAAAAACGCAGAGTTACGAGGGTCTTCGGTTGCGAGCACCCAAGTCCCCGCAACGGAACCTGCAGTTCCCACTGATGACCGCCTCGGGTTGTCTGTCCTGATCACGTCGACAGAGCGTGGTGTGGATCAGATGCATTCCCCTGCACCAACAGCTGCGTCAAGCGGTGATTTCAATCACGTCCCGGAAGTGGAGAGTGGGTACAACTCTGAGGTCATTGAAGGAGATGGAGAGGAAGAGCAACACGATGGATTTGCGGCAGATGTCGATCATCACGACGACGATGACGACGACGACGACGACGAAGTGTTTAGGGAAGCCGCAAGTCCTTACCGCAAATCACGGACGCAAAATAATAACTCTTCTGTTATGGACATTGACCTGGAAGATCTACTATAATTCATAGATGTATATTCATGTGTAATCGGACATGCAGATGAAGGACGACAAGAAACGTGAAACATGCAGAAGCAGCAACCTTGACTCGCGAAAGCGCAGTATATTTTGAATTGATTGTCCACGTGTTCAAGGGTCGTTACTGAGATCAACAGCCGCGTGGGAGGGTGTGAGGCCTTGGCCATTTTTCAAGACAATTCAATTGTCCAGTTGGAGCGGTTAGGATGAAATCAAACGTGATGTAGGGCGCAGGGGACGCGGTGGCTGGCAAAGTCGTTCAGAAATTGGATCTCGACAAATCAGCAGTGGAAAGTAGTGCTATGCACTCGCAGATTTCGAACCAAACCTTTCTCCGCAGATAGATTGTGTTGCATGACGCAAATGCGATTCACTGTGATGTCCAGAGTGGAAAAGGACTCCGGGGGCTGCCAGTGCAAGCATCGCGAGGTAGTTTGAGTGAGTCAATGAGTGTTGCAGGTGTTGACGACACGGTCACGTAGGTGGCCATGTCTCTGCGTTAGGGCGTTCAGCCCACATCTCCCAAGCACGTTCACCGATGCGGGAGTTCAATTTTGGATATAGAGGGTCATAATAGACGGTGCAAAAGAGATGACGAGCTTGGGCATGTGCAAATCTATGTAGGCATTCATCAGATTAGTGAGGAAACTTCTATACGAAGTGAAGAACCCCACCGCCACATGACAAGGACGAAAACGATCTGTAACAGAACTCCAAACCAAACTAGATCCCGATGAAAAGGACCGTTTTCACCAGAGATGGTCGGCTAGTTGCGAGAATAATAAGATGCGATCATATCAAATACGCGCTTTGTCTTACCAAAAGCCTGCTTCGGTTTTCGGCACACTTGGTATATTTGTACATCAAGTCACGCTCACGCTCTTTCACCGATTCGATACGAAGGGTCCGAGCCAATTGATTCCGAGAATGCCGTGCTGCTCTTGAACGTTCTTCGAGTTCTTTTGAGTGGCTCGGGTTCAATGCGAGATTATCAGGAGGACTACGGTTCCTATCAATCAGCTTTTTTTTGCGAAGCCTTACGCTTACAACATTACCTATCTTCCTCATTCAGCCTACCAGCCCATTCCCGGAGCGTTCGCCGTGTTTGAGCCAGGGCTTCGGTGCGACAAATAGGTGGATTATCATGTAGGGCCGATGAGTCTTCCTCGAATGAGGGTTTAGGGACATCTTCCTGAATTTCTCTCCCCATTGCATCGACAATGAGAATTTGATTCTTGCTCGAGGCACCATGAGTTCGGGTTCTAGTTGACGGCGATGCATGGATTGCATCTCCCGCGTTAGCACGCCCATTCGCAATCGGTATAGGAAGTTCGTCAATGCTACCTCGACCGAATGCGTCGACGACCTTCACACGGAGGGTTTTCCTCAGTGAACGAGATGATAGTGCGGCGGCATGAGAAGCGGGCGTCATATAGCGTTCAGGAGTAACAGGCCTAGCTGAGACTGGATCGTTTATGGCGTCCACCTTGAGAGGAACCATTAATCCTTGTTTGGGGGACGTTCCCCACCTGTGATGCATGACCATTAGGCAGGGAGTCAGGCGCGAACATGCGCATGGTAGTTAAGGGGGATACTTGATGTTCGACTTCAGCAGTTGACGCCTCTGATTCTGTCACATCAAAGCGCACTTTGAGAATACTCTTTTTCGTTCTGATAGAACCAAATTTGGATTGA
Organism: Suillus lakei; assembly: GCA_016628065.1. Lineage (NCBI taxonomy): Eukaryota > Fungi > Basidiomycota > Agaricomycetes > Boletales > Suillaceae > Suillus > Suillus lakei. The sequence goes on along the minus strand of JABBWA010000003.1, from coordinate 862,096 downwards.
ACGTTAGATCCATTCTGAGTTGTGGACTGGTTTGGGGTCGACATCCATGCGCCTGGGGGCGCCGGAGTGCGTACATGAAGATATTTAGTACGCGACAGAGAATGTATTGGTGTGAGCAGGCTATTTCCTGCCGGGCCCTCAGGCTTGGAGCGCCGCTTGGGTTCAGAGTTGGCTCGAGACAGAGGCGTCCATGACGATGATGCAGTCGGGGTCAACTCAGGGGAGGAGGCAGGAGGTGGCGGTGTCACTCTCGGAGCGTGCTTGAGTGGGACAGGCGTAACAGTCCACGCTCCTGGAGGTCTCGGGGTCTTCATCGCGGTGCATTTCGGATTAGCGGGACTATCTTCATCCACTCGTACGGTAGTGACATCTGCTTCGTGTGTCTCTGCCTTAGGACCATCCTGAGAGGCGGAACTGGCCAGCGGTGGCGTTCCAGGAGTGGAAGAGGGTGGCATCGTCTGCTCATCGCCCTCAGACTCAGAGGACTCTAATGGAGAGTCTGGGGCAGAATGGAACGAGGCAGCTGAAGTTGAAACCAGAGCTCTGAATTGAATAGGCAGTGAGCCTCGCTGTCTTAGTGGCGAGGATGGTGGAGATACTTTGATATGTATTGTAGTGAGATGCTTAAGACTATGAAGTAAAGGGGATTGACACACTAGGTCTATCATCCTCGTCGTCATCGAGACTGTTCCTCTTGCCCTTATGCCATTCCCTTGCACTGATGACAACAGGGGTAACGTCTGTCTCACTCATGCTGAAATTGTTTCTACGTGGTCTTGATATTCTGCTGGGTGGGTCGGATGGATGTGTGAGTAAGGCGCGGAGGCGTGCTGCCGGAGTGTCGGAGGATATCGCAGAAGAAGTAGATGGTCCAAGTTGTAAACCTGGGCCATAGCTATCCGAAGGAGGAGAAGAAATGTTATTCACTGGCATGCGAGGAATGGGCCGATTTTTGTCGTCGCCGCCGACAACCTCGAACAGGGAACGCGTAGAAGACGGACCCGCGACTGGCATAAAGTCCATATCATGACTTTCCTGAGCACGATTCGGACTTGGTGTTTGGAGGAGGAGCCTAGGACGTGGATTTAAAAGGCTCGGGTGTGATGAAGGGGTCTCCATGATTGTATCATCATCGACGGTGGGCGCATGCGCCGGCCAACGTCATGCGCGAGGATTTGCTGTGTTTCAGTGTCTTGTGTGGATAAATTAGGAATTGCCGCACCTACACATGTAGGACTCCAGAGTAGTAGTATGTCGCTTGTTTGCGACGAAGTTCTGTTTGTCATTCAGTTCTGTGAGGCCAGAATTTTGGTTCTTCAGAATCACTCCATGAATCTTTCGGTCATGCATGGGGCAGTGCACGGCAGCACTGGGAGGATATTGTGCGTATTATATCGCGCAATTTGAAAGGAATTATTAAAACAGACGAGAAATTGTACGTTAGTGATACAGTCCAGGTAAAACAATGATGTTATAAAAGGGACAGTGAGATATCCTGATCTTGAAATACCAAGCGTCACGTTCCAGGAAACCACTTGGGAGGAGGACTTCGGACTGGATATCTAGGGTGCCACGATGGTGAATCTTTCCAATACAAACAAAAACTGACTACAAGCTTACCCAAAACTGACGCCAATCCCCTTCTCCATCTCAACACGAATGTCGAATTCCAATTCCTGTGTCTCAGGATCGCACGAGACCGCACACCAATTCCGTCGCCCCATTATACACTTGTTTTGGAGGCGATTGTTACCATTCGGTTCCTTCGTAAAAATAGGAAGCTACAAGAATTGCCGCGTGAAATCGCTGGTAATCATTTCTAGGATTCGAGACATACCATGGCTTCATCAGTTTCTGCATGATGCAGCGTTCTATGAGTCTTAGTCGCCAAAGTAGATACCATGGCGATCACTCCATTCGGTGGCCTTCAATTGGCTTAACTTGCTTCATCACGCACAACAGGTGGCAACATCACTTACGGTGTGTTGACGATTGCACCTGAAATAGGCTTGAATCCCGGAGTTCGAGAGGGAGTAGAAGGAACGTACTTGTCACCACGTTAAGCATGTATCTATAATCAGTTTCGGGCGGAGCATCGATCGTCCGGTTGTTCTTTCCTCCATTGCTGCGGACCAGCGTTTTAAGAACCCCTACGGCTGCGCAGTGCACGTCGCCAGAAAGAAACGAAATACGCAAACTTTTCATTCTTGCTATTCCTTGCATCTGTTGAATGAACCAGTTGCGCTCTTTCTGCAATGCATGTTAAGTTGGAGCCACACATGATATTGTTTTCGAACCTTGTGACACTTCGCTGTCCAGTGGTCATTCTACCCAGACTATCAGCTACATTGAAAACGCTACGTCGTGAGAGAATGACATACCAAATCATCCAGCAACTCGGCGTCCGCGTTGAATTTGTTCACAAAACTACTGAACCCCGCGGTTCCACTGCGTCCAAGGGCAGTCAAGGGATTTAACTTGGAGTCTAGCGCAGCTTCAAGAAAAACCATTCGCGGATATGCAATAGGGATGCCTATAGATCAATATGAAATAAAAGTGATGCTGTGATCTCATCGAAGGCCGCACCAAGTTGCACAACGAGATGTTTTACGTCCGAAGGTAGATACCTGATTCGTTCAAAAGCCTTTTGGTACTCAAACTCGCTGCAGACCTGATTCCTTTTTCTCTCGGCGCTTGTAGCGGTAATGCATTAGCATATAGGCCTTCAGATAGCATGGTGTAATAGCCACTTACCGACAGTCCAGCATGAGAATATGCACATCGGGCCCTAGGTAAGACAAAAACGAATGTGACGGTAGACCAACGTAGGGACCTTGAGCCCCCAAAATAAGTGACTTGAACATGTGCTTCCCTGTTCTGTCGTCCAAGTTGTCGTGAAGAGCTACGACGATGAGGTCGGCCTACGAGATATTGACTGCAATCCGCAACTCACGATTGATGAAGCATTGAAAAAGCAAATAGAAAAAGTAGCCTCGCACTCCGATACTAAGGAAGTTGTTAACAAGAGAGCTTTACGATATCTGGAAGCGACTCGCTGCTTGAACACGGGAGATTGTTGAAGGTCTTCAGGGTCTGTAGAACAGCAAAGTCATAATCAAGAATTAATCATCAAGTTGTAAAGTCACGTACAACTCCCAAACCCATCGATCTTGAGACGTGCGAGATTGGTCAGTAAACAAGGGAATGGAGCGAAATCACACGCACCAAATCTGCAAATGTGCATTGATTGGTCAAGAAGTTGACGCTGCATACATCATCGGCTTACCGTGGTCATCTACAGATGCTACATGAGTGTTTTATTAAAAATGTCCGATCCGCATATCTTACCACACATATTTAACATCGGACTTGAGGGAGGGAGAGGAGTTAGTCGTGAGTAACAGGGCATCTCTATAATTATCTGACATACGTACATCGAGCTATTAGCCCTCGCAAACGCTCCCATTCTGAAGGAGCTGCAATAATGATTGAAGAAAAACCGGTCAACACAAGAGACAATTTCAGCAGTCAGAGGGAAAATTTTCTTCGTGGAAGGCTTTGCCAAGATCCATTCTTGTATTTCGGGCTCTCGAGTCAACCTAGCAGAGAAGTGTGACTATTTCTGTATGGCAGAGGTGCATAGAGACATACGAGTCGCAGTATAACTGATCGCCTCCTCCCACAAGGACATGAAATGGTTGCTCGACATGCTTCCGCAAGAGATCAACCCACATGGGGTCATAACCATTTTTGAACCCTGGTCCTCTGAAGTCATCCGGATTCACACCAACACTGAAACCATTACACTAAAAAGAAGTGAGAAAATGTGCAGCAAACAGGTTGTGTCAACCTTACCGAATGGGCTGCCCAGCGCATGTTCTGATGACGAGCGGGCACGAAGAAAGACAATTGCATGCCACCATTGATATTATACTTGATGCAAATTTCATTGACACCCAGTTGTATCTGGATGGGGAAACGCCAAAACGTAAAGGTGCTGTATGTCTCAGCGTTCAAAGATCCCTTGCTACCGTATTGGCCAGTTGCGCTCACCCTCCATTCCCTGCATAGACATAAATCTCCTGACCAATTACATGCTGGGCCTGATCATCCCTCGTGTTTCCTTTTCCCTTGTAGTCACCAAAATATGTTTGGTTTACGTCAGGTAACTGCGCTGATGGTCCGGCCATTGCAGTAGCGTGAGGATCTGCAGGGTGCGGGCCAAGGTCATAACGCGAATGAGAAGCCTGTGTGCTCGGAGAAGGTCGTGCAGTCTCCTCAGGGTCCCACTGATAAGTTAAGACTGGAAATGGCTCATAGGATGATCCCGAATCCGCGGCTAAAAAGGTATTCATTAAAACGTCTGGTTTACCGACCACGGAGGCAAGTGTAAACTTACTGACGATAAGAGCTGCGCCTCGCCAAAGACCGGTTTCGTCAACTGTATCGTATCGTAAAAGGGGCCCGACCATAAACTGGAGGTGGGGTTCCATTCTGGCCAGCCTCTGTGCTCTAGAGCGTTCCACTGCAGGCATCTGAGCCAAGGAGAGACCGGAGCTACCGGACGCTAACCGCTCAATAGGGTGACTAGCAGAAGCATTCTGGGCAGAGTTGTCGGTAAAATATTTGGGGGGAACAGGAGGCAGTGTGTCAGGAGTCGGGGATGCCGAGCGTGGTACACCAAAGCTACCAGCCTGAGCGAGCCCACTCCCATCAGGAAGTGGATCAATCTCTTCTACAGGTAGATATCTCCCGTCTGGCCCTCTCTGGGCGTCAGAAAAATGACGCGCTTCCTGTGTAGCGCCAGACTTTTGTGTAAATCGCTTCCAGGGAAATCTGAAGCATGAACTTTGACTCGCCTTACGGGCTCTGCGCTGAGCATGCCAGCCCACGGTGTCCATGATATGTGATGGTCAACTTGAAGCTATTTGGTTGCGGGCGGTGATACCGATCCTAGACGCACGAGTTTAAACAAAGGCAGTGCCAAGCTAACGTCATGGCAGGCTATGACACCTCCGGGTCCGTGTTCGCTGTTCAACGTTGCAATACACGGATACTTGAAGTCTGACTTATATAGTCTCTTCGGTGTCAAAACCCCGTATACTAAGTAGTCCCGGAAATTAATTGCAATTGCACATAACTAGGTAGAGATATGGGAGATTTGTCTAGGGGTTAGCCGGCGTGTTCCACAATCGTTGTGACCAATTTGCCATTATGTACCACTGTCTTCAACATCTCGGGCATGGCCTGCTCTTCAAAGACACCATCTTCCTCCCCTTCAACTGGTAAGCTGACATTGATCGCGCTGCATTTTGCTGTAGTAATCTCAACATCAAGACACTGCTTCGAGAGGTAAATCTGTCCTGAGTCCGTTGAATCAATCTGGACAGTAGGTGCCACCCCTGTGATTTGCAGGGTAAACGATGGAGACTTCATGATGGAGACAGAAGAAACCACAGATTCGACTAGCACGGAGGTCTTCGTGCAATTGACTGTTATGGACTTTTGAGTAAAAGTACTGTTAAATCAAACCAGTAGACACTGACCCAAGGTGACGGCATTGACTTTCCCCTTGATAATGATAGTCGTGTTCTTGCAAGCAAAAAGGTTGACTACTTGACTAATATCCGTATCGGCAACCTCCAACGCGGATTCGTTTTCTTGATATTCCTGCATGATCATCAGACGAGTCACATCATTTGATACGAGATACCTACAATGATCCATTTGTTGCCTTCAAGTGCGAATTTGGCAGGCTTCTTGCCCATTAAAGCCTGAGGTTTTGTTGGTTTCACAGGGGTTGGTTTAACAGGTTTCTTAGCAGCTATCCACATGATTAGGAAAATCTGATGTACAAAGCGCAAAACAACTCACCCGCCCCGCTACTTGCAGGGACTACACTCCCAGCTCGTAAGGCAGGGTTCTTGTGTGTCATCTCGCTTTTGTCGACTTTACGTAGCCCCTTTGTTACGTCTGCGCCGCGATTCAAGTCCGCAAATACAGCAGCAACACCACCGGCAGGTGCTGCTGCTGAGGACGCTGATCCAGCGGGAGGTGGAGGTGGAGGTGGCGGCGGACCACTGACTGGCTGTGAACGGGGTGCTTTGTACTCTGAAGACCGGAATGCCCTGCAGCAGGTGGTTTATGAGATGAGGGATTGGAATTCAATGGCATATAGATACTTACGTTGGAATTCCAAACAAGACCAGTGGTGTGGAACTCCATAACATAGCGCTTCATTCCATCAAGAACCCCATTGAATGCCCGAACCCACTCCGCGTGCCTTGGGTCCCTAAAATCGACGTCAACTTGGACCATTCCAATAAAATGTCGGTCGCACTTTTCTTTGAAATCCTTGAGTATCCTGTTCGCATAGTACGCAGTACTTTCCTTTATGTCATTCACGTATGGTCCCGGTTTGGGTTCCTGCAGGCCGTCGTCATTCAAAAGTATTTTGACGCGTCAAGATCATACCACTGTGACCCATCCAACGAAAGCAGTTCCATCTGCGATAACAGTGAAGTGATTGAACCAGTCCCGTTCCTTTCTCGCAGCCTCTTTAGCGCGAGTCACGGCTTCGATACTTGCTTGGAGTGGCGATAGGATTTCGGCGAAACACCTTGTCGAACACCTTGTGATCGGGCTTTCTGCATGCTGTGACCTGGAGAAGTACAGACCGCAAGGTAGCAAGTGCTTTGGCGAGTAAATCAACCTGAGAAACGCGGATCTTCAGCATGAAAAATAACAAAAACTTCGCGGAAGTAAATGACCTGCTCATTTAGTGGAGGGGGTGCGATGGCTTTATTGATCTCCAGGAAAGGTTTAAGCTTGCCCTCTATAACAATCTCATCGTATGCGGTGACTGCGCGTGGCACTTCTGCTTGCACCTCGATCGCAGGTGGCGGGGGTGGCGGCGGCGGGGGTGGTGGGGGTGCCGAAGCCGACGGAGTTTCAGCAACAGCTGCGCTAGTAACAGTACTAGTACTTTGTCGTTTGAGATGTCCTGCACTCCTGGAATCTTCTACGTCTTCGAGACGCGATGTGATTGCTTCAAGCCTAATCGCACATTGATGTCAGCTCCCATAGAACTGGCTCCTACATATTAATGATGCACACCGCTTGATGAGAGTGGCCAATGAGTAAAGCCCTTGAGCGGAAGATGACATATCGACAGAAATTGACTTCTCTCGACACTAGTGAGTTCCAAACACAAGAAAAGAAACGGCCTTCGGGAGGCCAACTATGGCCTTGCACGGATGATAAGTGTAGGTAAGATGCGTAAGATGGTGAGAGAGGGCACTGAGGGCTGTGTTGAAACCCTGCGAGACTTCCCCACACCGGACTATTCCGCGGCCCCGCTTGGCAGATGCGACTTGAACATTCGATGTAGCTACAAAATTTCACCAAACTTACAGTAGCTACAGTCCCTAGGGTCTCAATGGATGCTTAGACAGAAGCGGCAGTCATTTCATCATATATATGGCGCGCCCTAGCCATAAGGTTCATCACTTTTCCTGCGCTTTCAGGCAGTCTTCTCTTGCGCTTGCCTTCCTCTTCGACTTCTTCCGTCGTTGACGTTCTCTTTCCTGTTGCTTCGCGCGTTGCAGTTCACCCTTTGATAGGCCAGGGTTGTGTAGTTTGTCCAGCTAATTAAATTCAATCGGAGGTTGAGGTGTTCGACAGGAGTAATTTGAACTGGTTAGACCATCTATATAGGCGTGACAAGATGGTCAGAGATACACGCCTTTTGCAGGAGCCACCGCCTAGCGAGCATGCGATTTGTTTGGAGTGATCGAGTTTCCTGACACGCTACACGAAAACCAGTGGGTTTATGAAGAAGTTGAACATTATTCTGGGTCTTATTGATAGACTGTCCACCAGGACCGCTGCCTTGACCATAGTTCAGTGAATATCCCAATTAACTGAACACAGTTCGCGTTTGATCTTTCACCCACCTCTAACGAATGATTCCTCGATGTCTTCTTCACGCAACTCCGGAATCTTTCGCTCTTTATGAGCCTTCTTGAGAGCGGAAAAATTGCGCGGCGTATTGACGCTATGCTGAGCAGCAGGTTCTACACTACAGGTTAGCTTAGTGACCCTACTGCACACTTTTTGACCACAAAACGAACCTTTGCTCACTCTTCTCTAATCTTCGTGCTCGTCTGCTGGAAGGCATGGGAGGCGGGTTCTTGATACTCTCGTTTTCACCCAGCTCAGTGTCCTTCGTGAACCGAAGATCTACAACAACGACTCAGCGACTTCAGATGAGTCCCATCGCAGGTTACGTACTCCAAGCATCATCTCCATCTTGGGTTTGTGTTCTGCGAGCTTGCACAACATTCCTGCGTAGCATGGTCGCAAGCTCGCGGGCGAGTTGGATTTTTTCTTCGACCAGTTTCACGTCATGTTGCGCGGAGCTGTCCAAACACAATGCTTCTGTCCGCATGTTGTGTCGGAATGCTAAATCAAATTCCTAAGTTTGGGAGTTATGGTCATTGAGTGTGTACAAACCTCTTTGTATGAGCTCATCGCCTACGAATCACGGTGAGATAGTCCATGGAAGAAATAGTGAAACGGTGACCGACCATGGAAAGTAGAAGCTGAAGCTCGCAGCAAGTCACGGTATGCCGAGCGCGCACCTGCTCTGAGGGCTGGCGTAACAGACATTGGTGGGATGAGTATGAAGCCGACAATACTTTTAAGGCAACCTACCGGAAAGTGCCGACGTCGATCAACAACGCACATTCCAAAAGGGGACCGAGCAGCAATTAGGGCGTAAGACGCGCTCCTTTTTTGGACGCGTCGCGGTATGGCTTATACGAGGAAAACATGTCTTCTTCCTGACTGCCCCATAAATCGTCCAACGGACCAATAAATGGAAAATCGAGGTCCTGTGGGAAGCAGCAGCTGAATGCGCGTGCTCCAGCGCGTACGGCGTGAATATATGTGCAATCCCTTGAGCATAACTGCTATTTTCAAGGAGCAATCTGTACCGCATGCTTGAGCGTTGGATTTTGTGCTTTTTTCAAAGACTCATTCCCTATCTTACCCACCTTAACTCACCAGACAAAATAGCGAAGTAGCGGGACCCTCTATGCAGAGTAAATAGGGTCGATAAACGTATCTCAAATATCGACTCACGTGACTCGCGCGAATTGAGTTTGTTGACTGCTCAACGCGCCCTCGGAGTTTCAACACATCCCTCTCTCAAACCACTACCATCTCCAATCCGTTTGTTTCCGCCAGTTGCTCTGGTCGCTTCTGAGCATCGCAATTAGCACAGACATCAAGAACAACACTTACAGCACTCTTACAATCACTCGCAATATGTCCGCGAAGAAATCTACTGCAACGAAATCGGCTGCTAAGAAAAGCAGGGCCTCCCCCACCCACCCATCTTGGGTAGATATGATCAAGGTCAGCCAGTCAATATTCTAGTGTTCTACACTCCTTCCTATGCATCCCTTGGCCCGATGTCGAGCATCACAGAAAGGGTGAGGCATCCGCACCCAGGGGTACTATAAAAGGCAGGCCCCAGGGGGAGGATACGCAATTGCAGGCGATATTCATTTTTCGTCTCCCAATGACTTCAAGGACCTCATGTCGTGCATTTTCACGTTGTGGGGGGTGCTAGAAGGCACAGAACAACTTTTCTGACATGATACATCGCTAAATAGGAGTGTATTACTGCCAATCCTGACGACGCCCGCGCTGGCGTCTCCCGCCCCCAGATCAAGAAGTGAGTTTAATTATTCCTTCTAAACCGAGGAATGTTTATGATCTCCTAGATTCGTCGAGGAGAAATACGGCCTCATCATGGACAACGCTCAACTGAGTCATTTGAGCAAGGCTATCGCCACTGGCGCCGAGAAGGGGACTTTTGTTCTCCCCAAGGGTAAGAAATTATTGCGTGGTCTATCGCAGTCTCGTACTGACGACTACTGCATAGGGCCTTCTGGTCGGGTAAAATTGCCTCCCAAGACCTCAAGGGCCACTGACACCTCAGCCTCCAAGGAGGTCCGTGCACCCACTGACTTGAACACGTGATGTGGTGATTGACATAGTGAGAGCAGAACAAGCCCGCGAAGGCTGCACCCAAGGCGGCTACTAAGCCAGCCACTAAGGCACGTCCTGCGAAGACTGCCACTACGAAGGCTACAACCGCAAAGTCCACTGCGACCAAGAAGCCAGCTGTGAAAGCGAAGGCAGCGCCTGTCAAGGCCGCCGCTAAGAAACCTGCCGCTCAAACTGCCGCCAAGGCTTCAGCAACGAAATCTGTGACTTCCACTAAGGCAAAGGCAGTTCCTGCAAAAAAGACGATGGCAGGCAAGAAATCTGCCCCTGTCAAGAAGACTGCGTCAGCATCTAAGCGCGGTACCGCGAAGAAGGTCAGATCACTGGCTCAATTTTGTGCACTTCGCGAGCCACTCACTTTCAAAATTTCTAGGCTGTGACTGGAACGAGCGCGCCCACTAAAGCGAAGGTCGCGGCTACCAAGAAGACCACCGCAAAGAAACCCGCAGCCAAAGCAACGACCTCAACAACGAGCAAGAAGAAGGTATGCAAATAACTCAAATGCGCTGTCATTGTCATGGCTTGACTTACTTTTCGACCAGGTCGCGAAGAAATAGGTGACTCCTCAGCCGCCATCGATAATATACTTGTTCTCCTTATCTCACGGTACACTAAGGTGTAGAACCCGGTCTATGACCACTCTACCTACTCCATGCACTTTCCCTCGCCCGTCTGATTGCACCTTTCTTATTTTCCGTATTTGATTTGTATTGTAATTTATTGGGTCCTACTACCTGCCTGCCTCTCGACTATCAAATCATCAATTCTCGTGTATCCCGGGGCGGGTCGTCAGGATGCACCTTGATTCAAACCTATTCCAACGTTTCACATCAAGCTAAGATTCGAACAATGAGGGTTGTGGCATAGATCTAGGGGTGCGACGTGGAAGAGGACATTCGCATTTGATCCAGTAAAGTGCATGAGCCACCGCAAGCCCACCGCGCATATGCCAGTAAAGACTCCGATTGTTACCAAATTGGTTGTTTCACGTTCGTGGCACCTGCAACTGCACGAAGCAGTCACGGTGCGACTTCGAGGAGGGACATGTCCAGACAGCCAGGTAGCATACAACCGCCGTATTCTTACTCGCACCAACATCAGCTATCACGCTCAGCCTATCCTACGTTCCTCTCTTTACAAGAAACGATCAAGTTGCAATTGACATGGGCATCCAGGGGTATTTTTGAAGCATTTCGGTGGGACGTCGTTGTGAAGACTGCCACAAGGTACATTCTCCTCGCTTACTTTCTCTGTATCTTGTCATCCTACACACAATTCCTCGGAAACCTTACAGCGACCGTGAAATCCGCTCAAATATTCTCAAGTCGTTACTGCTCAATTCGTTATCCTTGACGTCCATCTACGCATTCGACTTGCTTCTACAACCTCTCGTGCATAACCACCCGAGCTGGCTTCACCGCAACGTCGGATGGTTCTATCGCGTCCTTTGGCTGTTCCCGGTCGTTGGAATATCTTACTATCTTAATGTACGTCCATAACCTGATCCTGAGGACTTAATTCAACCAGAAATGAACCACGATCATTTTATCAACTTCTTCCACTCAGAGTTCCTGGTGCAATCTTATCGCGAAACGGTCCTTTGTCCTTCAGCACGGGAACCGTGCGGCACATCAGCAGCCAGTTACTTATCACGGTATGCTGACCATGCTCGCGACGTCCGCATACCGTGTTGTCATGATTCTTACCTCTGTCATCGTGTCGTTGGCATTGGGATCAATACCATTTGCCGGATCGTGGATCAGTTTTGCATTTATGTGCTGGGTTAATGCGTCAGTGTATCAGCTGCTGGTTGATAAGTGACACTTCTAACTCTCCTTCAGATATTATTGCTTTGAGTAAGTTGCTATGACCCAGAGATGGCCGCTCTCACTTAAATCGGGCACCTCAGGTTTGTCTGGGTGGCGCGTAATTCATCTTTGGCCCAAAGAGTGCGACATCTAGAAGAACGATGGGCATACTACTTCGCATTTGGTTTTCCGTCCGCTGTGATCTGCACGTGCGGAAGTGGACTGGCGAATGCCGCCCTTTTCGCACTTATGTTCCCCGCTGTATATGGTTTCCTTTCTTCCTATAGTTCTGCTGCTGATTTTCCTGATGTCCAGTTCATCATCATGGCCATGCACGCACGGCCCGTTCCGCAGGATCCCTACAATCCTGCACCCTCCACGGAGTCTACCAACACCGTGCGATTTCCTTCGCCACTCGTTCCGATTAGGATGCCGGTCTTTACAATCGTCATTTGGCTGAATGATCTCATCGTCAGAGTGCTAAGTGTCGGTGGCAGCGCCGGTGCTCGACACCGGAGAGCGATAAGCGAAACTACCGAACAGGCAGAAGAAGGGACAGGTGTTGAATTAAGGAACATGGGCCGTACGGCGAGAGTGCATTCCCCCACTGTTCAAGCAAGGAAGCTTGGAGACAGACTACCGAGTAATGGAATGGCACCTAGTGCTGGGAGGCGAAAGAAGGACTGACGGATTTCATGGCGTCACAGTCATGATCTTACTGACAACTTCGACTCATATGCCATTAGTTAATATCGTACGCAAGTTTCACAATTCCATGTTCCTATAGAATCTATACCCATAATAATGATGGGATCAGTGGACAACAGTTGGGGTGAAAGCAACGTGGTTCCGAAGTTTTCAGACGAGGCACAGTCGCTTCTATATAATGCCTTCACCCAAATCCTGCCCATTCGACAGAGAGATAAGATACAATTTTTGTTTCGTCATTCCATTCGCACAGTAAATGTGCCTTCTTTGTCCCGGTGCCAAGACGGCCATGTGCGACAATTTCCATTGGACGGAGGGCGGCATCCGGAGCGTCGATGACCGATGCAACAAAGTGCGAATGATAACGGAGGGGGTCACCTGATAAGATAAAAAAAACAGCGAAGGTCAGCATGTATTTCAGATATACAGCTGATTAACGAAAAGAAACACGCTTTTCGAGGACAGGCGTGGGTGATGGAGCGAGAAGATCCACAAACAGAAAGGAAAACATACCAGGGTAGACTAAGTACTCGCCACCAAATTTTATTCCCCCTCCCATGTAATATCCTTTCTCCCACAAGTCGCGGAAGACGCCACAGCGTGCGCGCTCTTGTAGGGTCGAGGGATAGAGCCATATACCGGCTTCGCGTGCGGTAGTTAAGGACCCATGGAAGTGCGGGGCATACCATTCCAATTTGGATGAGGACGCAGGAACGTTGACGGTGTAAGATCCAGATGGCATTACGATAGCGCCGTCTGGAGATTCTCCGATGGCCGCCTGTGAGGGATTTTCAGATGTGGGATGGTGAGGAGATGGGCTATCTTCTGCAGGAACGCTGGGAGCGGCATCGGCCTTTGCACGTGCGCGACGCTCTTCTCGTTCTTTGCGCTTGCGCTTGGCATTTTCAGACATGGCGCGGTCAGGGTTAGAAGCTTCAATGGACCCTTTCTCTTCCGTGAGAGCTATCTGCTGCCTTGCATCGTTGAGGCGCGCTTCTTTCCATAGTTTCAGGGCTGATGGAGACGGAGCATGATGTGCGCTAGGGTCGTCTACTAATACAGCAACTCCTAGACACATAATCGCCGCTGATGAATGGGGGGTATACATTTAAAGATGACTAACCATTTTCGACGAGGAGAACAGCCTCCTCTGGCATCAGCTGAAGAGGTAATCCCAAGAATATATTTTGTGAAGACAGGTGTGGAAGAGTCCCAGTGAGGATGCCACATATATGATGATGTGATCGTAGGATGTTGATATCTGCTCGTGCAAGATTAGACGTGGTCATATCAGACTATGTTAATGACCTACCGTCAACATCCCACACGTAGGCTTTAAAGTTAGAGACTCGAAGCAATATAGGCTGGGTCATACCTGCAATTCCAGCCAGTCGCACTAACCAGGGTGATTTGAGAATTGAAGGACAATGATCAATAGGCTTTCATAAGTAACGTAACCCCGACCACATGACTCCCATTGCGGGATGCCGCAACAAAATCATAGATGTGTTTATAAGATCATCGTGATCTATTCCTACAGCCTGATACCCCTTCGTCTCAAACCATTGGATAGAGCAATCGGGTGAGCAACACAGGTAATAGGTAAATGTCGATTATCTTCAAACATCTATCGAATATTTATCTTCGTCGAAACGCGAGGATAGATAATAGACATGGCCGCCAATGTACAAGATGTTGTCATGCTTGTTGGCGACTCCCTCACTCAACGTGGATGGGAACAAGGAGGCTTCGCGCAGTTACTTGCGGGTGCGCAGATCACAAATATTTGGTAGGAGTTAGAATCTGACGCTGCGATGTATAGAGATGTACAATCGGAAACTCGATGTTATAAACCGTGGCCTCGGGGGTTATCAAACAGACTGGGCAATTCCAATTTGTGAGCAGGTGAAAGACAATGTTACCCTTTTTGAAAATTCGCTGAACGTATTCGTAGATCTTTGCCAAGCAGCATGAGCAACATCACGTTCCGCAGGTCAAGTTACTCACAATTTGGTACGGCGCCAACGACGCTGCGCCTGCTCCCAGCCCACAGCACGTCCCGATAGACAGATACAAAACGAATCTAAGCCATATCATTCAAATGGTGAAGTCGCCAACTTCAGCATACTATTCCCCGGAGACCCGTATAATCTTGATCACCCCACCACCAGTAAATACGAAGCAATGGGACAGGGTTGACAGTCCACGTGTATTTGAGACTACGAGGTCGTACGCGGTGGCTGTCAAGGAAGTGGGTGAGAAAGAGAATGTGCCCGTTGCAGACGTCTGGACAAAGATATTCGATGCCGCTGGTCGAAGTGAGGAGGCATGTGAAAAATACCTGAACGATGGGCTCCATCTAACCAGTGATGGTTACAACGTATGTGCATACCTGAATTCTGACCTGTCAAGCTTGCTAACTCTCAAGATTAAAGATCGTCTTCCAGGCCGTCATGGACATTGTAGAGCGTGTGTATCCCGAATTAGACCCTACTTGGGAAGCACATGCAAGGATGCAACCTGTGTTTGTACCGTACGTCCTTTTTGAATTTATTTTGCTGCAGGACGCTGATGCATGTATGTGCAGCTGGGATCAAGTGAATGTACAGAATCCAAGACCATCTCTGGTGAAACGGAAAGCGCAACTTTAGTCCTGAATATTGAATGACTAGGGACGTGAATGTATCATTGACTTCTCTTAGAACTGTGGCATATTAGTTCGTTTTCATGCATGTGCAGCCTGATGAGAGGGAGGTATTGAGTTTCCGCAGGTCTCAGACGACGTTCTTCCGAAGGATACCAACTCAGGTTTTACAGGGAACCCGTAACAAACGCGTAAGGTACGAAAACGTAGATACTCTATATATAACTCGACGATATAAGGTTTGCGCCTCCCGAATACAGTTAATGGAACCTTCCGAGGTCACGTGTCGAGCTCGTGACAGTGACTAACTCCCAGGAGGAGAGCTGTGAATGTGAACCAACAAGGATGTGGCTGACTTTCATATCGGCCACATAACCCTGACCACATGACTAGCCTGCAGGATGCTACTTTGAGATCACTACTGAGGGATTAGCAACTACTCCTACATAAATACATCAGCAAACTAGGATTTTCACCACAGGCCTCACAGGCCTCACAAACATTCCAGAAGGTCACAAGCTTTGACGGTGCTTATAAGACCAAGACTACTAGTAGTCTAGTAACTCAATAGTCTTAATACAATAGTCTAATAAGACAGTCTTAACTTGATAGTCTTAACTCAATAATCTTAATATGATAGTCTAATACCATAGTCTTAACTCAATAGTCTTAATACCATAGTCTAATATGATAGTCTAATATGATAGTCTTAACTCAATAGTCTTGACTCAATAGTCTAAACATGATAGTCTAATATGATAGTCAGATCTCAATAAAGACCACCCATGCTAAGACCGTACTCAAAGGAAGACAAAGTCTGAAGGGCTTGGCTTCAGCTTGTGCACTGCACCCCTTACCTGAGTACATGCCCTTAATTTCCAAGGGCAGAAAGTGGAAGTCCAATGAAGTCCAGAGATTGGACAAGGAGTAAGTCCAGTGGACTTCTGGTAATGGTATGGAAGGAGAGGTAAGGCTACTGTGGACAAAGTCCAGAGTAGAAACAAACAGAGAGAGACTACCCTGAGGTAGAGCCGGAGATATAGCCTATAGGAATCAATTCTAAGACTCAGAGTTGGACAGAGTATGAGAACTTAGTCTGGAGACAGGAATGAGTAGAATCTAAGATGATATTTGAACTGAAAAACTTACAGGAGGTTTATATACTGTAGACATCATAGCAGCAGAATCAGTCAGCACAGTCTCAGCTATGTATGTATGTGTTACAACCATGCACGCTGAAGGTGCACAGGAGTAGGATGGACCAAGAAGGGCTTGGCTTCAGCTTGTGCGCTGTGCCCCTTGCCTGAGTATGTGCCCTTGATTTCAGAATGGACTAGAACAGAAGTCTGGGGTGTTCCAGAACAAGTCCAGGTCAAATAGCGGACTTGTCCGGTGGACATCTGGAGTATGGATAGTGAAGGAGAAACTGGAGTCAAGACTAACAATGATAGGGTCTCGGGTAGAACAGAGGTATAGGCTAAGAACAGAAGTACAGCTACTCCCAGACGAAGTCCGGAGTAGAAGAGTAACAAAGGTAAACTACCAGGAGGTAGAGGTGGAGATGTAGTTTCCGGGACGTAAGTCTGGGAACTCAGAGGGGGTAACTAAGAGTATTCGACTGGAGGAAATGACTGTGGGTAACAAAAGTCCTATCCGGTGTCGATCTTCGTTGCTGATCAGTTGTAAACCACAACAAAACAACTAACCTAGCAACACTACTGCTCAGTGGCCCTTATGCTGAGAAGCACTGGGTACAGTAGTTGTTCAGTTGGGTGGCCTGACCCTTGGTAGTGCACCACACACTTTGAGTGTGAGGGGTTTAGGTGTTGGAGGATAGTAGATGAGCACAACTAAGTCTGGGATGACCTAGCTGTGTTGGAGGACGAAGAAAGAATAAGCAGGAGGATCAAGATGGACTGGACTGAATGAATAGCAGTGGGACAGTGTTCCAGGTGAACAAGGTCCAGGAAGACGTGGGGGATGAAAAATGCGAAGCCAACTGAGGCTTCAGAGAGAACTGGACATGAAATGGTGAACTGGATGAGTTGATTGTTCTGTAGCTAAAGTACAGGGGTTTATATAGAGTATAGTACCTGCGTACGTCTGTGTATGCAAAGCAACGCTCCAGGCAATGAGTAGGGCAATGAAGAGGGCAATGAAAGGGGGGAATGGAATGAATGTGCTGCGCTTCAGGGGTAATGACTGAGCAATTTCGAAAAATAGAACAAATCCTATGCAGAATGAGTCATAAAATGGAGAATGAGTCATAAGGACAAAGAATGAGTCAGAGAATGAAAAAAGTGATGATAAAGCAGGGCTGTGACCATTACAAACCATGACTCATGACCTGAGTCATCATGACCAATTGCTATGCAAGCATGACAAAGTGCTGTGCGGTGATGATGCAAGAGCTGTGACGCAGCAATGACGCAGCATATGGGCAGTGGAGAATGGAATGGAGTGATGATGCTATGATGCCATGATGGTGTGATGATCCGAATGCTCTGCTGCAGAGATGTCATGTGGTTGTTGGTGCAGAATGTCGACATGCAGGGATCATGGGATATACACAGTCTGTAAGACGCTTCCCCAGCATGATAAAGGGATTGGTCATCTGCATAGGGACTTGGTGGTTTGCAATCTCTGGTGAGCGTTAGGATGGAATGGCATGGTGTCCACAGTGATCATGAAGGTGAGGTGCGAGTGGATAATGGTTTGAATGGTTCGACGAATATAAGCCGCTGAAGAGGATTGGAAATGGTAGGGTGATGAGGACAGGATGAATAAAGACGCGGTTTTCGACGTATTGGTGCAATTTGGCATGGTCTGGCTGATGCTGAGGTTGTCTGAGAGTGTAGTGGGTGAAGATGGGAGAGCGTTGGAAGCGTGTGAATGGGGGAAAGGTGAATAAACCTTGTTGAATGCAAAATGCCGTAAAAATGCGGGATGCCATAATACTGTTGAAAATCGCTGAAAAATCGAAAAATTAAAGGAAAGGAAGGGAAACAAATGAAAAGGTGAGTAAGGAATGATATGGGAAATGAAGATATAAATAAAAAAACCATGTTCTCGCTACCAAACATGTTTGGTGCGTGACACCGGCACGGAGTCCGGGATAGGCGGTGCGACGGAGGTGGGTCACCCTATGGGTAGACGAAGAGAAAGTCATAAGGAGGATAATCCTTAAGACTACAGAGTAGGGGCGGACATGGAGATCCAGTCCAGTGGCTGACAGAGGAGAATAGGACCCATAGGGTACAATAATATTCAAACTGAGGATCTACTAAGTTTACAGGGGGCTTATATACTGTAAGTAAGTATGTCAGGATGAGTAAGGATGAGACCGGAGCTAGGAGCAGATCACATGGAAGAGTGGAAAGACTATGTATGTGACATATGGAAAGATAGATAATAGACGGAGCAGAACAAACAAAATGAACTCGGATATGAATAGGGAAATGGATCAGATGAATAAGACAGGATGTACATAACTGATAACCGGAGGGATAGAGGTTCCCTATATTTAGAAATGGGCGGAACTTTGTAAATCAGGGTGGGTGACTAAAGCGAGGAGGACCGGAAGCGGAGGCACAGCCTGAGTGTAAAGGTACGGAATAATGAAGGGAAAGCTGGAAATGGTAATGATTGTAAGATAGGGGTTGCAGAGGCAGATGATGCATGCGATGGATGGAGACCTGTATGGCCGGCGGAGTATGGAGATTAGATAGAACCAGAGCAGACAGAGATTAGATGGTTTATAGGAATGAATAACCGGAGATGGGTGAGGCAGAGTATGGAGGTATTGAGGGGTAAAGGGGAGTGGTATAATGTCCATTGGTTCCGGCGGAAGCAGTACTGGTCTACAGGACGATCTGGAGGTTCAAGGAATTGGAATAGGGGTAGATTAGATAGGAACTGAATACTGATTATAGGGTTAGGGTTGATAGAAGCACTGATTTGTGCACGGAATATGACAGTATGAAGCATATGGAAAGCTTATTAGTAAGTCAGATGGATCACAAATATGAAGTTGTAAATGAAACAGGTGAACAAATCAAGAAGCGAGAGGGATAAGTATATAATTGAAAACTGGAGTTAGGGGGAAATCTAAATGGACATATACAAATGGAGAACATGCAGAGATGAGATGGAGAACAGTTCTGGAGATCCAGATAGGGTGCAGGTTCATCAAGCAGATCTGGAGGACTGGAATTTTGAAGGTGATTGAGTCAGGAGAATAGGGTCTGGAACACGGAATATGACAGCCCAGTTAAGACTATCAAGTTTAGACAATCATATGAAACTATTATATTAGACCACCATATTAGACCACCATGTTAGATGTATTGAGGTAGGACTATTAAGTTTAGACTATTGCATTAGACTATTGTGTTGAGAATATTGAGTTTAGACTATCATATTAGACTATCATGTTAAGATTATTGAGTTTAGACTATCACATTAGACTATCATGTTAAGATTATTGAGTTTAGACTATCAAGTTAAGACTATCATCTTAGACTATTGTGTTAAGATTATTGAATTTAGACTATCATATTAGACTATCATGTTAAGATTATTGAGTGAAGACTACTGTGTTTTTTTCTAAGTCCAGTGGATAATGGTATATATATCAATTGCAGCCCGCATACAGTGATCACATGGTCCTTTGTACATAAAGTCAGAAAATCAGGAAATCTAATACAAGGACCACACCACAACAAATTCTGTCTGGTACATTACCAAGTAGACGGTCTCAGCTTCAACTGATTAAATTTTTATCAACTTTAATCAAGTGGTCGATGAGCATTGAGCTGTACAACTGGGAAGTGTACTATAATGAATTCCTGGTTCCTTTGTACAAAGCGAAATTACTATATATGGCCTATATGTTACACTATGTCACAGCTATTATTACATACAGGAAACATATAAACATAACATAGCTCATGTTATTTTCAATAAATGGGTACTGTAGGACATATTCAGTCATGCCCAACAAACAATATTATCATAAGTGCATAGGTGAGAGAGATTTATGTTGTAACAGACCTATTTGAAGTGATATAATTTTACATATGTGGTTTTTTCACAATTATCACCTCTTTGAGATTTTTCTGCTGGTCAGAAGTACTGCAACTTAGGGCGCATTTTGTAGAGGGACAACAGTGGAATATGATGGTATCAAATTTTATAAGGATTGCTGCAAGATTGAGTGAAGAATAACGATTGTACAAAAGAACAGGGGTGTACAAAGGACCATGGTATCACTGCATATATAAGCTCATACACGGCCAGACGTTAGCTTGAACCTGAGGTTAACTTGGTCATTTTTGCACTCAATATATATATAAATTGTACCTTGTATTGTTCTGAATGAAAACAGAGAACTGAGTTAAGACAAGATCTATCGGTTAAGCACAGACAAGGACAAAGCACAAATTTCGATGGTCCAGTAGCTGCTGAGCGGAGAGCCTCAGGTTCATTGGGGGTTTAACTGGAAGCTCAAAGTGTTTTGTCTGTCGCCCATCAGTGATTTATCCTGGGAACATTGTCAAACACAAACTCTGCACCATAGGTGCTTTCTGTGCAGGGCGTCTTTGAATCATCCTTCGGCTGCTTATTTATCCACTGTCAGCACAATAATTGTTGGATCAACAGGTTCATTCATTCACTCCACTATGGCCAAAAGCAGCATATACTGGAAACAACGTCACTCCACAGCTCTGCCTAGTAAGTACTATGCACATCAGTTATCTTACACATATCCTTGTGTAGCGGTTCTTTTTTTGTCAGTCTGATAATTGCTTCATCAACAGGCCCATTGCTCTACCTATTGCTATTATGCCTGTTGAAGAATTCCCCCCTGATGGTACGAATCAATTCAGATACTAAGTTTGCAACTACCAACATCCATGATTTTAATTTTGCAGTTTGGACGCCTGTCAAGGGACACAAATGGGTCTGTAACCTGTGTCAGGACAATAAACCTCATAATTGGCGGACAGCACTGGCACACAAGAAGACCCTGTTGCATCAAGATGGAATCAAATATCATTCGAGAAAAAGGCAGCAACATCGTGGGGATGGTTTGATGGTTCAATGGTACCTGAAGCTCAACGGTCTAGCCCCATTGTTGAGCTACACAGTTTTCTCGATGACTTGGCTAACACTCCTGATCTTGAGCTGGGCAACTCAACAGACAATATTGGCAATTACTCGGTCACAAAGGCAATGATCATGCAAGGTTTAAGTGATTTTTTAGACGAGGATGACCTCTCAGATGATCAGGGAGCCGAGATGTCAGAAGACAAGGAGATTTTTACGGGGCGGACATGGCATGATGGTATGTTACTTTAACTGCAAGATATGCAGCTCACTTTCAAATTTCAAGCAGATGACAATCCTAGTGATGCCACTAATGGAACCAGCAGTGATAGAAAATGTTATCGACATTCAATTGTGCATGAGGAATGGTTTCTGTGGCCTGATAAGATTGTAAGATCATCTATCAGCCTGTTAACTGTTGTTGATCTAGTGTTTTTATAGACATGCACACTTGACATTCTCATGCACCTCCCACGCTCTGTTTTTTCAGAGCGACAGATAGATATTTTGCTCTGGCTACTTCGGGTCAACAATGTAGACAACGTGCCTTTGGTGAGGTCCATCAAACTTGTCAAAGACACCATTCAACGACCATGCGGCATCTGCTCAATTCCTTATGATGGTGCTCTTGGGCACAGGTACTATGTAAATTCACTGTCTGACATTATTTGGCAAGTGTGTTGCATACCTGAAATGTAATCAATACGATGGGCTCAGTCATATTTGAAGGAAATAATGAACCCTCGAGTTCGCCCGCTGTTACACTTCTACCCTGAAGATGCTGGTGCGGAACTGAACGAAGCTTGACAAGCTAAATATTGGCTCAAGGAACTTGACCCAGAGCTGCTTATGCCTTTCGTCAGACTGCACAACCAAGATTTTTTTCATTTTTGAGCCCACATTGTTATCAAGCAGCCAAGCTTGCATCCCGTTTCACTGGTTCACGCATGGCAGGAAGATGTACACTAAAGCTTGGTCCCTGCAGCCTGTCACTTGTGAAATGGATTGTGGTTGGGTTGTAGAAGATTTTAATTCATTTGAAGTGTCGGAAGATGATCTACTTGTATCATTCAAAAACTGGGATTCGAGTGAAGCAACATCTGGTCTACCTCATGCATACTTGATTTATGGTGGAGTTATTTTATTGCCTTGAGTATTATAGGTTGTCAATATCTGTTTAGGTGTTGAATGTGAACCAAATGGCGAACTGCAGCCCTGGACGTTAACAAATCCTTCTGAAGGCAATCAATGGTGTGTTCGGGCATCAGGCGCTCGTGTATTTGCAATGCCTCTCTGGTTATACTGCAACAATACATCTGGAAACTTATTGAAGAAGTGGAACAAGCACAATTCTTTTCTTTTTACAGCTGCAGGATTGCCATGAGCAGCAGTCCACAAAGAGTTCAATGTCCATTTTCTTTGCACATCAAACATTGCCCCTCCACTTGAAATGTTGGATGGTATTGTGGACCAACTTGAGTGAGTGAGATCTGTTGTGAGCAGGGAAGCAAAAATGACGATGCTGGTACAACTTAATAGAGAATTGTGGAAGCAAGACATCTGGGCCTGGGACTGTGTCCACGAGGAGTATGTTCTTGTCATACCGTCAGTCTTGGCCTTGCTTGGGGACAACCCTATGCAGAGTGAAATGGCCTGTCACATTGGGTTGATGGGAAAATATTTTTGCCGTATCTGTAAAGTGAAGGGGCACGACACAAGTGCGGAGAGCAACCCTATGCAAGCAGCAGCTGCGCACACTGAAGACACTGACCACAGTGCAGGTGATGAGGCTAGCGGAAGCGAGTCTGAGGCCTGCACTGACACTCCTCCAAAATCTACATGAAAACGAGCAAAGGAGACAATGGAGGAGATGGTAACATGAGTTAAGTGGTTTGTAAAGGTGATGAATCTGAGTGGTTTTGCATATATTTTCCTTATGAAGCATGGCAGATAGGAGAACCTCGTCACAAGAATGAAACTGTTGATGAACTCAAGTCGATGTTTCTTCATGCGTCAATGGTCGGGAACCAGACACAGATAAAGCAAAGGAAAACTGCTACTGGCATCAAGGATACTTTTTTAGACTTGTTTTTGAATTGCCTAGCTGAATCATACAGCAAAATTCGTGGTGGTAACAGGGCAAAGCAGGAGGCACTTGATAGAGCCAAGGAGACACTGCCCAAAAATGTCACAAGTCCTGTGTGATGAATCAAAGGTCTCTGATCCGCCACATTCAGAGTGTATAGACTATTGACTTCAATACATCTTAGGTATTGATCCTCACACTAATACACCCATGGAAATTCTCCACACAGTCCTCCTTGGATTCATCAAATACTTCTGGCGTGATGTTGTCTCTGTAAGGATCGGAAAAGACAAGTTGAAGTGTGAACTTTTAGAGACTTGCCTCTCGTCTGTTGATGTTTCAGGTCTTGGACTCAGCAATCTCAATGGTCACACCCTCATTCAATATGCAGGTTCTCTTGTCAGACATGATTTTCGTGCCATCGCACAGGTTGCGCCCTTCGTACTTCATGACTTGGTGCCCAAGGAGTGCTATGATACATGGATTGCATTATTGAACCTGATCCCGCTCATCTGGCAGCCTGAAATTGAAAACTCCACAGAACACTTGGTAATATACCTTTCAATTTTACCTGCTGATATTCACATCTGATTGTTAATGTCTCAGTGCAATCTCACGACGTCAATCAACAACTTCCTTGCATGCACCACCAGGTGGACCCCTCGATGGTTCAACAAGCCAAAATTTCATATTATACTACATGTCGTTGACCACATTCATTGATTTGGGCCAGCCACCTTATTTGCAACAGAAGCATTTGAGTCTTTCAACGCTGTCATCCATGCAAAAAGTATACATTCAAACCATCATGCTCTGTCTCAGGATATTGCATATTTGTTTGCCCATGGAAGTCAAATTTGGCATATTCTCTCAGGAGCACAAGTAATCATACATGACAATGCAAATGACATTCGCTCTGACTCGGATTCTCCCAACCCTGCTTGAGCCTCCAGCTCTCCATCAGACAAGCCTCCAGAAGCTAAGGTTGTTGGAAATGGCCCACTGTCACTTATCCAATGGCCAAACATTGTCACTGACTATCTTGGACTCGACATGCAAGTTGACACTAAAAAATATGGTGAAGTTCAATTTTACATGAATTCCGACATCAGAAAACACAATACTAAGGCTATCTTTAGGTCAATGTGTTCATAACAACCAACCGCTCCAGCCATACTTGGCTACTGAGACAGGGAAACATTTTCCAGATGCACTTCGATCTCTTCCAAATGATGTTCTCAAAGGACATAATTTTCGCACCTGCAAGTCCGTCATGCTTTTCAATGGGGATGTTTGTAAGATAGGCGACTGGATCCTCATGGCAAGGGGTGCTCAGGCAGTAGAACAGTCTCCGGTTGTAGTAGTGTGTGTTCGAGAAATCATTCAGCACCAAGACTCAGATGCAGATAAACTTCTGTGTCCAGACACAATTCTTCTAGAATGTGGGATTGTTGGCGAACCAGCAGCATCATACTCCATGCCCACCATCAGGGCACATGGTGATTTTTTACTCTATCCTATTGAGGTTCATGATTTATCTACAAATCACCTATTATGAGTTGCCACTCACTGAATTTTTATAAAAGCAAATTTTATGTGCAGCAAATTTGCAGCACCGATGCCAAGTGCACAACTGCAAAGATTTTGCTTCAGACATCGAGTTTGTCTATGAAGAATGGACGAAGACATCAAAAGCAAAAACTGTGATACATACATCATGTTGGGGACCCTGATGATCTCATTCTCAACACCACTCGGATGCATGATGCAAAGCACATGCAGGGCCTTCAGGTACCTGTTCAGCCACTAGATATGAACCTTGCGATCCTTGAGGGTGCTGCAAGGGAGATTCATATGCGCAGTGACACTACAAGTGGAGCTTCTATGACATCTACAGCAGCACATGGACCGTGCGGACGAGGTACCCGAGGCCAACAAGTTAATAGATCTTTACAGCAACACTGGTCTGTATTACAAGTATCACAGTAACCCGACACTCAGGAGTGGGTTCTTTATCATATTCCCAACACTCAGAAGCGGGTTCTTTATCATATTCCCAACACCCAGGAGCAGGTTCTTTATCGTATTATTCCCTTTCATCTGCTACAGACTAATATTATTGCACATTGATATATTGATTACCAATATGCCACTAGTACTATGCGGTAAATTTGCTGTTTGGCTGCGCCACAGACCAACTCAGCAAGGCTGCAGTGCCCACTGTGAAACACAATCCTTATTACATCAATGAAACATGCCTTGACGGCGCCATCATGATCCCACATGGAATCAAGGTGAGTTTTTGTATAAATGTGTTCATGAACACTAAGTTGTTGCTTCACCGGCAGAGTGGTTTCCAGGCTCCAGCAACTCGCATTCGAGCCAGTCATGGTCATTCGTTTTTCACAGCCACTCATCTACCCCAGTCAGCTGCCAGTATGTCATTCAACTTTTCTGTTCCACCTGCTAGCACCCAGCCACAAGTGTTGTCCTCCTTTGAGCTTACATCTGGCCAACCCCACGGTTCCCAGCAAGGAAGTCCTTCAGCTGGGAGTTTGCTGCTGAGCCCTGCTGAATCCCCACCTTCAAGTTCGTGTCAACCACAAATTGACCCAAATCTGTTTGCAGATGAATTGTCTGCCCTCTTCATGGACACTCTCACAAATCAGTTCAGCTTTGGCAATGCAGAACAAGACTTGCGGAAAAACCTTCACGGTTTTGCAAGGGTAAATCAATAGTTAGATCATTTTTCATGCATACACTGAGATATTTTGTGCCTTGCAGCTCGATCATGGTCTGAGCAAAACTGATCTCACAACCAGAACATATCTCCTTGGCAGTATATTTTGCATTCTCAAAGAACAACGCAAGATTTCTGCTTCTCACCAGTCAACACAGAACCTTCTTGCTGATTTGCAAATCCGTCTTGAAACCACATTCACACTTAGTCCTGAGCAACGAGTAAGTAATTTCGTTGTACTGTCATCTATCAAATGTCTGAAGGCTATAATAGACCAACATACATATTGTTGCAGGTGACCTCATGTTTGACCCCAACAGGAACGGCGTTACCAGCAGCCAGTTGTCCAAAATCCTTTTATGATTGATGTCATTGTTCCAGAGACTTACAGGGTGCATGGAACGTCCAATTCCACTGTAGCAGCTTTGAAGGAGAATGCCTTAGAAAGTATGGAGGACATTTTGAGGCTTGTCTGAGGGAGTGAGCAGCTGCATGTAGACCCAACAACACCTTCATTAGAATCCTAATACCCTATAGCTAGTCCCCTTAATGTTAAATGTGCATGTTCTTAAAGTTATTCTGATGGAATACCCTGAGTTGATGAGGAATGATATTTGGGCTCTTAAGACAACTCAACCAGTACTGCACAAATCTCAGCATGAAGATCAATGCCACTCAGTGTTCAGTGCCACACAAATCTCGGCATGAAGATCAATGCCACTCAGTGTTCAATGCTGCGTGAATCTCGGCATGAAGATCAATGCCATTCGGTAATCAGTATTGTGCTAACTTAAGCATAAAGACCAGCTCAACTTAATCCTGTCAAGCCAATCATTATGAGTGGAGGCGAGGTGAGGTAGATGCATAAGCTCATCTGGGACTTGCATCACTTCTGTAGCCATTAAAATTACCAGTACATAGCCTGTTGATCCCCATGTTCTGGGGCAACCGGTCATTGGGTTTCAATCACTCTTGTGCCCAGGATAAAGATGATACTGCAACCGGTGGCCCAAGTCGAAAACATCCTCAGGTTCAAACTGCATTGCACATGGGACAAACACCACAACAAGCCAAGCTTGGGTGTCACAATCAATGTCGCACTTAAGATCCAATTATAAGGAGGTGCACGGTTTGTTTTTGCACTCAATCAAGTCTGAGATTATTCTGCTTACAACTATTCTATGTTAACCTCAGTTGACATCAAACGTCTTGGGGTGTATAGTCTAGTGGTAAGTGCTGCTTGAAAGTGTGAGAACTGATCATGTGATCTCAGCTGGATAGCTGCAGTTCAAACCAGGTAAGTGGCAGAAATTAAAATGTTGGAATGGATCAAGTATTACAAGTTAGTTGGTTATAAGACTACTGGCTAGTAATTGCTTTCTTTTATTAACAATAATCTCAAAAATTATACAGGCCTACAGACTATACAAGCTCACAGACATACAAGTTGTACAGTTTGTGCCTCCTTGTACAAGCTTGTACAAGGGGGACTTAGCTGTAGGCTTGTATACCTTGTACAAATCTGTACAAGGCTCCACTAGTTTGCTGATGTACCAGTGTCCATCAAAGCAGAAGATGATGCTTCATCAGGAAATTATGAGTTTACTTAATCATTACTTATTCACTCCCATCAGCAAAACCCTAATTGGGTATGCAGGGATGTCCCCATATGGATAGCATTGTGTAATGCTGTGTAGCACTGTGCAGCACTGTGCAGTGCTGCCTACTAGACTGGTGACCAATCTGTATATGAGGCAAGCCGTCGATAGACGGACTGGTAAAACTGAGTTTGAATTTGGATCAAGAGTGGATTCCTGGGGTAATGTGACAAATAAGTTCTGTTTAGGAATATCAGAGCCATGTGAGCTTTTGCTAACTCATTGCTAAGTCTCATTCATCTGTGATCAACATCAACAATCGAGTACTGTCGGTTGCCAGCTATTGGGCAGCTTCATCCATCCACCCCTTCATGTGTATATAAATTACTTTCTGCTACTGCTATCACTTGCTTTTTGTGCTATAACTCCAGTTACATTTTGCAATCAAGATGCGAGGTTCTTCGAGGATTCTGGATGCTGACTTCAATCATTCCGTGGACTCTGGTTTCATTGATAAAAGCAGTACACGAAGTTCACCAAGCTTGCCATAAGCCAGTCAAAAAGCATCTTCACCATGGTGTGACAATCCAGCAGTATAAATACTGTGAGCTTCATCAACATGCACACACTTAATTCATTGGATGAAGCTGCAATCTTGTCAAACGAGCCATGCAAGACGTGGAAGATGCCCGTTGAACATAGTGAGTTGCTCAGGCAAAACAATGAGATGCAAGAATTTTCCGATGTGAATGTCCTAGTTTTTTGCTGCTTGTAAGTCTCAAAACACCACGTGAACATGCATGGACAAGTAGTGACAATTACCTCCCAAAGAGATGGATCATTTGGGGTGTCCTCATTGATGGATAGTGTAGTGATACCATACTTCATAGACTCGTGAACCTGCCACTGTATAATTCTGTGCACAGATTCAATGATTTAGTGGCCTTACCTGGGTTGTCTGGAGGTGTTTAAGAGGTGAAACAGTCAAGCTCATGGTGCCGGGACGGAGTAGAATGGGAATAATGATGCATAATGTTTTCCTGCTGCCTGTTCCTGCAGTTATCACACTGTCTCGACCATTCAAAGTCGCGAGAATTGCTTCGAGCTGAAATTGACATGGAATGATGATGGTTGCTGTCAAAACAAACACAATTAAGCACATGCATAATGCATCCATTCGGTCAATATCACTGAGTGTCTGAATGTATTCCGTTGGGAGTCGTTCTTGAATAAGATCTTGTGCAAAACAATCCAGTACATCTAGTGATGCAGCACGAATGCCCTCGATGAGTGAGTGCTGGTCCATGAATTTCGCAAGTGTAAGTCACATCGCGTCAATAAAGAAAATTAATTCATTGATTTTGTGTTCTATTCGACATGTCAAAAAAACTCGTTTTCTCATTGGCCAGGCATCACGTTACCCCAGGAATCCACTCTTGATCCAAATTCAAACTCAGTTTTACCAGTCTGTCTATTGACGGCTTGCCTCATAGTTTAGGACTGGTCACGAGTCTAGCTGCCTACATGGGGACTTCAAATAAGTGTTTTGCTGATGCCTTTTCCTACTTATTTCAAATGAACCTACTTATTTTTCTTAAATCACCTCCTGGTCCCAAGTGGACTATCAGGATTTGTTACTTGTCATTATAAATGTATGCTGTCAAATCTTGGAATTCTCAATTTGCAAGATGGTGCCTCAAGAGAGCATTTAAAGAAGAAAATCATCAGCACTAATGTGCCACTCACACTTCATACTGTTAACAAAGTGCTGGTCTTATACTATGGAACATGTCTTCTAGGCCCAATAAACATATTGGAATACTCAAGTTTGAAGCAGTTGTTGATTTTCAGAAAATAAGTAGGTCCATTTGAAATAAGTAAGAAAAGGAGTAAAAAGGTCAAAATAAGTAAGGATTAAGTAAACTCATGATTTCCTGATGACTTCTGCTCTTCCCATCTCCATTTTGACTTTCGGCGGAGGCAATGCTCCACCTGAAGATAGTATCTACTTTGTGAATGCTCGCATGATTACGGCAACTGCAGGCGACGACACCACTTTAGAGCTTTATTGTATCGATGTGAGTCTGCTTATCGAACTCTGAGCTTCACTCGGTCTTCATGTTTCTCCAGGACATGCAACCCATTGACTGCGGCAAAGCGCTGCCTACAGTCATTGTTGTCTGCAAGGTCTATAAAGAATCTTCGCATCTTGTGGAGAATCGTGCATTTGATCTCGACATCATGCAGTATGCCATGATACCTCAACAACTTTATTCAGGGCTGCATCACCAAACTCCACGACAAGCGATGCATTGTTCGCGTGCACGACATCACTCTTGGACCTTCCACCGGCGTAGTTGAAAGACGTCGCCAACAAGACGCGATACCACCCGCTAAGTTAAATGCTGTAAGTATGCGCAATACAACGTAACATATCCGTCGAAAACGGATTGGTGCGAAACGCACGAATCTGTATCACCGCTCTTCATCGCAGATTCGTTGAAGTTCAGATTCCACATACCGGAGAAATACATTGCTTGTCTCGGATAACGTGATCTTTCAATCCAGCGCGTTCAAGCTGGACCGTGAATCGCAAGCAGTTTCCCCTGCGGCCTGCTTATGCGACGACATTCAACGGATGTCAAGGGTTGACGCTCGAAAAAGTCGTGCTTGACTCGCGCACAGATTCCTTCGCGCACGGACGGCTATACACCACAGTTTCAAGGGTGCGATGTCAGCCGAGACATTCGAATGCTATTCGGAAGAGAGAAAGAAGAAAAGACAATGGCCAACATATTGTACAGACATCTCTTATTGTAATTCGCAGTAGCAAACGTCTGAAGGTGATCGGAGCACTTGTCAGGTGCTAAACGAAATACTAATCAGACGGTTTCGGATAGGTCAAGTTTGCAGGCTCTCGATCATTCTATCTCTCAATCCTCTAAGACCTTTCTGCTGGCAAGGTACGAACACCACATGACTCCCATTGCGGGATGCCGCAGCAAAATCATAGATGTGTTTATAAGATCATCGTGATCTATTCCTACAGCCTGATACCCCTTCGTTTCAAACCATTGGATAGAGCAATTGGGTTAGCAACACAGGTAATAGGTAAATGTCGATTATCTTCAAACATCTATCGAATATTTATCTTCGTCGAAACGCGAGGATAGATAGTAGGTATGGCCGCCAATGTACAAGATGTTGTCATGCTCGTCGGCGACTCCCTCACTCAACGTGGATGGGAACAAGGAGGCTTCGCGCAGTTACTTGCGGGTACGCAGATCACAAATATTTCGCAGGAGTTAGAATCGGACGCTGCGATGTATAGAGTTGTACAATCGGAAACTCGATGTTATAAACCGTGGCCTCGAGGGTTATCAAACAGACTGGGCGATTCCAATTTGTGAGCAGGTAAAAGACAATGTTACCCTTTTCGAAATTTCGCTGAACATATTCGTAGATCTTTGCCAAGCAGCATGAGCAACATCACGTTCCGCAGGTCAAGTTACTCACAATTTGGTACGGCGCCAACGACGCTGTGCCTGCTCCCAGTCAACACCACGTCCCGATAGATAGATACAAAACGAATCTAAGCCATATCATTCAAATGGTGAAGTCGCCAACTTCAGCATACTATTCCTCGGAGACCCGTATAATCTTGATCACCCCACCACCAGTAAATACGAAGCAATGGGTAGGGTTGACAGTCCACGTGTATTTGAGACTACGAGGTCGTACGCGGGGGCTGTCAAGGAAGTAGGTGAGAAAGAGAATGTGCCCGTTGCAGACGTCTGGACAAAGATATTCGATGCCGCTGGTCGAAGTGAGGAGGCATGTGAAAAATACCTGAACGATGGGCTCCATCTAACCAGTGATGGTTACAACGTATGTGCATACCTGAATTCTGACCTGTCAAGCTTGCTAACTCTCAAGATTAAAGATCGTCTTCCAGGCCGTCATGGACATTGTAGAGCGTGTGTATCCCGAATTAGACCCTACTTGGGAAGCACATGCAAGGATGCAACCTGTGTTCGTACCGTACGTCCTTTTTGAATTTATTTTGCTGCAGGACGCTGATGCATGTATGTGCAGCTGGGATCAAGTGAATGTACAGAATCCAAGACCATCTCTGGTGAAACGGAAAGCGCAACTTTAGTCCTGAATATTGAATGACTAGGGACGTGAACTGTATCGTTGACTTCTCTTAGAACTGTGGCATATTAGTTCGTTTTCATGCATGTGCAGCCTGATGAGAGGGAGGACTGAGAGCTGTGAATGTGAACCAACGATACGGCTGACTTTCATATCAGCCCCATAACCCCGACCACATGGACTAGCCTGCGGAATGCCACTTCGAGATCACTACTGAGAGGGATTAGCAACTACTTCTACATAAATACCTACATATTCATTTCCAAAATTTTATTTCGAATCATCATAATCTGGTCGAACAGCGCAGGTATTGCGTAAATGTTTACTGTCTTCAAACTTGTGTCAAATCGTGATCGATCGGTCATAAGACAAGGAGATATATGGCCGCCGATGTACAAGATGTGATTAGTGCTCGTCGGACTCCTCACTCAACGTGGATGGGAACAAGGAGGCTTCGCGCTGTTACTTGCGGGTATGTAGATCACATACATTTTGGGAACTAGAATCTGAAACCGCGACATATAGAAAGATACGTTCGGAAACTTGATGGTATCGTCCGCGGCCTTGCAGGTTACCAAACGGATTGGGCTATTCCGGTGTGCGAGCAGGTCAAATAGATGCCTTTGTTAGGGACGAAGATAGGTGCTGAATAGATTCGTAACAAATCTTTGCCAAGCAGCATGAGCATCATCAGGTCCCAAAGGTCAAGCTACTCACAATTTGGTATGGCGCCAACGACGCTGCGCCTGCTCCCAACACACGACACGTCCAGAGAGATAGATACAAAGTGAATTTAAGCTATCTGATTCAGATGGTAAAATCGCCGACATCAGCTTACTACTCCCTTGAGACCTGTATAATTTTGATTACCCCGCCACCAGTAAATACGAAGCAATGGGGTAAGCCTGAGAGTCCACGTATATGAGATCATACGCGGAGGCTGTCAAGGAAGTAAGAATGTACCCGTCGCGAACATCTGGACGCAGATGTTCGATGGCGCCTATCGAAGCGAGGAGGGATGCAAAAGATACTTGACCGATGGGAACAGTGGTAGTCACAATGTACGCACAACCTTTGATTCTGATGATTTGTCGAGTTTGTTAACCTTCACCAAAGGTTGTCTTCAAGGCCATCATCGATAAGGTAGAGTGGTGTATCCTGAAATGGATGCTACTGAATCACACGGTGTGAAGATGCAAAATGCGTTCATACCGTGCGTTCTCTCTGAAATTATCTCTGCTACAGTCGGCGGACGCTGATGCGTTTACGTGCAGCTGGGACCGAGTGGATTTACAGAATCCAAGGCCGTCTCTAGTGAAACGGAAAGCACATCTGTAGTTCTTGGATATATGGTGACCTGGGATGCGAACGTATGACTTATAACATATCGTGGCGCTATGTAGCAGTTCCGCCGAGCCTGCTTGACTCAGGACTCTAGTGAGAGGATCGTCGACCCGAAAAGGGATTGACAAAAGACAATGCACGTGACGAATATCAACATACGCCAAAGAGAGGGCAAACAATCGTTCTTTTGCCTAGTTCTCTTGTCAGCACATACCACTAGGGCGAAACAGTGCGGAGGACCGAATCACATACGGAGGCAGGACACCTCACACCCACAGCACGCGATATCATTGCTTCTTGGCTAGTTATACCGCTTAATTCAGCGCGTCGCTGACCGTTTTCGGACAGGATCCAAATTTGTGGACCTACGGTTGTCCACAACAAAGTTTGCTTACGTTTTCTGTTCTGTTCAAGTTCGTTGCACTGTGAGCAATACTCTGGCTGAAGCCAAGTTGTTGGTAGAATCATTAGCAACGATAACTCACTCTTATTTTCTGTACGCACTACCTAGGCGCGGCCTCCTCCGTTAACACTATCCTTACGTTCAAGGTGGGCTATGATTCATTCTTGGATGGCCAACACGCCGGCATAAATGAACCACGAGGAAATTTATTTACGCGAAATTCTCGGTGGTTCAGGTTGAATGACCGAGTGGATGTTGCTCATTTTCTATTGATGTTTTTCTTTGTTCATATCCTTTCGTCATCTAAACCACATCAGACCGCTGACTTTGTCGTTGACAGCCGCTGCTTTTGGTAAATCCACCGGCCACGATCCGTGTCTTTGGGCCACATCTTCGTTCGGTATGTGTTTCTTCTCACAATCAATGTTTGTGGACTGTGGATGTCGTCAACCGACTATTTCCTCTCTTCTTGGACTGCCCGTTGTAACATCTTGTGCTCGACCTTCTGTACGACCTCTCCAACTTCGTACGATCCTCATCCGGCACTCAAACGCTGTTTATTGGACCGATTCTTTGACTTGTCGTACAACACCCTCTCACGGACCATGTCTGATTTATTCTTGAAACGACTCACAGATTATCATTCGAACAAGCTTCCAAAAAGAGCTCCATTCCAATCTTCCACTACAGGTTCTCGCGACATGACCTTCTTCTCCACCCTTTCTTCGGCTGCGGCTTCGGCTTCAACGCAATACCTACACGCGCCACCTGCTCCCTCTCGAAAGCGCAGCCAGATGCTCAAACATAAACATGATGATATTGACGATTTCTTGTCTTCCGACCTTGAGCTGTCGTTCGCCTCTACCATGTCTCTCAACTCTCCTCCACGTGACACAATGACGCTCGCGCAAGATCGCGATGTCCCAATGGATATTTCTCCTGCATACCACCCCGTGCAGAAGGAGAACGAGAAGATGAATAGGCCTACCACACGCCCTCGTGCATCCACTAGTGCCGCTCGCATTTTTGGTCAAGACATGAGCAACGGCAATTTCTCCAACGACTCAGTCGATGTAAAAACGGGCACCCAAGCGAACAAACGAACACAGCGCAGCGCGCTTCCTATGGATTGGATGGCCGGCTCTAAGCCTTTGAGAACCTCTCATACAATGGACGGAAACATGTTTGCTCCGGTGTGTCAATTCTTTTGATTTAGACCGACAGGCTTGTTGCTAATATGACTGCATGGGCAGCCGCCGGAGGTATCGATTTCTCTAGCGTCAGATGACGCCATGGACGTGGATCCTATTCCCGAGGCTTCTGCGCAGGACCTGTTGCCTTCTCCACCTCTTTCTGCAGCACCCGCTGTGACTGAGTTTAACAATCTGTTTTATGGGGTTATGACCCAATCTTGCTTAGACACCCCTGGAGGGCCGCAGCCAAAAAAGCGTCGTTCTTTATCTCCGGAGACTATTTCGCGAGTTGATCATGAGGCTTCATCATCGCCTGCTCCTTCGTCGCCTTCACAGCACAAGTTGGATCGCAAGGCAAACTTCGCCAAACCTGCGCTCCAGGGCCTTGGTGCCCCCCCTAACGCAAACAAACGAGCCCGACGCCTTGTCTTCTCAGCTGTAGTACAATCTAGTGCTCCTTCGCCACAATCCGCATACCCTGCACTTGACTCAGACGCTTCGCCAGAGAAGCGGTCAGCACTCGAGTTGCCTCCTTCACGACGCGCCTTTTCTATGGTGCCATCCGCTGTTCCTGAACACTTTTCTGATGAGGGTTCTTCTTTCGACGGCCCTGACATGTCTTCTCCCGCCCATGCATATGCAAAACGACAGCAGGTCAAGGCCATCCGTAGACGCGACGGAACGGAGGATTTCAGACCTCTGACTGGTGCGACTGCTATGGTTCAGCGCGATATGTTTGAGAGTCCTTCTGCGAAATTTATGGCTGCAGGATTGCCAGGATTTGGGGATAACGAGACATCGGGCAAAATCTTGCCATGTCACCGCGTGCGTGAGGATGGGTTGATGAGGGTCGTACCGAAAACTGTGATTGCCTTTATCTGTGATCTTGGTGGCGAAGCTTAACATTCTGTTGTTTTTAGTTGGATGATCTTCTTGACGGTGTCTACAATTCCCGCATCGCGAGTTTCCACGTTATCGACTGCCGCTTCGACTATGAGTACCACGGTGGACATATTCCCGGCGCCGTGAACATCAACACCACCACTGGCGTGGAAGAATTCTTACTTGGCACGCAGAGGCCTAAACCATCTGTTAGTGGCGACTCTCAGAAAAAGACTATCCTGGTTTTCCACTGTGAATTCAGTGCAAAGAGAGCTCCAACATTGTAAGCTGAAAATGACCTGACCCATTTTCCCTCCTGACACTAATTTTGCGATACCCTTTAGTGCCAAACACCTCCGTGCCAAAGATCGCGCGATGAATAATCACATGTATCCCAAGATCCACTATCCGGAGGTTTACATCTTGGAAGGCGGGTACTGTGAATATTACAAACAGTGTGCTTCTCGCTGTCGTCCTCGGGGCTACGTCACGATGGACGACCCTAACTTTGCGCTTTCTCGCAAAGAGGATTTGGACCAGTTCCGCAAGGGTAAATTTGGACGCACCAAGTCATACGCTTACGGCGACCTAGCTTCGAAGGTCACTGGCATGACCCAACAGCCGCCCAAGAGGAATACAGCACCTGCTGGTGCTCCACAGCTATTTGCTGCCGCAAATGCTGCTCGTACTCGCCGCCATGGTCTCTCGACTGTGACTGAGATCGGTAACATCACCCAGACAGATGACGAGGAGACCGACATCGGCGACAGTCCCTGCCCCCCTCCCAATAAGGGTACCGTGCTGCTGTCAAAGGCAAAAAGGTTGGGTCGCGTCGGCATGACCCGCTCTGAAACTTTTGACGCGACTCGCATGGCTGCTTATTAATCCCCACCTGACCTCTCCGTCACTACTCCATCTTTCTGCACGTTCAAAGTACCGTTTAGCGCGTCTGCTTTTTGCATGTCCAGCGATTTCGCGATCAGCTTGATCTCTTCCTAATCAGGATTAATCTTTCTCTACCTTCACGCCTGCCGAACGCCCATAACCCCATCGCGCTTACCCGTTTCGTTCAAATCTTCTCGACGACGACCTGCTCAGAAACATCAATTTGTCACGTCATGTTACCGCACGCTGATCTCAACGCTCGCTATGCTCTACGCTGCTTAGGCCTGTTCGGTATTCCTGAACTCACAGTGAAGCCTTCCCCAATATGTTCCACCAGCATCTTTTCACCGACATTCAAAGTCCCTCTACCAACCATCTGATGCATTGGACACTCCATTTGTTTGACTATCGCATCAGTCATGTCTGCTCAACTCTCCTACACCTGTTTATTTGTGTCATAGACAATTTTCAGCTGCATCTTTTATATATGTTCAACATCTCTTTCTTCTCAGTTTGATTCCATATTTACCTCGCATCTAAGACTATCGATAGCTATTTATGTCCTTTGCGTTCTCGTCCGTTTCCTCTCGCCTCCTTAGTATTTATTCGCTAGGATTCATCCCTTGGCATCTTTCAATCATCAAATGTTAAACATTCATCCTACCCCCCAGCCTGTCGGGTACAACGTGAACTTCGATTTTGTCCCTGCTGGATATGATGATCGATGGACAGTTGGCTTGCTGATAGATAACCACGAATTTCTATTCACTTTTTGTTCAATATCTTCCATTCATATATATTCGTTCATAATATTTATCATTATGGACATGTCATTGCAAAGCTATTGCAGAAGTTATCAGGCCTAGTCTATCACGAGTCGACGTGCTTGGCTGAAGACTAGCAAATGGCTAGCAAAAGTGTGAATCCTCGAACGACGTGAACCATAGGAGGCAATCTTGCGTAAGCAGACTGCAGGGACACAAATGTCAGCAAGTCCTTGCTTGAGTTGGAAGATCACTTAGACGCAAGATGTTCCAACGCGATCCTCGAGCTGGCGCGTTTCTCGGCGGTGACCGCGTGTCAGGGCAAGATATACGGGACCAGAATGGTACGTGGTTTGGTGGTCATCAGGCTTCAGCTCAAATGGTGTGTCGGATCAGTGACCGCGGCCTTGGCCATCGCAAATATCGTCAAAAGCTCTTTGGGTCCACTCGGGCTCGATAAAATGCTCGTTGACAACATCGGAGTGCGCATCTTTTGCTAAAGGTTCAACCCTCTTTTGCTTACTTTCACTAGGAAGTGACAATCTCGAATGATGGTGCAACTATTCTGTCTCTTCTGTCTGTGGAACACCCAGCTGGAAAGATTTTCGTTGATCTCGCGCAAAAGCAGGACAAAGAGGTTGGAGATGGTACAACCTCTGTGGTCATCATTGCATCCGAGCTTCTTCGGCGCGCGAACGAGCTTGTAAAGGCGAAAATCCATCCAACCACGATCATCACAGGCTACCGACTTGCTTGCAGAGAGGCTGTCAAGTTCATGCAGGATCAACTCAGCATCAAAGTCGATTCTCTTGGTCGCGATGCATTGGTCAATGCTGCTAAGACTAGTATGTCCAGCAAGATCATCGGAAAGTACGTTGTTTGGAAACTTTTGACAATGCCTCTCCTCAAAACCCTTTGAAGTGACGATGATTTATTTGCCCCTATGGCTGTGGACGCCATGCTTGCTGTCAAGACTATTAACATGCGTGGTGACATCAAATATCCAGTCAAGGCTGTCAACGTGCTCAAGGCTCACGGCAAAAGTGCTAGAGAATCCCTGTACGTCCAAGGTTATGCACTGAACTGCACGGTTGCCAGTCAAGGTCCATATAATCTTTCCTTTGCACGAATTATCCACTGAACTAGGATATCTAGCAATGAAAAAACGCGTAACGAATGCAAAAATCGCGTGTTTGGACATCAATCTTCAAAAAGCCCGCATGCAGCTGGGTGTGCAGATCCTGGTCGAAGATCCAAATCAACTAGAGGAGATCAGGAAGCGGTAGGTTTTCAAAGTACTTATTTCATTGGTCCTCATTTGAACACGCTTTTGCAGCGAAGCAGAAATTACGCTGGAACGAATTCGCAAAATTTTGGCATCAGGAGCCAACGTAGTTTTGACTACGAAGGGCATTGACGACTTGTGTCTAAAAGAGTTTGTCGAAGCTGGCGCGATGGCAGTCAGAAGGTGCAGAAAGGAGGACCTCCGACGCATCGCAAAGGCAACAGGTGGCACGCTCATCTCAAGTCTCGCGAACTTGGAAGGTGAGGAGACGTATGAGGCCAGCTACCTTGGTTCAGCGGATGAAGTTGTCCAGGAGCGCATCTCCGATGACGAACTGATCCTCATCAAGGGCACCAAGGTGGTCAACTCTGCGTCCTATCGTTCTGCGTGGAGCAAACGACTACATGCTAGATGAGATGGAGAGAGCGTTGCATGACACCCTTTCCATCATTAAGCGTACTTTAGAGAGTGGATCTGTTGTTCCTGGAGGTGGTGCGGTTGAATCTGCACTCAGCATTTACTTGGAAAACTTTGCAACAACCTTGGTGAGTTTCATACTTGTCGGCCTTCCCCTCGGTGATTCTATGATTACATATTAGGGATCGCGAGAACAGCTGGCGATCGCCGAATTCGCTGCAGCCCTGCTTTCAATTCCAAAACAGCTTGCCGTCAACGCTGCGAAAGATTCCACCGATCTTGTCGCCAAACTGCGTGCTTACCATCATGCCGCACAGAACGCGCCTGCGGGTGATCCGAAAAAAGTGCTACTTCGGTATGGTCTGGACCTTATGAACGGAGATGTCCGCGACAATGTTGTGGCTGGTGTGCTGGAGCCAACCATGAGTAAAGTCCGGAGTTTGAAGTCGGCATATGAAGCAGCCATATCGCTTTTGCGGATCGATGACGCTATTCAGTGCGTACCAGGTAAGCTGATTGCCACTCTACCCAGAAGTCTGTCTCACTGATCTAAACAGAGCCCAAGCCGGAAGCAGATTCACATGGCCATTAAATAAAGACAGCCTTGCTTTGACAGTCTTACGTGTAATTCATACGCCTATAATGCTTACTTACATTGAAAGTATGCAATTGTCTTTGAGAATGACGGGAAACCGAAAATGCACGTAAACATCTACGCGATTGTCACGTGATTGTTCCACGCGCGGTTTGTTTGCGGGGACTCGCGTTGCCACTGCTTAACCTTCTCCTCACCGCGCTGCATTTGTAAAGTCATCTTTATACTGCCTCTTTGGACAGACACGCTAGTCTACGGGAGACTGGATTTAATCATATTTCTCCCTGACTTATATTCTCATGCTTTAGGCTTGTGCTAATGCCACTGGAAGATTCGAAAGCCGTTACCAGGCCTGCATTTCTCCCACAGATCAGACAGCGTTTCCAGACCCTCATATGGACCTGTCTCGATTTCGACCTCGTCAGATCTGCAGCTTTCTATGCGGAACTTTACCTTGTCATGGACGAGAGCAACCACGATGCGCGTCATCTTTATGCCACAGCACTTCTTCGATCCGGTCAGCCACATTCAGGGCTGCAGTTAGTCACTGGTGTTCAACAGTCGAGATGTAGTGGATGCTTAGAGATCAAGGGAAAGTGTTGTGCTGCTCTCGGTCGGCACAGACTGGCACGCGAAGCTTTTGACGCTAGTCTACAGGATCCCTACCTACACCCCGACGGGTGCGCATTCTATCCAATATTGCCGCATTCTCACTAACCTTCTGTGCAGCTTCTATGGGCCCTCGAACCTCGCGCGCCTTTCCGGAGGAAGCCGCAACACGATGTCAATCTGGAACAATGGCAATGAAAGGCAATCTTCCCGAGCATGCCACTCGTAGTTTCCGACAAGCTCTCGCACTCAACCCCATGTTGTGGGAAGCATTTGAGGGCTTGTGCTCTCTTGGTGACCGTCTTGAACTTATTGTCACATCCTGCAACTAACTCAGTTAACTTCCATTTTTAGGTACGGCTCCTGATGTAGACGAGATCTTTCCAATGCGTTCCGCTCCAGTGAAACAGGGTCCGCCAGAAGAACCTCCACCAGCCAAGGGCCTATCTGGCCCAACTGCTACTGGGGTTGGATTCTTTACGCCTGATACCAATGCCAACACCGCTCTATTTCGTGGCCGCAAGAACGTCCCTCAAGCTTTCCGAATGGATCCTCCACTAGATCCACGCGACTCCATGTAAAGCGGCTACGACCCTCTCGTGATGCAATATGTCTGACATGGTCTTCCGCATAATTTTTAGTGCTACTAACGAACCGTTCATTCATACGGAGAACTCATTTCTTCACCCTCCACCCCGTAATTCTAAATTCGAGACAGTAGGGCCTGGCCCGTCTCAGCCCGCCGCTCGACCACTATCTTCGGCGGATGAGACTGGTCCCGCGCAGAAGAGACTTCGATCAACGATCCGACAAAAGAGCACTGAGACTGTCGCATCCAAGCCATCCAAGCTGACTGTAGACGAAACCTCGAAAAAGGCACGCGCACGCCCGGCCCTAAAATTTGCTAATATCTTCTCATCACCGGGTCGTCGTTCTCAGCCCGTCATATCATCCAGGCCAGTTGCTAGTGGAGGAATTACCAAGAACGAGAGAGGGAGTGCTGCTATTGCGCCGCGGCGAAGCACGCGGCTCTTGAGTGGCACTACTAGCAAGCCTCTCAAGGTTAGTGGGTGAATTTCGAGCCTGTATACCTGGCTGTGTTTTGGTCTAATATCAAACACTGACTTATTCCTTGAAGTATCCACCTCCACGAGATCGTCGCCGACAGTTGACCACCTCGCGATCGCGATCAATAGACTCGGATGGTGAGGATGATGCCAATCCGCACGGAGAGGTCGCGTCCTCGACCTCGCCAACTTCGAACGCTCAGTCACCTCCCTCTGAGACATCTCCCGCGCCAAGCAATTGGACTGCGGCGAATGAACTTGCTGCTCAGGAGGCGTATGATTCAGAGATGGCAGACCAATACATCTATGATCTACTCCGGCGATTTGCACGTGCCACTCGAGCTTTATCCAAATATGATTGTTACTCCTGTCTTATGGAACTCGACCAGATACCGCTTGCACACCAACAATCATCGTGGGTATTGGCGATGGTGGGCCGAGCCCACTATGAACGACTTGAGTACGCGTCAGTACGTAATTATCATTGACACCACCATCTACTTCTTTCTCCTTACGTTTATTTTATTATAGGCGGAGCGAGCGTTCAGGGCAGCACGAGCTCTTGAGCCTTATCGGTTGGGCGATATGGAGGTTTACTCAACTCTTCTATGGCACCTTCAGCAGAACGTGCAGCTTTCATATCTCGCACAAGAACTTATGAACATAAACCCACGCTCTCCACAGGCGTGGATCGCAGTTGGCAATCTCTTTTCCTTACAGAAAGAGCGGTCTCAGGCACTTACGTGTTTTCGACGAGCTGCTGAAATGGATCCGTCCTGTGCTTACGCGTACACCCTTAGCGGACATGAGTCGATTGATGAGGACCTGGACAAAGCTATCGGATTCTTCCAGACTGCCCTTCGTGCAGATCCGCGACACTACAATGCTTGGTAGGGTTTGATTGATTAATTAGGTAACTTCTCATGCTGATACTTCGCCGCAGGTATGGTCTCGGCACCTGCTATTTGCGGATGAGCAAAATACGCCTTGCTGAGTATCACTATCGCAAGGCGCTTGAAATCCACCCCAATAATGCTGTTTTACTAGGTTGTGTGGGCATGGTGCGTCGTTTGTTTAATATGACTTTCCTGACTCTGATTCACCCTTGCTGTGACTATCGGCTTCTCAGGCTGTCGAACGGCGGGGAGACAAGGTGGCTGCGCATTCATTATTCGATCAAGCGGTTCGCGTAGCACCAGACAATGCGCTGGTTCGTTATCGTCGAGCGAAAATCCTTATCTCTATGAAAAGATACGCTGTAAGTGAACACCTGGTTACCAGCCATGATCGGGACGCTGACCTCCATTTGTTCACATCACTTTTCTCCCACGCTCGCAGGAGGCGCTGGAAGATCTGCTTCAGCTTCGTGACTCATCTCCCGAGGAGTCGAACGTAGTGTTCCAGATTGCGAAAGTGTATCGATTGACGGGTGATGAGGTAAAATCGGCGCACTGGCTCGCCATAGCACGCGATACATCCCCAAAGAGCGTCAACAAACTGAAGAAACTTATTGATACCGTTAAGGACGAAGAAGGTAGAGATGACCAGATGGATGAGGGTTGAGGGGCCGCATCTATCGGAACGGGGTTTCATGTCGTGTACATACCTGCGAGCCTTGCGATAGGCCGAGTCGGCGCATATAACAATTTTTTTATCGTTGGCGTGGTGGCGTTATCACAAAGGAGGTTGTTTGATTATGTTTATCCGGTCAGCCGGTAATATGCTTCTTTCCGAACGTCATTTTGAGTCATTGTCACAATTCTCTATTTCAAAATTCCTATATAAGTCCGTCTTCGCCCCCTGCCGTCCCCACTTTTTCCTCCTCGTCCATCACCATGTCTGCATAATAAGCTCATCGTCTTTAAACAGAGCCCCTCTTCGACTCATTATCGCCGCGTCCCTTTAAAGAGCGTAGGCCCACCATTCTACTGAAGTATGGTTAACAAACTTGCCCGTAAATCCAACAACGGCACCATTTTGTTCGAACCCTTCATCGTCTACCGTATACACCGGTCAAACCAGTTTCAACCCTGGTAGAATCATTTTCGACTCTGGTATGTTATTTATAAGTTTTACGAGCAAGC
The DNA here is from genome assembly GCA_016628065.1 of Suillus lakei. NCBI lineage: Eukaryota > Fungi > Basidiomycota > Agaricomycetes > Boletales > Suillaceae > Suillus > Suillus lakei. The sequence continues at coordinate 818,644 of JABBWA010000003.1, read as the reverse complement.
AATCATCTGTTAACGTTCTGTCTTGCACGCGTCAGACGCCACTCCATCATACGTCTTGGAATTCACCGCATCTCACATGTCAGCAGAACCCGTAGACCTTTCCACCATGGCCCGTTCCAAGCTACATTCAGCTATGGGAGGCAGCCTCCACCGCTGGGTGCTTCTCAAAAACTCCATATTTCGGCCACCTCGCGCCCCCTATGTGCCCAGTGTGGCGACCAGTTCTTCCTATTCGAATCATGTTTATATTCCAAGTGATAACGAGGACGACGATGAAGAAGAAGAGGAGTTGGATTCGTTCATGTTCCCCGACGCTTCCAAGCTTGTGGGGGTCGGAGCCAGTACATCTGAAGCTGAGTGGCTCGACTCACTTTTAGAATCCCTGGTCGAAGGTGGAGAAGACGCATCAGATGCCGACGTTCGCATAACTGTTCTAACGGGTGAAGATGATGAAGATCCCCCACTTAGCCCCTTAACATCACCAATGTCTTCGTCGGACGACCTACTCAGCCAGCAAGCATACGTTGTGCCATATCCTGTGCCATATCCGCCATTCCATCCACCACTCGTTCGTCCATATAACCTTGGTCCCATCATTGAGTCTCCTGTTTCACCATTTCTAGCGTATGACGCTTTACCCTACTATGATGCCGACGAGTTAGACGATCTCTCTGTCCCAGAAGCTATAGAGGACACTTCCGATGACGAGTCCGACGCCCTTTCTACGCCTTCCCTGGGGCGCTCGTCAGAACTTGACTTCGTGGATCCGACGTCCCTCCCTTCTCCAGGGCAACGTAGGAGGCGACGGTCACAGCCTCATGTGTACATCCGGCACCCAGACTCTTACTTTGATCGTTATGCGCTCGACCCCCTTCCGTTTCCCGATGAAGATCACTTCCACTTCGTATAATGCTGTCTATCATGAATGTTAGTTGCGCCCTGTCTAACCTAGAATCCGCTCTTTCTGCTCTATAGTAAGTCACATCAGTGTACATATGCGTCACTTTGTTCATGTATATTACATCTCATTTTGGGAATATGGTATTATCTCGCTTCCGTCTCATAGTGCCCGTCACGGGGAACAACTTAAACCCAGAATCCCGTTTCTCACGAAATTACGCTACCGCTGTGGGAGGAACGGGAGTTACGATAGGGTTGGTGCTAAACCTCTTAAACACCCTATGGCGAACAGCGGGATAATGGCACCAATGACGGAGTAATGGGGTGCCTCACGTGTTGGACCGAAATGTTATTGAAGGCCGAAGAGAAGCTTTCTAACGTGGGAAGAGGATGGCACTCGAGGTGCGGTACTGATATGACCATCGACCGTGAGATTAGCCCGCATTCGTCGTAACAATCATCAATCCCACCTAGACGCATCAAATATGGAGATTCGACTTCTAGCTTCGACTGGGGGTGGCTGCGGTAGGGTCCATAAAGCGCAGCCTTTCAAATGATAGTGTACACGTACTTGTCTGTGTAATCGCTGAACCGGTTCGCAATGAAGATGATGCGCGCCAGTTGCTCTTCCGACCAATTTGCACCGATAATGTTCTCGTACAGCTTCAGGTCACAATGAGGCATATACAGGATTGTTGGACGTTCTACCGCATGCTTTCCATCCTGGAATAAAACAGGCACTCATCGGACACTGTCATAACATGACAGGATAAAAGACTTGCTGTGTCTGGCAAACATCGCATCCCGGAGCTCTGGAAAAGTGCCTTATCTGCATCCGTAAACACTGGATCATATACGGACACATTTGATGGACCCTATACAAAGAACCAGCGTCAGGTTAAGTAGCGCCGTGCCACTGATACAAAATGTAACTTACTATTTCCAAGATGGTGCATGAACTGATGAGGAAAGCCAGTTGCGCTCGGGCCGCACGCGACGTTGAGGGACTCCCCAGACCAAGACATAGTATATCGGGACATGATATATTAGTCTTGTGCAGGGCATCTTGCACGAGACCTGCTATCAATCAACAATTGCTCCGAGGATGAAAGCCTCCTCCCAACCTAGACAAGTTGTTATCCAGTCATTGGATTCGATATCCGCTTTGCAGCGATCTAGGAGATCTGTCAGCAAGGGCGGTTCGTATCTGCCATTACCTCTCCGATTCTTTCGAGCACGAGCACGAGTCGTGGCTTGTGAATACGCGAATGAAGTATCTTCCATTGCCGAACAAGATTTCTTGATCCAAGGCTGCGTGGCAGGCGGTGTGAAAGATAGAACAAGCGAATGTGTGATGCGGCTTCTGTCTAGATGAAAAGCTCCCCCACCGGCACGCACAGAAATCCGGGCCTCGCTAGGAACTGGAACGATGCAAAAAAAGACATCCGTACCGGTTTGCACAGAAGCCCGGAATTCGCTAGTATCGGATTGATCGCCAATATTGGCAGGTACTGGCAGCACCTGAAGCTATGCAGGTAAAGAAAGATAGCCACAAGATTTGACTTATCACGATAAGGTTACAATTGATCTGTTAGAATGGAGGCGTGCTCCTTGTTGACAATCTAGTATTGTACGCCCAAAGAGGCGCTGAAACTACAGAGTTTGTAGGGCCCACAAATCATCTCCCAGATGCGTTACAATCTCGACAGCTACATCCTTGTTCAGCTTCCGCATGTCTTCTGTGCTGAGCTCAGTGATCCCGATTCCAACGGCGTGCTCTTTCCCTTCAGCATGTACAGCAACAGCGGTACCTTTGGGTAACGCTTCCTCAGATGGCGGAAGGTAACCTCCAGCTGAAGTTAATCCGGGGCACATCATGGGAGCGCCCGCCAGCAGGAAGCGAATTGCGCCCCTGTCAACACCAACTTTGGGTAGAATGGACGGATCTGTAGGTGGCCCATTTCACATGTGTGTCATACCACCAGACCCAAAGAATGGCTCACATTGGTGAAGTAATCGAAGGGTGGGGTAGAACGGCCCATCAAAATGCTGGAAAAAGAGGGGTACGCTGTGGACGGAGTATATTGAGATGTGTTCTCTGCTTCTTGTCATGCAGATCAAGTATGTCAGACAGACACATTAGATCGAATGGCTGGAAGGGCGCACCATTTTACATGGATCAGAGTCTCTTTCTTGGGCCAGATCTCTTCGAGTGTCTCTGGTCCAATTTTCCACTGCTGAAGCACAGCAGCCCTTATCGATCGTTGTACAGAGGACTTGGGTGGCGTCTGGCCTGCAATATCTGTAGAAGGCGTAAACCTGGGTGCAATCGTGAGTGAGCCACTATGAATACAAGGCTAGTATTTACTTTTTGAACATCGTGATGGTGATGAATTAAGCTTGAACCTCCTCCACTAAGTTCAGACAGTGACACTACCAAACACTTGTACATGCTAGCGATAGATATTTTTTTCATCTCATTCGAGAGTCTATGCCTGCAACAGATATATACTACGTTCTTGTATTGCTTGGCCTACACACTAATACATTAGATAACGAGAACTCAAGAAATCTTCGATAGCAGAATGAGTTGCTATGACAAATGATGATGAAATGAAAACCATCCACTTTCTGAGGAAAGGGAAGTAAAACGTAAAGTGCATGCAAGGTGACTTGGAGATGGGGCGCGACTTGTGCGAGGAGCTACAGTAAATGATGGCAGAAGGGCCGGGACCTTTCATGAGATATCCTCATCTTTGTCCTCGAGCTGCGAAGGCTTGAGCATGCCAGGAATACGCATGGCCATCTCCCGTTCCGCTTGAGCCTTCATCTGCGCTTCTTCTTCCTTTTCTTCCAAAAACAGTTCGGCATTATCGCCAGAGGAGAACTCCTTGAGCTGGATGAGGAAGTCACGTAGAGCGAGCTTGAAGCGGTTGATATCGCTGTGGAATTCGCCAAGACCCGAGACGAAGACTTGAACTTGCGAGCTGCAGAAATGGTTCAGAGATGCCAGCAGGAAAATAAAAAGGGGACGCACTTCTGCACATGGGGGAATGCTGTCTTCAGTAGATTGGCACAATACTCCTTAAGGAATACGGAATTTGACACGGTAGGATCTGCCATCTGCGCAGGATCAAACAGGGGTGCTTGGATCTGGTTCGTCTCGACCAGCTGGAACATGCGTGCGAGCAGAAGACTTTGAAGTTTGAACCCACTCTTGTGGTCTGTATCCGTCAGCACAAAGAATATGTCTTGCACGATGCTCAGGAAGTACTGTTGGAAGAACGCATTGCTGACGGCGGTCTCTGCGCCCGCAAAGTTGTTGACCACCTCGAGGCACACTAGAAGGAAACGTTAGTGCGCCCTCTCTATGTACGCGAAGTACGTGCTCACAGTTAAGTCCGGTGTCAGCAATGTCACGCATCGTGTGCTTGATTGCCCAGATGATACTATCCATGAACAGCTTGAACTGTGGCGGCGGAATGCCAAGCAGAGCTGTAAAGTTATTAGCGCAAAGAGAAGATTCTGAAGTCGGGAGACGCGTACCCGGGAAACAATTAAGGTTAATTGCTCGGAGGAGCTTGAAGAACCCAACGCGATGTTCTGGGAACTCAGAAAAGTCTTGATTAATCATGGTTCAACGTTGGCTCGAAGACTGCGTCAAGAATAGCAGGAACTTGAGGAGTCAACAAAGGCTGCAATTGCAAGATGGGTGGGTGAACAAGCGCAGCGTTGGACATTCTATGCACTCACCCCGAGACGACTCGTAATGGTAGCCATCACGTTCAGCACCTCAGCATCTCGTGCAGTCGGTACATTGCGGTTGTAGTCACCAAGAATTGCATCCAGTAGTGGCGGCATGAAATTCGTATTCACGGCTTCAAGATCCTCAGCCTTCTTGATATATGTCTCCATCAGTTTTAAAATCTCCTTCTTAACAGTGCGCAGCTGCCGTATCTTTGGCGTCTTAGTGGCAATGGTGCCTAATGTATGGTGATGAGATACGACACAAAGGAATGGGGAGGGCTGAACCACGGACCTTCTCGAGCTACGGTCTCACTGATTATGCCACTGACCGCCTTATACAGACCCAGCATGTCCAAAAACACCCGTCCTATCTGGGGTAGGTAGAAGCTGCCGATGGATGTACAAGCAGACACGTTCGTCTTGAGGACATTGGACAAAATCTTGATATTATCAAGGTTGCTTAGAACATCCATATTCTGTGCCGCTTGAGCCATGAGTGAATCCCACTGAATAAAACCATGAGCAAGGGACTTTCTCGCTGAAAAAAGAAGTGGTACACACAGCGTTGTTCGGTAGTTCCATCAACTTAGCAATGAGCTTCTCCTGCTGAGGTTTGTTGGGCTGTGCGGAAATCATGTAACCGACGGCCTCGTAGAAAGTGTGTACCTGTTGGAAGAAATAAGAAAGCGTACCCAAACAAGATCACGCGGTATACCTGCTGAGGTGACAGATCGACAGTGATGCGATGAAGTAGCCGCAATATCTCGTCTACGAATGGCTCCTGTTCTCCCGATTGTTGCATGACAAAATGCCTCCTGCACTTCTGAGCAATCTTGATGAACGTGTCGCACGCCATGTCTTGAACACCTGGAGGTATCGTGCAGACGTGGTCAGAGTGATATTATTGCGGCAATAGGCTCTTTACCTTCATGGGTCTCGTGCATGAACTCGAACAACTTGTTGACGACTGTCTTGAGAAATTTCCAATGTGCCTTTAAGAAGCGCGGATACTGGCCGACGATGTACATGATATCTGAGGCGACCACAGCTTTATTGTCTTTCCCTCGTTTGATTTCGCACAACCCTAGGAGATCCTTGATGACGGTAACAAGGAAGCGTTTTTCGGTCTCTTCGTCTGTGGGTTGGGAGAGGAGTTTAAAGTAGATCCGGTGGCCAATAAAATAGTACTTACTCATGGCACCTGATATGCTTCCAATGGCCCAGCATAGCGTGTTCAAGTTCTGCCAACTCCATTCCGAACCATCGACTTGCTTTGCAAGTTTTTCCGTCAGTATATTTTCAGTGTCCACGACGTCAAGATGCGTAAGATAGACCAGCAGCTCCCGCATCTGCTTGTAGAGGACAATCGTATCCGATTCCTTCATGAATTCACGAACGATTTCACCCTCGTCATTTTCGACAATTAGTACCTGAAACCATCGTTATATCGAAGAAACAACAGACGAAAAGTCAACCGTACCTCCTCTGGCTTAACCATCCGCTCGATGACAACAAGTCTCAAGTTACTCAAGACGTCACTGTAGATGTTCTTCCTAAGAGACATGCCGTTGAGCATGTTTCCGCCGCCGCTCCCGAGACTTAAACCCATGAGTAGTCCGCTCTCGCCGATAGGGAGAGCTTGGATCTCGTCGTAGAGTTCCGCCACGAGTTTCGACCAGTATTCAAGAGTGATCTTGAAAATCTCGCGCTCGTCGACTTGGGAGATCTTGACCATGTAAAGATGCGCATTCAACAGAACATCACGGTTCGCCTCGGTCTCGACAGCACGCAAATGGGTGGACAAGAAGTTGGAAAGGAAGAGGGCGAGGTTAAGAACGAGCTCCTGGCCAGCGTCTGATGCTGAAGAATATGCCGCAGCAATGTTGGTGGAAGGAGGAATCATGCGGTTGACGGAGGTCATGACCATAGCGAACAATATGACAAATTTAGGATCGTATTCTGGGCCCACGTTCAATCCAGCAATCTCTGCTAGACATTTGAGCGTCACATTCCTGAAATCAGGAGCTTCGAGGAACTGAAAAACAGTCAACTCAGTTCGAGGAGAAGTAATGACAATCTTACGCGATTTAGGAGTGTGTCGATTATCATGGTCTCGAATATATATCCCAGAGGTATCCAATTCAGGAAACGCAGCAATGTTTCGAGAGTTGCCTTGATCAAACTGGACTTCTGAGCCTCTTCTAGAACTTCTGAACAGAGCTTGAAGATCTCGCTGAATTCGCCGCACATCTGATTCTTAAGATTCTTGATCTTCGTCTGCGTCATCTGCTCGGCAGAGAAATCGAAGACTTCTTCTGAAAGCAGCCGCAATATGACCATGTTGTTCTCGCACAAGGAAAGGTTGGTTTTTGAGGATTCCACGAGTTCAGTAATGAAAGTCGGCCAATTATGTGGCCACTCCTGTTTCAGAATCTACAAGGTTTAATCCATAAGACCATCTATGCTCATGTGCGGATGTATCACTCACTTGAACGAGAGCGAGGTTCAGTTTATTGATGTAAGTCTTCTCTTTCCGCATGGTGGTCTCGTCAGATGCTACCTTGACGGTGACTCCAACAACGAAATTACGGATTCCTAAACGCGACGTTAGCCACGTCAGTGATCTGAAGTAATGACCTGCCTAATCTCTGTCCCTCTGGTAGCGTTTTCCATCGCGTCACAATGAGCTTTTCTAGAATTTGCAAGCCGATGTACTGTGAATACGGAATCAGTAATCATAAACCCAACTTTCGCAGGGGGCAGTACCTTGGACTGCGGAAATGAGGATCTCTCCAAAACGTCTGGAACCCTGGTCCATGCATCAGGATGTTCCTCAAATTGTGTCAATACATGTTGAGCCATTTGTTGCTGTACAAATGAAAGTAAGTTCATCGCAAATGACGAACGGTAGCTCCGCCACTCACTTCCTGGCCAGAGCCGGTGTAAAATGCCATAACGACTTTATCCAGCAGGGATACATCGAACTCTCTCGAGAAATCGAGCAAGCCCTAGATGCTAACTTGAACAAGAATAAACGATGATAAAGCGCGAAGAGCTTACCTCCATGGTTGCAAGAACGCAATGCACCCTAATATATGGCAGTCAGTGATGCAAGGCTCCTCCTCCGTTGAAGCGATGATGAAGGAAGATTACGAACGGCAAGGAAGGGATGGTTGGGCAATGGGCACAGGGTCCTCCCCTCCACATCTAATCTGCTGACATAATATCGCTTCATAATCAGCTTCTGTGGCTTTATTAGCCAATCTGCCGTTGATGATTAATGTAAACATTTATTAGTTCGGGCGCGTGTACAGAGGTGCACAGACCTGTCCAGGCTACAATAATGGCTAATGTTACAAGTTGATATACATCTCAGCTATCAAATCATGGCGTGTTCGTCGGAACCGGATGCCATCACCTTCCGTCTGTTGATCAGCTTCTTCGGTGCCTCTTGACGAACCCGATTCCATATCCATCACAAGGTAGAAATCATCACCAGCAATAATACGTTTGCACGAGGTAACTACGGCAGACCAGTACTTAGACGACGTTGTCACAGGCTGCCATCTACCTTGACTACAACTTTGCCAGTAGCTCGTGATGTCATGATACGCTCGTATGCACTGAGAACGTCCCCGAATTCATATACGGAGTCCACCACTAGTTTGAGCTTGCCTTAAGACGCGGTTAACCCGAGATGCCGAATACAGGAAGAATCCAATACGGTACCTTCTGCCACCAAATCGCGCAGCTTTGCAAGATCCTGTGGCTTGTGAGTTACGCTTACCATACTGTAAGTCGAATGTCAGCGACGCGCAATGATTTGGTAGCAGAATGGACTGACGTCCACTTTGCGTTGACACCACCAAGGAACGATGGTCTAAGGATTTCGCAGCCCAGAGAAAGCAACTTTGAGACGCCAGTAGATCCCCCCCACGACTTCAGGTCTGGCCAGGGTCCGGTCGATATGAATACGCCTTTTGGCTTCGTGTAGGCATTCGAGTACTTGTAAAAAGCGGGGTCAACCAAGGCAACAGCATCGAAGATGATGTCAAATTTAGGCGAGGGGGGATTTTCCACGAAGTGCTCATGAAGAGGTTTATTCGTGTAATCGACAAACTGGTGAGGGATCAGCAAAGGAATACTTGACACAGGGAAATAAGCTCTTACTTCATCTGCCCCCGCTTTTCGACAAAATTCCTCGTTTCTTGAAGAAGCACTAGTAACAACCTTGGCCCCAAGAGCTTTTGCGATACATATAGCATTCATGCCAACTGCTGAACTACCACCGTTGACAAACACGCTCTGGCCAGCTTGAATTTTTCCAATGCCAACTAGGGCCTGAAAGGCAGTCTCCCCAGCTAGAGGAAGACCGCAAGCCTCGATCGCAGAGACATTGGGCGGCTTCACGACTAAATGAGCAGCAGGAAGCTTTGTATACTCTGTCAGCGCCCCCTGCCCCGTCTTCAACTGCAGTGCTATTCAACCACCTGGGTCAATATTGTATGCGCATGGGAGCAGTGATACTCACAAACTGGTATGAATCCGATAACCTCATCTCCAGCGGAGAACTCGGTGCCGTTTGCATCCACAACCACGCCAGCAAAATCATGTTCCGGTGTGATTGGTCGCCTGGCAAAGATGTCGGGCGCAGCCGACATGACCTTCCATCCTCTGATGAGATTTTGAACTTATGAGGAGTTCGATGAATTTCTAGGCATGGCACTTACACCGGATTAAGTGCGGCCGCCTGAACCTTCACAAGCACTTCCCCAGGTGAAAGGGGAGGAATAGCCACGTCCGTCTGAAAAACAAGAGATTCGGAAGGTTTTCCTCGCTTCATAGCTCTCCAAGCTCGCTGTGTCTTCGGAAGATTGGAAGTTGGATCAGTGCTCATGGTGTCGCAAACTTGAATGGCCAACCAGGCCTGGGATTTTGAGCATCCCTTTAAGTATGTACGGACCAGTCACCACGGACGGCTGCAGCGAGGTGACGTCGACAATCGATGCTATTTTGGATGAATTACGAACTCCGCGACGGTTTAGATAGATCTTCAGGACATTTCGCTCAAGTCTTGCAGCTGGTTACATTCATCTTCGAACTGTAACTTCTGTCAACAGCTAGAATTCAAGATTTTCTTGAACCATTTGACCCAAAATTTCTCTAGGTAAGTGAAAACTGCTGTGGCACGTAAGGTGCGTTGATTGTGTGACGCCAGGCATCGAAGCCCCTATCCAATCACAACATGACCGATTCCCCCCACACCAATTCATCCGTCGAAATTATATCCAGCATCTCCTGCTGCGCTACAGAAACTTCTGAAGATGAAGTTGTCTGGGGCGTTAGCGATGAATATTCGTCAGAGAGTAGCGTCACTGACAGTGATGCTGACTATGTTCTCTTGCCCCGTATCTCAGCGGAGGGTACCCCTAACCATGATTTCGGCGACAGTGCCTCAGAGAATAGGCTGTCAATTTCGTTTGATTTATTATCAGTCACCAAAGTGGACAGGCGTGAAGCGAGACAGACCAACAGTGGTGAATTTGGGGACATACGTTCATCCTCTATGAGCCATTCTCCCCAGCCCAACAGTGGAGCGAGGACTCTCAATGGTTCATATGAGGATGCTGCAGCATACATCACGCAGTGCGTGTTTTGTTCCTACTAATTAAAATAAGGTATCTTCATTGCGGGCAGGTACCTGGATGCCCCTGTCGAGCAGGATGATCATAGTGCGAAGCTGCGGCTTCTGCAGGCCCTTGTTATCGAATTCGGTATCTCTGAGCAGTTGCCCGCCAGCATAACATCTGCAACAAAGCTGTTGAAAGCGGAGGTTCACGTGAACATCATAGATTATGTCGCCAGGCGGGGGAAAGACCAGGACGCATTACTCAAGATCATGCGTCCCAGCAAGAGCGCCTTACGGAAGGATATTCGGCGAAGCGGTCGGAAGAAGCCCTTGAAGTGGGTGAAGGAGCATGGCTTAAACGTCCTTTTAATTGGCTGCTCCTAATTTTGGGGGGAGTTTTCTTTCTTCCATCGATTCACGGTGTTGTATAGACCTGTATCATACAACGGCAAATGACATCATCAGTTGTTCCTACTGTGCTCGATGAAGCTTGCTCTGAGCTCGACTCAAAGAACAACAACATGAATTTTACATACGACCACGAGAACATATGACTAGCAAGTTCACAGTCAGCGTATTTATGCAACGGAACATTGAAGGAAGGGTATAAACAGCAGTGACAAATCTACGAGCTCGACGTGCAGAAGAGCTGTGGAATATGTGAAGAAGCAACCGAGCAAAATATTGTAATAAAGATAGACACTGCGTCCTGCATTCCGTGTCCAGATGAAATATTCCAAGGGGTAACCTCAAAGACCCTTCTCTTCAGCCGCTAGCATGATCCCGATATTAATCAAGGCTTGGTTCAAGACCAGAAGATTCTGGGGGTTGGCGCTGTCTGGCGCAGCCACACCGGTCCCAGTGGGAATAGCAATCCCACTAGCCACACCTGAGCTGTAATTGACGGACGTAGACGAGGCCGAAGTGGTGGTAGGTGTATAACTAGTGGTGGTAGAGGTCGAGGAGGTGGAGGTGGAGGTGGAAGTGGTAGTGGGAGTATATGAAGACGTAGTGGGTGTCCATGTCGTCGTTGGGGTCGAGGACGTGGTAGGGTCAGGAGTCCATGTCGTCGTTGGGGTCCAGGACGTGGTAGGGTCAGGGGTCCAGGACGTAGAGGTGGTAGTGGGGGTCCAGCTGGTAGACGTAGTAGCGCTTCCGCTATTGAACCACCATGACCCGTAGATCACACCTTCCGACTCGGACGCAAAGTAGTCGAAAAGACCGCGAGAGAAGTCGAGTCCACCATAAGGGCACCCCATGCACTAGCCGTCTTGGGTAAGGACACAGCATTGAATAGTGTAGTTGAATACAGACCTCGTCCATGATAACAGCCTGGGCTGTTTTCCCCCCATAAGAAATTGTAATTGATAAGAAGCACTGTGGACCAGGATATCCACTGCCGTATTGATCGACGTTTAGTGCCACGATCTAGAAATGACACATGGTGTAAGAAGAGGACGTCATCTAGATAGCTTAACTTTCGATACAGACAAAGTCACTGGCAGCACTGTAGTCTCCGCAGGCACCCCTTTGAAAAAAAAAGGAAGTGATGAGCAATTTTCAAACAAGGCACCATCGATGGGACTCACAGGCCGACATCATAGAAGGTGAACCGAGCATTATCGAAGGAACGCTTAACGACATCTACATCACCCCGGGCGCGTATGGCAACTTCTTGGTGACGTCTGCCCCAGTGATACCCGTGCGTGTTAGCGAAACTGAAAGGAATGATTGCAAAGAGAAAACCGAGAATTGTTGTGACCTGCATTGTGCGATATCCAAGGCGGAAACGGCACAATTTTATTCCAGTGCGGGCGGTCTATGGAGAGTGTTGAAAGAGCGTATACACAAGGGAATGACTAGCTCGTAAGAATACAGCTTTGTTACTTAGGCCTGGGGCCTGGAGAAGGAAGTGGTCTATGTTACAATGCAAAATAATGAAATCTCTTCATGCCAACCGCTATCTGGCTAGGACCCCAGGAACACCGACAAGATTACTACCAAACCAGTCTAGCATTCAAGGCGGTAATAACAGTACGATCGACTAGTAAACCGCACCCGAAAAGTTTGCACAAGCAATGTGATGTACGGTATTATGTGGGTATAGCAGCTGCTAGCTGGAGAATAAGTCCATTGAACCTGAACGAGCTCGAGAAAAGTCCACAAAATAGATATAGCATGTTGCCGTACTTTTGTCAAAGCAGACCGTGCGAATCTGAAACAGCTAATATTACGTCTGTGCGACACCAAGAAATTCGCCAAGGTACACCATTGCCAGGTTGAGGTTCATGAGAACAGAAGAACTTCCGACTGACGCAGGAACAGACCCAGCGGTCTCCACTACAGAATCAGCACTTGTTGTGCTCGAGGCACTGCTCGACGCCGCAGAGGACGAATAACCAGAAGTGGTTGAGGTTGAGGAGCTGGAGCTGGATGAACTTGAACTTGTTGAAGATGAGGACGGTGTAGAGCTTGGACTCCAGGTTGTCGAAGGTGGAGGAGGCGGGGTCCAGGTTGTAGTTGGCGTTGGGGGTGGCTGCCAGGTAGTAGTTGGCGCTGGGGGCGGTTGCCAGGTGGATGTAGGTGACGGTGCCGGAGCAGGGGCACTACCGAAGGACCATGTACCATAGAGCACACCACTACTAAGTGGAGCAAAGTACTGGAAAAGGCCTTCGGAAAAATCAAGGCCAGCGTATGGGCATCCAGGACACTATTTTGGGTGTTAGACTGATTCAACTGGTATCGTGATGCTCGTCGTCTTTACCTCGTCAACAATTTGAGCCTGTGCTGTCAACCCGCCGATAGTAATCGTGATCGTTTGATAGCAATTTTGACCACCGCTGTATTGCTAAAAAAAATCATTGAGCGGCTTTATAACGACGTAGGAATTTGACATCCTTACCGCTGAATTCAGCGCAACTATCTAGACAATCAAAGTTAGCGCCAAGTAATTACCATTTGAAGTGACCACATACAAAGTCGCCGGGCTGATTTGTTGTACCGCAAGCACCCAGACCGTCCGCATAGTATGTGAAACGGGAATTGGGGTAATCGCGTTTGTACATATCAACATCTCCTGGCGCACGAACTGAAAGGTCCGAGTTCAGGCGCTTTCCATGGCGTCGGTTGACTTGGTGAGCACTGCTGGCCGACACCGAGCACCATGATAGCGCGAACGACAGTAACACTGGCAACTGAGCAAGGAGGCGCATGCAGTTAGCCTAGAAAACAAGTAGAGAACGTGAGGGTCGACGAGCAGGAAATCCGGAAAAAAAGAGTGACTAGTCGTTGCTGTGAAAACTTTGGACACAGAAGGTGATGGTTAGAAAGTAAATGTGGCACTTGCAAAACATATTGTATACAGACTTTTGATACTATCACAGTTTCACTTACCTAAAGGCTTTCAGGCGCCCAGCCAAGAACCAGCTTATAGCCGCCGATTGGCCTCTAAAATAGAAGGAGGGTGCCGCCCATTGTTTAAGTTGCAACCGTTGACAGCTCTGACATGCGTGTGTTTCATCCATGGGTATGAGTACCATGTCAAGTGCTATGCCCTTGACTATGTTGCAATTTGAGACTCAGTCGCACTGGCATTGGTAGTACAACTCGGAGTCGGCCGTCTCTCAGAATTAATAAGTTCTAGGGTTCTAGCCGTCCTCGATCGTTCTTACTACACTGATACATTCGTAATTCAACATATGATCCCATCATTTGAGCTCCACTTGTGTGGGAGGGTCGATGAACATCGTCTATGAACAAATGAGCTTGGCATGAGAAAGAATATGGCAAACTGTTAATACTCACTGTCACAAATTTCAGGATCTCGTCGATGACAAGGACAGGCAAGCTGAGATACAGAACCATTTGCCATTCAGCCCAGTTCAGCGGCGTTATTTGGAACAGCGCCTGAGAACAAATTATTGAGCTTGCCATACTCAGTGAGCTAAATGGAGAAAACTGACCGTGAAGAATGGAATATACAAAATAGCAAAATGAAGAACCATGCTGAGAGTTATTGCCGCCACCAGGAACGGGTTCTTCCACACAGGTAACCGCAACAGACTCTCGTTTTCAGATAGCGAGTTCATGGCATTGAACATCTCCACCGTTACCAGAATCGACAAGCTCATGGTTGTCGCCCGATGTGCCATAACGTTCGTGAACATCTCGCACCCAATTTCCGGGAAGAGCGTGGAGCATTGGTGGAAATGCGTCTGTCGGACTCATCAGCAGGGAACGGATGATTATGTTAGGGCAACGCGTACAAGTTGATGGAACGTGATCTGCGGCCCTTCGGAGTAGAAGATAAACCACCACGCATATCCGAACACGGTAGCACATCCGACGTAAATGCCAACGACCATGTAACGGAAGAATAGCCATTTTCCAACAAGAGGCTCTCGGCTGTTTCTTGGAGGAACCCGCATGATAGAATGATCTGGTGGGTTGAACCCAAGGGCGGTTGCAGGTAAACTGTCTGTAACGAGGTTGACCCACAGCAGTTGCACCGGAATAAGAGCCTCTGGCATGCCTAGCAGAACAGTCAAAAATATACTATGGCAAATCGTCAGTATCCACTCAGGACGACAACAATCTATAACCCCTACCTGACGACTTCGCCAATATTCGACGAGACTAAAAATGGTCAGTAGGAACAACAGAGACAAAGTAGATTGCGCGTACTCAGGTATCGGATAAACTGCTTAGTGTTGTTGTATATGAGTCTACCTTCTTCTACCGCAAGCTCTATAGTTGCAAAGTTGGAGTCCGCGAGCACCATATCGGCGGCCAGTTTGGCAACATCAGTGCCGCTTCCCATTGCGACCCCAATATCTGCCTTTTTCAGTGCCGGGGCATCGTTTACACCATCACCAGTCTAGAAAGAGATATGTTAGCTCGCAACAAAGATGTCAAGTACGCCGACCAACCATCGCTACAACCAGCCCGAGACCTTGGAGGATATCAACAAGCTGGCTCTTGTGCGCTGGTTCTGTTCGAGTAAAGAGACTAGCACGTTGCACTGCCTTGATCTTCTCCTCAGCACTGAACTCATCGAGTTCCCGGCCAGTGTAGCTCTTCCCTGTCAAGTCCTCATTTTCCCCAAAGATTCCAATCTGCCTGCAGATCGTCTCTGCAGTGCCCTTATTATCGCCAGTGATGCAAATGACACGAATACCAGCAGCTCTACAGTTCGCAACAGCGAGACGGACCTCGGGCCTTGGAGGATCGAGCATTCCAACCAAAGAAACGAACACCAGGTTCTGTTCAAAACGAGCATAATCGCTAGTGTTTTGACTTTGATAGTGAGCGGGATCAACGTCTTGAACGTCTACGTAGGCGAAGGCCAGAGTGCGGAGACCAATGGAACCGTAAGAAACCGTTTGGGCGAGGAGTATTTTACGGAGCTCTGCAGTTAATGGAATGACCTTGCCATGTACCATGACTGAAGTACACCGGTCCAAGACAGACTCGGGAGCTCCTTTGACAAAGAGGGCACCCTTTCCATTCAGCCGTACTAGGACAGACATCATCTTGCGGTCACGTGAAAATTCCATGGTGAGGAGCTTCGGGATGGAACGCTCATAATACTCATTCACTACACTCGCCCTCACGGACGGCGAAAGTGTGGAGAGGGACTCGGATATTTCTTTATCCGGACAACCAATCTTCTCTACGAGGACTTTCAAGGCAGCTTCAGTTGGCTCCCCCACATTACTGTACGAAGCCTTGTCCTAGAAACACCAATGAGGATAGAGAACACCGATTAGCAGTGTGGTAGAGCTTACAGAGTTGTAGACGATCTTCGCATCATTACACATGGCGCTAATCTCTGCGAGACGTCTGAGAGGATCAGACTGCAAATTCACGGCCTTTCCGTTGGTAGAGGTGATCGAGCCATGTGGGGAATAAGTTGTACCTTCGACATTATGGTCTTCTGGAAGGCCGCTTTGCGCATTGATGACGAGGAACTTGAGTGGCAAGGTTGAGTGAGATGCGTCCCATACGGCAGTAAATCATATATCACCTTTGAAACACTCATCTGGTTGGTAGTGAGGGTGCCCGTTTTATCCGAACAAATGACATTGGTACATCCGAGGGTCTCCACACTGGGTAAATTCCTGACAATCGCATTCTTTTGTGCCATCTTCTTCGTTCCTAGAGCCAAACATGCTGTAATGACGGCAGCAAGACCTTCCGGGATAGCAGCTACAGCAAGAGCCACAGCAATTTTGAAGTAATAGATAGCGCCTTTCATTGCACCATGGTGTGCAGGGTCCCAGAAGTGCCGGAAATTGACCAACCACACCAGGACACAAATTACGGAGATCACTTTGGCCAACATATCACCGAAATCGTCGAGTTTGCGTTTGAGCGGAGTCTTTTCACTGATTTGCTGCGAGATTGAATGATGAATGTGGCCAATAGCGGTCTTCTGACCAATGAAAGTGACGACGGCTCGCGCACTCCCATTAACTACCGTGGTACCCTAGATACACCAATGAACACCTTATTGAACGTCGAGAAGGTAGGGAGAGCGCTTACAGAGAACAGCATGTTTGTCATGTCCTGCTTGACAGCGCCTGTGTCAGAGACAACGTCGACCGACTTGTTCACGCTAACACTCTCGCCAGTGAGGATGGCCTGGTCCACCCTGAAGCTACTAGAGGAGATGGACAATATTCTGCAATCCGCTGGAATTCTGTCGCCAACTGCAACAGAAATTATGTCACCTGGAACGAGTTCAGAGGCATGAATGCGGGCCAATTGGCCAGACCTGAGGACTTTAGCCTCATCCGGAGAATATTCCTTTAAAGCCTGCACGAACACAGTTGAACATTGGCGCACCACGAGACCACACAGTATAACTCACGTCTATGGCTTGCTCCGCGTTTGTTTCTTGTACTACCCCAACAGTTGCATTCGCGATAAGAATGAGCAATATAACAGTGGGTTCAACAAATGCTCCAAATAAAGTGGTATCCTCAGAGTCCTCTAGCAATGCCAAAACGAAGGATATAACTGCCGACGCGAGGAGGATCAATACTAGCTGGTCCTTGAACTGTTCTAGGATAAGCTCCCATAGTGGAGTCGGAGGTTCTTCCGGAAGTTCTGCACGAGATGTTAGCTCCAAAAACAAAATACATGAACGACGTAAACTGACCGTTCTTTCCATACACTTCCGCATGCTTTGCTGCGTGGGCTGCAGTTAGTCCGCGAGAAGAGTCAACACCAAAGTGCTCTAGGACATGTTCCGGAGTACTAGTCCAAGGGTAGTCCATGACCGGTAACGAAGAGAAAAAAATAGTACAGACGCGCGACCCAGCAGCTTTAAGCACCGGAATTTGCTTTACCCTGCTTTACGATGTTGCTGAGAAATTTGTAGCTGACGTGTCCGATTTGTTTGCGCAAGTTGTCGCCGGGTTGTCCGTGAGGACATGCTGTGTGTCGGCTCAGACTCCATGATGAACCCCAGTGAGAACTGGCTATGCTGGGAAAGGGCAGTATGTGTTGAGGTATGTTGATAAAGCTCGTAGCGAAGAAAACCATATCACAGCACAATGCAGCGCGTGATGAGAAAAATAGCAGATTTTTTATATACTGGGGCAGTTCGCCTCGTGCTCCCTTGTGTCGGTTTCACAATTCAACACATTAGCGCATATTCTGACTGGCTTGATTGTCCCCTTCGTTTATGCTCTATTGTGCTCAAATATGATATCATTGTCAATTGGTAGTATACTGGTATGCGAATGCAGGAATGAAAACAATACAAAAACAGCTGGAAAGCAGCATGAAAGCGGTCTAAAAACATAACCATAGAATGCCGAAACACGTCGAACAACAGTCGAGAGGCCTAGAGTATCTTGCTGTCGCATACAGTCTTGTTCCAGAATGCCGAAACACGTCGAACAACAATTGAGAGGCCTAGAGTATCTTGCCGTCGCATACAGTCTTGTTCCATGTGTTGCTTGCTACCAAATTCGCTGCGTCTTGATCATATTCCTGGAAGACGGTGTCAGTCAATCAGTCTAAGAGAGTATTATAGAGCTGCACCGTGCGTTGGGTTGAGGTGAGGGAGTTGTAGTAGGCATTGAACTTATCTGTCGTGCCGTTCAATTTCGTTTGTTTCAGCCAACGTAAGGCGCACAAGTTCCTTGGTATCAAGTAATGAGCACTGTGATATGAATCGAATCGAAAGAGATACACACCGTCCGTTTTTGGTTTGGCTAGGACGCATCTTGGCCTTGGCCCCACTCTTAGCGATTTTCTCTTTCTTTAAGTTGACAGGGATAGACTCGAGCGACGGGTTATAAGGCGGCACAGGAGGCAATATGATTTGGGTCGCTGCAAGTGCGAGAGCAGTTCTGTCCAAATAAATGAAAGAGATATAGTTACTACGTACAGGATCGTGTCACGCTCAGCCGTAATCTTGACGATATGTATCTCCAATGTCTTGCAGCGATCATGCAATGATTGCAGTTGCTAATGAATAATTTTTATGAATATATGCGCTCTGAAACAAGGCGAGGAAGTAGTAAACATAAACTCACTTGTCGGAATGGGTTACAAGGTGCCTGCGTGACCCGTTGCATTGCTGCCAGGGATGTGTCGTTGAATAGATCCAGACTCCCACGTGTGCGTTGGGTAAGGGCTCGGAGTGTATCTGCTCGACGAGCACCACGAGAAATAGATGTATCAGCATCAGAAGACTCTGAGTTGGGGAGATTGCTTAGCGCTACAACGCCCAATGCTTTCACAGATCGAATCCTCTGCTTTTCTTCCTGGGTAGTAGCCTCATCCAAATGACGATACCATGTTGTGGAAGAGATGTTATGGGGAAGACCGTGGTTGTACTTGCTGCAGACGCAGACACATCGAGTAGCCTCGAGTGGGTCAGAACTAGAGCTCGGAAACATACTAGACTACGCCTTAATACTTAGAATTTTGATCAAGATCATGAATACATACCTTCGTGCTTTGCAATACAATATTTGCGTGTTGTGAAGCGAAGCTAAGTTGCGATCGTGTGAACCTTGCAACGTTGTGATACGAAAGTGCAAAGAAATGTAATACAATACGAAGGTTACGAAGGTGTGGGGTATATCGATAAGAAACTAGCACAACTTGACATAGTACAAAATTGGAAAGCCACTGTCAGCATCTCCGGGCCTATCCGAGCATAGCCAGTTCTCACTGGGGATGAACGTTGTTACTCAGTTGTGAAGAGAAACCTTTAGCTTTAAGGCGGGCGATATCATACAAAACAACTGTCAATCAAGTTCATACGTTAGACTACGCGGTAATAAGAGGTTGATCACACATGTAATACGTATAGTCAAGCACGCCATCGACAACAAAGGCGCAACTCTAATATTACTTGTCGCATCAGCTTCTAAATCAATGTAAATCCGCCTTTTTTGTAACCTAGGCCCTATACTTATTATCTGTCCTTACAGAAAAGCTTGAAAGCCCAGTACTCAGGCCAGCTAGGGCAGGCTAGACCACTAGGGCCAACTCATGAGATAACGATTTCTTTCAAATTCGGGCCGTCGACTTGCCACCAAACACAAACACAAGCAAATATACTACGGTGACCTAATTGGCAGTGAACAGCAAAGGAAGTCGCGCATACGACGGTCTCGCCGCTCAACTTCGTCTGGTTTCTCTAAACTTACCAAGACGTTATCGTCTTTGGAATTGAAGCCATGGGCAACACCAGCTCGTCGTCCTCGCGCGGCCATCATGACGAAACTGTTGACTACGGTCATCTCACTCCTCAGGGCGTCTACACTGGGCCCAAAGACTGGAATCATGGGATCGTCACCCAGTTCATCGTAGATCGCAGGCTTGCTCCTTTCTATCGACCTCTAGAAGATTACGATGAAAACTGGGATGATGAGCAGATCATGTCAGCTAGGAGGGTTTTCCCAGATACTGACAGCGGCCACTCCGACACCACTCCCACAAGGGTCGACTCGCGAGATTGCTCAAAGCCAGCTAATCAGTCTAAGCGGCCTGGTGCATCGAAGGAGCCCTCTCGTTGTCCAGAGGCCGCCATTTACAGAGGTGCTGTAGAATGCCCAATATGTTTCCTTGTGCGTTATCTCTTACGTGCGTCATGCAACTACTGAGCAACCTATGCCTTAGTATTACCCCCCTCACATGAACCATTCAAGGTGTTGCGATCAGGCAATATGTACGGAGTGTTTTGTTCAGATAAAGAGGACGGAACCCACGGCTACACATCTCGTATCGGAGCCAGCAGCATGCCCATATTGTGTGCAGGAGAATTTCGGTGTGGTATATACTCCTCCTCCATGGCGTACTGGAATTGGGAGCGATGGAACGGTTCGTTTTCCACAGACATTCCTTATTATAACTGATGAGGTAATTTGTTCTTTGCTCATTGTTATTCAGTCACCACCAGTATGGGCGGAGACACCCAAAGGCTCACAGCAGAATATACCCAGCGCTGTTCACAAACGACGTCGCAAGAGCTTTGGTCATGATAGTCCGGAAGTGGTTACGACAGGTAAATGACTCATGTTCAATTGTCACACATCCATCATGTCTTCCTGTGCATAGATTCTATACGGCCAGACTGGGAAGCTAAACTTGCCGCCGTTCGAGCTGCGGTTACGCGCCGTGCAAATAGGCGAATAATCATGCGTCAAGTAGGGGACAGACTCATCCCAGTCGGTGTGACCAGTGGCCGTGTTCATCCACTACCGACCGGTGATGGCCAGGAAGGCGGTGAAGTAGACACCGGTGCCAGCCGAAGAAGTCGGCGGCATAGAAATAATGGTCAGCCGGATATCAGCCAGTTGCTGGGTCAGATGGGGCTTGGTGGCCAAGATTTGGAAGAGGTATTAGCTTTGTACTCTGCGGTATTTCAACTAATATCTCTTTTCAGTTAATGGTCATGGAGGCTATGCGCCTTTCACTTTTGGAGCATGAAGAGCAGCAGAGAAAAGAAGAGGAGAAGCGAAAGAAGGAAGCCGCCACCGCCGCTTCAGGGGGATATATAGAGGGAGATACTCCCGGTCGGTCGAGTGAGGATCAAACGACCACAGACACAGTTGGGAACGACGCTTCCAATATCCTATCGGCGGCCCGGAGCTTGGAGTCGGGAGAGGCAATAGCCGAAGCGAATCACGATGGTAGTCGGGCAATGACCCCTGTAGCAGGTCAACCAACCTCTTCATCTCACTCACAGACACCCGTTGATACCAGCGCCACCCGCAGTGATGGGGCAATCTCGATTTCAGCCCACCCACAATGCCTGACGCCGGGCGCTTCATCTCCGATGATTGGTGGTGGAATCGTTGATTCCACAGCATCGGCAGTACCCGATGGAGTAGTCAAGCTTTCAAGTCAGAATGCTTCCATGTATATTGACAGCATGCAGCCATCCGCAGGGACGCCTGGTGCGGCCTTCATATCGTCCTCCATTTTCAGCCCCAATACTCTAGGACAGCCATCTTGTGATGCACTTCCATCTTCACAAGAATCATCAATGGAAGAGCCGTTATTGACGGACTTGGTTTCAGTCAGGGCTGCCGCAGAGACCGCTGATTCATGATCGCTAATCGGGTGGTGCTGGGGGGTGGTGTTAGTATCGTGTCATTCATCGTTTATAGATCCTGGAGGAGCATCTCTCGTAATTCCTAATGTTTGCATACTTCTTGAGCTTGACATTTTAGCCTGTTGAATACATCATCACTGTAGCTATCTGACATGTCATTTCATGAATTTGATTTGTTCACCGCTCACATGCTATAGCGTAATTGCCGTGGAAGTCATCAACGGTCAAACTTTGTGGAAGATTAGTGTCATGTGGGCTAAACTCGGAGATGCGTATATCTTGGTGTCATCTATCCGCGGAGGTTATGATGGTGAGATGTTTCTCACTATTGCGGTGAAAGGACATCATGCGCGGGTGCAATTCTGATCACAGTGTATCTTGCCGGCATGTTCCCTTGTCAGTGTATTATTGTCTCACGGCGGGTCTGGAGACCGCGAACAACTGGGGAAGCGGTCGAGCGGCACCGGAAACAAGAGGCATTACAAAAAAGGTAGTGAATGGGTACGTGGTACACTGTCCAGTAGTAAAGAGAGAGAGCTCTGGCGTGCAGAGATGCCGGGGAAAATCAAAGCTACCGCTGATTTTGTTGGTTGGCCCAAATGGGTTTTCCAGCATCTGGATCGCTCTAGTCGTATAAAATTTGAATAAGGCTGTCACAACACAGCATGCGTCAGAATATGAAAAATACTTACCTGGGCATCTATCTGGCGCTTTATGGTTTGTTCTTGGACGAGTCTGGCTGCCCGGTTTGCGTCGACCTTTCGCCGCAGATCAGGTGACATCGCCTGCGCTTATGATGAGACATGGTTCTACTGAACACAAATGCCAAGTATGCAAAGGTAGCTCATGGCCTCGGAACAATTGGAATGGTGCAGCATATGCAGCATATCCAACGGTGAAAGATAGGTAAAGAACTCACGGCATATGTCTGTTCAGGTGTAGGTACGGTTGCTACAAATCAAGAACAAGGCGATGACGTTCAATTAATCAGGAGCAACAAACAGGGCATAGTCATCCAAAAAAGTAGGCGAATCAGATGGTGAAGGTCCCGGGTGATAGTAGAAGACGAACCGCTCATCAAAAGGTAACCCAGGCCCATCACTGGCGCAGCAAAGTGCCGTGCATCATGTGCACCCAGTGAAAACACAGTTCAATTTGCGCCGAAAACCCAGTTACAATCAGCTTCTGTGTTTGTCGGTTCCAGATTATCAGAAAGACTCACGACCACTTCCTAGCAATGTCATTCTGAACCACGGAAAACTCATGGTGTGCGAGACTCTTGGAATTGGTAAGTTATCAAGTAAGCCCCGGAGGCCCAGTATTTACTTATTTGTATCTCAGCGTCATTGGCGCATCATACCTGGAACTCCGGAACCTGGACTACCGCAGTCACACAAGTACACCCATCAAAGTACTCTGTATGAGCTACCTTGGTAAAACCGAGGTGGGTATATCTCATTAACAGTGTCCGAAGACATGCGCCAACGAAACTGATAAGTATGCGATGATAGTAGAGTTGAACGTTCTACAGTGAGTCATGTTGGTATAAAGTCGATGACAGTATTGAATATTGATGGCTGAAACAAGGGACTATGCAAAGAGAGCCTATGCTAGAGAAGGAAAGCACGACAGCGGAAAACAGTGACGATAAATAGTGTAGAATGCAGAGAATCCGTGTACTCAGCCTTCCGCGTGCAGAAATGTCCGTATGACTTGTTGGCCGTTCATCTTCCTCCGCTGGGACACAAAATCCATCATATGTGCAGTGCTTCTCCGGCTCACCAATTCTATTCTTGCTAGTTCCTCCTCCCACGCACGCATTTCCACCTGTCCGACTTTCTCGAATAACAAGCTACCTTCTGCACGAGCAGCACTTTCAGGTGTTGCCGAGTGGGCCCCTTCCGAGCTCGCGCTTGAACTAGAATGGCCAAGCCGTGGAGCTTCGACCCACTTCTGGTTGAAAGCACCATGAGTACCGCGTCCATTGGTCGCGGGTCCACTGTATGCAGTTTCCGGGCGCAGAGGGACGGGATGTCGATTGCTATGATTGTGAAGAGGATCACGCGAATCGTACCCATGTGGCGTGTCCCGTGGCCCCGCAGAAGTGTGGGGTCTGCGCATAGACTTCAGCTTGTACTTGCTTCCGGATTGTGGGGACGATACAGAAGAAAACTTGTGGGTATGCACAAGTGATATTTCGGGCTCATGGCTGCCTTTAGGCGCGACGGGCGCCTTGACGGGTACTTCAGCAACTGAGGGAGGGCTACGAGGTGGTGATGGTAGTTGAGTATTTGTATTTGGACGTTCTCGCTTTGATCGTCTGGGAGACCTAGACTTAGATTGCCCTGCGGCGGCATAGCGCGAAAGAGCCAATTGGCGCTGAGCCTCGTTGGTTGAAACTACAATAATTTCTTGGTCATCAAGCTCGACCGTTTCGG
Source organism: Suillus lakei (assembly GCA_016628065.1). Lineage (NCBI taxonomy): Eukaryota > Fungi > Basidiomycota > Agaricomycetes > Boletales > Suillaceae > Suillus > Suillus lakei. The sequence goes on along the minus strand of JABBWA010000003.1, from coordinate 794,346 downwards.
CGCTTGAATTAGGGGAGGAGACAATCAACTGAAACACATGATTAGGCAAACAACAAGGAAAAACGTGCAATATACCTTCACGCGAACAAAAAATCTGATAGAAGCCATGCCGGTCTGAAGCGTTTCTCCAACCGTCCATCGGCTACTGGGACTGGCATCGGGCCAAGAAAAGGTGAGAGTCTGATGCCAGGTTCCAGTAGAATCTCGAGTGAAGCGATGGGAAGATTCAAGATGAGCAAAAATATGCGTCGTTGTCCGTTCGCTTGGGTGAGTCAGTGGTGAGGTACTAGGCGCAGATGATTGATGCTGTTGCAGAAGTGGTCGCGTGTCAGATATCAAGGAAGAGGTTGAGGAAGGGTAGTGGAGATCATTGGAAGATGATGCTGCGGATGTGATGTCGTACGAGTTCGCTACGACAGAGTGATGATCATGAGAGTGTGATTCTTGATTTGATGTGAGGTATGAGTGCGACGGTAATGTAGGTGCTGATGGTGTCGAAGTACCAGAAGGCGATATTGGAAGTTCGGAAAATTGTATTCTTCTTTCAACGACGGCAGTTGCACTGCGAATGGATACTGCTGGATCGAGTGGTTGGGCGGTGACTTGTAAAGAAACGATATCGAGGGGGCCAACAGGTTTAGTGGGCAGTATAATACGACAACGAAGTGAAGGACCTCTAGACTTGCTGCTCAAGGAAGATAGATAAGATGTTGGGGGCGGGGTTACTGGAGAGGGAGGGGACACATTCCCTGGTAGGTCGTGGCGGATCAAATAGAGATCATAATGTTTGAGCAAACGAGAACCGACGCCTGGAATGGGAGCGTGATTGACGACTAAACGACGTAAGACATGAGTCATTGAATGCCTGAAACCACACACCGGCCTCGATTCGCCAACATATTCGATACTCTTGAAAGTAAAGAGCTGTGCTGGGTCCAATAGTATGAGGTGGCATGGAAAGTCGGAATGGGTATTCCGCATTTCCTATCTCTGCCCATTCTTGGCTGTCTGGTTTCCTCCATAATGTGACGGAGTGCTCTACCAAAATGTTGGTCTGTACTGTTCCCAACCGACCGTGCCGAAACTCATAACACCGAACAAATACTGTTATATCTTTGACAGGTAGATGTTTTCCATCCTGCTCGATTTCAGTTCGGACGACTGAGGGAACGCATATCAGTGCACGATATGAATTCATAAGAAAATATACAGACCTCCTTCAAACTTGAGGGGTGTCAAGCCGAGATAGCCACTGCAGGGAAAGAAGCGGACACCATTGTTGCCTTTGGGGGAGAGAAGGATAAGTTTCACCATGAAGGGCGAGTGGGACGAGGAGGACGGCGTTGACGCTAGTGTTGGCGTTGACTGCGACGGCGAGCGAAAGAATGAAAGAAAAGAGAGTGATGAAGGAGGAAAAGACGCCCAGAAGCAATTGCGATAAATAACTGGCCAATAACTGGTACCAGAATATTCATGACAGCGAGCGAGAAGCAAGAGCATCGCGACACGATCTCCCGATTTCTGATCCAGATCTGTCCTTCTCCGGCGCACCGGCATCCTATTTCTGCATATAGCATTGTCACGCCGGTTAATTGTCACGCCTGTTAATACTTGTCACTCAACCCTGAACTCGCAGCTCTTTGGCAGAGGCTTCGACGACCATCAACCAACCATGCCTTCGTCGTTCTACATTCCCGTTCTCCTTGCGGGTATGATAATTACGGTATGTTTCTTTATGTTCAGAACGTGCACCAGTTCATGTTTTGTAGGGGTCGAGTAATTCTTTGTGGAGCAAATGGCAGGTATGTTCAGCCTCACGTTCAGAGACACAGCATTCACCACTCCAAGGACATGCAATGCGTGGAGAATTGTAGCGACCCCAACCCTGCGAACCACGTTCTTTACGAGCAGCCTGTATGGCAAACTCTCCAGATGTTCCGTCCGTTGTTTTATGTCTATTTGTACCACGTTTTGCGCTAACTATCCGCGCTAGTCGGCGAAATGCTTTGTCAGTTTCTGCCCAATAGGCAATCCACCTATTCATATCTCATCGTTTGCATCTAGGCTTCCTCCCTGTCATTTATACGTGGCTCCGTGCACGTCAGCGCACTGCACCCGTATTTCTCCCGTCCGATTTGGAAGAAGACGTACATGAGTCTGGCAAAATCGAGGAAACTTTTGAGGAGCTACGAGGCTGGAAAGTTCTTCTTTTATGGTTGCCCGCTGCCTGCGACCTCACCGGAACAACGGTCCGTCAATCTTCTTCTATCTTTCCCTTTTGCCTTGCGATCCATTAGTTGTAATAGTCTCGTGCCGTTATCGATTGTGCTGACAACAAGTTCCATTCATTCGTAATGGATATTACAGCTCATGAATATCGGTCTCCTATATACGCCCGTTTCCATTTATCAAATGACACGTGGAGCTCTCGTTCTTTTTGTGGGCACCCTTAGCGTCATCTTCTTAAACCGTCGTTTATGGCTCTATCAGTACGTCCTCGATGGTTCTCCCGTTGCATAGTGCTAAATTGTGCGCAGATGGGTCTCTCTCTTGACAGTCATGGCCGGTATTTTGCTGGTAGGATACAGCGGTTCGCTCATCAAAGACGTCGGGCATTCCGCCTTGCGTCTATTGGGTGCCGACCCGTCAGAGCCTGAAGTCACCAAAGTCCTTGTTGGTCAGATATGTTATTACTTTCTATGGAAATTTATACTCATCATACATAGGCGTCTTCTTCGTTCTCTTCGCCCAGGTGTTGTAAGTATTTGATCATCCCTTACTTCAGCGACTAAGAATAACTGGCATCTAGTACGGCAACACAGTTTGTTGTGGAAGAGAAGATCATGGCTCGCTACTCCGTGGCACCTTTGGTTGCTGTGGGCTACGAGGGTTTATTCGGCGCCCTCACCATCATCATGTGCATGCCCATTCTGGCTATGCCGTCAGTCGCTTCTAGCTCGCCTTTCTTTGACCTTCCTAGGGGTTGGTACCAATTGGTGAACACGACAAGCGTTTTTTGGTCAGGGATTGCCATCGCGATTAGTATCTCGTTGTTCAATTACTTCGGCTTGAGCGTCACAAGGCATGTCAGCGCCACAGCGAGGAGCTTGACCGACACCTGCAGAACACTCTCGATCTGGCTAGTCAGCCTTGGATTAGGCTGGGAGAAACTTCTTTTCCCCATTTCACTGCTGCAAGTACTGGGATTCTCCTTCTTGGTGTAAGGAAGCCCTTCATACAGTTGTTACGTGGCGCTCACAAGTCTTTCATATTCTAGGTATGGCACGGTACGTCTTCACTCGACGTTCTGATGGTAATCCTTGTTTAACGCGGTCTTCTAGTTCCTTTTCAATGGTTTGATCAACCCTCCCTCTTTCCTTCACCAGCCCTTGGTCCTAGAGGAGACGGTAGGTGGCGAAGTGGAAGAAGGGGAGGCCTTGCTTGCATCACAACATCTGGACGATACTGCTGCTCTGCCTGTTGACCTTGGTCAAAGTGGTTACGATGTTTTGCCGAAAGATGTCAGAGTTCATGCGCAAGGTGTCTCGTCAGCTGAAGATTGAGGATTCACCTAGATGATACTTACACCTAATACATTGATCCATGGACATATTTGCTGATGGGCGGACGCCACAATTGATGTGCACCGCCGTTTATTTAAAATGCCGTTGACGGAACCGCATGTGAACAAACTCCAGCGCCATATGGACCTCGGCGGGCACGTTGCATCCTTTAGATGGACAGAGACTAACAATTGAACAAGGTCAAGTCTCATGCCTTTCAAGTTTCGCAGTTCCCCGAACAAGCGACTTTTGATCAACATCTGAAGTGGTAGCGAGCTTTCATGCCGAGAACCAAGCGGCGTATTTCGGCAATTTGCATCTCTACTCTTCCCGTCTTCTCTCATATCAGTGAGAGGGTGGATGTTGTAGACTGGATATAGGTTGGCTTCGACAGATTTTTCCGCCGACACGAGGCAGATCGCTAACCTATAAGTGCGGTGGAGTCAAGGCTTCTCGAAGGTACGGGCGCGAACAGAAAGTGCACCACTTGAGTGTCGAACTACTACATACCTTGGCAAACTTTATTACTGATTCAAAAGAGGCTCAAATCACTGATCAATGCTGCGTGCATGCGGACAAGGCGGCGGATGTGCAAAATCACCGAACTTGAAACCGCGCTAACCAGCGTCTGAGTATATATATATGCATCCCTAGGAGGTTTACTCGGAGTTGTGCTTAATTCGTGAGTCCGGGCAGTAGCATCACCCCAATAGACTTGCCCGTTGTTTACTGCGATTAGTATGTATGAACCGAACTCTTTTGGAGTTTCATCGATCCTGTCACCGGAAAGTTATTTGCATTTGCAAGGTTGTACACTCGAATGAATTAACGTGTCTTTATCATCCCTTGAATCGGCGGTCGTCGTGGGTCCGAAAGTCGCACTAATTTGGTTCATGTTTCAACCGCCAGTAAGACATGCTGTGCCAGCTGCTGAAGTCTTTTGAGTGAAAAAACGAACCCAATGGAGAATGCTAAATATGCTTACAAGGTTAAGAGTGCTACGGCTTGAGACGAGACGACTCCACATAAGGTCATTCGGAGGACTCGTTGTCACTGTCGCTAGTACTAGCACTAGTGTCCAGAAGGGTTGCAGCTTCTAAATTCTCAATGTTCCAGCCGATCATCGTTTTCGTAATGGTCAAAGCTTTCAATTGCTGTGCGATGTCTAACATCATCTCGTCGCTGCGGAAAGAAGGATGTTCATATTAAGACTTGCCATTAGATCGGAAAATTAAAATGACGCCGCACCTAGCAGATGCTTGGATCCAAACGCAGAAGTCATCGAGCCAGATTTTGCTATACACGTAATATACTTCATGATGGTCCAAAATATGTTTCATCTCCAATATGCAACGTGTGACCATCCTTCTGCCCTTCGCCAAGATGGCTGCTACGTCGTTCCGACAAGCATCGGCCATTGCGAAAGAGCGATAGAGAGGGAATGCAAGTGAACGCCGATAAGACGGCAACAAGGCCGAAGCGAGGTCATAATCGGTGAACTCCGACGTGGGGATAGACAGAGGAACGCCTTCTGCAGTTATGTATGGAGGGGGATCCAGAGCTGAGAACGCAGGTACGAGTGAGCAAATTGTCCAGGCGCTTTCAGGGGTGGGGTCGTGCTGTGTTGTGCGCCTGTCATAGGCATATGCGAATAACAACGTTAACAGTGTCAGATACAAGTTTCGCTGTTGCGATTTTGTCGGCAAGTCTGTCATAATGTACTCAGCGTCAATATGAAATCAAGCGGAGATACCGCTTACATTCTTTGCGCGGTAAATTGAGCATCGTCATATTCTCTTTCTCGGTGAATAGGCACTCGGCATCCACTGCGAGCTCGGGATCTTCCCAAGCAAGAAGTTCTTCGATGTACTCATCATCCACGTAGTCCGCCCTGCAGGAGGAAGCAAATGAGCATTCGAATCCATATCTTGTTCAGGAATCCTACATGTAATGCTCCTCGTCCCATTTTATCTCTTCATGTTGCAATCTTTTCACTCGTCGTTCTTCTGGTAAGCAACTTTCGGCCTCACTCCCGAGTTCATTGACATCATTTTCTGTATGAACAACATGGGTGAAGTACCCTGTGTACATATCCAAGAACCCATAGTATCTCTTCGTGGATATTTGTAATGGAGGAGACGATTCCGCGACAGTCTGGGGAAACTGCCAGTCATTTTCAGCAGCTGGAAATGATTTGAGGATGTTTATTGAAGCGTAGACGTCATCGCACACACCTTGCAATATGTCACGTTGTTCGAGCGAAATTGCATCAGTCAAATCCACGAGTTCTTCCAGCTCGCTTTGTGGTGAAGTCTCAGACCCGATAACTTCTATAGCCGGTTGTTTTGGGACTTCGACACGACGAGGAGCCAGCAACTTTGCAAGTAAGTCCAAGTCAGGGAACTCTTGTCCCTTCGTCTCTTTAGTCAGTGTAACCGTTAAATATCCACTGCTTGGATCATAGGTCGCAGACGATCGGTCGTCCTCGAGGACCGGATGAGGAAAGTTTATACGAAGGAAATAAGGGTTGATGTGAACGGTCAACAAAGTCTCATCGATGTTGATCTCCGCATCGGAGGCCTACTTCGAGGATATCGTTGATGAGGCGGGGACTATGAGTGCTTTGCGGACGTACTCTTACTGATGGACAATAAATTGATACTGCCACTGATTCGAGAGTTTGGGTACAGTAAAACCGTGGAGTTATCATGCTGTCGGATGACCTTGAAGGCCGAGCTCGTGGTAATGACTCTTCAGGTTTCGTGAAAGACGCAACGAATATGTCCGATCCTAGGATTTGATTTAGACGGAATGACTGTCTTCCTTCGACTACCGGAGACCAGATTTGATGCGATGCTGGTGTTTGGATGATGAAATCAAAACATGTTTCAGAGTCATCCAGTGCAATATTTGACTCGTCATTTGCAGGGCCGAAGCAGTAACCATACACTACTTATACCTTGGGCTGACCAGTGGATGTTCCAATCATCATAGCCCTCGAGACCAAAATGGACCCACAGGTAGACTTCGTTTGCCATATTGCACGAGGCTTGGACGCTAATGTTATTCGCTTGCAGAAATGTACAGCGTATCCATCGCTCGCCGCTGTTGAACAGCTCATCATTCGCGAGAAGCGAGGCAACTGCGTCCCAATATTTATTCAGCTTCCTGCGGACCTCATCACACCATGCATGGCATACCTCCGAATAGCCAAGGACTCCAAGTACAGCTTCCTGCTGGAGTCGGTTATTGCGGGGGAGAACGTCGCCCGATACAGTTTCGTCGGCGCAGGTAGGGTGCCCGCCCGATGTCACTTGCTTTCAACGTCAATTGATGCGCGTTAGACCCACTGAAGGTCATCAAAACTGGACCGAATGAGGAGATTCAGGGAGATCCACTTTCTGCTCTACAACGCGAGCTCGCCGTTCACCAATATGTGAAAATTCCGGAAATTCCAACCTTCACCGGAGGTGCCATCGGATACGTGTCCTATGACTGTATACAGTACTTCGAGCCCAAGACTGCTCGAGAACTCAGCGATCCTCTATCCATCCCAGAGTCTTTGTTTATGCTTTGCGACACCCTCCTCATTTATGATCACCTATTCCAGTCCATCAAGATCGTCTCTCATGTCTTCCATCCCAAAGATGCCGGCACCACGAACCTTCCATTCGTATACCAGACTGCTCAGTCAAAAATCCGTCGGCTAGCAAAAGTGCTTCTGAATCACACAACTCCAGAAGTACCACAGCCTCCAATTACGTTAGGAAACCAAGCCGTGTCCAACGTAGGCAAGGAAGGCTACGAGACATTTGTGACCAAGCTGAAGGAGCACATCGTCGCAGGTGATATCATACAAGCAGTTCCATCTCAACGCCTTGCCCGTCCAACAAATTTACACCCCTTTAATGCATATAGACATCTTCGCCAAGTCAACCCTAGCCCCTACATGTTCTATTTGGATTGCGGAGAGCTACAGATAGTTGGCGCCAGTCCAGAGACTCTATGCAAAGTGGAAGCAGACAAGGTTTACAACCATGCCATTGCTGGGACCGTCAAGAGAGGCAAGACTCCAGCAGGTCGGTCTTAATTTCTGCACGGGGAGAGCTATTCTGACTTCTTTGCAGAGGATGAGAAGCTTGGCGAACAGTTGGTTTCATCTGAAAAGGACCGAGCAGAACACATCATGCTTGTTGATCTCGCCAGAAACGACGTCAACCGAGTTTGCAAGCCAGAGACCGTGAAAGTCGACCATCTCATGGCGGTACAGAAATTTAGTCACGTCATTCACCTGACATCCCAAGTTTCGGGAATGCTGAGGGAAGGATTGACGAGGTATTTAACCGATGCTCGTATTTTCTGCAACTGCCAACAGTTTTAACAGATTTGATGCTTTCCGCTCTATATTCCCTGCGGGAACTGTATCCGGAGCTCCAAAGATCAAAGCCATCGAACTGGTTGCCGAACTAGAGGGGGAACGGAGGGGTGTTTATGCTGGTGCTGTCGGACGTTTCGACTTTGCAAATGACGAAATGGACACATGCATCGCCATTCGTACGATGACATTCAAGGACGGGGTTGCCTACTTGCAGGCAGGAGGAGGTATTGTTTTTGACAGCGTGGAAGAAGAGGAGTATGTAGAGACCATCAACAAACTGGGGGGTAATCTACGAGCACTAACTGATGCAGAAAGTAAGTCTTGTTGCTAAATTATGGTGTTGCGGTTATTGAAGGATGATACAGAATACTGGAGTGAGGTTCAAGCGTCATAGGCAAAACAATGTTGTGGACTGCATGTAGTAAAGTTAATCTCTGTCAGTTACATATCGTGTAGTACCTCGTTCTTGAGCACGCATGTATCGAGATTGTCGTAGCTCTTTGTTCTGCTCTTCCCTGTCTCGCAAAACTCTCCCCTCTCTTCCGGCTATGCTGAGAACACCTGCGATTAACTCTGCTGTTCGAGGGCTCTCGTCATTCGCAGGAATGGCATACATGACAACGCGAGGATCGACGTTCGAGTCGACAATGCCGATGGTAGGAATATGCTGTATTGCGCATTCGCGGATGGCGTGGATATTTGCCAGAGGGTTCAGGAAGATGACCAGGTCGGGCGTGACACGCTGCCCTTTTGCGACGTCAGACCCAAACAGCTGCAGTTTGTTCGTAAGTGTGCCAGGCAGCCATCTTTCGCCAACATGGAAAGCCTGTGGTCCAATCCTCTCTGCAGCTTTGCGCACAACAGCACGCAAATCTGGACGAGTGCCCACGAAGACAACTGTGCCATCCCTTGCAACGACAGCGCGAGTGAGGTTCGCAGCCCTCCGCAAAAGTGGGAGGGTCGAGTCGAGGTCAATTATGGTGATACCGGCGCGAACGCCGTATGCGTAGGGCATAAAATTTGGGTTAAGCAACGATTTAGCGTGCCCGAAATGTGCGCCAGCAGCTATTAATGCAGATAATGTTGCTTCAGACGGAGCGAGAGGTCGGTGCAACTGGTGGTGAGGTTGGAAGGCATTGTCTCGCGTCACATTAGAGCCGTGCTTGCCAAAAAGATCAACTATACACGATAATAAGCAAAAATTAGTCTCGTACACGAAGAAAGACACTCACCGAGCATTTTGAAACGTATCCGGCGGTCTTGCAACAACTGCCAATCATCTGGTGACTGCAGAGGAAATGGTTGGTCACTGGAAGTGAACACATTTCGTCTATGTTGCAGAACCGAAAGCTGGCTTCTACGCACACATCTCGTAGCAGAAAGCCATGGCCTCAGACCTGCCTTGGTGGACATGTCGGAGAATGGGTTGAGCTGGTGGCAGTGCAAAATTTGACACTGGTCAGGTTGCTTACTTCAGCTGTGCAATCGATTTTTTTCGATTGCTCTTCTGCCCATCACCACCATCCGGCTCATCTCTCTCTTTACTTTTTTATCTCTTTAAAAAATGGAAGACGCATTCGACGGCGCTGTTGGCATCGATCTCGGTACTACCTACTCGTGAGCACCACAATTCGCCACCATCATCCTATTAACCTCGTATTTTAGCTGTGTGGGTGTCTGGCAAAATGATCGAGTAGAAATCATCGCCAACGATCGTAAGTTTCTGTGCTGTACGACGAATTCGCACATTTATATGTGTGTGTTTTGCAGAGGGTAACCGGACAACCCCTTCATATGTCGCATTCTCTGTGGAGGAGCGTCTAATCGGTGATGCCGCAAAAAACCAGGCTGCTATGAACCCCCGCAACACAGTCTTTGATGCCAAGCGTCTCATCGGCCGTCGTTATGAGTGAGTGTCTCATGAAGTATCTTTCAATAGTCCTGATAACATGAGAATTTTAGTGATCCCGACGTCAAGAAGGTTAGTATGAGGATCCATAATTGAAATGAGATGCTAAATGTGTCGCTTCAGGATATGACCCACTGGCCCTTCGAGGTCGTAGAAAAGGAAGGTTCTCCTTTGATTAAGGTTAACTACCTTGGAGAGGAGAAGGTTTTCAGCCCCCAGGAGATTTCGTCGATGGTTCTCACTAAAATGAAAGAGATCTCGGAGGCAAAACTCGGCAAGACTGTCACCAAGGCTGTTGTCACGTGAGTTATTTTTTTTGGTATTACATGCAAATTCGTGCCAACGCGAACGAACAGCGTCCCCGCCTACTTCAACGACTCGCAACGTCTGGCAACCAAAGATGCTGGTACCATCGCTGGTCTTGACGTCCTCCGTATCATTAACGAGCCCACTGCCGCTGCCATCGCGTACGGTTTGGATCGTCAATCGAAAGCGGAGAAAAATGTTTTGATCTTCGATCTTGGTGGAGGAACTTTCGATGTTTCATTGCTCAATATCAGTGGTGGTGTCTTCGCAGTGAAGGCCACTGCAGGTGACACTCACTTGGGTGGTGAGGACTTCGACAACACCCTCTTGGATCACTTCAAGAATGAGTTCAAGAGGAAGACGAAGCACGATATCTCTGAGGATCCCCGTGCACTTAGACGACTCAGAAGTGCTTGCGAGCGTGCCAAGCGTACCCTCTCGAGTGTCACCCAGACCACTGTTGAGGTTGACTCGCTGTACCAGGTTAGTATATCACGTGTGGATTCGGTTAAGCGTTATCTGATGCATCCGCACCTAGGGTGAGGACTTCTCTGCCAACATCACTCGTGCCCGTTTCGAGGAGATCAATGCTGCTATGTTCAAGTCGACCATCGAGCCCGTCGAGAAGGTGCTCAAGGATGCCAAGATGCCTCGTGACAAGGTCGATGATATCGTCCTCGTTGGTGGATCCACTCGTATCCCCAAGATCCAATCTCTCGTATCGGAGTACTTCGGTGGACGCCAGCTGAACAAGTCGATCAACCCCGACGAGGCTGTTGCCTACGGTGCCGCTGTCCAGGCTGCTGTTCTCACTGGCCAAACTTCGGAAAAGACTGCGGACCTTCTTCTTCTTGACGTGGCTCCTCTCTCGCTTGGTGTTGCTATGCAGGGTGATGTCTTCGGTGTCGTCGTCCCCCGTAACACTCCCATTCCCACCAACAAGTCGCGGACATTTACGACTGTTGAGGACAACCAGACGACTGTCACCTTCCCTGTGTAAGCCGCACAATTATCTATCTCCTAATGTTAGGCTGACGTCTTGACCTTCAGGTACGAGGGTGAACGTACTCAGTGCCGTGATAACCGTCTGCTCGGTGAATTTGAGCTGACTGGTATTCCTCCCATGCCTCGTGGACAGGCTGAGCTCGTTACCACCTTCGAGGTTGATGCCAACGGTCTCCTCAAAGTCTCCGCACAAGACCGTGCCTCTGGCCGCAAGGCATCTATCAGTCAGTGATTGCCTTGAGCATTCTTTCTGCAACTGACACTTTTGTTCAGGCATCACCAACTCCGTTGGTCGTCTATCGTCGGCCGAGATTGACCAAATGATCAAGGACGCTGAGCAATTCAAGCAGGCTGACAAGGAGTTCTCTTCACGTCACGAGGCCAAGTCCGACCTCGAGGCTTACATCCACCAGGTTGAGGGCACTATCACCTCGCCTGAGATCGGTATGAAGCTCAAGCGTGGTGCCAAGTCCCAGGTCGAGACTGAGCTTGCCCGTGCACTCGAAAAGCTCGAGATTGAGGACTCGACAGCAGATGAGTTGAGGAAGTCGCAGCTTGCTATCAAGCGGGCACTCCAAAAGGCAACTGCTGGCATCCGGTGAACGATAATGATTTTTGATGCGTAATACGCAAGATAGAGCAGCGTAGTATTTCCATGATGTTGTGTCTGTTGTGCTTCCTGTTTTGCATACCAAAATTTGGCGTTGTATTTGCAATGCATTTCTCTTTGCTTTCACACCGCATTTATGTCTGGCATGGAAGCGATAAACTGATAATATGGTATGTATAATACTGCAACGTCATGATGTGGTAACTGCTTTATGAATGCGAAGCCCAACCTCGAGTACCCATAGTTCTTCATCAGCACCATCACACAAAGCCTTATCGGCTTCTGCAAAGGCGAGAGCGCACTTTGCTTTTTGTCGTGCAGGCAGCGTCGGGTGCAGAATGATGGTGTCATGCAGCTACAACGATGTCAGACAAGTTCAGCCGCTTTGATAGATCACTAACCTGTGAAAGTGTTTGTGATGCGGAGTATCCTTCTCGCATGATGCCCTTGACTTTTTTCTGGACAGCATCGAAGCCCTTCAGCTTCCCCTTTGCGGGCAAGTCGTCTACATCCATGTCCTCGACGACGGAAACGCCAAGAGTCCTCGCAAATCGTTTATTACAGCAGTTGGGACAACACCTGCTATCTCCTGGATGTCGTAAGGCGTGATTGGCACTGGAAGGTTGGTGGAGGAAGATAATCGAGACGCAGATTGCAAATATGTGATGGATCGACGGAGGTCACCGCCTGAGGTCTCGATCAGGGTGGAAACGACCTCAGGACTAACGTCGATATGTTCTGCACTCGCGATGTAAGAGAGTCGGGATGACGTGGATGTCGAGTCAAGAGGCGTGAAACGGAATTTTGAACACCGAGACGCGAGAGGTTCGATGATTCTTGTAGCAGTCAGTACCTGCAAGAAGAAACAAGAGCGCTCTCACCTTGTCACATAATTACAAACAAGACAGAAGCGAGTTATCCGGGCATAGGTCTCCATTATCCGTCGTAGTGCACCTTGTGCATCTTGTGTCATAGAGTCTGCTTCGTCGAGAATGATAATTTTGTATGGGGGACAGGGATAGACATTCCCGTCTGATGCTACTGCCTGTGCTCGGGGTGTTTGACGGGCGAAAGATTTGATTTTCTCTCTAACAATGCTGATGCCTCTCTCGTCTGAGGCATTAAGCTCTAAGACTCGGTTTCGAAAGTTATCGGGTCTGGTAGAGCAGTGAGTTTGAGCAGATCAAGGTGGAATCAGGCGCACCCAAAGAGTTGCCTTGCAAGCGCAAGAATGGTGGATGTTTTGCCAGTTCCGGGAGGTCCATAGAACAGCATATGAGGGAGCTACTTTGCATGAGAAGGAATCACGTCATAAGTAAGAAAGGATTGCATACATTCGTCGAAACCAGTGTTTTCCGCAGTACAGCGACTGTGTGCTCTTGAGCTGAGACCTCATCTATGGTCTTTGGTCGACTGCATGTAATATGAGAAGCTTCTTGCAGATGAAAGAGAAACACACTGACTATTTTTCTACCCATGGTTGGAGTGCTGGGTCTACAGAATGTTTCGACGGCCGCTGATGTTGATTTTGCTTGAAAAAACGCCATCCTTGAACAATCCTTGGGTGCTCTTTAAGAACTAGTGTCCATTAATGCTCAAGCACGCGCAAAATGAAACGCGTCCGAAACGCGTGACTGTCACGTCACGAACACGTCTCGGCAATAGCTTTCCCACGTCACGATTTGTCACAATATTCCATCCACGACGCGACCAGGGCTAAAGCACGCGTTTTTTCTTTCCTGACTACTTCGTGCTTCTAATCATTCTGCACAAATGGCAGATACAGAGAAAAAAGGTATGTCTTATGCACAAAACGATCTACTTTATAGCTGAAAGCGCTGTCAGATTCTGCCAGCGCATCGACATCTACTGGTGAGCACAGCCGACCAGCATTCTATCCCGGATGCACTCACCCAGACGCGTCTTTTTGTTGCATAGCAGCAAAGAAACCTCTCGCTGAGTTGAAAAATGGAAAAGTCATCTTCAAGCAGAAGCCCATATCATTTGAGAAGTCGTCAGAGGCCATGCAAGGTCTGCCCTCCTCCTGTTTCGACTGTGTCAGATCTAACACTTCTATCATAGAAATTGTCAAGTTTCGCGAGATGATCGAGCAGCGAATTGAAAGACAGGATCCCCCACTTACTGCTATTCCAGACGAACATAAACCGCTGATAGTGAAGCTTGCGCAAGAGAGGTGAGCTTGTAACATAGCGACCAACATTGTTACTGACTTTTATATCTAGTGAGAAGGGTATCACTCCACTTGCGAAGCATATCCGCTCCGAACTTCTGCCATCTTTTGATGAGGACGACGACTCTTCACGCGAAAGTATATCAGTAGCCTTGCCTCTTCTCGTGGTAGAGCATGCCATCCAGTCACTCATGGTCAGGACGAATTATGGCTTGGATGGGCCGTTGGGATTCAAACTCCCCCCTATTGTGTGCGTCTGGCGATGGGAGGTCAGAGACGACTATCGGGACTGGCTACCCAAGTCTGCCAAGGAGAAAGCCGAGACAAGAATAGCTGAACGTATTCAGGTGCGTATTGTCTCGAATTCAGATTTCTTCTTTAACATCTCTTTTAGGCCAAGACAGACCTTCGTGCAGTCTTCGAAAGTCTACCGCAGGATGAACGGGATGCTATCCTCGACCCGAAAGGTACTAACAAGCTTCCTACTAAAGACATCAATAAGCCCAATCCGCCGAGCAATGCAACCGCTGAACAGACTGATGCAGCAGAGCTCAAGGACTCGTCATCCCAGCGCGATCCGAGTGTGAGTGCCAATGAACCCGAAAACATCGATGTATGTTCCCTTCCTTATCGATGTCACTAACTCACTAACAAACTTGGGGTAGTCTGGGAGTGTGACTCCAAAAGCTCGCCAGCGAAAAACTACAGATGCGGAGAAGGCCGCAAAGGTATGCTAGTCTCCTGCGTAGCAATCTTATTTAGTTGATGTTGTGATTCCAGACCAAAGAGAAGGAAGAGAAGAAGGCAGCCAAGGCCGAGAAAGAGAAGAAGCAGAAGGCGACCCAGGACAAATCCCGGTCTCTTATGGCTAACTTCTTCGGCAAGGCGAAGGCCTCTCCTCGCGAGTCACCTTCAAAACCTGTCTGCGGGGCTTCCAATGGCGAATCGGATTTTCAAAAGACGTTTAAGCCTTTTGTCTTGAAGAAAGACGCAGAAATGGCGCCGGTGAACTGGTTCTTAAAGCCTAGAAAACAAACTTGGAGGAAGCAGACCTCGGGTTTCAGCCATGCAGACGCTATCGTCGTCGATGATACGGAGATGAATGGCGTTGATGTGTTCGTACATCGCACGCCAACATTCGATCATGCCAAAGCTAATGCTCAGGGTACGTGCATCGAAGCACTCCAGTTCATGTCATTGATGTCCTATCCAGAGCGTCTCCAGGATGTTATACGGTCATTGCGGCCTCTTCGGCTCACACAGCCCCGCGATCGGTCGAAGTCCTCCTTCAAATCCTTCAGCGCATGTAACACGAAGGATATATACTCCCAGCTAAATGATGCTGAAATAGCTGGGGATACATCTCAGGTTCGGTACTTGTCGAACATTCTTTGGGACAGGAAGATGCTTCCAGCCAAGGTCTTAATTTTCCATGAGGATGCGCGTCCTGGCTACTACGGCTCCTGGACAAAGAACTCGCGAATCGTTGGTCCCAGATCACCTTTCGCTCGTGATCTGCTCGCCCGAGATTACGGGTACGATTCCGGAGAGGAGTGGGAAGATGAAGGCGCAGCAGATGCTGACAACGTCGACGACGATGACGATGAGGAGGGTGACGGCGAGGAGGGTGATTCTGATCTGGAAAGCTGGCTAGTGGAAGATGATGAAATTGAAGTTGTTCCTGATGATCGGGACCTATCGCCTTCGCTCTTGGACATACCCCTTCCCCCTCCCAAGAGGAAAGCAGAGCCTCTTAGCAAGCAGCCTGAAAAGAAGCGGAAGATCGTGATCCCTCTTGTCCCCTATACCAAAGGGCCCCTGTGGGAGTCGGTCATAGGTCAATGTGAATATGATCCTTTTAAACCATACCGCATACATCTATTTAATGGTACGTTCAATTCGCGGAGTTCTCTGAGCCTTTTCTGACTGTCGGTTATAGATACACCATATCCGATCGACCCGTTTACCTTCGTCGCAAAGACCGCCGAAGAAAGTCAGCAACCAAATTATGAGTCCAAGTTCGCGGTTCCCTCACTACCCAATCGGCTATCAGGCGCCAACGGCATTGCGGAGTCATCAGCTGCTGCTGCTCAGGCTCCAGCGAACAAGCGTCCTACCCCAGCATCCACGCCGAAGACCACATTCCCCGATGCACATGTTCCTCTGCTTATCAGCAAGATCACGACTTTAGCGACGGCAAATCTGACATTTATCGTGGAAAGCGTTCACCAAGAGCTTCGTGCGCACAAGGTGAAGAAGAATGCTATCGAGGCAAAGGTACGGGAGGTGGCTGAGAAGTCCAAAGAGAAGAAAATATGGGTTGTCAGCGAAGGGCAACAGCAACTTTTATCGTCAATTCCCTCTTGATATTAATACATGGACCACCATATTTTAATTTTTCATGGTTTTGATTACTCCAATCACTTTTGGGAGGAAGCATATAGAACCTTCTACATACCTCATACGGTAGATTAGGGTGGTTCGAGACCTACAGCGTCGACTGCGTATAACCAATGATTTTTCCTATGTAAAAATATCTTGCGTATCGAATTGGTTCACCTTGAGAGTCATAGTAAGGTCTGAAACGACCACATAAGCGACGCTCTAGGATCCATTAATTTCAAAGCTTGAACATGGGGAGTATAAATTAAAGGCCAGAAGATAATAGATATATAAATTGCTATAACAGCATGCGTGGTACAGATATGATCATACTTCTTAAGATTATCGTTATCATGAGATTGCCAGCCTCCAAAGCTGACCAGCATCATCAAAATCTGATTTACTTCCATCGGATGGGAAGGAGTGGATGTCGCTGGATTCGCTGCCTAAATCAGATATTAGAGCACACTCCCCAAGGGATAACTCAAACACTCACGAACAAGCATCTTGGTCACTCGCCCGTCCTTGTCAAGGACGGGTTCGAACCCCAACCCTCTGTAGATCTTCAAGCGCAATCTAGAGAAGTAGCATAGTCAATTGTCAGCTCTCATATCGTGCAGCATGGTGCTCACGCAGAGCCATCTAACTGAAGCTGGTGATCCTTGGCGGGGTCTGATTCCTCCAATGAACGCGCTTGCTCTTTCAGCGCTGCAAGCTCAGCCTCTTTGCTAGCTAAAGAGCCCTCCGTGTCGCGGATAGCCTTGGCTAAGGACAGCCTGGATCCATCAAGCTCGTTAAGATGGGACACATGCTTTTCTAGAGAGGGCACGCTCGGCGGTCGCATCGAAGATTTCTTTGCAGCCTCCAAAACGCGAGACAAGGCTTGGAAATAGGATGAAGGTGATCACTAGCATGTCGTGAAGTATAGATAGGCATACCTTTCAAATCTGCATACGCTTCTTCGTTTTCTTTCTTTCCCCGGGAATAATTGACCTTCATTTGCTCTTCAGCTGCGGTTATCGTGAGGTAGTCATCTGCGGGATCGATGATGCTCGTCATCTCCCGAATTAATTTGCTGCATTGGATAGTTTAAGATTAGGGCGTAAATGCGCGTGAAACATGAGATGATATCGTTGGCGCACATGCATTCTTGTAGCTGAGGGTCTTTTGATTGAAGGTCCCTCGCCATCGCGTGATGGTGGTTCGGAGCTATGAACCGTGTCACGGTCATGTGAAATTCACGTGCCACAACATTCCCGCGGCCAACTTGATTAATTGATTCTCTATTCACTTTGCCATCATACGCCTCTTCTGCGGATTCGCTACTTTTTTGAATTCAGATGCGCTTGTGACTTTGCTCGAAGGCAACGTTTGGTTCTCTACCGATTTTCCGTTCGTCCTTCGCGATTCCTTGCCGGCCACAGTCGTCTTAGGTCGTGACTGGTTCACTTTTTGTCATGATATTCTGCACAGTCATGGTTTTAGTACGCGATGGTGTGTCTGATGGTGAATCTCTCATTAATAAAGCTGCACAAGCGGGTTGTTTGTCGGCAGACCTTGTCGTTGCTCAGGATATGGTTCGTCAGCAGATAGTTCATGAGTTGCTAATTGTGTTGTCAGACGAGGATGGTTCGGTGACTACGGCCAAGGAGATCGCTGCGGCTCACGCGTTGGACATGAGTGTTGGTCATGCATTGGTGAGGGACCAGTTTGTTCATCATTTATTGACATATTCTTGTATTATCATTAAAGGATCCTTGGGGGGCAGAGGGCGTGTGTGCGTAGCTATTGCCAGGGGTTTTTCAGAAGTTTTATCGCTGGTGAATTATATGCCCGACACCGTGTCCTCCCTGCGTGCTAAAAAGTTGACCAAGCCATTGGTGAAGAACATTCTCGGTATTCTCGATGTTGATGTTGTTCCGGGTCATGCTCGTCGTAGCGAAATGGTGAGCGCGTTGACACGGCACTGCCGAGGTTCTGATGGTTCTAACTTTCTGCAAGATTTGTCTTCGGGATTTGTCTCGCGAGCGACTCGTTGATTTTGTGTCCTCTCATGACATCGAGGTTGATTGTGGCCTTTATCGTGACGGTAGTCGTGTATCTGGTCGTGTATCTATGTGGGATGTCTTTGCGTATGCAATGAAAGTTTGCTGCTACCACAGAATATACGAACAGATAAACGAGATCTACACTGTCGGTCCTCAAATGTCTACATGTAACCATTGCGACGTTTATTGCGCATTCATTCACTGGATTCTACGGCAGGCAAACATCACGACTAAGTTGCAATTTAGATCAAATCGCGTGCCAACAAAAGGGAAAAGGTAGCGGGCTCTGCCACGGATGTGGCCCTACGCGACTTATTGATTAAGTGCCTGCTATCAGGCTAATAGACTGAGTAGTGACTAATATCTACAATACATTCTCAACCACCTACTTGATCTTCCAATATATAACGCTGTTACCATACCCCGCAACTGCGCACTGTTCGACCTCGACTTTCTTCTTCCATACCTTACCAGCAAGGTCCCTCACCGCAGCTTTTCGTTGACCCAGGATGAATCGACCGCCTTCAGGACGCTCCAAAGTGGTAGGCACAGGAAGACTGCTTCTCTTGCCAGTGCCAAGCTGATAGTCGTGATTTGTTCCCCAGGCGACCAGATCCCGTCCTAAGCCACCCGGTCCCCCATGGGCTTGTGTATCCAAAGTCAGTAGGACATGACCAGTAGGGGACACCGAGATAGCATGAGGAAGGATGGGAGACATGGACCGGCTGTCTTCGTTGTCTGCGACGGCTCGTGAGTGCACAGAAGGTTGTGATAACGAGGTACTAACATTCCCGGAGACCGCTGATGTTCTTTGCGCGGACAGGGTTCCCCTGGGCGTTCGAGTACAAGTTATTCCCTAGTCCTCCCCATTGTCCATTACCACAGGTCAGAAGGTCCACATAGATGAGAGATTCGCCATCCGTGCGTTCGGCGACGAAACATGTCAGATCACCACCTGCGCAATAAATTTAGTTATAGATAACAAAAGACCTAGTATTCTCACTTACCTGCAGAGATGTCGATGCATCTAGTGCGGACAGAGCCGGGTACGTTCCTCGATAGAACTACTTCTGTCGGTAAGATAATTGTGCCAAGAGTCATGTTTCCACCCAGTCCGATCTGGCTGGAATAAGTGTGAGTGACTGAGTTTTCGCGTGTTGATAAATTTCTTTACCCAAACTCATTCGCTCCCCAGCCAAGCGCCCTACCTGAATCTGTAATTACAAAGCTGCTGCGATCCCCAGCTGCGATTTGAGAGACCTTGATGCCTTTGAGAGAGGGAATCTCGAAGAGAGAATCTGAAAATCTTATGTGCTGGTCGTCTATTCCGTCAATGTTGGTGGACGTGGAAGGCGGCACAGATAACACTGCGGGACGCGAGAAAGGAGAGGCTGTAGCGAACGGGTCAGCCTCTGCTTTTGGAACCAGCTCGACGGGAACGCGGGTCGGAGAGACGATGTCGGTAGAATTTGGAGGAGCAGGAATGTCAAACTTCCGCAGACCAAGCTGACCATATGTGTTTGCATTTTTATTCATGGGATGAACCAATGTCCGACCAGAAGATGTTAATGCCAAGAGGTGGTTTCTGCCCGCTGAAATGGATACGAACCTAGGTCGGTATGAGTTCATAGTCTCGGATGGCAGATTTATACAGACCGTTCACCCCAACCGAGTTTCTGCTTGGGTGCAATCTCCGTGAAGTCGATGGTTTTTCCTTCCTCTCCCCATAGCCAGCTAGGTCCCCACCAGGACATACTAGCAGGAGGTGACTTCGGAGCGGGTGTTTGTTGTTGTTCTGCATTAGCCGCGATGACATATATTTTCCCCGAGGCCGATAGAGCATATATTCGAGATTCGGTGAGCTGAAGCTGGATGATGTTCTAACCAAATTATAAACTGAGTGACTCGGAGGGAAAACCGTCTTACTTGTCCACGTAACGTCAATTTCGGTCCCTGCGGCTCTGATTTGGATGTAGAACTCGAGAATCCGTCGCCCCACTGGTATACATCACCTTTTGCATCTACGCAAGCAGCATGTCGCTCATGAAGTGCCAAGTCACGTAGCGCGACATCTTTTAGCCAACTGGCATTTACGGGGTACTGTACCCGTTGGACTCCGGGTTCGTTTGGGTTGATTACGTTGTACCTGGACATGAGCATGCCATCTGGTGACTATAGAATCGTACTGCTCACTGGTTGGAACCCCACACGACTGCACATATGCTGTCATCGTTCTCTGTGATGCCAGTGCTAGACGTAGAAGCTTTCCGGATAGACTGAAATATATCTTCTGGTTTCGGTGTTATAATAGCGTCGTTGTGGATGGTAGTACTAAACGAATACCAGAGTAGGCCCGCGGTAGCACCTGCAGAAGCTATGACTGCAGACCGACCAGGTCGTGCTCTAGCTGCTTGTGCCGTATATGAAAGATGAGAGTGCAGGCGGCGAGATCGCCATGCTTGAGCAGCTGTACGTTTGAACATTATACAAGCACCACAAGGAACATTTGCGAAGTCCAAGCTCGTTTAATGCACTGACTCACCCCCATTCGGGGGGTCACAAGCACCTTACAGAAATTTCAGCTTGCTCTTGGTCTGCAACGGACTTGTTGCAGCGTCTAGATGGATCCTTCAGCCCCACAAACGGTAGCCAAAGGCGTACTTATAACATGCGAGTCCGTCTTCCGCAATGGTCATTCTCAAATTGATAAAGCTGATGGCTGCATTCCTCAGCTACTGTCTGCGGTTTAACTGCAGGGTTGTATGGCGTCGTCAAATCACAACCACCAGGACCTCTGTTATTGTTTTCGGCTTTGAATAGTGGCATTGCATCTGCAACATTCTTCAGTATGATACGCATCTCTTCAGTTATCCAACAGAATTAACTGGTGCATACAGGCATACGAGAGTGCCTCGTTGGCCCTGTGCTCGTATTGTCAATGCCAGGAAAACAGTACGAACTGCGCAGACAAAGACTCGAGGAAGCCGCAGAAGGGTCTCCTACTGATGTATCCCGATTAACTTGGGGGGACATCCGCTCTCGTAAAGTACCCGACTCCAGTATTAGCGGAGCCTTGGCTGGTGGGGTCCTTAACACCTGGAAACGTGAGTTGCTCTCTTGTGCTTCTCAACAATTCTCATTCTATTATAGGTGGAAGATCGGGAACTGTCCCTGGTCTAGCGACGGGTGCGGTGATGTGCGGGCTTTTACAATGGGCATTCAATGAGTTCGACATTCTGAGGATAACTCACGTCTCCCGAGTGACGCATACACTGCCTGTACCTGCTACACCCGCAGCACCTGTTCCGACGGAACCACACCATCCCTCCTTACCCGTCGCCGCTCCAGAACCACCCAGATCACTCGCAGACCGAATCTTTGCTATGTTTGGTCATAGAATATCCGACAAGGAGTACCTTGATAGGGTGAAAGCTCAAAGGGATAACCATCTCCGTAGGATCGAGCAACTTGAACGCGAACGTGACGAAAAGCGCGAGACTTGACATCTCATCGTCGCTCTACGGTCCTTGTACTATCCTATCATCCCATATTGACTCGGAACTCCCTTCCTCCCAAATCTTTCTATTACACCTCACTTCTGGTTCGTAATCAAGCTCCCTACTTATAGCAGTGAGCGTCTATTCCGAACCATGTTGATGTCAAAATTATGTAGATTGTGCTGAGTTTTACACAGCAGCAACGCATGCAGAACCAGGTCTCGCTTTGTACAAGCGTATATATACCCATCTACTGTCCGATCTAATTCCAGCTATCAAATTATGCAGTTCCTTAATTGCGAACGGTATGGAACCACTTCAAGAAATGAGGAACATCCTGTAAGGTTATATCAGCCTCGATTCATGGCAAATGAGACGATGTGATATTCACCGCAGCTATTTGACCTGGCATACTGCCCTCAGTGATGAAATTCGGGATACTTCCTCCAGGTGTACTGGACGTTGCCATTCGCCACTCTACTATACCGTCATCTAACTCGAACACGCGTTCAACGGAGACATATCGTCCCTTTGTACCTTTCTCTTCAAGTGTGGCAAGTTCTTCGTCACCTGGCCCAGACAAATCGACTGGAATTGAAACCACCAAACTAGATGTCTTGTATCAGAGGACGCTCAAAGGGGGTTGGAGTAGTCATACCCAGTTCTTGGAGCCAACTCGTGGAAGTGTATTGTCTGCAGCACAGTGAAGACACGCGGAGAGACAGGGGGAGGGAAAGTGTAGTACATCGTCCAGATGGACTGAGTCTCCGAGATTTGCTTGACTAACGTCACTTTCTTGATCGCAGAAATAAATCTTTGATGGCATGAACGTTCATGCTGTTGGAGGACGACGACGGGAAACTTACTCCTTCTCGTTCTCAGCTTTGTTAACGCCAATTTTGCTCCAAAACTCATCGAACGTCGCATCCTCCTTGGTGTGCTCGGAAATCCTGCAATACCAAGGGGCTCCATCCCCTGGTCCTTTTGCGCGGGATAGCGTCTGGACGGTGCCCTTTGAAAAGGTCTTGCCGACTTTCCAAGACTCGGTGGACTCTAACACTTGACGACCAAGCGCAAGGATAGTTTCCTCAGCAGGAATTTCTGGAGTTTCGTTTGTGCACCGACGAACAACCACCAGAACGGCACATACCTGCAGGTCTGACGGGATCGATGGAGAGTTGAGAGAACATGACGGTCGGGAAGAAACCTTAGATGATGGGGACAGACGCAGCAATAAAATCAGATCTGTCATCTATATATAACAGATGCACTAAAAATAATATCATGTGCAAAAGTGCGCACTGCCGCCAATCAATGCACTCATATCCAATGCAACAGGCGTAGAAATGATGACGGTTGAGTAGCCAACACTACCCAACATCATAAAAGCGCGGGTAAATCACCACAGGGACCAAGACAAACCCCACTCATGCACTGGTTTGTGATGATGTACTGCTCTTAGTGAAAGCAGTCAGGTCGACGAGGCCAAAGTATCGACTGCGACCTAGCGAGGTTTCATCCCTTGGAAGCTTCTCGCCGCGATGCAGAACCACACCAATAAACTTCCGGTCTCCCCGTAGCCACTTTTGTTTGTAGAATCGTACGAAGCCCGGGGTGGTGGCATATATAGTATGGTCGCGACCCATTCTGACCTGAGGAATATATCAATGAATATCGCTATACAATGTGTAGGGAGGTTGCATACATTCTGCCCTGGGTGGAATTGCGTTCCCCGTTGTCGTACTATGATGTTGCCGGGAATGACATGCTGGTCTGGATAGTAGATCTCTAGCACTAACAGACAGATATGCGAGGCAGAAGGACGCACCTGAAAACTTCTTGAGACCCAGGCGCTTACCCGGCGATCCTCCATGGTTTCGAACCGTTCCTCCAGCCCGTTTGGTGGCAGTCCGCACGGAACCTTTGTACAACAGTGGTGAAAAAAACAGCGTGTCGGCAAGAAAGCATTCACGAACCAAGCAAAGAGAATGGGCTTCTTGCTGTCTCACAGCACCGGGCAAGAAAAGATAAGGACATAACTCGAAGAAATTGCGACTGAGTCTTAGTCGAGAGTAAAGCCCAGTTAGACGAGCGCGGAGGATGGCGTTCAAGCGTGGGGATAAATTAAGATCACGCGTTAAAAGTCAACTTCCTAATAGTAAGTTATGTAGTGAACACTATGGACCTGCGTCCTTGCCAGGGTTGCTGCTTTAACAACATGATATATCACAATGAAGTTTATTGATCAGCGTTCGGATAACTGTATGTTGTGCGATGAGGGCAAAATACCAATGAGACGCCCAAAACCTTCGGACGGGGCACGAGCCAATGGTTTTTAATTATACCAATGTCATTCACGATACAAAACTCTATAGAGTAGCGCATGTACTATTTACATCGGGCTTTGCCCCAAGTAGACACTAGATAGTAAATAGGATATATTTTAAAAAAAATAGCAGTGAGAGAGCAAAAGCATTCACGAAAGATCACTGATATCCGCTGAGTCGCCAAGGGCCAAGAGCCCCACTCTACTATAACCTCCCCTCATTATAGGCCTAACGTTGCCTTACTTTGCCCTTCCCCTTCCCAATCATCTCTGGCAATCTCTGGCTCAGACTCAGGGATGCCGAAACCTCCCGCGGAAACAGGTGTCTCCCACACACGTATCGTATTATCGTCCGAACACGATGCAAACATGCGCTTGTTCTGGGGGTTCCAGGTTACGGAATTCACACTTCCCAGGCCGTGACCTTCCAGTACCTCTAGAAGTGCACCCGTTTTGCGATGCCAGACATAGACATTGCGATCTGGAAATGTTCTGTGGGTATGAACTAGTAGGACGCTATGAACGTCAGCATACCTTCACTCCCACTAATAACGATGTTGCCATCGATGCCACCAAAGCAACTGCGGATGACGTGATGACCCTGTCGTTGCCCGGTGAATTTGCGTACAAGCCGGAACTCTTCCAAGTCCCACAGATGTATTTCCTTTGATGTATGGTCAGTGACATGGCTGACTTGAGACAAGAAAGAGGGTAGTCACATCTGGAGCGTGGTTAATTAACGCATACCGAGAATCCTCGGAAATCTTCACGCTAGTTAGTTCACCCTCCATGTGAACAGATCTGCGTGCAAAGATCAATGAGCAAAGAAGCTGAATCAAACATCTTTAGACATACAGCTCAACCTGTCCCGTCTTGAGATCGTAGACGATCATTCGATTCTCTGACGAGCGCGGTCCTGTCGCATCACCGTCGCCATTGGATACAATGGGTGACGGTGTGTCTCGGACGTGGTCATGAGACAGTGTGCCCAATGTTAGTGGAGGGTTGTATCCCATTCCAACAGTGACCAGGCGTCTCATGTCAGGAGTCACTGCAGCGTCAGTGACACGTATGGCTGTATTATTCCATGATTTCCGTAGCTCAACCTCCATGTCCTGTTAAAGGCGAGGTGAGGTGTGATAGCATGGCTTACGATAAGCGCGTGTACCCATAATATGATCTTGCGATCAAGGCTGCCTGACATAAACCCTGAGCCGTCGGGCAGCCATGCCAAAGTAGATACTGTCTCAGCATGATTCTCGAGCGTCTTCATCAGATCCCCAGTCTACAGCTCATGAGTACCCCA
Organism: Suillus lakei; assembly: GCA_016628065.1. Classification (NCBI taxonomy): domain Eukaryota; kingdom Fungi; phylum Basidiomycota; class Agaricomycetes; order Boletales; family Suillaceae; genus Suillus; species Suillus lakei. The sequence goes on along the minus strand of JABBWA010000003.1, from coordinate 768,825 downwards.
AAAACTAAATATGAGAATATAAAGCTAACCTTTGTATTCCATAGCAAAATGAGGTGATCCGCAGACGTAGATAAGATAGAGTCGTCTAGTGACCAGGCCAAACAACGAACAGGATATGGGTGATCGCGCAAGATGAATTCCGCTATATAATCACGGGATGATGGATCTGCCTCGAGCTGCGGGGTCAAAAATTAGCATATTAGATGTTACGTGTCAGTCCAACTAACCCCAATGCGCCAAATAATAGCAGTCTTGTCTTTACTTGCGCTTGCAAGATGAGTGCCATCGTGGCTCCAGGCCACATCCCATACCTCGTCTGAATGGACTTTGAGGATGGTGGTGTTATTTGGACTCCTTGTCGCATGCGCGGTCACTAAGTAGTGAGAATATCTAAAGATGTTTCCCCAGGTGAGTTGTGGTAAAGGCACCGATGTCGCTGATATCTTGCAACTGTGTGAGAAGGGTAGAAAAGGGGCGTTGGGGAATCTGGTCGAAGAGGGTATATAATCAGTGAGGCCTGTGAGGCAAGACGAACGGTTCCGCAGTCAAAACACACAACACGTACATACATAAGCTGATAGACGCTGATTTAGAGGGATAAGTATCAGCGTCGTGTTATCAGCCTAAGCTGGCTGGCCTCGATCGAAGTTACAACTTGGGTCTGCGAAACTCACTGTCCACAGATCCCACCTCCATCATAACATGCGCCAGCTTATCGATGATAACGGCCGCATATACACAGAAGAACTTGAGGAAGATACTGTTTTCCGTGACGAGGAACTTGAAAACCAGGAACTCCGAGTCCTCAGTCGAAGTTGCACCGGCAGCTGAGGAGAACAGACTCGATCCAGGAAACGTCTTCGGTGGACTTGTAAGTTGTATTTTTTTCGCATCGGAAATAGTTTCTTTCCAATTTATTAGGATAATAAATTTTCTGTACTCTTCGAACAAGACTAGTCGAGACAGTCTTAATTGTTGTTCTCAACACCCTTAGTCGCTTATAATCGCGTCCCCACGTTAATCATAGATATTTCCAATCGAAAATTCATACTGACGTTGTCGATCATCAAGATCTAAATTGTCGCCGTAATATTGTTCCCGACGTTCCATCCTAAGAATTACACAGATCTGCAGCAAGTACATGAATTGTGATGCAGCTAGATTTCTGACTACGGAGCTTCCTCAAACATCAATTACGTCTGTTTTAATCCTGGACATCGCTGGTATAACGAATGAGATGGAGAAGATTTTAAGAGCCTTGTCCATGTTTCGTAAAGTCCCTTGGAAATAATAGTCAAGAAGAAAGAAATGTGGTATATCAATTGCAAGGGAATATAAGGGTAATATATCCTGTAGAAGATGTGAGAGTACAGTTGCTAATGGTCCGGGAAAAAGAAAGGGAAAAAAATGAAGAATAAGGTTAATGCATATGTCAAGGTCCATGTTCACCTAGTCTCCCCTAGTCAGACCATAAGAGAAAGAAGACAGTCGTTCCTTCTATATTATGACGTTCACCGGATGTCAACGCCCTCGTCTTCTACAACCCCGAGATCGATGAATCGTGTCATGCGCTTCCTGGCACGCCCCTCGTCACGTATGCGTTGCGGGTCAGGACTGTCGCCTCTCGAGGACGCGCAGCTGCACCCAGCCAGTGCAGCGTGTTTCTCGCAGAACATCTGGCCATCGACCTCCCAATACTCCGCCAGCTGCTCCCCGCAGCCGTTCTCGAACTCGCATAGAAGATGATCTGGATGGTATCGCTTTCCTGCGTGAGTGACTGCACACGGACCCTCTATTGGCTGGCCACATGAGACTGCAGCGCAGAGGGAGTCATTCGCCTCATGGTAGTGGTATGCGCATAGCGGTTTGCCATCAAACACGTAGAATTCCTTGTCTGGGAACGGTTTCTGCAAGGTGACACAGTCAAAACCCGACCACAGCCGTAAGGCCACACAACTCACCTGACAGATGTGACAATTGAAACAATCCCTGTGATATTTGCCCTTCAGTTGACCATCGGAAGACGACACGGCCTGCTTCTCGATGGGAAGATTGCACCGGCGGCACTATGAAGAAACGTGTTAGATGGAAAATAACAGTCAGCCACATGATACATACCTTGGGAAGGTACATATTCTTCCAGCATCGTTCACATAAGACATTCCCGCCGTCCATCTGGATCCACCTCCCATCGTCGACCTTCTTATCGCAGCTCGCACAAATCCGGTCCTTCTTTGCCTTGGCCCGTTCCCGTACTCGCGCCACTTGACCCGTTATACCTACGCGTTCGGAATGAATGTGGGGGTGGTGTGGGCTTGTATAGGACCGCGCTGGTAGCTTCGGCGGTCTGCTTTCCGGTGATACAGGGCCTGGTACCGTATTTGACCGATTGGGCTTCCCGGAAGCGCGACTCCCGGAGGGCCCAGCTAGTGAGGCGAGCACTGAACCTGAAGCGAGGATCGAGACGGATGCACCCTCCTCGATCAGCGTTTCCATCGCACGTTCCAATGCTCCAGTAGATCGTGTTGTCGTGTGAGTGGCGGCCGAGGCGCTGCGCGTACGGCTGGGGCTTGCATCGACGGTTCGCGAGGTGGACGCAGTAGGAGCAGACGAAGCTGAAGCGTTCCGTGATGGCGGCTTTCGAACTGTGAAAGATTGATGCCTGTCTTCGACACTTGGAAACTGGACCTTGTTTATCGCAGATACTGCATTTGACTTGCGTATATCGAGTGGCATCACCACAGGCGTGTCGTTGTCAGAATCGTCTGCATAGGCCAGCCCCACCTCTGAATCAGTCGACGGGGACATGGGTTCTGTGCCGCCTCTACGCTTCCCTAGTTCAGCCGTATGCGTCGTATACACGCTCTCATCGTCAGAATCATCGCAACTGCGGTTTACAGGTCCCTTATCAAACGCGTCGAGAAATGGTAGGCGAACAGGCACAGCTGCAAACGGTGACTGATTCACGGTTTCCCCGCTGAGGTGTCGCGAGAAAGGATTCGAAATGGGCGAGGGCGATCGTGACGGAGTGACGATATGAATATCAGCAGGTGATGACGAAAGAGGAACGAGTTTCTGGTTTGGCGATGAGAGGAACTGTCCCCCAGCCTTATCGTGAGGCGGTGTAAGTGATGTCCTTGGAAACTGCCCACTGGTCGGTGTTGTGTTGTGAGGAGGCGACAACGGCGATGCGGGGTGAGGAGAGACAGGTGAATGAGAGTGTCCAGAGTTTGGAGAGAGCGGGGGTGTCATTGCGGCTGCAAAGGTAGAGTCAGTGAGTATATATTGAGTGAGAAAAGTGGAGGCAAAAAACAAACGCGATCGAACAGTTATGCATATGAATTTCAAAAGGTAGAAAAAACCTATTGTACAGGCTGTTGCCGCGAAATAACGACATTGAGTAGGTGAATCGATACAATTACATATAGGGCGAAGGTATGCACCACATATATAACATATAAAAGAAAGGTTTCAGAGAAAACTGCTCACCTCGCAGGACATGGTTCATGGTAGTGTTGAGGTCCAAATATTTGGGAGCATTTGCTCGGCGACCATCCATTACAAGAGATGCATCCCTGTGTTGACTGGGGCCTGGGTAAGGATGAGACCCAGCAACCATTGCAGCTCGTGCCACTGCTGCAAATCCTCTCCGTCCCACGCCAGCCATACCGGCTTCACCTCCGCATTTTGTGTCGATATTACGTTCACTGTCTGGCACTGGCGAGCGAGTTGCCGGTGGTGGTGGTTGTGGCGCAGAGGCAGATGTTGGAAAAGGTATACCTCCTGATGGAGGGAGAGTCGAAGTATTACGAGGTGGACGCGGGACTGACGCAAGCTGTGGTACGTGTCCTGGACCGGCTGGTGTACGGTCTGGTGAAGGACGGGGTACGTTGAATGAAGGACGTCGTGCGTCGGTAGGAGGCTGCGGTCGAGGTACGTCAAAGGAAGGACGTGTATCAAACGAAGGTCTAGGAGGAGGAGAATCAAAAGAGGGGCGATGCTTATCCAACGATGGCCTAGGTGCAAGAGTAGAAGATATACGTGATCGATCAAATGACGGACGAGGGGTGAGACCCGGTGGAATGGTAGAGGTGTGAGAAGGGGCATTCGAAGGCGTTCGCGCCCTGGACGATGGAAGCGGTGCCTGCGGTACAACGGGTACGTTTTCCCTTCGAGCTAATGATGCGGCTCTTGGGCGACCCACTACAGGCTCAGATACACCCGGTTGAGGTAGGTCATCTTCGAAAGGATTGGGGAAAGATGTCACCCCAAGGGGTGATCTGGAACTACCGCTTCCCGTATTTGAAGGAGTGCGTGTCCTGGTAGGTACGGCAGGAATTGCGATTTGTATGGGAGTAGTGACGCGCTCTGGAGCGGATTGGGTTGGAAAACGAACATGGGGCTTATTACTGGATGTTCCTCCGTTGAGAAGGATAGATTGTGGAATTGGGGGACTAGCTGGGCTGTTGATGCGGGTAGCACCTGGATTATAATGTACAGTTGGGGGTATTCGCTGAAAAGGATCATGTTGGGAAGACCTAGGTGGACGAGCATGAGGGGGCGGGGTGCGGGAAGTCGCGGATTGCTGCTGTTGCAGTGCTGCAGCCCTATTAGAAACAAGAATATTCTGTAACCTCTGTGGTAGGAGGGAGTTTGTTGATTTTGGCGACATGGGCGGTTTCTGAAGTGACAGTAAAGTAGGAGGAGGCTGTGGTGGACATACGTGGTCACCGAGCTCAGCGAGCGGGACTGGCTGCATGCAACTTGAGCATTTTACGGTAGGAAGAAGCTGTGAGATTCTCGGTGGTTGCTTTGGAGGATCGCTGGCAATTTGTGCCATAAGAAAGCACCACTAGTGATGTAAACGACCAGCGGTTATTATGATAGTCTAGTAGTATGCACTGTTAACGATGACATGGAAGTTTTGGAGAACCTCACTTTCGCTTGAGAGACACTATATTGGTGCTCCGACCAAGACTGGTTTCATTCCAACTCTCTGACCGCCTATGAGTTATTTTTTTTAGATCCTCCTGGGACCTGCAAGAGGAAAGTGAAAGAGTGCTCTGTCCATCAATATAGTAGGCAGAGAAACGTGATTTCATGAGACTGATCCTCCGGATAAGGAGCTGCTTCTATTCTTCTACATCCAAATCGGTTTACTCAGGGTTGCTAGTGGCTTAAACTTTTCTCTCTTCCCCACTGACTGTCAAAAATTCGAAGCCCATCCCCACCCATTGATGAGTCTACGGAGCTGTTAGCATATTCATCGGCGAGTATGTGTTTGGCGACAAAAAAATATAACTGAGTGACACTGCGTTGACCGGACCCTGAACCAACAGCTTGGCCACGCCGTCATCGATCATTCCATCGCCGATCGCGCCCGTGCCGCCTACGAACACAGAGTTCAAAAAACAAGCTCAGAACGTTCAATTGAGATTCGATTCGCATCAGGCAAGTCACACGTAGTCCATTCAATACGTCGAACCAACGAATGAAAAAAAGCGATTACGATCGACGTTACGCATTCATATTATAATAGATACAGTGTGGCGTGTATGTATGTCATTCCAATGTTCGCAGGTTTTTTACAGATTACAAAAACACACACTAGCTTAACTAGCGAACGAAAACAGGTAAAGGATGATCGATGAGAGTCTATCACAATATAATAAAAAATCCTGCATACTTCGGATCCGGATTGGCATCATGCATGACGCGGATGCCGTATCCGTGCTAACTATCATAGAGTCTGTGGGGACTGCTGCAATTGACTAGACTGAGCCATTGATGATGAATTTACTCCTGTTTGTCGTCCCCCCGCATTTTCAACACCAGTGACAGATGGATTGAACCGAGAGAAGAACGAGTCCCATTGACCTAACATGCAATTAAAAAACCATCACGTATTTCAGAATTGAACGGAGGACATACCCCAGTCAAACATACCTCCAGGGATTCCCTCAAGGAGGCCAACATCTGCCATTGCAAATTGCTCCAGCGTATTCGACGCCTGCGGAACATCAAGCACGTTAAGGACTTGCACGCTACTAGACGTGTCGCTCTTGACGCTGTTCAAAGCAGGGTTCATATTAGGAAAGCTAGCCCCATCACCACGCGCAGACGGAAGTGGGGTTATGGTGACCATCGACGAGCCTCGGCACTGCGAATTCTCGGCCGCCTCTGCAAGCAATCAATCTAGCCGTGTCTATGGATTCTAGTCACTGTATTCACGAACCTTCTACTTCCTCATCAGATGACGTCAGAATCGTGCCCCGAGGTACATCCTCATAATCACCACTGCGAGCCTCACCATGCGCAACGAAGAATCCTCCACCAGGACGCGAGGGGTCCTTCTTATACTCCAAACCACTTAAAGCCCGTTTACCCGTTACGCCACCCGTGGGATTCAGGAGAGGTGGTTGATCAAGTGGAAGGTGTGGGCCCTGAGTGGCCTCATACAGAAGAGCAATAATCTCGGCTGTCTGAATACGAATCAATCAAATGATGCCGAAAAATGTTATGGGAACGCGGAGCGCTACCTTTCGTCGGGCAGACATGTGGTCAGGTGAAATCGATCCTTCCCATCTTCGAACACAATCTCGGAGCTTTCTGAGCTTAGCAGCCGCTTCACCATCTTGCCGCCTCGCCCACGTGTGGTACTACAAAACAATCAACACAGGACTATGCGGACCACATGAGCACAAACCTGGACAAGTGCGCAGGATGTTGCAGCGTAAGGGACTAGTAGCCAAACATCATACATTCGCTCGTGAGTATCGAGCCAATCGATTGATTCGCTGGTCAGTTGAACTAAAGAAGTCCATGTCTCGACGGTTAACCCGAATTTCAAATGTGCAGGGCAAGCATAGGATATGCGCATGAAGACCCGCCAGAAAATCATGCACACCGAGCAGTACAGAAGATGCAAGAGCCCTGGGGCATCATAATTAGACCTCCATCAGGAAGCACTAAGAGTAGGCGGCCACGTACCGGCATCCTGAGGTGTGTCAGAACCACGATACTGTAGGTTCTCTGGGAGATTTGTCTTCCATGACTCAAGGTCGGACAGTAGGTTATACAGCATATCGTCCGTGGTGAACATCAGACCAGACGGGCTATAGACAGTCGCGCGAGTAAACCCCATAGCAATAAAAAGGTAGGTTTGACGGACCTGTATATGGTCTTGAGCACTCTTCCCAAAATCACGCTCAACCTGACGAGTTCGTCCATGTATAAATCATTGGGATCGCCAGACGAGGGAAGCCTAGCATCGCAGTCTTGCACATCGATCATGTACGGGTGGCCATACGTCAAACTTGTCCTTCAAAGGCAGTCAGCATGTGGATACAGACTCATCACAACATATACATACCATCTGTCACAAATGACACATGCACCCCACAAACGCCTTCGTAGCTCGACGCTCTGTTTGACCGATTCTGCTCGGTGAAGCCCCAAGTCTTGAGCCTAAACACAATAAATCAAAACCAAAAGCAATTCGACACAACGAAAACCTACCATTCGTATTGCAGTACCCAGCCGAATCCACAGCGCCGAAAGAGCATTCGGAACGAATTGAGAATGGCTATCACCCACCATACTAAGAATAAGTAAGGCCTGCACATTCGCGATAGAGGCCGTAGACAAAACGTCTTCAGCTTTGATCACGCTATTAACCGCATATCGAATGGAGTCAAAGACACTCTGCGGCACCTCCCTCCGTGCAGCAGCAACCAGGCACATGGAATACAGGAGAATCGGAGAAGGGGAAGGATTCGCCAGGAATTCTGCTTGCGATACAACAGGTAAGAGAGGAGCAACGTCTTTGAAATAAGCATTAAGAAGGTTTTGAAGGACCTCGGGTTCGAGTCGCAAATCGATGGGCTTTGGAAGAGAGACTTGTTTTTCGTCCTCTGGAATGTTTTGGACGGAGATTACCCCATCGCCGGTTTTCGATACTTCCCAGGTATGGTGATGACGTTGGTCAAACGACTCGTATATCCGGGAAGAAATAATGGGTTGTGAATGCAGAAGATGTACAGCAGCCGTCGGTCCTGAAACAAATTTAGGACAATGGGAAAGGCTACGAGGGACAACGCAAGACGAACCGAAAACTCTTCGATCCCCAGATTCAGCTTGAGGAGACAACGTATTCCGTCGAGTGTCCGTGGACTTCTCCTTTTCTTTTTCTGCGGCCTCTTCTTCCAATTTCTTCTTCTTGAAGCGCGTTTCTGTTATGGGGAGGAAGAACGTGCACTCAAACCCATATTGCTTGCAGTGCTGACACAATGGGGGTTCAGACTCTGGAAGAACGTCGCATCTGGAAAAAGTGAGTGAATGAATGAGTCGGACAAACTGAGCGAAAAAGACACAGCCGCACCTTATTTTGCGACTCCTGCAGCTATCACAAGCCCTTTGTGTTTTTGTACGCTTCTTCGAATCAGACGCAGACGGTGTAGTGGCACTAGGAGTGCTTCGTTTTGCCGGAACATCACTTCCCGACAGGCCTTCTTGATCCGAGTCCTTCTCCACAGTTACCTTGTTACGCGAGGGCTCCAACTTTCTTTTCCGCTTACCAATCGCTGCAGGGGTGGAGACCAATACGGGCGACGGTGCACTAGACGGCTGCGGTTGTTCTGGCACTGACGTGCTCGGGCGTGGTGCACCGTACATCATCATTTGTTGAGGATAGTACGGTGCATACCCATGTGGAGCGGGAGGATATGTAGGGTGCATAGGATAATACTGCGACGAGTGACTAGGCATACCAGGGCCGCTCGCGCCATTAACAGAGGCGGTGGGGGCATAGCCTCCGGAAGGGTGTTGCTGGGTGAAAGGGGATGGGTTCATGGGATGATAATTGTGATTCATCATATAATGGAGAGGAGCTGGGTAAGAAGGGAGCGGTATGCCTCGAAAACGCGCAGCGTCTTGTTGATGCTGATCAGTAGAAGGCCGAGCGGCTTTTCGGAGCAATGAAGCATGTAAACATTAAGATCGAAACGGTTCAAGGAACAATTCCGTACCAGCGCTCGTTGTTTGAGGATTTTCGACAATAGTAACGTTGTTGTTACTCCGGCGGCCTGATGGTCGGCGGGAGTTAGATGAGTTCGGCGCGGGGCGTGAAGATTCCGAAGAATCTGTTTGTTTCTTCTGCCGTGTCTTTCTCGAGGACGGCTTTGCAGATTGCGGGTTCGGCTGCTGCGGCACTGACTGCGAGTCGTTGGCTGGGTCTCGGACAGTAGCAGGTTCCATTCGTCAACCGGTTATAACAACTGCTACTAGCCTGAATTGCTCCGAAATGGGATACAAGCGACGGTTATGCTTACGGTGAACACAAAGCCGGTGACCAAATATCTGAAAAATCGGACTACTCAGTCAGTAAGGCATATCCTCCGACTGCAATTTTGTTAGTTTCGCACCTTGACTGCGGTTCTAAACACGCGCGTGAGGGGTTGACAACTTGAGATGCGAATATGAGGGTGATGGCATAGAGTGCCGTGTCATCAAGTTCAGTCTCCGCCACAATTTCAGTCTCCGGCCAGCATGGCATCGCTGGTCGACTCTCGATCGAGGTGCTCGTCGCCCCTTTAGCTATTCTTGTACCTTACGAATATTACTCAAGACCATGCGTACGAGGTTACGACCGTCCACATGCTACTCTCTGTCCTCACGAACTTCTTCTGATGGCTGCCTCCGCTGACTCAATTCTGTCAACGCATGACATCGCTTTACCCTGCTTAACCTTGCCAAAGTTAGAGTTATACGTACATGTTGACAGCGTCCACGTTCTCAAGCTGTCAGAAATTCACATGAATCCATTTTGAAACGCGTTCGCTCACGTTCAACCAACATTTCACGATGGAAGGTTCGAACCTTGCACACATGGACTTTCGGGCCCCCGCGGCCAAAAACCCTCCTTTCGCACCGTTGATTATTTGCTCACACTCGAGGTGTACGATGACACCCCGCTGCACGAGGCTTCCAATGGAACCACACGTCCAGGTGGAGCAGTGCAAGTCAAAAATTGAATTGCGAGAGCACAAAGGGATTGACGTAATTCCAATTTCAAATCGCGATAATTCCTTCCGCGGCTCTTCTAGTGTCTGTCTCTTCCCACCTTGGGCCAGCATCTTCAAGACCAGGGTTTATCCGCCGCTTGTCTTCAGTAGCAGGAGTATGAGCATCGAGCCATGAAAAACCCGCTGGACGGCACAACACTTCCATGAGGTTGTGTCGCCACGAGCCATATGAAAATGGGTTGGGAGGAGGGGGACCTGGCACAAGGGATTTGTGCGCTTGGTTTCTAATCTGTGTATCACCATCAGTAAAAATAAGGGATGGTTGGCAGTCAGCGACCCACTTGTTCGATAGTTGTAATGTTTAGCAATAATAGCTGCATCAAACGTAAGCGAACCACTACATATGGAGGGAAAATGCAGCTCACCCTCATGTGATAGACAAGGAGGGCTGTGACCGGCCATATAACAGTGATTGCCAGCGAGAACGCCACAGCACTACCTGCGCCTTCCCTCAACGCACTGCTGAACTTGATACCGTCTCGACGAGTAAGAAGATAGAGGTGTAAGGCGGATGTGCAAATTACGAGGCATAGCGTCAACACCTGAGAAATGTTACTCTTACGATTCTCGGGCGGAGGTTCAAAGTACGTACCGCAGACACCAGGAACGCAAAGAAAAAGGTGTAATTGCGTCGTCCAACGCAGTTGTTCACCCATTGACAATGGTGATCACACCCGTCGACACAGTTATCGCACTGCCAGAAGTTATGTAGCAGCTCATTTATGAAGACAAAAAACCACGTACCATTTTGCAATGGCTAGACCGAGGTGGGCGATACGTTTTGCACGTTGAGCAGTATTTGACGCGTACACTGAGCATGCATGTTTATCAAACACATCGGTTCATGAGAGAATAATTACTCACCTGTCATAGCGTACCTTCAGATCTCGAGGCAAAGGTTGCTTGACAATATCATCTGAAGGCGACGTAGGCGGGAAAGGCGGATCCGGGTCTAAATTACGAGGCAAAATGCCAGGGTCACGACAGGCCTTGAAAATCAATGAGCGGGCAGTGGCGGCGCAGATAATTTTGATTACGCACCGTAGTCAGCATGCAGGACGCAGTCAGCAAGGTCATGTACGCTCCCACCGCCGCGACAGCGGGACTTGCATTATGCCAATACCATACGCATGTTGTTCCAAACCACACGCCAGATAGACCAAGCACGAGTGTAAGGGACGCAATGAAAGCCCAAGGAGAATCACCACCTGTAAGCAACCGGCCGCTGCAGAAGAATCGATTCCGCGATGGATGTCGCTGGTATACGCGTTCCATCGGGATACGGGGCATCGCAGAGAGTGGCGTATGATTATCCGGGGGGACTGATATAAAGACATGGTTTGGAGTCGCGGAGAATGATTGAGAGTCGCTAGAAGCAATGCGAATGAGTGGTGGGGAGGAAGAAGATTTTATTCGGTGTGGAGGGGGTGATAAATTATCGACCGGGTGGTCTTCTGCGTAAGATAAGCGGGGACTCAATGTGTGTCCGAGGCTACTGGTGGATCTCCGTATGCTATCGAAGCTGAGACCGCGGAACACGCGTTCGAAGCTGTTTCGCATTCGGTTTGTACTAGTTATCTTGTAGGAAGGATCTAAGTGCATGGAAGTGCGGGCTGGAGCGCTAGCACTTGCAACGACCTGTGTGTTGTTGAGGGGGAGTAGAGGTTCACGACTTTGCTTTAGCCGCTTAGATAGTTGGCGATTTGTATCTCTTATGGAAGCAGGATCGCCATAGCTCCTCAAGTCAGATTCGTGAGAGATATGGCTAGTCAATATAGATAAAGGGTGTTGGTCTGGGGGAGCCGAATGGCAATTAGGAAGGATATCATTGGAGGTCAAGGATATGGATGATGAGGGACGAGAATGGACTGGTCTGGAAGGGCGAAAGAATGAAGAGGAGGGTAGAATGCCACCTGCATGAGTTGTACTCGGAATTGGGGTTTGGGGTAGTTGAAAACTGGTAACATTTGGAGGAGATGACAAGGGATATTCTCGGGGGCCACGAGCCGAAAAAGCTGGTTTGAGACTAGCGGCATGAGATATAGAACGATTGTGTGGACTTGCTGCTTTTGAACCCAAGCTTGCGGACCTTTGAAGAGCCTGTGCGCTGTCCTGAAAGCGCTGCACAGGGGCAGCGCTGAAGTTTGATGACGGAAGTGGTAAGTGAGCAGGACGGTGCTTGTTTGGAGTATTGGAGGGTATGGCAGAGGAGGACGGAGAGAAGGAAAGTGAGACCTGTGGTGATGAAGGCATGAAATATTATTTAACAGGTGATAGTCACGACCAGAAGCTGGCCGCTGTTATGAATTGGTGGCCCTATAGAGTGCAACTTGGAGCAACTCTAGTCAATATTTCTCTGAAAACCACAACGCGAGGGCAGTGAGCGCGATAGAAAAGACTGTGGCTAGATGGCAGACTCGTTGAGCTTGAGAGTGTTGAGAGCGTCGTCGGTGATTGAGTACAGCCAACGCGTCGTGTATAATGTGAGCTTTGGAAACGGAAGTTAGTTCCCACACTTAGAGTTCCGCATTGTTCTCGTTGGATCAATCACAATATTCTACCTACTAGGCCAAGTAATTCCTGATTCACTAGTACTACTAGTAGTAGTAGTACTAGTAGTAACAGTACTAGAATTGCATTCGTTCTCCAGTCCAAAACCCCAGTTTGGGTCAAACAAAATTACATCCCCACTAGGCTTGCACTAGGCCTCAAGCTCAATATGACGAGGCTACCATTTCTACCAGCGTTCCCTGCCCGCGGAAAAGACGCTCCCATAATCCTCAGCAGTCTACTGTATACGGCTACTTCATGACGTTCTACCGCGTATTCAAACTGATGCTAAAGCACCTGACGACCGATGCGATATGAGCGTGGCTCTCGGGGACTTTCGTGAGGCTCTGAGCCACGAGACTGGTGTTGAATTTAGGAGCCGGGATGGTATCGCGAGCAACTGCAAGCTCTTGCCACTCTTGATTTGCACAAGGAGTGCATGAAGGCCATCGATGATCTGGTTGCGGTGCTCAGTGAAGGAAATTCGATCCTCTGATAGCTCCAGCGCCACCAACATCAGTGAATAACACAGAGGGCGCCATGATCCAAGCAGTACCGCAATACCAGTATCGTCCTATCAGTAGTCTCTCCACTCTGGATGACAAAGGCATAGACTATCATCACTAACGGGCGTCAGAGGCGATAATTCGATGAGTCACGTTTGCTGATCAGGAGCACAGTACTGGTCCAAGGAAAGTGGTGTCGGGCCAGTAACCATCAAACTGCGTAACTTCCCAATGACAAATATTTCATCGTGATTTACGAATGTCCGCTCAAACGTGTAGCAGGAAATGCAGTACAAAAATGAAGCAGCGGTAATAGAACTAGAGATGCATATCCGTACCCGTGCGAGCCACCCTCTCACTTACGGAAGTAAGTACTAGATACCGCAGGACTTCTCAACCTCCAGCCTCCTCTCCAAAGAAAGTAGATATCATCCCTACTGCACTCAAAACTTCGCCCCCGCTGCTATCAAAGACCCAATGGCCGAGCATGCGATCGAGGCTTCGCGCGTCGTGTCAAAATCATACTGCACCGATGTGGAGGGAGAAACATGACTTACTGTCACACTATAAGCAATAGCCATCAAGCTACCACGCAGGTGAGTCATGCAATCAAATCCAGGACACGACCTACTCATACTCACGCATATGTCCAGCGTGCAGCCTTCGCAGAGAACCAAATCGTTGCAAATTAAAGGACATGATGATGATTCACTGTCAGCGACGACAGCGTCACTGGGTCTGGCCGATATTGATGCTGTCAAAGCAGCAACGACAGCGAGGACAAGGGAGAAACGCATTGTACGTGAGGATGCGGATCAAACAAATCTGAAGGGAGCAGTAGGAAAACGCCTTGCTTTTATATGCTGAATATGATTCTTTTTTTTTCGTGGCGATGTAGGAAGATCCACCCGAAATCCCATTTCGAACAGAAAATATCTGCAATTCCAGCAGATTGCCACCTAAGAGCTACCTCGTAGAGCAAGGTCTATTTGCAATTTATCCCGCTCTTTTAAAGTCGAACATAGGCCAGAAATCGTACAGCTGCTCGACAACTTGTCCACGGCACATATAGATCTATGGCGAGCATCCTGTTCTTCCCAAATTATTATTATTATTCGCTAAGTAAGCCCATAGGGAACTGGTGCTGTACAAACTACTAGCTGGCAAGGGCTCTGACACCGCAGGACTTCTCAATCTCCATCCTCTCCAGATATCACGCCACTGCCTGGTCACCTCAAACTTCGCGTCACCAAAGATCTTGATCTTATCCCACCCCCAATGGCCGAGCATGCGATCGAGGCTTCACGCGTCGTGCCACAATCATACTGCACCGATGTGGAAGTAGAAACACGACTTACTGTCACACTATAAGCAATAACCAGCAATCTACCACGCAGGTGAGGCGTGCAATTAAATTCGGGACACAACCTACTCATACTCACGCATAAGTCAAAAACGCAGTTTTCGCAGGCGACAAAATCGTCGCAAAGTAAAGGACATAATGATTTACTGTCAATGACGACAGTGCCACTGGGCCCGGCCAATATTGATGCTATCAAAGCAGCAACGACGGTGAGGACAAGGGAGAAACGCATTGTATGTGAGGACACGGACTCAAAAAATCTGAAGGGGGCAGTAGGAAGACGTCTTGCTTTTATATGCTGAATATGGTTCTTTTTTTCGTGGCGATGCAGGAAGATCCACCCGAAATCCCATTTCGAACAGATAATATCTGCAATTCCAGCAGATTGCCACCTAAGAGCTACCTTGTAAAGCAAGGTCTATTTGCAATCTATCCCGCTCTTTCAAAGTCAAACATGGGCCACTTGATGAAATTGTACAGCTGCTCGACAACTTGTCCACGGTACATATAGATCTATGGCGAACATCCCGTTTTTCCCAAATTATTATTATTATTATCCGCTAAGCAATCCCATAGGGGACTGGTGCCGTACAAGCTGCTAGCTTGCAAGGGCTCTGACACCGCAGGACTTCTCAATCTCCAGCCTCTCTCCAGATACCATCTCCACTGCCTGGTCGCCCCAAATTTCGCTTCACCAAAGACCTATTTCCACCCCAATGGTCGAGCATCTGAGACCTCACGTGCCGTGCCATCAATTGTACCGCACGAAGGGGAAACGCGACTCGCTGCCACACTAATAGCATATACCATCAATCTACCATGCAGGTGAGTCGTGCAATTAAAATCCAGGACACAACCTACTCATACTCACGCACGTCTGCAGAACGCAGCCATCGCAGTTGGTATATTCGGAGCAAAATAAAGGACATGCTGATTCACTGCCAGCGACGACAGCGTCACTGGGTCTGGCCGATATTGATGCTGTCAAAGCAGCAACGACGGCGAGGACAAGGGAGAAACACATTGTACGTGAGAACCTGGATTGAACAAATCTGAAGGGAACAGTAGGAAGACGCGTTGCTTTTATATGCTGAACATGCTCCTCGTGGCGATGTAGGAAGAACCACTTGAAATCCCATTTCGAACAGATAATATCTGCAATTCCAGCAGATTGCCACCTAAGAGCTACCTTGTAGAGCGGGGTCTATTTGCAATCTATCCCGCTATTTCAAAGTCGAACATAGGCCAGTTGATGAAATTGCACAGCTGCTCGACACCTTGTCCACGGCACATATATATCTATGACGAGCATCCCATTCTTCGCTGTACAAACTGCTAGCTCGCAAGGGCTCTGACACCGCAGGACTTCTCAATCTCCAGCCTCTCTCCAGAAATCATCTCCACTACCTGAACACCCCAAACTTCGCGCCACCAAAAACCTTATCCCACCCCCAACGGTCGAGCATCCAAGGCTACACGCGCCGTGCTATCAACCGCACCGCACGAAAGAGGAAACGCAACTCACTGTCACACTAGAAGCATATACCATCAAACTACCACGCCGGTGAGTCATGCGGTTAAATCCGGGAGATACCATACTCACGCATGCTTTCAGAGAGCAGGCATTGCAGTTGGTTATATCCGAGCAAAACTTAGGGCATTTTGGTTTTGCCAAATCACCGTCACTGGCAGCGCTGACAGTATCACTGGCAGATACAGATACTGTGAAAGCAGCGACGACGGCGAAGACAAGGGATAAACGCATTGTTTGTGAGGATGTGATATGGGATCAAATAAATCTGAAGGGAACAGTAGGAGAACACCTTGCTTATATGTGCTGAACATTGTTCTTCCTGGCGACGTACGAGGAAGAACCTCAGGCTATTCACCTGGAATCCCCTTCAGAACAGATAATGTCCGCAATTCCGGTAGATCGCTACCTAAGACCTACCTTGCGAAGCAAGTTCATTAATGCCAGCCCCTGTCGAACCAATGAATATTGAATTGCTAGTATGGGTCATATATATGAGGCTTCAGTAAGGCCAGCGGCAAAGTCCCACAAAGCCCACTACCTTGACCCTTACTTCGATTTTCGCGTTTGTCCTTGCCAGATACAGTTCTGCATCTCATTCATATTATCCCATACCGTAGCGGCGATCCGTTTGTGTATCACAACATTAATGTCGGTGTCTATATACCGTTCCAGATCCGTATCCAATGTCTTGACCAGAGGGTCTATCACATTATAACTGGCACAGAGGTTTTGTTCCTACTTACAAGAAGAGGACCAACAAGTGAAGAGAGAAAAACTAGAAAAAAAGGGAAAGATGAGAAAGAGAGACGAGAAAGAAAGAGCCAAAAAAGAAGAGGATAAAGAGTAGTAGAAAACGGTATAGCCAGCCGACATGCTCCCAGATACTCTCCCAGGGAGTTCACTCGTTGAACTGCGCAGTCCCTGTCAAGTCGGTGTCAAAATTGACCCACAGCGAGAATTACAGGGGAGACGGGATTGTGTCTGATCCAGTTCATGCCGCGGCCAATAACCGCATCATACTCAATACTAGGAGCTATCTCGAATTTGACGTCTGTAATAAGGGGAGTCAGGGCCTGTTCCCTGATGACCGAATGAATGTTCAACACAAAGCGACAGTCTGATCTGGGCGGCGGCCGATGAACGAAGTCATGAATATCAAGAGGGGGATGAATGATGAGAGGAAGAAAGAATCCGGTTAAAATAACGGAACGAATGGGTGCGCGAAAGCGATACGACATCACACAAAAAGGGGCTGATACGGAGAATATGGGCCGTCATCGATTCATCAGTCTAACCGAGACGTATACAGACAACGAGCGAATAAAAGAATACATAAGAGCCGAAGGTTGAGGTAAATGGTCGCCTGCAGATGCTGGTGAAAAGAGAACAAGATGAAAGTAGGCAGGAAACTAGTGCAGGGGAATCACGTGAATCACGTGTCATGCCATGAATCTCAAACTTTTAGCCGGGAGTTTGATATCAGCCCCTTTTTGTGTGATGCCGTATCGCTTTCGCGCACCCATTCGTTCCGTTCTTTTAACCGGATTCTTTCTTCCTCTCATCATTCATGACTTCGTTCATCGGCCGCCGCCCAGATCAGACTGTCGCTTTGTGTTGGACATCCATTTGGTCATCAGGGAGCAGGCCCTGACTCCCCTTATAACCGACGTCGAATTCGAGATAGCTCCTAGTATTGAGTATGATGCGGTTATTGGCCGCGGCATGAACTGGATCAGACACAATCCCGTCTCCCCCGTAATTCTCATTGTGGGTCAATTTTGACACCGACTTGACAGGGACTGCGCAGTTCAATGAGTGAACTCCCTGGGAGAGTATCCGGGAGCATGTCGGCTGGCTATACCGTTTTCTACTACTCTTCCTCCTCTTTTTTTTGGCTCTTTCTTTCTCGTCTCTCTTTCTCATCTTTTTTTTTCTAGTCTCTCTCTCTTCACTTGTTGGTTCTCTTCTTGTAAGCAGGAACAAGACCCTTGTGCCAGTTATAATGTGATAGACCCTCTGGTCAAGACGTTGGATACGGATATTACGGTTGCCTGGAACGGTATATGGACACTGACATCAATGTTGTGATACATAAACGGATCGCCGCTACGGTATGGGACAATATGAGTGAGATGCAGAACCGTATCTGGCAAGGACAAACGCGAAAATCAAAGGGTCAAGGTAGCGGGCTTTGTGGGACTTTGCCACTGATCAGCTGGCCTTACTGCTTATACATATGACCCATGTTGGCAATTCAATACTCATTGGTTCGACAGAATGAACTTGCTTCACAAGGTAGGTCTTAGGTAGCGATCTACCGGAATTGCGGACGTTAGGTCTGTTTCGTTCAGCACGTGTTTTCCTACTGTTCCCTTCAGAATTATTTGATCCCATATCACATCCTCACAAACAATACGTTTATCCCTTGTCTTCGCCGTCGTCGCTGCTTTCACAGCATCTGTATCTGCCAGTGATACTGTCAGCGCTGCAAGTGACGGTGAATTGGCAAAACCAAAATGCCCTAAGTTTTGCTCGGATATAACCAACTGCAATGCCTGCTCTCTGAAAGCATGCGTGAGTATGGTATCTCCTGGATTTAATCGCATGACTCACCGGCGTGGTAGTTTGATGGTATATGCTTCTAGTGTGACAGTGAGTCGCGTTTCCCCTTTCGTGCGGTACGGTTGATAGCACGGCGCGTGTAGCCTCGAATGCTCGACCGTTGGGGGCGGGATAAGGTTTTTGGTGATGCGAAGTTTGGGGGTGATCGGGTGGTGGAGATGGGAGAGAGGCTGGAGATTGAGAGGTCCTGCGGTGTCAGAGCCCTTGCGAGCTAGCAATTTGTACAGCGCCAGTTCCCTATAGGCTTGCTTAGCGAATAAATGGTTTGGGAAGAACGGGATGCTCGCCATAGATCTATATGTACCGTGGACAAGTTGTCGAGCAGCTGTGCAATTTCATCAAGTGGCCTCCAGTGAGCGACGACGTACAGAGATTGTTAATGTTGCGGTGAGTGAGAGCGTGTATTTCTCTAAGTCTATGATTACAGCTGCGCCGCGCAGATGAGTTAACTGCGGCGGTCGTTTCTCTAGTCTCGAACAAGTCACCGACTGTAGATTCACAATACCGGGAGATATTATCAAACGCTCTTCCACGTTACCGCTAGTCCGTCAGTCTTGTCGTCGACGTGGCGGCCTTCCAGAAGGAAATTGCACACACAAGTCGGGGCACATGTGTGGATTGTTTCCACTTATTTCTTGTGAGTTGGGAGTCTGCAGTGTGCACCAGTGATGCATCAAGTTTTTTATCAACTTTCAAGTAAGTGTACGCTGCCAACCTTTCTTTTCGCATCCCCCTTGATCGCTGTGGTGGCCGTGATCCATGTGCTCTAGCAAGGAACGGTATATACCCGCCTCATAACGGCACAGCTCATGAATCACCCGGTACTGACACGCTCAGGCTGGTCATTGGTCAATGATGGACCAACTTTCCAGGAACATCTATATCAATGCACAGCATTAGAATTTTATTTTAGAGCCACGTCGACTTACCCGCTTCCGGGCTGTGTTTGACTTGCATGCCTGGCATTGCCTGCATACATAACTGTGGGTTTCGGGCTGCGGATGTTCGGACTTGAATGTTACCTCATGTCGGAAGCGAACAAGGCTCCGAGTTGATTGACGATTACCGGAAGCTCGGACATTAACCACGGCTGGTATATCATGATAACGGATCACCGCACATTCTCAACGCCCTTCCTCTGTTGAACGTCGCCTCGTCATCATGTTTATTACTGACTCGGAAACGCAGCAAATGTAAGTGATACACGCATAGAATTGACCATGTATCCTGACGGCAACTGGATAATATTTACAGGTTGTTCTACATGTACGCCATCCTGGTGGGAAATAGTACTAGAGCTTATTATCTTTGATCTCAGGAAAATAACACGATATTCCAGGTATCCTGATATACGACCATATGGTGACCCTACACGAGGAAATCGCTTTTATTTGGCGTCGTCCGAAAGCCCTGTCGGCAATATTATTTCTGCTTAATCGTTATGTCGCTCTCCTTGGCAATATCTGCGGCTTAGTTGTGGATTTCGTGCCTATTTCAGACGAGGTTTATGATTTTGTTATGCGTGTACTCAATTAGCATGCTCACATCTTATTTCTGTAGAGGTCTGTTTTACTCTGGTTCTTGAATATGTTGTTTTGTTCAACAAAAGACTTAGCTGTTTAAAATACACGCTATTCAAACAATTCGCCCTTTTCCTTCAAGGGATGGTCGTTTGCAGTGAGTAGAAGTTTATTACGAGAAATTCACGTACTGAAATTCTCAGTCATAATGGCCATTCGCACTTATGCTCTCTACGGCTGTAGCAAGCACCTGCTTACTTGGCTGTTAATCGTCATGATTCCTCTTGCGGGACTAGCTTCTGTACGTTTTCGCATAGAATTTAGGACTCTGGATACTGATTGTTTCTAGGCGGGTAATTTTGGACAAATTTCAAGCGTTTTGGAAATCCTGCCGGGAGTTGGCTGCAATGAAACTTACTCAACAGTGGTGTATGTCATCCTCATCCCCGATTTGTTCGCCTGCTCAAAGTCGTTACAGAGCCGCCCGTCAGTAATTTCTAAGTCACTTTACATGCAACGTAATGTCGTGACCTTATCCAATTGCAGGAACTGCCATGTCATATGTGGCCTTATTCGTCTACGATTTATTCATCCTCATCCTCACAGTGTACAGGGTTTGCAACACTAGATGCTCGCTGCGGTTGTCTCTAGTCACCAGCACAAATATTATAGATGTTATATTTCGCGATGGTAAATTTTTCGTTGCATCTGTAGTGTAAACACTGAATCAACCGAATACAGGTGCGATGTATTTCGGGTGAGGTTACTAGCTAGATCGTGATTCAAGTGATTCTGATCCGCATTCCTGCAGAGCGATGGCACTGTCAAATGTATTGAATATCCTAACGTTTTACGTGAGTTACCGAGTGAACTATTGATGGAGTCGCAAAACGCTCACAGCTTGAATCAGTTTGGTTCTGTGAGCATGCAAACCCGGCACCTTATATTTGGCTTTACTGTTTCCTGACGATTGACAAGGTTGGCCTCAGAGGCAGTCTTTCCACATTTACTGGTTGGTGAGTGGTTGGTGCGGATAAATGTGGACCGAGCCTGAATATGACCTCCAGCATATCCGTTACTCTCGTCTCTCGATTGATGCTTAACCTGCACAAGACAATCGACTCTGGCATTTTATCCACGCCTGCCCGGGACGACGGCCCCAGCCTCGCTGTCCTTACCACCAGGATCAACGTACAGTCCCCGATTTCCTCTCGCAATTTGTAAGCTGGTATTTGATTTTATCAAAGTTGCGGGATTCTCGTTGGGAGTGGAAAACCGTTCTTTCAGTCATTTTCTTTAATGCAGGGATGGGCGACACTGCACCCACACCGGCAGCTACGCGTGCTTAATGTAAATTCCATTTATTAATCTTTGGGCGTGCCTTATATACGACCAATCGTTACAAACGATTATGTAGACATGCTATATGTCATTGGTTAATTATCATGTAGCTAATAATAGTCTGGTATTTGTTCGGATCCAAAGAACGGAAAGTTGAAAGCAAAGCATGCGTCAGTGCTGCACCTGCATGACGGAGTAAAGCACAATGCGCTGAGAACGGCCACCTCCATCTGCTGTTCCCGAGCTTCAGATCTGCAGAGTCTGAGATCTGATGGTGGACAGAATTGACAACCGAGCCGGAAATGCTTATATGTATGCATTGGGAATTGTTTTCTCACGCTTAGAGCAGTGACCACGATCGTGTCATCCGAGTTTGCCATCACTGGCCAATGAATGAGAAACAACGAAGGCATTGCTTCGTAGCATTCTGCGAGTGCAATTTCCAGCATGAGCGGTATTAAACGTGCTGTCCTGTTCGCCCATCTACAGGACCTCGACGCTCCCCATCATCTAGGTCCAGCAATTGCCTCTGTGACTGCGGCTACTACAGAAGCCTTGATCATCGTCTTGGTTTCACAGCTATTCCGTACAGCGTCGAACCGCATCGAACAGTGGGACGATGTCCAAAGGCTCTTGACATATGTCTACGTCAAAGCAACCAAGGCCGCCCAGGACTTGGGAAAGGTCTTACTGGACATTAGCGTGGTGCTCAAAGACCCTTCAGGGAGTTTCCCAAGTAATTTCGGGAATGGCATGGATATGTGCTTTCGAATCCAGGGCGGTGCGTCCCTCTCATCCGCTCATTCATACGCAACCCTCATGGCGGCAATATCAAGACCCCCCTGTACCCCATCTCCCTGATTCTATTGAGACCCTTCCCCAAGTCTTCGTCGTTCCCGACAAAGTCATTGAAATGCACCAACAACACTCCGTACGCGTCGCTCCTAGCTGTGATACCTCTGCATTGTCATACCCTGTCGTCGCTCTTGGTGGCACTTTCGATCACTTGCATGCAGGACACAAAATCCTGCTCAGTATGGCAGCCTGGATAGCCAGTAGCAAGGTCATTGTCGGTGTCACAGGTATGAGAATACCTTGCAACCTGTCGCCCCCGCGACTAAACTTATCCTCGAGACGACGAGCTGTTGAGAAATAAATCGAATAAGCATGTCTTGGAGTCAATGGCTGTGCGCATGGAAAGAACACGATCTTTCTTGCAGCTCTTCCGCCCTGACCTTGAATATGAAATTGTCGCAATACGGGACGTGTATGGTCCAACTGGTTGGGATCCCTAATATTCAGGCGCTGGTGGTCAGTATGGAGACTTTGCCTGGCGCAGCATCAAGTGGGCATCCCAACGGTTCTCTGGAATCATGCACTGACACTCTTACAGTTGGCAAGAAACGCGCCGCCGAGTCATTACCTCCTCTTCGCACGTTCGTCATCGATGTTATTTCTTCAGAAAGCGAAAAGCTGGATTATGAGGACATGGAGATGTTGAAGCAGACGAAATTGAGCAGTACATTTATTAGGGATTGGATTGTGAAGAACGCTGTATGACTCAAGCATATTTAACTCGTCACGATGTTGTAGCAACAGATCCGGAGGATAAAGATCAAGTTATTGGCGGTCCACGCACGTGGTTGACTCGAACAGCTTCCCTGTATGTCGTGTAAGTAGTCACTTAGGCTCGGGAACCAGCATGACTTAATATAGTTATGAAAATAGTTCGAGTAAGACGAGCTCGAGATTATGCGTTAGCGATACAGTCCAGGTAAAAGAATACAGAATGGTGTTATAACTAGCTATTAATCCGCGCGTAACGGTGCGACATTTACCAACCGCTTGAGAGTTGCGGTGGCCGAGTGCTGTCATCCGAGAAACCATTTCTTAAGCAGCTCCTTTTATCTTGTTTCCTATGCATCTATGGCCCAGAGAAGACCCGGAATTGCCAATCCATATATATTATGGCTATTGTGAGTGCTTCAAGATACGGAGTCCACTCATTTTTAACCATCCTCTAGGATTTAATCAAACATATTCAACTTTTTCTATCCCCCAGGGATATGACAGTCCTGACTTGAACCAGTGTGGTGCGGAGGCGTATCCTGTGATAGACTACATCATGCGGTCGAAGAAGAAAGTGTTGGTGCATACAGATCCCATATTGTGGCGACATCTCATCTCGCGAGTATGCAAAAATCGCATGTCGGTTCTCTAAGAACATTCCTGGTGCTTCGGATCAAGTCGAAAAAATGGCTCGGCGGCATGCCTTTGGTGCAAGCGTTCACTCTCGTTGTTACTCACCGGATAGCGAGCTATTGAAGATGGCGTGGGCTGACCTACTGATAAGTTATCCTGCCGACAGCTTTGTGGCAGACGTAGGCCTCGAGTGCTTGACCTCACTAGAAGAAAGGATTCCGAACAGGCAACCAGCAGTGGGGTTTGGACGCTAGTCAACATCACAGGCAGTGGAATGTGTAACTCAATGTGCCTAACGAATGTCCTGGGAAGAGAATACAGCGAGAGTGAATTTGAGGTAAGGAAAATATTGGCTGTTCTGTGCAACTCGTGTAATTGCCCCTCGTTCAGCGATAACTTTGATGTCACGTCTTTAGACGAGTTATCCGAAGTTGTAGCTCCTTCGCTGCCGACTGAAGAAGAAATTATCCTCATGAAACGTCGCCGGGCTTCACAGAGAGAGGAAAAGAAAATAGTCATTGGCTGATGTGGCCACGTGTCCTTAGGTTGAATAAAATAGTGAAGGAACTCGAAAGCATCCATAAGTGCAACTTTCAGTGGCGTCATGTACAGTGGCCGCGCCGAGCCTTGCGTCAAAATACCCCGGATCAAGCTGTTACCGGACCACGTGATTGCTCGGACAGCTTCCCATGTATGTCGTGTACCCTAACATTGCCACTACAGCAGAGCAGGACAGTAGTCACTGCCTTACTGTCCAAGTACCTTCACCAGCATCCTCTCAATGATTTATCATAATATTCCCGCTATCAGGAGCTAAAATGTACGCTCTGTTTCATATCACATTTGTGCTCCATGTCCTTGTTATCGCCTCCGCCACGGTCGCCCCAAACAGGGTGAACTTCGATCTCGACCGCCAATCCAATCTTCCTTCACCCGCAAACCCAAATGATCAGCGTCCTCTACTTGTCACACATGCACCAACGTCCGAACCCCTTACAATATCCCTAAAGACCCGACCAATAACTGTCTACCGCCCAAAGTCTCTCGATGCTCACGAGCACGCTCGGTTACGGTCCCTTCATCATGCAGAGACTGAGCCCATCGAATGGGAGAAGGCAGTAGTCTCAGGACCAGACATAGAGGATAGGCATACCCTATCACAATTGGCACGCATGACTGCCAACGCATACCAACTACCAGGCCACAAGAACTGGTACGACCTCGATCTATCTTGGAACGTCAACGCTGTGAGTGCGTCTGCTCACTACTTAAGGCTCTCTAACAATCCTCTCTATTAGAGCTTTCCATTCGGGTGGGATACCGAGGAGGATGGATTCCGCGGCCACGTTTTCGCTTCTAGAGACAATTCTACAATCGTACTTTCAATCAAGGGAACTACGGTCCAGGGACCTACATCAAAGAAAGACAAACTTAACGATAATCTACTCTTCTCGTGCTGCTGCGCCCGTGTTGATTTTTCGTGGACGTTTTCGACAGTCTGCGACTGTTATTCCTGGTCAGCCCTACACCGACGATGCGACGACACATGCTTGTCCAAAGCTCTCGTACAAGACAGCCTCTTCTATTCCACCGGCGTCGTAAGTCATCATCCGCACCACCCCTACAAAGACTAACATCTTCGCACAATCCAGAATCTCGTGAAAGACCTATTATTTCTATATCCTTTCGCTGACATATGGCTCGTCGGCCATAGTCTCGGAGGAAGCCTCGCTTCTCTCCTTGGTTCCACTTTCGGATTGCCAGCTGTCACGTTCGAAGCTCCCGGTGAACGGATGGCAGCGAATCGTCTTCACCTTCCACTTCCACCACCCATCGGAGATTCCTCGCTTCCTCCTGTACCCATCACACATGTATACCATAATGCCGATCCGGTACCACAGGGAACGTGTACTGGTGTCTCGTCGGTTTGTGCTCAGGCTGGGTATGCGCTTGAAACGAGATGTCATTTGGGAAAGAGCATTGTGTATGATACTGTTCAGAAACTGGGGTGGCATGTAGATTTGCGTAAGCATGTCATCAAGGAAGTCATTCTGGAAGTATTGGACCTGGAGGACGGTTGGCCGGACGAAGACGGGAATCAGTGGGATGTGCCTGTCGCCCGTGAAGAAGAGGACTGTGTGGTTAGTGTTTTTGGGGTCCTTTTCATTGTTCATCGCTCACACCTTGTTCATAGGACTGTTTTAAATGGGAATTTGGAGATTATAAGAAGGACAAGGACAAGGACGGCTAATATATCACCGACCGCTGTATCTATCATACTTTGTATTCTTACATATCATTATATATTTCGGGGGACATCACTGGTGGGAGCGCAAGGGTGTTTGCCAAGGGTTATTGTATACTACTGCCATAACCATGTAGGTATACATCCAAATCATACATCCGAACTTGCTTCCAACGGGTATTCACTGTAACGGATGGTAATCCCGTCCACCAATTGTCCTTCCTTGCACGATCACCTTCTTGATGTTCCTGTCATCCCCACAGAACAAAAAGCGCTCCAACCAATCTGTCAAGCTCTTGTCCGCACTCTGCGCAGTCACACCTTGGGTCAAGTCACGACCAGGGTTGTACCCCCATACCGCAGGGTTCCCCGTATCGTCTTCTCGGACGCTGACAAGGAGAGCATCGAACGCCTTGTTCTCTTCAAACGACCCGATGCGGTCCTGTAGACAGCAGACTCCCGCCCCGCCGAGAGTGGCGAGGTACAAGAGAGTAGCAATGGATAGTTTTTGGTTGGTGAACCGTCCAGGCTGCTTCTCATCGCACTCGCAGTCACATCGAGATTCGTGGTGCTTGTGACCACGGCGACCGCGCGAATGACTGTCTTCTTCGCCTGATGACTCCGAGCGGCCCTCGCTGAACTTGCATTTCTTGTTGTCAGCAGCTTGTATGGCAAGCATCTTGGATGCGATGCTGGCGTGCTGGATCTCGGTGAGTATGGACGGGGAGTAGCCACCAGTGACATCTGTGCCCAGTCCAACCTGATCGACGAGGAACGTCAGTTATAGCATTCAGGCTACTCGGGAAACGGAGGGCCGACCTTCACACCGTGATCCAGTAACATACCGACTCTCGCCATGCCACTGCTCAAATAGAAGTTACTCGTCGGGCAATGTGCCACTCCCGAACCGCGTTTAGCGATAAGCACCATTTCGCCCTCGGTGAGGTGGACAGCATGTGCCAAAACGGTGTTGTCGCGAAGTAAATGGAACTTGTCATACGCCTCTGCGTAACTGTCAGTCTTGAAGAGGCTCTTAGTTAGTTCAATCTCGGCTTTGTTTTCTGAGATGTGTGTCTGGATGGCAAGCTTTGGGTTTTTCCGCGCGATTTCACTGAGATGTCTCAAGAGCTCCTCGGTGCATGAGATGGCGAAACGTGGGGTAAGGATGGGGTGTAGCAATGGCTCGCCGCAAGCAGCTTTCGGTAGCTCTTCGATGTACTTGAAGAGAGCCAATGTAGTATCGACAGATTCTTTGACAGACGGCTCGATGTAATTAGGCGGGCAATTCCAATTCATGTTGCATTTCTGATGTGCAAATCAAATGATTAGTGAATTTGGTATACCTTTCCAGAACAATACGTACCCCGACAAACGCTCGTTGGCCTGGCACATCATCTCAGTGGATTGTTCGGAGGCGATGAGTGTAAACGTACCTGCGCCATGCACAAGACTGGCTAGAACCTTTGTCGCTTCTAGATGCAAGCTACCGTAATAACAGCATGTCGTTGTCTAATTCATTATCAATGTGATGATTGACATTAATGTAGACTGTTCGCTTACACCCGAGTTGACTATGCGTCCGCACGACATCGGGATAAGCGCGTTTGGCATATTCGACGTCCTTGAATCTAGCTTCCGTCGGGAACGTGTAAGTTGTCGAGCCATTGCAGGAGCTCCATCTCCCCACCACTGATAAGACGCGCATAAGGTGAGGACGGACATCTACTCGAGTCAGAAGACTTACACGCCGAGGTTAGGGACTTGACAAGCATGCTACAGATATAGAACATGGTCAAGATATGAGCGCTCCGATAAGATGCTGGACGGACTGTATGGGTATCAACCAAGCCAGGCATGAGGAATTCTCCCTCTTTCAAACAAACGAGAGTGATGTCAGAAGGTGCACAATCGTGTTGCGCGAGGACATCATTGAGCTTTGTGCTCTCTACATTCTCGACGATCCATTCGATGTCACCCTGTGAAGATACGCAAATTAAACATCGGGGAAGAGCAAGGTAGTCTGTGACTGATTGCGGGTTAATGACTGGACCATAGTAGACGGTGCACATCATTATCGTTAGTAGTATGAGGACGTGGGTGGATGATTGCGGGGTGCCATACAGCACGACTCAGCAAGGGTATAAGTACTACCGAAAACACGAGCGAGATCCGTCCATAATATTGCGGTCGCGAATGACTGGTCTACCGTTTCCATACCTCTTGACAAGGTAAGTATAGTTCGTACTAGCGCACTTTGATATGGCATGCAGCATGCATGGAATTACACGACAGTTCTGTGACAAAGAGCCTGCAGTATATTGACGTACGAAGTGGGGACCGAAAAAGACGTGGAGTCTTCGATAGCCGGGAACGCGTGAACAGCGTATATGTATACTTAACGTTCATGATCAAGCCAAGATTCTCCGGCCTACTGACACTTCCGACGCGCCCCGCAGCATATTTGACATACTTATGATGTACAGGGAACCGAGAACTTCAGGAGGCCGTTCAGCAACCCGAAGTCAGGCACTGCGATATCTGCGGGCAAAGCATACCAGGCTTCACTCAAAGGTAGATATGAATCAGGGACCCGCGGTATGGACGACGTTTGGCAGGTCTCCCGACATCGAAGGTAGCATCAGCTGAGACAATATTGTAGATGGGACTCAAATACTACTTGTATGCTAGTCTTATCATAAGGCTCTTGCCCTGTAAAGATATAGGATATTAACACGGCACATGATGTTTCTTAATGGACGTGGGCGTTGATCGTAGGCTGTGTGGGACTGACAGCCGTGTGGATGCTGAGCGCCATTCAGGTCGGAATGATCCATGTAGGTTCGCAGCTTACTATTTCAGTGCAAGGGTTGCGACTTGGCTTAAAGAAAGCACAACGTTGTCGTCTTGGAATCAGAACATAAATTTGTCCATGGTGATTGCACGCAGTTGTATGCTTCTGATGGTATCCGGTTCTTCCAAGACACTTGTCTCCGGTCATGCCATCACAGATTATCGATGGTCGAAGCGAGATGTCGCGGTCCGATTTCAGGGAGCAAGAACTTCGACAAGAACGTACCACCTACGAGAGTTACAACAAAACACACAGCTTGGCTGCTTAATCTTTGTCCAGAACTAGTCTAGCTACTAGAGAATATGTAAGAGTTGTCATAATAAAAAGTGCCTTGATGACGGCTGCCAGCGGTTCGGTGAGCGTCTTCTTGTGAACCCCTTCAGACATTCACAAATGTTCAGACATCATCTCCTGGTCACATTTAATGATTTATCCGAAATTATAAAACCTGAATATTCAGTTTCCCACAATCCTTGTCTTCCTCATCCTCGCTATCGTCCAGTGGGCTCTGCGGTAGGCAGCTCCTGGTCCTAAAATCTCTGGTCGGAAGGTCCTTCAACCCGTAGTCATTTCAACCCATTCAATGCCTTCCCTTCGTCGTTCTTTCTCATCCCCGTCAGTACGTTCGAACCCATACCCAACTTCACTATCAAATGGTAGTGTAAGTAACGCTCGTACGCGTGTCGCGGGTCATGGGCTTCGTCGTTCATCTGACTCGGAAACGACTGAACGCAGGGTCCTTGCGGACATTGAGTGGTGGCGGGTTTCTGATGGACAGCGTGACCTTGATGCGGCCCAGGACCAGGCTGAACCACATCAGGATGTACAAGACGGCGTGTATGTCTCCGCGGGCGGCGCCATTACCCTGTCGGGCTCTTCGGACAGTCCACAGACGCCCCCGCTGATGTTGCACGACCTTCCCCCCATAGACTTTGTCCAGGTAAGACCTTTATATTGTACATTGATAGTGGCGGTACCTGACGTCACTATCTAGTCTATACCTATGAGTCAGTTTGCTGCACTCTCCATAGCCCCTCACTCTCCCACTGGCAGGAGACACGGGCGCGACTTCCTCGGTTTCCTCCCTCGAGTCCACCCCTGAGATACCCGAAGCTCCTTTGGAAAGTATCCGCTTCAGTATGATTGATGCAGATGCTGGCTCTCATGATCTCCAACTTCCTTCCGAATTTGCGCTACCCCCCATAGGCGTCAACTCCCAGCCTTCAGTTCGCGCTCTTCGGACTGCCCTCCTACTCTTCCGCAGAGCGTCATGACTTCGGAGATGATCATCACTTTTCCGACGGAGCCTCGTCCTTCTCCCTCAACCAGAACATCTTTCACTGAGCTCCCGCCATTCCTCGCTCTCAAATTTTACCCGCTCCAAATCCACTTCCTCGCCGCCTCTACTGCCAGACACCCCACAACCCCCATTTTAACCTCATTTTATCGCATCTTTTGCATACCATTCACAGTTTGTAATTTCACCCGTACATCTCCAGAGTTTTTCAGACTGGGCAATGAGGCTTGTTTTTGCCTCTCCATCGGAAAGCTGTTTCTTGCCTACTGTTTCAGAGCTTTACGATTTACGCCTAGGCAACGCCTTTTACGCTCCCGCATATTTCCTCCCCTCCGTTCTTGCGCTAATAATGGCGTCAAACTCAAAAGCGCTACGTACTTGTTGCCTCCCTACCTCTCTATCTCCGTCATCATCTGTAACGACTAGACATGCATCCGTGCCCTGCTTTCCACTGATCTTGTTCCCAAAATGTTTTCCATCCGAATCCATATTGGCTGTGCTTTTACGACGCGTCACGACGTTTCCCCTCACTGACTTAGTGTACTTGCAGTCACCCCAGACTTTGTACACTTGATGTTTTTGATATCAAAACAAGACTCTGTATACACCTATTGTGTGAATATATGAAATGAAACAAATCGATAGTGTCGGATCGAAAGGGCGTTCCATTCTTTGGTTATCAAGCGAGGACAGCTATTGTGTGGACCCGACTCCTCCACATGTCCATATCCGGCGAGATGCATCCTCGGAACAAGAACCGAGACATCACTCAGTTGTTTCACGGGCGATCTGATGGAGGGTGGGTGCGACAGGCGATAACAGCCCGATGGACGTACAATCATTCTGTGATTCCGGTTGCCTATCATGATAGACAGCGATCCGATGCGTGACGTGATAGGTGCGAGGAATTGGATCAGCGATGCATGCCAGCAAATATTGAGGGCCCAGACGCCCTGCTCCAACGCGAAGTTGCGAGAGGGCCGTATCGTAATGGAACATTTGGGGGTGGGGCATGCCCTAGCGAGGGTCCATTTGATGGCGCTCGTGCTGGCAGTGTCTGGCGCTCTTTGAGAGGGCTGCTGCGGTTGAGCGTGGCGCGTTTTCCAGGCATTTCTTAT
Organism: Suillus lakei; assembly: GCA_016628065.1. NCBI lineage: Eukaryota > Fungi > Basidiomycota > Agaricomycetes > Boletales > Suillaceae > Suillus > Suillus lakei. Next base: position 737,594 of record JABBWA010000003.1, on the reverse strand, counting down.
TACCCCAGAGCGCTCAAGGAGCTAAGTTGGAATTAAGCACATCATTCCTGAACAGCACACAGGTAGCTTACCGCATCCTTCTCAACTCCATCAGCGATGCTTTGAATGATATTCTCAACTACCGTCCGATAGTTGCCATTGGGTTTATCGTCCCGAAAGCGCATCTTACGCCAATGTGATACAACAGGGTCCCAGTGAACCTCGACGATCCTGTCATCAATCTGTTCGCCTGATGACTTCATCCTGGCAGGTTGATCCGTCAGCTGCAAAAAGTATTGGATGAAAGTCCTTACATTTCCCATTCGTCGTCGTCAACAAAGAGTTCATCGTAAGATTCATATTTCGGTCGTCCCTGTTCATCGCCACAGTACACATAAAGTGCGAAGAACGGTTTCGCGTGATAGTCTGGCTTCGATAGATTACTTTTCAATGGAGGGAACCGCAAGACGAGCTTGAAATCAATAGAGTTCTCGGAAGGAGGTTTCCACTTCAGTCTTGGAACGAAAATTAGCATCGTCATCTAGCCATGACTAACAAACTCACATGTTTGGATCAGTACCTGACGTATAGGACGTCTCCACGCAGGTATAAATGAGGCCATCGTTCCCATGGTGTAGTGCGGGAATGACTACCTGGAACACTTCTTCAACACCATAGGAGAAGCTGATCTTTTTGACCTTGATGCTAAGTGGTACGTCAGAAACAGTCATCGGTCTGGGTCAGATTACTCACTCGAAGGCCTGGCTAGCAGCCATGTGAGGGAATTCATGCATCATCATCGAGAAGGGTTTAAAAAACCATTCTTTGAGGCGCTGCAAACTCAATTGGCAACCAGATCTACGAACCGAGGTAAGTAAAGTACATACACCGTATCGTTTGTCCAGTGTTCGCGACATGACATTCTGCGCATCAACTACAAGGCAGTCAAACGCGAGAAAGCGTAGTGTTTCCTGAGGATGTGACATTTTAACAGAAGTGTCTAACGGTGTTTCAAATCTTGCTTACTTTTTTGGTGCGAGGGTCTACATCAATGACGAGCTCTCCATCGACGATGGTATCTCTCAATGGTTCCTTGCGGCGTTCGTGATGAGGAAACCAGAAACCTTGAACCTCGTAATAATCATTGTGTCTGTCGATCTAGGTGACGTCAATGGGTGTATAGAGGCGAAGGAAGACGCGCACAAGGTAAACTGCTTGAGTGCCTGACGTGAGGTCGGTTTGAAGGAAGAAGAGGACGCGAACGCCATCGGACTTCTCGCACACCCAGTAACTGGCCGGAGCGAATGAGAGGCGTCGGCACTGGTTTTCACATAAACAAGGTCTGCTACTCACTCGCGATGTTCCAACTGCTGCAAATGTTCTGATGCAAAACTGATTGGTTGACTACCAGGAAATCTAAGGACAAGTAAGGTCATGAGCTTCTCGACCCGGTATGTCGGTTTGTGTTAGGCACTGTACCGCTCATGATCCAGCTGGCAAAGTCTCGCTACATGACTCTTCAACCATCGGTCTTGCTCAGAGCGTGACGGAATGACAGCTCCTGGTATAGTTGGGATCCGTGGCATAAACGAGACAGAAACGAGGATAAAAATTAACTGGAAGTACGTTTGCTTGAGGGTGTGCAAGGTAATACAGCTGCTGACTTTATGTAAGCACGTGCCAAGCTTTGTGACACGCAGCGAACGACTATTGTTCCGCAACCACTAGTGCAAATCGAACTGCAATACGAAGAAAACGGGTAATGACATGAAGATGGAAAGATAGCTGGTACAGTAAACTCTATAACCTGATCCCTCATCGGTCCTCTGCCCATTCCTGCAGAAGATTTGAGATGATATATTCGAAGTCAAAGGGTTGGGACTTACGTTCTCTTTTTTAATTTGCGCCTAAGATCAAATTTTAGCTGGTGATCGCAGTGAGAGACACGAATAGAACATACCTCTTCTTCTTGTGTGAAGTCGTTGACGATGTTAAAGAGACGACGGATTTCGTCAGGGGTCTTCCCCTTGATCATGTTGGCAACCGTTTTGCATCCAACATCGCTGCAAGGTGATAAGAGCGAGTTGTGAAGTGTTTATTATCTCTGTAACTCACAGCAGCGACTTGATATCGAGGTAATTTGCTGCGAGGATGATCTCGAACAACATCTCTTGGTCAACGGTTATGAACTTCTGGTCCCACTCGCTAATATCGGTTGTCCGCTTTGCGGGTCTCATCTTGATTCTGGTCGGCGTCTGCGCTAGGCAAGGCTCACCCCTGTGGTGCTTCGCAGTACTCTATGACCTGTGGAACAGTGTAGCGTGAGCATGTGGGTCTACAACGAAGGAAAAAGTTGATCGATAAATATTTAGGACGCTAACCTTCTTCAGTACGGCCGAGGAAACGTTGGCCAAAGGTATAGATTGATCGGTCTCTCCGACGTCTGTGCAAGATCAAAATTACTCCTATGGGGTGGCAACGATAAAAAGAGAAGTGCCTTCAAGCATGTTCTTGATGAGAACGCTGCGCTCGACAACCTCCTTGTCGACTGCAAACTGCACATTATCGGAAGTGACGAGAAGAACCATGTTTGATAGAATTGGTGAAGCGGTGACTGGTAGCAAAGAAGATGGTACAAGGACTTATTATTGGGGACTTGCAAAGTCCTCCATAACGCTTATATAAGTTTCCCATCAAGAGAAATTATATAAATTAGTAAATAACCTACACGTATTATGACTTTGTCCCGAGCACCCCTCCAACGGATCGGTCTCAGCCAGTCTGCCGCCATTGTATTGCTATTGTATTATATCGTAGGTAGTGTCGACGATAGGGCTTGGTCCCATTGGACAAGGACCAAGGATTTGAAAAAAGGACTATGGGAGACTGGTCTCAGCCTGTGCTGCCTATTGTTAAAGCGAAGAGCCACGAAGCTAGCCGTTACATAGAACTAGACCTCGCCTTACTACACCAAACCTCCCAGCCAAATCAACCGCTTGACGCCATACTCCATTTTAGCATAGATACTGGTCATCTTCTGAGCTTCAATGAGACTGCTCTCGAAATGAGTATTGTGTGATAAAAACATTATGTGTGTTACCCACCTGACTACATCGCGATCCATGATAACAGGGGAATTCCCCACGTCCTCACAAGCTCGCTTGATACCGTCTATCATCATGTCAACGACTTGCTTGCAAGTAGTTGCTCCTGCGAGGTCATCTGCAGGCTCTGCATATCCCGTGCCGGATCCACTTCTAACACGAGCAGGGTCTACTGGGAGCGCTTTGAAAGCTGCAAAACAGACGTCGGCTGCACCGGCCGCGTTCTCCGAAACTTTAGACATGATCCCCGACAGGTTGGCGGTCTTCGTTGGCTCGCGACGTGGTAGCATCGGCTTGAGCTGAGTGGAACTACTGGCCGGCACCGCTGGCGGTGACTTCATCGGGGCGTCTTCTGGATGGTTTCTGATTGAATAACTCGTCATGCGCATGCTGATTTGATCGCTGGCATGCCAGTAAACCGAAAATCCGGCGTTCTGCACTGGATCCCTGCTCGCCTCTTCCAGAGGAGAGATAATATAAGCACCTGTCTGACAGTTTAGCTACTTCACCTGTCAAGAAAAACCAACAGTGACCTTTCTCAAGTCGTGCGATCGCACACAGAGGGATGCAGATGAACATCTTAGCCTTCTCCAAGCTGTAGTCATAGCTCTTCAGGGCAGTCAGATATTGCTACAAGCCAATATTACGTCGTTGGACAGACGACGTACGACAATGTAAAGAGCGCGAGCACTCTAATTCATGGTCAGAACAATGCTGAAAAGATCCTGGCTGCTGGGCTCACCAAGAGTAATACTTTCTCCTCAAATCGATCGTCAAATTTAACGTTTAATTGATCCGGGCTAAAGATCGTCCACCCGGAAATCAAAGTTTCGCCTTCAGACAATACGCGAGCGACAGAAGTTGCTATAGCTTCTGCTCTGATCCTTGACAGGCGAATGAGTTCTCTAGGGTCAGTCGACTGTAGCTTGATGAGAAATTCTTCGAAAACAGAGAGAGTCCTGTAGCCAAGCATAAAATCGATGACAGCTTGACAAAACCAATCGCTGAAGGTCGCGCTGTACATTCTAGCGAGGGAGTTTACACCATCGTTGAGCATACCCCCCAAATCTCGCTTCCCAGTTCTAACTTATTAAGTTAACAGTAGAAAGATTTAAGACCAGGATTAGCTGACCTGGTAAAATCGCCCTACCGACAGAAAGTCGGCTCATTCAAGTTAGGTTTTAAAAGTAAATCAAACACTTACCTTCAAGGCAGATGTGCCAGCACTTTGAGAGAGGATTAAGGTAAGAACAAGCTTTCCGACAGGTCGTTCTGCACCTACTATGCTCGACTAATCGCATCACCATTGTTGGCCCAGACTGTGCAACTCTTTATAACCCCGTTGTCAAAAAGAACGACAACCACTAACCATCATTAAAGATAACCTCCACTCTCGACTTTCCGCTTTGGGGAGGGTTCAGAAGCCCTACAGCCTCAAGTTGCATGCTCATCACATGCCTTGCAAAGGCAGACTATGGCTTATGTGAGAAAGGGGAACAACAGCGGGACCTGCTGCTCACTTGGACAACGTTAGTGCGGTCCAGACAGTCAATGCAATTGACCCTGAATACACCCTTCTGTTTCGATAGAAGCATGTTGTTCGAAACCCAGAAAAACCTATTTTATTGAGCTCGCAAGATCGAAGAAAGTCGGATGACAGATACTCATACCCAGTGGCTTTCAAACACACGTTCGAGTTGATTAATGAGCTTTGAGATATTTTCATACCTGCTAATGATCAGGAACGCGTTGTCCGTAGACAAATGATACTAACTTCATCCCCCTAGTTTCACGGTGGAAATCAAATTCGCAGTATCTGTAAAAAATATTGAAGCTCTGTCATCAGAGTTCGTCGTTGCGAACTTACCGAACATCCTTGGCATCCAGTTTAGTTGCATATTCGCGATATGCGTTTGTGATCATTCCCTCCTTCCCATGTTGTTCAGCAAGATTGACAATGGTCTAAGGGAAGGCAATTGACATGATCATATTAGACATCGATTGTGAGACCTACGTGTGGACCGTACACAGAGACAGCGCGTCGGAAATGGCGTTTGATGGCGTCCAAATTCTGTGCAGGGGTTCTTTCGGGTGCAAGAACAGGAGGTGGCTTCATACTGTAACCTGATTGCGTCCAAAATAGCGGAACTTGGAACGGGTCATGCAATGCATTGCGTATTCATCAGACAACTGCTTACTTGAGCCTCGAATTTGCACATAGCTAAAAACGTTGCTTATGCCATTCCTCTGAGGAGACTCAAACTCAGCGGAATAGTGCAAACTGAGCTGCTCACCTGAACTCTCATAATTACTTCCGTTTCCACAAAATTAGCTACATGAGCTTCATCGTCCACACCCCTGCGTTGATATCGCAAACCGGCCCTATCTCTGGAGCGTCGCGAGATAACGATGTAATCAACAGGGTCTACAGAATTATCTTGCATGGTGGAGGTATCTTTAGGTAGATCAAACGAGGAGATCTGAATGTATCCCTGCATTATTGGTGTCACGTAAGAGTGAAGCTGAGAAATAGAACGATCAGTTAATGTGAAACGAATGGTTGATTCAAGGCACTTACACCAGCGTCCATAAATGGCTTGGATAACCATTCATTCCACCAAAAGTGACGGTCGACCCGTCTCCACAATGGCAACGTGACACATGGCTCGAAGAGAGCGTCCATTTTGTCGTCCAGTGGGTTGATAGCCGTATCTTTTGGAAGAGCATCCAGTTCTGAAAGTAGCTTGTTTTGAGCATGTAGCTTGGTGATTTGCTCGTGTTTGTGTTGCAAAGATCTGGTAATGTCTGGGGAAAGTGATGACTTGCATATCTGGTGGGTTACGATGCGTGCACCTACCGAAATGTAGAGCAAAATACATGTCGCCCTTTGTGAATTCTCTTAGACATCCGCGTAAAATGCGTTCTTCGAGCTCAAAGTTGCGCTCCTCTGAGCTATCCGGTGGTGGTGCAGTCGCAGCTATGATGGAACTGATCACCTTGTCAGGCACCCCCTCAGCATCGTGTATTATGGAATCGAGTAATTCTCGTTCATCGAGAAGAGAGTCCTCTATGTCCGCTCCTTCGGATACGCTTGATGCGCGCTTCGATAGACGGCTCCAGAACGACATGCGATTTGCAATCGTCGATACGGGAGAATGGGTCATTGATACATCGGAAGCAGGAGTTGAAGCACCAGATGATACAGGTGAGGCAGGTCGATCGGCGCTGTTAACTGAGAATTTCAGTTGATCGCGTGGGGTCATGATCTTCACTTCATCCTCATCTGCGAATTTCACGTGAGGCCGCCCCGAGGTCCCTTCATCAAGAGCCTGGAGATCGTCTACATCGCTCACAAGAAGGGAGGGTCTGTTTACGGACGTGTTACGAGATGCCATGCGTGAAAGGACTGATCTGGCCCGGTCCTTTACAAGGGGTATGGATACAACGCTTTTCACGCCATAAATCAGGTGTGAGGCATCAAATACTGAGCCTCGTGTGAGTCTTACTATGTTCGAAGATAGAGGTCGCTCACATTGCCCAACATCAGACCGAGATGTTATGACCAAGAGGTATGAGGCTGGCCAGAGAGTATTCAGTCTTGATTTCACCACATGTGAGCAGAGGACGAAGTCTTGTTACCATTGAACAAGGTCATTAAACCCACAATTCCATAAACAATCACGCTCTCTTTCCAATCAACAGAAGAACTTCCACCATCACTGGGCAGTTCTGCTAGGTTTGCTGTCTTGCCCCACGACACTCGGACATATGATGCGGGGTAAGGCAGTCCCGCGCGATGGGGACGCACAAGTAGACCATCCTCTGATGCGAGCAGCGCAATGTGCTCGTGAGGATTGGGGTGTGGGACTGGAGGGACGACAAAATTCGGCTGCAGACCAGTCGTGGCCGCGGGGAGTGCTGCCGTACGACCAGCCATCGACGACTCAGGAGCAGAAGATTTGGCAGAGCTCGGAGTCACATTCTTGGATGATTTGGAGAACAGACGCTTCATGATTGCACGAGTCTTCTGTCGTGCACGTTGTTGTTATACTTAAGGACTACGTCAGGCCCACCCGACTCCACCGTGACCGTGGCTAGTGACTATATTGACCCACCCTTCTAAATTTGAGCACGTCGTAAAGGTGGCAGCCGTCAGTAGCCCTGTGAGCCAAATTGGAAGTCACAGCAAGAACTACATATTGTCAAATTGGGAATTGATTTCAGGCCACAATAAAAGTACCTCTTGCAAATTTCAAGCTATGCAATGGAGGTTGGGAAGGTGGAGACACTGCGTTCGACTTTTACTACAGATACACATCTATACAGTAAAACATTACGTCTGTGCTGGCGCTTCAGGAGGGTTGGCCGAACTGCGTCCTTCTACACGCAGGTCATAACCGTAACCATGACCAGGCGAGCCGGCAACATTTCCTGGTCCTTCGTAGTGCAGCTTCGTAATATCATAATTGCCTGGATGTGAAAGTAAATCATAGTGCACATAAAGAAATGGCTTGCCACGTACCGATGAATTTCCAGCCATCCTCTTTCACGTGGTAGAGATTACAAGTGTTACCTGAGAACGCATCTCGGTGTCCAGCGGCATAGATACTTCGCCGTCCTAATTCTTGTGCTTCCTCGTCCGTAAGGTCCCACCGGTATCCCTGATCCAAGACACCATAGGCGAAGGTGCTTCCCGAACCCACTGAGAACAAATCGCCTTTCAACCGCGTGCCATCAGAGTCAACGTAGAATACTGCTGGACCCTTCAATATGAATCAGTTGTGAGTCATCCATCTGTTTACACTGGTACTAACGGTCTTGTCCCAGCCACAGATCATCGTACCCTAAAGACTGTTAGCAGACTTAGCGGAAAAGATGAAAGACTGACCATGCTCAAACCCATTCCCTTATAGCTATACACAAGGTTGCTCAAGTACTTGCTAGCGGCTGATACTGATATCCGCTCTCGGTTTCTGAGCTCATGCAATCGACAATGCATGCCAAGGTATGTTTCCCAGTACTGACAATCGGCTGAAGAGGATGCGTCAAAGCCAATAAACACAGAGGATCAGTTTCATACCTGCACCGCCGGCCATTGTACCCAACAAGTAAGGGTTGATCTCAATGACTTTCTTGACTGTTCCAGATGCTAAAAACTGTGTTAGAGAAGCAACAATGCTGCCTGATATATACATACCGACGTAGCTTCCAGCGGTAGCGCGCGAGTCGACAGCCACGATAACGCCACCTTGGAATCTAAATGCAAGCGTGGTTGTTCCGTGCTGGATTTTGATTCTGCATGACGGGTCTGCGTGATCATCGGTGTGTAGCCTCAAGAATGCGGCAGGCTGCAAGAGTTGCACGTAGGTTTTAATTGCGCTAAGGACAATAATGGTAGACCCACGTCTGGAACAGATGGGACGACGAAGCCTGGCACCCCCTTTGCCAAGGTGCCGAAGCCAGCCTCAGAACCCCACATAGCATCAGAGAAATCATCGTCCTCGTCGATTGTTGATTTAGAAAGACCTCTTGACCCCGAATAACGCTGTAAGATGGAGTTCATGGTGGTTGGATATGGGATATAATAGCGTAGCTGACGCGGCTTACGATTCTGACGCGTCCAAATGATGGATTGTGTGTACTGCTGTTTGGCAAAGCCTTCTGAAAGTAATACAACCAAACTCATTTCCAACTAAAAACTATAGTTTGTACTTCCATGAGCTTCCAGACTTGTAACCATGTCTCACGCAAATGGTATGACATATATGCACTGTTCGCTCTAATTCCCTTTCGATATCTCCACAAGTGCCCTTCGCAAGTCGTCCTTCAGGTCCTAACATAGATGTGAATGGTCAACCAAAACTTGAAGAAACTCATCAGCAAGCCACGCTAAAACTCACTGTCACTTCTTCTACACCAATGCTCAGGCGTACGAGAAGGGGATTTTCCTTCGGATCTGCGTTGACGCGCTGCTCTACCAAAGACTCGACACCACCAAGACTGGTTGCCGGCTGAGGTACATCAGTCATCGACGCACTCACTTCCTAATGAAAGTGTCTTACCACAAAATACTCCAGTGAGTGCGGCAGTTTCTCCGCATACTCTTTGTTTGAAAGCTTTGAGTCGAATGAGAACAGTATTGTGCTTGTGTGCGCGTTTACGCACCAATATCGAGAAACAGGCATTGAAGCCACCTTCCATTTGTACCGATGGGTTAAACCCATTGGCATCAGTCTCCTGAAGGCTAGAGTGCCAAACCTTGGTGATCACTCCACCGGGAATGCCATCGTACTCCTGACCCTCTGGAACAACGGCTCTGCCAAGCCATTGTGCAATTTCCGTGCCGCTTGCCGATTGCCTTGGGATGCGCAGATGCATCGTTCGAAGGGAGCGTAATAAAAGCCAAGATTCCAGGGACCCCATCATATTCCCCATGTACACACGGTCGTGCCAGAGCTGACAAAAATGGGCATCAGTTGGTTTGGGAATTCTATAACAGATACCTGTTCACGTTCAGCTTCGGTCCTGACGATAATAATTCCACAGAGCAAATCTGAGTGGCCTCCGAAGTATTTGGTTCCTGTGACAGGTCAAGATGCTATTATGTCGTGCTTGGGACGAAGATTACTATACCGCTATGAAATATGCAGTCTGCCCCCCATTTGAATGGATATTGAAGAGGGGGAGGACCAAAGGTCGAATCTATCAATAGCTTCCCTCCGACATCATGAATCTCAGGGACAGCGCATGAGCACCCCTGCTGATAATCTGTGCTGTTCTGAAACATACCTTGTCTGCGTAATATTTAATGTTCCTGGCAGGGATCCGGATCGTGGATTTTTCCATGTCACAACAGCTCGAAGACTTACCTCGATTCGCCTGTAGGGTTCATGGGGCTCTCAAGCCAGCAGAGATCTCCCTCTTGGAATTCATCGTCAAGGCCAATGATTGGGGTATCAGCAAGCCTCCCTTTGATGTAAGTGGATATGGAACCGTGACAGCCCATGTATCCCCCGGAAATCGCAATGCGTCTGGGCTTGAAGTGGACAAGAGCCTATCAGACCGTATGGTTACTTTGGTCAACTACCTGCGTGCTGCATAAACATGTTACGTCAACTCACAGAAAATGCAGCAGCTAATCCCGATGCGTAGGTGATCGCATGCCCTTGCTACGAAAATAAATCACGTTCCAATCACTCCTGAAATGAGGCCTACATTAACCTTGCTCAAGATCTGTTCCACCCTCGATGTGACATTTTGCGAATAGCGGGAGTAGACATGTTTCTCGGGATTCATCGCTCCAAGCCCCTCGGGATCACCACGAGGCACAGCTCTGAACGCTACATAGATGATGAACCGCTGTCCTGGCAAGTAGCGGAGAACTCACTCGAGGTGACAGAGATAGAAGGAGCCACTTCGCTTCCTGGTCCATGATCACCATGAACGAGTTGTGTACCACTAAGTTGGCATGGTGGGCTTTGGGGACTCATGCTATTTACCTAGTAGTAATGAGATGTCCGTGAGGTACTTTCTGCTGATAAGATGATGATGGCATATATACGGTGCAGGAAAGTGACTCGATCTAAGACAGGCCTAGTCTAATAGGTCAAGTGCTATTCCGACAGGGTCGTGCTGCCCGGCGGGCCGGAGGCTGATAGTGATTATGCGATCTCTCGAAAAGGTGAGGGATATGTTCCTCTATGACAATTCTAGTATATGTTATATAGTATCTTGAGCTAATACTACTTAGTACTGTGTTGGTTTGCATACATGGGAGGCGTGTCAAACTGCGCTGATCACAATCTTCCCAACAAGTTCTTTCGAGTCCTGGCGTAATCCACCACACGATACATCAACCCTACCCAATCCTGCACCCCATTCCTCCCGACGTCTTTCAACCACTCCCTCGAATTCTCCGACTTCTCCAGATCTTCCCATCCTGACTTCAATTCCACCTTTAAATCATATAATTCTTTCTCCCATTCTGTGACTTTGATGAGGGGAGTCTCGGACCCAATGCCCTGCGCAAATTGATACAACTCGTCTCGATAATTCCATTGGTCATCCCTATCGAATCGGAACCAGGCTTTGGCTATGTCTAGAGGTGTTGAAGCACCAGCGCGTCTAATTTTGTCAGCGCGAGTGATGATATCGACCGCTTCTGCGATAGGATCTAGAGATGCTGGATCAGCAAACGCTCGCACAATCGTATGCGCTTGAGCCTCCATGAGTGGAAACGGCGCGACCCGTACGATGAGGCCCATAAAGGCGATGGATGAGATAGGATATTGAGTTTGAAGCGGAAATAAATGCTTTGCAAGGGGAAACACGTGGTATGTTGAGTTAAAAAGCTCGCCGACAGGTAATGGAGGGGAGTCCGGTGGTATATTCTTGTTGATCATGGATGCTCCTTCCAAGAAGGGGAAATGCATATGGAATCCGGTTGCCAGAATACAATGGTCGATATTATCTTCTGTAGTGCCATCGTCAAAAACTACTTGTCCGTTAGCCTTGAGCTCGATAGGCCGACCTCTGCGAACGAGGTTTGCAGCGTCGTTCGTCACTGCGCCGGGGACCGAGACAGCATGGACGACTACTGAGGAAACTGTGCACATCTCAGCAGCGATGTCCTGACCACTGGGTCCGTCTCCAACGACAAGTATTTTGTCCCCCAAAAATCAGGTTTTCTATACCATGCAGAATGAGAAGCTCTACCAAGCTTCATCCAATCAGCCAACCCTGGTACTTCTGGTATGCGGGGTAAGTGATAATGTCCATTTGCGACGATCAGATGATCATATGCAAAGTGTCTCCCATCCGAAAGGGTTACTGTCCACTGTGTCGATTCCCACCGTGCATCTAATACCGTGGTGTCGAACTTGATGAGGGACATGAGATTGAAATGTGCAGCATACGACTCGAGATACGTTTGCACCACATGCGCTGGCGGAAACAAAGAAGTCTCTGGCGGAAAGGAGTAGCTGGTATATGCCATTATAGGATGAGGCAAGTTCGTGGTTAAAGAATCATAGAGAGGCGTTATGGGAGCATTGTAGACGTCAACGACTGGCGGGGCAGGCAGCCTGGACAGGATAATGCTCAGTAACTGTTCACGGTTTTTTTTTGTGGTGTGGACTCACCATATTCCCCCAACATTTTTTCGTGTCTCATACGCGATGACAGACCATTTCCCTGACTTGAAGTAGGCGGAATCTGATATAACTTTCAGAGCAGCAAGACCTCCCGCTCCCGCTCCAATGACACAGATCCGCTTCTCACACTGCGAATTATGTGGCAGCAAGTCACGGTGTGGTGGAACACCTTAAACAGAAGCTGTTCAGCACCGAACAAACTTGAGGACTGTAGAGTAAAGTACTTGACAGTATTTCCATGGACAGCAGATTCGCAGTTGGAAAAATCAAGACGCTTGATGATTAGAGTGAGCGTAATCCGTATCAACATGTGGGAAGTGAAAATATATAAAAAGAAAGCAGAAATGTGCCGCCCGCACGGCTAAGTATGGTGGAGTCAAGGCCGCGCTGCAGCGTGACACGCAACTTGTAATTAGTAGATGGACTGTTGTGTAATCTGCGGGAGCTGCATTATGGAGAGGAAGGGTAGTTGATAGTAGACTCGAGTCCATCAGTGAGAGGCAGTGCAAGGGTTATCTCATCGAATCATCGATGTATGTGTGCTATGCACTTGCGCGTTCAATGTCAGGCTTATCAGCCTGGTCTCCGGTCTGCAATTCAACTACTAGTACTCTCAAGGACCCACTGAATATTTCCAGTCGGACGGTGGCGATGTGGATGAACCTTTGATGGTATCCCCAACATTCAAACCCCCCTTCTTGACGATGTAGATAGAGTCAACCGTCTGAGATGCTGCTAATACATAGAACTGTGAAGGATGACCCGACAATTACGAATACAACAAGTGGACATCACATACGCCGGTCGGAAGTACTTCGGCGCCAGATGATGAATCAATGACAAATTTGAAGGCAGGTAGCTGAAAGCTTAAATGCTTGAACTAATCACACCGAATTGCTTATCGTTTCTAACCAGGAGAGGTGAGGGGCATGCGTCAGAGGAGCATAGTGACGGAAGACTCGAAGGCAGCTTGATCAAAGAAAGTCGATGCAAAGCTGACCGAGTGGTGGAGCTCAGCCTCATACCCAACAAGATTCTGAGCCGTGACGTCCGAGGTACAGGACACGCGACCGATTGTTCGGACCAATCCATGACAAAAGGCAAGCAGAAAGGGACTAACAACTCAAGAGGAACACAGAGCCAGAGGTCCTCTTGGAAGCTGAAGCAAGAAATATTAACCAGTGGTAGTCCGTATCCTTGCGTGCTCGCTTTCAAGCCATCTACTGTACAGAATGTGACATACTTGTTCATTTCTTCCAGGGCACCCATCCTTACAGCATCACGACCAGCAAGGCCAGGGAGCTGAAGAGTCAGATCCGCAATGTGAACATTGCCAGTAGAGATCCTGATGTTCTCATTGCGGAGATAACAACAGACACATGGTTGTTTCTTTATTTCGGTATATTATCCCGGGCTTGCTGCCGGATTCTTCGCCTACGGATGGTCAGCTGGTGTTTCAAATGTCTTGCGATAACTTACTCGTAGGCAACCTTGTCGTTTCTTTGGGAGAGATAAACTGTGATATTCTCATGCAATATAGACCAGTGAACAAAGACGTACTTGAACATGGTGTAGGCGTCGCTTTGCGCCGGATCATTTACATTCGGATCATCCAAAAGATCTTGGATGCCCAAGAGAATCTAAATGTTGGGAGATCAGATTGATACCATGGACACTAATATTCCACGAACTTGTTTTATGGTGATTGCTGGTTTCCATGACTTTTCTTCGTCAAGAATGGAGAGACAGACAGTTCCTGACGGGTAGACATTTGGATGAAACAGAGGGGGCGTGAATTTACCTGTACACCATACACTCATATTTACGTGAATGCAAGGTGCGGTTGTACGTACACTTGGGTGGTTTAGACGGATAATCTACACAGTACGATTAGTCAGTGGCGGCAATCCAGAAACACAAAGGGTGGATCACCTTCAGGGAAGGTCATGGTAAGCTTGAAAAGACCACCTTCCCAAGGTGTCTGCGGGCGTAGTAATGAGTAAATGGCGCGCGCTGGTTGCAAGTATTGTGACTTACCCCGGACTTTCCAGGAATACCCACTTCCCATTCCATGAGGTTCATGGAGCCATCTGCAGCTTTCACTGGCTTCGCGTAGAATCCCTAAAATACCGAACAGAATATTTTAATTGAGCAAGTGGCACAAGATAACGAGTCCAAATGAAAGCGCTTCATTCAGACGCATACAAAAAGTGGGGGACTTACGAAGGGATGATCCTTTCTCCATTGCTTGCGCTCCTCGGCAAGACGTGGTCTACATATTCCAGACATGGTAGGCGAAAATTAAGGTATAGACAACCGTCAGCGGGACAATGAGTCACGATAAACAGTTTCCCAAAGGAACACCTTGGAAAGAGCCAAGCTTGCAAGGATTCAGGCCCAGGCGTGATCTGCTTAGTCATCTACACGCCATTGCACACCGATCCGTGAACCTGTGATCAATCAATTGATCACGTTCGGTTCCAAGGACTAACCTTTCCACTATGTAACGTTAACCCTTGATCTAGGCAGAAAATAACGACCCTACGCACGCCGCTAAGGCGCTTCTGACGGCCACAATTTATCAAAGGTTGATGCCATTTTTTGATGATGCAAAACAGTCTAAGAGCAGGGGCCCGATTTTGTGAAAAGGTCGATCACGATAAGATGCAGAAAGTTCAATCGGCACGCGGAATCAGCACGCTGATGTTTACAGAGACTGGGCGCGATCCACCCCTCGACACCCACAGAAGCGAATTGGATTATTATTGGAAGGCGTTTGCGCAGGCCGCAAAGAGGCATGCGTAAGTTTTCGAGGTACGTTGCTAGTGAGTTTTCAATGATCTTAAAGCATGGCTGCTGAAAAAGGGTGGTAACGTGAGATAGACCATGATAACTGGTCTAAAACTTTTCAACCATCGTAACCCTATCACATGGCATGTGACTCTGATCGAAGTACAAAATCGTGTCTCTCAATGTGTTGATGATTCTCATGTTCCCAAAGTCTGTGCCACTGTGGACCCAGCTGATGGATTTAATGCGCTTCCCGCGTGGAAGATGCCACTGATCTATTCCACTGGGTTTGGAGTGAGTTTCCGGTTTAACTCTGCATTTCTCTGAAGAAGCAAAGGCGAAACCTTCCCCCACGATGACGGTATTTGATCATTTTGATGTCATCGACAATTGACAACGCCCATGAAAGCGCCCACGGATGCGGCATTAGAATTTGGCGACCATTTTCCAAGTTCTCACTCGTTTGGACGTTGGCGGAGATGATTTGGACAATGGTCGTGTGATCCTTTCCATCCGAAAGATTACACTCTTGACGCGGGACTCACAGCAATCATTGTGTTGTACAGTTATTGAAACAGTCCAATGTTATGCCCAGTTGCGATGGCATAAAGCTGATCCGCTGGGTATCCTCGTCGCGAGATGTGTTCGACAGTTGAAGAAGATGAGCCCGAGTCACTGGTTGAGCTCCAGGCTTTCGATGAGCTCGGCAGTCAGCTGTGGACCTCGAGGTTCAGGATATTCTCACACACGTCAAACCTCTTCAAGTTTCAGGCTCAGCCGCGAATGTCATTAATACTTGTAATGGGACTGGTACCTTAAACAGCGACACGGAGATGGACGACATAGCCGATCGGTTGTGCTCTACTAGACGGACATACTACGCAGTCCTGGATCACGGATAACTGTCCATTTTGCGTCACAGCGTGATAGCACTTACCATGTTTGGAAACTGTTCATGAAGGATAACGTTCTTGCTGTACTGGTGAAAATGGAGGAAAAGAATCTTTGAGAGCCGGCGTCTTGGAAACTATGTCATTCGCCCGTAAGCAGCTACGAGCTTGCAAATATGTCTCGTCCCATTAAAGGAAGGTGTCTGCATCTGGATGGGGCGAGGTCCGCGGAACAACTACCCTCCTGGGCTTAGCCACGCACGCGCACGTATGATGATCTGAACTTGAAGTAAAAGTTTCTCATTCGAGCCGAACGTAACAGCATATACATGCCTTGTTTGGCAGTAATCTGCCACTATCACGACGATTCGAATAGTGGCAGGCGGCAGATCAAATCAAATTGCTTAGTCAGAGATGCTGTTTAAGCTAAAGTTAACAAAGGGCACGCGTTAATGATAATCAGCACCATATAATCATGCAGCGCGTATTACATGCTTTCTCTCCAATACTTAAACACTCCCCACCGTTCTCAGATAGTGCTCAACTCGCCCTTGTCTTTTTCAAAAGACCGTTCTTAATCTTGTTCGGTACTCCACCGTCCTGAGTGCTATTCCGAGGAGGCCCTGTCCCCCGGCGGTCCACGGCCCTGTGACACCCTTTTCAATGACATCTCCAAAGCTACTTCACTTGCGTGAGTTGGCACAGCTGGCCACGTCTGCCTTTTGCTGACGTACTTTATGTTGCAGACCTGATGAAGAGACCCAAACATGAAGATGCTCAAGGCCCCGAATCCCTACTAGTAGAAGCTCAGGACACTAAGCCAGTCAAGCTGAGGGCTAGAAAGGGAGGGCTCTCCCTCTTACCCACCATTAGCTTGGATGTTCTTTTTGAAGTGAGCCTCACTTCCTGCGCGTATACGTCCAGCTCAATCATGATCCATCGCAACAGATTTTCGGATTTCTGAAACCGCTTGACCTCCTAAGTCTAGCTCGCACCTCCAAAGCATTTCGGAACTTGCTCATGCGAAAATCGAATGCCTTCATTTGGAGAGACTCGCGGTCGCTTGTCCCGAACCTACCCGACTGTCCCGCAGATCTGAGCGAACCACAGTATGCTTGCCTTGCGTTTGATCCACACTGTCACGTGGGTCATCTTCCATCATTTCCATAAGGCATCCTCCAACATGAAACGTACAGAACTGTCGCGGAATCGGTTTCAACATCATCTGGCAGTTTCGAGTAAAATATTGCGGGCCCTGTCTGAGAATCCATACAAAGTACGTGGTTTCGTTGCACGTTCGTACTCTAAATAAATGTTCTTTTTTAGTATGGAGGCAGCATACTCAAAGCCTGTCGTCACTCAGCTCTGTCCAAACATAACTGAACTTCTCCCAACATATACATTCCGTGACTTGCGCTTACGTACGAGTGCTCCATTTTTCGTGCATCGGCCCGGTTTACATTGATAACGGATAGGGTTCACGGAGATGATCCAAACCTCGCAATACGAGGCTCTCAGACTTCGGCTCAACGGCTTGAACTGTGCCGAGCAAACGCTGGTCATCGAAGAAACAAAGAAGGCCGTGCGTGCTATTCGCGAGGTGCGCCACATTTCACTCCCGGGTTTCGTAATTATAAAATGATGTGGCCTTGAAGCATGCTGATGCATGCAAAGCATGGCTCTCTGAAGTCAACAGGGCCCGATCAAACGAGTTACACCAGATACGAGAGGGGCGAAAGCGAGTGTAAGATCAAACGTAAGCTAATATCTATTCCCGCTGACATCCGGTTCTAGCATCAAGGATTGGTTGGAAACAGAAGGGTGGAAACCTGAGATCGATTATCATACTTGGTGGAAAATATCCAAACATCGTGCCATCAAAGATTCGCGGCCTCTTACTGCTCGAAGTTGGTGTAATGGTTTTTTCGGAAGCTCTGTGTCAATGATTTGATCTCGCAGTTTGGAGCCGCGTCCGCCCAGTTCTAACGGAATATATGTCAGAAATGCGAACCATCCGCATGGAAGAAACGCTCTATAATTCTCGACGGAGGATTCTCCTTCAGGCATGGATCGATTTCTTGGGTGAACCTGCATCGTTTCCGAACACTGATGTCGACGTATTACCTCATGTCGCTGACGTTGCGCGGTTCAAACCTTTCGACGACATTATCAAATCACCTGCCCATGTCGTAGTAGAGCGTGACACGTTTTTATCGGCTTTTGTTGCTCTTCCTAACCTGGTGAGGAACTGGCGGAGACAGGTTGATCAACAGCTCGCTGCAATCATCACGAGTGGGTATCCAAGGGATTACGCGCCAGCTGGAGACATCCGCCAACTTGCAACCAGCGTCTTTGTCTGCAACGCATGCGAGCAGCTCTTCTTCTGGATCGATGCTGTTGCGCACAACTGCAGCCTTGATTTTCCAAGGGGCTCATGCAAAGAAAGGAATGATTCTTTTAAGGAACAAGTGGCCCGTATCGCGTATTATTCGCTCGGTTCTTCTCCATGGTCTCCGAAATTCAGGTCATCCACAGTACTCGCCATTCATGTCATTCGCAGTTGCTGTCAGGATCCTCGGACCGCTACGCTTGCGCACATGGACAACACAAGTACCCCGTTTTACTGCTTCGCATGCCATCCTGATGGAAAGACTGTCATGCATTGGAGGAAGGGTGTATGTTCTGTGTTTCTTAATTTCACTTTTGGTATCTGAAGCTTTTGCAGCTCGAACACAACCATTTGCACAACAATCGAGATAAAGCTTGTGAAGTTAGCAAGTCACGACTGCAATCGCAGCTTCTATCTGGGAGGCCGCCCAGAACATATCGATGCCTTCTATGTCGGCGAAGTGTAGGTGCTGGTAAGCTTCTGCGAAGCATGACTTGCCACATCGAGGAACAGTAAGTGATACATATTTGTCTCATGATCGGGTTGGTGGCGAACATTGATATCCATAGGCATGGCATAGACATTTTGAATGTTCAAGAAGGAGCCCATTATGTGAAAGAGATAGATTCCATCCCAGACCCCGTTACACTATCATGGGACAGCGGACCTGTCGTAGCTAGCTGGTCAGAGTAAAATTCATACTTGTGATGTATCCTATGCATTATTCCGTGTACAGCAGATGCCCATATCATATGTCCAAATTACCGAGATACTATGTAACAGTGACAATTTGACCTCTACCATCTTTGAGTATAACCAGTTCACACTCGATTTTGTCTCCGGTATCAAGACAAATGACCTCGGTAGGATCTATGGATGAAGTCTTTATTTGGCGTTTCTCAAAGAACGAGCGGCCAAGCACGACGTCAAAGTGCGGCTCCTCGGATAAGAAGACCGGGACAGAAACGGTCTTTGACTTGCTGGGTCGCATGTGATTCGAACTTTGTGCTGCATTGGAGATGCCATTAGTTTGTGTGGTATCGGGGAAATCCGCAGCTGTCTTTAAGGTGATCGGCCATTTGCCAAGGTTGACTAGACCGCTGTAGCCGTAGTGCCCTGGAGCTGCGTCTCCTGGAATAAACCCATGCCTCAAGGCAAACTTGCGTGAGATGTAGACATGACGGTAACCGTTCTTTAAGAGCATACGGACTACAAAGATCTCGAGTTTCAGTATGCATGTAAGACCCAACAAGCGCCTGCCTACCATTGTCGACTGGACCGATGGTGCCCAAAACAGTACGTACACCGTTTTCGCTATGAAACCTCTCAAAATCTCTCCTGTGCTTCGCCACCCCTGAGATCCCGTCAGGCATCTGGTGGATGAACTGCCCTAGACTTATGAGACTTGGCGCTCCGCGCTGACCGAGGACGCGGGGAAGTTACACGTGTAGAGCTGAATAGGTAAAACGATGGGTTGCAATACGCAGGTGGTTCTGGGAGCTGGGCTGCGGGATCGTGGACATGAAGCGTTGGTGTTATGTCGGATGTAGGCTGTTCGGATGTAGAGGGTGCTTTCTGCCTCCACACAAAAATGGTGTAGTCACTTTCTGCATCAGGCATTTTTAGCAAGGAAGGGCGGGTGGATGCAGAAGGATTAATACCGTCATCCATATTCCACACGGCGTCATTCCAATAGTACTTGATCCAACCAGGACCAACGCGTTTTCCGTGGAAGCCCGTATTCGACTTCCTCGAAAGCTTATCGTACAGTTGCTGTATAGTGTCATCTTTGACTGAGAGACGTATAATCAGCTTGATCATATCATTGATGAAATGCTTACGAGAGTGGATGAGCGCGAAAGAAGATGCGGGCGTATGGACATTGAACACAGGAGGAGAGACGGACATATCGAGATCAATTAATAGAACTAGTCAATATGAAAGGATAGCGGGCGCACTGCGCCAAGGATCCAGGTATGTGGTGGTGGTACAGGTACACTAGCTACTTCATGCCCCACAGTTTCTCACGACTGTATGTCTTCCGATTACCGACAGTGTTCCCTGACTATTATCCGCTGAGCAGACAAAAATTCTGAGAGTCCTGGTGTACAGATTAGAAAATAGAAGTGCAATTTTCAACGTGTAGAGAGCATGTTAGTGGGAGGCAGGAAGCAGGTTGCAAACTCCTCGGCCGACTCATAATTGCAGCGCCACAACAAGGTATCCCGTTTTGGTTGAACACTTCTTCTCAATTGTACACAACAGCAAGTCTCCCTCTTACTGGCCAGACGCCAGAAGGAAGACACTTATGTCTTTCTTACCACGTCTTTTCAAACCGCCAGCGGCGAGTTGTAGAGCATATTCTTCTTTTTTCTCGTCTAAACCAGGCGGTGGTCGATACTTCAATTCCGCTAAACCTCCCAAGCCTGTCGTTTCTTCCGGCAGAGCAAAGGTTGACAATGGCAATACTAGCGTCGCACCAAGCGATGGAACGAGCAGTAGCAGCTCTGGGAATGGGAATGGCAAGATGAAAGTCGGAGGTGCAGATGAAAATTCTTCGATTCCAGCCTCGAACGCAGTCGACGCAACACGAAGTACATCTTCCCTGCCATTCGCATCGCCTTCGGCCTTTTCAAGCCAATTCCACCACCAAGTTCATCCCACAATATCGTCACAAGATTTCAATCTTCATCAATTTTTCTCGTTGCATCGGCCGCTTCTGCTCTTATCTCAGTCGCCATCTACCATCTTTGAGTCTGCGCCCCAGGACGCGTCTCTCTTTCAGTCGCAGGAAGAGATGCTAAAGACTCAATTGCAGTTGGGGCAATTTCCTACCCTCGATGAACCACCAGAATCATCGTTCGAGACCGATGCTGATGCCGCGAGGCAGCTTGGACATGCATTGGTCATGAACCGTGTGGGTGGGATAGTGTCCTGGCAAAACACCTTGGCAAAACTTGGTTTGGGTGGGGAGACTGCAGAAGGCAGTGCGGTTAATGCGAAAGAGTCTGCACAGGAGTGGGTTACTATCCACGCTGATAGCACAAAGCGAAAGAAGCGAAAGAAAATGAAGAAGCACAAGTTCGTTTCATATGCCATTGTGAAGAGATGATAAACTGACTGGTTCCTCCTATTTAGGTTGAAGAAGCGCCGCAGAGTCAGTCATCATCCTTCAGATCACCTCCCTTGCTAACATATCTTGTCCTAACAGCTCACTCGCATGCAACGTCAGAATGCAAAGTAGACCATCTCCAGTGGACATTTGGCCACCTGTCACGCCGTGATGTAGCCGTATTAATTCTCAGATACATATTTTACATCCCTCGAATTGCTCACCCAATCATCATTTTCATGTTCAATCGTATGCGTTAGACGATTTTGTGACTGACGATAGATTCAACGGATGTGTTTCCAAACCCGAACAGCGCCCTTTCTCTGACCCTCTCCTTCCCACTCAAACCCACCCTTCCATACCTCTTCGTAACTTTGATTTAGGAAGAGGTCCAACACGCCCGGCTCCCGTAGAAGCGCACCAAACAATACTATATATTGTGGCCACTCATGCTGCCAGCCTAAATCCCAAGATCGTGAACTTTGTTCAATAACCTTCAGTGTTTCCACGAATGTGACGTTTGGTATCGATGAAGCGAAGGACGAAGGCGGATATAAAGGATCCACACGCGATGGAAAATGTGTTCGCATATATTTCGAGGGCTCTTCAAAAAATATATCTGTCTGGTCCTTATAGTCGCTGGGACGTTGAAGCCTGAGTGCAAAACGTCAAACTCGAGCGAAAATTTATAGCAATGATGATTATGTACCCCAGTGGTGGTTCACACCCAAGAGCCCACATTTTCCCAGGTGCTGCAAGTTCGGGCCGGTGAAGGTAGGCTTGCCACGGGGTCGAATGACAAGGTGTCAAGAACCCCACGGACGTCAGGTTCTCGGAAGGTAAGCTCTGCAAATACGACATAACTTTGATTTGTCCTACGCAATGGAAGAACACTACGTATATCGAGGCTGGGACGGCCAATAAGAGAAGGCCGAGGTCTCGAGTGCGGATTGGAAGTGAGAAAGTTCCGGCGGCCTTCGCTACTGAATCCTTTCTCTTTCCCCGGGAACTTTGACATCGGCTTTCGCGCTGCGATGATACAATTCCACTAGGGACCTTGATGCGAAGATATGTAACATCGGAAGGAGTGGGTGGAGAAAACGCCATTCTTTATGTCCAACGAATGAGAATACCGTCAATGTCCAAATGATACACCCGAGCATTGTCTTCAGTTTTTTCTCGTCGTTCTTTACTGCGAGGTGCATACCATGCAGCGCGAATGGCAAGGATGTAGAACAGAGAATGGGGAGTGCCTGAGACAGGTAATAATGCCAAGGGCTGAAGCCGTAGAACAAAGACACAGGCGACGCATTGACTCGCAGAAAATTCAACAGACTCAGCGTAGGTCTGCCATAAAAGGCTGAATCAAGCGCAAAGACTGCAAGGGTAGTCACAGCTCTGCGAAAATCCTGAGTTACTACTTGTTTCACGCAAATAAACGAATGCGACCAACCCAATGACACTACAATCGCGAACGAGGATGAAAGCCTGACTCGGGCGGAATCCAAGACGCAGGAAGAGATGGCCAAACATGTAGACCCAGATGATAGCATTGGTGGGCCTGATTGCGCACGCCAGCGCAGCAAACACAATGCATATGCGCATGCTAGTCCTGTTCCTTACATGTGAGATGTCTTGACAAAATAACGGGCAGTCTGGGTGACTGACGACTGCACCTGCATGGACCTGCGCATTGTCCCAAGGGTAGTAGCTTAGTGCAGCTGTCGTCAACTGACGTCTCGAGGGAATTCGACATAGATCGTGAAAGCGACAGCGAGTGGAATGGAGATGTCAGAGAGACAAAGTACTGCAGGAGATCAACTTCAGTCGTCAATTACGCTCGATTTCAAGAAATCGCACCGCAGTTGACACAAAGGCATCGTTGAGAACTTGTCGTGTAATTTCACGGATCCCTATATCTGTGACAGCGGCCAACAAACCATGGACGATGCGTGGGCCTGCTATCTGACTTGTCAAATGAAGTTGAAGGGTGTAGAATAAATACAAAGCTTACTAGCAGCTCGGGGTATCTAGCATCGAGGCCCAACGTTTTGACAAGCCAAAAGGGCGGTATATTCAACGCAGGATAGATGATGCTCCGAAGTGGTACTGGACTAACCCACTCCCATGTGAGGTGTCCGTATCCAAAGACATAGTGGTGGGCGGGTTCTAATGCCTGGAAGTATTCATCTGGCTGAAAGAATCCTTGAGTGCTAAGAGCGACTGCGACGCGAAGAAGTAACGCCAACGATGCCATAGGCGCTGCTCATGGACGCGAAGCGTAAATTCCATTCGATCCAAATGGAGTTATTGATGTGGGAAATAATTGCTTTTAACGTATCACTTCTTCTGCTTACTATGTAAGTGAGAGCGAGGTTGTGTCCCGTCTATTGGACATGCGCGAGATGATTCTTTCGGTGAAACCTCCTCACAGGCTTGTGCGTAGTATTCGGCTCGCGGGTCAGCATCTGGGGAGGAGTACAATTGTGTGCTCAATGCCATCCCTTCCCTTCACCCTTTGTTTCATCCTTTGTTTCAAGGATTGTGAGAAAATGTCTGCCATGGCTTACGAGGTCAGCGTTTCAACTTGGGTGATATTCAGACGTGTGTCAGATCAATGAACTGTTACTCGTTGATGGGCCGAGGCCAAACCCCTTAACTGTAGTAAAAATGTTTCGAAGATCGCACTGACACGACGTTGTCGAAATCACGAACATTCCTCCGAACTTTTTCGACGTTCAAACTTCAAACATTCCGGCCGCGCGAGTCGCTGCTTTGGGATTTAGACAACTTCTATTTTTGATCCCATCAATAACCTATGCACTTTCCCTTTCCACTCGAAGTCATGCTGAAACAATTAGATCAAACAAATACCATCCCTTAGTCTCACTTCGGCGATGTAAGGCTGGTTGGTGGTTTATCAAGCGCGAACGCGACCGTCATACACCCACCAAGTTCCCCCACTCACTCGCTCCCATCCGATCCTCTAATAGTATGACCCTGATCTCGAATGATCCCAGTTGGTGGCCATTCATCAATGAGAGTCGTGTTTTTAGCTATTTTGCAGGTTCGTAGAGAGCCAGACGGATGGTGATGACGTCTCAATCTAACCTTGGTTGCGATTTCGCAGTTGCCGGCTCTGTTGCGCTAATGTACGATTGGGGTGAGCAAGACTGAGTATGACAGAACCACTGACATTCTTATGGTATTTCCAGCACTCACGTTCGGACAAGAGGTAGGTCGATCCATTTCTGCTGCAGCCATCTCGCTAAGAATGGTCTTAAAGGTTGAACTGATCTGGGTGAGTGGACTCCCACATCAAAATAATACTACAACTGATTTGCGGCAGAGGCAACGATGGTCCCTGATGACCATTCTCTATCTCAGTGTATGTATCTTGTGTTTTAAGTGTGGTTAGCAAGTTGTGCTGACTCAAACGTATTGTAGGTGCGCTACGGTGGAATATTATATTCTATGTATGTGTGGAATGCTAAACCAATAGCGTTGTGCTAATCTCTTACAATCAGCATCAACATGCTGAGTATGTCTCCTCGCACACACCCTGTTTGTTTCTCCTGATCGGCGGCATACAGCCAATGTTCCGACAATTTCGATGACAACCGCAGTAAGCATTCTGCGCCGATGCCTTCCATTCCCGTCCGAGCAACTGAACTTCCATGTAGGGGTGAGTGAGATTCTTGAACAACTTGTTTGTTCAATATACGAGTGCCACAGGTGTGAGTTTGCTTCGAGCATGTGATCATCTGATGCTGGTAACTAATGTTTGCTGGATTTTTCAGGCCATATCATCTACGACGCGCTGTCAGGCGCGAATGATGTTGTATATGTAATACTGGGTGGTGAGCAATACACCTCCGTGATATTGACATGACTGAAACATCATGCAAGTCATCATGATCACTCGACTGCATGCTATGTATCGGCGATCCAGAAAGATGCTGATATTTCTCGTTGTTGTCTTCCTGGCTATCAGAATTGTCAACGTAGTGACGAGCATAATATCACTGGGGCATGATTCAGGGGGTAAGCTTTAACTATGGATGAAAGACTTAGGTGTGATAGGCTCATTGACAAATACCAGACGAACTCATTCTCTCCGGCACTTATCAGTGCGTTATTGACTACGAGGGAGATGCGATGCATCTAAATACCATCAATTGGATCCTTGCCATCGTATGGGAGGTCCTTGCACTGTGTCTCGCAGTCTGGATTGCTGTAAAGCACTTTCGTGAATTGCGACGACACTCAACACGAGGTTTTATTGTGGACTGTGTCACGGTGTTGATGAAATCTCACGTGAGTTACTTTGCGAGGTGAGCTCATAATGTGAATGTAGCTATCTTTTTCCGCTGAGGTTCTGCACGTGGTAGCTTTGTTGCTAATTCGTGCATTGACCTCCTTCTGAATTCTTCAACGCTCTTAGGGGTATGCCTATCTGTCCCTCTACATATGACCATGGTTCATCATCTCTATAGGACCCATATTCCCTCAAATATCAGATTTGTGTTGGTTTGGCTCAAACCTTCGCGTTCGCGCAGATGTTTGTGCTGGGACCGCGCCTGATCCTTGGTCTTCGGGAATACAACGCCAAGCTCGTGGCCGACTCCGATATGGCAACCGCTATGACTTCAATTGTTTTCCAGCAGCGCGTTCATGTGTCCACTAGCAGTAGTGTGTAGTACGGAGATGCTCGAAACACTTGTCGAGTAGTCTTCAGGGAATGGGAGAATTTGTTTTTATGTATTCCAAGTTTTGTGAGTCGTATTTATTAATTTACTGTATGTTCTGAGCATAGACCTTAGCAGTGGTACTTAGTCCCCGACTCCCACGTTAGTGGTGGGAAGTTTTGTCGTAGAAACCGGAAATCTCGAAAGGTCGGGTTGTCCATACGTGCCAGCCCTCCCAGTCCAGGGCGGGCGGGTCGCTGAATTCCACGATTTCCATGCAAACCTTGCTGAACATAAACTTCTGGCAGGTTTTCTTACTTCCGCTTATTATATATCTCTGTCCTTCGTGTCCGCCGCGAGATTGTCAGAAAGACGAGAAAGGATAGTGCTCAGACGTTCAAGTTTAAAAAGCTTTCGAGGGTTACCTTGGTGGGAGTCCCTTGCAAAAAGACATTCTCCGCGAGCACCGCCCACGCCGATGTGGGAGTATCGCTACTGCAAGAGTATGGTATTGTGCGCGCTAGCACTGATCTTTCATTTCTACCCTTAGAAGAGAGAGCTTCCGATTAGGCGAGAATAATCATTTTCTCCTTGATTGCCAAGGCCAGTGTGACCCATGCATTGAGAAATAAATATTCATTTCTCATGGGCAGCTAAGGCTAGCTTTACATATATTTACTTGGCGCTAGACTCATAGAGTCGTAACCACTCTAAGCTAGTGGTGGATATGTACATGGAGTGCTTGGGACCAGCCAGAAAGTGATGGCATCCGGTTCCAATTTCCGGCGAACTCGCCATGTCAGGCCATACTGTGATTCTGATGCATCAAACAAACAAACTATCAGATGTTTGTAATACAACGGCTTCGTGATCAGTTCGACGCATCACTTTCTATAAAGTTAGGGAATCTAATGCATGGTTTGTTTGTCAGCGATGAACCGCAGATGGTACCTCTGTGATTCTTCCGATTTCTTCGTGGGGTCGGTGATGGTACCTTGCAGCAATTCTTTGAATCTTTTGATCTAGTTTCCATTACATCTGTAGAGCCAGTTAAACTCGTTCATCATTCATCCTACCTGACACACTGAGGTACATTCTACATCCTCTCTGCTTTGAACCTAGATATCTGTCCCCCCGGAACGCTGGCGGCTGTGTCTGCCGCACTTCCTTGCTGAACCTCCACTAAATTCTGTCACAGTCGAGCGCATAACAACTGGGGGGCGTTGTGGACGGCCCGTGTTAGTGTCAGATAAAGGCTGTTGTCTGCGCGGAAAAGAAGGCGAGTCCACGATCATAGAAGGGAAAGAGAGTGATTCGACGACCGTCGAGGGAATTGGCGGCACATCAACGAGTGGTTCAGCGACCCTTTGGTGTGGGGGATTAGGTTTGAACTGTCGGCGCTCGATGACTTCCGAAACAGCTGGTTTAGGAGGTGACATTTCTCCCACTGGCAATGGGGTGGGTGTTTGGGAAGATTGATCCGAGGCAAGACCGCTTCGCGCCATCTTGAACTTGGACGTTTTCGGGGCAGGCTGGAACTGGTGGTGCCATGACGGGACTCTTCGGCAGCTGTCGATGATACCGGGCCTTCAGATTTTTTTATAGACTGAGGGACAAAGTCGGGACCAGCATTTTGGATACGTCCATCGCTTAGAAGCTCCAAGACCTCTCGGACAGCCTCATCCTCACTCCCACTTTCTCCCTCCTCGCCGCCAACAAGATGGTTGTTTTCAACTTTTCCCAGTCGGATAGCTTCCTGCAAGGACTTTTGTCGAGAGGCCGGGATAACTGATGGACCAAGCGAAGTAGACGTAGACTTGTCATATGCTGTAGCCATACGATCAGCCCTGAAGCGCGACACGCTAGGTTTCGGGCGCTGATCAAGGGGAATGTCCTGTAGTCGACTTGTTGAAACTGTAGGGCTGAATAAAAAGAGAAATACTAACTCCTTGGTTCCATTCTTCGTCATCATGCGTGTGCGAAGTCATCGCTTGAGCAGCCTCTGCACCAATAGCATGACGCTTCTTATAATACTCCAGGGCGACTTCTCGGTGGTGGTGTGCAGAATCCCAATCGAATTCCTCTTCGAGCAGGCCCTCATCTGATTCGTCGTCGTCACTGCCCGAAGTGTAAGACTCGCGTGGCATATTTCCAACTTCATCAGATGCCGAAGATGTCGTAGAAAGAGGTTCATCATCCGAATCACCTTCAGGCTGAAGTTCTGATGATGGCTGGTACGAAGCTGGATGTCGCTCTACCACGTGCATTTTCATGGGATGATGTTCTGTACTCGCTCTGGTCCGAAGGGGAATTCGATCGCTGGATCGCAATCTGGCAGGTGAGATATCTCCCCAATCAATGGATGATCCAGCAGTCCGACTCTCCCTGTAGCAGATGATTCGCCCGGCGAGTTGGGATTAGCAAAAGTGACAGTCTTCTTCGGTTTGGAGAATTCCAGTTTGGAGGGCTCCTTTTCAATGACATCTTTAAGCTCTCGCTCCTCCTTTTCCCTGGCTTCTGCAAGGTTTTTCAGCAGGGCCTTGCCCATTTTCTTCTGCATCTCTTTCGCTGCCCTTAACCGCTCCATCTCTGCTTTCGCGGCCTCCTTGCGCTTACACATATCCTCCATCCGCTTCTCCCTTTCCTCTGCTTCGTCTCTTTCCAATTGTAATCGTTCCTCGTCTTCAAGCATGGCCAAAATGTGATCTCGTGTGCGACGGCGCTGCTTCCCTCTCCGAAGCAGATAGAGATGATTCTAGGTATGAGATCTGGCTCCTGAAACGGAGCCAGCTGGAGAGTGAACATCTGCGATATCCAGTAGGTTCAGTGATGTCTATGATCGGGAGACCCTCGTCGTTAAGAAGCTTTGAATACAGATCAAGAATTCAATACACATAGTGGACACAGGTTCGAAGACGCACTTCGCCCTTCTCATTCCGTTGCAAGCCTTCACCTGTCACTTGCACCTCCGAGGATCTCATCTATTTTATTAGCGAGATGTTTGAGTTGCGAAGGTGCTAGCTTTGAAGGCTGGACTCATATTCGGTCCTTTGGGTGCCAGCGAATTGAATAGGGCCTGCAGCGCTGAAAAGATCTCCTTCTGAGCACATCAGAGTTATTGAACATGTAATTACCCTCAGTATGGCTGTCGTTCATGTTCTTGGTGTGACCCGACATTTGGTCAGTTATGAGGTCTAGGGCTAACGCTAAGATAATCTGCTTAATCAGTGACACTGAGATCATGTGACTTGCACTTCTTGCAAAGATCTATTTGCACGACAAATCTCGACACCCCGATTCCTCAAGGCCTCATACTGGACCAATTTCATTCCCTCGTCCATCATTAGCAGACATGGTCGTCGCACACGTAGAGCAAAACACATCTGCCAGCAAAAACCGTCGAAGCATGAGTAAGAAGAAAGCACGCACGGCTGCCAATACCATACAAGTTGACGGCGACGAGGAGATGTCTTTGAGGGTTATTCCCCCTTTGAACTCAAATCATACGGCTGAAGATGACGATCTTATGATCGAAGTTGACCCTACTCCCGCCCTAGAGGCAAGCTCAGCTCCCTCTTTTCCGGCTTTGCCTGCATCTGCGACACAATCTGCTCTGAAATCAGAGACAAGGCGGATTCCGATACCTCCTCATCGCATGACACCTATAAAAAAGGACTGGATAAATATTTTTAGCCCTCTCACCGAGATCCTTGGGCTACAAGTGCGAATGAATGTTCAGAGGAGGTGTTTAGAAATTAGAGTACGCATAATATTACCTGTCCGTGGGGATTCTATGCTTATCGAATCACTGCAGACATCAAAAGCCACTACAGAAATTGGTGCTCTGCAGAAAGGAGCTGATTTTGTGAAGGCATATGCTCTTGGATTTGACGTTAACGCGAGTGTTGACTTCTGATATCTTTTCGCATCTCTAAGTTATTGGTTTACAGGACGCGATAGCACTTCTAAGAATGGACGATCTTTACCTCGACTCATTCGAGATTAAAGACGTAAAAACACTTCATGGTGATCATCTTAGCAGAGCAATCGGTCTGTGTATGAGCACATATCATGTATTACTTCACTTAAAAGCATTTCAGGACGGATAGCAGGACAGGACGGCAAAACTAAGTTCACAATCGAGAACACCAGCCGGACTCGTATTGTGCTCGCTGACACGTGAATCTATGTTCTCTTATTTCATCTTTACAGCATAATTGACGCCTTGGGTACACAGGAAAATTCACATCATGGGCTCTTTCCAAAACATCAAAATTGCACGCGATGCAATTGTCTCATTGATCTTGGGCTCACCACCTGGCAAAGTTTATGCCGGACTTAGGACTGTTAGCAGTCGTATGAAGCAGCGGGCTCTGTAACTTTTTTTGTGTATAGACGGATTCATCAAATACTTCTCTAATATCATCATAGGCAATACAAAAACGTTGTGTACAAATCTATTGCAGGCAATACAATACATGATGAGCTTAAACGTTAGTCTGTGAGCAAAACTGATAACAGGACGAGCCAACGGTCCAGCAACCGTGTAAGCCAGGATAGCATATATTACTCGGCGTTGTCAACATACTTCCCCTTTTTCTTTCCCTTCGTCTTCTTTGATGCTTCGTATTGGTCCACAGCAGTCATTTTCAGCAAACTGTCAATAGGTATTTCAGTGATGCGGACAAAAGGGGGGAAAGCGGATGCACTTGTCCCAGGCAGTGTGGTCCACAGGGGGCCCATCACCGTTTCCTATCATCACCTGGAATCCGACGCTAGGAACACCATCCACGACAACGTATATCCAACCTGGTCCTGGTGGATACACGGCAGGTCTAGGCGGACCTGTAATCTGTAGCGAATGTCCATCGCTGAAGAGTGAAGAGCTCAGATACACCAGACGGCTATTCGCGTGAACAGCATGGGTTACAAAGCCAAGATCCATCAGTGCAACTAAGGTGCATAATCATGAGGCTGGTGGCCGGAACTGAGTAGTAGCAAACTCACCTTTGATACTCCGGGCTTCATTTGCGGAAGATGGTAACTTGACACTTAGAGTGAGATTCTGTCCATACAGGAGAACCTTAGGGGGGTTGCGCACGACCGGCCTGTTCCTTTTCATGTATGGGGGGCCGACCCACTCAACTCTATACTCCGTCCCATACTTCACCTCGCTCCGGTCCAAGTTCGGGTTGCTCCCAGCTACCATGATATCACCATTGGGAGTCAGTGTCGCGACGGAGTGGTACATCCTCGGAATCGCACTACTTTTCATTCCCTCGGAGGAAAAGCGTTTCCCAGCTGGGGCGGTGGGATCATATAAAACTGGCGTAAGGACGGGATGATCTGCGTTCGACTGCCCGACCTGACCGACAACGTTACCGTAGCCTGAGATTCCAGTTCCCGCACCATTGACGATAAGAACCTCGCCAGTTGGAAGCAAGACTGCATCTGGCATGTGACGGGCCTCGGGCATCTGTTCGACCACCCACCCTGCAGCAATTCCTTGGTCTGTAAGCAGCAGGCGAGAGCATTGGGAAGATGCTGGATCTTGAGAAGATAATTCGTAACCTGGTTTCTTGTCATCAATCGTGGAACCTCCGCACAACAAGATCTCCGCAGCGTAACCATCTTCGGGGGACAAAGGAAGGAGGAGGCCAGCGCCTGCCATAGGATACGTAACTCGGCATTCGTTAGGGATTCGCGGAAGGTTCTGTTCCTGATTCGTCCGCCAGTCATATATTATAGCGTCTTGATTAGCGGCCATGAAGATCCTGTCGTCTGGAAGTGAGAATACAATAGGGAATAGGTTGGCGTTGAGGGTGCGGACAAGGAACGGTAGATGTATGGGTAAGCCAATCGAGTTGTGGATGGACTTTGGGGGCCAGTATTCGATAGTAGGGTTATTCACTGTCTCGTTATTCATCCACCCGCCCTTCTTTGATCCGCCAACGATCATAGCGCTTCCATCCGAGATTCGAATGACTGTATTATACCAGCGGGGACTAGCCATGCGGATGCGGGAGTGATTCTCGTAGATTTTGCAATGAGCGGCGGAGGCAGATGGACAAGGCTCGAATATGCGAACTGCCTGCAAGCCATCGAGGTCTCCGAAGTCTGCTGCAGACGTGTACCCGCCGACCACAGGGTTACCCCCAACGTTGATCAGAGTTCCGTTGCTCAGAAAAGTCCCGCCGGCACAAAACGAGTTGGATTCGACCTTGAGTGGCCTAACGGCATACGTCCGGAGGTTGAACAAGGCAGCCCATGCAGGATGCCCCCCAATCGACACGGGATTATGTTCAACTTTATCGATGATAAGAGCGTGAGTATCGGAAATCACGGTAAGCTGCATGGCAGATACGCCGGTTACGCCCTTTTGTTCCAGTGTCCATTGAGTCTGCGAAGCGAAGGTCTGGATCTGTCCTGGCTGGGTTGCTGGGTTTGAGAGGTCAAGGGTCAGAGGAAGGGTCGTATGACCTTCTGTGACAACAAAGGCATCTATATCGATAACAGGGCTGTCAACTCGTCCCTTCCCAAGGT
This sequence comes from Suillus lakei, assembly GCA_016628065.1. Lineage (NCBI taxonomy): Eukaryota > Fungi > Basidiomycota > Agaricomycetes > Boletales > Suillaceae > Suillus > Suillus lakei. The sequence goes on along the minus strand of JABBWA010000003.1, from coordinate 704,947 downwards.
TTCTAACCTTGATGGTGTGTTTCCCGTACGGCAAGTTAAAAGTCCAGAAGATCCGTTGCTGTTTGCGCGACACGTTGCTCCAGGTATCGATCTCCTGGACTTTTTTCCCATCGATGAACACCGCGGCGATTCCATGACTCCTGTCCAGACCACCAAACCACTCGATACCAGTGCCCACGAACGTCATCCGGGCAGCAGCTCCTTTCTCGTCGGTCCAACGCAGGGTCGTCGCAACGTACATATTGTTAAAGGAGTCAAACCAAGTACCAGTAAAGTGAATGAGCGGAGATGATGAATCGTAACTTTTTGCTCCTGGCGGGACGTAATAGGGTCGAAATGGACCTGGTGTGTTTGTTCCTGAAGGAGTCTGACCGTTCCATGCGGACTCCTTGCCCCAGCCGAATGTCCAAAGCACCGGAAGCGAAAGTAGTGCAAGAATAATCATACAAGACAAAGGGGTGTGATTTAGCAAAAGTAAAGAATGTGAAGCGGTCAGCGGCGTCCTTGAGATGAGTCTGGGAGATGGACAAGTGCAACGCGACGCGACGCGCTCACGTGACGTTTGAAAAATAATCTTAGTAAGTTATGTAGTGAACACTATCCTACGTCCTTGCTGGGGTTGCTACTTTAACAATCTATACTATGCATGATATGTCGCCATGAAGATAATTGATCAGCGTTCGGATAACTGTATGTTGTGTGATGAGGCGTGCGATGAGGGCAAAGAAGCAGTGAGAAAGCAAAAGCATTCACGAAAGATCATTTATGTCCGCTGAGTCCCCAAGAGCCCAACTCTACTATAACCCCCCATCATTATAGGCCCAAGGTTGCTTCACTTTGCCCTTGCCCTTGCCAATCATCTCTGGCTCAGACTCAGGGATGCCGAAACCTCGAAGTAGTTCACCCGCGGAAACAGGTGCCTCCCACACACGTATCGTGTTATCGTCCGAACACGATGCAAACATGCGCTTGTTCCGGGGGTTCCAGGCTACGGAATTCACACTTCCCAGGCCGTGGCCTTCCAGTACCTCTAAAAGTGCACCTGTGTCGCGATGCCAAACATACACATTGCGATCTGGAGATGTTTGTGAGTACGAATTAACAAGACGCTATGAACATCGGTATACCTTCACTCCCACTAATGACGAAGTTGCCATCGATGCCACCAAAGCAACTGCGGATGACGTGATGACCCTGTCGTTGCCCAGTGAACTTGCGTGCAAGCCGGAACTCTTCCAAGTCCCACAGATGTATTTCCTTTGATGCAAGGTCAGTGACATGGCTGGCTTGATGCAAGAAAGAGAATAGTCACATCTGGAGCGTGGTTAATTAACGCATACCGAGAATCCTCGGAAATCTTCACGCTAGTAAGTTCACCCTCCATGTGAACAGATCTGTGTGCAAAGATCGATGAGCAAAGATGCTGAAATAAACATCCTTTGACATACAGTTCAACCTGTCCCGTCTTGAGATCGTAGATGATCATCCGATTCTCTGACGAACGTGACACCATCGCATTACCGTTGCCATTGGATGCAATGGGTGGCGATGCGTCTCGAGCGTGGTCACGAGAGAGCGTCCCCAACGTTGGTGGAGGGTTGTATCCCATACCAACAGCGACCAAACGTTTCACGTCAGGAGTCACTGCAGCGTCAGTGACACGTATAGCTATATCATTCCATGATTCCCGTAGTTCGCCCTCCATGTCCTGTTAAAGGCGAGGTGAGGTGTGATAGCATGGCTTACGACAAGCATACCCATAATACGATCTTGCGATCAAGGCTGCCGGACATAAACCCTGAGCCATCGGGTAACCATACCAAGGCAGATACTGTCTCAGCATGATTCTCGAGTGTCTTCATCAGATCTCCAGTCTACAGCTCATGAGTGCCTCAAAAAATAGACATCGAAATATAAAGCTAACCTTTGTATTCCATAGTAAAATGAGGTGATCCGCAGACGTAGATAAGATAGAGTCGTCTAGTGACCAAGCCAAACAACCAACAGGATATGGGTGATCGCGCAAGATGAATTCCGCTATACAATCACGGGATGATGGTTCTGCCTCGAGCTGCGGGGTCAAAAATTAGCATGTTAGATGTTTATAGTCAGTCTAACTAACCCCAATACGCCAAATAATAGCGGTCTTGTCTTTACTTGCGCTTGCAAGATGGGTGCCATCGTGGCTCCAGGCCACATTCCACACCTCGTCTGAATGGACTTCGAGGATGGTAGTTGTTATTCGAGGGAAGGACTCCTTGTTGCATGCGTGGTCACTAAATAGTGAGAATGAAGATGCTTCCACGGGTGAGTTGTGGTAGAGGCACCGATGCCGTTGATATTCTCGCGACTGCGTGAGAAGCGTAGGAAAGCGGCGTTGTGGAATCATGATCGAAGAGGGTATATAATCTGCGAGGCAAGACATCAATGGCTGAACAAAATGTGTAGGAGTACAAAGAAAATTTTCCAAACTGAAATTTCATACTGACGTTGTAGATCGTCAAGAAGTTGTCGCCGTGATGTTCCCGACGCTCCATCCCAAGATGCACGTCGACGCAGATCTTCCGGATCTGAACACATCATCAAGCTGGATGAGAGTGGTCATGAACGTAGAACGGGAAGGTATGTCAAAGAACACACCTAGATAATACGTGGAGTTCCTCCTGTTCTGACGCGGTGCTGTATGGAGCCAGATCATTTCGCAGGACCTGCAATGCGGCGGTGGTTTTCCGCGCCTCCAGTAACTCAAGATATTTCTGCTTCCCAATGAGGAATCGCGCATCCTAAAAATAGAACCGTCAGGGAAGAGCATGTCCGTCATACAGGAAAATATATATACCAGAAGAGCGTCAGCATCAGTCACTCCAAGTTGAACGAGCAAAGGTTCCGCGTCGGCCCAGGCGCCGCGCAGAATATATTGCCGGAATTCTGACACCTCAGGTGCTTCTAGCGAGTACCCCGACTCTGCTTCGAGAGTGGCAGCAGATTCTCTGAAGGGAACGTGATAAGGGAAGAGTATGTGAGTCAAAAACATCGCTTACATATACCCGACGTCTCTAAGACTTTGGATAACTAATCTCACGAACTCTTCTCGATCAAGATATGGGTCGTCGTAGAGGGTGGTGCCTGGCAGTGACACTCGCGTGATGGACGAAGTGTGCTTGGTAAGGCCATTCCCCATTGATGGAGATCCGTTTGAAGTAGTGCCATTTGACACTGGGGCAGAGAGCCCGTTCTCCTTGTTTATTCCGTTGGAATGACTAGCCTTGTCCAAGGTGACGCAAGACGGGCCTGCCTCTGGTACAAAATCATATGAAGAAGATAGATTGGAATGATTATCAGATTCAGGAATTCGCATGGCGCTTAGAGGCGAATTAATGACACGAAGACTGTTGTTGACAGTCAAAGTGGTTGAAGTGGAGTCCAGAGGGTTTAGACTATTGATTCTTTGTCGTTTGCGTGGCCTTGAGACCTCAGTATCTGGATATGAACAGAATGGATAGTTAGTAGACATGATCTAGACACTTTAAAAAGCAAACAAACCGCACCTGTTGATGCAGGAGATTGCACCTCACCTAAAGATTCTTCGAGCTGTGACCGGTGTCTGGTAGCCGGTATCGAAGTAGTTGTATGGGCTTGTACAGCAACTGCCCTCGACTGTGTGGTAGTAGACTGGCTGTGACTCTCAACCGTTGCAGATTCCAGGCTTGGAGACAGCCCTAGGCGTGTAGGACAATTGTCCTCTGCAGTATTTAGCTGAGTAAGTGGATCAATGATGGCAAGTTGATGGTTCTGTGGCTAGCTATATCATGCAGCACCAGAAGTGCAATTGCGAAACTAGAATATTTACGAGGATTTCTGGATGATTTGGCAGTAGTTTGTAAAGGATGAATACCTGACGAAGACGAAGCTTCAGCTTGATGGGTTGCTGAAGGGGACTTGGGAGGGCCTGTCCAGTCAGTACAGTAAGTTCCCGAAATGGAAGTCCGCCGTCGCGTGTCGAGGTTCGCACCCTTTCGCACTACGCCGCGATCAATATTCTGGGTACAAGGCCCACTCTGCAACGTTACTACACGGTTATTGCTATTAGCTATTTCTTGCTTTTGTCAAGCCTCGCCGTCAGGTTTACTTGCTGAGGGAATGCGTTACCGGAGTCTTTGGCTTATCTTTAGCTCGCGAATTACCATGAAACACGTTGTATCAGCAAATAGAATTTATGGAGAGGATCGGAGCTGGTACTTTGATATCGGCCCTTGCGGCACCACTAGTCACCGGGCATCTATTGTAGAGATCTATATTGTAGAGATCTATATAGTCACCTATTGTCACTCAGAGAATGATTGGAGCTCAGGCCTGCGCGTTTGCAACGAGGTGCATGCATATCCCGCCGCCATCTTTTGATATGTACTGATCCGTGTTCACGTAATTGTGTCGTGCTCAGAAAAGCGAATTTTATTATACAATCTCAAGGTTGACGTTGAGCAATGTATGGTACTTAATAATGATTCCCCCCGTTCTGATGTGACGACTAGTAAAGACAGAATAGTGAAAGTCGATGCTAAATGGTACGATGAATGCTGGTTTTAAATGTGACGGCCACGAATAAGTAATGAATGGTGATGCGAAGACGAAGAATGCGTGCTGTGATTTCCGTAAATTTTCTGCGACTACTAGAAGTTCTGTCGTGTACTTTGATGAGGTAGATATGTTACGTATGGTCGATATAGAAGGGCGAGTGAAGAGCCGGTGCGGTTTTTTTTTGTGCAATGTGACGAGAAAACGATGCAGAAGCGATAGAGTTGAGTCAATCATGGTCGTAGGCAGAGCCGAGGAGGTCGTTTACTCGGGTCATTGCTTTTGCCACGCCTGAGGTGCAAAAATATATCGGCGTGGCATGCATAACGAGAAATGATAAGTTCTGGGGGGTGCGGTTACAGAGGACCGGCATCAACACCGCGCTGGCGCTCTCGCACCCGCTCTCGTAGGCCGCTCCTGCCATTCCCATAACCCGGCGCATCGCGCGAGCTTGGTCCGCCAAGCTCGCTGCGCTTGAAGCGGCCCCTGCGTTCGTGTGCTTCATCGATGGAATTAACAAAAGGTGTGTCCTCAAATTGCTGCATTGAGGACATCATCTTTGGAAGCGGTGATGAGTTGCGCCGTACACTTGGACGGCCCCGAAGCAATGGAGCACAGGTCCAATCGAAGACTTGCTCGATGCTGCTGCGGCTGTCCTGACGTTCGCGAGGGCCAGGAACCAGGGTCTGCTGACGTGCACGAGAACGGGAGTTGGAGCGACTACTCGCGTCGGGTTCGCGACGCCGCCCGCGTGGCGTCACTTCCGCAGCAGGGCGAATGCCAGAGATAGCTAGCAATGAAGCTAATTTTGGTGTTGGGGGAGAGGCACGATTGACTGTGTTTCCTGAACTAGAGGAAAGTGGCGGCGAGCTGTGTTGGGGAGAGCTGACCTGCAGAAGAGAAAAATATGCAGGGAGACTCGCACGGTTGCGGCTCTTTTTAGACTTGGAGGTAACAGTGAGCTTGTTATGCTCCCGCTCTCGCTCCGAAGGTTTTTCGTGAAAGGGAACGTCGCTCATAGAGTCTGCGTCATCTTCAGCAGAAGAATGAGCTTGTCCAAAGCCTGAGCTAGATGTGGAAGAGGTTCGGCGGTGAAGAAGGGGGATAGTCGAGCGGTTGTTGGTAGCCGATGGCTGGCGAGTGTAGCTAAGTCCTGAGGACTTACACGGATGTAAGAAGCCTGCAGACCGTGCGAACCCGTCGCCGGATTCTAAACTATCTCCTTCATAGGTTGTTTCGTCGTCAATACCGACAGAAGCACAGCCTTCCTCTTCTGCATCAGTGAAGACGGACCAAGAAGCCGAAGACGTGGACGAAGACGAGACAGAATACCGGCCTCGTTTATGGAAATTACTGCTGAGTGCGGTACCTAGTGCAGACGGGACGAGTGGTGGAACTTCGCCACCGGGAGTAAAACCGATGTATGGAGAAGAAAGGGCACTGCTGGCAGAAGAAATGGACTGGAGAATTGTACATGTCCGAATTTTCGCATTCATCACTGCAGTAGGCGCGGCTGTAACAATACACGATGTCAGAACCAGGTAGCTGGGCATAGGGAAGTGCATACCCATCATCGCGGAGGTGTTTGGAGCATGTGAGGCAGATCTCCTCGAACATGAGGCTCAGTTGGACAACAAAGGGTACCGAGCGGTAAAGAACTAAGCTTGTTTGATGGCGACGACAGGATTAGAGCACAGTGTTGTAGGCGTCGGAAGGTGATGATGGGATGTATGAGAAAAATGTAAAGGAACAGGACGGGCTTAAATACGGGGAGGCGGTACGAGGAATAGAATATTTCAGAAATAATAAATTCGAATTAGATGACTCAATTCAGACAAGACCGGGAATCCTACTTGAGTCAAAGCGTGTGATCTCACCGAAGGAGGGACCCAAGGAACCACGTCACATTCGCACATTAGATCTGCCTTTCCTTCTTTCATTTGTCAGCAACCTTCTCCACAGATTCACCCATTGTTCTATGGCATCACATCAGCTGTGACTCCATGATAGTGCACTTAACCCACAGAACGTGCCAACCAGCAGTGTAAACTATTCATCGTCGCACGTTTGATTGCGCGACTTTGAGCCGTCATAAGCATCACCTGACGAATCCCGACACCATCGCGCACGTTGAGATGCCATAGCTATCAATTAATACACTTCAATTAAGTTGAAATTTGGGGGTTGACCGGCATTTACCTCGCTAGAGGACAGCATGTTTACTACCTGTAGTGGTCGAGGTGTGAAAATATGTGAAAGTAATGTGATGGAAAGGCGTGGCCTGGCATATCACAGAACGCCAAGAGGCTCGTTTATTTGCCCTCAGAAGAGTCCGTGCTAATCGATTCACTGATATATCCATCTCACTCAGTTCTGTCACGTAGACAGAACCTGACAGAACGTCTGTGAGTGACGATACCACGGGTGAGATTCATTGATTCCTCGTTCGCACGTAAAAATGTTAAGGATGGAAACGCTGACTCGTCACCCGAGGATAATAACAAAAGTGTCGCACAGCTCCTACAGCATGCACCCTAAAACCGTGCATCATTATTGGACTTGATGCACTGGCCAGCCGGTTGCACAGTCACGACCTTAAGGGTGAGGACCAGGCCAGTCGATGCATGTCGCTTTTTCAGCGATTGACGCAGGCTCTGAATCTGGACCCTCCCTAAAGGCTGGTCTCCGTAGAATCGGCTTGTCAGTGATGCGCTTTGTCACGATGAAGATTCACCCCCGTTTCCAGACGGTCAGCTTCAGTCTGGAACCGCGGCCAATATAATCATATTGAACACCCCCACGTTATAACTAAGAGTCTGTCACGCGAACGTGATACTCGGTGTGCTCAGAAGAACTGGATAGCACCTCACATTATCATTTACTTGTCACCTGTCAGAGTCAATTTGTTGTTCAGGACATCCAGCACAATCTTGGGATCGTGCGATTCAACACATCAAGTTAGAGGCACACCAATCTACTTATATTAATAGTCGTTAATATTCTTCTAAAATTCTTCCTCGATTTTCGTTTCCCCACATTTGGATCCGAAGTGCGGTCAACGTTCGTGCGGGTCCCGTGTCAACGTAAGGGAACAAAGAGAGACAAAGTTTCAGTGACACTCCGTACAAGCACGGGAAGGTTGATTTGACCAAAATAATGGGATCGGGGAATGGAGGGCCTGTCAGGCATGCATATCTGTGGGGAATACGCCACCAAGTGGACAACTAGAATGTTCCGGCATTCTTAACATTCAATGAGGAATCTTGCAAGAATCCATAATTGCTATCCAAATTGCAATCGCCGACCAAAATTATCAACTATCACCATTGCAGGGTAATATAGGAACCGCAGGTGGAACCTCGTCGCGACTGTCACTAATCTCACGCTCCTCCTTCCTATGGGATGGTGTCGATGTAGAATTACTTTCCATCTCGGGAGCAACACCGTTAGAGGGGTCAGCTTCTGAAAGCAGTGAGTGATTGGCGTCATCGGGAAGGGGTGGGAGTGCATCCTTCTCTGCCGCATCTACATCTAAGGAAGAAGACTCCACTTGTTTGAAGCCTACTATCCCGCGGGCGCGAGAAATGCCTCGTGGGGGTGGCACCACGCTATCAAGGGTTGGGCTGCCACTCTGATGTTCTTCCACGGTGGCAGCATGCGTAGGTGCCCCTTGAGGAGGGGGTGGCGGCGGGCTGGGCGTCGGAGACGAATTGACTGCGGGTAGTGGCTTGTCTGGCTTGATGCTATCTTTCCGTGACAGGAGACCCCTGATGCGTTCGTTGGGACTTGCTGTGGCTCGGATATTACTGAACGCCGACTTCCGAGGCAAAGCCTTTTCTGAGACCAGGTTCTTGAGCATGTTCGTGGGCGCACCAACGTTTTTCAGGACGGAAAATTTCTCGTGAAGGTAGTGCGCATCGGCAAGCATCCTGTCAAGATTGTCACGAGGCGTAAAGATAGAGCACTATTTCGATCACCTGTCTTTTGCTTCTTGACTTTGCAAGTCAATCTTACTGTATTCTTCGGATAGGCGGTGATTAATCGCAGCGAAAACCTGAGACATGACATACTGTGCAGCAGATCACGAATGTGAGCGAACTTGGTTAGCACGTCTAATATAGGTGTCACGAACCTCCACAACTGGTGCGGTCAGGTACCTCGAGAGCACCCTGTGAAGCGTGACAGTCTCCTTGACGAGAAGTTCCATGTATTCATTGACACTTTCTCCCTGCTTTGGCCTATCCCAATCAACGTTCTATTCGTACTCGGTTTAGCTTTCAAGGTCCCTAGCCGCGGGTCAGATTACGGCAGAGGGCGTAAAACTTGCCTGTAAAGATTTGACATGTGCACTGGTGCGGTCGCCCATAATAGAAATCAATTTGGAATGAATTTCACTTTGATGCTCTTGGAAGTCCTACATTTAGGACACGAGTGAGATTCGGTGATGACGTGCGGCGGTTCCGGACGCACCCTCTTGAGTTTATCAAATTCGATGAGCATTACTGCCTGGGTTGGACTCAGGTGACGACGGAAGGTTTCTCGTACATACGGAATGAGTGCGACCATTATGGACAGGGACTGTGAGGCCAGTGCTGGACGGGTGACGTCAATAGTTTCTAGGCGTCAGGGACGATGAACAGTACCTACCAAGGTGTTTTGCTGTGATATTCTTCAGACCAGCTGACCGCATAGCCCCAGCGCCAAGGACAACTTGACAGGTCCTGGAGTTAAACGCCTTCAGAAACTCTATCACTCGGCCCATTGTATCGATGTTAAGCATGGACAGATTGACGACAAGCTTAAGGTAATCGAATAACAGGCCGAGGACAGCACCTGTGGCAGATACACAGAAGTACGGTCGTTCTTCGATTCGAAGGTATTTGGATGACGGCGCGGATCCATTCGGATTGCTTGAAGGAGGTTGGGGTGGTAACGGATTTGGGGCCGAAGTCGAGCTATCTGTCTCTCCTACGATAAGCTCAGGGGAGTCCCTAACTGCGGAATCTACCAAGATATCTGCCATGTGCTGCAGTGCTGCAGGCACTTCCGACATCGGATTCCAAAGCTCATCTTCGACAAGCTTCGCAGATTGGCTAATTCGGGCCTGATGGAACGCTTGTAGGAAGTGCTTCGCCTAGGAGGAATATATTATTATCACATTTGATTGACTTAGATAAAGGGACGTACCTGACCAAGGACCACTCCCCTCAGCCCCATGATCATCCGCCGGCATATCACTTCGCATTGCACCACGAAGCCCCACGAAGCATTGAAAAAGGTAAGGAAGCCAGGTAGATCAAGTTGCGCATGCTGTTCGGATCGATATCCAATAACTATTGCCACTAGCTTGTTCGAGAGGTCCGCAGTTGAAGATAGAATATCCGAGAGTTCTTCTTGGAGTGAGATGATATCTACTGATGGTTTTGGCGCTCTGTGGGATATGAACCAGGAGGTATGGAAGCACAGTGAGCGATAAGGCGGAGAAGGAGAAACGAAAAGCCATACAGCAAACTTTGTAACACTTCTATTAGTATGCCATTTTGGGCCTGAATACCCTTGATACCATTCAGAAGACTCGTATACAGCTGCGAAAGAAGCGATAGGAACTCCGCATGCTCTTTAGAGCGAAGAAGATTTGCAAGTCCACTGAAATAAGCATTGGACAATTGATAGTAGTACCAAGAAAGTCAATGCCCAGCTTACCTTGAGGCAATCTTAGGATCTTTGGGCTCCTCTTCATCCGTATTGAAGGACGGCAGGTGCTAGAGAACCATCAATGATCATTCACCATTGAAGTGCCAAGCACATACATGCTTGATGATACCTTGCATTTCATTTGTCACAACTTCTCTCCACGAAACTGTGGCTTCGCGAATCCCTTTGGTGCGCAAAAGGCCTTGAAGAACGGGCCGCAGCCTATCCTTTAAGGAGAGATTCACGTTACCGTTCCGCTCAGGTGCTCCATTCACTCGTTCTAGTAAGTCAAGCTTCAGCACACTGACGAGTTCCGTGGTAAGCGAGGACGCTATCTCCATCGTCAACGCACGAACGTGTGCAGGAAGAGAAGAGAATGCGGTTAAGGAGGAAAGTGGTATTGATAGAGTCTTCCTAGTCCCTTCAATTTCCGGGGGAGGGGATTCCGGCATTGGCGGAAGAGGGGACATTCGTCCGTTGGTAGGGACACGGACAAGTCCCGCGCGAGCTTCCCTCCCAAAAATTGCAGGCTGCACTTCAGCAGCAGCAGGGTCCCAGAGTGCTTCTACGCCTTCAATGATTGTCAAAGCCTCTCCCCACTGTCCCGCTGCAACTAACCCTTTTGCAACACCAGTCATCTCCAGTACACCCCCGACCTCTTTGACACCACTACACATAGATTCGAGGTTGAGTAGTTTGCACTTCTGTCCTCACTATTTCTAGTCCTCGTTTGGCACCTTTTTCATCGACCTCCTTGAGTAGCCCGCGAAGCTTCGATATCCGATCGAGACATTCTTCTGATTCGGTCTGCAGGTCTTGCAAGTTGGTTAATGCCGCAAAGAATGATGTGGACCGAAGAGAAATTTCTCGGAACAAGATGCTGTTCAATGGTATCTGCGTGATGAGAGAGCTTCTCAAGAAGAGGGAGCGAATATGAGAGCGACGAAGGGTCGGAGGAATCTTCATCTTCTTCCTGACGTTCTATGACGGCATTGAATGTCTGAGGCTCGCCAAGATTAAATTGAGCATCAAAGAACACCTGGGGGACGGAGCTAAGTGGCGTTATTAGGCTTTCCCGCACGAGGCAGTGCGTGGCGTGAGCGGCAGTGTCCATTGAACCACGAGGACTAAATGATGCGTCCGGCTGTGCCTGCCCATCCCGACCAAGCTGCATATTTCGCTCGAATCTCTCCCATTCTGGCGCAATGGCTCGAAGATACGGATCGAAGTCTTTGCGTTTCACGCGTGGTAAATCAGCAGGGGGCACAGCTGGGAGGGAGGAATGAGCTTTTGGAGGTGCCTGGCGTCTATGAGGGTTATTGAGAACCGTTGAAATCGCTGGAAACGATGAGCATCATGCATCACGCAATGGCAGGAAAGCCTACCATTGAATCCCTGTGTTGAGCTACTCCATTCCTGGGGTAAAGCTCCAAGGGCAATATTGGCGGTTGATAGATTGGGCAGTTCAAGGCGAAAAGGTGTTGCGAAGTAGTCACCTCCACGACCTTCAGTAGTCTCTGAAACGCTCCCTGGACCTCGAACGCGAGAAGATGTATCCCAGTTTAAGCGGAATGGACGAGCAACTTGTGGTATTTCTGGTAAAGCGGGTACTGGCGTGGCTGGCGTCGCAGGCCTAGAGGGACTTGACGCATAATCAGACATGTTCTACACTTGCTTGTGTGCAAGTTCAGTATTTGGAGACCACACAGAACCCTAGACTAGTGAGGACGTGGCCCAAACACAAAGACAGAGGAGTAAAGCCAGCTCGTCGCGTCTAGTAAGCTTTTAGGTTGTTTGCCAGCTAATGTCGACGACGTTCGCGTCGGTGAGCAAGTTCAAGAAATCTCATAAGTTACCACTTATGCGTGCCAGCTGGTGCCTTGGTGACCTCGTGAAACTTGTAAGATACATGTACCATAAAAGGATACTTTAATAGCAAATATCTTGAACTTTGGCTGTAATCGTTCTATATTAGGTAAGGTTATTTACAAAATGCTTCAATGCTCTTCAACGAATAAATCGTAGCACTAGTGTTTTTCGAGCATGGCATCTGTTTTCAGTCTTCCTGAACCGCTCCAGAGGTTCCTCAGCAAGTTCCCCCTGCACACCTACCCGCCAATTCCAGTCACATCAAGATGTCCTTTGCGAGAACCTACGCTATGGATTGCACCTCCTCGGACAACGGCAGTCGATCAAATCACTAACTCCGATATTTTGAGCACGGACGTCGAGTGTCTAAAATGGCAGGCATATATCGCCTTGCGTGGGCTCACGAACATCGCTGTACGGTGGGACATATCTCCAGAAGGTGGAATCGATGCTCGGTTGCCTTGCCTACACACTCCTGCGTTCGGGGATGCCAGCAGTGAGCTGTTAGCACCACGCTCTATCCCTGGTTGGGTGGATGGACGGGTTGGCGGTGGGAACGATCCTCTCAATGGTTACAGGGATGACACTCTCAAAGACGAGAGCCACGCGTGGGTCTCCTTGCTTGAGGGAGTCGTGCATGGTGCCTTGGTGTGTGCATCCTGTCTTATCTGTGGACCACACCCTGACTGCTCGTGCCAGACTCTGTCAGAACCTCCACAGCCTATTCTTTCTCAACTTCTCCAGACAACTACCGCTGGGGGGAGGGCCTTAGCAGCCACTCTCAGCCCACCACCTGCTCCTCTGACTGGTTTGAGCTCAGTACTGCCATCATATGGAACGAACATTTCACTGTCATTCATTCAAGGACAGTATGCGGAGGCCATCGCTTCACTCTCAGAACGGCTAGGAACCGACAACTGGTTCCTTGGCTCAGAGTAAGTCATTATAATATTCGCGAAGCCACCGGGTATGCTCACTGACACAACACAGAGATCCCACTGCCTTGGATGCACTTGCATTTGCGTACCTACACTGTCTTTTGTATAGCACGGATAGTACGAGAATCGAGGTTACAGCGACGCGTGAACCTTGTTGCCTGGGAGCAGAGAGTACGGACACAAGTAGAGGCAGCGTTCACCGTGGCCTAGTGATCTGATCCTGTTGTGGATGGTTGTGTATTTAAGCATATAATATCTGTTACTACCGGCATTCGACCTCCAGAACAACAAGATATCGAAAAGATGGTTATATTTTAGCCTTTCCGTCAACCACTTTGTGGCCATTGGGTTTTCCTTGGAACCTTTTTGTAAGCGCAGCTATCATTTTGGTGAACCTGGTAATCAGGTTTATGAGCGTGAATTAGCCCATCAAGACAAGGACAACTGAAATCTCACCAGAACCAGTTGAGCCCTTGGAGTAAGACATTGCCGCCTCCATAAATGATGAGGTATGGTGTCAAGACTTGGTCATACACGCTATTCAATGTCACGAAAAAGTCATACGACTGCATTGAAAACATTAGTGTGATGTGCGCCAGGATTAAATAGCCACTGACCATGATTGCACCCCAGACGCAGCGTACACAAAGGAAGGTCGCAATAAGAACAATGCCATTGACAAGCTGAAGGGTACTGCCTGTCTTTCCCGTCTTGTCCAAGAACCTGCAAGGGAAGCTTGTCTACATCATCATGAGCGTACCCAATCCCGGCTTACCAGTGGATGTTCAAGAATACAGTGCTCCTGTGAACAGTATGAATAAGGAATGTGATGCCTGCTGTGATATACCACTTACAGCTCCCAAAACAAGAAGCGTACTGCATAGTAAGGAACAAAGGGCGTCTAAATGAACGTGTTATATGCCCTTTACATGAGATTCTAATATGATCATATCACGCACAAATGAAAGACCATATATCAGAAGGCACGAAACGCCTGGGACTGGGTCAGAAGCAAAATTGTGAAGAAACTCGTTAGACACGTACCATGGAAAACGAATCCAATGTCGCTGAAATGGATGATCGATTCCAGTGTGTCCCAAATGAAATACCTGAAGTGAAGTCAGAAGACAGTGATGGCGTTTACTCAGAGTTGACTCACCCAGTTGCGATAGCTAATAAAAATCCTGCATCTTCATGCCAACCAAAGGCGCGGTTTTGGTCAAGACTCGGAAGTTTGAGACAGCGCCCGGCGAGGAATATGATGATGACAGCATGGACGAGCGACGCCACACGTATGTCCCTGCAACTGTAAACTCTTACCTGCCCATAAGGTGTAGTGTAGTCAGCCTCACCAGTTGTTTCGCGCCCTCTTTCCTGCTTTCCCATATGACACAGGAAAAAGCACTCCGCTCACTGCGGGTGACAGACTGTTGTGCACAGTAGTAAAGAACACGAGGGAGAGCAAGATAACATCGGCGAAGTCAGATATCTTGCCGATGCCCAGTTTTTGCGCGACTGGCGTAGCAAACTCGCGAACTTGCAAGCGCACGTCTTGGATCATGGGACAGAAAAGTGTACGTAACTGAAGGTGTGAATCAATTGTAGAGGCGTTCGTGGCCGCTGAGCTGGCTAGTGTATTTGGCAGTGTACTTCCCAAAACCATTGCGAACGGAACGCGTTTCCGAGACTGGGTGCTAGCACGAGTAGATGTACGAAGAAACATCGTTCGTTCGTTAGTTTATAATGAAACGCAGGAACGAGGATATAAGAACAAAGTGACAGGACAATACTCCTGGTAATGAGCGCAAAGCTCAAGAGCTCCGATTGATCGAAAGCTGTTTCAAATCGTTCAATAGGTCTCGGCTCAGAATAATATGGTAGTAAATGGCTTCATTGTCAAGGGTCCCCTCCCCAACATATATATATCACATAGATGCACTTCCAACCGAGACAAAAACCGATAAAAACAAATAAAACACTAAGCTATGCAAAAAGTGAAGAGAATAAACCATGCAAAGAGCGGCATGCTCGAATTGGAGAAAGAGACCCTGGAATGACTTGAAGCAGCGAAGAATTTGTAGTTCCAAGCAATATGTATACGACTGGAGTGTAAGAATGTGCAAGCCATGAAGCATCGTCCATTTGGTTTTGGAAAATCACGATGACGAGGAGATGTAGGATATGTGTAACGAGCGTGGGCGGTTCAACTGTGCGCTAGGATGAGTGGAGGTTTCGCGCTGGAAAGGGTGTTTGGAGTCTCCTCCGGTCTCTCCGTAACCAGAAAATGAAATGGGGTATGTCACGGTATGGGGGTATAAGGAGTAACATATCACATCACGATACAGGTGCAGCCTGTTTGCGGCGGTGCGTACGGGTCCTCACCCTTTCCGACAGGTCCCCACACAGACGGCACCTGAAAATACGTCGTATAAGCGTAAATCACACAGGCACGCGAAATAAAAATTTGGAGCTGGTGAAGGCGCTGAAGGCATCACCAATACGAACGCACCAGGTGGTCTTTTGTGGTCTTGCAGTAACGAATTAAACTGTAACACGGGTGAGATCTTATGTGCCTGACCAATGGTGGGAAGAGAATAGGGCCGTACCTTGCACTAGCTTCGCTCACTCTCATTCGCGGTCGCGCAAGATCCTCTCGCAGTCGTTGGTTGTGCTCTGTAAGCCTGCGAAGCTTTAGCTCCGACATAGATTGCTTATGTGGACGAGTGTTCATAGTGAAATAGTGCGGAAATTGAGAACAAAGAGGTTGGCGAAGCTCAGGAAATCTGAGAGAAGGGAACCTAGTATGCGACTGCAACAATAGATGGCTTATAAGCACAGAAATCAGTAGACTTGAAGTGAAAAACAACGCACCTGCCCACTGGGCCAAGATGTATGGGAGAGAAACGAATAACGATAAACAGTGGGACATACCGCGGCGGAGTTCCAATTCGCAGGAGGTTCCATGTTACTGCCAAGTTCTGATCGCACTGTAACACCTAGTTTCAAAGTACAACATTCATCATGGTACGCTTTTCATCGCCAAGCGATAGGAAGTCGATGTCGAATACCCGAATGCGGTCCACTATCTCGAAAGCGCTCAAGTCACGTCAGATGCCATCTACGCATCCAGCCTTCAGGGACGTTACTGACAGTAGGGCTGCAGTGATTAATGCAGACAAATCACGCGTGATGGCCCGCAACAGACTTGTTTCACCCTCGCAGAAGATCCGGAGTCGGCATAAATGCACCTGCGAGCCTCGTTACCAGTCTCCTACTAGATCAGAGGAACCCCCCAGCTACACCGAATATCGCCAAGAAGTCGAATTTACCGACGTGGAAGACGCCATTCAGGGACACCAGGATCAAGACGATGAAGACAGCTCCGTGGACTCTGACTGGGACGAGCACGCGACTCTGATTGCTCTCTTAGACGACGGGTACTCACTACCTTTACAACCTTCAGCGATGCTTCGTCGCTCATCATCATCTCAGGGAGGAGGTTCCCGAATTTGCTGATGGCGTAGCTCTCGTTGATCGACTCTCACCGGCATTCCTTGCTCATCGCCGAGTTGCAACAGAACAGTTCAGGGAGACTCTCGTTCCGGTGATCACCCGAGTAGGAGAGGCTCACAAACTTCTTTCGCATGACAACAACCCGACTTTACTTCGTGGAGTTTCCCTCTTTGACAAGAGCTCGAGAATACTTGAAGATGCTGCAAGACATGAACACGATCAAGTGGTTCGGACGTATACTAGGGTGAAAGTTAGTTTGTCAAAGTTGCCTTTATCTCCTCGTCCAAACTAGCAATGGCTTCCAGGAAACGATTAAAACCTTATCTCTTCAGCTCGAAGATGTATGCGCTGAGAGTGACAAGCTCCTCGATAGTTATGAAAAGGCTGTCAACGAATATGGTATTTTTTCCCGGACTTATTGAATTGCTAGCCTGATCACAGAATGGTCCTCCCATGCAGTCCAACGACTTGGAGCTCACCTGAAATCTGTGCCCGCGGACGTCGAGAAACTCATATGCAGACTTGACAAAACAACCAAGTCTGTCGCAGCCGAAGATCATGCAAAAGCCAAGGAGAAACTCCTGCGAGGCATCCTAGACAGATACTGAGCGCAATTTGCCTTATATTGTTCGCCATGTACCTTACCCAGTCTTCCATCATGTCATTTTACTGACTCTATTCTCCATACAGCGTGTTCTTACCAGTGGACTCATCACGGAATTCTCGTATCGTTTGTATCACTTACGTTGTTATTTAAATGTCAATCCTTCAGGCTGTTCTCCTACCGTTACTGGTTATAATTAAGTGAGGTTCAGAACTTCAGATGTGACCGAATTATACTAAGAAGCTCTGGTGCACTGCCTGAGCCTTGAGTTGAGGAGCTGACTAGTAAATTGCATGTATTATTCCAGAATATGCTTCTTGATAGTTCTGCCCGGTCGCCGAGTCGCTCGTCAACTTCGTTATCCCAACCTCATGTGGCTTTGCCAGAAGTGTGAACACTGAACTTGAAGGCACGTTAGGAGCTCGAGGGACGGTAGAAAAGAATTTTATGAACAAAATCAAAGAATTGTCTAAATTCGGAAATTATCATTTCAAAGTAGTCAAACCGGGTAGTTGTGCCGTTGCAGACTTGTCTCCCCACCGTGATCACCACTCTACCGTCTAATCCTGTAGTATCCTGCTTTCTTGACTCTGCGTGACACGACACGCGACAAGTATAGTTATACGGCAGTCTATACGAAGCTGGTGGGTACTTTGGTGTTCAACAAGTAACCTCGCTCATATCTCATAGTTTTTGCTAATCAAGGACTTTCACCACACACGAATTCCATAAACATGAGCTCTCGAGGCGGAAGACAGTCAATGTCGGAGCTACGGTATCGTCGGCTGCTGGAGCACAATCAGCGCCTTCGAGAAGACTTGGCAAGGCCAAGAATCCGCGTTAGTGAAGCTGCCGCCAGGTGAGTTCCGTTCGGTTGTCCTATTAAAAACCAGGCTGACATGTTCGTAGTTTAATTCGCTACTGCAAGACAACGAAAGACCACCTGGTATGTTTTCTTTATCGTATGATTTTTGTGTTTGAATGTATGACGAAATGACTTTCACCCAGGTTCCGTCCGTGTGGGGTCCAGTCACCAAGGCGGACGACGTATACGGTCAACAAAAGTCTGGAGGTGGTTGTTGTTCGATACAATAGCCTGGACGGTTTCACGAGTCTTCGTTCGCCCCCTTGCCCGTCTATATGTTAGCGCCCAACACAGTTCTCGTTTATACCGCTGCATTACGATGTGGACCCCACTGCTTCATTGACCCCAATAGTTTTCATCTCCTACGTGTACCTATATTCAACCTTTCATTAACTCGTTGTAACAAACTCTACACTCTGCTTTCGATGTTTTGATACTTTTTTTTGGAACCAGAGGGGTTTCGAACATATACAACCATGTTCATCATGCAAGGATGTTACAAGTCTACTACAACTTGGCTAAGAATTGGCGAATTCCGCCTTCATTCAGGGCTCCAACAAACTGGTCAACCTTCTCGCCATCTCTGAATGCTATGACTGTCGGCAGCGCTCGCACCTGATGAATGGCGGGGATAAGAACTCCACTAATCCATGTCGAAGTATGCGCACCTGGTACTTTGCCGCTAGGTCGAACTCTGAGTCTGTGTCCACCGTAACCAAGTCAAGCGAACGGTCGCTACCAGTTTTCACTGTCGCATCACTGGTCAATTTTTCGAGTAGGGGTGAAATCATCTTGCAAGGGTTGCACCAACTATGATACACGGCTGTCAGCGTGTCTAAACGCTTATAACACCCGAAGTTACGCACTCTGCATAAAAGTCAACCAGAACAACCTTATCAGTCACAGACGAGTTTAGAGCGACTTTTTCAAAAGTCTAGAAATGTCAGATACATGTAGCGCTTATG
This sequence comes from Suillus lakei, assembly GCA_016628065.1. Taxonomy (NCBI): domain Eukaryota; kingdom Fungi; phylum Basidiomycota; class Agaricomycetes; order Boletales; family Suillaceae; genus Suillus; species Suillus lakei. Next base: position 685,924 of record JABBWA010000003.1, on the reverse strand, counting down.
GTTATGTTTGACCAAGCTGGTGCCATGATACTGACGGAAGAAGGTGCTTGCCTTTGCGTCAGCGTTCAGGTAGTGCTTTTGGCACTTCGGGGATCTATGGAATTGACGGAGGCCGGGAGATCGCAAATTGCGACCCGCCGTCGACGCAATGTGCAGCCGTGCAGGAGTTTTGAAAGTGACGGAAAACATTGGAGGAACGGTCCCGAACGGAGTCGTTACAAGGCCGTTGATCTACTCCCATGTTCTCACGGTCGTTGTTTGTGTTGATACTTAACATTTCTGGGTCTTCTGAAAGGCCCACAGCGCCCGTAGATAATGAAACATGATGTCGATCAGTATGCATTGACAAACAGCGGAATCAGCAGTCCATGATGGTTGCGTGATAGTAATATTGATCGGCACAAAGAGCTAGGACTGGTTGTATTTGTGTATGTTGATATTGTCGAGTTACATATAATAATTAAATAACTAAATTTAATCCAAAGATAATCGACATTAATCTGCTCAACTTTGCATATCACTATCATGCCGGTCCGCTCACTCCCTCCCCCGACCAAAAGACGCAAGACCGCTGTCGAATCCACTTCAATAAAGTTTCTGGAAGCTCAGCTAACATCCGCCGTCGCAGAAAATGGCACTCTTAACCCACTGGCAGACCTGCTCATGCTGGCTTATGGCTCGTCAGACACGAAAGAAATGTCCAAAGCTGTCTACAGCATTTATCGCGTATTTGTCTTGATAATATCTCGTGGGATGCTAGTCCACGGTGGTGATGACGCCGCCAAGCTTGTCCGCAAGTGGATATGGGAGAAATTGGAGTCATACGTCGAACTGCTTGTTGGCTTACTGCAAGATGAAGAGCCTGCGCTGAGGGTACGTGTCACATTGTTAATTTTGTCTTGTATCTCATATCGGTACCAGAAATCCTCGCTGGAGATACTCTTTTCACTTTTGAAGCATCTCTCAACCTCACTAACAAAGTCTTCCCCGACTGCACAACCACAATTTCACCTTGCACACTTCAAACACATAATACACGGGCTTCTACTGTGCCCTCCGTCTCCTCGGTCAAATGGAAGCCGTAAACATAACTCAAAGACCATGTTGGACGTGAGAGAGAATTTCGTGGAGGTATGGTTCAGTGTCTACGATGATATACGATGGTGTTTTTTGCGAGAAGCAACGTAAGGCCCAATGCAAAATTCATATGCAGTGCTTAAATCCGTCTTTAGACTTGTGCTCTCGAAATTTTCATCTTCAGAGTATCCTCACCTGCTTGACAATCTACTATCCATTATGGAAAAGTTGTCAACATTTCCAACGGACCCGTCGGAACTCAACTCGTGGTGGGTGGAAGAGCTCGGCATAAAACCCCAAAAACACAAAGGCGCCAAGGGAGGTGCAGAAGAGGACGACGACACAGAGTCAGGGAATGAAAATGACGAGGATGACTGGCGCAAATTCTTCGATGAGGATTCTAATGCGAAAGATACGAAAAAACACAGCGTGAAGGCCCGGGCTCACACCCTGACATTCCACCAGTCTCTTTACTCCCTTCAAGCTCATCGCGCTGTATTCACGCGAACGTGGCTAAACTTCCTGCCCCATCTCTCATCTGTCTCCACATCCTCCAATCGAGCACTGACAACAAGAGCATTAAATATAATGCACCGTGGTGTCTTGCCACACCTCACTAGGCCTGTGCTCGTCATGGATTGGATAAGTGCATGCGTGGATCTTGGTGAGGGAATAATTCTGGTATTAACCATAATTTATTAAAGCATTCCGATAGGAGAAACGGTTGGACTGCTGGCACTCAACGCGTTGTTCACCCTAATGCGAGACTATAATCTGTTAGTGAAAATCTCCAAATGACACGATTTATGTCTCACCATCCCCCACGCTGTAGAGATTACCCTTCATTTTTCACCCGATTGTATGCATTCCTCCATCGTGATGTTCTACACTTGAAGCATCGTGCTCGGTTTTTCCGTTTAACCGAGTTGTTTTTGAGTTCTACGTAAGACCCATCTCCATAATTTTCACTTATTGTTACTGAGACAGCCCAGACATTTGCCTGCAACTTTATTGGCATCGTTCGTCAAGAGGTTGTCCAGACTATCATTGAATGCTCCCTCCAGCAGCCTATCATCATGGTCGTTCCTTTCACATACAACATTCTCAAGCGACATCCGGCCCTCATGGTAATGATACACAATAATTCTGGCACTGATACAGGTGTGCATTCAGCTCCTTGGCCTACCATTCAACTAATCACAATGTCAGACCCGTTCATCGCCGACGAGCCAAATCCCAATTCTACCAACGCACTTGATTCTTCGTTATGGGAGCTTCACTCTCATATTCATCACTATGACTCTGCAGTGTCAACCATGGCGCGCATTTTTGCAGAGGCTTTCACCAAGCCTGGTTATTCGATGGAAGACTTCCTCGATCACACGTACGGAACGGTAAGAGACGATCCTTTGTACTCTTGTACGCGCACTTACAATGTTTTCAGCTTATTGAAACTGAGATTAAACGTAAAATCAAAAAGGAACCTGCGTTAGCTATGGAGCTGAGGAAAGATCTGTTTCCAACGGCAGATGCAGCGAATACGGATGACGGTGTGGTTGGTAGAGATGTGGTTAGCGAACTGTGGGTCTTTGGATAAATATATATACTGTGGTAGAGTCAATACTCTAGCTTGGAAATGAGACTCAGTATTTGCATCTACCGTCATCGTGATATGCCAATGATATGCACGCCCAATGCTCTCAGGCGCAGTCCATGGTGTGTAAATAGGATCAAACATACCAGTATTGATTCCGTCTGGCGTTGGGCCTGGGCTAAGGTCCAGCTGCGTCCACTTCCACCAGTTGCAGATTGATGGATTCGATCAGAGTCTCAAAGGTGCGCCGCGTACGAAACGCGTCAGTGATATACTCAACAGTACTTGTATGTGCAGGTGGAGAAGGTGTTATGCGGCAAGTCCGGCGGGGCTCATTATGGATCACTCCACCTCACTGCCCATCACCTTATTTTTCGGTATGAGGATTCTGAGAGAGAGGAGATGTGGGCGAGTTCTACATTCAGGCTCACGGCGTGCTGCGCTTGATAACTCGTACTGCAGGTACCTTACCCGCTGATATCTCTTGTATTGAAGCTCCCGCAAACCTTGCATGGACAGAGCCCGTTAACGTTTCACACTCGCATGTTTGAAACATTCTCGCTGTCCTTCGAGAAGGAACGGGACGCTATAGATGTATTCGAAAGTGTCAAAGAGCTGACTGTGTGCAGTGAGCGTTCAATCCCTTGATTTAAGTCACATCGATCGTTAACATTTATTAGCGTCTGTCAATCAGTTGTATGCATTCTTTTACACCCCTAACGTACCATTCGATGCTACGGGTGGATGGTCCCTTTACTCTCCAAGAGAAGAATTCGGCCGAATGGGCGTTGGAACCCGTACGAAAGCTTGGCGATTCACTGACATCAACAAGGACTACGCTGTAAGTATCGGGCTTGCCTGTTGAATCATCGGTATCTAAAGATCAATTCAAAGTTCTCGCCTACCTACCCATCACGACTGGTAGTCCCGTCTCGCATTAGCGACTCGACGTTGCGATACGCTTCCAAATACCGCAGCAAATGCCGAATACCCGCACTGACCTACTTGCACTGGGCAAACTTTGTTAGTATTTGGGTACCTGAGACAAAGTACACTGTTAAATTTACCTCATTCAGGGCAGTATCACAAGATCAAGCCAGCCGATGGTGGGCATCAAGCAGAACCGCTCACTTCAAGATGAGAAGCTCGTCGAAGCTGTGTTTCAGTCTCATCATTTCTCGGAATCACGCCCATCTGGGCCAGTTTACGGTGCCACTAGCACAAATTTGATAGTCGACGCACGGCCGACTGCCAATGCCATGGCTAATACAGCCAAAGGCGCAGGCACGGAAAACATGGATAACTACAAGGACGCCAAGAAGGTGTATTCAGGTATAGACCACATACATGCCATGCGCGAGGCCCTTGCCAAGGTGGTGGACATATTGCGCGATGCGGACAACGTCGCTGCGAGCGTTACCGGTAGCCTGCCTGGTGAAGCACAACAGCTTGTTGTAGTCGACCGGCAGGCGCTGCGTCGTTCTGGATGGCTTAGACACATGTCGAACATAATGGAGGGCGCAGCCCTCATTGTTCGAAACATTCACGTCAACTCGTCACATGTCCTCGTTCACTGCTCAGATGGCTGGGATCGAACGTCTCAGTTATCTGCTTTGGCCCAGTTATGCTTGGATCCCTATTACCGTACCATGCGAGGCTTCCAGATACTCATCGAGAAAGATTGGGTGTCATTCGGGCACAAGTTTCTTGATCGGTGCGGGCACCTCTCCTCCGACAAATTCTTTACCTCGTTACCGGAAACTGGGGGGACGAGTAGCAGCGCCGATGCAGCGCAGGCCTTCTTGGTTTCTGTCCAGAATCGATTCACTTCCCAGAGCCACCTGAAGGAGACGAGTCCATGTTTTCACCAGTTTCTGGAATGCGTTCGTCAGCTGCAGCGACAGTACCCCTCTCGCTTTGAGTTTAATGAGCGCTTCCTTCGTCAACTGCTTTATCACCTCTATTCGTGCCAATTCGGCAACTTCTTATACAACTGTGAACGGGAACGACGAGCTGGTGAAGATGGTGTTGTTCCCTCAGAGCGAGCAGCTTGTATCTGGGACTTTTTCAACTCGACGTCCGAGTTGGAGCAGAACAAGAATGACGCATACGACCCCTCTTTGGATGATCCCTCCAGTAGAGATCCTTCAGCTGACATGGGTGTTCTCCATCCGAATGCCAAGGATATTCGTTTTTGGCACGAGCTCTATGGCAGGACAGAGGAGGAGATGAATGGGAGGATAGTTGTCTCTCAGACAAAAGAGGGTCCAGATTTTAGCATCCCCTGATCGATTCCCTGGAAGATGATCCTGTCAATTCAATCAGTGTTCCCGCGGGAATACCGCTCCCACCGTCACCTGCCAGAACCCCAAATCTCTCGAATCCTTCTGCTGTGCCATCCAACGCTGGGAATACGTCTGAAACACTGACTGCAGGCCTTCGCGGATTATGGTCTTCGTCACCAGACATCCCTCAGAGAACCGTAACCGCAGATAACATTGCAACTCCGTCCCCCACATCACTGCGGCCTTCTGGCCCTCCCCTTCGACCATCATCTCCAGGGAGTAATCCCCCACCCCCGCCTCGCTCCCGGACCTGCGAATTCTGCGGATACATTTTATAACACCGGAGTGAGATCAGTATGGGGGAAATTATCCTCGAATGCTACCGCGGCATTCTCAGCGATGCAGGACGCTTATGATGGAGTTGCGAAGGACTTCAAGGCGTTACCGAGGCCATCAGGAGATAACGAAGACGCCCAAGGAAAAGTCTCCGAACTTCAGGCTCGTGAACGCCTTGGAGACGGAGAGCGCTCTTATCGTGTAACCAGCCAGTCACATTCTGTCGGCTCATCGTATAACCCTTGGGATAATATGAAACCTCAGAAGGCTATACATGCCCTTCCCTCCGATAACCCCTGGCTTACTACTAGGTCGAGATCGCCTAGACAGGCTTCCTCGTCACAAGATCTCTTCGATGGGAATCCATTACCGCTTGACCCAACGGTCGCACATCCACCTCGTCGCCTAGAGTCCGGAGACTCGTCAGGATTCCGAATATCTGGGCAGATCCACGATGTTGGCGTACCCTATCTCACGGTTGAGTCTGATGAGAGCCTTGTTTTAGAGCAGGAAGATCAACCTTCCTCGACAAATTCAGACCCTCTTGGTGTAGGATTTTTGTAATAAGTAATTAATTCGCTTGGCTATCAGCTACTATCACAGTCTATCAGGACCCACGCTACACATGTTGTGAGGCTCAATTGAACTTTTTCCCTCCATCATATCTGAGACTCATGGGAATCTGGTTGTGCCACGTCTGAGTCTGCTATCTATCGTGTTTCTGAGGACGTAACTGTGTTGTATTTTGACAAGAGGATGGCAGAGGATGGCGTGATGTCTGGCTTATATAAGCCACATAGAACCTTTAATTGTTTTTCGCAGACGAAGTTTGGTCTCACATCTTCCCTCCCTCCTTGCTCCTTCCCAACTCCTCGTTCTTTTTTCAACTTCTTTTGTCTTCCATGGCTGCTAACGGTCACGCACGTCCTGCTCTTGCACCCGGGCATTTATTGTTCACCTCCGAGTCCGTAGGTGAAGGTCATCCCGGTTAGTTTCGTCGTGGTCAAAGCTATGCAATGACACTAAACTGCAACAGATAAGATCTGTGACCAGGTTTCGGATGCTATTGTGAATACTCACTCCATATCAATGGTTGCAGAAAATCTAATCAGTTCCGCAGCTCGATGCTTGCCTTGAGCAAGACCCATGGTCGAAGGTCGCTTGTGAGACCGCATCGAAGACCGGCATGATCATGGTCTTTGGAGAGATCACCACTAAAGCTCAGCTCGACTACCAAAAAATCATCCGTAACACGATCAAACAAATTGGTTACGATGACTCTTCCAAGGGTTTTGACTACAAGACCTGCAACATTCTTGTTGCCATCGAGCAGCAGTCTCCTGATATCGCTCAGGGTCTGGACCATGGCTCTCTGGAAGACCATGGTGCTGGTGACCAGGGTATCATGTTCGGTTATGCCACCGATGAGACCCCAGAATTCATGCCTCTGACCATCATGCTTGCGCACAAGCTCAACCGTGCCATGGCCGACGCTCGTCGATCAGGTCTTCTGCCCTGGTTGCGCCCTGACTCCAAGACTCAAGTCACCGTTGAGTACAAGAACGACGGTGGTGTGATGATCCCCCTGCGTGTGGACACGGTCGTTATTTCGACCCAGCACGCTGAGGAAATCTCCACCGAGGAGCTTCGCAAGGAGATTCTGAGCAAGATCGTCGCGCAGGTCATCCCCGCGAACCTTCTTGATGACCGTATCGTTTACCATGTGAGTGATTTTTTTACTTTCTAGTAATGCTTGTAACTCACGAGTCGGATTAGATTCAACCCTCCGGCCGCTTCGTCATTGGTGGCCCTCAGGGTGATGCTGGTCTGACTGGCCGCAAGATCATTGTGGACACCTACGGTGGTTGGGGTGCACACGGTGGAGGAGCGTTCTCAGGCAAGGACTTCTCTAAAGTTGACCGTTCCGCAGCGTACACTGCTCGTTGGATCGGTATGTTCATCAGTCTTAGATCAATTGTACGGTATCTGAAATCTCGTACAGCCAAATCTCTCGTTGCTGCTGGCCTCGCTCGCCGCTGCCTTGTTCAGCTCTCATACGCTATCGGTGTCGCCGAACCCTTGTCTATCTACGTTGACACGTACGGCACTGGCAAGAGGACAAACGAGGAGCTCGTTGATGTTATTCGCAAGAACTGGGATCTCCGTCCTGGTGTCATGGGTAAGTGTCCTCTGTCTGGAGATGGACGAATGACGAATGCTTTCTAGTGCGTGAGCTTGACCTCCAGAAACCCCACTACCTCAGGACCGCGTCTTATGGCCACTTCGGTACGTTCTTCACGCTGTTAGGTGTGGTGCAGAAACTGATTCCTATACAGGTAACCCCGCATACACCTGGGAGAAACCCAAACAGCTTAAGCTGTAATCGCTCTTTTGTCTCACCGGGTCCTGTCGAATATTTTCTCATCTAGCATAGGAAGTTCATCCTTCCCTAATTTATCATCCATCATCGCACGCACCTTTCTGTAGACTATTGCACATCACTGCTTCCTACTCCGCAGCCGATACGCTGCCTATTATCACGACCATTACCCGCGACTTTGCCAAGACCCTAACTACGCTGCATGTTGCTGATGCCCTACCTATATCCACTATATCACCCCGTAGTACCGAAGAATACACCCGCGTTCAACCGCGTATTTTTCAGTGATTCTAGGAGTGATTGTGAACTAAGATTTACTCTCCAAATTCTCGAATGGTGTAAGTATTGAAAAGAGTTTTCTGCAAGCCTCTCAGGTCTCACAGATCGATTAAGCTCAAAAAGTAAAATATAAGGTCAAAGGAAGGTACTGATAAAGTTACAAACTGTTCCAGGTCCCAGGGTGGCCCACGTGCGTGGTTCGTACATATACGGACCGAGGTCAGATTATCAAGGAAAAGATTATCACGGCAAAGTGATAAAACAGCATGCCATTTTTCCTTGATTTTTCCTTCAGGCAGTTTTCGGTTTGTAACAAATAGACCTCTGCACGTTTATCGCACGAACGGGCATCGCCCCAGCTTTCACGTTTTCTTTCATTTCACCCCTGCATCGCGAGTGAGTTTGCTTCTTGATCGTCAAGTGCTAGATCCTCTGACAAATCTCCGATTTAGTGTGCGGTATTTTAGGGCTGCTGCTTCATGATCCATCAGTGGATGCGGCACCAGAAATTTGTGAAGGTCTCTCTTTGCTGCAGCACAGGGGACAGGATGCATGTGGCATTGTGACTTGTGGCCCAAAGGGCCGATTCTTTCAATGCAAAGCTAATGGCATGGTTCGGGATGTCTTTGATGAGAAGGCTATTTCTAAATTGATCGGAGGGATGGGTGTCGGCCATGGTAAGCCATCGGGAGTAAACTGATCTTGCCAACGGCCATCTGATATAGCGCATTGCAGTTCGTTATCCAACTGCTGGAAGCTCGAACCACGCTGAAGCTCAACCGTTCTACGTTAATTCTCCCTATGGTATTGTATTTGCGCACGTGAGTTTGTTCCTCGAGACTTGTCACTCGAGACTGAAGGTGATTAGAATGGGAACCTCATAGACGGCCCTTCACTCCTACAATTTATGGACGCCACCGCACATAGACATATCAATACTTCATCCGATTCCGAACTCCTACTCAACCTTTTTGCCAACAATCTCCAGCAGACAGGCAAATTTCGTATAAACGAGGACGACATCTTCAATGCCATTGGAGGTCTTATGAAACAGTGCACAGGAGCATACGCGTGTGTTGCGATGCTTGCCGGCTTCGGGATTATTGCGTTCAGAGATCCGAATGGCATTCGACCCGTCGGGGTGGCTTCTAGAAGTAGCAACTCTGGAAAAGACTACCTCTTTGCAAGCGAGAGTATTGTGGCTGATGCTCTGGGCTTTAGCGAATGGGAGGATGTGAAGCCTGGTCAGTCCTTGTTTCTACTGTCATCCGCAGTTACTGATGTTGGGTAGGCGAAGCAGTGATTATCACTCGGTCAGGGGTTTCAAGGAAACGTGTCGCAGAGCATGCGACCTTCGCACCCGATATATTTGAATTTGTCTACTTCGCTCGCCCCGATTCAGTACTTGACGGCATCAGTGTTTACCGCAGTCGAATGGCCATGGGTGATGCGCTTGCGGTTGAAGTTGACAAGGTTTTAAAGGAATGCGGCATCATAGTGGATGTCGTCATTCCCGTTAGTGGTTCCCCTCGTTCCACGAATAATTTTTCTGATGTATTTGCAGGTTCCTGATACATCTCGTGTTGCAGCGTTGAATCTTGCTCAGAAACTCAATTTGCCCTACCGAGAGGGCTTCGTCAAGAATCGCTATGTCGGTAGGACGTTCATTATGCCCGGTCAACAAATGAGGTCAGACATCTTGTTTCCCTGAATCTACAATATTGATGGTCTTTTCAAAGACGAAAAAATGTCAGACGGAAACTGAACGCCATGGCCTTGGAGTTTTCTGGGAAGAATGTTCTCCTGGTTGATGGTAAGTAGTAGAGAGACTGGATGATGATCAGGTCTTACCTTGACACATGGCTTCAGATTCCATTGTTCGTGGCACCACCTCAAAAGAGATTATCCAGATGGCGAAAGATGTTGGCGCAAAGAAAGTCATTGTCGCAAGCTGTGCCCCACCCATACGGTAGTTCCTTCTACCAGTAAACTTCACCACATCGCTGACCAACATTTGTTAGGTACTCGAATGTCTATGGCATTGATATGCCTTCAAGGACAGAACTCGTTGCATCCGGGCGCACCTACCCAGGAGATAGCTGAGGCCATTGGTGCAGACCTTGTCGTGTTCCAGACTCTTCCTGACCTCATTGCATCTGTGCGACAATTCAACCCAGTCCATTCCAACTTTCGATTGCTCCGTATTCACAGGGGAATATATCACTGGTGGTGTCAGTGAGGAGTATTTACATCAATTGGAGCTGCTGCGTGCAGACAATGTCAAAAACAAGTTGGTCCACCAACTCGCAGGAAGGCAAAGGTGAGGGACAGCACGATCAATGGATTCCACGATCGGGAGACCATGGTGGCGTCTAGTGGTCCAATCAATCGCGCGGACGACACAGTTGGATTGCACAACACCTGGAATGTCAGTTGACATCCCTAGTTGCTTTCGTGCGTAGACAGTGAGTAGCGCCTCTATCATTATTCCCTGTTCTATGATTTTGTTGCCGAGAAGAGTAACGCGCGGAGCATCGTTACGTAGAGTATGTCAGGGTTAGAGGGATATGTATTTAGTAGATGCTAATTGAATATAGATGGCGTCCGATAGCGGAAAAGCTATGCATATGATATTAGAGTAAGCTCATACTCACTAGACAGATGCTAAGGAAAATGATTAGACAGAACGTTACACACTGCAGTGAGCAACTTAATCTGGAGATTAACAGATCTACATGAGACAGGTGTTACTACATAGTCTGTCCCAAAAGCTGAGAAAGGCCGCGGTGTTTCAGCATGAAGGGAGAAGCCATTAGGTCTTTCTTGAGCTCTTCCGTCGTGGATGAATGGTGAATTTGGTGTCGTTTAGGAGGAAGTACACGCACTGTGTACATATTATGTATACGAATCGAACAACCAAATTGACGATCCTGCACAGGATTAGTTAGGAGGCGGATCTGGCGGGCGAGGGGCTGCTCAGGGCTGCTCAAAGAAGTATAGTAGTAGAGTCTGGAACGGAACGCGGACGGAAAATTCTGGGGAAGTCTGGGTGGAGTGGTCGAGAATATATGTTCAGCTGTTTGAGCGATGCGAGCTTGCTGCAGAGAGCTCGGACGATGTTCCGCCACCGTGCGGAATGCTGCCGAGTGGGGTTCGAAAGGACCGCGAAGTTCTCACCTTAGCTATAGTAAGTGGGTTGAAATGTGTAGAGGTGAATCATATCAAATCGTATCATACTTAGCATCGTCTCCCCGACTGCTTACAGCTGGAGCAATAGCCTAAGTCTCAGACGATGGTATTGAATGTCTTCGGCACGCACAATTTGTAGAGAGGATTGAACATGACAATCTTGTCAGTACGACAACACAGGGAATGCGATAAAGAACTCAACACGCTGGCAATATGTGGCCGATGTGGGCAACATCGTGCAAACGACAAGACTGGCCCTCGGATGGCATCAAAGATGAAAAAGTAGCTGAAAAGTAAGCCTACCAGACAGGCGAACAAGGGTTTGCGTTCACAATATTGCAATACATCTTTTTGTCCAAAGTGCAAACCGCTCTGGGGCATCACGTGTTTGATGAGAGCACCGGTTTTGCATAGTAGCTGCCCTCTCTCAATTTGTTTTTGGAAAGGTAATGTACATGGTGCAAAGAACATGCCTGCCATTTTGAGTGCTTCGATTGAATAGCGGAACTCCTTATTATTAAAGGAGTGTGATCAACAAAAGCAAGGTAGCCACGCCTGGACGTGTTCGTGCCCTGAATTGTGGCACGAAACTGCGATCGCATGGCGGCCGCAATACTAGGGTAATATTCAGCTCACGTACATAGGAAGAACTGAGATCCATAACCATGAGATGGTACGATAGGGCGGAAGAGAGGAAGAACCTGGTTCATAATTCTTCGTCTGAGGATTGGTCTTCAACATCTAATGCTTTCTCTTGTGCATTCATTGCACCTAGAATGTCGTCTGACTGCCCTTTTTGAGAAGCAAGTCTCTGTCCTATTGATATAGCGTGAGCGACTGACAATATAGACAGGGTGGAATATCAGGCTGACGGATGAGAGTATGGACAGCTTCTTGAGTCTTTCGTTCTAGCTTTGCAAGTTTCTTTTCCATTTCGCGCTTCAAGTCCCAGTTTGGTCGTTTCGGGGCGATGTTGAACACGTCCTAAGGAACATGAGCAGTTGCAAACGCGGGAGTTCACTATAGTTGGACAGACAAGTTCTTGGGCACGCTGCCGCTCATCCTCGGCTATAATCATTTCAGCTACTCCTTCAATAGCTTTCTCAACGGTATCTGTTGTCAGGACCTCGTTCTTTGAGTGTTTCTTCAACGTCCTTGTCTCTGGATCATAATTCCTGCTGAGAAGCACAGAATCTCTGTAGCTGGTTTGAATTATGCAGCATTGGAATTACATTATCACGTACCCATTTGATACAGTTGATATGCCCTCCTTGCGGTTTCTTAGGGCGATCAAACGCGCTTTTCGAGCATCTGAGGCTTCCTGCAGTGACATGGTGGGGGTAGAGTCTAATATATGCTTAGTCAGTATGACCAGCAATTTCGAAGTTCTCGAAATTCACGCTGTCGCAACTCGGGAAATGCTCCTTGGCTGGCGGCATGCATGTCTCAAGGTGTTGCTGCGCTGTCAACCTATCCGTTGGTCAATTTCAAGACACCTCAACTCTACCGCAGCATGTCTGGCTGCTACACCTAAGTCCCTGAGGATGGAAGAGTTTCCTTGCGAAGTCATTAGGTATGATGACGCGCCAGTATACCTCGAGAGTTGAAGCTTATACGTGTTAAACTGCGCCAGAAACTTTTCTATTATTGCGCACATTGGTAGTTTTAATGTTTAGTCTGCACGGTCTCTTCTGAACTTAGCTCACAGACCATGGTAAATCAACCTTGGCAGATAGGTGGGCTTCTACGCAAAGCAGTTAAGTTTCTTGTGCTAACAAGATGTAACACTGTAGATTGTTAGAGGTATGTCGCTTCGTCTGGCATCAACCTCGGTTCTCATGGTTTTCATCAATCAGCTCACTGGCACTATTCAAACGAAGTCGACGGGACTCAACCAGCAAGTTCTGGACAAACTAAAGGTGGAACGCGAGCGGGGTATTACCGGTAGGTCATCTATAGCTATGGATCTGCTTCTGCTGAAGATGTTTTACTTCGCAAAGTCAAGGCACAGACAGCAAGGTTTGCGACACATTCTGTTCTCAGAATAGCTGACCGATGAAGCTCCTCAGCATGATACACATGGTCCATGGGAAACAGCACTTGCTCAATCTCATCGACACCCCTGTAATGAAATTTCACACTTGATCTTGACGAGGAACTTAGCAACATTTGTTTCACAGGGTCATGTTGACTTTGCTTGGGAGGTTTCACGATCCTTGGCTGCGTGTCAAGGCGCTCTGCTACTGGTAGACGCCTCGCAGGGCGTTCAAGCCCAGTCGATTTCTGTATTTCACATCGCCAAGGAACGAGGACTGAAGATCATCCCTGTCTTGACCAAGGTTAGATCTCGCTTGGCTATTGACTATGATATCATCTAACCGACCCCTGCAGATAGACTTGCCCGCATCACAGCCGGAACGAATGGCCGCTCAACTCCAGTCAACGTTTGGCATTGATCCGAGTGAAATTCTCCACATATCCGCGAAAACTGGCCAAGGCGTAGAAGCAGTCCTAAGAGCCATCGTGGACCGCATACCACCTCCTTCTGGGAACATAAACTCCCCTCTCAAGGCCTTTATGTTTGACTCATTGTCCGTATATGTCTATTTGTACTCCTTCTGCGGTTCAAGTAGTGCTTTAGATATGACCGCTACAGGGGCGTCATTTCACTCGTCAGCATACAGGATGGCATCATTCAAAAAGGTTGGTTTATATGCTCTTCGCGCGTTACCTTCATCGCTTATGCCATACAGGGGATAGGATTGCGTCTTGTCATACCCGAAAGAAATATGAGATCACTGAAGTCGGCCTGATGCACCCTGAGGAGGTGCCAACATCGAGTCTACAGCCTGGACAAGTTGGCTACATAGCGTGCAACATGAAAGAATCTTCTGAGGGTAGGATAACCACCACCGTTTTCTGTTAGTCACATCTTGATCATTGCTCTCAGCTCATATTGGAGACACTCTCCACCGCGTCGGTGTGCCCTGTTGATCCTATGCCTGGATTCCAGCCATCTAAGGCTATGGTTTGTTCCCAATATTGAACCTTCGCTGTTGGTTCCTTATTCGATCTAGGTCTATGCTGGTGTTTTCCCAGTGGATAGCAATGACTTCATTAAGCTTGAGGAATCCATCAAGAGGGTACGTTCTACATTCGAATTCATGGCCTACTCTTACCCTTTCATAGCTTACCCTGACGGACAGGAGCGTGACTATCCAACGCGAGTCCTCTACCGCATTGGGGCAAGGGTGTCGCCTTGGCTTCCTCGGGACACTGCACATGGATGTTTTTCGACAGCGTCTGGAAGATGAATATGATGCAAACATAATAATAACTGCTCCAACTGTCCCATATAAAGGTATGTGACAACACTAGCATCGTATTCGAGCAACCCCTGAAGATCAGAAAAGTCGTATACAAGGATAAGGCGGTTATGGTCAGCAATCCTACGGAGTTCCCAGACACATCAGACACGTCTAGCAAAGTGAAGCAAGTGCAGGAACCTGTCGTAAACGCTTCTATCATTGTGCCTGAAGGTCAGCACTCCTTAAAATTGGCGAAAGTGATCTTTCTGATGTTTCAAATATCAGAATACATGGGGGAGATGATGAACCTTTGCTTTGCGCACCGTGCCGAGAACCTTGACCACCGATACCTGGATTCAGGAAGCACGTCAGAAGCGTCTGCGCGAGCCATCTTGACGTGCACATTGCCCCTCAGTGAAATCGTCACAGATTTCTTTGATCAACTGAAGAGCCGGAGCTCAGGCTATGCCAGTTTTGAGTGAGCACTGGCAATATAAATAGTGACTAATGCTGAAACATCCTTAGCTATGAAGATGGCGGGTATAAAGCAAGCGACCTCGCGAAGGTACGTGGTGAAAGTGTCTGCATCACACATTTCCCTGACATTATGTAGATGGTCTTCCTTCTGAATGGGAAACCAGTGGACGCACTTGCTCTTATAGTCCATCGGTCGG
Source organism: Suillus lakei (assembly GCA_016628065.1). Taxonomy (NCBI): domain Eukaryota; kingdom Fungi; phylum Basidiomycota; class Agaricomycetes; order Boletales; family Suillaceae; genus Suillus; species Suillus lakei. The sequence goes on along the minus strand of JABBWA010000003.1, from coordinate 670,802 downwards.
CTCAAGATGAAGTTGGCAGAAAGTGGGTCAAGAAGCTTCGTGCGTAATGAAGTTTACCCTCTAACATACTGATGCTGAAAATCATCGCAGATAAAGTGATCCCTCGTCAACTATTCGAAGTTCCAATACAGGCTGCGGTCGGCAAGAAAATTATTGCTCGCGAGACCTTATCAGCAATGCGTGCAGATGTCACCGCTGGGCTCTATGGAGGTGCATAAACAGATTTCCGAGATTCCCTGCCGCTAATTAAATTTCTCGTGTAGGCCACTACGAGCGCAAAATGAAACATCTGGAAAATCAAAAGGAGAGCAAGCGGAAGATGAAGCGCATCGGTTCTGTTGACCTCCCCCAAGACGCTTTCTTCGATATATTGAGCACCAAGAGCAAGTGAATAGCGAGCAAGCGGTGATGTAAATGCACTGCGTACGCAGCGCGCTTGGTCTACATGACTCTGCTACAGTTCGTAGTCCTCATCGTCATATGCCTCCTTGATAAGGCGATAGACCGACGATGGAGGGTGATCTCCACTATATAACGCAGTTGAGGAGAGAATAAAACCCGCATATAATAATTACTCACTCGTTTGTAATGAATGCGTCGATCAACTCTGGTCGGACATAGTCATAGAATGGATTAACCACGTCGACCTTATCGACCAGGTTGCCTTCTTCGAATCCTAGCACACTACTTGGATCTGCAAAGTCGAGCGCGCCATATTCATGATACAAATTCCATTGCGGGGTGAGTTTGAATTGTCCAGCACAAACAACAACCGGGGTGCTATGCGCTCTAGCTGCCGTGGCAGCCAGCAGAGATCCCGTTATAGCAAACATGCCACCGTTGGCTAATATTGCATGGGCGCCAAGCATGACTTTGTTGATGCGAGACATGAGCGCGTAGATGGATGAATCGGGAACAAGCACCGTTGAAATGCCAGCTGATGACAGAGATTGAGCCATATCATGTCCGCTGTATCTGATATACGATGAGTAGGGGGTCATAGCAGGAAATAGCAGGTACGGACGATGGTGCGGTATCCGCAACGATAACGGTATATTTCCGATAGGGCGCTGCAGCTTTAAGGAATGCTTCAACAGTACTTGACTTTCCGATGGTCAAGATTATCTCGCTATCTGAACTCAGCAACAAAGCAAATGGCCTTAGAAGACAGGAAACTCACTCGGAATGTATATGATCCTTTGCATTTTTTGAGATATTATCATAAACTGTTTCCAGCTCGTCCAGGACGTCCTGGATGGCTTCCATAAGAACGGGTTTTAGTGTTCGTGCAAACGCATCAGGATCATCCGCATCGTTCTCCTTCAACGTGCCGTGCGACTCATTCAGAGTCGTCTTTTGTAGAACATTGTGCACCCGTGGCTGTCCCTGCAACACGAACTTTGCAATCGACAAGGTATCCTTTGATGTCGACACAACCGCAGTCCCTTGTGAAGCAGTGTGATATTCCTCCCGGATATGATGTAGCACTTTCCGCACGGTGTTCCCAACCGTGTGTTCTGATGATACGAGGTGATGAGATGCCAAAACCCATAGAACAGAGGTCGGAGAGAACCTTTAGGTTGTGCTTCCACGAGTTTTCGTCCAACGGATCGGATGATTTCGACAAGTTGGTCGATATTAGAGAATCGTGCTTTAGAGATTACCTGTCTCAGGACCAGGACTGTCTCAAGAGCAGTTTCGCGGGACCCTACAACTTGTCTGTCATGATATATGATGTAGGGGTATGATCGAGGGTTTCAACTCACCGCCTCCGCAATCTAGATGCAAGAGTTTCAACAACTCGCTGGTTTGCGACGCTCGATGGATCACTGGCAGTAGCCATAGCTTCTAGTTTTGTTCTTTATGGTCAAAGGGTGCAGGTATCTGGGACTGGTCACTGGATGCACTAGAAATGATTTGCAGTCACAACAGCAGAGTCGAGTCATACCATGCCTTACCGTAAGTAGCATGTTACATAGTACTACATACATCGTTTGTACATTGTCTATAGTTCTACCGTGACTTCGTCACCGTCCAACCTCCGCTATATTTTCCTCATTCATGCGGTTCAAATTTGTGAGAGCCCATCAGCAAGCCTAATTTCTCAAATGTGCCAGTCAAGCTTGTCAGCCCATTTTCCAGGGAGCAATTCTGATATCTGTTCTACATCCTTGTCGCCTCTCCCCGAGAGGCACTATAATACTCTATGAGCGCCGCGCAGAAGATGAACGTTTTGAATACGTACAATGACAAGATCGGTATCTCTTGGCAGTGTTTTGGCGAGACGGACACCTTCCCAGATAGCATGCGATGATTCAAGGGCAGGAATGATACCCTCTAGCTGGGTGCAAAGTCGGAAGCCTCTGAGGGCCTCCTCGTCTGTCGCTGCAACATACTCTGCTCTGCCAGAGTCCTTGAGCCAGGAATGCTCTGGCCCAACACCGGGGTAATCAAGACCTGCGCTGACCGAGTGTGTTTCGATGATCTGGCCAGCCGCCGACTGCAGGATGTATGTTCGCACACCATGCAGTACACCGGGCTGTCCTTTCGAGAGGGTTGCACTGTGCCGATCGCCATCCAAACCTTCACCGCCGGCCTCCACACCCACAAGTCTCACGTTCTTGTCGGGAATGAAGTCATAAAAGGTTCCAATGGCATTGCTTCCACCACCGACGCATGCGACGATGACATCTGGGAGTTTTCCCTTGGCCTCTTTCAGCTGTGATTTGATCTCTTGCCCAATCACCTTTTGGAAGTCGCGCACAATCGTTGGGAATGGGTGTGGACCGATGCATGAGCCGACAAGATAGTGTGTCGTGGAAAGGTTGGTCACCCAGTCACGCATGGCTTCATTCACGGCATCCTTCAAAGTACGAGAACCTGACTCGACGGGTACAACCTAGATGGGGGTCAATATACATAGGACAGCACAGGACAAAATAACAAACTTTGGCACCAAGCATATTCATTCGGAAGACATTCAAGGCTTGGCGACGAACATCCTCTGCACCCATGTAGACGACACACTCCATGTTAAATCGTGCACACACGGTAGCAGTTGCGACACCGTGTTGACCAGCACCGGTCTCGGCGATGATGCGCGTCTTGCCTAAACGACGAGCAAGCAAGATCTGATGGAAATGTCACTATAGAAGCAAGGCACAAATCTTCAATCCTACCTGCCCAATGGCGTTGTTGATTTTGTGCGAACCCGTATGGTTCCTATAGTCTGTTAGTATATCGTAGATACTTTTCGGCAGGTGACTCACAGATCCTCACGCTTCAGCCAAATCTGGGCGCCGCCAGCATGCTTGGTCAAGCTCTCTGCAAAGTAAAGCTTTGACGGGCGATTCATGTATCCGTAATAGCCCTGGAACTCCTCCCAAAATTTGGGGTCATTGACAGCGGAGTTGTGAGCTTCCTCGAGTTCCACTAAGCAATCGAAGAGCGCCTCCGGGACATACTGTCCACCGAACTGACCAAAGCGTGGGGGGAGTAGGGCAACTGCGGGTGTCTTCAAAGCAGCATGGGAAGGCGTTGAAGGTTTTGAAGCCGGCAGCGACCGCACGCGAGTAGGCTGACCCTTCATGCTAATCTCCAGGCAGTAGCTCTCAACTGTTTGAGGTATCGAATCGAGAGGCGCCTCCTTGATGATGCTCACGAGACGGCTACCAACAACGACACCATCTGCCCCAGCATCAGCGACAACGTCAAAATGAGCGCGCGTTGCAACACCGAAGCCGACCGCCAGTGGGACAGCCGTGTATTCTCGGATGCGGGCGATGATATCTGGAAGGGCGGCATTCATTGTCCCCAGGACGGAAGAGCCAGTTGTTCCCATCTTCACTATGGTCAGATATACATAGGTTATCATCAAACGGATTTGCATACTTTTGACACTACATAGATGAAAGAGTCAGCAATGGACGAGAGAAATTGGATGCGATGCAAAGATGTTGATGGTGCGATGAGGGGGACATATGTCAAGCTGGGGAATGAAAGGGGTCAGTACAGACTGAGACGATCTCAATTAACTTACTCTGCTTTTGTGCACTTGTCACGGAAGTTGATGGCCTCTTCAGGTGGAAGATCGACTACGATAAATCCGTTTGCTCCAGCTTCACGAGCGTCTTGAATTGCTTTGTCTTCTCCATACGCGAGCATTGGATTATAATACCCTGGTGGAGATGACTGTCAGTCCAAGAGGTACACATACAGAGATGGATACTGCATACCCATAAGAAGGACAGGGGCCTTCAGTCCTTGGCTCCGAGCTTCTCGCAACATTCCAAGTACAGTGGCGTATTCAATATCATTTTTAAGAGCAACCTATCTCGCGTGGGCATTTACTATATGATCAAAGTCAAAAGTCGAACATACAGTATTAGTCTCTTGGATAGCTGGGCCATCTGCAATGGGGTCGGAGAAGGGCACACCAAGTTCGATGATGTCTGCCCCTCCAGCTTGCATGGCCAGCAAGATAGGCACAGTGTCTCGTGTCCTTGGGTATCCGGCAGTGACGAAGGTCACTAATGCTGGGGTTCCCTGTTCAAGTCTTCAATTCAAACACAAATTTCAGAGAAAATCGGCTCACCTCCACCTTTTTGGCTTCGAATACGGCCTTGAGAGCGTCCATGATATGTGGAGAAGGAAGCTGAAACGTAGCTGAAACGAGTCACTGTGCCCTTTTATCATAATTTATGCCGCCGTGATCGAGATCTAACCGATCACGTGACTGGGCACGACCAAAATCCACTTCTGATGTTCTTCCAGATTGATGCAGTACTTGTTCTTGTTCTTGTTTTCTTACATCGAGCCATCGAGGTATCTTGATCCTGAGCTGCACATAGCGCAAATGGCCAAATACCCATCATCATCAAAAAATTGACATCGCGCAGGTGCGCATCTGAGATCTGAATTGTCGATTTCGCGATACCCCGCATCATGGTATGTCACTGAGAGCATCTGCCATATTTTCGCTCTCTGCCTGGCCTTTCCGGCTATTCGTGCGTGCAGTATGGCAACTCTACACCGAATCCTCGCTCCTTGAGGTCGAAACCGCTGACCATCATGTATCAAGGAGATTTTCGGTAGGACTGCACAGCGATGCCTTCTCTGACGACGCGGGGATCTGGTCCCACAGCAATTAAACGCGTTTCACCCCCATTGCGGCTGATGCCAGGACTCAGATAGACGCCTTAGCTCCACGGTCGGCTGGGCAACACTTTATCTTTGGGCAATGTGAGAGTACAAACGAGGTGTTCGCGCGCTTGATGTGGTCCCTTCCTTAACTTTCTCCTTCACTAGCTGCTCTTACTCATTGTCAGACGTTTCAGATCTTTTCTTTGATTACTTTACTTTGATGAGCTGGTCTACTTACGTTGATTCTCACTTGAACGGTGCTCTAATAGGGGATGCGGCCAAATATAGTACTCATCTTCATGAAACACCAACAACCCTTGAAACACTTGCTCCCTCCCCAAATCGCTTATTAAGTATCCACTATGAATTTACGTGTCTCTCGCATAAAAACTATCGAGTTTATGATGGGAGCACTACGTTGGCAAGAAAGTAAAATGTAAACCCTAGATTAGGACATGAACCTTATTTGTATAACTTGACGTCAGTAGCTTCAGGCCCTACAACTTTCAGTTGCAGCCTTCCACTAAGATGCACTTTGACCTTAATTTCCCAGTCACTGCATCTGGTTCATCTTCTCAACCAAAGAAGAACAAAAACAAACAACCCCAGCAATCCTCGTCGACAGCTTTCACTCCTGCCCAGATCAAAGGAATCGAAGCTCGTCTGGACCTTCTTGAACATTGTCTGTTTACTTCGTGCTGTATAAAGCAAGTGCTAATCGCATCACAGTAGGATACACTGTGGTTGCTTTTAATCAATCGGTGAATAAGAAAATAGACCCAAAAACCCATGTCAACATTCTGGATGGACTCCTTACACAGCTGAGGGTGAGGCCGGGGACGGTATTCTTAAAGCGACTTACAATCGTTCTCGACAATGACAGCGAGAAAGGCTTTGGTTTGGTGAGCACCACCTTCTGCAGTCATGAGTTGTGTAACCTTTTTGAATGCAAGACGAACGCAAATGCCTCCCTTGTCGAGCCCTACGATGTGATTGCTCTCCTGCCAACGACCTCCGCGACATTTTCACTTGCTTGCCTCACGCATAGTCTTCCTTCACCGCTCACTGCACACATCATTGCTCTTCCTTTAACACTCCCCCGACTGCCCTTTCAGTTGAAGCACACACTGGTCAGAACTGCCATAAAGAACGGCGCAGTTTTTGAAATCAACTACGCAGGAGCCATTGGCGGTGAAATTGACGCTAGTCTATCAACTTTCGGTGTCAGTGATACCGGCGTAAGTGGCAAACGAAATTGGTGGGCTGCTGCACGAGAAGTCGTGCGGGTGACAAAGGGTAAAGGTATCGTTGTGAGTGGTGGAGTTGCCTCTGAGGCAGACTACAGAGGTCCAAAGGATATCGGAAATTTGTAAGTCTATCACCTTTAGTTATTGGTCTTTGTCATGTTTTTGGCCTGCCTTCCTTTCAGGCTCACGCTGCTGGACCTGGCACAAAATCTGGCTCACGATGCATCGGTCGCTGTGCCAAAATCGCTCATCTTGCGTGCACGTAAGTTACTTCTTGAAACTTTTTCATCAGCAGTCTAATACTCCACTTCCTCGTGGAAACCTGACAGAGGCACGCAAAACCTATCGAGCCGTCCTATCAGAACCCAGGTTAGTGGTCCCGGAAACCACTCAGGCAGCGGCTCCCACCCAACAAACCGAAGATGGCGACAACAGGGGCGACAACGTGAATATCTCACAAGCATCGATTCAACCATCTCCGAGCCTAACCTTAACGCCGCTTCAACCAGTCCTCCGTGATCCCCAGGGAAGCAAGAAGCGGACTTGTGACGAAGTTGATCTCGAATCCACGACAAACGGACATGTCAACAAAAAGATCAAAGAAGTCGCTAATACCGAGGGCGAGTCCAGGAGAAAAAAGAAGAAAGGGGGGAATAGAGAGAAAGCTGGTGCAGTCTAGCAAATTGCCACATGATTGGTTCATATTATTTTACAGAACGTGCCTTCATCATCATAGTCATCTGAGTGGTCCGCGACCGCCATCATTTCTTCCTTTCCATGGCAAATGAGATGGTACGCGGTGCCTACGTAGATAGCTCAGGTCTTCCTCCCCATCATCATCGATCCCACGATCCAGAGGACAAGCCAATGCGGGAGCCAGTGGAAGAATCCGAAAATACGGGACTTGCCCCCAAGTGTCATATAACTTGGAGGGTTAGGACTCAGCACCTTTGCAACCACACGGCGTGCAAAATCATCGGTATCCATGCTCCCTTTGGCGTGACAGCCATTCATGCGTTCGTAAATCTGATCGAAGTAAGGCTTGTAGATGGATGTGGAGGATAATTCGAGGGTGGCTGCTTGATTAGCAGCGATATTTGATCGAACTTGGCCTGGTGCTACCAGCATCACATCAACACCGAAGGGCTTGCATTCCATGGCCAGAACATCACTGAGCGCACGGACTGCCGCCTTGGCTGCGCAGTATAATCCATTCCATGGGGTAGGGCTATTAAAACGGGGTCAGCTGAAAGATCGCATCATTGCACCGTGCTCACATGTTTCCTGCAACTGATCCAATATTGACGATAAGTCCTTGTTTGCGTTCCATCATGGAAGGTGCGACCGCTTGTGCAACCCGCAAGACTGAAAATGTGTTGGTCTCAAAAGCTTTTCTAGCCTGATCTAAAGACACATCAAGTAACGGTCCTGCGAGAAAACGAACGTGACAACTGGTTCATGGATTGAGTCAACTTGACAAACCGATGGCAATTGCACCAGCATTGTTCACGAGGATGTCAATTTTCCCCTACTCTTCAAGAATGGACTGTACGACGAGATTTACATCGTCATCGCCGGTCACATCCATGGCGCGCTTTTCAACCAGGTGCTTGAAGCCGTCCATTGTCTCCAGCCTGCGAGATGTGGCATACACGGTGCATCCCTGCTCAGCAAAGTGCTCGCATCTGTTGTCATGAGTGAACTGGTCCGAGACCCTCGGAGACACTGGACTTACAAATAGAAGCCGATCCCGCCTTTCGAACAACCAGTGACTAGAACGACTTTTCGCGGCATGAGTCTCAGGTGAGGCAGTCTCCCCTAGCCAGACCTAAGCGAAGGCAGATAATCGTTCCTTCGTATCAGACGCTATCAGACGACTCGATGAGGCGTCCCATAATTTGTATATGTAATTCGGTAAATCAGAACTCCGTGATGATGTTTGTGATCTTGATACGGACATGCCAACAACAAAATCAGACAAGCTGCTAATACAGAGGGCGAGTCGCGCGAAAAAGAAGAAGAAAGGGGTAAAAGCTAGGTGCCTTCATCATAGTCATCCGGATGATCCGCGACCGCCCATAATTTCTTCCTGTCCGTGGCAATGAAGCTGTAAGCTGTGGCTACGTAGATAGGTCGGTCTTCTTCCACACCATCCAAGACCCCAAAATCCGGAGGACAAGCGAACGAGGGAGCCAGCAGAAGAATTCGAAAAGACCCGACTTGCCCCCGAGTGACATATAACTTGGAGGGTTAGGACTCAGTACCTTTGCAACCACACGGCGTGCAAACTCATCTGTATCCATGCTCCCTTTGGCTTGACTGCCACGCATGCGTTCGTACATCCGATCGAAGTAAGGCTCGTAGATGGACGAGGAGGATAATTCAAGGGTGGCTGCCTGGTTAGCAGTAATATTTGACTGAACTTGGCCTGGTGCTACCAACATCACTTGAACACCGAAGGGCTTGCATTCCATGGTCAGAACATCGGTGAAGGCACGAACTGCCGCCTTTGCTGCGCAGTATAATCCATTCCATGGAGTAGGGCTATTAAAATGGGGTCAGCTGAAAGATCTCATCATTGCACCGTGCTCACATATTTCCTACAAGTGACCCAATGTTGACGATAAGCCCTTGTTTGCGTTCCACCATGGAAGGTGCGACCGCCTGCGCAACCCGCAATATTGAGAACGTGTTGGTCTCAAAAGCTTTTCTAGCCTGATCCAAAGACACATCAAGCAACGGTCCTGCATGAAACCGAATATGAGAATTGGTTCACTGTAGCTCGAAAGGTTTTAACGGACCGATGGAAATAGCACCGGCATTATTCACAACGATGTCGATTTTCCCTTGCTCTTTCAGAATAGACTGTACGACGAGTTTTACATCGTCATCGCTGGTCACATCCATGGCACGCTTTTCCACTGGATGCTTGAAGCCGTCCATCGTCTCCAGCCTACGAGACGTGGCATACACGGTGCATCCCTGCTCAGCGAAGCGCTCACATCTGTTGCCATAAGTTGCACTGGTTCGATATTATTGGAGACAATGAACTTACAAATAGAAGCCAATCCCGCCGTTTGAACAACCAGTTACTAAAATGACATTTCGCGACATGAGATTCAGATGGATGCAGGCAGGAGTACCGACCTTATGTCCGCTACTTGTACTTAAGTAGTCTCCCCTACCGCAAACTGAATAGAAGGAAGATTTAGTAAATGGGCCAAGACTCCGGGTCTGACATATTGTGTTATGATCTTGATGTCGTGGTCAGGTCTGGTCAGCTCCATACATATACTTCACCATCTGAGAAAGTTCCCCCGCCTTTTCTCCGAGTCGCTCATTAAAATGGGGCCCGTGGCAGGGTGCATTCGTCACGCAGCCGGTTGGGCACAATAGTGTATGCAAATGTCCGACGCGTGCGGTGGTCTGACGGTAATTCTTGATTACGCGCTGTTGGGACCGATCCCCGGTGTGCATTAAATTGATGGGAATGCGCGGACAGGAGCGCGGGGCTAAAGGCGGCAAACCAGCTGAGGCCGTAACGAAGACCTAAGAATGACATAAATATTGAAGTTGAAGCACGGCAAGATGTTCTTGCATCCAGAATTACAGGTGTAACCGCAACCGTCGCCATCACGGCGTTTAGAACACAGAAGGCATCCAAGTTGCGGTTATAAATTAGTTCCGTCGCATCCCGTCAAATTCGACGATCTCATCCACGAACCGCTCCCAGCGCTCCTCCCACTTAAGCGTCGCGTGCGCCTTTTCATCGGCCGTGAGCATCGAGTACTGCACCCGAACACATCCAGTCATCGCTTGAAAGGGGAGCAGAGATGAGGAAATACGCACCTGGATACTGTCTCGCGCGATATGACCCAGCGTGAGCAGACCAGTGACGTCGCTTGCTGCAAGGACCTGTAAATGCGGGTGTTTGAGTGATGAGAGAGGGACATGAAATGGACCAAACCTGGAAAAAGTCAAAGCTCAAACCCATGTTCTGAAACAGCGATGGGTCGTCTGAGCTCAGTGCAACTGGTACACCATGGTTGATTAAGATTGGGAGAGGATGCATCGGCATCGATGCCGTCAATCTCTACTCGAGCCTCACGGAATCAGTGCCCGGATAGGATGGGGCGGAAGGGAGCCTAACGCACCAAAATCTCATTTGAAATTGGGCAGACCTCCAGCGCTATACCGCGTTCCCGGCACATCGACATTAGCTTTGGGTGTTTCACAAGCGAGAACCCGTGTCCAATCCGCTTCGTCCCCAACAGCAGTGCGTCGTACAGATTGTCATCTGCCATGGACCCGTCACCAGTGGTTTCGCCTGCATGAAATATGAACGGGATATGATGGTGTTCGGGGAGTCCTTGTGAAGTTTGTAGGGTGCTGAAAGAGAGAAGCTGCGGGAGGTAGTCTTTGAGTGGGCGAAAAGCATTTTCGTCCCCGACGAGGTCAAAACCTTGGGGAATTCGTTGTCGTCGGTGTTATGATGCAAAAGAAATTTCAAAGCATCTGAAACATACCGGCGATGATACCAGGGAAAAGCTTCTTCATCTCTATACAGTCATTGAGATACCACTCCAGCTCCTCAGGCTCGCAGTTCCTGATGATCGTATATATAATCTACTGTTTATGAGCCCCGAGACCCGACTCAAAGGATAACAAGAACCTTGGCACCGATAAACTCGTCATCTCTTCCTTGTGCCTGTAGACTCCCGTGAAATTCAACCAGGACATCCTGAAACATGCTCAACCACTCTTTGTGTGGGACATTTAGCTCCCCGTCGGGACCAATCATGAATCTACCAATATCCCGATCAAAAACGAAAAGCACAGGAGAGCAAGACTTACTTTGGGACTGAAGTTAATACGCGCCTCCACATAAGATACACCATCTATAATGGTCTCCTCAAGGAATTGCCGGATATATGCGCGCCAAACTGGGGCAAAGTACACCAAGTTCTATAAACTCGATGAGTATCGTGCTTACCAACCCCTAAATATGGGTGCTTACACCCGTGAGTCTAGCAGCGACTGTGAATTTGTCCCACATCTTTGCGGGAATTATGAATGTATTCTTTTGCCCGACAAGATACAAAATGGCGCACCCTAATGTTATTATTGTGCGTGATATATGCATCGCTTGGATTGATTGTGAGACAGCTCGCGATCCAGCGGTCGAATCCTTGCGTGCCATCAAGGGCAGCATCAAAATGCTCACGCGCACGGCGAAGGGGTACCCACTGGCCTGGTTTGTAGGTCGGTAGACATAGCGAGATGTACTTTGGAACGAAGTTGGATGGGAGAGGACGAAATTCAATATCGACAGATTTGATAGAGGCAGGCGTAACCCGTGCTGATGCGCGGATATGGAATGAGGAGTGCTGTAAGGCGAGTGCCAGCAGGGTATTGCCATTGACAGTGAGATCAAGATGTACGTGCAGCAGCGCGCCTTTGGGCATCTTTGTAATTTGACGCGTCATCCAAAATCAAGCAACTGGCGGTGACTGATGCCACTAAATGCTGAGAGATGAACGAACCTTGGTGATGATATTGAAGAGCTGGGTCTTGAGGATGATGTGCTTTCCTACGTAGTAGACTATCAGCTTACAGTCTATGCTTGAGAGCGTGAGTATACCAGTGAGGAACTCCATTCCCGGGAATGGATGAGGAACATTGTCGTGCTCTATTGCCCAGATCGACTTTGCCTCCTCCTTGCGAATGCGGCGTAAGATCACGTCTGCTTGTCGCGATTTTTCAGAGAAGCGGTCTCCATTGACCGAGTCGACACGAAGGGCTCTATCATCCGCAATGAGCTGAGTTCGTTTGCGGTGGTACTCGTCGAGAGAAGTCATCACAGCCGATGATCAACATTCAATGTCAAGCTCATAGTAGAGTTGCTGTAGCATTTAAAGTCATGTGAGCGATAATGGATCACGTGAGTTGACAATGCTCACTTTGCTGAAAGACTGAAAGTGATTCTGAAATCAAGTCCTAGACGACACCGTAGGTGGTCTCCACTGAACCACATTATATCTGCACACCACCATAATGTCCTCCGGCGATGAAATGGGTAAATCTAATCTTCATATGCCAGGTCAACTCAACTGACGAGCGCACGTGAACGCAGACGCATGGAAGGCCACGACGCGTCCAAAGCCCCGCAAGAAGCAGCGCACCGTGTCCCCACAGCCGTCCACGTCTAAGCAACAAAGTAATCGCAAGCTAATAACAGAACCCTCCCCTTCCTGCCCTTCATCTTCAGACGATATCGAGCTCATTGATCCGCCACCTAATTCAGCTCCGAGTACGGCACGTCCACAGAAAAAGAAGGGACAGGGCAAAGCAGCCGAAAGTCGCCCTAATGGAAAGGTGCCAGATAGCCAGTCGAAGACTAAGCCAGAAAGTCGGGCAAAGGGGAAAGCACCAGAGAGTCACGTCAAACCAAGACCCGTCAAGCCTGCTGCCAAGAAGCTTCCCTTTTCAAATCCCATCACTGAAGACCCCTCAAATCATAGTGATCCAGAGCACGAGCCTGAGAAACCACCCCTGAGCCCACGTATTCACAAGGAGCTTGAGCGGTGGAAGGCAAAGTCAAATGATGTACGTTTCATACCTTTCATTGTTTGGATGAGTAACACTCATACACTCGATTAGTTGGAACATCAACGCGACAAACTCTCGCAGCAGCTTGAGGAACTCTTCCAGGTCCGCAAAACAGATGCTGAACAGGCTCTTGATGACCTTACAACTCTATATGATAGTCGTTCAAAAAGTGAGTGCCACCGACTTGACGACATTCCAACCCAATTGAGTCCTCTGTTTCTTCCTGCACTACAATCCCTTCAGCACAAGAATCCATCATATCAGCCCTCCACACACAGCTCGCCTCCCAGTCGCCCTTCTTCCGCACATCTGAACCTGACCCCAATCCTCCGTCCAGGTCGACACATCCACCACCCAATTCAAGCACTTCAGCCATTCCTCACTTTCTCACTCGCGCTACAGCTGATGCCGAACAGCGTACCCTACACGATGACCTCGCACGCATGCGGGACGAGCTCGCAGCTAAGGATGCAGTTGTTGAGGAGCGTGAACGGCGGATTACCGAGCTTGAGCAGAGTGGTATGTCTTTTTTGCTGGATCTGAGTTGGTAAGTTCTTCCTGTGGTGATGCTGAATCGTCTGTGTGCGTGCAGTGAAAGATATCCGCGTTGAACTTGATGCCGAAATTGCGCGCTCAAAGGAGCTTCTCGCACGACAACCACACCCCCACACCAAGACCTTCCACACAGACGCCGACCCAAAACACACTGCAGCCATCCGTTTCTACGAGGATTTTTCAAACCTCTTGGTCTTAAATATCAAATGGGAGCCGCGTGAGGGCGTGGAAGACGACATCGTGCATACGTGTGTGTATACGTATGTTGCAACAGTAAAGGATGAAACCGACGGGTGGGAGCATGTCGAGAGGTGTAAGTTTTCTTTCTTTCTCTCCTCCCATGTTTACCTACTCAAATTAATCCCTGAAAATCAGCAATATCCTTTTCCCTTCGTGCATACACCGAGCCGTCGGAGTCCGAAGACCCGGAAATGGACCGGCGCGTCAAATATACCCCCCTCGAACTTGACAAACTGAGCGATGATTTCAAGGAACGCCTCGGCTTCCTAGCGAGTGGGTTTACGTTCCCGCATAAACAGGCTGCGCTATTTTTGGGGAGCCTGACGCGCCAGATGGAGACTGCCTTTGAGAATGAGAGGACGGGAAGTGCAGCTGACGAACACGAGGAGAGGAGAGAAGAAATAGTTGATGTGGACAATCTCTAGTGTTGCGAGGAACAGGTATACACCACAATATACGGGGGTGGCCCACGGGTTCACAGATGCATCGATGTTTCCGAGTCGTTTGGTTTATGTACACTTCATATTACCCCACAGCGATACCCGTCATGTATACGTACAGCACATATTGACAAGTACTGTGCCATACATCGGCGTGTGCTCTGTCATTACATTGGTTTCTCTAGATTCCTGATTACGACCACCGAGGAGGGTGTAAGTCATTTGACGCGTATTGCCATAAGATTTCGGATTTTCGGTGCATTCATGTCCACTCCGTCAAAAATACAAGGAAGAGAAGAGAAGTCTTGTCACGCAGTGTTTAAGAATTCGTTTGGGACAGAGATAGGTTGCATAACCCATGGTGCGAAGCCTGTCTGCTGATCCCCAGGTTTCTCGAGCCAAATACTAGATGTCATGGTTGCCCACAACTTGGATGGGGGATTTCGTTGCCCCGGACTGGTCCACAGACGGTAAATAAAAGCACTCTATTTACCTTGTAGATGGATTATCTTGAGTCTTACAGGTTGGCAAGGATGTACATATGTATTGCCCAACGTGTAACCTCCAGGCCATCCATTCGGCACCACAAAACGTAGCATTCACAGCACAGTTGGAACAGATCTTGTTCGGTTGAAACGAGCCGTAGACAGTATTGCGGAGTTTCAAAACTTTGTGCATATTCAAAGATACTCACTGTTCAAGAAAAATTGACCCCATATCTGCAATGGCCCATCTTGATCCTGTTTCAAGCGACGATGACGCTCCGGAAGCGGTTTCTCACTCTATTTCCAAACGGAATGCCAAGCGGACGGAGAAAACTCTTCGTGACTTCGAGGCAGAAGAAAACGCGCGGAAGAAGGCAAGCAACCGGGAGAGAGATCGAAAATTGAAGGAGCGGGCGGTTGTTACACGTCTTGGGAAGCTTTCAGATAGTGCAGTACGGAAAGGAAAGCGGAAAGCTCCAATGGAATCTAATGTCGAAAGTGACGGACCCTCCGCTCAAGAGGACGAGGCTCTTGAAGATAACACGTTGGAAATCCGAATGCGCCGTGCTATGGAGGATGCCGCTGCCGAAATGGATGATGGAGATGTCGAGAACGACGACGGCGACGGCGAACTAGAAAAATTGACAGATGAAGAAATGGATGGAGGGTCAGGTGACAGTGGAATAGACGAAGGGATGGCAGAGTTCAATGCTGAGAGCGGACTAGAAGATGATGAGGAAATGACGAGTAGCAGTGAGGACGAATCAGAAGACGAAGACCGGTCCCCCCTAACGAAGTCGCCGGCCAAGGGACAATATCTGGAAGATACGCTTTTCGCGTCTGCATTTGCTTCGCAAAGCGCGCACACAGTGGCCGATCCTACCGAAACCAAGTCACGACAAAAAGTGCAACAATCAAGAAAACGGCAGCGACGGCCACTCGCGCGTGCCAAAGACCTTATTGTCGGGTACGCAACTCAGTCGTCGTGTTGTAAACTTGCTGATCAGTCACTACAGAACTCGCACTATCCGTACCCTACCGAATTCACTTGGATCCAAAGTCCATTCAACAGCTCACACCATCCCATCACAAAAAATACGCAAATTTATCAATCAAAGCCTCGCCGTTAAAGGTAGGCTGGCGTCTGCTAAAGCAAAAGCACGAGGATGGGAGAGACGGCCAGGTGAGCTGTGGTCTAATGTTACTTTCACTCATGCGAATCAAAATTTAGCGAATGTTGGCGTGATGAAATGGACTGGAGCACCTTCTGGTTTTGTTCGCGATAAGTAATAATAAATTGCACTTACCAGTTGCGACGATTGAACCCGGAGACGAATCGGTTAGGGCAACAGCTGCATTCAGAAATTGCTCGAGGTTGAATGCTGATGGAGAGGGATATCGTTCTATGGAAGACGTGAACAAGTCATCACGACTTACCATACATTCGCAATGACCGTTATACCAAAGAGATGTCATGTAAACGCGTCGATGGCTTCGTGCGGACCTTGCTGGAGACTTGTACCACAAGGTTCCGGTACAAGTTTAGTAACACGTTTGGATAAATTCATGGAAATTCAGATCTCAGAATTCATTCAATTCGCCGATATCTTGTTGTCCGCTCTCAACAACTTATTCGATGTACACCGCAGCGTTGACTCGGATATTATCGAAGAGCATGTTCTGGCACGTTCAACTGAAAGCGCTGAAGTTCTCGCAGTCTCAGCTGGCCAAGCGACTAGCTTGGCCTTCGCATGTTGGTAAAAAGGAAGACTCGGACTGCTCACTACTACTAGAACTCGAGGCCTCCGCTCGGAGCTGTGCGCGTCAACAACCGCACACCGACCTGGGAGCTGTTCTCCTCCGGCCCCCATCATTACAATTTGGCTCATTCGCACTGCTATGTATTATAAGAAGTACTGGAGCTATCGGAGTCGAAATATCACGATTGGAACTTCCAGAATCCATACTCAATCCTTCTTCGCGACGACCAGACCTGGCATTAATATCCTTGTTTTCAATTCCAATTTGCTGTCACTAAGCGCCTTGTTCTTATACATCATCGTTGGCCTCAGTGCTATCGGATGGATCATGACGTGTCGACCTAGACGAGCTGAGTGCTGATCACCACTGATTCACTTCCTCACCGTGTGTCGCTGCATGGGTCCTTTACATAAGTTTATTCCTGTCAGTGCACGTTACCTAACCGATACACTGCATCGGTTGTGCAGC
Organism: Suillus lakei; assembly: GCA_016628065.1. NCBI lineage: Eukaryota > Fungi > Basidiomycota > Agaricomycetes > Boletales > Suillaceae > Suillus > Suillus lakei. The sequence goes on along the minus strand of JABBWA010000003.1, from coordinate 653,855 downwards.
ACGGAGGCCCAACGCTATCTTCGTTCGATCAATCTGTCCACAGGTTGTGCAGTGCTCGAACAGAACAAGATATAATAATCTCCACGCGTCCTTGACTCGCAATTCCGTTGGTTTGTACTGTTCTTCCATACGTTTTTCCACTGGATTGCTGAGCTTTTTCTCATAGACGCTTGGTACACAATGCCTTTTGCCTTCCATAGACTTTCGTTCATTTTCTATAGGCTTGTCCGTCACACAGCGTTCTAACAGCAATCCACTGGACATGCAGGATGAGATCGACGTGGGCGCGGCGCCACGGAATAAAATGTTGCTACTAGGCCCACACGCGCCAAATGAGGAGTCGTCAATAAAGCTATCGAATTCATGGAAACTACCATATTCCTCTTCCTCACCAATGCCCTCACCGATGCTTGCCGATTACTTTCAGAGACGTGAGAAGCTTATCACAGAAGATCGCGCGTTGCGAATAGATCGTGTTCGTGCGAATTACACCGCGATTGAGCTCAAGGCAGACGAAGTCGTGCGCTTCATCCGTGCTCAAGAAGCTGTCTCTGTTTGGGGAGTTAATCACAAAGATGTTCCTCACCCATACCCAGGGATGGAGTTCCTGAATGGTATGATACTCGTCTCGCGCTTAGCACTTCGTCTCACATCTGCGTACAGCCAAAGAAATTATTGTAAAGACAGATCTCTACAGTAAAATAGTCTCCAAAGTAAGCATAGCAAATCACCGTACTTCCCGTCACCGATCGTCTTGACCGCGGTTTCCCTGTAGATGCCAAAGGGCGGGCTATTGCATGTGCACCAGAATGCTTCGGTGGAGGCTGGAACGGTGCTTGATCTGGCACTAGGCCATCCCGCGATACATATCCGCGTCCCGGGTCCGTTGGACGCGGCTTCTCTCGAAACTGTGCTGCCCAAGATCCAACCGATTCCCGTGGAACAGTATCCTACCGCCGATGCAATTGGTATCACGGATGTTTCATACACCGGCGGCTGGGTTTCTATTAAGAAGGCGCGAGAATTGTTCGATCCTGCACTGGGCGGCCCTGCTGGATTTGATAAGTGGGTGCTTAGCGCCTTTGTGATCAATCCCAGTGATGCATTTAAGACATACAATACGCCGATGAAAGTGAGCTTCATATTGTGCAACTTGCTGAGCATGTCCTTAATGGTGAGGATCTCGCAGATCTGGCTGAAGTTTGGGAGCACCTTTGCCGTGACCGATGTGAGTCTGGTGTGCTGGAAGCCAACATGCGAGCATGTACTGATAAACCTTAGCCCATCATCCGATTCGTGCCAATTCAAAAGGAATACTTGCGGCTGTGTATTCGCTCATCGATTGACGATGGCATCTCATATCTTGAAGTACGAACCAATTTTTTCAACAAGTGAGTTGGGAGGACATACGACCATGATTGAGAAGCCTGATGTTTTGTCAGATATATACTTGCAGAGGATGCGAAGACCAGGCTTGAAGTACGCGAAATACTCCTGATATTTCGAGAGGTCGTAAACGAAATGAAAGCGGAAATGAAGGCGAAAGGTCGGGAAGATGATTTCGCCGGGTTGAAGGTCACCTTGGTCTCGGTTGAAGCTACTCAAGCCCAGACTGATCTTTTTTCTAGGTTATCTACAATACCCTGAGAACTGTCTCCCCTGAGGAATTGGAAGTAGACCTAGATCAGTGCAGTAGATTCAAGCAGGAATTCCCGGACCTTATTGCTGGCAAGTTCCGCAGTTTCGCAAGTCAGCGGACCCAACCCTAATTGTTTTATGTGCCAGGATTTGATCTTGTGGGCCATGAAGATGGGGCGGAGTGTAAACCACTGATTGATTACGCAGAGCCACTTCTGCGTTTCGCGGAGCAGCATCCGGACATCCCATTCATCTTTCATGCTGGTGAAACTCTAGGCGATGGCACTGCAGCGGACATGAACCTGTATGATGCTATTCTTCTTGGAACAAAGCGTATCGGGCATGGGTTAGATGCATTGTATGGCATAAAGCGCTCGCTAACTTATGTTGCATAGCTTTTCACTAGCTAAGCATCCCAAATTGATGCAAATCTGTCGAGAGAAGAAAATAGCAATTGAAGTCTGCCCTATATCGTGAGTGATTCGTGCAAGTGGACACCTCCAGTTTATTTTGATCTTTCAATAGAAACGAAGTGCTAGTAGGTTTTTCTGTATACTGCCTCCGAACCTACATTGACTCAACAAATGATAGCGTCTTACCTCGTCGATGCTTATGCACCCCCTCCCGATAATCATGAACCAAGGCATTCCGGTGGTACTGTCTTCCGACGATCCTGCCATGTTCAATAGTATGGGGTTGTCCTTTGATTTCTTCCAGGTGACCCCTTCCTTGTTTTTCCCTTACCGGAACAAGACTCATCGGTCGCTTACAGGTACTGGTGGCAAGTGAAGTTACGGGACTCCTTACTCTTGGCCAGATGGCCCGTGACAGCATTACTGTGAGCTGTGTCCTTGTCCTTGTCTCTTGCATTGTGTAATGTTCTCTGGGTAGTATTCCATGCTCGATGAAGGGAGCAAGCGCACTGCTATGGGTGCATGGGAAAGGCGGTGGGCTAAATTCGTAGAAGAGGTTGCGGCGATGAGTCCATGAAGAAGCTTTGGCTCTCGGATTTCACTGTGAGTCGTGTTCTTGTGTTTGTCTCTTGCATTGGGTGACGTTCCCTGGGTAGTTTCCTATACTCGATGAACGGGCCAAGGGCCCGGGTATGGATGTGTGGGAAAAACGGTGGGCCAAATTCATAGAAGAGGTTGTGGCAAGTAATACTTTGGCTCTCGGAAATACCGAGATATAGAGCTTTGGATGTTGTTGAGAACGTGAACTTATCAAACTTATACAAATGCTGTCCAATGATAGTAACTTAGAGGTGAACTTTCTACCTCAACCTAACGATTAGTGCACTACTTTTGATGGTGCCTTCATCAACGGCATCCTACTAATAACCCCTACCATTTCGCCGGTCTCATGTAATCGCCGGCGGTCCAGGGGTAAAAGCGCCAGTGAATGGTGGTACATCTAGCATGAACACCATCGCTATACGTCCATCGAGCTCGAGTTCGCCACTCACCAACCCTGAACATGACGATAGTCTCGAACGATACCAGTTGGTGGCTGGAAATTGATTTTGCTCGTACTTTCAGTTATTTTGCAGGTTCGTGGAGTAAGCAGAATGGTTGTTGGTGGTATCTCACTCTATCTTCGACTGTGGTTTTGCACTGGCAGTTGCAGCTTTCACTGCGGTGGTATACGATTGGGGTGAGCAAGATAATACGTATCGAGGGAATCATTGATGGCCCTATGGTATTAGCATTGAAGTTCGGACAGGAGGTAGGTTGATGCTATTGCCGGAACAACCATCTCACTAAGAATGGCCTTTTTAGTTTGAGCTGGTCTGGGTGAGTAAAATTTCCTATCTCCCGGAGAAGAACAGCAGAATTATTCCGCACAGAGGCGACGCTGGTCCCCCATGACTATTATGTATGTCGGTGTACGTAGCTTGGGTTATAATCGCAGTTGACAGAACAGTTGTGCTGATTTCGAAATGTTCTAGGTGCGCTACGTTGGAATACTACACCCCGTGTATGCTTTCACTTAAGGCTAACGGGTCGGTGCTGCACTAATATTCTATCTCTCATTATTAGCGTCAACATACTAGGCATGTCTCCTCACATATGCTTTGTCCGCTTCTTCTGAACGGTGGCCTGTAGTAAGTCTCCCGTCGGTCTCGGTGACAGATGCAGTGAGTATTCTGTACCGATCGATCCCCTGTCATTCCAGTTCAACTGACTGCACTCCTACTTAGGAGTGAGTGAGAAAGTTCTCACTTCTTTCAAGTCGTTGGTTCAATATAACGTAACAGATGTGAGTTCATGTAAAACTTGAGTCCCCCGAACTCACCATTAACTATGTTTTTAGGTACAATCCTTTACTTCGTTCAAAACTGGATGTCTGTCGTTGTAAATGCCATGCTGGGCGGTGAGATAATAATCTGCAGTATCCCAATGGTATTGATTGGCTGAAATATCATGGAAGTCATCCTGATCGTTCGGTTGCATGCCATGTATCAGCGATCCAGAAATATGCTTATCTTTCTCGTTGTGATCTTCCTGGCTGTCACGATCCCCAGCGGAGTGATCACATCAACAGGAAGGATGGAAGCGGGTAAGCTTTGAATATGGATGAAAGACTTAGTTGCATTAGGCTCATTACACAAATACCAGAGGAGCTCGTGCTCTCCGGCACCCATCTCTGCTATTACAATTTCGAGGATGGAGATGCCCAACTTCTTATTGCCGCTACTTGGATACTAATCACTATATGGGAGGTCCTCGCACTGGGCCTCGCCATTTGGATTGCTGCGAAGCATTTTCGTGAACTGCAACGACCATCGACAGGATGGACCGTCGGGGACTGTTTCACGGTGTTGATAAAAACACATGTGCTTTATTTTGCAGCGTGAGCTTGTCATTTGAATGCGATTATATTTTCCGCTGAAGTTCTGCCCGTGCTAGGTTTGCTGGTGTTTCTTGCCTCACCCTCGGCATGTTGTCTCCAAAGATCTCGGTACGCTGATCTGCGACTGACACTGTCTGCATCTGACCACTTCCCATCATCTCTATAGAAGTTATCTTCTGAAGGAGTTCAGATTTATCTTGGTTTTTATCAGATTGCTCGGCTTGTACAGATGGTGTTAGGACCGCGTCTCATCCTTGGCGTTCGAGAGTATAATGCTAAGCTCATAGATAATTCCGACGAAGAAATTTTCACGACTACAATTACTGTGACGTTCGAGGAACGCGTACAACTGCTGCCAACCGACAGTGATGTGTAGCTCGGAAAACTTTCCAGGTGATCGGTCGGCTACTTATCGGGTGCTCTATAGACTAGAATATAATTTCATATTGAGTTTCGTCGTGTCAAAAATGATTTGAGGGAGAGAATGGGTTTTGGTAAATCAGAGACTTTGTACAGGAATTACATAGTTGTCCATTAGTACCTGTGGCAATCAATCATAATTATGCGAACTAGATCTCGCAACTAGCCCTAACTAGCCCTAGTCCCTCCAGCCTCCAGGTCCCTCTGCGCTCACTACTGCATATAGGTTACGGATCAATTACTTGACGACCGGTCCATCTGTGAGGCGTGCTGTCGATAGACGCTCGCCTTAGATCGCGCACAGTCACAGGTGGTCAGGCTGCAGCTCCCTCGGGGACCTCTGCTGCACAGGGCCATATGACCGACAGGGACGTATACGGTACCAACGAGCAGTACAAATTATTGCAATGCGTAACAAGTATATTCGTAATGGAACCCAATTCCCTTGACAGGGGCTGGTCGACAAGGAACCCTAGGTTAGGAACACTGCATACTCTAGACAATAACTAGAAGTCAAGGTGACAGCAGAACATCAGAGATTACTTGTCCACGATTGAACTTTGTGCAAGATCCGAAAGTCTTGAAAGGTCCTGAAAATATGGTTCCACTGGCATATCAGCGTGTAGATGAAATAAGATTACTGAGAATCATTGAGGCCCACCGGAAAGGCGTGTTCCGCTGTTCGGGGCCCCCAAGTCTCGCTTTCCTACCATAAGTAGTGGAGGAAGGACAGCGGCTGTGCACGAGTGTAGTGCACATTCATTGAGGTCGTTCTTTTGCTCTGCCTGCTTCAATGGATTGTTTATTATGCGCGAAGCCATGATGGCTCCGGGGTCTGCAACATTCCCGGAAAAGTTGGAGTAAGTCACAACATTTGCATAAGCGCGCATCTTCTGGATATTCGGGAAAAGGTGGCCTTTACAAGATACTCGTTTGACATCTAGTTGCTACATATCATACAGGAGATATATCAAAAATAATGCAACAACCGTGATATCTGTCTTGCTCCGCAATGAGAGTATCAGAACATCAACTTTTCGATCGCAATCTTGACATTGCGGATCTGGCTTTGCAGCTCCCTGGCCTCACTGGTTGTGACGCTGGCAGCAATGACAGGCCTGGACACATTACAAGCGCGTCCGAGGGCTGCCTTGGAAGGAATGAACACGTATGGAACGTTCTGTATAGCCAAAAGTTAGCAGTCAATGGTATAGATAGCTTGAGAGTGAGACGTGCCTTTTCCTCGCAAAGAAGGGGAAGGTGCAAAAGAATTTCGAGGGGCTCGGTGTCCGCGGTGAGCACAATGAACTCTGCTACTCCACGGTTAAGAGTCTTGGTCGCTGTAAGGTGGATATCAGATGCGAGGTCCTGACGAAGGGGTGGGACGTTGCTCACCTTCATTGGCACCTTTTTTGAGTTGTTTGTACTGACCGGCCTGTTGGACCAAGTCCAGGATCTATGATACTGTGATGTCAGTTGTCAGGGATGAGCTCTTGAAAACACTTACGGAGTTGGTTAGACCCTCTTCTGCAAGAGGCCATGCTTTTCCGCGTGCTTCAGCCATTATGGATAGGTGACCTCACGTTGGATTGATCCTTGGTCAAAAAAAAGATGTTAAGGATGGTCTGCGTTAGAAAATTAGAGGTTGATGTGTTGTGGCTGTGGTGTATTGGTATGTTTGTCGTTGAAGAAACAGCCAACGTATACTGGACTGTCGTTTCTTGCGTCGTAGAACGTTTTGACCTACAGGAGACCCGACTGGTAGCACCAAGTAACAACAATTATTTGTTGTATAAAACTTGTAAAGGAGGTAAGTCAATTTCAGTACTATTCAATCCGTATCCAACTCGCAATCCGTCTTCCTCACCACGTCCACTCGTCCCCCATCAGACATTTCAAACCACACTACCATACGATACCACACTATCAAGCCCATCACTCCAGAATCCCGTCCTCCTAACCAAAAAGATTTTTGAGCTGAATTTCGAAAATGGCAGAAGCAGACTACAATCGCAAGAGGTCGCGCTCTCCTTCTGACTCTGACGAGAAGAAGCATCACAAGCGTGCTAACACAGGCGCTACGGCTCACGCGGATGACTCACGAGTTGACAAACACCAGGGTTCTGGTTCAACAACCGCTCCGTCTATGACTCGCGATGTGAACATGACGGAAACTCCCGCATCCGTAGCAGATACTACTGCGTCTACTCCTTCTCCCAAGGAAACTTCATCTGACACTCGACGTGACGAGTCCCGCACTCGCTCTGAAGACCCTGGAAAATTAACTCCCATGTCTGCTCCACCTTCTTCGTCCTCAGCTCCTGCTCCTCCCTCGGCCATGATTCACATGCGTTGCTTGATCGTTACACAGGACGCGTCAATCATCATTGGGAAGGGTGGTTCGCATGTCAACGAGATCAGAGACAAGAGTGGAGCTCGTGTTATGGTCTCTGAGAGCATTCCCGGTAACCCTGAGAGAATTCTCAATGTCAGCGGGCCGCTTGATGCTGTATCCAAGGTGAGCTCAGGACATCTTATTAGTATTTCTTTTTCTTCATCATAATAAACCTACAGGCTTTTGGTTTGATTGTACGACGGATCAATGACGAGCCCTTCGATGTACCTTCAGTTCCTGGAAGTCGTGCAGTGACTATCAAGTTCATGATTCCAAACTCGCGCATGGGGTCTGTCATAGGGAAACAAGGTTCAAAAATCAAGGAAATTCAAGATGCCAGCGGAGCACGATTGAATGCAAGCGAGGGCATGCTCCCGGGTTCGACTGAGGTACAGTACAGGAATACATTGCAAGGCAGCAAGCTTATTATTTTGCGTGAATGTAGCGAGTCCTGAGCGTTGCAGGTGTTGCTGATGCTATTCATATAGCAACCTACTACATCGGCAATATCCTCATTGAAGCGCAAGAGCGGATGCCTTCTTCGTCATCTAGCCATTCTAGTTACCGCCCTTCCAGCTACTCTCGGCGACCTCCGTACACTGGCTCATCATATGTGCCAGGGTATGCGAATGCGTCGCAACCTTATGGTGCCCCACCGCCCCCTAACCCACCACAGCAGCTGCAAACACAGCAAATATACATCCCCAACGATTTGGTGGGCTGTATTATCGGGAAGGGGGGTAGCAAAATCAACGAAATCCGTCATATGAGCGCCAGTCAGATCAAAATCATGGAACCAGGTGCCGGGCTCAACTGGCGCTCCAGCGCCCCCAGGTAACGAAAACGAGCGTTTGGTTGTTATAACTGGACAGCCTGCGAACATTCAAATGGCAGTACAGCTTTTGTATCACGTACGTTCCTCCTGTCTAAATAATCTCGAGAATTCCCTCACGTATGAGCTGTTTCAGCGGTTGGAACAAGAGAAGCAGAAGCAGCTACGAACATCCACTTCATCTTCTTCTTGAGTTCGCACTGCAGCCCTTGGACTCATGCATATCAACTTTGTTTTCGTTTCAAGCATGCTTGCTGTGCTATCTTTTCCTTTTTGATGTTCTGGCTGTGAAAAGAACACCGCTTTCACAACGCAGATATGTACATTAGTTGCCTTGCCTGTCTTTGGTCTTGGTCAAGCGATTTTTGCTGCTTGCCGCTGAGGTTGGTATGACCTAACAAGTATTTAATATTTTTTTCTAGTCCTGTTCGGTGCGATAGTTACGTAAACCAAGACCTAGCTTAGTGAAAATATTGCTCTTGACTCGGAATCTACACCAGCTGCAGACGACTAAATGGCCCCGCTACTTACAGCTCAAAAGGCATATACCGCAAAGCTCGACGCCAAAGGCAAAGGCAAACGAAAAGCGGATGATATCAATGTCGATGACGACGACGTTCAACAACCGAAACAGAAGAGAAACAAACAGCGCGTCCTGCTACTCTCCTCTCGGGGTATCACCCACCGTATGAGACATCTCATGAACGATCTTGAGACTTTGCTACCTCACATAAAGAAAGGTAAGGTAATGGTTTTGTTGAGAAATTCATTAGTTCTCAATGGAATTTATCTCAGATTCAAAACTTGATTCGAAGTCACAGTTGCATCTCCTGCCTGAGATAGCGGACCTGAACAATTGCAATAACACGCTCTACTTTGAAGCAAGAAGACATGAAGACCTGTACATGTGGGCTACGAAAACACCAAATGGGCCCAGCATTAAATTGCACGTTCAAAACGTGCATACGATGGACGAACTGAAAATGACAGGAAACTGTCTAAAAGGAAGCAGGGGAATCCTCAGCTTTGACAAAGCGTTTGATGAAACGGAGTGGGGCAAACTTACCAAAGAGGTTTTCACGCATGTACGTTCATGGGCTGTGGTTGAAGGGAGAACGCTAACGCCTGATCATATTACGTTCCCCCACGTAGATCTTTGGTGTTCCCCCACTGGCTCGGAAAGCCAAACCGTTCATCGACCACGTTCTGACGTTTTCGATCCTCGATAACAAAATTTGGTTCCGCAATTTCCAAGTACACTGGACCCTTCAATTTATTGCCAAGCGTTGACTCCGTTTCTTCTCCGTAGATAATGGAAAAGGATCCGTTACAGCCAAACGGCCCTCCTCAGACATCTCTCGTGGAGATTGGCCCCCGATTTGTGATGACGCCCATCCGTATTTTTGAAGGAGCCTTTGGTGGTGCAACTGTTTATTCCAATCCTGGTTCGTACACTGGAGCAAATATGTTTGTCCTTGCTCACGAACTCACTTCACAAATAGAATTTGTTACGCCTGCTTCCGTGCGCTCAGTGGCCAGGCACGCCAGAGGTGACAAATACCGTCAACGGAAAGAAGCTCAGGAGGAGACGTCGAAGAGGAAGGTGCTTCGTAAGAGAGACGAAGATGTACTGGCAGTGTCCAAGGTGTTCTCGTAGGCGCCTGCTGCGTGTCATTGGCACACAATCGTTACGAGCGGTAAGCACACCAGCTTGGCGTGCTTATAGGGTATCTCTGGATGATTATCTACGCGTTTTTGTAGCCGTTACACACGTTTTTTCGCCTTTGCGATGACCTGTATACATGTGCTCAACATTTATGCGACAGACCGTCAAACGCATCAAGATTTTTCGCTTATTCCTGTTTTAGGAGCATTTTTCTTTATACGGCTTGCTTTGTGCTCTCTAGCGCTCTGGCCCCAGGCCCCAGTAACGCCTCTCCATTGTCTCGCGCTTCGAGAGGTGTACAGCCACCAAGCCTATTTCGTTCTTGCTTTTGTGCACTTACAAAGGCAACGACCGCTTTACGAAACAAAGGGAAATTTTGGCCGAGCAAACGTTCCCGCATGACCAGGACAGCGTGCCTTGTTAAATTTTAGCTGATGCCGAAGCTCAGCCGTTCCAGACGTTGGGCCACGCGCCTTTTGTTCTGCCCTCGAAGCGCAGGCTGGGACTATTCGTGGGTGCGTGTAACCGAGTGATATATAACGATGTCCGTCGCTTAGTGAAAAGACATTCTCCTAATACCCCCAGTCTCTTATAGATATCCCTTGCTGTCTTGTAGACAGTCGATATGCCTGTGTCAATAGACATCGTCCCGTTTTCAGATTCTTTAGAATTATATGGTGAACCAGACTTTTCGTAAGCTAGAACTGAAGTCAAACGTCTCGCCTGTGCTGATGATCTCGCTAGATCTGCCTTCTCTCTGGCAGGCCATGTATCGGTCTCGCTCAGCTCACCTTCGTTTATGTTCCAGCGCCGGCGGAGCGCAACACGTGCTTTGCTGCAGTCGCTCACCGTCACATTTGAGGGACAATCCGAAATAATCACCCCAGACATTGGGTATGCCCCTCTGCGTCTCTGCTCCATCACTCGCGAGCTTGTAAATGGTGAACCCATCGACCTCTCCAACGAAGGGCACGAGGATTCAGATAAGCCCTGCTCTTGGAATGTCATTTTTGACATCCCTATTCCTGGCTGGTTGCCGACCACGTCTACGTACGGAGATCACGGCGTACTTGAAGCTGGGACGCGCTACGCCTTGTATGCCACCGCAACTTTTATTCATCTCGAGGATGGCAGCTCCTCCGTTTTCAGCAGTTTTTGTTCACCTTTCGGCTACCGCACCCGCATAATCAATGCACCGAGATGTCCTAGTTACTCTTGCTCGTTTTGCCGAGGTTCCTTCTGCCCCCTCGTCGCCATTTTCTACCTCCGTCTTCCCGATGGCATTGTTTATAGTCGATGCACAATCAGGGCAAGATGGCACAGAAACAGACACAAAAACTATTCCGCCTGAAATTCTGAAGAAGATTCAGGTCGTTGCGTCCATTCCCAATGCAGTAACAACGGATGAGACATCCGTTCCTCTCATCCTGCGTTTACAAGGCAATGGGCTGGACGGCTCTCAGCGAGAGCGCCTTCGAATAACTGATTTCACTGTCGATGTTGAACAGATTGAAACGTACAGGTGTGCTGCATCATTGTCCATCCACTATACGCGGTGCTAATTACACTATCTAGGAGCACTACTTCTCTTGATTGCGTAGCTCGATTTATGGTCCCACCTAGGGCACAACAACCTCCTTCTTTCCCCCTTCGGAATGCACATTCTGTGCATACACTCTATGATGTCGGCCTTCTCATGACTCCACATCCCTCCAAGTCTACCTCGACCCGTTCTTTTTCCCTCTTGGATCCCTCGAATTCTGGGAAATATATCATTTCTGGTGACGGTCGCGTCTTCGTGCATGACTCTCCAGAGGGGAATGCGTCCCCTTCTCCATCAGAGAACTGGTATGTGCTCGAGGCAAATGTGCCTTTGGCACCAGAGCCGCACCAATTGGATTGGGCTGGGCCCCGCAGCCGTCGCATATCTGAAAATAGCCCTCTTTTCAGTGTGTCTCACATGATGCATATCGCGCTCCGGTGTGTCTACGAACAACCCGACGGCAAGGTTGTGTGTGAACGCCTCCACTTTTCGCTGCCCATGCAGCATGTGCGGGTAGCTACCCCGCTACCTTCGTCCGCCGCCAACCATACCATCGAGGATGCAATGGAGCTCCAGAAGAGCGCTCCATACAACCAGAGTCTTCCCGCATACTCTCAGCTCTTCTACTCGAATGGAGAGCGCAAGATCGATTACTCAACTCCTCTTCCACTTTACGAACCTCTATCGGCTTCGTCATCACCTTCATTCACCCTTGATCACAGTGATGATGATCGGAAATCAACAATCTCATAATTTTCTGAATTGCATATACACCGACACTCGCACCCCCGAACATGTAATGAGACACTTGGTCCGCCGCACTTTCTATCTTTTCTATCCATTGTCGTATTGCTCTTTCGTCCTCTTTCGTCCTGCTGATGCAGCTTCGCTTGTCTCCTGCTTTCATCTGCGTTGATCTAGTCCGCATGCCAATCGTTCCTCGCATCTCGCAATCAATCTCAATAACAGAATTGTAATATCAGCTCAACTCCTTATTCCATACATCATGTAACAAACCTACGCTGCAGTAATAGAGTTTCTATCGTTATTGTCGCCGTGAATCATCATGAATACCGATCCCAGTCCTCAATCCTAGGCAACGTCTGGCGTCACTGTTATTTTCTGTAACACTGGCCAGTGTTGTACCGGTCCTTCGCACCGGACGATCCACACTTCCGTGCCTTCAAAGCCTGAGAGCCACACATGCCCTTCCTCAGAGTCCCCACAGCGAAGAGCAACTGTTTCTGCGCCACCTATCTCTGAGCCCTCAACGACTGTGACAGCCCGCAACTCATCAGCGGTCTTCTTCCGCTCAGCATCCCCGTCTTCATCTGCAATATAACTGATGGACATGTGCGGAAATGATGGGGCTGATGGCGATGCTCCATCCCTGTCCAGCGCGGCCATAATATGTTCATGCAGCGCGACGAGTTCGGTCGTCTTCTTCGCAGATACGAAGACAGATCTAAAATAATGATCGCCGACTTCAAGCTTGTGGAACTCGACTGGGATCGGACGCAGAGTAGATGGTAGGGCTCGTAGGATTGTGTCCTGCGTTGCCTTTCCCGAGCTTGCTAGTGTGATATGAGGGGTTATCTCTGGATAGGAAGCCGCGGACACTGATCGTGTCTCAGGCTGCTTTGGCAACACCCTTTGGATAAGTTGCAATTGGGCGGGATTGGGCACCAGCCAGAGTGAGAGACCTGGCGTAGCTTGGTTTTGTCAAACCGCGACAACGACTGTGATTATTGATAAGAACATACCCATCCGGATCTCAAATGGTATCGATGAAGCAGATTGATCAAGAGCTAGTACGTAGAAGAGCAGAAGTTAACTCCTCAATCAGTGCTAAGTACCTTCAAGTTCCGGGCCTGGCAGTGCCATGTTCGGATCCGGCAGACGATGATCAAGCTTAATAGCTTAGTCCTCAAATTTCAGAACAAAGCAGCGCAGGAAAATGGGTCGCACATTGTAACGTGCTCTGAGCACGAGTAATATTTGTTCGACACAGCATATACATAAGATACACGAGCACAGCATCAGCAATCAGAATCCTTGTCAATTAGCACATTAGCACATTACGCGAAGCAGTCAGCCATTGCGAGACCTAAATCTCATCAGTGGACCCACGAGATCCCAAGCTCACCCAGCTACTTTCCACCGTAGAGGCATCACCATCGCCAGAATTGCTCTCGAAGTCAGCCTCTGAGCCTGTCTCATGTTCGCTTGTATCTTCGGGCTCGGAAAGAGGCTCAGTCTGCTCGAGCACCGGTGCAACTGCCTCTGGAGGCGACGAATGCGAAACTAAGGGTGTTCTGCTCACTTTCAAGGAAGATGGTGGCAGAACTACAGAGACCGCGGTAGAGGATGGAACGCTGCGAGCCACCTTTGGGACCGTGTGTGGCTGGGCAGGAGGCACGGGCAAGAGCCAATTGCGGACGCCAACCAATATGTGGGGTAGATTCAGCAATCCATCTAGCACCATGCCAGGGAGGAATGACGCTAACGTGTATGTCCCTGCTACATGAACAGCGATCGTTAGCTCTCATAATAGCGTGAAAAAGACAGTAGAACGACGAACCACCGGCACCAACAGCAAATCGATCGCCACGAATCCAATCTCTAATTTTCTCGTACCCAACACCAACGCAGATACCGCAGATCGTTTTACTCGCCATCTTGGTCTTTGTTCCGGCACTGACGACGCCAACTATGTTATTTACGAGGACAGAAATGTCCTCCGGTCTGCGAGATTGTCCCATGCTCGTTTCTCTGAGTGCAGTGAATGCTTGACCATAGGTTGCTTTCTCTGAGGGAGTCCAATCGTCCATCGCGTGTGAATTTGCAAGACCGGAGACGGGGGTTTCACCAACAACGCCCACATCGACAGCAACGATCCGGATGGAGTTCATGCCTTGTCCAACAGCAACCTCACGGCGTAACACGTCCAAAGCACGAAGAGTGGCAGCTGCGCTCATAGCACTGACTCCACCGAAAGGCAGTCCAACACGTGCATCAGCAGCAGGGAGACACACAATGATGGACTTGCTGCCACGCGCACGCTGGGCGTCCGCGCGGAGTAATGGTAGGAGTGCTTGAAGTGCCTGGAGAGGTGCAAAGTGCGTGGAGAGAAGATGCGGAAGATATGTACTTCGTAAAGATAGCTGTTCGATGGGGGTTGGTGCCGTATGAATGGAGGGAATCGGCAGTGTGAGTAGAGATATTATGGAGTGGAGAAGGGGATGATAAGGGGTGGCTGCATATGGGTCACCAGCGGCTGTGATTGGGAAACGGCGGGACAAAGTAGATGCGAGCGACCGAAGGAAGGTCGGGATCGTGCCAGGCTAAATGATCTTCGGTTAGATAAACTTGGAGTAGGGATCAGCGATTGCACACCTCATTGGGGTCAAGGACAAGAGCTCGGACATAGCCATGCCCTTTGCTTTCAATGCTACTGACAGCTTCCGGTGTGGAAACGCTAGTGATAACGATGTATCCCTTCTGCTCAAGTTCGATGATAAGAGGGAGGCCTAAAGGGTGGTCACCACCCAACACGACTAGGAAGATATCAGCAATGGAAGGTAATCCAAGTGAGTGGAGGCGCTCACCGACAACCTGCCGTTTCTCGGGAGTGACAGTAGTCGACCTAACTCTTCTCTTATGGGCGTGCGTCATATTGAAGGTAGTGTAGCCAGCAAGTAGACCAGCTCCAAGAGCTATTACTACTATGCTAGAGCTCTTCCATGGATGTTCTATTATCCAATCACCAGCCTTCTCTACGAGACTCCTCGGGGGTGGAGGTGGAGGCGGGGGTGGAGGAACCTCGAATGCCCCAAGACCGGGGACATGGATGTCAGGGAATGAAGGGAGACCAGGCGGCCCAAAGCGAGATATATCAACCCAAAGACGGTGAACGGCCTCTCGGATGTTTGGAAGACCTGGCGAGGCGGCCGCCAGAGAATTTGTCAAAAAGCGTTCGAGCGACTGAAAGTATTCCTCGACTTCGTCAATTGAAGGAACCATTGCTTGAAATTGGCAGGAAAAGAGCGTAGAGATTGCAGGCCGGCCCACGCACGAAATGCAAACCCTTTGAGAGCTGGCAGAGCTACTTGTTGTGATTCGTATCGATATCTCGGATTCTGCCTCGTGGCCAAGTATAGGGTCTACCGGTACCGGACTTTGCGTGCCGCTTGGTGGAAATGTTATCATTGTCAACAACCGTAAAGCCAATAACCATCCGATTATTTTTATACTACTAGCTATCAAAAACTCAAATAAAGAGGATACCACGGAAGGCTGTCCACCACCACCCCCGATAAAGCGCACCCCAACCTTCCTCCTGAATGATCAGCCTCGCGCAACTGATGAGTCCAGCATATTGATTTTCATCAGTTCTGAGTCTGAGACTGATGTCAAGATGGCGGCCCTGAAACATATCAATGAGAGAACTTACCTGACAGGTCCGACAGCATGATCTTGCTCGTCTTCATCCGGTGGAGTATCCAGAAGAAGTGTGACTCGCGTCGCCTTAGCTTGGATAGACAGTCGAACCATTATAACTTCCAGTGGAGTGAGTACCAGTGCATTAAGGGCGAGTGAGAAAATGATGGCCCCGACAAAGAGAGAAATGGAGGGCCTCATGTGCTCCCAGTCCCTAAAGGCCACCGGAAATGGTTCGACGAACAAAAGGTGGCGTGCTGCTACAATGGTGCCTACGATGTATAAAACCCATGAACTGCAGACCGCGAGCAAGCCCGGGATGGTAAAGATGTGATAAGGGTGCTTTCTTTCAGTCGGAGAGAGCAATGCATCAAGCGCTCGTCCTAAGGAGAATGAAGGCATGTCTTCCTGAGTCGTTACAGCCCTTAGATGCCTTTTTCAGCCCATGGAAATGAACGAGTTCCCCCAGAGAACACACCGATTGACAAAGACAGGCCTCGATCACGGTTGCGATAATTTTGGCGAAAGAAGCAATAGCAATGACGGGAATAGTGCTCTCGTCGTACACCCCGAAGTGAAGATATCCAACGACCACAAAGGACGGGATAGACATTTGCTCCCAGAATAGCATAAAACCGAGGGTAGGGACTGTGTTATGGAGAGAGATGATTAGAAGTCTCAAGACAATGAATGCTCGAAGGACTCGCGAATTCCTTTGTACAGCCCGTCAATTCCCTGAGTAACAAGGACGGATAGTCAGCGTCCAAACACTTCCATGTAAATTTGCACACACCTCTTCTGTGTTGACTCGTTGCAACATGCCTAGCAACGACTGAGGCTGGGTGCCATGTTGCACATCGTCGACCGAGGGCAATTCTGAGACAGGTTGGACCTTGGGAGTGAAGTTTGCCCTCCATCTTATCAGTGCTCCCTTAAGTGGAAACACCAACGTCGCAAAGAAGAGTCTGTAGATCATTGCGCTGCAATGTCAACGGTAGGTGGACTCGTGAGAGGAGGGAGGGTAATTTGTGGGTAGTATCATCCAAGTAGTATCACACAATGTTTTTATGTGGGTCAATCATAACTTTTTAAAATGACAAAGACAATTGGCTGTGCCACGTCACTTGTACGACTGCAAGAGATTGCGAGGCACTGCATTGTGACACCTGTCCCTGAGCTCGAGCTTATCTTAGGTTATTAAAATTCACGTACTCAGTACTCAGGCCACAGTCGAACGTTGGACGTGGTACCATCAGCGCTGGAAAAATAAATTGATACCGGAAAGACTCTGTGTGCCCAATCACCCCCTCAACGGTCGAGGCAAGGAGTGCAATGCATCATGTGCATGAGTGGCGGGCCCGATGGAGGCTGTGTGTCCATCTGTCTCACAGTTGCTACGCGAGACTTGAAGCGCCCTACTTTGATTGACGAGAGACGTTTTAGCAGGAAATTTAGATGGGATGCCTGAACAGGGTGGCAGCGGCGCATGTGGGGAAATAAAATTCTCTTCTATATTTCTTGGATCTCGAGCGCTGACGCCGCGAGTCTGGACGGAGTCAGCAACTTGAACGCAGCGAATATGACCCCATCCGAAGAGGTTATGGAACCGAGGTACTGTTTTGAAAAAACACGTCCACAATCCCTCCATCAACCTTCAGTAAAATGGGGGGTCCGCTCTACGTGTCTGTCTTGAATCCGTTCCACGTATCTGTCCTGGATCCGTTCGAACGTTCGAAGGCCATGGAAAAGCCGTAGTCGCAGTCGCAGTTTCCCCCGACAGATGGCGTATGGTAACGGCCTCGTACGACAAGACACTTTGTTTGTGGGACTTGACGGAAGGTGTCTTGTTGAAGAAGTTGGAGGGGCACCGCAATAAGGTGTGGGCATTGGCGGTATCATGAGATGGGCAATTAATCGCGAGCGGCAGCAGAAAGGGAGAAGTCATCGCCTGGCATGGAGGCAGCAACGGATCTTTCAGGCACACCATTGCCAAAGCTCATGAGTCACAGGTGCTCAGTTTGAACTTTTCTCCAGACGGCACAACACTTGCGAGCGGTTCATGGGACGAAAACACTAAGCTTTGGAGCACGGAAACATGGCAGCTTCGGGGGGGACCCAATGGATTGTTGTGCTGCTTCCAACAAGCAAACAATTGTTGAACCACTGCGTTCGCTATTCGCCGACTGGTGAACATTTTGCCATCGCAACAGATAACGATATCCAAATATGGAATCTAGGCAAATGCATCACAACCTTCAAGCTTCAAAGCTTCAAGGCTCATGCAGCAATTGTTGAAGAAGGCGGCGAAGTTGCGTACAATAACACATTTCAATGAACGCCGGATGGGAGGCGCCTTCTCTCAGGGGGCTCCGTACAAGATTCAAATATACGAGAGTGGGATTCATCCACCTGGCAACAAGTTGGTGATCCTTGGGAGGGCCATAAAGCTCGCATCAGCGACATTGCCATCAATACTGCTGGTACTCTTGTGGCCTCCTCATCTGATGACTCAAGCGTCCACCTCTGGGAGCTCCTAGAACGACGAAGAACGGTCGTTATATTCCAGCACTCCGACCCCGCATCCTGCGTCACGTTCTCCATGGATAGCAAGCACGTCCTCAGCGGAGTTAGTGATAAAAAGATCTCAGGGTGGGAAGTTCCTCAGTGCTATGTGCCGGAGGACGAACAGGTGCCACACCAGGTAAGTTTGCGTTGTTTATTTACTCGTCCCTCCACCATCTCATTTCGCGTCTTTTTGAAAGAGTCGAGATACTAGTGAACCCAACGTACGCGCCCACCATTGGCTTATGTCACAAAATTTGAGCATGACTCGCAGATTTTCACTATTCGCACGACAACCCATGATGCATGCCTCAAGGGGGACTTGCGTGCCGCTGAAGCACTCCTCACAAGAGAAATCATTGCTGATCCCAACAGGTACACTTCCTATGCCAATCGTTCTTTCGTTATGACGCAAAATGTGACTGGGATTCTGCACTTCGTGATGCAATTAAGGTCAGATGCACTGACCCACCATGACTTTCAAACAGGCTAACGTTGATCGTGACGTAGTCTGTTACCATTCAATCCTCGTTGACAGGCTATATCTCCAAGGGCATTGCTCTCTGCGGAAAAAAGTGGGTCCGGGAGGCAATGACGGCTTTCGACATTGCGTCCACGTTTACAAACGGAGATTCAATGATGAATCGCCTAATTTTGTTGATCAAGGCAGGTCAAATCGTTCTTATACATTCCGTCCCCCCACGGTTTTCAGTCCATTGCACTTTTTAGTGCAAACGAACAAAAGGATGCAATAACGCATATCGAAGAGCTAGCTTCTGCTATTTCTTCCGATGCTGATCCCATTCCTTGCCGTATCGTTGAAGTGAGTTTCGTGCATCCAATTAGCGCCAGGTTCGTGTGCTGAGACTGTATTTCTGCGATTCGTATGTCAGGCATATCTACGTGTCCAAGTGGGAATCATTGCATTGAAGAATATGCGTCACAAAGAAGCTGTTGATCACTTCACTGTCGCTGTCAACGCTAGCAATTTCTTTTTCAACATAGAAATTCATTCTAAGTATGAGGTCTTTACCGAGGTACGTCGATACGGTCCAGCTGAAAATCAATAAATTCATACTTAACTCCGTTGTTTTGCAGCTTTTCGGATGGGACCTCAAGTCCTTGTGGCAAACCACAATTCAGCAATGGTGTCTTGCGCTTCTTCGAGCTTGTAGACACGGAGAAACCCTCAAATTTTACCATTCCCTCATGGACAAGAGTGATGAGACTACAAAAGCCAGCTTACGGGCTTGGTTCAGTGGTAAGCTCCAATGGTGTCACCCATGCTACAGTCTTTGACCGCACGCCACTCAGCTCCCAAGTAAAAAAAGAAGCCCGCCCCATGGCGCCAATGGAGATGCAGCCATCGCCGCGAGTGGTTATTTGTACATTTTGAAACAGAGAGATCTTTGAGTACTACTCGTTTGTGTACCTTGTTACCTACATACGCCGTGCATCCTCTTTGTACTCGTATTGTGTGCTAGCTGACGCACGAAAGCAGACCGAGATTCTACACTTAGATGTGATCCAGTTTGTGCTGCCCAAGTCGGAGGCTGCACTGCCAGACAGTAAAAACAAAAATATACGACGCCAGCAGGATTTGAACCTGCGCTCGGAAACCGAAACAGATTTCTAATCTGTCGCCATAACCACTCGGCCATAGCGCCTTATGATGACTTGTTTCGGCTACATCAAGCAGCATTGTTTGTCTACGGGATGTTCAGATGCTTAGCGACTGACAGTGGCCGTTCGGGCGCGTTGGTTGTACGGGGATCCCACCCGTATGACATCAAGTTCCTTTTTGCGCCCAATACCTATTAGTATAACATCGGGCGCATTGCAACGATATTCAACGCCAGAGTGCACGACGGCGGACTTCATGCACGCCATGCTGGTATGGGAAAACACTAACTGAGAATAGATTCCAGGCGTCATGGACTGGCGTAGCCAAAAGCATATCCGGATATAGTGATATTTTGGGTGCATGTACTTGCTCTACTCTACAAGAATAGCAGCGTGGAGTAAGTACGATGAGTACGAGGCGCCTAGTTGCCACCCATCTCCTTGGCGAGCTGCTCAGCCTTGGACTTGACATCCTCGATCGTACCAGCCTGTTCAGCACATCAGCGGACATCATATCAGACCTATGCATACTGTACGTACCATGTAGAATGCAGACTCGGGGAGGTTGTCATGTGTACCGGCAAGGATCTCCTTGAAGGAGCGGATGGTATCCTTCAAAGGCACAAGCTTGCCTTCGTAACCGGTGAAGACCTGTGCGACCTGGAAGGGTTGCGACATGAAACGTTGGATCTTACGAGCACGCTCGACCTAATATGTTGTCAGCGTCCAGTTGTACATCAGTTTGAATATGCACTGACCGTCAACTTGTCCTCTTCTGACAATTCGTCCATACCCAGAATGGCGATAATATCCTGGAGAGACTTGTAGTCCTGAAGAATCTTCTGGACAGCGGTAGCAACATCGTAGTGCTCCTGACCAACGATACGGGGGTCGAGCATACGTGACTTGGAATCAAGGGGGTCGACAGCGGGATAGATACCAAGCTCGGCAATACCACGTGACAACACAGTGGTGGCGTCCAAGTGAGCAAAGGTGGTAGCAGGAGCAGGATCAGTCAAGTCATCAGCGGGCACGTAGACTGCCTGCACGGAAGTGATAGAACCCTTCTTAGTAGTAGTAATACGTTCTTGCCTATACTCAAGGTCAAATTGATGTGATGGTGAGCACAAAATTAGACTTACATGCCACCCATATCAGTGGAGAGTGTGGGTTGGTAACCGACGGCAGAGGGGATACGACCAAGTAAAGCGGACACCTCGGAACCAGCTTGAGTAAAGCGGAAAATGTTGTCGATGAAGAGCAGCACATCCTGGCCTTCCTCGTCACGGAAGTACTCGGCGATAGTGAGGCCAGTAAGGGCCACACGGGCACGGGCACCAGGGGGCTCATTCATTTGACCGAAGACAAGTGCGACCTTGGAGTCACCCTCGAGGTTGATAACACCAGTTTCAATCATTTCGTGGTACAAGTCGTTACCCTCGCGAGTACGCTCACCGACACCTATCCAAAAACAGATAGTCAGGTCATGATGCGACACAAAGTTTAGGCTAACTAACCGCAGAAAATGGAGAAACCACCGTGAGCTTTGGCAACATTGTTGATGAGTTCCTGGATCAAGACGGTCTTGCCGACACCAGCACCACCGAATAGACCGATCTTGCCACCACGGGCGTAAGGAGCAAGAAGGTCAACGACCTTGATACCAGTCTCCAAAACCTCAGCAGTGGTTGACTGGTCAACGAATGGAGGAGGATCAGCGTGAATTGGGGAGAGCTTGACACCAATGATGGGACCACGCTCGTCGATGGGTTCACCAATGACGTTCATGATGCGGCCGAGAGTTGCGGCACCCACAGGAATTTGGATGGGAGCACCAGTGTCGACAACCCTTTGACCACGGACGAGACCCTCGGTACCGTCCATAGCAATGGTACGAACGGAGTTCTCGCCAAGATGTGATGCAACCTCGAGGACGAGGCGGCCACCGTGGAAGTCCTGAACCTCCAGGGCATTGAGAATGGGTGGGAGAGCATCTGTCTCGAACTGGACGTCGACGACTGCACCAATGACGGTTTTTACAGTGCCAATGGCTCCCTTCGCCTCCGTGGCATATGTACGAGCTATGACCCGAGTTGGTCCGGATAGAATAAAAGACGCGAAAAAGCCAACAAGACACGGTCAGCAAGAGAACTAATCAGTCGCAGACTGCCAGCTCACCGGGTTGGGGTGCTGAGGTGCGGGAAGGACGAACGGTTGAGTTTTGTTTTGACGCGGAAGAAGGAACAGCGACGCGCAACAATGAAGGAGTTGCGGTTGCAATGAACCGAGAGTTCTTTGCACTGTTGACTGCTCTCCGTGAGATGCGGGTGACGCCGCGAGTGGTAAGCATTGCGGGGAACGACGATGAGGACGAAGACGACGACGAACGGAATGTAAGATTTGGGTCCAAGAAATACCCGCGGCAACTTACGAAATTACACCATCCGATAATTACCGATTCAGGGATTCACCCTCAGCCGGAGACGTCAAGCAGCGTCAAGCTCTTTGACGACACACCCAAGCCACTATTCGCGATTACCATCCAATTTTCGTATGAGGCTCGGTTCGTCACACTTGTTCATGGAATTCATTGTGCTTTATGGAAACGCTGACTCTAACGCATCCGTCGGTTTTGGTTAAGGACTGGTATGGCTAAAAAACATTGGCGGGGTTACTCAAAAATAAGGGTGCCATTGTTCAAAATTGCTCGAAGGATTTCCCAGAAGTTCCTGTAGCGACTTTTGTTCTCCCGATCGAACGTCAATCTTGAAGGTGCTTCATTGACCGCCCGAACCTCTTTCTGTCGTGGTCTCCCAGGTCCAGGGTGCCTCTTCTGGTATGGAAGATACAGATACCCACTCGGCGGGCAAGGCACTTCAGGATGCCAACAGGCTTAATGCATATGAATTCACTTTGGCGACGTGTGGGATTTGTAGCCTACTGGCGCATCTCGCTGCTACGCATTATATTGAGGCCGCATATCTCCAACGATATTCGACTCTGGCCGTCATCTCGATCAGAACAGAACTAATACCATTTGATGGGTATATCGGATCCATATGCAAAGATGGCAATGTGCGTGTTGTCTTGTGCATCAGACGTATGTTTGGTTTTGCTGCCAGCCTATCTCCTGCTCATTGTCTCAGCAGTCGTCCGCGCAGGTAATCTCGAAATGTGGCAAACATATGGATCATGTATAACGAATGTCCTCCCCCCGTGCAAAATTACTGGTTACGATGACATAACCAACTATCAGACATCAATCAAACACTAGTACTGATTGTCGATCGATAAACTAAACGAAGCCTGGTGCAAGCACCTACCGACGTAGTCGGCGTTTCACGAGCTCGAGTATTCCGCAGATTTAAAATACATGTTCGACCATTCAGACCGAAGAGCGTACGCATCCACTGGAGCATACAGTACATCCAAGTCCCGTTCCCCCTCGACCATGACGGGTTTCTAATTTGACTCATATAGCAGTCATCTCCACCCTTGCATGCAGGGTGCCACTCCCCTCCGTATTGGAGCCAAAACATTGCAAAAAATGGCGGAATGACCCTAATTGGTACTACGACATCTTTGGACAAAGTGCCCATCAAAGTGCCCATCATAGGCAGACCACGAATACACCTAGATAGAGGCAACCTGAGTTACTTTACCAGTAAAATTAAATCTTGAAGCTGAAGCATGGCTTCCGAGCCAACTTTACTTGCACGAAGGAAAAATATTAAGGGGATGAACCGCTTGCATGACTGATCATCGCTTTGCATGAATTCCCGGCCCAAAGGTTGGTTTGTGGTAGGAATACTATTATTCAGCCACAGACGCGTCGCGTCAATGTTCCCACGGTGACGCGTGTTTCGACGCGACTGCACGCTCAAAGTCACTCATCGCTAACTGTCATGGCAGATACGTTTGTAGCCACTGGACTGCTTGGGCCCGGTCCACCGACCTCGTTACTTGGCCCGTCACTCACGACAGATGGGCTCAGCTCCGCATTCCAATCGAATGGCCTTTTGGGCGGACTGTGTGCTGCCCCAACTCGTGGACAACCGGAAGAACGAGCACAGGAGCTTGAAGGCATAGATGAGCAGAGTGCACGTGAACAAGCAGAGAATAAGAACACATTTCAACCAAACGGATTGCTGGGATCACAGGACGTGGACGGATGTGAGTAGGCACACTCCTGTGGCTTGCTGCTGACTCTTAGTCTATCAGCCCAAACCCAAACCGATACTTTTGCATCAAGTGGGATATCATAGTGAATCACAAGGTCGTGCACTCGCATGTTCTAATCCTGCTCATTAACTTATTACGGTCCTTCAGATGACCATTTCCCTCCCATATCAAACATCCTGGGTCTCGTTCCAAAGGGCCCCCGCGACACCGTGTCTTCATCCTCCAGGTCATTTATTCCTACGCACATACGTGCTCCGCTTCGTGCTACGACATATGACGGGAATGTGATACATATAGGGCGAAAGCGCTACGTAGGGAACACACAGAAGGCAAGATACGAATGCATTTGTTCTTTCTCTATCCTCATTGCGTCCAGACTTCTTCTGTTGCAACACGATTGGGCAACCTATTGGATGTGCCTATACACAGGCTCAAGGATGAGCTATCGGCTGCTACTGCCTCGAAGTTGTCACTTTTGTGCGTCTCTTTTGACTTCATCGGGAGCACAACCTCATATTATCTGGTAGGAAAACCACTACCAGAACGTCTGAGTCACACAAACCATCAAGTACAGAGGATACACTTTGGGTTGATCGATATCGCCCTCGAAAATTCACAGAACTGTTAGGTAATGAGCGTGTTGCTCGTGAAACGATGGCCTGGGTAAAGCAGTGGGACTGGTGCGTGTTCGGTAAGAAGAAGAGCAAGAAGAGGCTGCGGGAAGATGATGAGAACTATAACCCTGACGATGAATACCACCGGCCACGAGAAAAGGTAATAATTCATATAATGCCACAGCATGTGCACATTTACTTATTCGTGGCCTTTGGAAGCTACTGCTAATATCCGGTCCCCCTGGGCTTGGTAAGACGACATTGGCTCATGTGATCGCGAAGCAGGCGGGATATGAAGTCATGGAGATAAACGCGAGGTCTGCTTCTCCAACAGAACTTTTGGTCTAGTGCTCACTTCACCACAGTGATGCGCGCTCTGCACAGGTCATCGACGAGCGAATACGACCGGCGCTGGAATCAGGGTCTGCAGTCGGAAGCGTGAAACCTATGCTACTCATCATCGACGAGATAGATGGGGCTACGGGAGGCGGGGACAATGTATGTGCTGTGAATGATCCTGACTATGATTCACTGATGCCTTTTACCAGTCAAGTGGATTTGTGAACAAGCTGGTTTCGCTCACCTTTGACAAGCCCAAGAACAAACGTAAGTCTTCCACTAGGAATGATGACGCTTGCTCGAACTTGTTTCGACAGGGAAAAAGAGTGACCAGAAAGACAAGCGTCCACTGCTTCGCCCGATCATATGCATCTGTAATGATCAAAATGCGAACGCACTTGCCAAACTCCGTCCTCACGCCCGGCAAATCCGGTATACGAGACTTGCCGACAGTCATATCGTCAAGCGTCTCCGTGAGATTTGCGAGTTGGAGGGTTTACGAGCTGACACTAGGGCACTAAGTACCTTGGTTGGCGTGGCCAAAGGCGATCTTCGAGGCTGTCTCAATACTCTGCAGGTGTGTATCTACCATGGCGTACACACTGCGCTTACAAAATGCTTAATCTCTATAGTTCATCAAGTCTCGCAATGACGAGGTAACCGAACCTCTCATCCGCCGTGCTACAGTAGGCATGAAGGAGGGGGACACTACTGCAACCTCCGTCATCAACGAAATATTTGCCCCTTTATCCCGAAAACGTGTCAAGGAGCTTGGTATGGGCGAAGAAGAAGAGGCGCGATATGTAAACCGTCTAAGCCATACAATCGAAGCATTGAATAATCCTGCAAGTATTGCAAACTGGTCAGTGCAAAAGTCCGCGACATTTATTTGATTCATTTACCCAAGGATAGGCTGTTTTGCGCATTATATCAATTGTCACCGGCACGATGCGAACTTGAACCACTACGAGAAAGCTGGGGAGTGGCTGACCACCTTTGACTCCTTTTCATCGGTCATGTATACGGATGGGGACTTCGCGCTGCATACATACTTGTCATATTTTCTGGTCCCTTTCCATCCGCTATTCCGAGAGCGAGGGGAAAAACGGGTAGAACGAGATAGTTCGGACTGGGATGTGAGTGTTTGCTTTCTCGCATGGTTACAAGATATTCACTTCCAGTAGAACTTGCAGCTGACACGCGCAAACGAGGAAATTTATAAATCTTTAGCAAATGGTGTCCGATCTACCGGTCGGACTGCAGGTGCCAACAGACATCTCGTCACAGGTCAAGTCTTGCAACTCGAATTTGCGCCATTCATCAATCGTATAATATCCCCTCCTTTGCGACCAGTGAGTGGATCGTGTCACATTTGCTTGCCATCTCAGAAGATATATTTTCTCAGGTCAACAGTCAAGTAATCAAGCCACAGGAAAGAGCTTTGCTCTTGCGCTTGGTGGAGATCATGGTGTCTTTCGAACTTCGCTTTGTGCAAGAGAAGGTTGAGGATGGCCAAAATGTGTACAGGCTTGACCCGTGAGTTCTGCATAGTCTACCCGACAACCCCTCACCGACTAATTTGTTCACGCAGTCCAATTGATGTTTTTGTTACCTACGACGGCAAGCGCGCCGAAGATATCGCAGTCTCTCGGTATGCTGTTCGACAGTTGGTCGCCACTGAAGTTTGTGACTTTGGATGAATATGAGATTACCTTTCTAACTGGACCCAAGATTGACGCCGCACTTGTCGCAAAGCAAGCGGACGCGGTGGAGAAAGGAAAGGAACAAGCAAAAGCCAACTTCTTTAAAACGTCTGTCTATCTGTTCATTCGGTTTCTGCGTCCCTCATTAGATCATTAGATCTAGTAAGAGCAATACGGAAAATGCCGACGAAGCTCCCGAGCCCGTGGAAGTCATAAAAGGTAACGATGAACTGCGCCGCTTGGATGCCTCCTCTGAGCCAGGCCCTCAAAACAAACGAGCACGCACTTCCGATAATGTGGACATTGCAGACAAGGTTAGGATGAGTATGTGTTACGCAGATCATCTGCTAAATTCGTCAACTAGCCGCCCGTGGACTTCTTTGGAAGGCCGATCGCTGTGAAGAAAGATTTAAGGAGGTCGTCGACGTCGAAGAAGGTAGTCCCTGATTTTCGTATTGCATATAAGCATCTCGAAGGGAACTCGGCGGCTGTTCGACGGCCGACGAAGGTTTCATCGTTCCTTTGATCAAACCCGAAGTTCTTGTACCAGATAGAATCATCCATAGCACACATTAGACTTGATCTTGTACAAGCAGTATATCAGAACATCATTTTTCGGCTCTGGAATTATAGCAAACACTGAAGTACCAAACAATACATGCATGGACAAGATGTAACGAGGATATAAGGTATAAAAGATATAACAGTGACTATCGAAACTACATTAATACACGCTGAGGCCAAAGAACCGGAATCCGAGGAGAAGTTTTCGGCGGGGAACCTGATGGGCGACTACAAAGGCAATACCTATAGAACATAGCGGAAATCACGGTTTTGTTTGTCCGTGAGATCGAGGAAGGCTTTGTCCACCTTCCTCTCCGCACCCGATTCGTCAAGTATATACACCGCATCCTGTTTGTCGTCGGGAATTTCACGGTCTCGTTTCCTGTTCTCAGTGGCGAGCATGAAACGAAGAACTACCAGGGCGATGCCGGCAGCAAAATTACATGATGCGATCACAGCCCATGGAACGTGGTTCCTACACCAAGTTTAGCGTGGCCCGTAATGATCGTGATGCTGGACAACGAGTTCGTGACGCACCTGGGTTGATACTGTGCCTTCCACATAAACTGACTTACGGCATTACCAATCGCGTATGAGCACAGGACGATGCCATTGGTGGTGATCCCTGTGCAGACGGTAGTGAGCCTGCGACTATATGCAGCAAAAATAAACAGCCCGTACGTTTCGTGTGTCCGGATGTTATTGAACTGACCCAGCCAAGGAAGATAGTGAATGGCGCAATTGCAAAGACTGGACGACGAAATGAAAAGGTCCGTCAGTGCCTTACGCCTTAAGGCGCTTCCCGAATGGAGTCATGAGACGTACTTGAAATCCAGTATGAGAATAGTAAACCTATTTTGTTGGAGAACGGAAGTGTGCTAACTAGTATCGCGCCGAGTATCGCCGGGATATACATTAGTACACCAGCATATGACCTGCCGATTGAGTGTTGTGAAGCAAGAACCACTCCCAGCCAAATGGTGAGAACTGCATTACGCAGTGATATGAGAAAGGGGTTGTACAACACAAATAAATGACGCACTTTCGACCGCACCATCGACACATCCAAGGAGAGTTGTCTGGATATCATTGAAACCGAATTGTGCGACAATCAATTGGCGTTGATTAGTGAGCTGGGATGTGTCAGTACTTAGTACGTAAGCTCGAGTTATTAAACAACGTCTTACAGAATTCACGATGTTTCTAATGAAACGCGTGAATGCTTAGAAACACGGATATGTAATGGTTCAAAAACGTACGCAGACCCTGCAAAGAATGCCATTAACCACGTCTTAGGATCCTTGATGGTTTCGAGGAACCTGCCGAAAAGAGAATGACGTAATGCGTCACGAACAGTGGATATTAAAACTGACTGTTCCCTCTTGAAACGTTTGTTCTCTACGCCGCTTTGATTCACTTGAATTCTGCGAATCGCTGCAACTCTCTCTTCTGGAGTTAAGAACCGAGCGGTTGTAGGCGAATCAGGGAAGAAAAACCTTGTTAGATCGAATGGGGTGAATAGGTAATCTGCATGATGATCATGATTTGTACGCACCAGAAGAGCACAGATGTTATCAATGTGATGATACCGGTGATAATCATCAGCCTTGTGCGATCAGTAAGGTTACTGCCCCCGAATCGTGTGAGATTGTGTGACTCACCATTGCCAGGGCATGAAGGAGGCTGTATTCGTGTGAAGGAGGCCATAGCTAATGAATCCCAGAATAATCACAGCAAAACCATTCATCAAAACTAGAAAAAAAATGAGACGGAAAGAATGAACAATGGAACTAGAACATACACCAATAACCGACACGCCTCGTTTGCTCGGCATGTGTGTAGAACATTGAGGTGACAATCATGAAGCCGGGGGTGATAGCACCTTCGCACATCCCCAGCAAGAAGCGCACCGCTAACAATGATCCGAAAGATTTGCAAGCAGCGTGGCATAGCAGGACCACGGCCCACAGAAAGATATTAATGCTGGATACTCATCAGAATAAGGAACATATTGCATATCAATGACTCTTAGCGTACCTCATCCATTTTCCAACAGGGAAGCGCTGCAATGCCAAGTTCTGAGGGTATTGAAAAACGAGATAGCTTAGATAAAATATCGTGCCAAGCCAGTCGTACTGGTTGGTAGTTAGATGTGCATCCTCGCTGACATAGCGGAAGGTTAGTGTATGCAAACGCGACAACATGTGGGCAACACGCACAGTATGCCCAGGACCGCTGCCTCTCCCAGAGTGGTTTTATCCATGAAAGTGATTCTACAGAGGCCGTTCAGCAGAAACGTAGCAATTGGTGGTAGGATACTCACAAGTACATGACTGTCAATGCGTCTTCGTCAAGCGAACAGACTTCGAGGATCTCAAAGACTTACTGCACATGAATGGCATAATATGCCAATCAATCTTGGCCCTATAAGAGCCTATGAATGGAAGGTCTAAGTGGTACTGGCGACGAAACGACGTACCTCAACTGAGAGGCCTCCTGTGGGGTGAGGGAGCGGTCCGTCTCAGTAATCAGATGAGCGCCGACATCGACGTCATAGCCGTGTACGGTACTAGATGCATGTGTGTGATCCTCTTTTTTCTCAGAGCTGTCGCTGGCCGAGTCCATGCTTACTGGCTGATTGGGAACAACGAAAGAAGGGGGCCTGAGGTTGCACTTTATAAGCTCTAGCCTATGCCGCGCCTTTACGGCATTCCTGATCGAATGAAGCGTGGCCGATCCTGTACATAGGCCATTAGAGGGACATGCCGGCGGAGGCTTTGTGTTACGAAGCCATCTCCGAGTCGAGTTTGGGTATGCATCCGTTGTCAGCGGCAGCTTGAACACGTCGGGTTTCAGAAATCAAAAGAAGAAGCTTAGATTGGAGGCTATTAGACGTCTTGAGAATAGAACTTAGAAGCTCTCGAAGACGAGAAGACTCATCTCTGGCCAAACTTGCGTCCACAAATCTACGGAAACTTAGAGTTTGGCGCAAAAACCAACGAAATTGCTCGCAGGCATCATCTGCGTTGCTTCCTTGCCCTTCACTTCCATCCGTCGCAATCAGAACCTTCCGCAAATACGTCGTCGCCGCGTGTGTCGTGGAACCACGCAGATTGATCTGAGCTCACGAAGCTGCGAAGGAGACCGCATTCGTCTGTAGAAGAATCTTGAATCGTGCCACCAGTTTGCCACCAATACTAGTTTCTGTGTTGAGAGACATCACTTAGTGGTCTATGATGTCCGATCCACTACAACATTTTGATGGAACCCAGCCTGACATGAAAGAGTGGATTCTTGAGGCGGAGACAGAGTATAGGTTCGAGCTTGATCCTGGTACCTCCCTAGCAATCAAGGTACGTTGGCACGCAACCACGAGGCAAATTCATTCCAGGACGCCCCACATCTTCTGAACCCACTCCTCAGCTGGCACGCGGACAGGCCGAAGTCTTCGGCGCAGAACTTGCGGAGGGCAAAACATATCTTTTCGGGACCGAATGCAGGGCCGCGGTCTTCACCTGGCAGGGTTGTACCTTGGAGATAAGTGCTACACGTTGTGTCCTTACCCACAGCTCGTGTCGCTGATCTATTCGTTCAACACATTACAGGCCGCCCCTCCACAGAATATGTATCCGAGGAAACTCCTATGGCGGCATATGCAAATGTACACATTGCGTTCGAACAAATGCGTGTCAGAGCACTCCGTGTTTTGCACGGGTCTCCTGCTTCAGATGATGATGCGAATGCCAACGCAGAAGCCACCAAGGGTCCTTGTTCTTGGTCCCGAGAACTCAGGAAAGACAACAGTATGCAAAATTCTGACAAATTATGCTGTGAGGGCAGGACAGAACTGGTCCCCAGTATTGGTAAATGTCGATCCGAGTGAGGTGAGCATGCGAGGAACTGGGTCATTATTTTTTGTGTTGAGCCGCGAGTTAGGGTGGTTGGGCAGTCCCTGGAGCAATTTCAGCTGCTCCAATTCGCAGTCCTATAGCTACAGCATCACCCTGCTAATCCTCTTGGCTCTGCTGCTACATCAGCTCCTACCGCGCTCTCTTCGAACGCGCTGATACCGCTAAGCTATTGGTATGGACATGCAGAAACTAAACGGAACCCAGTTTTGTTAGACCGACTTATCCGAAATCTGGGAGAAAATATCAGAGAAAGAGATGACGATGACCCGGAGGGTGCGGAGAATCAGTTTCTGTCTCGAGCGCAGGACAATCAATGATCATGGGACTTCTAGCGCGCGTTTCGGGTTTAATTGTCGACACCCCATCATCTTTCGCATCTAGTTCTGGCAGTGCACCCGACAATAGGCATACGCTCATAAAAGCGTGTGTCGACGCTTTCAGAAGTGCGATTTATTTGCATGTATTGGTACTTCACCTCACTTCATGATAGTCAATGTAATTCTCGTGGTCGGACACGAGAAGTTGACCGTTGAAATGCAACGGCTATTTGGCAGCCGGTTTACAGTGGTCAAGATACCGAAATCAGGAGGAGTATGTGCCCTTATCGTTCCTGTTTAAGTTGCACCTCACAACACCTGATCAGGTCGTTGAATTGGACCATAGTTATCGGGAACGCGTGCACAAGTACCAGTTGCATACTTACATGTACGGCCAAAAAATAGACCCACCCCCTGGCATAACCTCTGCAATGGTTGGAGGCGAAGCGGTCGCAGATCTCGTCCTTTCGCCATCCTCATGCGTCGTCAAATTTGGGGATGTGATGATCTATCGCATCGGTGCCGGTAGGCAATGTTTCTGCATGCATCAACATGTGGCTGATCTTCGAAACCGCCCACTTTAGAGAGTATGGCTCCCTCTTCCGCATTGCCTATTGGTGCCGCGCGCATGCTGTCGGAGATGCAGCCTGTGCTCGTTGATCCTGCATCCAGCAGCTCAGGCCTTCTTAATTCCATCATCGCCTTGCTTGCACCTTTCAACCCGGATGAGTCCGAGCGCTACGACGAAGAAATATTGGACCTGAGTGTGGTCGGTTTCCTTGTTGTGTACGTTTTCTTTCTTTCTCTTGCCGTTGCTGCAGGATGGATGCATCGCTTACTCTTGTCTTGTCCATTTAGTACCAACATTGATGGTCCCAACCGAAAAATGACGATACTCGCGCCCAATCAAGGAACACTTGTCGGCAAGACAGCCCTTCTGGGGTCCTTTGATTGGCAGGAATAGATTTGAACGAAAAAGTCTTCATGGGATCATCTTTTGGGGGTTCTTGTACATGGAGCTCTTGACCAGGCAGATGGCTGAGAGGACTCAAGTGGTACGTTCAACCCTAGATCTGCGAGGGAGTTTGCAATGCACAGCCTTTACTCCATCACTTTAGCGCAATTGTAAGATGGTTTCATGCAAGATATAGAGCTGAATCATTGTATTGTTTCCACAAAAAAACTTCACAATGTCTACAGTTCCGAACAGTTATGATTTCGGGCTGGGGCGGGATGAGTATGAGGTTTGACGATCTATTCAAACATCAGATACTAGGTGCCAAACTTGCTTTACTAGTAACTGAGCTTCACCCGCTTTTCTCATGATAATAGGCGACTTTTCCTCAACTTCCCCTTGCAGGGTGTTACACTAGCACATCATAGTTGAACCTGAAGTAGGCATCCGAAGTTCGAGGCGGAGTTGACCTTCATAAATCGTGGATGTTATGTGCACCTTTGCTGCGTATTTTTAGCTTTCTTTCGCCGTTGCTGTACCATGCATCGCCTACTCTTCCCGCGTTCACTCGGTACCAACGAATATTGATATCCCAACCGAAAGATGACTACTCCATTTGTCGGCAAGACGGCCATTCCAAGATCCCGTGATTGGCAGAAATGAAAAAGACTTCATGGGATCACACACAAGGTTTGTTCTACATCGAGTCCAGTGAAATGATGTGTACATGTTACATATCATGGAGAGAAGAAATTGGTAATGAGTGTCGAGAATGAATGGGATGAAGGATGTTATTGCAATACAGTATCCAGTCTAATCAAAGCCTAGATAAGTCCCGACCCCAAACACCACTGCGAATGCAAGCATCAAACATCAGCGTTTGCACGAGTAAAGAATGCAATCCCCATACCGAATGATCCAGTCTATCATTAAGAGAAATCGTGTCCTAGCCGAAACTTGCTCGCTCCAGTAAATGCTTCGCCACGCGTACATGGCGATGAGGCCACCCATGAATGACAGATTGCCTAGATCGAAGACTGCGGCGTTGCCAATATACGCGAGACTGCCGAGATGAGTATAGCGGAATGGCTTGGACACAGCCTCGTCCAGGTCATGTATGCCGTTCACCTCGAGGACTTCTCGTTTCTTCGCTAACTGACTTAGCTTCTTGCCGAGATATTTCCCTTGCTGAGAAGCCACTTGAGCGGTCTGGACCAGGACAATACCAAAGTCAGAAGGGAATCGTAATATGACGTTTAAACCACTGAGCACGTACGGCAGGAAGTGCTGTTATCTTATTTCCAATTTCTTCCAACAGTTTGCACAGTTCATTTAAAGAAAGACTGTTGTCTGCGTTTGAGTCATACAAATCGAACAAAGTTCGGACCTGAGCGAAAGAATGATTTCAATAAGGCCTTCTTAGAACATGCCCGAAAGCTGACCTTCTGCAACTGGGACTCAGCCATGGGTATCCGGTGTTTGATCCTTGTAACTACTAGCTGTCAAAACATCGTTTTCTGAAGAAGGCCGCCGACATACCCATAAAATCAAATTCATCGAAATCGATCTTGCCATCTTTGTTCTTGTCGGCCTCATCAACCAAGTCCAGCAGATAGCTCACGACGGACGTCTCAACCTAGACGCCATGGACTCCACATCAAGCACCAGAAAACAGTATAAATAGACGCACAGTTGCACAATCTCCAATAGCATACACATCGCCCAACGGCGCACCTTTTACACGAAGATGGGCATCAACTTCGATCGCTTTCTTGTGCACTTGATTGGGCAATAAGGCAGAGATCCGACGGGTAAAGGGGTTCATTGCAATGCCGGTCGACCATAGGACAAAATTTGTCGGGATCTCATGAGTAGTAATCGTCCCGTCCGGCGACCGCACGGTGTACACGACGTGATCCGGGTGAACCGCACTGACTCTAGCAGAAGTCACTAGTTCGACGCTATCACGACGGAACTTTTCCTGATGGAGTCGCTCAGTTGGAGTACTTTGAAGCGCTCTCGACAAGTCAACCATACCTCGGCATATTTTGAGATGGCCTCCGAATACTGCGCTCAAGGTTAGGTTTACACTTTAAGTTTTCATAAGCAGTTTCACGCACCGTGTTGAGAATATGCTCGCGTGACTGAATTACATGGATCGAGACTTCCTCGCGGCATATCTTGGGATACTACGCAGCATGAGTCAGGTACAAGTCAAGATGGAACGACTGCAAAACATACGTAGTTTACGATGTCTTCTTGACAGAAATCGTAGATTTCCTGCATCCACAAGGTTCATTAGACGGATAAACACATTCCGATGAGGATATACGTACGGCTGCTGTCTCGACGCCTGTGGGGCCACCTCCGCAAACAACGAATGATAGCAAACGTTTGCGTTCTTCAGGGGTTGTGATAGGAAGACTGGCCATTTCGAAGTTGTCTGAAAAGCTACAAATGAATGATGGACGCGCAAACCGCAATGATCTTACCGAGGATTCGTCGTCGGATGGCTTGCGCATCCGATATGGTCTTGAGTTGGAAACAATGTTCTAGACCCTGGATACCGTGCGTACTGGAAGTTGACCCGCATGCAATGATTAATTTATTATAGCTACAAATGGTCATTAATGATGTGAAGTAACATGAGCGTTTTGGCAGTTTGCGACTCACGGAAGATAAACACGTTGGAATTCGCCAGTCGAAGTTAAAGTCTCCAGTTCCAGTAACCGCTCAGACATTACAAGGTCAACAGCTTTGGCGTCTACGAAGTGGCCGCGAAGACGCGCTACGATCTTGCGTAGGGGCTCAACCAAACTGCGAACCTGGACTGTACCAACCGCAGCCGCTACACAACACAAGCAGATTCAACCAAACTTGTAAAATACCAATTTGGCACTTACTCACAAGGTAAAAGCGGGGTAAATGTGGTGAAGGTCTCTGGCGACACGACGGTCACGTGCCAGTCACCGGGAGCGAGTGTTTGCAGGACAGAAACAGCCTGGTCGAATGTCAGCGACAGCACCAGTGCACGACAATGTAACCATTACCCCCCAACCTCCTCCTACAATTACCAACTTCGGTTTGTCCAAAAGTTTCTTTGCTTCATCATCCTCCACATCATCCACAAGTGCTCTTACGATTGGGAGGTTCTTCGGTCCCCCCTGCTCGGGATGAAGTGCAAGAGGCAATACCGGTACGCGGTGGACATCCTTGTTTGCGTAAGTAAAAGCGTCATGAATGAATATGCCTGCGCCTAGTAACAGAATCCCAAATGTCGAAGAGAGTGCCGCATATCCGGTATATTTTGCTACCAATAGAATGCGGCTAAGTAAACGCGACCTCGGAAGAGGCTCAGTTGGTATCTGCGGCCTTGGCTTTGAGGGTTTTGGTGGTGCCAGAGCATCAGTCGACAGTAGCCGACTTGGAAGAGGTCTGAGAAGAGGTGGTCGTACGCCAATCCCTAAGTGAACAAGTCTACTAGTAGTAGCCCCGCTTGGCTTGCAGACCCGAGTGAGTTGATACATTTTAGGGCGAGCGTCGCTCTTGAAATACCCACTATGTCACCTGTGTAGGCAAGGGCACAAGGCTTCACCTGAGTTGGGTGATGGTGACAATGAGGAGTGATTACATACCACAAACATAACCAATATTATACTACATCATCTAAGCTATTCATAGCATACAATCATTCGACACGTAATATTCAAAGGGTAAGACGCAATTGTCCCTCAGGCCTCAACGACGTATTGGTATTGCCTCGTATCTTCTCTAAAGTACTCATCCATGGCAATTGCACAGTTGTTAAACCTCAATGCATCTTTCTCAGGTGTTGAATACCTCCCGGTTACACATCAAGCATGGATTTGAATTGCTACGGTAGGATACAATGCGGGATATAAGTTGTAGGCAAATGATAATGACGAAGATGATAGTGTAGAGAACCAATGACACAGAATAAACAACCATTCCCGATGCAAACCAAGGAATCTCCGTTAGCGACGTCAGGTTCGAGACTGACAATAATTGAATAAAGATTCGAGTCCGTTTGCGAGCGCAGGAGTTCCTCAGGCGGCAATGTGTTCCAACTCTTTGACAACTTCAGACATAGTTGGGCGATCGTTAGGATCATGAGCCCACATCCGCTCGAGAAGGTCGATAATTTCTGGACACCATTGTTTCCGCAGGCCTGTGGTAGATGGTCTAAAAGTATCGTCAGTGTGTGCGACAAATGGACTGTCAAGTACTAATTCACCTCTGGCGCTTCGCTCCAACGATATCATAAATAGCATGCTCGTTCATTCCCTTGAAAAGACTTAAGACCGAGAAAGAAAGAGAATGGTAATATATACTGACCTCCCAAGGGAACTTCTTGTTTGGTACGTGCCATTGGAACATTTCCCAGTACACCATGGCGCACGAAAAGACATCAACTTTGTGGTTGTATTTGGGATGCGCATGCCAAAGCTCGGGCGCTTGCCAGTTGACAGTGCCAACCAGGCTGCGAACCATGGACCGGGTGGACTGTTTCACTTTGGCCAAGCCAAAGTCTGCAATCTTCGCCGTGCCAGCGAGAAGTAATGAGGATGTTGGACGATTTGCAGTCTCTGTGGATGACTGAAGGCTTGCGCATATGGAGGTATTCCATGCCACGCGCGATATCCAGCATGATGTTCAACTGCGAGGAAGATGCATAGGCAAGAAGAGAAAAGGTATGTCAAGTGTACGTACAACTTTTTTCAGGGACGGAGGAGGAACATTGCGAACGTAGTCGAAGAGGTCACCATTTGAGCAAAGTTCGCTGACAATCATGACGGGCGTCTCGCGCGTGTTCTCCGGTATGCTGACACCAAGCTGTAAAACATAAGTAAACCAAAACTGCAACGTTGTCTCGACGGGAATACTCACGAAGCGAACTATATTCGGATGATCAAAGCCGCCGAGAAGTTTGAGTTCTTTGATGTCCACTACAACGCGTGTTCACAACGTGAAAGCCTCATGGATAGAAAGAGTGACGTACTTGAATTGAGTTGATCTCGGAATTCCGCAATGGCGACCCGTCTGCCCTTGAACTTGCCAATGAAAACATCCTTGAAGCCCCCACTTCCAATCTTCTCCAATTTCGTGAGCCTTTCGGGCGGAATTTCTCGATCTTCTAACCCCAGGCTTTCGAGATCCAATTCTAGCTCTGGCTCTGGCTGAGTCGTGTTCTCGTCCGACAAAGGAGGAGTGCATGGTTCGTCTTGATGAAATCGGTGGGAGCGCAAGAGGACTGGAGGGGTGCTGCTTTGGCTGCGGCTCTTGGTCTTTTTCCGGCCATTAGCACGGTGATGAACGGTTGACGGCGGACGAATGGTGCCAGTGGAGGAAGGTGAGGAGAACTCGCTCGTTCGTTGATCTCGCCACTGAAGGAGTGACCGCGCGAGTTGAGGCTTCGTACCAGCAACATCCAGATCACGAGTCTCACACATCCGGACAAGATTATCACGACGCATACGGAGAAGGGTCTTCTTGGTAGCCACAGCGAGATCGACTGTAAGACATGTATCAGCAACGTAAGAAACCAGGAGAAAAAACAACTAACAGTCATCGCCATCTATGGCTTCATCAATCTCCTCAGCCTCCTCCATCTCCTCGACCTCCCCTTCAGCGTCAATGTCAATATCCTCGGCCTCCAGGTCAATCGACTCGTCACCATCTTGCTCCTCATCTTCATCAGGCGCTTCCTCTAGGCATTCTTCCCCGACCACCTTCCCATTGCGTAGCTTCCGTGGAGTTGTTGTTGGCGGAGGTGACATACTTTCTTCCACGTACACATCATCATCTCCGTCTGCATCTCGGCTATCCTCCGACTGCTCCGAGTCCTCGTCATCCATGCTTGATCCATCCTCGTTCGCCTCCACCCCCTGTTCTACTTGTTCCTCGTCGGCTTCCTCTTCCTCTTCATCGTCACCTTCCCCTCCATCGCTTGGGGGAGTATGTGTTTGCATTCTGCGAGAGCGAAGTCGTCTTTTCGCGGGCGCCCCTCGACCTCGCATGGGCGGCGGAGTAGGAGATGGTGATGAGATAAGCTCGTCGACCTCTTCCTCGTCCTCCAAACAGTTTTCTGCCTCCTCCGCTTTCGAAGTCTGCCGTCTAGCCCTTCCCCGTGGCTTTGGTGTGTCAGAGTACTGATCCTCGCTAAGCTCACTACGATGCTCCCGACTTCGTAGCCGACGAGGACTTGGTGAGCTCGATGCAATCTTCTCCTCCAGCTCATTGAGATCGGTAAGCTCGCTCTCCTCGCCCAATGCAGCAGATTCCGCGATCTTGATATCTTCGCTAAATTCGACTTGTTTGCCCTTGCCCTTGCTCCTGGTGGCGCCGCGAGGAACGACAACCTCGGCGGATACCTTACGAGAACGCAATCTCGTAACAGGAGGGGATGGGAGCTGATTGGAGGAACTTGGTGTGGGTGACGATCGGCTGGATGTGGACCTAGTTGTCCGTCGTCTAAGTGGGAGATTAGCGCACCGAATTCGTTTCGGAACATTCAACTCACGCCGGGGCGAGAGCGCCATTGGTCTTAGGGGCAGCATGTAGCTCATCGGGGTATGAGTGACTGGTGTTGATATGGCCAAGAGATAGGCTGCGGGTTTTCAAAAAACGCGAATCCGCCTGGTTTGTAGTTAAGTGAACTGTAGCACGGCGCCGTAGACCCGGGGGAACTCGATATCTTGTTCCAACGTCAGTTTCCTCATCACCTGCCGCGTTTCCTTCGTCTGAGGAACAGTCACTCGCGTCCCGCCCGGGAGATGAGGGAGGTAATGACACGATATCATCTCGCGCTGCAATAATTGCTTGTGCGAGCTCCAGCTTTGTGAGGTTGTGCGCATCATCTGATAGACCTGCTGCAGTGTATAACTGAAGGAGTTCGTCTTTTCGACGACGTTTGAGCTGGCCCAAGGATGCTTCATTTATCAGAAACTCGTCGGCTGATAGTAGGTAAAAAAAAATCAGCGCAACAAATATACTAATGCACAAGTACTTACATGCTTCTTCCTCGCAGTCAATCTCAGAAGCATCAGACACATTCCAGCGACCAGGAACATCAACTTCCATATCACTAAGCTCTTCTTCGCTGGACGAGTCCCGTATTGGTGAAGCTTTTAGCTTCTTCAGTTTCGGAGCCCCACGCGCGGGCCGACCGCCAGAAATGTTTTCATTAACCGACGCGACGCGTTTCCTTTTCGAACCAATAGGAACGTCAAGATTTTGGCTCACATCTCGGATGGTGTTTTTCATCAAAAGGTACTGACGGGATGGCAGCCGCCGCAGATTGGGCTGCAATGTGGCCAGTATGGGACGCGAATCAACGGTAGTGTCTGAAGATGATGGTGGAGACGCGCCCACCGCGTGGGAATTAGCCGAGGAACGCTGGAATCTATTCACGAAAGCAAGAGCGCGTTTGGCAGCGGAAGGATGACGGAGCGAATACTGTCTACGCGCCAGATTGTTGCTATTTGGAGGAAAGGAGACTCTATGTGGTGAACGGCGTTGAACCATGTCCACGGTAATGGCAAGTCTATATGGATCTCTTGTCACCAACCCTTTAGAGGTCGTTGAGTAGTGCGAAGATCCAGTTTGTTGAAAAGATTATGGTGCAAGTCTGAATGAGAATCGTCAAAAGACCTTTCGGTCGTTTCAGCCGCCGTCGTCGTTGTCGTCGTCGGTGTTGAAATCACTTCAAGTTTGACACAGTTTCAACCCCTGCCACAATGTCAATAAACCCAAACAATCGGTGGCGTGAGCTCTCTCGTCAGCTGACTTTATAGCAATCGTGAGACGAAATAACATTTCACAGGATGGATAGTGCCAGGCGGTCGACTATTGGTCGACTACATAGTCGTTGTCCTTCTCGTATTGTGATGGGTCTCAAAAATGTGATTAGATGACATATCGGACAGAACGGAGGGAGCTAAACGATTGGTACAATGCTTCCGCTGTGTGGGAGTTACCATAAATGGAAATTACGAACTCGTATGACATCCCGGTCAGCCGATCAAAGGGACAGCTGAATTGAGCTTGGTGTATTCCAGTGACCTCCTTACCACCGCACACATATCATGATGTGCTTATAAAAAATCCCGCTGTTCCTTAGGACAGACTCTCGCTCCCCCTTGCTTGTCACTTTTCTCTCAATCCTTACGTCGAGTCAACAGCAGGATGCTCCTCAAATTTTCAAAATCGGATATCCTGAACTCGCCTCTCGTCTATCCTGAGACCGGTGCTCTTGGATATACCATCCTTACCAGGTCCCACTTTATTCGTGACAGTGATAAGGACTCAGACACAGAGAGCGAAGACGAAAGTGGGGAGACCCGCAGGACGACAATATTTAATAAACTAGGCGAGGTCATTGCTGAGATAGGATGGAAGGGCAAGCAGCCCATAGAGATTGTTATTAGCAAGGAAAAAATCATCGGAGCAAAAGGGATGTTTGGGTGCTCGAGCGCCATACTATCGTACGTTCTCCTTATCCACTCATTTCCACATGTTCTCAATACCACAAAGTCACAATGTCCTCGGCATACCCACACGCTTCGACACGGAATACTTCTGGATGGCAGCACAAGATGGGCTAACAGTTTGTGCTTTCCTTAAAGCCCAGTATCACTACTGAGCATTGCGTAGCTTCTTGACTATGATTCAAACCAAACAAAAGGTTCCTTCCACACCAATAGTATGCATGTCGGCGAACGCTTCATTACCGCTCCAATACCCAGTCTGGGACATAACTATCTGGAGTTTGAATCGCATCCTCTCGCATCAACAGAGGAACTCCTCGGTACATCTTCCATACTCTTTTTTTGGCTAGCGTCATCATCTGACATCGCTTTGAAGTTTCATTCATCCTGATGGAAGTACTCCGCCGAAGTCGCTTCAATCTCCATACAGACACATCAGATCGTTCGAAGCTCTGGCGGAGTACACCGCTCGCCAATTGGGGCCGGCGATTACGGCGCAGATCTATTTGATCTGTTCGCCTTGATGTTTTAGATTTTTCATCGTTTTTCTGTTACATCTCTGTGCTTTCTTCCCTGCATCTCTTGATACCATTGTATACTCATACTCTGCTTGTCATTGCTTTCGCTAACGTCGCTCATTCCTTTGTAGCTCTATCAGTCCTATCTCATTTCGTTCAATCTCGTGCATTACTACTCTGGCGTTTAATCGCCCTTTCAATGTAATACGGTACTAGTGCTGGGGAGGATGCCTTCCATCAGCACGAGACTCAGGTACTGTATCTATACCTGATAGGCTTGTCGCTCATTATCGTAACAATCATCTCGTGTACACTTAGCTCTTCAACATGAAATCTTTGACGCGTGTCGTCTCTTCTCGCTACTGTGCTAGACGTTGCATACTTCACATTCGCCTCACTTCCGAGACATGGGAGCGGACGTCGAACCGATATCTCCCTGCACGTCTGTTTTGGCTCATCCTTTACAATCACCAATGAGGGAACAAAGACTTGGATATAAATGGTGAGCGCCGGTGAGCGCTTCTCATCTACCGTCCCGAAATTAAGCAATGTGCTTACAGAGGATGCCCATCCAGACCAAATCTGAAGCGTTCGTCCCTGACATGTGTGGCTGCTGCTGCTCTTCTCCCGTTACATGCGGTGGCAACTAATTTTTTATGGTCATGACACCAAGGCTTCCTCGGATAAGCTGCAAGATAGTGCGATATTCGACGGAAAGTCACTATCTCTGCCGATTGCATTCATACGCTCCCGACGGTCAACCAATCCCCAACTCCCACGAAGTCCTTTTCTTGTTAGGAACGTGCACATCCAGCATATCTGTCAGAAGTTCGTGGGGTTCCCCCTTATGCCGCTGGATCCAGTTCAGATATTCTACACACCCACCCACACAAACAAGATCCTCGGTACACACACTGAGTCAACCGTTGTACCGGGGAGGTCCTCCGTGGAGTGCCAAGGGTCCTGGCCCAGCTGCCTGTTGGTCCTCGATAGATGGAGCCGTCGCCTCCCGCTATAGAGGTTTGACCTTGGTGTTTCCCTTGAAGTCTGTGCCTGGTCCATCGTGTAGTTCACAAACACAAAGACGTCGTGATATCGTCACAGATGCTCCCCGACGGCTCGGAGACTTTCAGGTGAGGCTCGGGACATGGGTAGTCTTAGCCAAGTGGTTAACAGAGTCAACATCTGTTCGTCCTGGATAGTGCAGGTTCGAAACCTGCCGACGATAGTTGTTTCTATGATCACACCTTGGACATTAACTCGTGGATAGATTCTTGAACGTCGACCATCTTAAAGACCCATGACCAAGTGGTTACCAGATTATAAATCTGTTCTCCCACTCGAGGATGCATCGGCAGGTTTGAAG
The DNA here is from genome assembly GCA_016628065.1 of Suillus lakei. Taxonomy (NCBI): domain Eukaryota; kingdom Fungi; phylum Basidiomycota; class Agaricomycetes; order Boletales; family Suillaceae; genus Suillus; species Suillus lakei. The sequence continues at coordinate 610,907 of JABBWA010000003.1, read as the reverse complement.
CCTGCTGGACCGCAGTATTTTTCCTCCTTTCACGCCTTAGACACTTACTCATGCTCATATAGTTGTCTCATAACCAAGCGGCACCAAATAACAGATTCGAAATTTGTTCCACTTTGATGGTGCCTACGACAGTTTTTTATTCGGGGCGCCGGTTAGTTTTAATCGTGATAGTTGCCAACTCTCGCCGACTGCCTGTCCATGACGCCTTAAAGCCTTGTGAAGATAACGTCAAAAGCATAATATGTGCAGGCCACCCTATAGAGTCGGGGATTGCTGTGTACCGCTGCGATTTTGACATTCACGACACCAAGGCTTTCGATACGCTTCGATACAAAATTCGTCGGAAAGCCACTATCTTTGAGAATACCACGTCTACTCTAGCTTTCTATTTATTCTTGTTCTGATCATCACTCGTACACATTCGAGACCGTGTACATCTTTGTTGTGGACACAGGCTTCACTGGTTCCTCGCCATAAATCTTCTCCATCTTGTACATCGTCGAGGAGGGGACCGGACCAGCGTCGGCGGCCACGGGAATGCCCGAGGCCGGCACTGGAGCCTCGACGGCAACAACGGCAGGCTTCCCTGCCTTACTAGCCAGATTAGCCGCACGCCCATCGGGAATCCGGATAAACTCGAGCTTCCCATCCTCCGCAGTACCGTCAAAGATGAAATAACCCTTCCTCTCAAACTGAATGATGTCCCCTTTAGTGAGCGTGCTTACGTTCGCATCTGCGAACGCGTCCTCCCGGAACTCGCTCACGGGCGTGACGAAATCTTTGACGTCGTCCGTCTCCTCGAGCTTCTTCTTCGTGATCAGGTAGTCGTAGTCAAGGAGCGTTACGTTGACTAAGGGGTAATCCGTAGAGGGTTGTGCAAGCCAAGTAATCTTTTTCTTCGTCTTGCGGAAATCACCCTCAAGATGGAGGTCCATCGTGAGGGAGATGACATCGCCCGAGGGACCCGTGGTCTTAGACCGGACGATGGCGTTTCCCCAGTCCATCAACGTTATCTGATGCGATCAGTGCGGATGAGACTTGTCTTTCGGCTATCGTTGGCATGACATACCTCCTCTTGATCATCGAAGGAGATGGCGTCTTCCTGTTCGACAAGGATGGTAGACGTAAATACGGTCCTTTTCTCGCCGACCTCTGGATTCTTCTTATGCCGTGGTAGGGTCTTCACCTCGGGTGCAAGGGGGCCACCGTTGATGGTTACAGATACTCTGGGGATGACTGCGTCAGCATACAGACAAGTGCTTGGTGTTGCTAACGACGGCACCTGTTCTCTTTCACAATAGCCCAGAACCGCGGAGCAACAGGATCGATTACTTTCTTATTGATGGCCCAAATCATATCCCACTCAAGCGATACAATTGCTTGCGAAGGCCCCTGAGCCAACATGAACTGTGACAGCGCGTCCACAGTTAGTCCGCGCCTACGGATCCCTGTCGCAGTCGCATCAGAAACAGCCTTGTGGTCAACACTGACATGAGAACTAACCCCGAATGGTTGGGAAACGCGGGTCATCCCAACCCCCAACTATTCCACTATCCACGAACCAATGCAACTTCCGCTTGGACAAAAGGGTATAGATGAAATTGAGACGACTGCGGAGGTGTCAGTAGCTTTCAAATGCAGATCCGATGAGACGGATTGACCTGAAGTCCCAGATATCAACACCACGCATGCCAAGGGCCTTGATCATCCACTGGTATTGCGCATTTCGCTCGCGGTACTCGTTCGTTCTGAGGGCATGGGTAACTCCCTCAAGGGAGTCTACAATCGGGCACGCAAAATCGTAGGTGGGGTATATTTTCCACTTATCTCTGTAAGATGAATAAATACTCAGTGCAAATTAAAGTAGACGGCTCCATACCCAGTTCGGTGATGAGGGATTAAGTTACATCGATAGATGACGGGGTCGCGAAGAGCTTTGTTCTGATTATCCACGCTAATTTTCGCGCGGATACACCACCTCAGACCTTCCGGGGATCCGGTCTTCATCTCCTCAAAGTGCCTCAGGTTTTCCTCGACCGAGTCATCTCGATGAGCAGATGCAACACCTTTGCCTCGCTCCTCGCGCATCTAATTTTGGTCCCGTCGGCACTCATACATGATTCCTAAACTAAAATTCCGCACCTGTAATTGCTCGGTATCATCGGCATAAGCTTTGCCACTCTTGATGATTTGAATGGCCAATTCATAGATCTGGTCAAAGTAATCTGATGTATGCGTCATTTTATCTCCGCGGATGTTCAGGAGCTCCAGATCTTGCAAGATAGTTTCCTCGAACTCAGCCTGGGCAGTTCATTTTAAGGTCTAATATACTCGCGAGCCAAACAGGGGGCTTACCCGCTCTTTCGTGGGGTTGGTATCATCAAAGCGGATGATCATCTTCCCATTGTACATTTTTGCGAAGTACTGATTCAGCATCGCGGCCTTTGCATGACCAATGTGGAGGTACCCAGAGGGTTCAGGCGGGAAACGCGTGACGACTTGGCCCTCCTTTGCATTTTGGAGGCCAAGAGCGAATCCTGCGGCCGTTTTATTCGATCGGGCTTTATTGGCTTTGGCTGCGGTGAGGCTCGCGAGCGCAGCTTGAATGGACTCAAGACTCTCGATGTGAGATATCCACCGAAGAAGATGAACATACTGCTGGCCATTCTTGAGAAACCCGATAAATTTCGGTGCAACTGATGAACGTCAGACGCGACAACATCAACAAGGACTGATCACGCTACCTTTGATTGAACCCCAGATGATGAAATCGGCTGCAGTGATGTCGTGGCCGACGAGGAAGGTGCGATATGCGAGGTCGTTATCCAACGAATCAAGAAGAGCGAGGATATCCGGGATCGCTGTCAATGTCGGCACAATTTTTGCGAGATCAAAATACGCAGCAGTCTGTAAGTAATTCAGTTAAACTTTGGTGAGTTATATCAGAGTTCATATTGCCTTTACGCTGTCTCCAGCGAGTCCTCCTGCGTTGGCCAGCGCGGCTACGATCTCATCGTCCACAGAGATCTGTGATCCCTCAAAGTCTAGAGTGACACCGTCTACTGATTCGTCGTAGTTTATGTCTACTTTCTGGGTGTAGGTCGCGATGGCGATCGAAGCGTAAGGAAATGGGGAAGTTTTTGTTGAAAGTGTTATAGACATGATCGTTCAGTTCAGAGTGCTCAGCGGTGATCATGCAATGAGTCACTGCAGGTCACTGCCAGCTTTTGCCAGCATAATTAAACCTAATCTTATCTACAGATTCTACGTGCTCTGTTTTCCACCGTGACACAACCCATAAACGGTAGTCACGACCCGTGGACTCCGTGCACCTTCAAGCTTCAAATCAATGTTGCTTTTATTATTCTACATGTGTGCACTGGCCTCATACCCCCAAAGAGAATACACGGGAATGTTGTACAATTTCGTACATTTGTGTCTCCTAACGTGTTGGAGGGTCTCCGCGTTCATGACACATACTAGTAACGATATAAACGCCCGTGGAAACAACAGAGTTTCTCTCATTGGATAGTAAGAGTTATGAGAGAGCCAATGTGCAGGAGCAATATCAATTGATTGGATGTCGTCTGCAAGACTTAGCTGATCTTCAACGCTCCTGCCATCATTGCATGCGAAGTTGGGCTTTCAACCCGAAAAAAAGACCCATCAAATTTGATAGGAATTCAAGATGAAATCTGGCAAGAAGTGACCAAAACTCATATAATTGCAAGTGACAAACCAGTACTCGGACTTCAAGAGATATGCGGCTGCTGGCCAGTAGGTCTAGCATCCGTCGATCAAGTGGAACGCAGTTTCGTTTGCTTCGTGTATTCAGCGGACCATCAAACAAATGTATGACCTTCACAATCGGATGCTCACTCGAAGGCCATTGGCTAAATACAGTGCATCTTGATGGAATTTAATCGTACTTGTAAGATTGATCTCTGGAGAGTATCGTGGAACATCCGGCTTTGTTTGACGCAGGTAAGTATCACGATGTTAACTATAGCTGGGCTGGGACTGGGCGGCGTTAGCTTGATTCAATTCGAGCACGCGGCTCGCGATGATAGAAAAAAAGTATGCAGCCGTGAAAGTTGAGTATGTAGCTCACAACAGTGGAAATGAGCGTGCTGCTCACGACGGTGGAATGAGCATACGAAACAGATAAGCAGCACAGAGCGGTGAAAGAAACCGCGCACGCATTGCACAATAAGTGGTACTGAGCCACTATGTGCAGAGGGCGAGGTCAGTGATGGATGAGTCTTCTGGGTAGCCATACGAGCCATCGGGAATGTTTGCCGGGACCTAGGATGACATAGGCGAACCAAAATCGAAACACGAGGCTGCTCGGGAGGCTGAACTGAATCTCGAGTGCCGGAATGCTATGGACATTTCAAAAGTTTTCAAATTACATGATGTTTAGTCACCAAGTTGAGCACCACCTGACCCATGGTAAGCGCTACTACTAATGGAAAAGATTGAGCGCTGAGTGCCGCGGGAGGAGTTTGACAGCTCTCAGAGCCACGGCAGTGAGTGGAAGGCAGACATACATCTAATAACTGCTAAACTCCATCATGAAGTAGGCTGAGACCGAACTCATATGCCATGCATTCAAGTCATTCAGCTGTTCAAACATCCACATTGCTTGAGCAGCATGAAAATTTGTCCAGAAGCGACCGTAATGATCGACTCCAAACTACACCATCAACCACGGCACCAAAGTGAAAGCAGAAACATGGCTCACTATCGCGATGTGTCATTCGAGCTGCTGGCTCAACTCTGGACTGGTAACATGCAGAGTAACCTGGTATTCTAAGGCGTGAAGGGTGAGTGATGTGGTTTAATCCTGGATGCACAGCAAACTGCTCATACTCACGGCCTTTCCACAAAAGTAGTCTGGGCAGCAATCTGAAGTCTTTTTGCAAGATGATTTACTACATGATGCACTGACAGACATAGATGCTGTCGGAGCAACAACAACGGCGAGGAAGGAGCAACACATTTTTTATGCAAGGTGATATGGAATCTTCTGAGAGAGATCTCGAATGATAATTCTGAGGAATGGGGGAAACTGTAGGACGTTATCCTGCGCATAGTAATGGGCAGAATTCTGATCGATTTGGCAGAATGGTTATTGCTGTCGGATGGCAGAAATTTAGCCAAAACCTGCGAGAGCCCATTCAATCGATGACAGCCATTCTAACCTAGACAGTCACAGAACGAAGACATTCGTCCCTTTTTACTATGAGCAGCAGCACGCAAATAACACAGGCGGAGAAATTTAAATTCCGTATTGCAAGGAGTAGAGCGCGAAGCGTGCCGAGACACGGATTCAGAGACGGCTCATCACTACTTCACGAGAAAACGCGGAAGAACTCACGTATCACGATCCGGGGCACGAGCACGCGTAAGCGGTGAGCTACTCACCTAACCCAATACAATTGGTTTGGGGCTTGGCTGGATATTGAGTAACAATAAGCGTATATCCTGGCGACTGCGGGTTGAATGGCCGTCATCGATTGAGCGGGTTTAAACGCCTACTATGAGGGAGTGACAAGTGAGAGATGCGAACGAGAAACTATAGACCACAATACAAACTAATGACTCACGGTGCACGGAGTCCTTATACCTATTTTGGATGCGTGACGAGCAATAGATACTACAGGATCTAACATTGCAACTTGGCACTACTCAACTTTACATAAATAAAGTTACTCCCAAGTTCTCCTACAAAATTTTACTGATCCACTGATCGCAAACAGCGGGTCACTAGTGTGAAAACCCCTTGAATGCCGTTCCTAAGCGCAGCCGTCCATATGACCCTGATGGGGTTCCCAACTGGGGATGTTAAGAACTCAAGCCTACTCCACAGTGTCCGTATGACTGTCATGGCATCACTGAGCTTAACAATGACTCCGTTCGTAAGGCCTGGAGCATTATTTCCGCATTGGCATTTAGAATCGAATAAAAGTCGTCGTTGTAGCCAAGTTGTAGCCGATATCTTCAAGTTCCGCAGAAGACAGTCTGAGTGTGACTCGACCTTCACAGGTTTCTATCAGCTGCTCCAATCAATTCCCCTGTTCTTTCTTCTCCCATCTTCCTGCAAATAGTTTCTCCTTCGTCAAGTTCGCCCATCATGCCTTGCATGCTGTCCGTGCTATCTAGATTGATTTTCAGCGCTTTTCATTGATCACAACCTGTAGCATTGATCCAACTCAAAAGTACAGACCATACATCCCACTGAAGCTCGACAATCGTCAATGGCCAACCAAGACATTCACCAAAGCTCCCATATGGCTGTCCACAGATCTTCGTGACGGAAACCAGGCCTTGGCGTGCCCAATGACAGCAGACCAAAAACTCACCTTCTTTCGTTTGCTGGTCAAATGCGGATTCAAGGAAATCGAAATCGCCTATCCTTCTGCTAGCGACACCGATTTCTCATTCGTTCGATATTTGATTGAACATAATGAAATCCCGGATGATGTATGGATCCAGGTCAGTACTCTTACCAGATCACTTTGTTACGTCTGTTGAGGTTCGGATCTAGGTTCTTACTCCAGCTCGTGAAGATCTCATCCGAAGGTCATTCGAAGCCGTCGCTGGTGCTAAGCATGTAATCCTGCACATGTATAACGCGCTTTGCCCTATGTTCCGCGACGTCGTATTCCGTAACTCGAAGGAACAGACAGTTGAGCTGGCCTCCAGGCAAACCAAACTCATCAGCCAGCTTGCTGATCAATACTCCGCATCACACGGGATGAAATTCCGTTACGAATACAGCCCAGAGACATTCACCCAGACCGAAATGGAGTTTTCTCTCCAAGTTTGTGAGGCTGTCAAGGCCGCATGGGGCAAGGCTGGGCCGGGCATTGACCGTATCATCTTCAACCTTCCTGCCACTGTTGAAGTTGCCCCTCCTAATCACTATGCTGATCAGGTAGGCGCTTTTATAAATTCCTCATCGTGTCCATTAACCATACTCAAAGATCGAATACTTTGCCGCCCATATATCTGAGCGAGAAAAAATTATCATCAGTCTGCACCCGCATAATGACAGAGGTGCGTCATGGACACATTTAATTATCGATGTATTTTTAAAATTTCATGAAGGCACTGCTATCGCTGCCGCGGAGCTCGCAGTCCTTGGCGGCGCTGATAGGGTAGAAGGCTGTTTGTTTGGTAATGGGGAGCGTACAGGAAATGTCGATCTCGTGACCCTAGCGTTGAACTTGTACACCCAAGGAATCACTCCCAACCTCGACTTCAGCGACATCCAGGAAGTCATTGACATTGTGACCTCCTGCAATGACCTCCCTGTACACCCAAGACACCCTTACGCTGGCGAGCTCGTCTTCACGGCCTTCTCTGGTTCGCACCAGGACGCCATCAAGAAAGGTTTCGAAGCACAGGACATTCGTCACAAAAAGAATGCTGAAAACGGCGAGCTCAAGATGTGGGACATACCGTATATGCCCTTGGACCCCGCCGACCTCGGATGCAGTTACGAAGCTGTCATTCGTGTCAACGCGCAGTCCGGAAAGGGAGGCATCGCGTACCTCTGTCAAGCAACACCTGCAACTCGACCTTCCGCGCAAGATGCAGGTCGCATTCTACAAGGTCATTCAGCAAATATCCGACCGCGAGGCACGCGAAGTCACCGTCGAAGACATCACAACGGCATTCCGCGACACTTACCACTTTGGTGGGTCGAAGTATGAAGGTAGACTGGCACTCAAGTCATTCCGTATTACGGCTGAGCCGTCACCTGATCCCACTGACGACGGTGAACCTTCCGACGAGCGTCGTCGCTTCGATGGTACTATGTTGGTGGATGGCGTATTGCGTGTCATTCGTGGAGATGGCAATGGTCCCATCTCTGCTCTTCTTGATGCTTTGCGCACTCATTTGGAGATCGACATGACCCTCCGCGAGTACACGGAGCACGCAATTGGCGAGGGAGAAGCCTCCAAGGCAGCCTCGTACATCGAACTCGTTGCTACCACCGACGACGTCAAGGAAACTCGCCAATCATCTGAGTCATGGTGGGGTGTTGGACTCGACTCTGACATTGCCGCTTCCAGTTTGCACGCCGTGTTGAGTGCAGTCAACAGTGCCATTGGTGATCGTGTATTGCCTGAGCTCAAGCTCAGTGTCGGCTTCAACGCCACGTCTGGCCAATCAGACGTTTCGGATGCTATCGTCAATACTCTGGGTTTGACGCTCCCTCGCAGATTGCAAACTTCCTTCTTCGAAGTCGTGCAGCGCGCCGTAGTGCTCGTCAGATGGCAAAATTTCGTATGACGACCTTACCCGTCTCTTCCGCGAGACATACGGCTACGAGGTCGAAAACAAGGGCAGGTTTTCTCTGGGTGACTTCCGCTTCGAGCGCGCCGAAGGCGGAGGCCCCCGGTTCGAGGGTGATATGGAGATTGACGGTGTGGTGTGTAAGGTCGTTGGTGAGGGTAACGGTCCTTTGTCCGCAGCCCTCGATGCGTTGCACTCACAAGTTGAGGGTACTCTTTCCTGCCGGGAGTATTCAGAGCACTCCGTGGGAGCGGGTTCAGAAGTGAAGGCTGTCTCCTTTGTGGAGCTCCTGTATGAACTGCCAGGAAGGGCCAAAAAAGAAGCTACCTGGGGATTGGGCAGTGACACCGACATCACTGCGTCTGGTATTAGGGCTGTGTTGAGAGCGGCGAGCAGGTTGAGTGTAGTTGCGAAAAAGGCATAAGTTGCTGTTCAGGCGCGAAGAGACATATATATATATCAAACCAATGTATTAGCCGGATGTATATTATCTGACTTGAACGACTCCATGCAATTTCATAGTCATGTTCATCATGGAGTGGCTCGAGGAGGTGGTACTAGTTCGCCAGCACACGGTCACAGCGTCACGGTGTGACGCCACTAGTTTCTGAGTGTCTGTGTGACAAAGGAAACAAAGCTACGCGTCCTGTCTGGCAGTACGAACGCCGACGACGCCTAATCCTGCCATATTCTGTCCATGAACTCAGCCTGAACAACTGAAAGCCGTAATCTACAGGTGATCGGCTATTCTTCGAATGTCGTCCTCACCCTCAACTCGCCCCTCAACGTCTTCCAGAGCAAATCTACATGGCTCACAGTCCATATATCCTCCAGGAGGCCTCATGATGTCTAGTTCACGTCCCTTCCTCAACACGATGAATCCAATGAGCCGTACACACCAAGGCTATATCCAAGCAAACCAGTTCGTTGTCGAAGAAAACTGAGAACGAAGCCGTAGAGGAAGACCTAGAAGCTGGCCACGCGACCAGAGGGATCCTGTACAAGAGTACCAAGTCACACGGAAAACACAGAGTATCGTGGGACGGGGAGAGCTCCGATATGAACATGCTACGGCCTAACATACGGAAGGAGGATAAGACATACGAACAGGAATCAGATGACGATGTCCCTCAGCGCTTCATGATAGAGGATTCTTCAGCGTCTGGCCGCCCCTCTAAGGGCAAGGGCCGCTCACAACCACTTTATTCCACACCCGCACGATCTCTTCCACATGCGATGGCGCCTCCTATAGATACTCTACCCATGCTGTCAATACCTCCTAGACCGTCAGAAGTAGACGTCGACGAACCTCCGCAGACGCCGCCACAGTGGCGGCCAGCATCACCCAAGCCTATGCGTGGGTTGGACGACTACGAACGTGCGCTTTGGAACTGGGTTAATGTCTATAACCTGGACGCGTTTCTGCAGGAGGTGTATCTGTACTATGAGGGCAAAGGGATTTATTCCATAGCGTTGGCACGAGGACTCAATCTTCTGTCAGTGGTCCTTTGTGCATTACCGAACTAAATTGCTGACTGTTGATGCGTAGCACAGTAGGATTCGTAATTGGGTTTTCGACATTCCTACTTGGGTGTGTCGACTACAGCCGCATTCGTGAGGATGAAACTACTCGGTTGTCGGAAGTGGTGGTCGACCACTGCGTATCAAAGTGCGCGATTGCTTCCAGGGCAGTTACGGTTACGACATACTGACGCGCATGACATATAGGTTCTCTGGATTTACGCTACTGTTCTTTCTGCTTTTCGCCGCATTCTATGTCTGGCAAATTATATCTTTTGTCTTCGAGGTCATGCGCTTGGTAAACATGTATAAATTCTACACCCACCTTCTACGCGTCCCGGACGTACGTACACTGCAGTCTTCACCCTTGCCCTCGTACTCATAAGACATGCGTATAGGCCGATATACCAACGATCGCCTGGCCCGAAATCGTGCGCAGGATAGGGGCAATACGAGAAGAAAACCCTATAACAGCCATATCTTCAGCACACGGCGCTAATGCTGCAACGCCAGCAACTGCTTCTCTCGACGCGCACGACATAGCGAATCGTATCATGCGGCAAGAGAACTACCTCATTGCACTGTTTAATAAAGACTTGCTTGATCTTCGCGTGCCGCTTCCTCCCAAACTTAAACAGCTGTTGAGCCCGAGTGATGACGGCAAGGGGCGGACGTTAACGAGGGTGTTGGAATGGAATTTACGGTTCTGTTTGATGGAGTACCTGTTTGACCCGCAAGGACGCGTCAGGAAGGTATTCTTAAAGTCCAAGAACAGGGCCGTGTTAATTGATGGGTGCGCTTCTTCTTCGACCAAACTTGACAAATTTCACGCTCATATACGATAGGCTTCGTCGACGCCTCATTTTTATGGGTATCTTGAACGCTATCTTTGCACCATTTATCTTCCTCTACATGATCATGTATTCATTCTTCCGCTATTTTGAGGTGCGTTGCTCCTACTGTAACATGCAGTGTTACTCAACGTCATGCAGGAATACCACAAAAATCCGTCATCAATCGGTGGTCGGCGCTACACACCCTTTGCGCAGTGGAAGTTTCGCGAGTTCAATGAACTTTCGCATCTCTTCACGCGGCGGCTAGATGAGTCATATCCTCTGGCGAGCATGTACATCGGTCAGTTTCCCAACGAGAAAATGACCATTATCATGCGGTTCGTTCATGACTTCTTTTTTCATCGACCACACTGATCATCTGTTTAGTTTCGTGGCATTTATTGCCGGATCCTTCGCAGCGGTGTTGGTGCTCGCGTCTGTCATCGATCCCGAATTGATCTCGAACTTTGAGATCACGCCGCATAGGAATATCTTATTTTATCTTGGTGTCTTTGGGGCCATACTTGCCGTTGCGAGAGGGGTTATACCAGAGGATAACAGAGTGTTCGATCCTGAGCTGCTCATGACGGAGGTCATCCAATATACGCATTACATGCCAGATGAATGGAAGGAGGAGCTACATTCTAAGAAGGTCAGTCTTAGCTTTCCATGGTCGAATTCAACTTTTGACATTGAATCGTAACAGGTTCACCAGGAATTTGGAGAGCTCTTCGCGATGAAGATACCCATTTTCGCACAAGAGATCGTCTCGGTCTTGACGACACCCTTCATACTTTGGTTTTCATTGCCACTGTGTGCACCTGCTATCGTTGACTTTTTCCATGACTTCACTGTTTGGATACCTGGGAGAGGATATATATGCAGCTTTGCCGAGTTCGACTTCAAGAGACATGGCAATGTCAGGGTGAGACAACCGTTTCAAGTCGTAGTTTACGTCTGCTAATCGTTGGACAGTTCGGAGCTCCTCCACAGAACCAAGACGAGCGCATGATGTCGCGAGAGGGCAAGATGGAAAAGAGTTTCTTGAACTTCAAGGTTTGTGATCTCAACACTAAATAGTTCGTACCTCTAACGACTGTTTCCGTCATGCAGGCAGCAAACCCCGACTGGAACCCATCAGATCCCTCCGGCTCTCTGTATCTCAGCCGCATCGCAGACCTCAGCGCGCGGCGCAGACTTTCTGCTTCAAGAACAGCATTAGACAATACCATCCTGCTGAACGATGGCAACAAGGATCCTGCGGAGCGTGCTCACGAATACGACCGCGCTCTTCGACAGAGTCAACATGCAGCCCTCCGGCGGAGACTGCAGCTAGGCGGGGGCAGCATCGTTGCGGGTGGAGGCGGTATCACTTCTTCGACTATATGGCAGTCGGGCATCGGATCGAATGCAGCTATGGGCATGGCGCAGACTGCGGTGCTAGGCGACTCGCAGGGAAGTATTGCGCCTCTACCGCCACCGATACGGAGTGAGGATAGGCATTTGGATGGTGGTGTTGGCAGTGGACTGGGCGATTCGTACGTTGACGGGGACACTCAAGGCAAGAAGCCGTACGAGTCGCAGGAAGAAGGGATCGACGATGAAGAGGAGTTAGAGGATGGAGGGGTGCTTGGACTGCTGGCACAGATATATGCTGCGAAGGGCACCAAACATGTTCCTGTTATTTGAGGACTGCATACACGATTTCTATTATATCGCATAATGCTTTTATTTTGCACATTTGTATATGCTCACACATATGAAATCTATCACGCGTTTTTGTAATGCTGATTGTGCGTCGGCGTTAGAGCTGCGCGGGTAGCGTCCTCTATGGGAGTGACTAGAGGGCGCAAAGTTGCCCCCGCGCTATAGGGTCATGTGATATATATGAGTATGTTATACAGATGCATTTGAAAGCATGAAACTACAAGAAATCATACACTATTACCTGCCTGACTGAGCCGATCAAGCGGCGAGGACTCAGGATGCAGCTGCTCTGTCTCTCGCTAAGATTTCTTCTACACGTTTTACCTTGTGGTCGTTGCCATCGCCTACGGGAGCGTCTCGATCTACGCGTGTACCGATGCGGATGTCTGTGGCGACTCGAGGGGCACCTTGAGCATGAACTGCAGCATGACAATCGTGTATGGCTTTCGACACTTCGCTCCAAGGCCCCTCTAATAGCAAGAATATTCAGGAAATGCCAAGGGTTGGACACCTGTCGCAACTAACCAAGATTAGTGCCGTACCCGCTGAAACGTGTGTCGTTATCAGAAGTTCGACATATATATAAATAATCTTACTGCATCTAAAGCGAGATTGGTTAGACTGGACATGACAGCTCGTCCATGCTCACCTTAAATGTCAACCCAGATTTTTCCAGGACTCTCTGGCACTCTGCAATATATTCTGCGACCTGAAATGCGTTACTTTAGAGAATAATCCCGTATTTCCCGTAAACGTACAGAAGATTCTCCTGTTCCTATTGGAATGAGGCAGAAGTCTGGACGCAGGTGAGCTCCTGATGTAATGAATTTTAATGAAACTGCAAACCTGCTACGGCATAAAGATCGCTGGGCATGTTGGGCTGTTATTGTCAACGTCGAAATACCCCCTTTTTTATAGGTGCAAGCTCCGGAGAGTGCCGGGCACTTGGTTTGGGAAAAGGGAATAAATAAATTACGTTTATGGGTTGCGCAGCGTTCAATGCCTTCAGCCGCGCTGCAATCAAGGATCAAAGCTTTCGAGGCTCTCGCTGACCAGCGCCCTTCCCAAACGACGGCCAAACCTTCAGTTTGTCGTTTTGAAGGCGAAATATCCTCCTTCCTCTACAAACCTCCTGGAATCACCAATCTCACCCACCTCAGACTCATTCCAACCAATTGCTCCATTTACGCCGCCAAAGTCTTTGAGCAGGTCACCATCACCGTCGCCTCCAAATCTAGGTCGTAGAACCTCACTAATTGACCTCAAAGACTGGGTTGTAGATGATGGTCCAAACGGAGCACTCTCCGGTGTCACACACTACAATGGCAGACATCTGAAAGGCTTTCCAGATCTCAGCAAAGCACCTCCACAGATAGCCCATAAGCCTGCTGCTGCTCGTTCAGCACCGATGTCTTCGGCGCCACTCATTAATTTGGAGTCCCCTCCCAAGTCACGCCCACCCCTCCCACCACGTAAAGCTTCTTATACGTCAACAGACTCGACACCTTCAATTTCCAATACTGTTATCTCTGACAGCAGTACTACTCTACGACCCTCAGGGCGCTCAGACTCGCTCACAGTAGAGCATACTTACCCTCCGCCTCGTCCGCATGCTTTTGGCTCAGCCCGCGTAAGCCACGCGCCCGCTTCTTCCATTTCATCATTTCATTCCGTATCACTTTCTTCTGATGGAAACGACCCGAAGCCCATGAGCCCAAGACTATCCGTGCAGTCATCGCTTGTGACAAATGGCGATAACGATGGTAGCGTGGACGGGGACATCGTGAGCATCGCTGACTCATTTGAGAACGTGTCTGTGACTTCCGCGATAAGTCCCACCACCAACATTCCTTTTGATTGGGGGAAGGTCATTGGCAATGGCAATGGCAGGCCCGAGCCTCCAAAACTACCTCAGCGACCAAGCACAAAACTACTCCTGTCTCCTTCCGTTTCCAGATCAGTGTCAACATCATCATCTACAACGCCCACCACTCGCCGACCACGACCCCCACCTCCACCGCCACCGCAATCTCTATCACGTACTAAACCTCCTTCCCGCACATCACCCGCATCCACTTCCGCATCTACCTCCGATCGCTCGTCCATCCTAAGTAACGCAACCACGACCTCCCTGACGAGTATAAGTACTACAAGCATAAGCACCACAAGCATAAGCTACCCGAAATAGCGGGCAGCTGACACATAAAGCCTCATTACTCCTACGACCCACGCCTGTCCCACCTGCCGCACGCACACGCTATGAAGTCTTATTTGTCGCGACTGTAATCAGTCGTCGGAAAGCAGAAAAAGCTGCCAAGAAAGTCAAGCGGAAGTCTCCACCATCATCCACATTATCAGTAAAGAAGAGCAGGCAAGCTGCTGGGTGGAGAGGACTTTCAGTCGACCTGATCACCAACCCAGAGGATCACCCTATACCGTCCTCGAAGGACGCAGATAGCGATAATGACGACGATGCAGATCAAGTCCCAGTTGGACCTGAAGAGAGACTAGGCGGCCGAATAGTGAAGCTGGTCTGGAGCGCTTCAAAACTTGACCGCGGCAAACTCCGAGACATATGGTACGCATTATGGTCCTTTTCACGTACGCACTACTCATTCTTTCTTCACTACAGGAACGATTGTGATCCATCCTCAACCGGACTTCTTGACCGTGAAGCATTCATCAAAGGAATGTGGCGCATTGACGAAGAACTCCGAAGAGCCCAGCTAACTAGACGGACATCTGCACTGAGCGCTGCTTCGTCGCAACGCATTCCCCACCGCCCGAAGAATGCAAGCAATCCAAAATTGTTATTGCAATAGTAGGACGTCCTTCGCTTATACCCCGTACTCTCTTCCATACCCGTGGACTTTGTCAAGACTATGTAATAGGTTATCTCACGCGCAACTATTCAATATACTCACGATATAATTGCTCGCGCTGGACTTGAGTGTGTACATGCACTTTGTAGACTTGCTTGCGGGTGCCCGCAAGTGGAGCGTCTCGTGGCATGGCTGCCGATAACACTGCAATCATTTCATACCAAAGGGCCCGCCCGGTGGTAATCTCAGACATTCAAATTGAAGTAGCCCTTGAAAGATGTTGACAATGTATATGCGGCCAGGCCTTTCTGTACCGTCAAACAACAGCAGACGTGCATGTCTTGAACAGGAGAAAACTCGGGGGGATATTGACAGTGAATCTTGCCCTGCATCCTTTGCGGTCCCAATTTCCAAACCAGCGCACACGGCGCCACTATCTTGGGGAGTTCCGCGGCCCCGGCTCGAGTTTGACAATGAGTTCTTCTTCGGAAACAATTCGGAAATGATATTTTCGCAGTGTATGCATATGCATGTACGTGTCAATATTGCCAAGACGTCCGTGCAACGCAATAGGCACCATGTGGTTAGCACACTATTATAGAAAAAGATGAGCACAGCGACCGCTTGTAATCATCGAGTGTCTGAATCTGTGAATTACAGTGGCCGCGAACTTCAAGTTCCAATTCAGAAACGCACCTTACTTAATCCTGCGTTCAGACAACGGCAAATAATTCAAAGTCCATCAATGCCCCCCGTCGTGTTTGCAGAGGGATCAGGATGGGCACCGCATGTTGCGGGGGACTGAGAGCACAGAGTTCTGGACAAGACGCACATGAACATCGTCTTGCATATCATCAAAAAATCTTGAGGGGAGTTCATCGGCGTCCCTGAGGTGATCAGGATGTCGCGTAGCGTCAACCTGATTAATGGTTATAATCATTAAAAAGGTGCACAAACGCGTCACGTACTGACTTGCCAGCCATGTCCTGCGACGGGCGCTCTATGCTTGATGATACATTCAAGTTTATCGTCTGGTCGAGTTCGTCTTTCGGTGCCTAAAAGCAGACATTAGTCAACTACGACTACTTCAATCAATCATTCCTTTTTTGTAAATAAACACAAGGTCACAGACCAACACTTTTCTAGGGTACAGTCCAGTAAATACCATCTGACTCCTGATTTCGAACTCGATACCGCGATCCTGGAATTTTCTTCGTCTGTTGCATCAAAGGACCTCCCTTCACAAGTTCGATCTGAGGCAGGCAGATATTGGCGTGCTCATGACTGGCCTGGCCACATCAGTCATGTGGCAGTACTATGTCCTAGATGTTGAGCGGGAGAAAGGTGCACTGAAGAGTGGGAAAATTGTACCGTGGAGCGGCCCCGGCGTCGCTGGAAAATCTATTATTGCGCTGGCCGAAATTGTTAAGACCTCATCCGTTGTTGCGGGCCTCAAGGGCCGACTCATGAACTGGGTTCGCGCTATGACGCTCGATCAGACGGCGAGATAGCAGCAGGACTTATCCAAGCAGCGTCCGTAAACATCGTAAACGATGTCGATACCCTGGTAGAAATTTGGGGTCGCGTGGTTGACGCGATCAATGTTCCCCTCTACGAAGAGTGGGAAAAGGACACGAAGATTGCCCTAGTTCATATTAAGGATCGCCTTAAGTATATTCGGCGGAGAATGGCCCAATGCTTGGTAGAGATTTCAGCGAGGTATGCGACCGAAACTCTATCTGGACTATATATGCTAATCTTTGGAGTAGCTGTCCTCTTGTGGAGCCATATTTCACTCGTTTGACGCCGCCTGGTCCATTTGACCAGGGGAAATATAGTGTCGCCAATAACGGCTGGATTTGGGATGCGGACCCACTTCAGAATTTTGCCCGACCACCGTCAAAGCTTACCTCCAGCGCGAGGTCATTGTATGAGGCGATTGCGTGAAGCTTCGATCGGCTGATAATCCATGGTTTTGGACACATAACGTCCTACGTGAGGATGCTCTCAGCCACATTCGATGGTTTTCGTATCGATGATTGCCACTCAACACCGGCGCATGTCGGTGTTGCAATGCTCGATGCGGCTCGTCTCGTCAAACCAGATCTTTACGTCTGTGCTGAACTCTTTACGGGCAGCGAGGAGATGGATCTATTGTTCGTGCAGAGGTTGGACATCGACAGTTTGGTTAGGGAAGCAGGTAACGCCTGGGATCCAAAGGAGTTCTCGAGAGTTATGTATCGATTCGGGCTTGGAAAAGCGCTTGGTGAGTTGCAAAGGTGATTTTGAATCGTGACGAGTGTTGATGTACCCATTATAGGATCTATGGATAGCGCATGCTTGACAAGCATGGAAGAATTCGATCCTCCCTTCGGAAAGGGTCCAACGCGTCCGTGCATTGTTAGCCCTTTGAACGGCTCCGTGCCTCATGCACTCATGTACGATCTCACGCATGACACCGAGTCTTATCTTGACAAATATTCTGCTGAGCATGCAATGCCTGCTGCTGGCATTGTGAATTGGTTACTGTGCAGTTGCTTCAGTGAAGGGTTTTGACGATCTGTATCCGAAGCTACTGAATCTTGTGGAAGAGAAGAGCTAACTGGACTTGCCGAAAATTTGGGCATTGCAAGGGCAAAAAGATTGCTAAATGGCTTGCATCAGGAACTGGTTCTTGGTGGATTCGAGGAGGGCCATTACTGGCAAGAGGGCGATGTAAGTAATGATCTGGGCTTGCCTTCATACAGATGCTAAAAGTCAACAAGTATATTCTCCTTCAGCGGATGCATCCAGCCTCCCAAAAGGGTTATCTGCTCATTGCCCATACTGCATTCTCAAAGGGCTCAAAAGACCGCGGCATCGGTGCTGCTGTGCGATGAACATTTCTCACCATAACTAGTTTCCGATTAATAGTGAACACTATAGAGTTGCTGCATACCAAAGCTCGGTTCGTATATGGCGCTTCGACCGAGTTTTCATCACACAAAACGCCATATGATTCCATCACAATCCGAGTTCGAGCAACCATTACCCTCCAAGACATGCAACCAATCGTCAGCGGAAGAGCTGCATTCGGTCCTCATCATCAGTGCACTTCCGAGCTAGTGGAAAGACATTCGTTGACACCGAACGCAGTCCATCATGGTGAGCAATTCATCAACCTCATGCCGAAGCTCAGGTCCACCACAGCACCGAAATTGTAATACAGATTGCCAACCAGTATTGAAAGCACTGTCCACAGGGGAACGGAGTGAAGCCTTCTTTTGTAATAAACAAAATACCTGCAAATAGGCGTGAGTATTCAACCAGCTGGTTCGGTCGGAAAGCAATTCCCCTGTCTTGGCATCCCAGATTTCAATTGCACTCTCCAGTTCGTTTTATCCGTCCGTAGCAATCATTTTTCCATTGAGCAAGTAGCTTACCACGTACATATCCCGGTGTCCAGTCTTGATAGGGTTCGTTGCTCTCGACATCCCAAACTCTTGCCGTCCCATCGTGCGATCCGCTCGGTCAGTGAGTGGTCCTATCTTTTACTTACTTCAGCTGTTCGTGCCGGAAGCACCCAGATCATTCATTACTCACGACAAGTCCCACTTAGAAAAACTAAACAGATGGTCGCTCCACCAATCAACGAGAAGGCGCTGTGATGAGACAGCAGTGGACGTTTGATTTGGAGCTGAGGGAGTCGCGCAAGCGTTTGTCAAAGTCGTCTGCTAAGGGGCGCATATCATGTATCATCTGCACAGGTCAACAATGCTGTCCAGATGAAGCGCTCAGGGACGCGAGATGCGCCATGCATCTTCAAAGCATTTCCTCCTGCATCGCGTTCCACCTTGGCGGCAATTTACCCCGGACAGACCTTTAGAGACGAAGCAAGATAGTGGTATCATTAACAGTACAGTGCAATCTGCAAACGAATTTCAGACCTCTCCCGCTGGCACATGAAGCCTCGCATATTATATCGATACTTCTCAGGCAGATACTAGACAAATAAAAGTTGTCGGTCACTTCGACTCAGAAACTGAACGTACATGTCCCTATAAAATTTCATGAGATAGCGCTTGAGCCAGGGGGATGATCGTATCTAGTGTAATCAAGTTGCAGATCATCCATTCAAATTCACACAACGAGTAACCCCTCCCGCCCAACTCAAAAAAACAAAACAACAAAACCTCCGCACCGCACCCCAACAATAACACCGTACCGTATATCATAAGAACGAGAAACAAAACATAGTGGGAAAGTGTGGTCGCTGGAAGTCGCTGCGAGATGCGAGGTATCTAAATAAATAAAGGTTAAACATGTGGTGATACCTGCGTGAAATCATTAAGGACGATATCACAATGCTTGTTGTTAAAAGACATACATGGCCCGAGCCCGCGGTCCAGCCCACGAACGATATCAAAGTCAATAGCGTCTGCCATCAGAAACCAGACTGCTGGTACGCCTAGCGTTCCGCCAGTCAGCCTGATTAGATTCGACGAGTCGATCTAGGCATTCCTGGGGAACCATGCCTTGTTCATCACGCCCATTCGCGCAGAGTGCCCATGCGTCGTCATACTGAGCAAGCACACGAATACGCTCGCCCGCTATGACTGAGAGCTCGTCAGGGAGCGTGGGGATGAATGCGCGGTTCACAACTGCCTCAGAGGCAGTTGGAAACCTGGGTACGGGCGTTGGGGCAGGGGCAGGCGGAGAGTACGAGTTAGCACCTGCTGCTGCACGTGCCATGGCAACAGCAGAGTGTCCGGGGCTCAGAGAGGGCGGTGGCGGTGGTTGAGAATACATAGGCATGGGGTTGTTATACGAAGCGACGGGAGGGGCTGGACCCGCATACCCCGTGAATGGACTCTGCATTCTTTGGATCGGGGGCTGCGGGGGACTCGAATATAACGACTGTCCATGTGCCTCAAAAGGCGACATCGGTGAATTCCTCAACGAAGCAGGCCTTTCAGAGAAGTCTTCAACGGGAGCTGCAGGAAGCGGCTTGGTCTCGTTGAAGATATTGCCAGCAGGCCAGGAAAGGCGACGGTTCTGCCTGCGGCGGAGATACGTCTTACGAACGATGAATATGACCAGAGCCAGGGCGACAAGTACAGAGGCCGCAATGATACCACCAAGTGCACCGCTAGAGAGAGTCTGGCTTGACGCGCTACTGACATTATTGATAGCTGTAGCGGTAGCGCTTGAAGTGGAAGTAACGATAGCCGTGGATTGAGACGTGGATTGTGAGGGACTAGTAGTTAGTCCCGAAGCAGCGGAGCTGCTCGTGGACGAGGTGGTTGAGGATGTAGTAAGAGTAGATTGAGTGGAAGACGAAGACGTCAACGTCTGCGAGGAGGTAGAAAGAGATGCAGACGACTGCGAAGAACTAGCCTTCGCTGTCGAGGTCACTGCAACAGGTGTGGTAGATGTCGCTGCAGTGGTTTTGGCGGTAGTACTCTGACTGGTGGTGGTAGAGTTTGTGGTGGCAACGTCAGCTAACACGAGAGGAGACGCATATGGGTCGTTTACAGGCTGGACATGGCCCAGCCGTTTTGCGTGCCGCACCCGCTCAGCAGGCATGCGTCGAAATTCTGAGTGCATTGGTTTTACACTTTTAAGTAGACTTGGAAGGTAGTAGCACTGAACGATTACAGCTTGGATCTTGTAACGATTGTGGGTGGAATCCTCGAGGGAGACCTGCCACGATGAAGATGGCGAAGAGAGAAGAGGCGACTGGCTGGTACAGGCGCTACGTAGATGGTTACCCGTTACGACCACACGACCATTTACTACATTTGATCAAGTCACAACACCTTGTCAACGACATCAATAAGCGTCGATAATAGATTTTTGAGTCATATGATGCAAGAGAAAAATAACAGATGCCAGTGATGCATGGCCAATGCAAACCACGAATAGGATACACAGCATAAAGACAGCAACAGCGATAGAATACAAGTGTCTAGAAATCGGACGCTTTTTCCAGTTGTTGCCGTTTTCGCGACCCACCACTGCAGTGACACCAAGAATAAGACAAGTCAGTACACCATCAACAGCAGTGTAGCGCCCCAACTCACACGTCAGTATCCAGACCTCGTTTTTTCCCAGACTTCGCCTCATCCAAGAATTTATCCAGACCGAAAACGTCCCCTGTATCCTTCTCAAATTGTACAGGTCCCTCACGGACCTCTTGATCCTCTGCCCCCTCAAACCCAACACGCGCCTTCCCAAGATCGAATCGGTCATTGTCGAGAGCCTTACCGATACCCTCTTCGGTCCCACCACCGAATGACTCCTCGTTGCCCTCTGCAATGTTACCCCTAGCCTTGTATATCGCGGCTGCCGCTGTCGAGCCGTGGAATAACGGCCGATCGTACAAGTTATAATTATCTTCATCTGCAAACGAACCACTGAGCGATTCCTGATTGAACAGCCTTGAATCCAGCATGCTTTCTTTCGACATGGTCGGCTTGGCGAGACCGAGTGCGATTTTCTCTGATATATCACGATTTTGTTGCCGTGCAAGCATCTTGGCGCGCTGCTCGGCGCCCATGTTCGACATCCGCATTTCACGTTCGCGTTCACGACGTTTCTCGGCACGCATTTCGTCGCGGAGCTTGTGAGCTTCCTGTTCTTCTGAATCTTCCGGTTCGGCGTCTGATGCGGAAGATTCACTGCCGCTGCCATAGCCAGCAAGAGTTGACGTGACTGCTGCCCGAGATTCGGCTGTTGGTCGAGAAGGTGCGACACCACTGCGCTCTTGGCGGGCGCGTTGTGCAAGCATGCGGAGGTTCTCTTCTTTGGATTCTTTCTCCTTTTGTGCAAGTTTTTGCTGCATGAGTGCACGTTGCCGAACTTCTTCACGGGCATGTCTGTCCGCGACAAACAATGCTTCCGAGAACTTGGCAAAGTTGTCGTTGATGTGAACCTGTGAAAAGAAAAAAAACAAGAACATTAGCCTGAAATCGAGTGAGATAGCACTACTAACATCTTGGAGACCCCGACCGTCTGCGGCCAACCGTTTGTCGAGAGGGATAGTGAAACCTTTGTTGTTCTTCCAATTGGATATACATGGTGGAATCATCCACTCCTTCTGCTCTGACGCCGTCGCCTTCCTTGGTGGACTCCGCAATACAGGAGGGGGTGGGCTTGGTGGTCCCCTGGGAATCTTCTTATGCTTAAACCTCGGCGGCTCCATTGGATCTTCCACAACCTCTGACATTTTGATAATCCTCTGCTTAAGCGCACCGTTGTCCCCTCCGTTCTGCTGGCCGGGGGTGTACCGGATGTATGTCGTCTTGCCCTGCGCATCCGGGACATGCTTCGGTTGTGCAGCTTTGATCTTTCCGGAAACAAGTTGCTCGAGAGCGGCCCGTGTTTTATCAGCAGTGGCTTGAACCTCCTCCTCAGAAGGGCGCTCCATCGTCCGTTGGTCATCCGTGAGGTCTTTTCGATGAGCGATAGGAACGAGGTCTTTGAATTGGGACTGTATGTATTTGCCAGAACGCTGGCCTTGGTGGGCAATAACGTCATAGCGAACATTGCCTTCGCTATCGACTTGAAGAGCGAGCGTATTGCCTGCGGCAGTCTGCAGGTGAAGACTTAGTAAACCAGTGTAGATGTAGAAGAAAAAAACACTCGCCTTCTTCCGCCCGAGGTCTAATGGATATTGTGCAACATGGCATTCGGGATATGAACCACCATCCCCTGCATAAAAGTTCAGGACACTCATAATCATGGGACGAAGAAGTATGCGTACCGAAGTCCTCAGATTTCAGCGGTTTCCATCCCACTCGCTGGCCGTATGGCGGTATTGGTGTCCGAGTGATCACAGATTGAGACGGAGCAGGCTGGGGAACTTCTTCCTCATCATCGGAAACAGCTGGGGCAAATGCGGGTAATGGAAGTAGACTACACAGAAATGTGAGTACCATCGATTATTATGCATAAACTGACTTACGCAGCAAGGGCAGCCATGGCAGAGATGATCGTTCAAATGAATTGCTTATGGACACTCGTCAAGAGACTTATGTTTACCTTTATTTGTTGTGGCGGGTGCAAGCTATAGTATTTTTTTGGGTTGTGACAGACTAGCTCGACACCTAGCTAATAGCAGCACGGGCATGAGCTCACAAAATGTTGACTCTGCGCCAAAACCTAGTCCAGTACAAAAGTCCGGCGTAAGAGCTGCTTTCGAATACACCGGAATTCCACCATCCTGGTTCGACAAGCGTCCCAAGCTTCCGTCCCGAAACTGGCTCATATTCCTCTCGGTGACCACCTCTATCGTCGCGTACTATGCTTATGACCGCAGAGAGTGCAAACGTATTCGCGCGGACTATGCCTCACGCGTTGAGCATCTTGCCAAGGACCCCTTGGGTACTACAGACCTGCCGCGCAAGGTTACCGTATACGGCGCGAAATGGCCCGGAGACGAGGACCATGACAAGAGCTTGAGATTCTTTAGGAAGTACGTTAAGGTGCGCATCATGTATTTGATTTTGAGGTGCGCTTAATACGTCTATCTGTAGCCAATCCTTGTAGCAGCTGCCGTTGACTATGAGATGGTTTCGGGGCGCCGGACTGGTGACCTCGCCAACCGCATCACGGATGAGATTAAGACTCGTCGACGTGTTGATGCCGGTCTTGAGCCTGCATCCCAGAGTCCAATGCCTTTGCCTAACCAGCCAACTCTTGAGCAGAAACGCAAGCGAGAGATTGAGGGTGGCATCGTCCTTGTCGGCCGGCACACATTGAAGGAGTTCATGTCGGGGCTCAAACGTGGTTGGACGGAGAGCATGGATCGCGCTGACCGGGAAGACATGCTTGCCCAGGAGCTGGCGTCGGATGGCCGATTTGACGAGCCTGAGGAACCTGTTGTAGATTCCGAGGCAGTGGATGGAGAGCCCTTACCAACCCGTTCGCGTCTTCTACCTTCGCAGAACGCGGCATTATTCGCTCCCTTGCAGATGCCTTCTTCCAGTCCGTCAAAATTCACGCAATCCACTTCAAATATTCCTGCACATTTAGACACACCACCATCGACTATACCAACACTGCCAACGCTTCTTCTCGTCCCCTTCACAAATCACATCGGCTTCAGACAGGTTCCTCATATGTTATGGGTTTTTTTAATGAGCGGCATAAAGTTCGCGCTGGTTCCGAAGCAGCTTACTCCCTGATAATGAGTCACACGCGACCATTCGCGGCACCAAACACGACAGTTGCTGCTTCAGAAGAAGCTCGACAATCGGACGGACGTCAAGGAGGAGACCTTGATTTCGACATTCCTGCCGAATCTTATTATGATGGATCTTATACACCGTCTGAAACGGAAAAGGCACGCAAAACGTACTACGACGCACTGCCCGCAAAGCTAGCGACTG
Source organism: Suillus lakei (assembly GCA_016628065.1). NCBI lineage: Eukaryota > Fungi > Basidiomycota > Agaricomycetes > Boletales > Suillaceae > Suillus > Suillus lakei. The sequence goes on along the minus strand of JABBWA010000003.1, from coordinate 586,346 downwards.
CACGTGCATTGGCACGAGGCATCCGGGCCCCTACGAAGGAGGAGGAAGGTCATCCCCCGCCAACAGAAGTAGAGCTGCGTGCGGAACGACTAAAGAAGGAGATGAGATGGCGTGGCGACGAGGCTGGTTGGGAAATCGTGAAACCTGGTCAGCCTGCGCAATGGGACGAACGATTCGCCGACGCCTTGCAGGTTTTCGACGAGCCTCGAGCAGACGACGTTGGTTGATGCATGATCCAGGAGCTGATCTGTCATCCCCTCAATTGACACCATACATATAATCTTACAGCAAGTATACGTTACAAACTTTCAAACCATCGCACACGTCATTATCATACAATGTCAACTGATCCACTCTCCAACCAGCTTTCAAATTCAGCAAGGACGTCAACATCAGCCGCGTTGTTGTCGGCTTTCATCTCTTGGTTTGTTTGCTGATGCTCGAAGGCAGGGTGTGAGGTTCGCTTGAAGGAGATTGGAGGAGGGTAAGGCTGGTTGGCGTTGCTTTGTACTCCAAATTGTATCTGGGATTTGCTAGGGAGCCTTTGGAGGCGTTGCGATGTAGCCTGAAGTTCTGCGCTAGAATATGAGATTCCTGCGGTCCGAATGTGTGCGCTAGCCTTCTTTCCATCCTCACAGATAGAAGTTTCCACTGCTTGTTGAGGCTCCGGCAGGATGTCAAAGTAGGATTCATCGAAGAAGAAGTCATCAGAAGGCTGTTGCTGAGGGACCCCGGACGCGCCGACGTCAACATCGGAAGATCCTGCAAGGAAGAGCGCCTGGCGATTTGTAGACTGGGCAGGAATCTCGCCCTCCTAGAATGATTGGGGTCAGTTGACGAAGATCATTTTAACGATTTACCTTTGCAGTCAGTAGGTCAGAGGGGGAGCCGAAGAGCTTGAGGCCGGATTTGAAGCGTTTCTGATGACAGCCGTCATTCGCTAATTCCCGTCCTGGTGAATAAGGCCTATAGGGCGTGTTATCGCTCTTCAGACGCTTCCGAGGGGGCGAGCTATGGAGAGGTAGAGAGTCACATGCCCGATTGCGCGTTGGAGAGGGAGTCGGGGAGAGAGCACCCATCGCGGTGTCGTTGAAGTTGTCGTCTCGAACTAGTGCATCAACCTCTGGGCTCGAGTAGCCCTTAGAACGAACATGCTTGCCTTCGCCCAGAAGCTCGTAAATATTAGCAAGGTCATCATCTGATTGCGAGTCGCTAAGTATGTCCTTAGAGGAGGGCGACTGTGAACACTTCAAGGTAGCGAGCTCGATATCAAAATTTGGGGCTGGTTTACGTTTGCGTTTGCTTGACGAAGGCACTGGGGCATCTATTTTTAGTCGTTGACCTTCAGAAAATCCCAGCCTTCGATTAACAGCACCTGCATGAAGGAAATCAAGCTGCTCAAGAGCTGGATTACGCTTGGCTGTCTTTTGTTGCTTGGGGATTGGAACGTTGCTAAGCGGCACAGTAACTCGATTTTCGGAACCAGTAGATGACAGGTTGATGGACGAGTCGTCAGCTTTCTTTGGACTCGGCAGATGGACGGGCTTTGTGTTGTTCTTTCTTGGGACGCGAGAAGGTTCAGTGAGCCCATCACGACAACTATCGTGCACTTCTCGTCAGCAAAAAACTGCGGGATGATTCTAGGCAGAAAATAAATGTAGACGTTTGTCTCGAAACTCACCAAAAGTGACGACAAGCAGATTTATCCTTGCAGGTATGATTACAGCTGAGATTTTATGTCGACATTGAGCGAGCAGATAACAATTGAAACGACTCACTCATATTTCCCGTCCGAACGTTTTTTAGGATGTGCGCCGTCCCGCACGAGGGGATCGACCGTCCTCAAACTATCCCCTTTCACTGCAGGGTGTGAAACAGACTTCATTGTCTTCTCTTTGCGAGGGTTGGTATTCTTTTGTGCTGGTGTGCTGCTTTGAAGCGGGCTACGGGGTCGAGTGAGATCTTTTACGGGGAGATTCAACTCGTCGTCGTCATCAGGTCCCATATCCCAAAAGTCGGCAACATCTTCAAGCCCTTCCAGATCCATTTCCTTCAAGAGGTGAGTCCATGTAACGCAGTCTGCATTTTGCTTACCAAAGAGGTCAATGGGCGAGTATTAAGCGTTGGGTACTTGTTTGTGGGTAAGGAAGGCTTGAAGCTCTCAGTTACGGCGACCCCAGCGATCTTATCCTAATTGTATGAATTAGTTAATATGCCCGCGATGCGAGCACTCCCCACTGACTGAAGAGATTGAAACGTTGATGGTCTGACTCGGTTTGGTAAGCTGCGCGTGGATCACAAAGGATTTCCTTTCCCTCAGCACCTTCGTCCTAAGACATTTAATTCAGTGACGCTCTGCGTTAATGATATAAAACTCACGAAATACGGCGAAAGTCGACGAAAACGAAGTCGGAGGTAATCGTAAGAAGAGTTGTCATGTCAAATCCGTTCTTCTTCTGTTTCTTGGACCCCGTAGAGGCTCTCTTGTCCAAGAGAAGGCCACATTCAACGGAGAGTTCGACATCTACTGGAGATTTTCCGTCCGCTAGGCGAAATCCTCACTTCCGTCAGGGTGAGAAAATACTTCGGTAGCTCGTTAGCAGCCAACAAAACTTCAGACCCGAAGGGGGATCTGCGGTTAAGGAGCTAGCGGAAGTTAGCTTGCTATTTTCCTGGTCACGAAGACTCACCTCTTCGAGTCTAAATGGGCTGGTATTGAGTAGCTTGGGAATCGAGGTGATGTGATTCTCGGCCAATATCTACTCATGCTTGTGCTTGTAGCCAGTTTAGGGTGAGTAAGTTCAGATCTCTACCTTAATTCTGCAAGACCGGCATAAGTAGAGCGCATGGAAGGGCAAGGTGATCCACTGACGATTTTTCACCAATATGTTCTAGTTGCCTCAGGACAATCGGTCTATCTTCCCATGCCTTGGCATGAAGACAACGTACTCTAGACAATTCTTTTCAGCCACTTCAGGATACCAGTCCCAGTAGACGTACAATTCCAGCCCGTGCTTGACTTGCGCTCCGTTCTTCTTTATGATGGCAACTTCCGCAACCGCTGGGGTGTTCGGGTTGAAGGATTAATGCAACTGTAGAGGGGCAAGTGGCATACCTGTGGCAATTCGGTTAACGTGACGAAAAACTGAGAATGCTTCAAGACACGGTTGACTCTCCCCGCTCTTGTATTCGGCACTATTCAAGGACAACCCGCCTAAAACGGCCTTCAAAGACGTCATTTGAAACACAAGCCGGTGTGAAAACAACAGCTACCTGCATAAGCAAGAACACTTTGTCACTCGTGCTTTGAATTTTTTTGATCGCGAACCGAATGTCATTATGGCGCCTGATTTTCTCGTATACCTGAAAATGACGGACCTCAGCAATGACATTTCTACTTCATGTTCCTTACCTGTTTTTCGCCACTTCGCAATTTGAGGTCGGACAATCTGCATAAAATAGTTCGTATCGTGAGGTCAAACTAACCTTTAAAACTTACTCCTCTGAAGCAGATATCATCTCAAGCTGTCATCACGTTTCCATTAGATCATCGCTGATGAAAGACCAGTAGCTCACAATCTCGCGTAGAGATGCAGTTGGAGAAAGGTCCAAGATTGCCTTCATCTATTCATCATCAGGGACGTGCTGTAGAATGGCACGAAAATCTCACCGTCCCACGACGGATGTAGAACTTCATAGGTTGTCAGTTTTATACAACATACAGAAGACAGGTCGCCCACCCTACTCATAATATCGCCGAATTCAGTAGAACTCAGCTCTCCATCGGACGGCGAATAGGTGACCAACTCGGTGTCCCGCAGCTGCTCGATGCTGTCCATCACGATGCTGTCCACCTTGTCCTGCCAAGACTGGTGGTCATCTTTTCCGATATTATAGTGCTGCGGATTCTTTTGTATTCGGCGATACAGGAACGAGCGTAGAAGCCATTCCTGTGCTGTCTTGACGTCGGTGATAGTTCCCAAACCAATCTCAGAGTTCAGGTGCTCGGTCAAATTCGTGTGTAGACTACTCTCCAGAGGTGTGGTCCCTTGAGCAAGATCACGATATTTGCTCTCGAGTTCCGTTTCGCATAAGATAATAGCAACTCCTTCGGTGTCTGAGCGCAGAACGACCAACGTCAACAGAAAAAGTGCAGAGTGGAAAAATAGGTACCAAATTGTGGACGACCCTATCATTATAACATCAGAACCAACTGATAAATAGGTTGTGGATTGAGTGTTGCACGCACCGCTCGTCCCATCATCTGCATAATGTCGAGATCCGAGTACTCTTTGGATTCGCCATTTTGATACAGTTTAACGCCCTTTATAACAACCAGATGAGCGGCTGAAATTCGGGATCAGTGTCGCCGAGGACTGCCAACGGATGGCACCTTACGCAAATTGACTCCGACCGCTAAAGTCTTTGCGTGGCATTAGCAACACTCAATAAAGGAGAGAACAGATCCCGATATTCACCGACGTAGCCAGAAGAACTCGTAGTACTTTACGCAGATACAGGTCTTCGATGGTCTTCCTGTCGTCGATTGTGAGTCCAGCATGATGCACGCCAATTCCCAAAGCAGCCAGAGCTGCAAGTAATGAGTACCAATAACAGTATTTCCTGGCGAGTGCTCACGAGCGAGATCTTTGTCATGAAATGTCTGATCTATGCTAACCATTTATGAATATCTTGTCTTGTTTAGTGTCTCATTACGCACTGCAAAGGCATACTCCACGGGAGCAGCTGATTTGCCTTCATGGTTTCTTCATATTCTTTAGCCAATTGCCTGGCGGTTGTGATGGTCCCTACAGAATGTCTGGTAGTAGTAGACGTGACTAGTAATCGCGATGTCGTACCTTTCCTTGTCGGACAGAAGACGAGGATTGGTTTGTCAACGGCGTGGTGTTGCAAAACGGTAAATAGGCGAGCATCAAGGGTATGCGCATATGCAAAGTCATTCTGACCTCTCGGCTTGTCAACGCCATAAACAAACCGAGTGAGTCTACAGGGTCGATATTCGTCGCCAAACTGTATTGCTCATTAGCGCAAGCTATACCTAGGACCAAGCGAGCCTCGACTTATTTACCTGAAATATTTGACCGGGATGGCCGCTAGACGTATGATTGCTCCCAATCCAGCTTGCAACATCTTCAATGTTCGGGACCGTTGCTGATACGAGAAGAAACCTAACATCGGATCCTCTTGCCTTCATACGAGAGACAACTACTTCTAGGGTGCTGCCGCGAGATTCGTTGAGGATGTGAACCTGACCGACCGTTGGGTGGTTTTTGGCGAGATGGTATCAACAATAGACTCACCTCGTCCACAAGAAAAAGTTTGATCTGAGATAATATACGACTATGGTCATCCCTGAAACGAGCGTGAGCGTAGGCTAATGTCACAACAAAAATGGGTTACCAATTCCTAGTGAGACTGTCCCACTTCTCGGCCTGAGACAATGTAAGTAGTGTCATTCAAACATCAGCAGACCAGGAACGTGCTGTAGTAACGCTTTTACGGATAAAGTTACACATCAGAATTCATCAAACACTGTGATGGCCAGTCTTACATGATTCTAGCGTTCTTAGCGTCACCCCACACGCCCTTGCCGAAGACCACAGTGTCGCCCGTGAGCTCACAACCTAACTCTCACAATGAGAATCACATCGGGGGTTTGATACATTGCATACAGTGTATCCCGAGACTGCCAAATTTAGAGGACCATTCCTTGTATTTTTCCGTACAGAGGGCCTGCATTAACATGAAAAATGATTTGGCACAAGAGTAACACAACTTTACCTTAGTTGGGGCGACATAAACACATTTACTTGCTTTATTTGTGCTTGAAGGGTCGGTAACCATGCGGATAATGCTCAATTCAAAAAAAACAGTCTTGCCGCTTCCAGTGGGCGCTACACGCTCGCTAAGCTCGGGGTACGTCGAAGGAGAGTGACCACCCTACCGCTGATAACCTGCATGCCAGTTTAGAGACATCTCAAGGGATGAAACTAACGCACCATATTCTCATTCGCGTGAAGTACCTAAGAACAGTCAAGTCTGAAGACATCTGAATGAAGCTTTATAAATCTTACTGCATCAAAGCAAATTGACTGAATAGCGTTAAAAACACCAAACTTGAACACGCTGCGAAACATATCCGCTATCCCACCAAGTCGAGGTCAGAGATCAAGAAAGTGGGCAGCGGGAAATACCCCTACGGAGTTCGGAAACAGGGCGCAACCGCACTGATTGGGGTTTCTGTTGTGTCTGTCCACTTGGCTTGTGATTATATACGGTGCCGTAATTAGACCCTAAGTTGTTTGTAGTCTTATTCAAGCTTCCAAAGTAATTTTCTCCAGAGGGCTGACGCGGGTGGTCTAAAACGGCTTCCATGTTAACTTCAACGAAGGATGACAATATACATGAAAAGACTGACGAATTCTGCGTGGAACATTATAGTGGGCCTGACCCTGGGTCTGCACGCCAGTATAGTCGACAGGGCTTGGGGTATATTCGGGAGTAAAGCTTTCATAGTCTTTCCGATAAGGTTGTGTAGCACCTGATTGAAATACATGGCTAGCTGGTGGATGACTTGCAAAGGCGCGAGCACGGTCACTGATGCGTTCCGGCGGCGATGGGGATGAGTCTGAAGGAAAATGTAATATCTTCAAAGAAAATTTGCGCGCATATACCCACCAATTTCGTCCTCAGACCTAGCAAAATCATTGTAATAGTGTTGGTGGTGTCTATGATGCAGGTACCGTAAGTACCGTCAATTTGAACAAAATTCAGAACATACTGTGCGGGAAACATCCCCGATGTCTGGTGCATCGGCGACCATCTGTGAGGTTGTTGCATTGCGGATAGCGTTGCCTTAATGTTGGTGGACAAGATGAAAGAGAGCGACGCGTGACGTGTCACGGACGCGCGTGCACGTGAGGACAGAAATCAAATCTCGTCACGTCTGTCACACAACTTTGTCTCAATCAACGTTGTACTTATCTCATAGACGCGTTTCTAGAACTCTTCTCTGTTCAATACCCTGTAATACCCCTGTTTTTTTTCAATGGCTGATCGCCAACTTGCCAGCAAGATTGAGGAGTACATCGAAAAGTGAGCCGCGATGTTTCTTCCATTACGATACGCTCATGTGGCTAATTTTGACGTGCAGGATCCACTATTCTGATCGCTACTCTGACGATCTATACGAATATCGTCACGTCATCCTACCGAAACCACTACTCAAACTTGTTCCAAAAGAGTTCTTTGACGACAAAGCAGGCACCCTTCGTCTACTATCGGAAGCGGAATGGAGAGGGATCGGCATTACTCAGAGCCTCGGCTGGGAGCACTATGAAGTACATGGCAAGTGATCAACTTAAATGAAGATAATGATGTCATCCCTGACAATAAGTAATCAGCCCCAGAGCCTCATGTCCTCCTTTTCCGCCGTGCGAAGAACTATGCACCTCCCACGCAGCCGCAGCCTGCTCCGGCTGCGAGACAAGCCAATGCGAGGAAAAAGTAGCATGGTGTTCCACTTGGCTCTGGCATTTCGTCGCTTCGGTTGTCTTGCATCGCTTTCTTTGCAGTTTCTTCAGTATTATTCAGTGCGTTTCCGATACATTGTATTCATTGTCTGCGGTGGCATTTGCGGGCTCATGTCCGTTTCGGTGCTTCCTCTCAACCCATCAAGTAGTCTCACTTAGAACGATATTCAGGTTTATCGATGAGGCTGTGAACGTGCTTATACTGTGGTATGCGGCACTTTCAGGCCTCTATATTACCTTGTGCAATTCATCATCAATCAACTTACTAGCGGGAAACCGAGGTGACCCAAAACCACATTGAACGTCCCGGTACTATTTTGGTAACTCGGTGAACCCGGCAGTCCCGTGAATAATGGGATTCCACATCCATACTCACGTTCAAACGCTGCGAGGACTTTTTGACCGATGTCATTAGACTGGTGCTAATGACTTGTGCTAATGTGCTCAGCAACAGCAATGGTTGTGCAGCTTTAAGCTCTCTCTTTCCTTCCATAAACGATCGTCCTGACAGGTGAGTATTGCTTTAGTATCTGCCGGATTCAGTCAGATAGCATTTACATTTAGGTACCTTTCGCCTGAAGTTTCGTTTCTAGATCCTTAGGATTTTGGTGGGAGGAGGTTTGGCTCTGTTTTTGTGCTTTTGATAGCGAATGAACTTGCCTGAGGATAAGTCAGGGAATGATAGGTTCATGTAAACTAAATAAATCCCTTCTCGCAGATGCTTGGGTAGGCGCACTACGGTCGAATTTTGAATATACGAGTAGTTTAGGTTTCGTGACCATAACACGCGGTTCTCAACAATTTCAATGGGGTTGTCTATTACAATAGCATGCACGTCGACTTAGATGCCGTGAAGAGCGCTTATTGCACTTTATTTAAGGCCTGGAGACAAGTACGCGCAGAAAGTCAAATAAAAAAATGGATGTTCTAAACAATGGTACTTGTGTCAGGTATACAGTACGGAATAAGAGAAGATACACGATGCATATGTCTTAATAATTTGATACAATTAAATGGGAGGGGGTATGAAGGTACAGTACCACCGTTGCCACCGGTGCAAGGCACACCAAGATTCTTCTAAGCAATGAATTTCAATTCTTCAGTTATGCGGCTATCAACTGATGGCATGTCGACGATAGTGGTGAGGAATATGCTGTCTGCCGGGTATCGCCTGTGACCGAGGTCCAGGTCTCTGCTTCGAAGGACTTTGTAGAGACATGTGACTATAGGCAAAAGATCGCAGACAATGACAGAGAAGGCCATCTAGGTCATCGGGTCAGTTGTACAAAAAAATTGCAGGGTACAGTAAGACTCGCCTCCAGCTGCGCTGTTAAAACCTTCAAGATGGGATCGGCCTGAATGAAAAAAACGGCGTGCACGATACTCAGCAACGTAGTTACGAGACTGCCGGAGAAAACTGAGAGAATTAGTATCCTCTGGTTGCGTGGAAGCTTGACTTGATGCAAGATTTGAGCAGGTAAAACCACCAGTGTCAGGTCAGATAAAAAGTCCGCTGAAGAGTAGCAAATCAACTACAGCACGTATTATATCTTCTCCTACTTACCGATGACCTGTGTGATGCCTACAGCAGACGCCAGAGAACAACTGAGCGGAGCGATTTCTTCCCAGTCGTGATGGCGAGCACAGAACCAGCATTTATGGATGAGTAAAGCGATAGTAATTGCTCCGAAAGTTGCTGCCGTGCAACATGCGACGGTTCGTATTCTTGTGGGTGGTGATAATCTTATAATCGAACATATCATACTCAACCGAGACGACCTTTATCCACAATGATTGGAAGTCATTCTGTAAGGAAGTGAATAACGCACCAAAGACCTATGGTGAAATTAATCATTAGAAGCCAGTACGCTATAATGGAGCCATGCCATGGCTTTGAGTCTGAACAGGATGATGAATAGTCATCAGGAATGAAAAAGCACAAGTTTGAGGCGACATACCCATCGGTGTCTCAGAAAAAATCCAGACCGAAACCCCACTGATGATGATCGCTGCTAGCGCAGCAGCCGCCCATAAATCCTCCCACCACCAGCGTCGCTGGATTATTTTGTACCAGAGTCGCCAAGAGGTTAGTACAATGGTACAAGTATGAACTATTGTCACTGATACTTGATATACGTTTAGCTGTTTGTTAGCACATGCATCAACTATTCCCTCACCTCGAAGACCCACAACGGAAGGGTGGAGGATACCAGACATGCTGGTCACCCATAAATGCAAGTGAGGGAGCGGATACCCGGTGGACTGCACCGATGAAAGCCAAAACCGATGTCCTGTCGGTTGGGTTGGGTGACGTTGCGAGTTCGTTCAGAACTGGAAGTACGCTCCGGCAGAGACCTTGGGGCTTGAGACAACGCGCTTTCTATTGAGGCACGGAAGCTTTGCAATTTGCCATCATTTTGACACAAGAGCCTCCGGCGAATCTAAGGAACATCACATGGGATGTCAAACTTGATATGCCAATCAGCAAACTTTGTTTGTCGGAAAGCGCTCAGATACAGTCAATGAGTTAGTTAGCTTGGGAAGTGGCCTTGGCGAACGGGTGCCGCTGATCATATCGGGACCGTTGCCTTCAGTGCTCACGAGCGCTTCAAGCGCCAACATAAAAGTGAGCAAGTACCATTATGTCTTGCAGATTTGCACTTGCCTCCAAGTCTCCACGACGAATGTTCCTGTAGGGCCATCAATGTAAAGATTCATCTCGCCCCTGCAATTCCACAAGTCGCACAAGTCGCGTTGCACCCTCGTGACCGACTCGGACAGCTTTGTCACACGTACTATTGTAGCGCGGTGAAAGAAATCGAAGAATCCTGATAAGGCCGTAATTTCAGTGGGGCACTGGATGGCAGAGAAAGCAGAATGCCGGCAGCACGGTTCCCATCCCACGAACTTGACACTGACAGGATATGGGCCAGCTTCATAATGTATAAAAGTGCACCTCTGTAGCGAGGTTGAAGCTAGTAAAAGACAAGTCGTATACCCAGTGGATGCGGCTAGAGACTCTAAAATCCACTAAATAAGTAGTAGTACATAACTTCTGCGATCCAGTTGGTCTGCTGCATGAAGACAGCGTGAACAACATTACTAAGTAAATGGGACTCACAACAAAGAAATTTTCGTGCTGCTCAAGTATGCAGACACTACGTTCTCGCACCGGTAACTTCTCTCCTCACAACGGCGGGAAGGGTCACAAAGCAGCGTCAGCTGCATTTTACGGCGGACTTTGCTTCTTATACGAGGGATTGGCAAGGGAAGATGTTATTAACCAGGAGTCTAAGTATAAGCGAGCGCGCAATCCGGAGACAATACTAATTCAAGACTATAATTTGATGTTCTCACGGGCACGAGTCACTGAATTCTCCCCCGCAGGACAGTAGGTAGCGGATGTTGATAAACATCGGTGGGCAGTGAAACCTCTGATCTCAACTGTTCCCGACGGGCCACGGTGGCTACACCAGGACTCCAGCCACTGGCACTGCGCCAGGACCTCTCCCAAGGATGATCCGCGCCAGATTTTCCCCGTACAACAGTCGTGTCGTGTTCACACATGCCGCTACTTAAGTACCGTGTATCTACAGTCCACCCTCATATACCCTACTATAACTATCTTGAATTTCTTCATGACATTTCTGCAATACGGCAAATGTTTTCCCGTGAGGTGAGTGAGTACTAGGTTGGGCTCCATGATCTGAGCTGTCGATACTAACCGCCAAGCCGTCTTCTCGATGAGATCGTTAGCGAGATCATGAGTACCTGATCCTGTTCGAAGCAGCGTTTGCTACATAGGAGTCTGGGCTCACTTTCCAGTCCCTCCTCGAAATGCTCGACAGTGTCACGGCGAAACATGCCAGCGCGAGTTCTACCAGAGTCGCGGTTATTGCCAGTCATTGGAATATTGTGGTAGATAATGAGTGGTGAGCAACAATGCGGCTGTTCTCATCGAGAAGCCCCTCCTTGTCAACGAAGGCATTGCAAAGTCCAGACCACCGAGTTAAAATCAAGCAGAAAGTTTCGCACGAAAACTCTCATGTGTACTTGTGGTACACAATTGTAAAACACACTTGTAGGTAAGTGCGTCGTGATTCTAAACTCTAATACTTGGCGCAAGACACCCAATCAGGTTGGCGCTTGCGGTCAGTCCATTGTATCATCTTTGAAAGACCAAGATAAAATAGCTTCTTTGAGTCAAGACAGACACAGGTTAGAGCCCTTTTGACTCTTCGCTTGAATGTCGAACACTCAGAATCTTGTCGTTCTCAGTCCTGGATTCGGATAATGATCCCGATGCGCTTCCAACCAATTTGAACGAAATGTACATCTCCAAGACGATCTGGTGATTGTCCTCGATGAAGATGAAAGGCAGGACGTTGATTTTTCGACGTTCGTGAATATGCGCCTCTCGGCGTCATGGTGTAAATTCTTCATTTGTGTGTATCTATATGAAGGACGTGTGTTTTGTATGTTACACGACGAAGTGTGTGGGTGAATGGGTGATTGTGCGTGTTGATCCGCGCCATACGGAGGCTCAACCAGACATGGACTGTGACAGTATTGGTTTCTGGTCAATAACGGATAGCGCAATTGAAATCGTGAATGCTAAAACTGTCCGCCTTGCACAAGTAACCTTGCAATTCTCCTCATGTGTCTCACGTGCAAAGACGGAATATATAATAGGGAAGATGGGTCTGGACAGTATTATAATTTCAATTTCATTATAGTATTGCGACCCACGGACATGTAAAATTGGCCCACCAGCCATATACAAATGGCGATGACTCCGACGCGGCCACCGAACCATCATGCATCATGTGCATGATAACCCATCCTTCGCCTACGCACCAGTCAGTCCTTTGGACACGTATAATAAACTCACACCGCAACACAAACAAATCTCAGCGAGTTGAGGATTGCGACCAATCATACGGCTGCAAAATCATTCCTGCACCACCTAGCAGTGGTTCGTCGAGAACGGCTTGTAGAACGGTCTAAAGAGAATTACGTCGGGAATTCGTGATAGCTTGGTAATTGACTCCAAGTTCAAATTGTTCAAGTGTGTAGAAAACTAGCTGGGAGTCTGTCTTTTGCAGTCGGGATGTTGGCACCTTTGAGTTGCCCTTGAGTCTATATTTTTTCGTTCGTTATTCGTAAAGGAAGTAGTCTAAGGTGTATCTGGGTAAGCGAATGAACTACACTAAACCAGGAGAGTCTGAACCTGAACCTGAAGCCAAGGCTACAGCGTCATTGTAATGCCCACGATTGAATTGATGTCACCATGTGGGGAACGTCCCGAGTCTCCTTTTCTCGCCTGTGCCGTCAGATCCTTCATGAAGAGATGTATCAGTGATCCTCACATGGCGAGACAACAGAGGATCTAGTGATTGGTGGTCTGTGAATTATACAGGGTCGACAATCAGAACATTGTAGCACATCATAAGTAACAAAAACGCACATTACTGGTCAACGTGGAGCAGCGAGGGGGTGTCACCCCGAATCGAGATGTGATCGCAGTCGCGTTTTCCAGCAGCCGGGCCAGGAAGTGCAAATTCCTCAGGGCATGACCAACTATTAGTTTGGTTCGTATCGACGATCGTTGTGAAGAAAAACCCAGTTTGTGTGGATGTTGAAAGTCCGTGGTCCGCGTCAAGGTCTTCGCGCCGCAAGACTATATGTATGAAGGTCACGATAACCAGCAAATTGCACACAATCAAGGAAAGCGCAAGCTGATTGATCACTCGTCATAAGATAACGCGCCTAGCATGTGTACAAATGACAAACCTCGACTTGGGCGGTGATACTCTGCATGTACACATCCGTTTGTACAACAAAGATGACATGTATAATGCTGGCCAAAGAAACAAGGATGCCGGTGGAGAATACAGACATGATGAGGATCCGTTGGTTTCTGGGTAAATGAATTTCTCGAAGGAGTCGAATTGGCATCAACACAAGTGCGAGATCAGATACGGCATCCGCTGTGAAATGAACATGAGTCAGTACTACGCACACGAGGGAGTTACAGGCTTACTCGCAAATTGGGTTGCGGCCACAGGTCTCCCCAGTACACAGTCAATTCTTTTCTGGTTCTCGTTGCAGGCACAAATATAGGTCTTTAGTGCAAGCATCATCACACACAGTCCGGCGAATATGACAGCAGCCCAGTGTGCTATCTTTCGCATGCGGTCTTCTCGTGGTGCAAGACGGATGATAGAAAACACGATGCTAAGGCGAGCAAGCCACAAAGAGGCTGTGAAGCAGAATATCATGCTCCATCTTGCCGCGATGCGGACTTGATCTGTTACATGGAAAGCTGGGCATTATAGTAAGCCTCGTCCGTTATTCAAGTTTAGGGTACAAACTCGGAGGAGCCATCACAAGCCACACAGATACCTTGCCACTGGATTGAGTCTTTTGAGTGCCAACAAGAAATAAACACCAACCAAGGAAATGGCACTTGTAATCATGGCAGCTGCAGTGAGCGCATCGTCCCACCATAATTGATGTCTCGATTGCCTATAGGCTAGCCGAAACGTGGTTATGAGGATAGCCAGGCCATGGAAGGTTGTCACTGTGACTACGCAATACAGCATCAAGACGAGTCAACATGATGATAGTCCAATGCTCACTGACCTTGTAAAGCGGTGAGTGATGGGTGAAGTTGAGTCATAAGCTGAACCTTGTCCCACAAAGCCTGGCATATTCATCTTCGAGTGTGTGTGTGAGACTATACAGACCCGCCATTTTGAGGAGTCATTTCCCTTGATTCAGGATATGTGGACAATTCGGTCAGATATCAAAGTGGCCACTACACCCTGGCCATGAGAAGCCTGGGAAGGTTAGCATTGAAAATAAGTCAGGAAACTCTAATATTGCAGACTTCTCCCCGACGTGCAAGGTCGCAGAATGGGTAAAATCCGTGCCAAACATATTTCAATAGCCCAAAGCGCAACGGCCACGTCCGAGAAACCTCCCGCAGTCTCAGAACCTCACAAGAAGCAGAAGATATATATTAGTACATGGCAATACAGTAATAGAATAACATCGATAACACCTAAAGCTTGGCGAAGGGCAGATCTCCCCATTCCACCAAGGGCTGCGGAAGCTCTGTAACTTCAAGGGTTGTTTTGAAGTCTCTAACGTCATCAACGAAAGTCACCCCTGCGGTCCGAATGTCGCATACTTCCTCATCAACTGGGTACTGCATCATCAACCCGGGGATTTTCTTCATCAACTCCTGATAATTGTCGACACCGCTAAGTGCGTCTTGCCAATATTTGCGAATTGTGTCGCAAAAGGATTCTCGTCAGTCATTTCCTCTTTCCACCCTGAAGTCTCGATGAGTGTGGTTTCAGCTCTGATCAAAGCTTCGAAGGCCTTGGCAGCAGTGGCGCTGATCCGCGGTGGCCGCGGCTTTCGGGACTGCAACTGAACGGAAAGTTTAGACCTTTTGAGTCCCAGGGGATGAATGCGAGAGAGAAAGAGTTCCAGGACGTCGTGCTTGGTAATCTCTGTCAGCAGGTCCGAATCATTATAGCCTAGATCTACGTTAGGTGGAAGCCGCAAGAAACGAAAACAAATGAAACACACGTCTTAGGAAATCCAAGTATCCTGAATCGATGTGTTCCCAAAATTTCGCGCGCTCCTTCTTCAAGTCCTTGATGACTTCAGTCCACTTTTGCCGTAGGCCAGTTTTGAACTGCTCGAAATCAATAGGTTCCATATCTTCGATCTTACTCTTCATAGTGTCCAGGAATGCTTCCACTCTCTGCTCCAGGTAGGCAGGGCTTCGTTCGCTTTGCACTACCAATCGCAGCCCCAGAAGCGATGCTCCAGACAATTGTAATTCTGAACAAAAGACAATGTAACCAAGTTGTTCCTTTGTCCGAAGAATGTCGAAAGCCGGCTCCGACATCATGTGGATAAGGAGCAAGGTGGTCGTACGCAAGCGGGCATCAGTAGAACTTCCAAGTTGAAGATAATAAGTCAGAGACGAATTGGGATCGTTGGGATTGGGTATATGTGACTTCCAGATATAATCGGAGCCTGTTAAAGTCAAGGTCAATCGCACCCTGGCCACATGATGGGTTGAACGTGCCTTCTGGCAGGACAAGGGCGCGTTGAGCGGTCTCGTCCGCTGATATAGGGGAAGCGTTCAAGATGTTCTCCACCATCTCTGATAAACCAATGGCTTCCTAAACTCAATTCCGATTATGATCAACTCGATTGCTAGCCAGAAAAAATGCGTACGTCTTTGTGCATGTTGCCGGTTACCAACACCTCAATGCTCAAGCGTGCCAAAAAGTCATCGATATGTCTCTGCAACTCGTCCTGCGTGACGTCTATCATAATTGGAGTGTTAGGTTGGCCTTCTTCAAAAGTATCCTGATGTCATGATAACTCACTAGAGATCTCTTGCAGCTTTTCTGTGATAGTCCAAGTGTTATGAGTGAGCATGTATTGCGTATAATAATCCGATAGTCGGTAACCCTGGTCCATGAAGAAATTTTCCCAATCGCGCTTAACCTGGTTGTCCATAGTAAGCCCAGTTGCATCGGAGAAATATATCATGAAGCAATAACCTTTTCTTTGATAACTGACAATCTGTCCTCGCGGACTTGTAGATTTCTCACAGTTTCCATCACGCGGCGAGCGAGGATAGGCAACTTGTCGTTGTACCCGTCCAGAGTGATCATCAGCCCGAGGTGGTGCGAACCACTGTGAAAGACAAGTCCGGCAAGTTCTGCATCATATGCAAATTCTTGCAGCGAATCATTTACAAGGTCAGCAAAAAGCCTTGATCAAAATTACAGTCAGACCAGACAGGTAGATTGCAAAGCAGCTCACCGTGTCATAGTGTCAGCGCGTGGAGACGAGCCTGCAACCGGGCTACGTTGATAATCAGCCCGCAGCCCTAAAATTATGGTGAGACAAGGTGCATACCTACGAAGTTCTAGTACGAGCGACGCCTTTGGAAGCCAGAATTGATCATCCTTCTTGTGCCACACGGACCCCATTGGCGTTTGTTTGATAAGGTGAGGACGTTTAGCAGGCTGCAAATGATCGACTGCGGTCAGATAGTCACGGACATCGGTATATGTAGTTATAGCATACCTCAAGGACGTCACGTTTCTCTACTTCTAAGTTGGTGGGTATGAATTCGTTCGGGCCTGGGAGGTACAACTCCCTGATATCATTGGGTCCCTCAGCCTATCCACCGGTTTGTCAACAAAAGTGGTAAATGCCAGAATGGGACCTGACTTGCCTGTTCAACAAACGACGGGTCCCACCGCTCTACTCTGTACCCCGTACCATACCATTTCTCATGCTCCCACTGTTCATTCTTTGAAATGCGCTCGAGTTCCTCTTTCTTCGCCATGAGCACCGCCCGGCCCTTTGTGATACGCATGTCTTCCAAGATATCGCGGACTTCTCGCTCTCCGTCTTCAGAATCCCATTCACATGGAACGACCGTCTCGCGGAGTATTGATTCAGGGGGGACAGGCCTGCCCAGCCTCTCAGAAAGCGAAACCGCATAGCTCTCCGCATTCTGCTTCGCGGCAAATTGGAATCTCGTGCGCGCAAGTTTGACAAGCTCCGATTGGTACCACTTTGGGAATGCAGAGGACCGCAAGAGGGAAAGGTATTTGTATGTCGCAAGGGCCACCGATTGGTAATTCTCAAAACCGAGCTTGGTCAAATGAATGGTGAATTTGAACATTTCGAAGCCTCGTGCGAGGGATTGAGGACCCGAACTGAGCGATGTCGCCCACCCTTTATTTTTGAGGTACGAAAAAAGCGAACCAGGACCCTCGTGGCCAGTAAAGTGTGAAATGAAATGTGCAGGCTTGTATCGCCAAAGCGGCGACTGCCATACTAGAGGGAATGAGATTTCAATAGCATGGAAGGCCTTGACAGTCTGAACAGAAACTAAGGTCTAACAGGCTACATCAATAAATCATATCACCAGCAATAAGACATGAACTTACTCCCATTTCGTTCGGACCAAATGGATGGTCAGGAATTACGGGTAGTGGATCTTGCCCTCGGTTCTTGATGGGTGTAAACAAGGTCGAGACCATGTCAGCCAACTCGTCGAGTGACTCTGCAGTCAAGGTGACAAAGTATTCACCCGCAACAGAAATAACGACGTACCTTTCCCAACAACACAAAGTCGCATTCTGCCTGCACAATATTCTCTATTCCACCATTCAACTAACCGTCTGCGGGTCTCACGCCCAATGACACCGCCGTCTGGTTCGTTCTCACTGCTCGCAGACATATTAGACGGGACTGGGGATGGAATACGCGATGGGAACGGTGAGGATGCTAGACTCCCGACAGATGATACTGGTGATACTGGCACACTCCCTTCCGCAGTAGTATGTGTCCCATTCTTTATCCCATTTCCGTTTAGCTTACTCGCCACCTTGAATGTTCTCCCGGCGGCACTTAACGTCTCGCGATTCCCGCTGCCGAACTTACTCCACGGATGGCCTTCCTTGGTAAGATGTTTGTTTAGCTGGAAGACGCGCCATGGATCCGCCTGATGGTTCTTTGAATGCTCCGAGTCGACTGCATTCATCTCCCGCGTAGTACATGAGGGCGCGAAGAGAGGGCAGTGGAAGAATGCGGAAAAACGCGCCAACGCCCCGGGGAGCGCTGAGGTAGCGACACGGAAAAAGTAGTTGGTATTGGCCGGTGCCGTGTAGGCATTGGAATGGCCGTTGTTCTTGGAAAGATACTGAATTCAAAGCGAGTCAGTTAAATGTCGAATGGTAGTCTGTGATACGCACTTCGGAGTACTCGTTTTCTTTTGGAAATTGATCGGTGCCCTATACCAAATGTTGTTCAGCCATCAGCCAGTACTTGTGACAAGAGAGGTTCATACCATAAATAACAAGTGCTCGCAAAAGTGAGCAAGGCCGGGGATATCATCCTATGAACATGCAGCTTTTTGTTAGTAAGGATTCCGATCTCCTTCACTTCAAACAAAGAAAGATACTAGAACCAGCACTTCGTCATACCCGTCCTTCAGACTGCAGACGCACAACACGATGTCTTCCTTTGAGAAATACACTCACTGGGTCCGACAAGTGACCAACTGCCACATCTAAGCTTGCGGCAGCAATATCTGCCTTGGCATCTTGAATCAACATGGCTAAGAGACCATTGTCGAGCTTGATCAACCTGTACTCGCGCTCGTCAAGTTGGGACTTCTCTATTGGTTTGGTGAAAAGCGTGTGAGCAGGGACATCCGCGTGGTTCTCGACCCTCTGCCAGTCATGTGCAACCATAGCGAAAGCGCGATGGTTTTGGAATTTGAGATAATGTGTGGGTTGTAATATGGAACGAGCGTGAGCTGAATAAATACGAAAATATGATAGCGGAAGCATCGAGAGTAGCCCAGCTTTACGTACGCTCGGGTGTACGCAATATTGCAGTTAGATTACCAATATGGCAAACAAAGCAGAGAACCGTGTCAGTCCGGAAGCTTTGCCGGCCACGTCACCGCTTTCAGCTTTTTGCGCTTGGTCGCAGATAACTCGTTTCCTCTGGTATGGCTACCGATATAGAACGCGTTTTAGTTTCAAATTGGTACACAGCAACTGCGAAACACTGGCACAAAAAGAAGGGCTTTGCGAGTTAAAATTGTCCGAGGAGAAGAGATAGGGGTCCTGAGTGTTTTTGGCTGACACCCTCTCGGTTTCATAACCTTGAGGGTACTACAGCTGGTTGTACCAGAATGGCATGCCGCTAGCGCTCAGTCCCCACGGTGGTACACGTGGTACCATGCGTGAGCGCCGAGCTCACTGCCATACGTACTCATACCATTACTTAGTGCCACTGCCCGGCGCACTACCACTGGATGGGATGCTAGCACTAGTATGCACAATTTTAATAAATTAAGTCCTTGTCATTCTTTGCATGTATCCATAAAGGTCCTGGCTCAAAACACCGGAGCTAGCAATTAGTTGTACGTTAAGTGAAAGCGAAGAGGTTGCGCAAACGATCTAGTAATGTCACGAAATTCTTTGTCGTGCGACTCCCACCATCGGCCCATGGCCAGCTTGTCATGTTCGTCATCAAAATCTTGAATATTAAAATCACTCGTTAGCTTCATGAATTGGTGGGGAGTACAAAACCATGTAGGGTTTGATACGCCCAGAAGTGTGGGGTTCATAAGTTCAATAACTGAACAGATCTGACAGATTGATTGAAAATTTGAAAACAGCTATCTCGAAGCTTTGTCGTGAATCTGTAGGGGGTATAAAGCTATGTCGAGTTCGACACGCCCAGAAGTTTGGAATTCATAAGTTCAGGACCTGAATAGGTACCAGTTGATTGAGAATTTGAAAACAATAGTATCTCGAAGCTTTGTCGTGAATCGGCGGGGAGTATATAGCCAGGTCGGGTTCGACGCGCCCAGAGGTTTGGAGCTCATCAGTTCAGACCTGAATAGATCTCTTAAGTTGATTGAAAATTTGAAAACGACTATCTTGAGCTTATCTTGCTTACCTTTCCTCGACTTTTCGTTGCTGGAAGCGTGCAATGTCACTGTTTTTCTTCAAGTGACGTTACAGATAACATCATTACACTCCAATGCGCACATGAGAGGCACTTTGAAGTCAAGATATATTTCGTGCCGAGCTCTGGAGGCAACTGCAATATCGTGCATTAGGCGTCCATCGTGCAGATCAAATTAATAACCCGCGGACACAGCAGTGATATATGATTGTCGATCGGGGCTATGGCACTCTCTGTAATCCCATACCAACACAGAATTGCCATGTGGAGCTATGTGGAAACGAGTTCCACTGGCTTGTAAGTGATACCGCGATTTCACGCGGGCCGCGGGGAGAAGAAAGACGAATTGCGTGCTCCAATATCGCAATTTACAAGTTTCGTATGTCAGACAGGTCACAGGTATACCAGGAGCTTCGAAGCGCTTGCACTTCCGTGGTCAGGGGAAATTCTGATGTGCCTGCAAGCACAGTCGAAGACCCGAGTTTGGAAATTCGGAATCGTTGTGAGGAAGCCGCAGCCAGAGGGGATATCGCACCAAAAGCACGATAATCAATTGGTTTCTAGGTTCTTCAAGCCTCGAAGCCCATCTCTGGGAGTATTTCTGCGGAGTACCTAGACACGATATGACAGTGTTGGGTTGTGTCACCTTTGCCAAAGCGGGAAGTCTTAGTCTCCTAGACCAGTCAAAAAAATGTTGGTATGCTGTCAAACTCTTTCATATTGTATAGCAAGAAGAAGTTTCGTCTTCGAATCACCAACGGAAATGAGAACCTATCAAATATATATGACTAACATCCGCCTCACGGGAGGCGTTGTTACTGTTTGACGTTATGTCGCAAGCGACCAAGGCTCGAATCGGACGTGGCAAGAGTCAGGCCCGGGATAACATAGTGTGCCATTATCCATAGGTAGACCCAATAGACTGAAGGCAACCTCAGTTGCCTAGAGTGGCAATATCAGACACGAAGGCGGAGGTCTGAGGAGAGACCAGGATTTTCATGGATGGCTCGGCGATCAACGGAGGGACAGCAGCACTGACAGCTGTGCTTATGAGAGGGACGAGAGAACATTATCACCAGGAGCACACTGTCTACGAAGGGGACTCGGAGATTGCGGGAATGATACTACTTGGGGTGGAGCTGTCAGTTGCAAGGGAGAGAGAGTCGGGTCAGCGGTGATCGACATGTACAACCAGGCAACGATACAAGCAGCTCACCAAAACCGCCCAATATCTGATGTTGGATCACTTTCACGAAACACTTTTGAGGGCGCTCATTGAACACACACATTATACAGACATCAACATTGCATCAGCACAATCCCTACAATCAGATGGATGCCAGTGAATGCGGGCATTGAATATTGAGCCTTGAGGGGAATAAAGTGGCGGACGAACATCAGAGAACCGGTGAACAGATGCAGATAGTTATTTAAAGTAGTACCATCACGCGGATCCCCAGCGAAGCGAGATCGCGTTGCATAAACGTCTCCCGGCGATGATGCAACGAGTATACGCCAAGATCAAGCCAAAGAGATCTTCGAATGGCCCAGATCAGCCCGCTAAAAATCATGATGCTACGAAGATCGACGAGAGCACAATTTTCAAAAACTCATCTCGGAACTTCCACGCTCTCCCGCGACGTCAGCCTTATTATCTAGTTGAGAACGGGCTACGCAACATTACAAACACCTCACCGAGATCAAGGTAGCTGACTCCACATTTGAAGTATGTTTTGCTTGCGGTCTGAAAGAAGAGACAGTCCATACTACTCTCTAGTGTCCATCATGCGGCGGGCCGGGCCGGGCCGGAAGAGTGCCACAAAGCCGCATCAGGGAGAAACTAAGTTAGCGCGCTCAAAGAGACGCACGCACTCTGCACTATTAGAATGCCAAACAGATTCGCGCCCTACTCGACAGTCCGAAGCACGTCCCCCACCTTATTCGCTACTAGATCCCAGAGACAAGAAGACTAGATAGAAATTTCAGCATGCAACGTGCATAGAAACTTCTGCCTGTATCTTTGCCCGCTCCATGAGCGCTTGAGCTCTCGTATAGTACCCCAATCAACGTCTTGTCCCATGTGATCACTAATGCAGCCTTATCCCCCATCAGTTGTCTACTTACCAACTTTCTTTCTTCGTATACACAGGTAAGTTACAAGCCAATAATAAACCGCTTAACAGTATTTTTGTTAAATTGCACACGGCCTGCGCTCTCGCGCAGTGAGACCACTGGCAGGAGTCTGACTAGAGTACGTACGTCGCTTAACTGTTAGATTCATTCAAGACTGAGATTTGATACACATAAGTTAGCGGCGTGTCACTACAACATCTTGAAGCTGAAGCGAACATCATTTGAGTGGAGTCCCATGGGGTCTTTTCGGTGTTGATGACGTGAGCAGTCTCCGGACTTTGTTTGCTCAAGGTTTGACGGTACCTCTGTTATCATTCGGACCTTACTCGGTTCCTTCGAACAACTTGTACAGATTACTGTCAACTCCTTTCATCTCGCCCGCAGCGCCAGGAATCCTGTCCTGTATGGCTTTAACTTCAAGAGATCAGACCTCATCATCACAACGCTCTACAGAGGCAGCTACGTGGGGCTCGGAAATCTGCGAACGATTCTGATAGCAACGCCATGGCTGAAATGAAGAATGATGCGAATTCCCGCGTTGATGAATCGCTCCCGCCCACTTTCGGGTGAAATAAGGGAAATATGCGGACATGCTACGATATATATGCAGCTGCCATTGGTCCCTCACAAATTTCAACAACCCCAGTGTTATTGATTTTTCTCAGTGGATTAATGTCGGGTAATCGTTCCGATCCTACTTGATTCTGGCGTATTGACATATCTTGCCTAGACTCATCAACAATACAAGCTTTCTGCACGGCGCAGGCTCTCTATGCCCCCACTTGGTGTGATAGGCTGATCACTGGTCTAAGCTGGAATAGGATTGGGTGTTTGGTCTAAGCCTTCTGAAGCAGCGAAGAATCACAAATAATGCGTCCATGCACATTCCGGCTCGGCTATCGCAGTCTGGCAGAACCTTGTGACGCTATTAATCTAACCCACTGGTGCCAAATGTTATTCGGTTCTCTTATACTTATATATTTCTTAGCGAAGATCGTTTGGTTCTCTGTCCCCAACCACGCCTTCGACCAGCATCTGAACACCTATCGTTGACGCTGACACGAAATGGGTCTCTCCTCCAACGTGTCTAACTTTTTCTATGATGTTAAGATCATGTCTTGGGATGTCGTCCTCACGCTCCTAAACGTCGTGGGGAAGAAGCGTCGCATCGGTGAGGTCACCCCCGAGGGCCACCCAGGCTACGGAGGGCACTGGCCCGAGTTTAAGCCTCCCCAGGAGACCGACTCCCGCTGCTCGTGCCCCGGACTCAATGCACTAGCCAACCACGGTTAGTGATTCTGCAAATCTTGGTGATGCTTCATGGTAGCGGTGTAGCCTGACGACATCAAATTGTAGGCATCATCTCGCGCAGCGGCCGTGGAATATCATTTGTCGAAATTGATCGCCATGTCCGAGGAACCTACAACATCAGTTCTACCTTGTCCTCATTTGTGCCGCACTATGCCGCTCGCATGCTTAAGAAAAACTTCGGCGAGGATACCTTCGATTTAGCGGAGCTCGACATGCACAATGGTATTGAACACTGACGCATCTCTCTTACGTGAGTAATTTGATAGAGTTATTCTTGTATGTCGAACTTGAATAATTTGTCTTCAGGTCTCGACGCTACTTTCCAACCAGACCAATCGACAAAGCACGTACCTTACATCGAGGAGCTACTTGCGGCAGCTTCCGGCAAGGACAAGGATGGCAATGACGTCATTACCACCAAGGATCTCTCCAAGTTGCTCGGCAAGCATCGCGCAATTTCGCGTGCAGTAAATAAGGAATTCACGCTCAAACCTTTCCACAAGTTATTTGGTAGCGCAAAGTATTTTATTTTATCATCCGTTTATAAGCACAATTCTGACCGTTCCGTCAGTGCCTCGCTATTACTCTCAACCATGGGAGGTCGTGTGGACGACCTGCACAGCTTTCTTATTCATGAGCAGCTCCCAGAGGGTTGGGAGTCGCGCGTCCGTCAATCTCGCGGACTGACCCTGGTAAACTTCAACAAGCTTGCACTGGCAATCGAATTCGGTGTGCGAGAGAAGGACTGGGCGCAGGTGGCAAACGAGGCTGCAGAACACCATGGCACTACTCCTGTTTAAAGTTACATCCTGAAGTGGCTGGAGTCTCGGATACTGAAACTCGCCATCCCCCATACATATTTACATGTGTGCTCCCACTTTTTGAACACGATACCTACTTACTATTGACGACAATTATGATTTGTACATTACCGATTACCGATTGCCTATTGGATGTATATCTATGTTCTTACTCGGTTCACTTGTCTTTGATGATACAAATTATGCATTATAATGAAACTGATGACATACCAGCGCTGCTGCACGTCCCCCGTTCTCGAAAGGTCAAAGGCTTGAGTGCATGTCTGGGCTACACATACCACCATTCACGAAGGAACTCAACTCGCCTTGTAGCTATGTATTTGGCGCTGGCTTGAAGCCTTGAACAGGGAAGCCTGAGGCAAGCTGTCGATGGCACCTTGCAGTAGTCACCACACACACAATAGATACTATTTTATTAGGCGGTGCTGTGTGGATGTGTGTGTAGTACTATGACGGTGAGCCTCAAAGTTGGTGTAGTAAGGCATGAATTTGAGCAATCTCAGGGCGAAGCGATCGAGCACCGTGGTAAATCGTAGAGTGATGGCAGACTCCTGTTGGTTTTGCTGCGTCTTGGTTCCAACTTGTGGTCGCTGCATAGTCTGCAGGCACAAGATCCTGACTCCTTGTCAGGATGAGCTCACGTTTGTCGTCCAGTGGTCCAAACGACCCGCGTTCCGAGCCTGCACCAGCTGCAGAAGGGAGAGTCACGAATCGGGTAGTCTACATGACGGTCATCACGTCGGCATAAGAGACTTATAGATGACGGAACCTTGAGTTGAGTCTGCTCCGAGGCCGTGGGCTTCCGTTGAGTGCCTTCCAAAAAAGGGATTGTTGGGTCACGGTGTGATCAAAGCGAATGTGATGCCTTTTTTGTGTTTGTGTATCGGCAACGCGTCTGTGGCAAATAAACGTTGACTAAACGCGCCTTTCCCGCAGACTGATCCGCTTTTTGTTCTCCATTTCTAACACAGCAACAAAAACGGCTTGCAGGCCTCTAGGCGACCA
The DNA here is from genome assembly GCA_016628065.1 of Suillus lakei. NCBI lineage: Eukaryota > Fungi > Basidiomycota > Agaricomycetes > Boletales > Suillaceae > Suillus > Suillus lakei. Next base: position 560,983 of record JABBWA010000003.1, on the reverse strand, counting down.
GTTCAGGCCTTTTTGCGCGCTATATAAGACAGCAGAACCTGTCTTTGGTCCACTTTTCCGCTTCTTAGGCTTTACTAGACGTTAGTGACATCAAAACACGCCAATCAACCATCATAACGTGCTATATTACCAGAAAGACACGCAAATCTCATGTATACGTCTGGCAATCGCGACATGCGCGTACAATCAGTCCGCCGCTCTCAGCGAATGCATCATCTCACACATTCACGGCGACTGCCCAACAGCAAGCAAAGTTGAACGTTGTAACACGTCTTGCTATCGAGGGCAAAGCGAAGCAGGGTCAAGATGGCATTTCCATCAAGATGTATCTCAAGGTATGTTCATCAAAGTCAACTAAAACGAATGGGCTAAGAGCATCAATAGCTTTCAATACCTATGGACTGCTGTTTCTCCTGGTTCCACATTACCATTATTTCCTGGTAAGTGTTTATTCTTAGTTTTCCCTTCCTCCTCCTATTTACCATCACTATCGAAGAGGGAAACTTGAAGATGTTGGGCTCGGAAGTCCACCCAACCGACAGTAACTCTGCTCCTTACAACTTTTCCTCTACGACCTCTCCATTACTGAACAATACTGCACGCGCTCTCAATCTACCGGCTCGCTCTCAAAAATCGTATCTCTCTGTTTTTGGTCTGCCAACGTCCAGTGCTTCTGCCATGAGTCCTGCATCCCGTGCATCCTCTTCTACATCGACATCTCACACTGCAATCCCGCCTCTGGACGACAAGTACACTGGTCACATACTTGTGAGCGGGTACAACATCTCTTACGTCCTGCCCAAGGAATTCCCGCCGAGGTTTGGTGAAGACAGCGCGATCAGGGTTTCTACATTTTCTGCCGCAAAGATGCGACGAGGCTCTGTAGGAGAGCGCAATAACATGCATTTCATGGCCGGTTTAGATCTCTGGGTTCCGTATGTCTGTCGTCCCCCGAAGGCCCCTTTCCTGGTACGTCGTTTTATAACATGATGTGGATTTCATCTTATAAGAGCTTCATAAATACAGATATCCTATCCCCCTTCCGCGTTGTTTGTCCAACAACTGTCAAGCTTCGCATTTTCCCTCCGAACTCTACAACGACATCCTCCTCCTTTGCCTCTCTTTCTTCTGCAGAAGAGGATCCTGGCGCATGGGAGCTTACGTCCTGAACCTCACGTCACACGAACAACGACTCGTCCGTCGCGATCAGGGTCCTACGCAGACATGGCAGATGATGAATCGTCAGACTCTTCCGCTTACACAGACAGAGGCTCTGGCGGTATTGCTATCCTCGGCACGTTCCCTTCCGCGGATCGTCTTCGTGTTCGTTGGGCAGCACCCATGAAGACTATGGACAGCAAAGATGGCCGGCGGCGCGTAGGAGTGAAGGAGGTGAAGGGTGAAATGACATGCCATGTTCTTGGAAAGGACAGCGATCCCGCGAGTGGAAGGGAGGGCATCTTGATGAAGCTGGAGTACAAGGGAACGGCAAAGGGTGTTTGGTTTCCGGGCGTGGCAACGATGTTGGGTATGGATGTAGGACTGGAGGCGCGAGGGATCCGACGTCATTTGGGCTCCTGCAGAAGAACCGACCTGGACTGTCACGGGAGGTGCAGGTTATACGGGCTTCGACGTCAATCCTCCGTCGACACCGGTCTCGAGGCAAGCTTCGCTGGAATTCCCTCAGGTGTCGCCAGAGGAATCGTATTCGAATTCGCGGCTTCAAGCACCTGTGCTAGCAACACGACATGATTCGAGTTCCTCAGCCGGCTCGACCTCATCCTTATTGCGTGCGCCGCTGCCAGGAGACCAGCTGCCAGACTACTCTTTCGAGGGTTCCCCGACTTCTCTGACACCCTCGGGGACTCTGTCATCCATCAGTTCGATGCCTCTGACGTCGGAAGGACGCAGCCGTGCAAACTCGGACATACAGAGCATTCCTCATCCCCCAACGTCATTGACCATTCACGTCAACATGAACGATATTCTCCCTCCATCAAAAAACGTCTTCACGTTCAACATCACTGGCACAATCCTCGTCATATCCCGCCCGCGTGCTTTCAACGGGGGTTCAAGCTCAAGCCCAGACGGAGAAGCAGATCCCATCCCCATCGTCTTGCCCCGATTCTCTGTGCTCGCTGCAGATGCAGAGACGATTGCGACGATCATCCGCAATGAGTGTGAAGCTGCAACGGTGGAGGTTTACAACATATCAGGAAACCTTCGCGATGCACAGACACGCAGGACTGTTCTGCAGCGTGGAGGATTGTCGCGTTGTGGATCTGACGGAGGGCGCATTGCCTCTGCGCTCCATAGCAAGATCGCTTATCCCAACAAGGCATTCCACAGCAGATGATACCCTTGAAAATATAAGGCGCCCTCCCAGTCGGCCACGCACGCCGACTGGGATGAACCGGGTAGCAACTGGAGTGTCTCTCACTCCGATGTTTGGCACCCTCTCGAGACGAAAAAGGGATGGCCCCCTCATGATCCCCTCAGTCATGGTCGTTGTGACACCCTTGCTCTTCAATAATCCAACATCTTCCGACACATATGCTGTTCGGGTACTCCATCCAGCTCCATGTGAAATGGAGACAGATTGGATGGAATTTGGACTCGCACATGCAGACGACGCGTCGCCCACGGACTGTTCTGTGGAGATCGTGAGCGCGAGTATCGATGGTATGCCTGTTCGCTTTGAAACAAGTGCAGTCACCAAGCATGCAGGAGGGGTCAATTGTCGACTTATCGTCTTCTCTTGATAAGTTAGGGAGCAAGAGTTGGGTCGCCTGGGTCAGGATACACGTGGGCGATCTCATTGGAGACGTTCAGATTGACTATCTGGTCAAGACTTCCAATGACGATCTCCGCCGAGGGAAAGGCAAAGCCAGGGATGACGGATACGTGGGCATACTGCTGCCTACGTTCACGATGCCTGTTGGCAAACTCGAAGTTAACGTGGAATCCTCAACAGGTAAAAGTAGCGAACATGCGTGTCTCGATGTTTACTCACTCCAGCATTACAGGCCTAGACGCACACTCTCTACGTTCAAACCTTGCTTACCAACACGCATCTCAACAGGGCAGCAGATTGGTCCATTACATATTGGAAGAAATGTTCACGCCCTACACTCGCCTTGAAGACCCAGCCGCATGTTCACCGCTTTCACATTAGCGTCCGGTTTCTGGGGAAACTGCTTCGATTCTTGATATGGACAGCGCCTAGCCTTCTAGTTCTCATGGTGCTACTTAACCTCGGGGCTGAATTTAGGCATATGAGGCACTCCCTCGATCAACGTACGCCACTTGATGATCAAGATTGGCATAATAATCATCCTCGGGCGTCGATCGAGACGGTGTTCATTACTACGACGATCTATGCACCTCCGCATGCCAAGCCTTCGGTTGGCTACACAACAGCCTCAACAACGCCATCAACATCATACTCGACACCAACGTCGGTGATGGAGGGTTCTAGTGCGCATACCGCTTTGCGCCCCCCGGTTTCCCCGCCCCCATCACGTATTTCATCTGGAACAACTACGGAAAAAGTGACATCCGCACCCACACCCACACCAGCCTCACCTCCAGATGGGGACTCGCTTTCTCTCATCGACGTACTACCCTTTTCTTGGCCCCTGAAGTTGGATCTTCCTCCGGTCGCACAACAGACGGTAGACACAGTTCTCGAAGGGTTTGGTGTTATTTGGCAAGTCTTCCGGAGAGTATATCATTATCCTTTAGATCCTCCTTGACGATTTACTTGTGCTCCATAAAAGATAAAAGTCCGGTTTCATTTCAGCTACTTGACAAATGTTTACAGTATTTTTATCACAACGGGAAGCAAAAGTAGACAGCCTAATGTACACGGAAGTAGACATACTGACGAACGAATCACTGAGCCCATGAAGACTTCAGAAGGTCGACGAGATGTTTGGCTTCCTCACGATAATCAAGAGAGGTGATTCTTGATATCCCATACCGGACGCGCGTTTGATCCTACGAAATCCATTCATTATTTCAAACTTGTGATGAATGAGAAACACTTACATTGTATGTATCCTGCTTTGCACGGCAACTGAAATTGAATGTGACACCGCTGGCCTGTGCCATGAGAGCGTTGTACTCTGCTTCGTTGCGCTCCTATGATGTGGTCGTAAACATCAATAAAAGATCCATGATTTATGCTGACCTTAATTTCATGAACTTCATCTGCAGTCTTTCCGAAGACGACCAGACCAGCTTCGTTGAAGCCCTGCAACCACGCCTGACCGGACCAATCGGCCACTGCCATCGACATGATGTATCTGGCAATCAAAGTTAGGTTTTGATCCGAAGAAGGACTGACCAAATGAGCATACCGATGTTCCGGTCGTTCGAAAGTTTTGTCGCATTTTTCGCACCTCCAGCCGCTGCCTACATCAACCACCTTTTTGTTGCAACCTTGAGTGGGACAGGCAGGATAAGAAATGCTTTCGCTCTTAATGTGCATAATGGTGGCGCGAGTGGAAAAGAACTCCGCCTTGTCGGACATGCCGAGTTGCGACTCTTTAACGTCGCTAAGATGCCGCATCTCATTGCGATTGAAACCGCCAAAGGAGGCACCGGATGAACCACTCGTGTGCGACTGGAAAGTTTTTTCAGTACCAATACCATCATACCATCCACGCAGCAAATGCGCCTCTTCGATATCAGGCGATATTGACATGATACTTGAGCTGACCATGGAGAGAGTGCGACCTTTGATGGGGTGAGTTCCAATTAAAATGGGCGTAAAAGAGTTCAAACCTCCAAAGTCACCAACTTTGACGCCTTTGAACGCAACGACAGGAAGATCGTCAGCTGCAAACTGTTCTGCTTGTTTTCCCCACAAGGTCAAGCGAACAGAGTATTGGGATGTGTCGACGATGGTCAAATCACGTTTCGGAATCTTCAATCCGAATTAAAATCCTCAAGTAACTGACGGGTGAATCATAAAATGACTTACTGTCCTGTTCGTCGCCTTTGATGTTATTTCGCCGAGGGGGCCAACTTCTTTCACAATTCCAATAACATCTAGTAGCGATGGACTACATGTGAAAAAACACGACATAGATTGCAACGTACGTACCGCAAGTATTAGTCCTTTTCTAAATTTTCCAAGGAAGACAATTCCACGAAGTTATACTTCATCATAGGCACACTGGTGGTCTCAAGGCACTGATTCAAAACATGAGTCCAGCTTTTCGGCGGTAGTTTGGTGGTACGCACCTCTTCAACTTCGGTGTTCTTCTCCAGGCTCAACTCGTAATCGTTCTGAAGATTGGAGAATTTCTTCTTTGCGAGATTCACTCGAGCTTTGGAGATGTAATAGACTTTGCCTTCCTCGAACTTTTCGTATAGTTCGTCGACAACTGCATTAAAACCGGTACCCCGAATCTCGCCAGATTCATCCATTAGTGTGACATTGAAAAGTTTCCCCTCTCCACGCTGATTTGACCAAGTCCTGATGTCAGACTTCTGGGTAACTCGAGCCTTGATGGTCCAATTGTTCTGGTAAGGACTGAAGCCCTTCGATGGGGTACACTGACTTGCCCCCTCTGCCGGATGGGCCGGTGCGAGGCTGAGGCTGGGGCTGCTTCGCTTGAGCAGTAGACGAAGAGGTAGCTGGTGAAGCAACGGATGAGGATGCAGCCTCTACAACAGCTGGCGGAGGGGCGTCTTGGGTGGAAGGAGGGGCAGTAGGAGCCCCAATTTTCTCTTCCGCTCGTGATACAACGTGGAGGTCGAGAATGATGATCAATCTAGATGGACTGGTGAAGAGAGGTAAAGATGACGTAAGAAGCTGCTCACCTTTTGTCCTGCACGAAATTACAGGCCAGCTTGTCAATGATCACCACAGTATTTTTGTTTATATCTCCATTTGTTACGAGATCATTCAGTTGAGTAGCTAACATTGCCTGGACAAAGTGGACGCCATCAGAAATGATGATACGATACCTGTCGGTGGCGGTCGTCGAGCTTGGTGTTGGGGCCACTTTCTTAATGGAAAGCAGCTGTACGGTATGCCCAGAAGCAAGCTGGTCTATCTCTTCCTGAGGAGCCTCGTTAAGACGGCGACAGATTCCTGATGAAAGTTGAGACATGACAACAGAGTTGAAAGAAAGCAAACGCGATGAAAAGAAAACGCGCCCCTTAAGGGATTTGTTGACATTAGTTTGTTAACGCGTTCATCACGTAATCAGGAACCGACAAATGCTCCACTTCAGAATCTGATCACAATTAGACGTCTAGCTACTGAGACTATGCAGACTATGCAGCTGCGTTGGTTCATTCACATTAGGTCCAGTATTGTGTTGTTGCCATCATTCAAACAATCTTTCAAAGATGAATTGATGACCAAAGCAAACATCCTATTCCGTGCACGACCACCTAGATCATACTGAGAGTGCATAGCTAGTCTACTAGGCAGAAGTGTGCTTTGTGAACGAGTGATTTATCGATTACATTTGATCATTGAAAGGTCGGACGGCAAATTTATTTCGCAGACGCCTTAAAATTCACCGCTTTATGAGTCATCGGCATTCATCGATGTCATCACCTGCTCAGTCACGGTGACTCTGATTTGCACTAATCATCCCATCTATCATCGTGCATACGTACCCGCCGGTCATCCAAACCTCCTTCAGGTTTCATTTGGTATCGAGAATCCATCTGTACCTGCCGCGCATAGCGCATCGCCGTCGTTTCAGCGGGTTCTATCATGTTTCCGCTCCCCACTCTCGCCGTCTGGCGTCCTCAACGTCAGGCCTCATTCCAGAATAGAATACCCTCAAGGCCAACTCCAGGCTCATGTTCCAATTCATTATAATAATACGGACCAGAGTGCACATACTTCCCTGGTACAAACTGATGAATGACCCTCACCTATTTTGGACTGCGCGCTGCACGGGTGTCCGGCTTTCCAACTATATCTTTCGAATCGAATGGTCTTGGCGCCAGGCGAACGTTAAACCCGCTTCCTGATTCCTTGTCCTTGGTCAAAAAATTGGCTTGTCAAGAAAACTACTACAGCAAGTCGTTGGCAGATAACGACTACTTTTCTGCTATTGTATCGGTATAATAAATATGTGAACCTGGGTAAAGTATTACAATGTGAGTGTATCATGCTCAAAGCGCGTCTAGGGCTACACAAAATAACGGTATCAGTATCTCGGTCAATAAATACCTGCCCGCTGTCCACTACGGACAATAAAACGGTTGTTGCGGCTGAAATATAGTGGTGGTTATAATTATAAAGTAAGTCCTCTCTGTCCGTGTCAATCCAATCCCTCCTTCAACTTCTGATAGCAGTCCGTGATGTAGCATCACGGGTAGACTTCAGCAATAGCGACAACTCGTTGCCCCCTGTGCCAGTCGCGTGTCCGACTTGCTTCTGCTGCCGTTCTATTCTCTGCATCATCGCAAATACGGGGCATCCGACCGGTATCGCCGTTGATCGTGCCATAGAGACGACATATAAGCATGCGATTCGTATGTGCGAGTCTCGGAACTTTCTGACTGCCGACACAGCTGCATTATATGACTCCTTTACAGCGGGCTGTGCTTTTTGCGAGTTCTCGGAGGGGGACGAGTGGTGTTCGCAAGATGGGAAAGATAATCTCTGTGTGCTCCAGGCATATACCGTCGCATCCTCTCCATAAAACCAAGATCCGCACGTTTATTTGAATCTGAGGGGGCTGGATACCGACGCTGCTGCAGTTTGAAGTCGATATCTAGGAAGATGTCAAGCGCGTGCATGACGCTACTTTGACCGGCCGATGGGCCGCTGAGGTCGAGTGTGGATGCGTCAGGACCGTCTTCGAAAACCCACGTCGGGCTGGTGGGTCCGCTAGCACTTCCATTGAACCAAGGCCGCACCTGCCAGTAAAACGTGGAAGGGTCGACAAGATCTCGCATGCCCGTCAAGGTCTCTTCAACACGGTCGACAATTGCTACGAGGCGGGTCAAGAGCCGATTGATCTTGCAGACGGACGCGAAGTCGGAAACATTGGGGAGACTGTGGTACTCGTTGAAAAGTTGGAGCATCTCCACACCCAGCACCTCAACTTTTGCATTACCGAACCAAAAATTCCGCTCGTCCTCTGTCCCTGAGAATAGATCAACGCCAAAATGCATGTTTTCTATCGTCACGGGGAGTTCTGGGTTTATGAGATCCCAGTTCCAGAGGACGGTGTCGGCGAATGTAAGCACCGGCGCCATTCGCAAGACTTCCGATACTTCAAGTAACGGAGTCGCCAGAGATCGGGGGATAAGTACCGAACCGGCCCTCTGGCCGTGCGGTATGGAATGGACATAGAAATGAACAAGAAAGGCGAGCACTTTGTGAGCGCGACGCAACAATTGCTTGTCTGTGTTAAGATCATTGATGCTGATCACGGGGAGCTGTGAACTACGTAAGTCTTTGTTTTATCCTTCTATATCAGTTTTACTGACTTCGCTTATTTGCAATCTCCAAAGTTCGCCATCAGCTCGGCTCTGGGTGTCTTCTTCTGTTATGTTTTCCCCCAGTACCAGCACTTTCTGAGCTCGTGTCAGCGCATCCTCCCATGCGCTGTAAGCCTCGGGAAGCCGTGGGATGGGTTTGTCAGGGAGAAAGCCTGTATTCGTCTGGAGATTGACTTCAAAATCTGCAGGAGTTGGTTGTGCACCCGGTGCCTCTTTCCTGCTAAGGAGCTGGACAGAGTTGATCACCGAGAGGACATTGCTGAAGAGATGGGATGGGGATAAAAGGTCGATTGGGTACATTGCGAGTTAATGGACAGAGAATGACTCGCAGGCTTGTAATTTATTGTGATTCGAGAAACAGAGGACGCGGACACCTTTTATACATGAACTACCAATGCGTGTCCTCGATTAGATCACATCATCTAGATTCAAGGTTACCTAGTCACAGTGCTTGCACTGATGTGTGTGCATCGGCAGCGCCGATATTGCCCAAACGGCATCACTGGGCGCGTACGCCTCTGTGAGAACTAACGGAGCTTCGTGCAAGGCAGGAGTTGACCGAAACTTGCGGGGTGTTGGGACGAAACCCCGATCATTGTCGGTGCCACTCTCAGTCCTGTGAACTCCTTGTAATTCGTTGTCGAGTCTGGCCAATTGGTACTCAGGAACCTTTGACATTGATCCCATGAGTGTCACCATCTTGCTACGATCCTATACGTTTCCCCTTTCGGTGCATAGCTCCTGAAGAGCAGCACATGCATTACACGTAAGGCTATTACCTGTTGGCACGCATTGAGCGCTGGCGAGATGTTTTGTTTCCAATGCTGATCTTCACAGCCTGGATCTAAGATTCGCCAACTGCCAAGGCACTGTGATGGAGAGATCTAGCAATGCTCGTTTGCAACTTGAGTCATGCAGCGACGCAGTAACCATGTATTGCTTCCGCCGGATGTGAGTGGAAGAACTCCGCGTCCTAACTTGCGGATTGATGACTTCCAAAGTACATGTATCCTCCGCATGATTTTGTCCGAGTACTCTTTGTTGCTGTGGAGAGTGTGAACAATTTCTGGTAAAACTTAACCATATTGGATTTCTCATTCAGCTCAAGTGAGAGATGTGTGATAACTTGCTGTGTGAACGCTGGCATTATTACTCAAAAGTTGTTCGTCGTAGACGTCCCAGCAATCCTCGGAAGCGCATTTCGAGTCACATCACGTATCACCAAATGCACAGGAACATTTGAAGAACCTCAAAATAATCTTGAGATATTTTATTCACTTAGCTGTCCTGTGGAGTCTCGCAGCTATCATATCGTGCGACATTGATGCGCGGCAGACACGTATGTCCAGTAAGTAAAGCCCAATCTTATCTAATATATCGGTGGTTTGGTCGGATTGTTTCAAATCACAATTTTGGGTAACTTTGGTTCGAGTTAGTGTAGTGGCCGTGCGGCATAATGAAAAGCTGCGCGTCGCGCAACGTCAAACATCAATGTTGACCGCACACTTTTCTCCTTAGGGATGAAGAGCAAGGTTCAAACAGTCATCGCCAAGAGCTAGCTGCAGTTCCGGTCCGCCGGGTTGCGGACGACGTGGTGACAATTGCATGCGTGCGAAACATACAGCAAATTGTGATATCGAGGATGGTATACTGTGCCACAACTACGGAAGCAGACTACAACTGCTCTTTGCAATTAACGACCTCCAAACCCTGATTACCAATGACATCACAATTGCGTTTCACAACCTCCAACACTTTCTCTGCGACGCCTTGCTTGCCCGAATGAAGATTATCAAAATGTGCCAGTAGGTCAGAAAGGGAGATGGGATCTTTCCTGGCCTTGGACTTGACGATTTGTAAGATGGCATCTTCACTAGGCAGGGCGAACCTCATCGGATTTTGCCTGCCATTTGAAAGAAAGTCCGGCGGTGTCAAAGTAGGCACGGCGCTAAGATAACCAGAGTCTCTCTCAAAAAATCGTCTCACTGTCACATCTGAGACGTCATTGAGCTGGTCAGGAGACCAGGCAGGGCGACCTTTTGTTTTCTCAACCAGGACAGCAGTTATTCCTGCACTGAAATCTGTACTCGCACCACTCTGCATCTTTCAAGTTAAACAGGTCACACAACATAATCACTTCTAAAACTTACACAGTAAGCTGTGGCAATACCCATCTCCATTTGAAGTGCCTGGAGTAGTGTCAATTTCTTCCCGCGTCGGACCGCTTCCAGTGCTACTTTGAGGCTAGTCGGACTCCGCATATGCAAGGTCTCCAGTGTTGCCGAGGCCCACTTGGCGACTGAGTCATCAGAGGTCGAGGTCAGCTTAGTGAGATCTTCCACAATCTCTTCAATTGTATCGTGTCGGAATGCGATATCAAGAGCCTGGCGCGTACGGCCCGTCAGTTTTCCAACCGGTTCGTCCGGAAGGCGTTTTGCATGATGGTCCTCGATGGTCCTATCAATCATGGCAGAAGAAGGGTCCTCCAAATCAGATAAACGAGTCAGCAGGTTGGGCACCGTTCTTGATGATACGAAGTGGGTAGCAAATCCTAGTTCACTGCCAATGATCATAAGCCCGCGGCACTATTGGGAAAATATATGTCCCTGCTTACAAGACTTCCCTGCCAGCAAGAGTTTCCGAGGTCAGGGCGAGATATGTGCCAATTTCGCCGTCGATCCTGGACAAGAAGAAGCTTGCTCCGACATCGGGGCAGTAACCTATCTTGGTTTCTGGCATGGCAAATACCGACTTTTCCGTTGCAACACGAAAAGGAGCGCTAATGGCAAGTCCGACCCCTCCGCCCACTGGTGATGTCAGTGCTATGCATGCTGTGCGGAATGAAAACACCAACTTGTGATACCGTCCAAGATGGTTACGTATGGCTTCGGTAATGCTGACAAGATATAGTTCATTTCAAATCTATAGGATAAGTTATTCAAGCGGTCCGGAGCATGATTCAATGACTCACTCGTCTTTGAAGAATTCTATAGCCTTTGAACGAGTAGCATCATGCAGTGAATGCTGTAGTACAGCTGTGCGAAGTTGTCAGCAAGTGTCCACATGGATTTCAACACCGAAACACACTTGCAATATCACCTCCTGCACAAAATGCACGGCCGATACCCGTCCCGACGACAATCTTGCACAGGTCGGACTTTGACCATTGCTAGAGTACCAATATTCTTGTAAGAGCCTGTACTTTCACATGTTTGAGTGGTTTGGCACTCTCACCTCCAGTTGAGGTCTCATTAACTTGAGCATGTCAGCATTGAGAGCGTTCAGTTTGCTTGCTCGGTTCAAGACATAAGTGCGCGTCGCGCCATTCGACTCAAAGAGCACCGGCTATATGCAGGAGCGATTCTCAAGTGACTGGTGAGAACGATACATGCAAAGAACTTACTTGCTCTAGTGGCGCTGCCTGAGTGCTGGTGGACATGTGAGCAGCAACTGCACTTGTCCTGGCAAGAGCTGCTGATACACCGTTACGCGACATTCTTGTGAGAGTAGTAGCCAGCATACTAAGAGCCAGGTGTTCAACTGAAGGACAGCCTCAGAAAGCCTGCGACCCGCAACTTTTCTGTTGGGATTTTCGGAGTACCGTGTATCCGAGACTCAACAGTCAAACTCTCAGAGGCGATGCTTACGTGATATTGACACAACCGTTTAAGGACTGCTGTATTGGCTGCTGTGGTATGGAGCACAATTCTACCACCGGACCACTTTGACCGATGCAACATGTGCTTCCTGCGACAGGGTCAAGAATATACCTTCCATCAGGTCATTTCGGAACTGTCAAGTACGTTGGACCCGTCGATGGCACCACCGGTCTTTGGCTTGGTGTCGAATGGGACGACTCAAATCGCGGCAAACATGATGGCATAAAGGATGGGAAACAATACTTTGACTGCCGGTAAGATCTAGGACATATCGTTTCATATTGATATTCAGCGCTCAGTGACTACAAGAGTCCCTAACAGCGGATCCTTCATTCGCCCATCTTCCTCCATTTGCTATGGATATGCATTTCTGCAAGCATTGAAAAATAAGTATGTCGAAGCTGTGCATGGGACTGCGTCGCAGGAGAAGGTCATTTTGGGCTCTTCAAATGGTGCAATAGAGGTTGAAGCTGTAGACTTGGACAAGATCCGAGGCAAATTTTCAAATCTGGAGCGACTACGCGAAGTGAGCCTTGATAATGAAATGGTTTCCACCACGAACAACCCAGGGGAAATCCTGTTGGCATGCCCTAGTAAGCCAGTGCGTCTTTCCGCAAATATCATTTGATTGATACGATCAAGACATCCGCGGCCTGGATCTATCTTCGACACTTTTGTCTAGATGGGACGTCGTGGCGATGATAACCGCTGAACTGCATCAGCTCCAGCGGCTAGCACTGAAGTTAGCCTTGTGTTTTCCTCTTTTGATATACTGACGCTACAAATAGTCGCAACCGGCTGACGCCGCCCTCATCTCACCTGCCGGCATCAGCTTGGCTGCGACTCTCAGAGCTCCAGCTGAACGGCACCTGGACTTCATGGGAAGAATTTACAGGCATCGTGATATTCATGCCTCAACTTCGCATAGCGGAACTCGGATACAATGGGCTAACTTCTCTATCACATGCGAAGATCTCTACAGTGTTGACCCGTATCGAGATTCTCAATTTCGATAGTAACAAGCTAGAAGATTGGCAACACATAAGCGAAGCATTGAAGCCGTGTGCCTCGTACGTGCAGTTATTTGCGGTGTTTTCAATAAGCTAATACGGTACCGCAGATTACAACGACTCATACTTTCATCTAACGGCATCGAAAGGATTCCTCCTCTGGAATCCCGTCCTTCGCATTTGCACGGACTCAAAGTCCTATCTCTTTCCAGTAACAAACTCCATGATTCGCGCGATATTGACCAATTATATGAGTGGTGTCCCCATCTCGAAACGCTGAGCCTCGCCAAAAATCCACTGACTGAGGGTTAGCGCAAGATTTTCGTCTTCTCCGAGGGAATACATACTCATTGCTCACAGCAAATAATCTCTCTCGTTCTGCCAGGCAGCAAATCATAGCAAAGATTCCGTCCTTGCGGGTCCTTGACGCAACCGCGGTAAGCACAGGACCGAAGCTGCGGTGCCTAGAGTTTAATTTCCTTTGTCATCAAGATCTCGGCCAAGGAACGATCAGACAGTGAATTGTTTTATCTTTCTTTCGTTGCGAAGACTGTGCCTGGGCATGATGAAGCCAAAATGAAGGAACACCCACAATGGAAGATGCTGTGTATGAGTCAGTGTCTTGACTGCACTGAGTCATTACCATATTCATCAAACCTTTTGCTATGTATCACAGAGCACGGTAGACCTGCTGAGTCAACAGCTGATCGTGACGGAAGGCTCATTCGATATCTGATCGGTAGGTCCTTGTAGGATGATCGTGTCACCGCCTTTTGAACCATACCCACAGAGGTGAAAGTTCACCAGTGCTCTGAGCCTCCTGGAGGCCACTTTACCCCGGAAATGGAAGGGGGTCTCATCGCATCAACTTCGCTGCGCGTCCTGTCTACGATGAAATTAGGGCTTTTCCGCCTCAGAGTGATCAAAGCTATGGGAACGGGCAAAAATCCAAGGAACCGCGATAATATAAATGTGTGGTTGAGAATGAGTGATGACACACTAGCTCTTCTTCAAAACGATGATCAAGAATTAGGATGGTGGGGGATAGAGAATGATTCACATATTGTTGTACACATAACGCAGCAAACTGAATCTTGATTACACCTGCATCACTTATGTTTGTACATGCCTACAAATAGATGTCCCTAAGGAATAGATGTGAGTAAAATGACACACCTGAAGACAAAAGTCTGCCATGTCCCAAAAAGTCAATCATCGTACACTGAAGTGTCACCAATGAAGGACACGATCACATTGGTGGACAAATTCAGGATAGGCGGTCCAAGGTACCAAGGTAGGCACGTGAAGTCTTCTTTAATTCCGTCACCGTTTCCAAATGCCACCAAGTTTCCGCAGTTCAACGCCACCGATTCGGAAGATGGGTGCCCACGTTAATTCTCACGCGCTGCCTTGGATCTCCTTCAGCCAACCTTCAGCTAATGCTTGAAAGTACAGGTTCCACGCCAAATTCGGGACGCCTTCACCTAATCGTTCGACATACGGACCAAGAGGGAAAATGACCTCTGTAAGACAAAAAACAGTTCTCCGGTTCGACCCAACATACGCCAACGCCAAGCTCGAGGAGACCATGACCATCATAAGAGAGGGGGAAACCAATAACGGACGGGGTGCCCCTCGGCCAAGTGCAAAATATCCAGCGGCTGCCTATATCCTTTAACGTGCCCATCCACCATCGCCATTTGCGTGCCTCATTGCTCTGTCGTCGTACCGATCGTCTTTCTCGTCGCGTCTGCCACCGCGGTCTTCACGTCGCCGGTCATCGTCCCTGCGGCGGTCATAATAATAATCAGGGGCTCTGCGGTCATCATCATAACCTCCCCGTCGGTAATCATCGTACCCTGCAGGTTTTCTCTCATCAGGATCCCTCCGCGGCGGAGGTGGAGACCTGGGGGGGCGACGATCGTCGTAATCATTGCGACGAGGAGGCGACCGAGATCGCTCGCGGCGATAGGATGGACGATCATCCCTGTAGTTGCGTTCTTCTCTGTATCGGTCGTCACGAGGACGTTCCTCACGACGATCTTCGCGCCTGTAGTTATCAGGTCCACCGCGCTAAGATAACCAGTAAGGCCCATATATAGCAAAACAATCACGTAATCCAACTTACAGCATCGTCGTAGGCAACGCGGACAGGTCTACCGCGCAAGTCTTTGCCGTCCAAATCCTTGACGGCACGGTCTGCATCATCTCGCGATAGATATTCAAGGATACTAAGAAATTGTCAGCTTGGGACAGAACATGAAGTTTGAGTAACGCACCCCTGGCCAGGGTTGTCGCGATCGATGTCAGCGAACGATACGCTACCAGCCTCGCGTCCAAAATCTTTCAAGTCCTGGGTGAGGAGTGTATGGTCAGGTTCGTTGTTGGGTTTGGGCAAAGTTGGCGAAAGTGAATATCAACGAAAATACTGGCGGTCCTTCTAGGTTCCAAAATGACCAGCCGGATCGATCTCCAGAAATATGGAAGCGCCATATGCTCCGCGAACACTACCAATGGTGCAAACCGAAAGAACATCATACCTGCCAGCTAGTATCGCGAGAAATGCCGGAAACGATCAGGCGAATACCGGGAGGCCTGCGGGAGCGAGCAGCCCTAAAAATGTAACTTGTTAGAGAAAAAGCACAACATCAACTTTACGAGTCAAGAAATATACCCGTAGCCACGGTCGCTCTCATAGACATCCCGACGGGGGCGACTTTCTTTGGCGAATTCAACAACGATGCTAGGGGGAAAATATGAACGGCCGCGAAAGATGTTGCAGGTAACTACGATACGAACTTGGCTCCCATGAATGGCTTGCCGTTGAAATGATGCACAGCGTCCTCCGCATCCTAGAAAAGTTTGGCATACTGATCACCGTAATACATGGTGGCTGAATCCACCTTTGAGCTTTCAAACTCGACAAAACCGAATCCTGATGGAGGTCCAGTGAGTTCCGCATTTGGCGCGCGCCTCTTGTCCGACGAACCGGTCATGACACGACAGTCAATGATACGGCCATAGCCATCGAAAAACTTAGCCACATCATCTGAACGGGCATCGGGAGGAAGTCCTGTGCAACACAAACAATGATCAGAATTATTTTATGTCAGGATCTGACAAGAAGAAAATTTCATACTGCCAAGGTACAAGCGTCTTGCCATGGTGGTTGAAAGTGAAGGAGTGCAGTTACGGCGGAGATTCAACTCGCCATTATATTCGGTTGTTTGCCAAGGATTTGGGCATCATGCATGGACAGGACCTCGGATACCGCCAATAATATGCTTAGGAAGTTCTTTATATCGTTGTACATAAAATTATAGGCAAAACAATCCTCAGATATGTCAACCACAGGTAAGGCAAAACGTGCGTCATCACGAGTCCAGAAGTATAATTAATGTTGAGACCAGTTTATCGAGTTGATGTCGATGCCTTCCTGCACCATCTCCCACAACGGGCTGAAGGAGGCGATGAGCACAGCAGAAGCACAGAATTGCAGGTGAGACCATACCTCATATCACGAAGTCTGGTGACAACGCGAACGATGTGATTTACTACGAAATCAATTTCCGCTTCTGTGGTGAAACGACCGATGCCAAAGCGTAAGGACGAATGTGCCATGTCCTCCGCCGCTCCTAGGTGACTGTCAGGTACTACGACAAGTTCACACACGAAGAAAACATACCAAGAGCACGAAGGACATATGAAGGCTCCAGAGACGCAGATGTACATGCACTGCCAGAAGACAAAGCGATATCCTGCAATGAAAACCATGAAATTTTGTCGCATCAAAGGCGTGCCACTATGCATACTTTCAAGGCCATGAGAAGGCTTTCGCCTTCAACATATGAAAACGAAAGGTTCACACATCCCGGGTATCCATCGACATCTCCATTCCGAACCACATGCTCGACTTGGGAATTGATGCCCTGGATTAACCTATCCGACAACTGCTTGATCCGCGCATGATCCCTCTGGAATATGTATTAGATTCGGAACAGGAGATGGATTGATAGACAGGAAGTTGATCAGTACCCCTGCACAGACAATCGTTACCAAGCTAGCGGCTCATGCGGCCGTAAGCCTAGAGCATCACGCCACTTGATTCAAGCGCCAATTCAAACGCATGTGCGGATTTCATCACAAGTTGTGCGAATAACAAGAACTCACCGCCATCTCCAGCTTGGCTATGCGTGCTGCTTCGCCCATGCCAACCGCCAGCGCCGTGGGCAGGGTACCGCTACGCAGCCCACGCTCTTGCCCTCCCCCACTCAAAATCGGTTCCAATCGCACGCGCGGTCGCCGGCGGACATAAGCAGCTCCTACTCCCTTTGGGCCATATATTTTATGCCCTGAGATGCTCATTAGGTCGATGTTGGCTTCATTAACGTCGATAGGTATCTTTCCCACAGCCTGCGCCGCGTCGGTGTGAAGGTATACGCCACGATGCTTTCGCACAATGGCACCAATTTCCTTCATTGGTTGGATGACACCGGTCTCGTTGTTTACCGTCATGATAGAAATGAGGGAGGTGTCAGGGCGGATGGCGGCCTCGAGAGTCTCGAGGTTGACTACACCATTAGACTCGACAGGAAGATAGGTTATCTCAAATTCTTCTTCACTGAGTTTCCTGCAAGAATCCAAGACGCACTTGTGCTCCTGCAGGGACGATCAGAGTTGGTCATGAAACCAAGCGGCTCAACTCACCGTCTGCGTCGTGATAACGTGTCTTTTCTTGTCTTTATTGAACCGTGCGACACCCTTAATGGCCATGTTATTGGTTTCGGTAGCACCAGAAGTGAAGACGATGTCCTTGGCCTCGGCTCCAATGAGGTCCGCTACATGCTGGAATACGTCACAGGGACGTTTTTAAGCTCATGAACCCGGCAGACTTACCTTGCGTGCAACCTCAATAGCCTGTTCTGCTTCCCATCCATATGCATGGGTTCGACTATGTGGATTGCCGTACTGGTCTGTTAGGTACGGCAGCATGGCATCGAGAACACGGGGGTCTATGGGAGTGGTGGCCTGGACCTTGTCAATACACTGAATAGTATCTAATTACATGGGCATACCTGCATATCGAGGTATATGGGGCGAGTCTTTTGTGTCACGTTGTTCTCACGATTGGGAACCTCGAGCTTGAAGTGCATGTCTTCAACGACGCGTGCACGGTCTGCACCAGATGGTTGCACGAAGCCTCTGCGAGCGCAGACAGCAGCCCGTCCTATGGAGTTTCTGAAAGTGGCTTTTCCTATCACACTGGGGGTGACTCTGGACAGCATTCTGAGTGCAAACTTTTCTCGTTAATCAGATAGGGGAATCCGAATATGAAGGAGAACAAGAAGCTAGTCGCAATGCTCGCTGTTGTGAAATAGCGAAGAGCAGGGAGCACACGAATTGAATTGTCAGCAAGTCTAATGGCATCACGTGAGAAAATCTGTTACATAATACGGAGTCTAATTTCACTGCTCAGTGAGTTAAAGTTTTAACGCCACCGAAGTCGAAACTTTCAAGTTGACGCCATTAAATGGAACTGCCGATGCGAACAGACTGGACGCTTGCAGATTTGACGTATCATGAGGCAATCCATTCGGTTACCTTCGTGTTCTATCTATACAATTTCTGACCGGCGACCCAGGGAACGCGGTATTATTTGTGGTGATAGTCAGACGTGCACTTCCCAGCCACCACATGGCGGCAATCTCACCACTCAATACCTTGGTGTGTTGGGAGGATGCTATGTGTCACAAAGGATTCATTCCTCGTCTGGCGAAGTCTGTTGTACATTAGGCAAGGAAAATGCATACTGATGTGCGACAAACACTTTGCACTATTTAATGCCTACTACAATGTCTGTTAGGTGCCTGTGGTCTGTTGATATTCTTATCATCCTCTTATTTTTTTTCTTCCGTTCCGTAGTCGTTGCTCACATTCAGCTAGGTTCTCGCAGGTTAGGGCTTCTTACTGATCATCATTTCAAGTTCCATTGTTGGATTCATACCACAATCCCACCTCCTTGCAAGCGATCTGCGTTTGCCATCCCATGGCTCAATTCTTATCTATGAAGTGTACATCCGTGGAAGATGGCCACTTCACACCGAGTGACCGATTGCATTGCCTATCAACTGGCAGTCATGGATCTTCTTCATTGCTGCTAACCCTGCCAGTGACACTTATGATACCCCCGATGGGAATGACATCGAAACTACCAGAGGCGACACTTTCCCATTGGATGAGAGGCGGATGGATCTCCTCTAATACTCATACATCCCAGATAGTAGATTGAATAGACTATCTTTAACGCACTTGGTGCCCTGCGATATGGTAATCTCCGGTCTATACCTACTGAGTATTTGAAATCGGCTTCAAGTATTGTTCGAGTTCATAGCAAGAACCCTTGACCGTGTGGCATGTTCATTTACGACGAGACCCGAACGTGAGTAGCAGGTAAGTAAAGGATACAAGTTAACCACCTCCCACCGTGACAGTGCGGCATTGCAGGTGTTCATAAGCACGCATATCGCATACTAGGCCAACGAAATCCAGAGGGTTCCGCACAAACTTGAACATTTGATTTTGAACACGTATGATTTTGGTGTATTGTACAGCAAATTCAGTGTTCACGGAACAGTAGGTACAACAAATGCCAAAATACTTCGGGGTTGAACATGATCATTTCTTCCTTCCTGATGAAGGTGGGGGCGGTAGTAGCGGTACCCCTCCCCCCAAGCTACCAGTGCTTTGGGTGGAGGAACCTAGCAAACTGGTTCCAGGTGTTGATAATTTAACAGCTTTTCCCGGGATGGATATGGAGAAGGTCTGGCCTTCCTTCAAAGAGTAGTCCTTCTTTGGACCAACCGGAATGTGAGGAGAAAGAGTTTCTTCAGAGGGGCTAGGAGGGCTCAAAGCAGCTTTCAAACGCCTAGGCGTGGGCGCATTGTAAGTGAGTGATGGAATTTCGTTGTTTGCTAGACGCACTTAGTATAATCTTGCAATGCAACGTCTAAGAGCATACGTCAGAATAGCAAGCAGATCGAAAGGAGAGCGCTCACTGAAATCAAAGCTATCTGTTCGCTCAGCAAATCCCATCCCAATGTAAGCTTTCTTGCCAGTATCCTCCACCCTGATTACAAAATATCGGGATGAATCAAGGACGGATTCCACGCATGGCTTAAGAGGGTCATAAGGTGCGCGGGCAAATACTAAACCCACATCAGGATGCTACAATGATTGTTCATGTTGAAACGTACATTCGCCTGTAGTTGCGTCAATCATCCACGAGTGCGCAGTGAGAAGCTGACAATGCTTACCCGTCTGAGCATCTTCAAACATCAGCGCCGCACCACTCGACTTCTCAACGATGCGCAGTCTACCTTTCCATAGCGGTTGCGCGAGGTCTCCCCAGTCGTTAGCACGATGTCCCTCGTTGGCCTTCAGATGGGGGATCTTGTAGACTACGTGTGCTGATGAAATGCTTGCTGGTGAGGTTCGCGCAGCTTGGACCTACCTGATATTTCTCTTGCAATATATAAGATTGATTCGACATCCTCGTCGAGTACATCCATGTTCGTAGCACTACAGAAGGAGCGACTGTCTTCCTTCTATTGGGTCTGCCCTACGGGAGACTATGTAGTTTGTAAGTAGTGTGTTTCTCAGACCCTAAGTACTACGGATTGCTTAGTAAGCGGTGGCAGATCCTCTCACTTGTTCAACGTTATTCAGCATTAGCATCAATCTCGAAGTTAAAGCTAAGTATATGGCTCAAGCACCACCCACACCTCCACCCATGAGCGCAACAGAGCTTCGTGATGAAGCTCGTGATTCCATCATTGCTTCCTCGGCGGAATCCTCGGATCCCACTGCATCATCCGACAGCTCAGGCAGCGCGGAAACCCCCGCACAACTCCCCGCTGCCCAAGATATATACCAACAAGTATTTCCCCAGCTATCTGATCTCGCTGAGCAAAGGAACTTCATTGGCATTACTAATATCGCTGAACATCACGACTTGAACGTGAGCACTTCTTGAGATACCCCTCATCAACATGTCAGCATCTCGATAATGTCCTGTAACAGGGTTCAAATGACAAAAGTTACACCAGACTGCTTTTGATTGCCCCTCTGGTACTAGCTTATATGGTGCTGGATGACTTGTATGTAAGACCCCTCCCTGATTGTACTCATTTGTAACACTTGTTCCAGAACACCTGCTCAACATGCCCTAGCACGTTTACCTGAAAATGTGTCCTTGCATCCCCTGTCGCATGCACTCGCGGCACTCTTGGCATCCGCTTCAGAACGAAAGTATGAAAACACTTACTCACGAGCCCAAGAGCTGTTCCAGATGTCGCAGCAAAGCGACTTTCCTGATCCAATGCTGGGAAAAACTGTTGGTCTGCTGGTAAACGACTTCCTCGGTATGTGCAGATTCAATCAGAGTTTTGCTTTATCGAATTTTTCGTCAGATGCATTCCGCAAGAACACGTTTACGCTTGTTTCGCGAGCATTTGCATGTCTCCATGTTACGGAAGCTCAGAAATTACTTGGACTAGGACGAAAGGAGGTGCTTGCAAGTGAGCTTGATGGCTAACTCCGTACTATTGTTGCTGAACTGCCGTCCTTGTCTGAAGTTGCGAACAACAACCACTGGCAGTTCGATAGTGCCAGTGGTATATTGCGACCCCCGAATGCTTCTTTGCCCGCCCTTGTTGCAACGAAACCTGGTATGTGACAAAGCCATTCATACAGATTCATACTTAGATATATCTTTAGTACCGCCGTCCTCACTGATGACGTTCGATCTTGTGGTGAACAGTGTTACAACCTCAGAAGTACATTGATGTTAGTAGATGTTTTGTCGCAACCACCATAATGTAATCATAATCATGCAATACTCAGACGGTGTATACTCCCGTACATCCTGAGTGATACTGCACCTAGTATAGTCAAATGCGGGACTGGACAACAACAACCTCAAACTTCTAGGACCACCATGTTCCTTCAATATGTGCTACGTATGTAGAATTAGGAAAGTCCCGACATTATTAAGTGAGCTCGACTAACTAAGTTGGACTGAGTGGACTCCCCAGGTCTGTTCTTACAGTGCGTAGTAGTTTACTGTCTTTAAGGTCTCACATACCGAAAAGGGAGTGGAAGGTGTCGGAGCACAGGATAACATGAATTGAGTCGAGGTGTGAGACGCTTGAGGGAGAGTCGTGAAGACATGATATCTTGTCGTTGCCATTGTAGCAACCAGGCCAAGTGATTGCTCGGAGGAACTTCCAGGAAGCCATGTTTGTGGAGTAACGGCACTAAGAACAGACTTGTGTCACAATTCTTCATCCCAACCGAGGTTAATTTCACCTTACCTTTAATGTCACGCTTCATCCGAAGCATGCTTTTGAAGTTTGAACATTCCGCAAAGTCGCTAGGGGCGGGCACTTCACTGGGTATTGCAAGGTTGTAGCCTATCACGCTTGGGTGATCCACATCCAGCATCACAGGATCCACATAGCTGTCAATTTTTAGACCAGTTTTCTTGCGGACTTTATGCCAATCGCGGTCTTTTGCGCGCAATTCTTGATGGACTTGCTGGAAGAGCTGTAGAAACACTTCATTCCACACCGTCAAACTGAGCAGTTGCCTGAACCTGCCTTGAGCCTTTCTACGACAAAAGATCTTACCCTATGCAGCTCTCCGTGGGCAAGAGAAGCACGGGAATGAGTGGTCTTCGACAGGTTTTTCCTGACCACGGGAACACCAAATATGAAGCCAGATCCAATCCATCTTGGGATCACGTGCAGAGGTCTTGAATTGGGAGGCCACGGAGGTGTGTCACCCATAGCCATAGAAAAAAACCGGGTTATCGGAGACAGGCCGGTGCCGTATACAACACCACCGAAAGACGCGATGTAGCACACAATAAATGTGTCCGCACTGAGACGTTGGAGGACGAGGCAGTATTTGCTAATATCGGGAGCGCTGTCGATAAGAACGCGCATGTATCGCCGTTCCATTGACGTCAGTGGAAATTTGTCACGATCCAAGAATTCGTAGAAGGCAGCAGTGACTCCACCACCACCATCGACGTGAGCGATTTCACCTGGTTCAAAGGAACATTGGGCCTTCTTCTTTTCCTCTCGGCTGAGGCCGCTCAAGTCAGACGCGCTCTTTGTTCGCATCGCGACGTCGAACTCATATGCCCAGCGAAGTCGATCCCATCGTAGGTCGACTCCACGCATGTACTGAGAGCAAAGCTGAGCCTAGAATTACGAAAGAAAAGTATACATGAATGACACGACACGCATAGTACGGGTATAACGCACTTCAGTACCAAGCCACCGCAATGATATCCTAAACTGTAGTGCAGAAGAGTAGTTCACTGAAGTGAAATAGGAACGAGCTCAAGCTCGGTGAAGAATTTATTATTACGCAACGTATATCGATAATAGTACGAAAAGTTGTACATATATAGCACAGTATTTTTACAAAATTGCTATGTTACAAAAGTCATGTACAACAATATTACTTGTTCCTGCCACATAGGCCTAAGGTCTAACTCACATGTCGAGGTACCTTGGTATGAATCCTTACGACCTGATCTGAGCACGTGCTGTAAGATGGAGTGCGTCTTCGTCACGATTGCGGGAGTCGCCTTAGTTCATGCTTCCAGGCCTTTGAAAGATGGTGAGCGAATTTTGAGTAGAGCAGCAAACACGCATGCCTTGTGACGCAAGTGCCCGGAAATCTTCTACACCAGCAATATGTACCATGTACCGGGCTACTTTCGGAAGTTCCCGGTCAGCTTGAGCCTGCTCTGTATGAGCATTCTTGAAGGCATGGATTTTTAGTCCTTCGTTCGGATTCAAGGCAAAATTCCGACTCTACGACGGAATTAGAGACCATAAAGACGAGCCACACCGTCCTCTTACCAGGTCATCCACGTGAATGGTGTTCTTCGCTGAACTAATAGTAAAGAGGAAAGTTAAAGCTTGCTTGCTTGTCCAAACCAGAATATACTGACAACTGGGGAAAGTGATTCCAAATTATTTGCAGTGCCTTGACATGGTGGGCATATGGTTGACCATTTCGTTCTGTAAAGACAGTAAACATGCAAGTTTTGTCGAGGACTGGGCATCTTCAATTAGCTACGCGAGAGTTAAAGTGGATAGTCGTACCAAATGAAATCTAGAATTGATGTCAGCCATAACTTGCCACTATGAAAGCACAATGAAAACCTGGTAATTCCTGGTGGATCCGACCATGCCAAGTTCTACGAGCTTCGCCTCAAGCCATATCCAGCTAGGTTTGAGACCTGATGATCGGCTGTGAGAGGTTACGCTCGTGAGATGAAAGAATCTCACCAAATGCAGATATCGTAGTAAGGGTATATAGTCTCTAGGAATTCATGGAGGCCAGGCCTCGCACATTCCGCAGGAGGCAGTGAGCCAGACGTTAGCGGTTTGGTGTCCAAAATAGCTGGATAAAATTTACATTCAGGAAGTGAAAAGACTCGAGAAAATTGGCTTACTGTAATCGATGTCTAGCACGAGCAAACGCTTTCCATCTCGCAGAGGATGAATAATATTAATCTGAAGTTTCTCGGTTGCTTCTTTGACTTTGCGAATGTTTCGCTGGTCATTTTTATATACCGCAGCGGCAGCAGGGTTGTCAGTAAAGTCTACATCAAGGTCATTGACAACATCAGGAAGGAATTCTAACTCTGACTGTGTATTAGTACAGGCGCCGACGGTTTGAAAGATAGTGAGCTCACTCGAAGGGTCTTTGATCTCATCGCCTTCAGGAGTTCCTATAAGTGTGAATGATTTCCCCGCGATTCGTAGATCAGCACTATGAACATATGTGGTTCAGGGAACAAATTGTGCAGGAAATCGCGAACACTGACATTCTCTCTTGATCTGGAGGTAGTTTTCCTTTCACGAGACCTAGGATTTTCTGCCTCTCTGGAGGGAACCTTTGTCAAACTCATCAGCGAAGTCTTGAGGTCGTACACTCTGGATAACCGGAGTCAATATTGTGGGTGACGATCCCTGGTTCGCAGCTATTCGGTTCCGCAGCTTACCTATCCGATCCAAGGAGATCTACCTTGTACTCGCGTCCTGACCATTTGAAGGTGAGCGGAATCTTCGTTTCAGAAATCATTTCATCCTTGTGCATTCGAGTAAGTACCACTAACAACATTGGCTTAGACCAAGCGTACCTCTAGCACGGTGGCCATACTTGCACTGCCGAAGTTGATATAAACGCGATTTTGTGTTAAATATCGCGTGGCCTGTGGAAGTGCGAACTCTCAGGTAGTAGGCCAGCGCAAGGACGAAGCCTGGTAGGTTGAGGCGAAGTCTAAAAGTACTAAGTACTCGTCCTGGTCAAGGTCCAGTTGACCGGATCCAGTGAGTGGCACTACACCGGGTACCGGAGCCAAATTAGACAACATATCAATGTGATTAGACATTCAACAAAGTCATGTTAAGGACTTGCACTCTACTCCTGTCCAAGCCCAGACCGCCTAGTCATCAGCTGCTGTGAGTTCATCACCGCGGTTCGTTGTGACCCACATTAATCATGGATTCGTGAATATATAGCGGCCTGAGAACACACATAGACATATCGCTCTTGCGGAGAAGTTTCTCAGTTCCCAGTCTCTCCTCTGAGTCAATCAAGATGACCGACACTGAAAATCTAAAGCCTGCAGAGCCCCGTCTTTCAGCAAGTCTCGTTCTGGTGAACAGTCGCAACGAAATACTACTTGTTCAGCGCAACCCACATGCTACGTCATTCGCTGGCTTACACGTGAGCAGAATCACTCTTTCGCAGTCTCTATTCAAAGGCATCTGGCATTTGAGGTTTTCCCTGGTGGAAATTTCGATGCCAAGCAGGATACGTCCCTAAGATGGACTGCTATCAGAGAAACCTTCGAAGAAGCGGGATTGCTGCTAGCTTTGTCGGATACTCCGAGCACATTGCTTGATGTCGACTTTACTCAGGCTAGAGAAGCTGTTCATGGGGGACAAACAACATTCTCGACGTTTCTTACAGATAACAACCTAAGGGCCGACGTAGACTGCTCTGTTACCGTTCACTACATGGGTGACACCACCGTCGGCAGCCAGGTAAACAGGGTTCCTCGTCCCTGGTCTATTAATTTGACGTCAAGCAGACGATTCCGCACGGAGTTCTTTGTCGCGTTCCTCAGGGATTCTACATCTGATGGGTTATCTTCAGGTAGAGAAGAGCACCTTCCAACTCCTGATGGGGGACAAGAAGTCATCCGAACGAGGTTTTTGCGTCCAGAATTGGCCATAGATGAGTTTAGAACTGGGAAAATCAACCTTTTCCCACCGCAGTACTACATACTGGAAACGCTTTCGCCCCATCCTTACTGGATCGACCAGTACCGAGAGCCAGAGAAATGCAGTTCAGATGTTGTCTAGAGCTACGTTTGGGCCGGATGGTGATCAATCCGAAGTTAGCTCCATGTTAACGACGGAGTAGATGAAGCATTCGTCTACGAGGGAGATGAACTGAGAGGTGGTCCAAAGGGTCGGCAACACCGCATGCTGGTGGAGCGAAAAGGCGCGGTACGGCATCGCATTCCTTGCATTTCTGATGGGCTAGCGTTGGTCTAACTGCTTGTATAGCTATTCTCTCAGATGAATTTGCAGCGCAACTTCAACTTGCTCACTCAATGCCCGGTCGAAGTTCATATTCCCAAACTTTAAGAACTCCATGCCGATATATTGTCTGCCATCTTCTCGGAGTCAGTCAATTCCAATACAATTTATTCATATTTCCTGATACCGAGGACGACGCGAATGGTGTATTTAGAGAAGAAAGTAATTTGGGCTACAATGGCGTTTAGCGGAGAGAGCACGGAGTAGGGGCTACAAAGTATGTCATGCAAAGCAAATATAAAGCAATTTGGACAGTAAAGAAATGCAACAGAACCCGAAATTCATTATGAACCAGGAGACCCATGAACATCATTAAACGTGGAGATGAAAATAACAAGATGAATCTAGTATCCAGGAGACGACATCAGATCGTGAACTTTCATACGGGTGTTCTAGATATTGAATAATTGATAATCGTACGCGACGCTTTGACCCCAAAAAGATGGGGTGCAAGTGCCAGTAGGAGCATTCCCGGTGCTGCCGAGCAGAATGGCATTGACATCTGATGTGCCAGCCGCCTGCCAATCGGTATATGATGAATCATCAGGGTTTGGGTTCCCGCTATGCAAGAATGACTTGTAACGGGCTTGCATCTCGGTAATCAGCGCTGACTGAGCTGAGTCAGGGTTAAGAGCAGTGCCAAACTAGTGCAAAACATGAGTTGTGAAGAATGGAACATAGCAAGTATTGACTCACAACTATCTCGATATCATCCTGATGACAAACCACGTCCGGCTCGGTGCAGAAAGAGACAGCGGAGTTGCCGGGGTAGCTAGCGCCAACAGAGTACAATCCTACGTATGCGGTACCACCATTAGAAACCCAGTTTCGCGCGAAATGTCCATGTCGCACATCGCCAGATCGAATCTGTGGCGAGTACTTGGAGCTGAGGGCGGTAGTCATCATTTTGAGCAGTCCCAACGGCATAGCTTGGCGAGCCCATGATAGCCTTGTAGCGTGTCTCGCCGAACGAGGCGTTGACAATAGCAACGTACTCAGCTTCGGGCATGGGATTAGGAAATGAGGCGTAAATCGTATAGCCTCCCTCATCAACAACATTGGAAAGTAAGATGGGCTTGGAAACCCGGGGGAATGGCGAAGTTGAGTCCAAGGTCGAGGTGACGAAGGTGCCGTCATTCACAACACGCATTGGCTCCGATTGAGTTGCGGCTGGGACGACGTAAACAGAGCTGTTGAATTGCCAAAGACCGGCACCATTGACGATGTTATCCGCGGTTAAAGCATTTAGGCACGCTGAGTCGGTCGCAGTACAGCCAAGATTTGACACGAAATACTGCTGAAGTTGAACCTGATCAGATGACGACAGGAAGCCATAGTCCTGATACAGCAGTAAGCCTCACGTTCCTATCAGTGACGTAAACATCACTTACCATAGGGTCGGACTGCAAGATCGCAGATCGAAATAGTGACTGTGCAGAAGGCACAGCAAGAAGGCCACGAATCAAATTCGCACCACTGCTTTGACCGGCTACAGTGATCTTACTCGGGTTGCCGCCGAAGCTAGGAAGCACAGTTGTCAAAAATTTGAGTGCATTTACAGCATCTCCCAGACCGAGGTTGGTCTGATTGTTGGGAGAAACGAAGCCAAGCTTAAGGAACCGATGTAAGCTGACATGGATTGCTTACAGTGAAAGCACTCACAGCTCCCAAGCGGTACTGAATAACCGCAACGATCGAATCAGTGGCAAGTGCCAGTGCGGATCCATCTAGACCAGGATTCGTGGCGGATCCGACCATGAAAGAACCTCCATGAACCCTGCAAAATGTATGACGGTCACCATCACCGAGGAGTGATCGTTATACATACCACACCAAAGTGGGTACACTGCCGTCGGCGTGTAAGGTAGTGGGAACATAGAGGATCATCGACATGCAATCCTCCGTGAACGTGGAGTCATCTACAAATGGCTGCGGGCACATAAGCGGCAACGCTGTGACATTCGTAGAACCATTGCTGTCGGTGCAATGTATGTGATCGGGAGCAAATCATGCGTGATGTGAATAACGTACGGGAGTGTCCATGCAGTCACCACAGAGGACGGGGACCAGCGTTCTGCAGAAGCATACTTCGCAGCAAACCGATTAACACCCGACACATCGAATGCACCCTGCGCGACGCCAAGGGGAGTATTCACAGATGTTGCAGTTGACCCTTCTCGTAGGCAAAGCTTTTCAGCCAGTGTCGCGTGGACGAGACGGCAGAACCAACTTTGGGAGTCTAGCGACGGAAGCGATAGTCCCGAGCTCGAGAACTCCCGCGAAACAGGGGACGCATGCGACAGTGACACGAGCAGTAGTGACGAAAGGATAGAGATAATTGAAAACGCGACCATGCTTCTAGTCTAGGGACAAAATGATTCTATGAGAACGAAGGAAAATGACCCAGGCGCGTGGAAATCCCCCGACACTACTGCTGGTGAAGGAATTCAACCCGACCGAACCGCTGCCTTAAATACAGAATCCAGGCTGATGATCGTGCCTGCGAGACGACAGGGTGCGAAAGACACGTTAGGTACGAGTGCGCAAGGTGGTAAGGAACGACCGGTTGGCAAAGGTACGACAAGAAAATATATAGATGCGGCGGGCATGCAGGAAGATGAGATTAGCATCCGTATAATAGAACAATGCCAAAGCGTGCCGAACAGAATAGGCAACGTCACTTCAAGCGCTCGTTGGTTCCGTTGGTATTATTTTGCCAGCGTTTACCCAGGGTCCTTGTTCCCAAAACGTAGCTACATGCAACAGTCAACCCGAATTGCTTGGCCCTTCTTCTGTTCTGTGCCTATTAACCAATTCGATGGAGTCCCAGATTTAAACCGTACCGGGGCACAGATCTCGACCACACATAACTTAATCTCTTTCATCTCGTGAAACAGTCCGTAAGTGAATGTAGTGAAGAACCTGAATGGCAGAACTTCCCTTGTACCACGTTACGGTGTTTCCTGTGCCACTAGACAGCGTCAGACAGTCAACGAACCTGTTAGCCGGTCTTGCATGCTGTCACGAAGTGCCTCGCAACTGCAAGCCCGTTGAATCCCGGACTTCCTTTGACAGATGCCCTTGTGGCGGTTGAGCTGCCACAGGTTGTCCTAGCAAATCAGACGTGTCTTTAGAATTCTTTGTCAAACAAATTATTTTGAGTGGTCGATGAGTCGAAGGAAGTGACAGAACGTCGGGGTAAATAGTGACCAACCCTTGAAACTTTGCGGAAGGTGGTAGTCTAGATCGCGTCATGCATGTCAATCGCCGCAAGTGACGATATCGATTTCTCTGGGGAATTGAAGGCGTTAACCAGGAAACAAGGAGCCGCACTTTGGAAGATTTTGATGCTAAAGGACTCCAAGATCATGAGACAACTGAACACTCCCATCGGAAGCACAGGGACGTGCGTCCCCATCGTGGTATCCCCAACTCACGTTTACAGGCACGTCCGAGTCTTGCCTTGTCCTGCGATTGAACCCGTCCCGGTGTGATGGCGGTCCTAATTCCTGATACATAGTTTCACCTCACCCCTGCCTTCCTCGAAATGACGTGCGGTCAGGCAAAAATGAAAGTTTGATCACAGACCTTGCGCTATGCCAAACCGCGCGCAGCTGCCACGCGACCGATCAGATGACCTATCAATGATCCACAACGACTTTGTTCCTAGTTGATCTTATTTGCGCTGTGCTAGACGATGGAAGAAGGTAACAACACTCCCGAAACAGGTACAGTAATGTGATTCGGAGGGGGATCATTGCAGCCTCAGCTGGGGGGCACTGGATGGAAAAAAATACAAGGAGTGCACTGGTTTACTAGTAGCACGCGCGTGCCCAGCGATGATAAGTTTAGAATGCAAAC
Organism: Suillus lakei; assembly: GCA_016628065.1. NCBI lineage: Eukaryota > Fungi > Basidiomycota > Agaricomycetes > Boletales > Suillaceae > Suillus > Suillus lakei. Next base: position 530,272 of record JABBWA010000003.1, on the reverse strand, counting down.
ACAGTTAGACGAGCAAGTGAGATGATGATTCGGAATTAGTATCATTATTTTTGTTTCAGCATGAATCGGGCAGAGCTCTGTGAAAGACCGTGGTGAATGATTGATACGACATCGTGATAGGGGCATTCGCGGTAAGCAGTAACGGTCCACGTGGTAATTCCCTTTTTTGTTTCCACTGCAAGGACGATCACGTGCTACGGAGGGTTTCATGGCGTCCTCCACTGCACTAACAGCGCCAAGTGCTTCACCCGTGAAAATGTAGGCTTTCAGCCCCCATGAACGACCTATAAAACCAATGACTGAGCTCGCTTCTACAGACTCACGGTAGGCTCCGCCGTAGGGTCCATACGCGACCTTTTTGTGAAAATTAAAGCCATCAATGCGAAGCATGGTAAATTCGACTGTGTGCTCTGCACCGGTGACTTCTTCGGTCCCTTGAAAGAGCCAGGGGCTTCGGGGGATGGAACGGATGAAATTGAGCAACTTTTGAATGGTGATATCGAAGGCAGGAACGCGTTTAATGAGTGTTACACTTTGACTGAACTCTTCCATTCTCAGTCCCTTTGAAATGTTACATCATGCAAGGAGAAAACCCCCTACCTGATTCTGTGATAGAAAAATATGCCAAGACTAGTGGAGAGCTATGCAAGGATGTGTTTTTGCTGAGTGGGTTCCGTCCTACATCTCGGTTTTTATGGTTGTATGAAATTGACTGAGTTGCCAGATAAATCAGGGATTATGACGACTGCTCATGGTCTTCGGATAGCTTGTCCTAGGTGGCGTCTACAACCCGGGCATCTACACCACCGCTGAAGCTCCTCCTGTGCGTTCTTGTGCAAATCTATTCAAGGTAAACGCTAACCACCATATTTTAGGGGTTCGCATCACCCTTCTTCTCCGCTCACACAGTCGAGCGCCTCCTCTCCAACACTCTCGTTAAATCCTCCTCCAAATCCCAATCCAAGAACCAGACCTACACCTCCCTTACCTCCATCCTCAATGCCTCTTCTTCCTCGCAGCTCATCGACATCCTCATTACAAACGACTGGCCTGCATGCATCACACAGCACTCTTCAGCACCTTTGCCTTTCCAAGAGCTCTCATCTGTTGGCGCTACGCCCTTGGATGAAGTAATTAGGAAAGTACAAGCCCAGATATCATTTTGCTGCGCTGGGTGGCCGGCCACCGCAGTTTTGGGAGCGGGAACCCTTCGTATGGGATGGTGAGGCAGGAAGGGTTTCGAGGTTCGTAAGTCTTGGTGCATTTGGTGCTGAAGCTACGGGTGGTAAGAAGCCCAGGGTACGTCGGAACTTCCATCATGACGTCAAATATATCAAACCGTGTTCTCAACAGTGGTTTTACGCATTTTCAATCACCCCACCTTCCCCGTCAAACCCCGCACCAGTCCGCCCTACAAACGCCACCAAAAACCCTTTCACTGAATTAGCTCCCCGACCTCAAAAACGGACACTCGAAACGTTCGAAACAGGAGAGAATTTCATATGGGGAAACGTCCCCCAGCCCGGCAAGCGTCTACGAACAGGTACGCGCTCAACCTTATTATGCGCACTTCATCTCATCAAAAGTAGACGCACCGCCAGGTGAGGAAGGCAAGCCGCCGCCAGGGTACAAATGCCGGAGATGTGACTCTACCGAGGTTCCCCTCTCCTACCTCACCATAGCCCGCGCTAACCTCCCACAAATAGCACTTCATCACCTTCTTGCCCCGAACGCCAGAAACCTCCTGAAGGATACGTGTGCCGCATATGTAATACGCCCGGGCATCTCGTACGTGACTGCCCTACGCGCCACGCTGTGGGCGACACTGGTGGGCGAAAACCACGCCCAGGGTATGTGTGCCGCGCGTGTGCGAGCGAGGAGCATTACATTGAGGATTGCCCGGTTGCTAATGCAGGGCAACGTGGTGGGGAGAGGAGGGGGAGGAGAGATCAGGTCAAGGAGATCGGACGTGAGCATTCCTTATTGTTTGAGGTGGTTATCTACGGTACTTATGGCCTACAGCCGACGAATGCTGGTTCTGCCTCTCCAATCCCAACCTCGCGTACGTTCTCTTCCCTTAACTCTCTTCTGCCCGTTAATCCCTGCTCGCACAGAAAACATCTCATAGTATCCATCGGAAGTGAATGTTACGTGACACTTCCAAAGGGCCAAATCATTCCTACGCAATCCAATATAGCCGGGAATGATAGTAATATTAGTACTGTCCCAGGTGGAGGCCACGTCCTCATCGTACCCATCTCGCACCACCCAACGTATAACACCATTCCCGCTGACATCGCACCTCCAATTCTGGAGGAGACCGATAAGTACGTGTTCAATCTTTCTTCTTCTCTTTCTTTTTCTACAGATTCTGGAACCTGACAACTACATCGTAGATACAAGTCTTCTCTCCGCGCTCTCTACGCAGCCCACAACGCGAGTGCCGTATTCTTCGAAGTCGGACGTCTGAGCACAAAAGGAGGGCACGCGCATGTACAGGCCGTCCCTGTACCTACTTCGCTCGCGGGGAAGGTGGAAGAGGCGTTTAGGTCTCAGGGAATCAATTTCGATGGCACGTTGGAAGATTGTCAAAGCGCAGGGCTACCAGATACGATGAGGGGTAGAAGCTATTTCAGAGTGGACCTACCTGATGGGAGGACGTTGGTCCATCTGATTGAGGAACACGCGCCGTTTGGAGTGCAGTTTGGAAGGTGAGTGGGCTGTGGTGGTTTCCTTGTCCTCTTGTCCTTGCTCTTTTTTTTGCCACGGGAATGGAGTTGAATCCACGTGCTCCTTGTTTCTTGTCTCCGTTTCTGTTGCTTATGTCTGTTGTTGTTGTTTTGTGTGGATTAAGCTCTTGTATTTTTGCAATTGCTGACGCAAATTTGGTATTGTTCACAGGCAAGTCCTGACCGACCTACTAGGCATCCCTGACAGGGTGGACTGGAAGGCATGTATGCTTCCCGAGGAGGAGGATAAAGCAGATGTAAAGGCATTCAAGGCCGCGTTCGCATCTTTTGACCCGTCGATGTGATCTTCACTTGTCAGCGTTCACTACGACTACGTTTGTAGGGTACTGGAAACTGGTTATGACATCTTGTACTTCATGCTACCCTGATCGTTGTATCGGCGTCATTCATCATGCATCTAGACAGTGAATACCGAAGAGAGGGATGCAAAACACAACACAGGTGAGTACGGAAACAGAGACTATCATGCACAGATAAATCATAATCACAGCTATACCAGATTGTCTTGTCCCTGCTCGTATCCCATCAACACGCGTGTTAGCAGCTGTGATTCGCTCCTCGCTCTCTTATCGCCTTCGTGCAATTGATGCCTCCCTATAAGTCCGATACAGGAGACAACTTGAGCAAAGAGGCAAGACAATGTCACGCTGGCACTTGTTTAATGTCATCGTAATCCAAAAATGTTCGTGTCGAATCTTGTTGCGCTGCAACCTACTCAGCGTGCACACTGCGTAAGTGTTTTGGCCGCAAATACTATCGTCAACGGTGCCGGTCCTTGGCTAGTACGACTTTGTTTACATCGCCCATCCACGACTCATGAATCCGAGCCATTGCGTGTTCTGAATGATGGCACCTTCATTACCTCGACCTCATGCTCAACTTCGCCCAAGCCCATAATGAATACATATCGTTTTCTGACATCTGTACAAGTATAAAAAGTGAATGGTTGGTGAATGACGCTCTATACATAGCTAGCCTACTGACAATGATGTAAAAAAAACCGACATGTATCACAATTGAATATACTGCCCATTCTTTTTGCCATTCGGTTCTCAGTTACATCTCTAATCATCCCAATACCAGCGGCGTACGACCACCATGGGGAGGAGCGGGAACGGTCTATCGCGTTTAGATGTTGACCCCAGAGTTACTCTCCAAGCTCTTCTTATAGCTGTGTCCCATCTTCCTCGTGCCCCCCTGTCTTGCAGTAGCAATCACCCGACCAATGGCGTCAATACCTGTGTACCATGCTGATGTCAGTATCACCGAATAATACAGTATGCAGAAGGATGCAAGTAACAAGAACAGAGATGCCTTCGTAGATGCGAGAACAGAAGGACCAAGCGTGATATCAAAGTAACAGCTAACTCACCCTTGTCCAAATCTTCCATAGGGGGCCCAAACGACAACCGCACATAGTGATGGCACGGGCTGTTGAACAGATTCCTACGGTGCGCCGGGTTGATGTCGAAGAAGATACCCGGGATCACAATTGTTTGCTCTTTCAGGAGCTCCTCAAAGAAGGTCTGACGTAGAGAGAATAGTCAACATTTGTTCTTTCCCTTCCTTCCTTCCTTCCTTGGTTTCAAAGTGGTGGTCCAAAGACAGGGAAGGCGATGGTCATAAATAATAACAACCACTCACCAAACCATTGTTAAGCGGAGGAGGCAACTTCTCCAAGTTCAACCAGATATAAAACGTCGCTTGTGGAGGAACATCCACATCCAGATGGAGCGCATGCAAGCGCTTCAGTACGTGGTCCCGCTTGGCTTTGAAGTGCCTTTGGAGAGCCATCTGTTTCACGTCAGCTTGTTAATTTGCTGCGTCTAACAACCAGTCCACCTTCTCTATCTTGACACGCCCTGGCTCAAGAAGTGGGATGGCAGCGAGCTGCATGCTGCACAATGGTTCAACGAACGCAATGGAAATGAGGGAACAGGAGGGCACTCACGGATGATTCGCACCCCCATCAAGGAATGAACCCGATTGCGAGAGTGCGGTGATGAGGTTCTTAGGCCCGACGACCCAGCAGACACGCCAGCCCGGGAGGCGCCAGTTCTACCGTAGTATATTAAGGGAAGCACAGTGAAGTTGTGTCAAAAAACGCACCTTGGTCAACCCGTCAATGATAACTACAGCATCACTATTTACATCCTCGACATACTCGGCAGAGGAGATACTCTTTCCGAGGTCTTTCTCGCTGTCGGGGTAGATATACCAGGAGTAGAACTGAGATTTTAAGCGTCAACGTTAGTCGAGGGTGACGGCAGCGTTAGGTGAGACGCGGGTAAATGAATGGTACATACCTCATCCAGAATGATCGTTGTGTTCTCCCGACTGAGCGAAACGAGGTCTTTCAGCTCTTTGCCACTTTAATCAACAAGTGTCAGATATGAAAAAGCGGAGAATGATAGGGGGGACACGCACGCAATAACTTGCCCCGTTGGATTCCTCGGATTCGAAGCAATGACGACTGCGAGGCCTTGAGTGCGGATATCTTTCTGTTGAGCGATCAATCAGGTTGTGTCTATTTGAGTTTCGTTGGGGACAAACCTTGGTTTGTTCGATATCAAGGCGGTATTTGTTCTATGGAGTCCATTCAGCAAGTTGTGATATACGTTTTATGGGGAATGGGGGGTACCTTGGGATCCAATCTGAATCAATCCAAGGATTTGGTCGGTTTTATATCGGTAATTGAGGATAGAAACACGCACGCAGTGGGAACAGGTACGAGTCGCTTAAATGCACTTAGAACTTGGTCATAGGCGGTATAATCTGGAACCTGGTATGACTATATGCGGAGTTTAGTTAGCAGGCAAGGCAGCCAGAGAAGCGACCCGTACACAATAAACGTCCCCAATGACAGCCGCGACACGGGAGAGCCCCGCACGTCCACCGGGCACGATGCAAACATTTTCGTATGTATACTGACTTGCTTTGCCTTTGCGGTAATTATCGTTGTAGAGGTTAGCTACTGCTTCACGGAGGTCTGGTTGTACAATACGTTGAGCGCTGATCGCGACCACGGACGATGAAAGATAGACCTTTAACACCGGTTGTGGGGGCATACTCCAAAGAATCAACAGGCAAGGGAATATTCTCTGGGCGGGGTGGGGCATTCGGGATAGGGCCTACCTCTGGAGCGCCCTGGCCCAAGTTTGCCCATTCGTGGGAATTGGCATAGTTGAACCCGTTTGCTATGGCGCGATCTGAACAGTAAATAACGCCAGTACTGCCAGGGTGCTCGATACCAGGGACGGTTTCCTCATCCTAAATGACGCGTCAAGTCACGTGACGTGGGGGAAACGACAAACATACAGGATTGATAGTCTGAGGAAGGCCTAGGGCGGGCTTGGGCTGATGTCCGACTTGTTGACGGAATATCTAGGAAAGTGATTAGGTGATGATGATGATTTAAAGTCTTGGAAGATAATACCTGATGAGCTTCGGATTCTTTCTCGTGATGGAAGATTTTCATGACGCCGTGGACCTGATGAGAGATAGATTTCGAAGAAGGGAGATGGGGAAGGTGGAGGTGAACGTGCATGGATAAGAAAAGGAAAGAGGAATGAAGATAAATGAACTTACGACGTCTCTTAAGGATGGAGTGCCGCTACGTGAAGGGTAGGCACTGCTAGGTCTAGTTGGGGGTCTGGACATGATGCTGCGTGATAGAAACAGATAGAACGTTAACAGAGAAGGGGCAGAGGGCAGCTTATAAGGGAACCAATGGCAGAATATTAATGGGTTTGTCCAGCGAGGTCCAGGTTCAATGTATTTATACAATTCACTGCTCCTCACCCATTTTTGGGTTCTGCTGGCATGCCAATATCAACAGCATCGCAGAAAGATCATGATTTTACATCAATTTCTTGATATCCTGTGTTAGCTTCCAATAATAGCTCTGCGGGCACCTTGTCATAGCGGAGCAGGCCATTCAGATTGATAACAGTTATAACACGTTAAGTAGAACACGTTCGCCGCTGTCAACGTCAGAAAGCGCGACAGCGGCCCAGTAGAGCCGCAGAGAAGCCTCAGCTGCAGAGCGATTGCCATATTTTGCTTATATAGCCAAACATAGTCAGGGAGGGACTAGCACTGGTTTCGCCTACTATTTATCCAGCCAGCGCATAATGTTACCGCTCCCACCTTGCGGTTGCACTAACCATTGGCAGTGATCCAGATAACGATGAGAGTCGCTCACCGAGAAACCTCCGTGTCGGCTACTGCCACCTACCTTGCGAACTCGATACCCAGACCAGTGCAAAATGAGTTAGGTGGTCTAACGTCAGTGGAAATGGGAATTCTACGTTCACTAGCTAATCTGATCGCGATTTAATTTTGTATACAGCATGCTACCTGCGATTGTGAGGCATCACGGCGGCATTCAAGCTCCGACTCTGGACGTCATTGAGAACCCACAGTGCATCGTTGACCATCATAACAAGAGGATTCATATTGTGAAACCTGGGAGGTAGTATGGCAGAGCGTAGCGTTAATACAGCAATCACACTGTTCGTTCATCGAACGCTGATCATTAGTTATGATCATGCTTGACTGTCATCCACAACGTCCGACAACGACTCACAACGCCGACCCGGAAAATACCGCCATGCATCGGATCTTGCTATCGAGACTAGCCTTGTGATCACTTACACGCAGTCCCTATACGGTCTTCTTCCTTGTTTCACCCCAGATATCATCAGTCTTGAACACAATTCGATCGTCAGTCTCATACACCCACCTTGATTACTGACGCTTTGACTTTCTACTCATTGCTCGCTTTAGAATGTCGTCAGCTCCCTCCAACAAGTTTCTGCCGAGCCCAAAGACAGTTGCTGTACGTGTGTTCTATCAGAATGTCTTCGCCGTGCTTGTACTGACTCTTCACCTTCTCAGATTTTAGGATGTCCGTTTAGGTGAGCATTTCAATGCTGGCTGCACTCGCGTGACGGTAATTGTATCACGGCACCGGCTATAGTGGTGGTCAGGTCAGTTCTCTCAATAGTCTTTTCCAAATGATCCACTCACCCACCTTACCTTCAGCCAAAACTTGGCGTAGACAAAGGTCCTATCCATCTCGTCCAGGCAGGGCTCATCAACCAGGTCGAAGAACTTGGATGGCGTGTCGTCTTTGATGGGCACCATCAATTTGAAGATATCTCCCCCCCACCCAATGGCATCCAAGTTAATGCCACGGGCGATGCCACTGTTGACACGTTAAACGCATCCATCGCGAGACTGAGGAGCCCCCTGTTCGTTGCACAGGTCTGCGAGAGTGTTGCATCTGCCGTACAGGCTCATGCAGAGATGGGGCACCTCCCCGTTACTCTTGGTGGAGACCATTCCTTGGCCATGGGCACTATCTCGGGCACCCTCAGGTGAGCATCTTTGTTTAGACGAGCTTCCACAGTGCCAATATCTTATCCACAGAGCGTACGACCAAGCATGTGTCATCTGGATAGATGCCCACGCAGATATAAACACGATCCACTCAACCGACAGCGGAAACATCCACGGCATGCCCCTCTCCTTTCTCCTCAAACTCAACCCTCCTGCTCCATCTCCAGACTCCGCTCTTGCGAAGTTCGACTGGGTATCCCACCTCCCTGCTGAGCGTCTCGTCTACATCGGTCTGCGGGACGTGGACAAGGGCGAGAAGGAGATCTTGAGGCAACATCGCATCAAGGCGTTTAGTATGCACGAAGTTGATCGGTAAGTTTGGGTTTTGGTGGAGAGAAGAGCGCTGACGCTGACTGTATTTTACCTAGTTATGGCATCGGCAAGGTGGTTGAAATGGCGCTCGACTATGTCAACCCGCAAAGAGACCGTCCTATTCACTTGAGCTTTGATGTCGACGCGCTCGACCCGAGCGTTGCGCCTAGCACGGGGACACCGGTAAGTATTTCAAATTGCATTTTCGCCAGTCAGTATCTTGGCACATACTTTTTGAGTATGATGGAGTCAGCCATCTGGTCTGGGCGCTTTGGTGACTTAGTGCGCACCGAAAAAATCCCTTTTGCTGGAAGTGTGTCTTGAGGATGCGAAAATATGTCCATTATTCTCTACGCATTCTAGCCCTGGAGGGGCGCTTAGAAAATGCGCCACACCTATGAAAGAAACATTGTTGGCTTGCGCGGACGCTTTGTAGTGCGCATGCCCTGTTTCATTGAGACGTCTTGGAAACACAGACGCTTGGATCTGTGGCAGGGATGTCCAAGCCAACGGTGGCCAGACATTTTATTCCTGAACAAATTTATTCCAAGTCAAATCAAATGCCAAGCGAATGAGCAGAACTAACCGAAATTCCGCAGGTGCGCGGCGGGCTCACCTTCCGTGAAGGACACTACATCTGCGAGGCGATTCATGAGACTGGGTTGCTCGTCGCGCTTGACTTGATGGTACGGTCTCTTACCTAGATCTTAGCTTGCATTGACGCGATCTGACTCGGTCTACCGTACGCAGGAGGTTAACCCTGCGCTTGCAGGACGCTGAGAGCGTACGCCAGACCGTCGCGGTGGGGTGCTCATTGGTCCGCTCGGCTTTGGGTAAGTCGTCCATCCGCTGCCACGTTCCCTGTTTGTACGGTTTGTCTACTGTCCCTGAAATTGGGACACATCGCCGCACGTGCACGATGGGCCGACTTTTCGGGCATCCAGATGGACTACGTACAACGTGAATTATCGATGATGCTGATTGTCTGTTTGTTCCACAGGCGAGACCCTTCTCTGAGTTGCAAGTGTCGTAAATTAATGCCGATGGGATATGAGTGATGTGATCTAATGGCAGTGAGTTGTATCTGCTTATTAAGTGTATAATGACCAACGTTGTGTAACAGAGAAGAGAGGTGTTGATGCGTTATCAAGGTGTCAAGATTGTATTCGACGTCCAGTTGGACTGTTGTGGATTCGGAGGCACGATGCGACTTAGACGCGTTGGAAAGTCACGCGCCTCTCACGTGCCACATTGTTGGTTGGAAATCATATCTTTTATTTGTATCAATAAATATGCGGCCCCCTGTCTAATATGTTTGCGTTGATAGATTTTGTCAATCAAATTCTCGAGTAGACAACGTTCGATGCCAATGACTGCCGACAACATCTAGGGCAAACGACGAGCTGCTATGCACGACGAAAATTCGATGAACAAGCACAGCCGAAGACGAAAGTACCAATTCTCAAATTCAGATGCAGCACGTTGAGTTCAATATTGTTGATCAATGGCTTATGGCATACTTCTCTCCGGAGGTTCGGAGGATCGACAATCCAAATTGAGTTTCCCTTACAGTCGTGCAGGAAAATATCCGGGTGGACGGCGTATTGTGCTATTGTCCGTTGGCAGAATTTGTGGTCTGTGGATGCCCTGCTTTGTATGAACTGCTTTGCCAGGGTTACAAGTTGTGGTCCACAGCATGAAAAAGGAAGGTACGCATCATTAGCTTTATTTGTTAGAAGCGGAAGTCCAACAACTTAAATACCAGCACTTGTGTCTCTTCCCTCTTCTTCAATACTCTCTTCCACATACCACTGTTGACTCTCTAACTTGTGCACTGCGAGTTACTCTTATACGCTTTACTTCTCTTCTGTCACTTACAAGGTCCAACCACGCGCCAGGGCCTGCCACTTGAATACCTACGAAATGCTCACAGACGCAGCTGACCTTGGGTTACTCACACCCAACCACTCCGGTTCATCTTCGATAGTCGATTCCCCTCCTGGTCCGAATGCAACTTTGTCTGCGTCGAGCTCTAGCTCTACAACTCAAGGCCCTGCGCCACAATCCGAGAGCACTGCTGCCGATGAGGAGGAGGAGGCCCCGCGTCCTAGAAGAAATTTGGGCAAGCAGAAGGAGACTTACGACGAGTCTCAACCAGAATCGATTGTAGAGCATCAGCTGCGAGGTTCAGGAGGCCCACCTCCTCAGGTTTTGTATGGGCCTCAACCCGGATTCTATCCACCACATTACCCACCACCACCACCCCTGCCCCAGCCCCAGCCCCCGCATTTCGTGCCGCAGCCTCCCCCAGTGGATCAAGCACATCTGAACGCTGATGGACCGTCCACGAATGCAATGTACGGCATGGCCAATCCGGGGTTCGGTGCTGGATATGGACCTCCAGGTATGCCGGCTCAGATGGGACATTTCGGCTTCCCCCTCCCCTCCCCTCCTGCCCCGCACGTTCCTCAGGGTCCTATATACCAATGGGTGCCAGTGCCCCCCTACCACCATCCCCCTCCGCAACATTACGGTGCGTATCCGGGCCCTCAGGCCATGGCCGGAGCACCTCATTACGGCCCTCCGGTGGAGGCTGTTCCTGGCCCGTCGTACGTGAACCCTCAGGTCACGATCCGGCAGGACCAGGATCAGTTCCCTCCTGAACCTCCCGCTTTTGCCATACATGGCTATCCACCCCCGATTGCTGACAACGTGAATCATCACGTTCCTGCCCATGCCCAGGGCCAATGGCAGGCCCCTATGGCCCACTGGGCCCCTCCCGCCCCGCCAGCTCAGTCTAATCAAGGGCAACAGTTTCACCAGCCACCAATGCCGCAAGTCCCACTTATAGGCCAAGCCGAGGGGACCACGCGGAGGAATAAGAGGAAGGCGGTAGATGATGGTGATCGCCAGAAGAAAACCAACCACAAGCGCATTTCTCCCCATGGTAATCCTGACTTTGTGAGTCAATTTTATTTCTTTGGTTCTCGCCATCCCGCTGACCGTTGTTTCATCAGGCTCCTGTGCAGCAGCCAGATGGGACACTGAGGTGGAAATGTTTGAAGGACACATGCGCCAGCGTCCAGCCGATGTTAGAAGCCAGTGTTCACAATCATGTACGGAAAACGAAGACGCATACCGATGGCTCTTCCGAACCCCGCGTTCCGTGCCCAGGCTGTGGCTTCACGTGAGTACCCTCTTGTTTCAAATGTGACCATGGGGCTGAGACGTCAATTCTTACTAGTTTCTACGATCGCGGGGATTCCCTGAACAGACATATAAGGTCTAAAGGCCAGTGTATTCGAAACCAGGCCAAAACTCAGGCCAATTTCCTGGCTCCCCCTGTGGCCACGCAGGGGAACGGCGGGCCGCTCCCGTCGTTGCGCCCCAAGGGACGTTTACATTTGAGGTCGCGCGGGGAGTCGCGTCTCTCCCCGCAGTGGGGGCCCCGGTTCATGGTTAGATCACTGAGCTCGTGAGGGGCAACTGAGCCTGTCTGGTGCTATAGGGGCAACCAGCGTCTGAGGTGAGAGCAGCAGCATGTCTGGTGCTGAGGGGAAACCAGGTCCTGGTGTTGTAGAGCAGCCAGAATGTCTGGGGAACCGTCTGTTGTGAGCAGCCATCGTTGGTGCTGAGGGGCAACCAGCGTATGGCGTTGAAGAGCAGCCAGCATCGTCTGGTGCCGATGAGCAGTCAGCATCGCCTGGTCCCGAGGAGCAACCAGCGCCGTCTGATGCTGAGGGTGCCCCATCATTCCCCGTCATCGCGAGCTCTTTCTCGATCTTTGACTGCCAACCGTCTTCCCCACCAAGCGATTCGTTGGAGTATCTTTTCTCGTAGCCTCCCGTCTGAGCGTGTGGACTATATTGTCTTGTATCGTTTATATCTTATTGCTCGATCCCACCCCCTTCATTATTACAATTTCGTTCGGAATGGTCATAGTACGTATGAAGGTACTTAGACTAATATATTATATATCTTATTGCTCCAGAGCATCCCCTTCATTATTACATTTTCGTTCGGAATGGTCATAGTACGTATAAAGGTACTTAGACTAATATATTGTATATATTATTGCTCCAGAGCATCCCCTTCATTATTACATTTTCGTTCGGAATGGTCCTAGTACCCATGAAGGCACCTAGACCAATGTATTAATATATCAATACTACACCCCCTTCCTGTGAAACGCAAACCGTCCGAACATGTGGAATTCCACTGCATTCTCGACCGCGAAGCAATAGGGGGACGTTCAAACCACACATGTCCTAGACTCTAATCGTACGAAAGACGAATGCATTCGCCGCAGGCGTCCCCGAAGTAATTATCGCAAGCCGAGTGTTTTTTTCTTGTGATAATACGTGCATCCAGTCTGACTTAACCTGCGGCGACTTTAAACTCTCGCTCTAGCCCTGCCCTGCACATTACAAGCTGAATCGCATATGAATTCAATACGATCCAACGCCGTCAGATTCAGAGCCATTGCTCATCCAAAAATTGTGATGCACACTTGTCATACTATTCACACATGGACTGCAGATGGTCCGAACTACTGTTCAAAAGCAGCCTGGAGTAGCGCGGAGGTATCACGATGACTAACTGCTCATTGAACTCCCGTCCTATCAGCATCCTCCTTATCTCTTGCGTCCCGGCGCCCACTGCATACAACCTGGAGTCGCGTAAAATCCGGCCCATAGGATAATCTAATTTAGATGTGAGCCGCAGCCTTCACGAAATCGTAGATAATTCGAACCATTGATGTATCCGTTACCGCCGAGGCATTGTATCCCTTCCAGCGCGACATCTATGACTTTATCGGTGGAGTACAGGATCGCACCAGCGCAGTCCTAGCGTTATAAAATCAGAAACCAACAGCGTCCGAATTCACGGTCGTGATTACTCGACGACTGATCTGACCACAGTCGCACGCTCTTGCAACAGCATAGACATACGCGCGGCTTGCATTAATCTTCGTATACATGTCCGCAATCTTGCCTGAAGAATCTTCGTCAGTCGTTGTCTTGATCGTGGAGCCTGGTTCAACCCACCCTGCATCAATTGAAATGTTCCTACAGGTTGTCCAAACTGCTTGCGATCGTGGACATATTCCACTGCATAGTCGAATGCGGCTTGCGCCAGACTTCAGGAAATGATATTAAGCAGATGGTCCGAAACGTTTGATGAAATAAACCCACCCCAAGGGACCGCCACTCAGGACAAGACGTTCAAGGTCCAGCCTAGACATCGAGACCCCCGCGCCTTTGTTAACCTGGTCAGGGACATTTTATTCGGAGTAACGAAAGTCGATGAGTCGTCTATCGCCGAGTTCCACAATAAAACCAACCCCCTGTGACTTTGTAGTTATCGAAGACCAGCTCGCAAGTATCACTGCCTCTCATGCCTCTCTCAGGAGCGGTTTTAGCGTAGTTGATGCTATCAGTCCATTGGTAATCTGCGGGACTGTTAAAACAATACACGCGCGACCCGAAGAGATTATTACCAGAACTTGTTACCATTCAGCTTCCAACCGCCGTCTATTTTATCTGCCCTCAAACTCATGCTCACTATGTCACTCCTAGTTCACTGTAAGTCGTCTTCATGCATTGTAAGCTAGTCAACTTGCCCGCTGCCAGGCTCGCTCATAGCCAAACTGCTTACTTTTGTTCTGGCGGTCAAGTCGGGGAGGTATTTCTGCTTTTAAGCTTCTGTGTCATGGCTATGGTTCTGGTTCACGCTCCTCCCAAACGTCCGACTGACGATACGATTGAGCACGAGAAGATCAAATAAATGTGTTTAATGCTCACTGAAGGGAAGTCGTTGCCTTGATTTGTGCAGCACGCGGGGCAAACCTCCCGTTCGGCAAACTCGGCTACTGCATCGCGGAACTGAGCCATACTGCTGAGCTGTAGTTGAGGGCGATGCTTTCATTGACCCTGGCCTTCCGTGAGCCTTGCTATATCAATGTTGTACGTTGAGATTTGACGCGACCGTTGACTGGTGATTCAATGGGTCAAAGGTAGGTTGCGCGCTGTAAGCCTACCGGACGTTAAGGTTAATATACTAGAAAGAGTTTCAGATTTTATGTAAGACGAGCAAGTAAGGTGGTTCTACAAGTGTGTGAGCACTGATCGTCGCGGAACATTAGCCGTAGCCTGAGTTGATACTTCGCGTGTTCTATCCCGTGTCACGTGAAGGAAGTAAACCTGGGTTCAAACTTAAGTACTTCAAGTTGTCCTCAAACTCGTCGATTAGCTATATGTTGGCCTCGGAGTTGGACCATGCCTGCCACACGTCTGTGTTGGCACTCATGATGCTTGCAGCCTTATGTACTATATGGTTACTTCTCCCCGACCTGCAACCGCGAGGAGTCGAATCAAATTTCTACCGGCGAATCCTTATTCCCTCCCTTCAATAGTCCAACTCAGTCATGTGGGTATCCTGCTTCTATGATGGCTTTTGTTGCACGTATTCGTTGTTTTAGGTAGCTATGAAGGGTTTTCATTGGTGCCCCTTGGTGTTCTTGACACACAGTCCGGGTGACATGTTTTGGACCTTATTGGAATTATCGGAGGGGTTGCTCTAGGAGTTTTGGCTCTTTGGCTAATGGTCGTCCTGACATGTTAACTCAAAACAATTGTCCCATCAGATATGACCTCTGAATCCGCCCCTCTCCCAAATCTAGACCAAATACGAACCGACTTTCAGGTGAGGAACTCAATCGCGTCCCCGCTTACCCAGCGCAGCGGACTGATTGAAGAGAATGAACAGAGGGACCATACTGCCACGTTAGACAACGATGCATTACTATGTTCTGTCTGTTAAAAAGTGGATTTTTACAAGATCTCCCTTGATGGCATCCCAGAGACAGAAGAGATCCCGCTCGATTCACTCTCATCCATCTTACAAAAATCCTACCAATGCAATTTTTTCCGCCTCGTATCCTTTCGTGTCTATCGAACATGGATATTGGACAGGTTTCCTCGCGTTGATCTCTCAGCATTCAATGTCGGCTGTTCACCATGAATTGTGGCTATCTTCAGGAGCCCTTTTACCCTCCGACTCAAATTTCGTTTGCTACCACTTCCGCATCTTAATATGGAGGGACTTTGGGACAGATATCCTGCTTCCACGGGATAGCAGGTTCGCTTAGCATCCACCTCATGCACGAAGACGATGTCAAATTCGGGAGACCATCCGATCTTCATAGTCGCGGGGGTGAAGAACACTGCACATCGATCTTGTAAAGCAGTGGATCAAGCTCCGGCAGCATCTGGGGAAAACGACGAGTCCTTATGCACGAAGAAATTTCATGAACATGCACAGCCAAAGACGAAAGTACCAATTCTAAAATTCAGATGCAGCACGTTGCGTTCATTGTTATCGATAAATGGCTAATGGCATACTTCTCCTAGGTTCGGAGGACTGACAATCAACCTAATTAAGTTTCTCCACAGTCGTGCAGGGGGATATCCGGATGGACGGACGTGTTGTGCTATTGTTCGTTTGCAGAATCTGCGGTCTGTGGATGCGCTGCTTTGTATAACCTGCCTTGCCTGGGCTACAAGTTGTGGTCCACAGCATGAAAAAGGAAGGTACGTATCGTTGACTTTGTTTGCTCGAAGTGGGAGTCCCGACAATATAAATACCAGCACTTGTGTCTCTTCCCTCTTCTTCAATACTCTCTTCCACATACCACTGTTGACTCTCTAACTTGTGCACTGTGAGTTACTCTTATACGCTTTACTTCCCTTCTGTCACTTACGAGGTCCAACCACGCGCTAGAGTCCGAGTCTGCCTCCACCAAAACATTCTCCATCCGTCAAATGAACGAGACCCTTGAGTTTGGTACTGCTGCTGAGTGGGAGGCCTGGCGTCCCCAGATAAATTTGGCCGCACGGAAGCAGCGCCTGAAGGCGTTCAAAGCGCGTCGGCAAGAATTGTTCGAGCGGGGGGAGGTGGTTGGCCTGCAGTACCATGAAGATGAAATTACGCAGCCTGGGCACCTGGACGCCCCACCGCCGTCTCTGGATGCAATGTACGGAATGAATGCGGGGTTCGGTGGTGGGCCTCTAGGTATGCAGGCTCAGATGGAGAATGCCGGTGTCCCTGCCTCCTGCGTCCCTCATTATCCCCACTACAACCTCGCTCCGCGACATTACAGTTTGTACCCGGGCCCCCAGGCCATTGATGTAGCGCCCTATTCCAGTCCTCTAGTGCTAGCTGTTCCTGCTCCTGCGGTGGGTGCGAATCTTCAGGCCACGGTTCTCACTCGGCAGGAGCAGGAGCAGGCCCCTGCTACACCTCCCGCTTCAGCCATGCAATGGCATGCGTCGCAAATACCCGAGGACGTGAATCATCGCGCGCCTTCCCTTTGCCAGGAAGAGTGGCAGACGCGGGGGACTAAGAGGAAGGCGGTAGATGATGATGACACGAAACAAACGAGGCAGAAGCGCCTTTGTCCTCAAGGTCATCCGGACGCCCCAGATGCAATCGCAACCGTTCATCTCATTCACCAACCCGACGGACCAGCTCTCGACGTGCCTTTTGCTAACTGGAACATGGATGTAGACTCGTAACCATTTATATGTCATTTATGTCGTGATTTCCCATCCTTCACTCTTCACACCATACCCCAACACCAAATTATCACAATGTAACTGTACCCATGTTATGGATTTACTTATGAATTTATATGAAACGTGCTTGCATGAAAAATTCGTATTGCAAGAGTCCCTACCCTTCCCATACTATCACGTGCCCGTATTACTACTCAGAACCCTTCTTCTCCTCCAACCTCCATCTGCAGAGTAGACTGCTCGTCCTCTGCGCCAACACGCTGTTAATTCCACTTAAACTAGTTACGACACCATGTCTGCACCTGAAGTATATTCAATCGCTAAAACTCCAGTGACGTGCCATGCATTCAACGCAGACCGCAGCCGTACGTCCCATCTCGATATACCCTCTGAATGCTAAGTAGTGAACGTTACTTTTGACACAGAGGTTGCTGTGAGTTTGAATGATAACAACGTCCAGATTTATGCAAAGCAAGGGAAGGAGTGGATTCTATCTGAGACGCTCTCCGAGGTGTGTTATGATCGGTACATACTGGTCCATCAACATGCACTGACTACTATTACTACTTCAGCACGATAAACTCATCACGTCTATCGATTGGGCCCCGAACTCCAACCGCATCGTCACCGCCTCACAGGATCGCAATGCATACGTCTGGTCCCTCTCTCCCGATCCGCTTACCGGAAAGTTGGTGTGGAAGCCTACCTTAGTGCTTCTTCGCATCAACAGAGCTGCTACCTTCGTCCGCTGGAGCCCAAACGAGGATAAATTTGCAGTCGCCAGCGGTGCAAGGTACGTACTCTTTTCTCTCCAAGACTGACGCCATTTCATCAAATATATACAGGGCGATTGCGATTTGTTCATTTGATCCCGAGAACAATTGGTGGGTGGCAAGGCAGCTCAAGAAACCAATCAGATCGACTGTCCTTTCCATCGACTGGCACCCGAACAATGTCTTACTGGCTGCGGGGAGCGCCGATATGAAGGCACGCGTGTTCTCCGCTTACATTAAAGATGTAGACAAGAGGTGAATGTGCGGCTCTGGACTGCGATGATCATATTTTTACCGTTAATTTGTAGGCCCTCGCCTACCATCTGGGGCGAGAAGCTTCCCTTCAACACAATCTGTGGAGAATACAGCAGCCCCGCAGGCGGATGGGTTCACGCAGTCGGATTTTCTCCTTCTGGTGATGTCCTCGCTTTTGCCAGTAAGTTGCAGCATCATCGTGATCCGAGCAAAAGACCTACAATTTTCACAGGTCATGATAGCTCTATCAGCATCGTTTACCCTGGTGGCCCCATGGTTTACAATATTCGCATTAGCTCTCTGCCATACTTGACTTTAACCTGGACTTCTGAAGATGCCCTGGTTGCGGCTGGCCACGATTGTCAGCCTGTCGTTTTCTCCGGCTCGGAGCAGGGTTGGGCCCTTATCGGGACTTTAGATGATACCACTGCTTCCAGTGCATCAAAGGCTCCTGGTGCAAAGACTGGGACTGTTGGGAGATTGAACAGTGCAGCATTTAACACGTTCAGGAACGCGGATACGCGCGGACATACCTGGTGGAGGAGACTCTGCTTCTGACACAGAACTGCTCACTGTGCATCAGAACACGATCACCAGCGTCAGGCCGTACGATTATGGTGGTGAAGGGATCATTAGCAGGGTGAGCACTACTGGAGTGGATGGAAAGCTTGTCATTTGGGATGTTAATGCTGTATCGGCCCTTACTGCAAAGATGGGCGGCTTGAGGGTTTGAAGTCATGATACATCGTTGTACATTTAATCGTACAGGAATAATGCGATATGTAAGTGTGTATGAGATACATTTCTACTCCTTGGGTGAATATCGATATCATCTTCGTAGAGTAGTGTCAGCCGCCGCGTAGGCATATGATCCCCCCTCAATCTCCTGGACTGGCTGCTCATTGATGACGCCCCAGACTGATGCTTTGAACTGCGACCATCCACATCAGCCCATAAACGGAAGAAGTGAAGAGGTTATCAAGCATACCAATGTCAATACCAGGCCCATTTTTCTCTCCAACACCCTCAAACGCGCAATAAGATTCTCATCTGGTCCCTCGGATAGCCGTCTCGTGGTAACGGTCAACTACCACATCATTACAAATCAGATTTTTTTTTGTTTTACTCGAAGATGCAACAGGATGGAACCCACATCTTTGACGTGTTGCGATAGTTTGGCGTACTCCCACAAAACATTCGCCTCCAGGGCGGTCAGACTGGCGTGCGATTCATACGGGTTCGCATCGAATATGCCGATGGTCGCAGACATGATTGTGAAACCCACAAAAGACTGGTCGCAGAACTCCGTATTAAGGTCCAGATGCTAGACCTTGCGAGACTCGCGTACAGCCAAATGTTCAAGCTCACGCGTTTGTCTTGGTGCTTGTCTTATGCCAAGGGTGCGATGAGCGGCAAAGTTCCTTTTTGGACTTGTAAAACCTCCACCGGCGGAAGAAACAAGGACATTGCCTCCGAATTGATGCCGCGCGTTATGCGTATGTTTTCCAAACTACTCCTGTTCTGACTTATAAAGGCATCACCGGCGGGTTATACAAGATCCCTATTGACACCGACATCGAGCTTCCCAGTTCGTTACCGTGCAATGTATCTCTTCCGAGACACGGACTCTCGGGGAACATGTTTTACTGCCAAAGTTCCATTTTGGACGACGACCGCCGGTGAGACTCGTCCTTATTGATACCGAATTGGCGCCGACCTCGAATTGCCGCCCGTTTACCGCTGGCCATTCCTTGCGGCAGCCAGTCCAATAGCCCCTGGATGACACTATCGTCATGATGTTATTTAAGGTACGATCAAATTGCTTATAAGACTCAGTGCAAACTCACCAGTTCAACGGGACTGTGCTTTGGATGGACCATCGACGGACATAAATCGCACTAAAGTCAAGTTAAAGTGTTACCATAAACGCTTACAGTTCTCGAAGTCTAACAGAGTACTAACTGGGGGTATGATAGAAGGGTAATTAAACGAATCGTGTATCGTCATCATAAATCCTGGGTGCTCGCCCTTGCTCTAAAAAAGCAAAACCCCTCGAGTCGGGCCCTGACCTGAGCCTCTCTCTCAGACTTGCTCAGAAGCGAGTAGCCTGCTCCCAGCTACTAGGTCAGGTTCCTGCTCCGCAAATTGCGCGACGTTAATTCGTCTATCCGCCAAAGGCCGGTGACCTGGATGGTATGCTAATGAGTATTAGCTTAATGTGAAACAAGAGATCTTGTTCAATGCGGGCTAACGTTTTAAGCGCACGCGATCATGTCTGCTCTTGAAAAACATTTTCATACGATACTTCCGAATTTTTTATGATTTCTCACGGCTGAAAACTGGCTCTCAGCTGCCTAATTTGGATATGGTATAATATCTCCTCCTTGGACGCAACAATATCAGCATGTTCCCCTAGTAAACAATAGTCCTGGGATAGCCCGATCCCTTATAACAGGGCGTAGTCTATTGATTACTCCGCCCTTTTCTAACATCCCACACATGCATCCACCCCCTGTAACATCACATCCAAGACCCTTCCCTCCTCCATCCCTCACTGATGTCCCTCATGAATATATCATCGACCAGCTGAGGAGTCTCGCATCACACTACTGGGATAGACCACAGACCGCCGATTGTACCATCAGTAAGTCTTGAAGTTTAATTTACCGAACGTTCTCATCTCATAGTCTTCGGCAGTCATACCTGTTCCACATCATCGACCACGTCCAGCACATGGTTCCCCAGTTACTTCTTCATCAGAGCCCTCACGAGGGTCTCAGGTAGACCACAATAGCACTGGACGACGGGTAACAGAGCCTGCTATACATGCTGTGCCTCGAATGAAGTTAAGAGTGAGTCATGCTGTTCGTCGAAGGCGCATAGTCCTTATTGTTTTGCGTTTGTAGTTGCATATGGACTACCTCTCTTCAGCACTCGACGTTGCTCCGAGGTCTCTTCAGCGGCGCATCACCCAATGATCTCATTCACACTGGCGCCGCACAACCCCGACATCCTCCCCTACATGTTCCAGAAAGCCGTCTTCCTTCTCTCCTCCCTTCTCCGCCGTCACACCCCACACTGTTTCTCCCCGTTCCCGATCCGTCTTCCATACATCTCATTTTTCATTGGATGTACTTTGGTCAAACAGCACCCATGGAAGACTGTCTAAATCGGGGTGTTGTCCACTGGGAGGGGATTGCGCGCAATGTGGAGTACTTGGGACTTCCCACAGACATCAAAGTGTTCCTGGGGCGGTGGTACAGCAATTGGCTTCTTCCGGAGCGCAGCCGCCCTGGCTGTGCACCCTGTTCGCCCACAGATGATGAAGATTCTGATATTGAGCTGGAACTCGATGACGATGACGGAACAGATGACGAGACAGACGACGACGATTGCTCAACGTTCAGCTCATACACGGAGGATGTAGATGCTATCGCGGAGTTCGAGCGAGGCCGGACACGGACAATCCGCCCCTTGGCGCGCCTATGCGGGAAGTTGCAGATGTGTGGAGCATGACAGGCATTTGACATCTTTACGAGTATTTCATAATGGTTTGTCGCTCATGACAATGTTGTTTGGTCTATCTTTATTTACTCTGATCTTTTTGCCGCATATCTGTTCCAGTCAAGTATGATACCATTTTCCAGGGAACGTTAACTTTGTTTGAATCTTTTGCTGCGTGGCGCCCCGCACCGGCGCTGTCCTAAAGTGTTTTGCGCCACGGCACCGCTATCACGTTCTCCGCTCTTGATTATGATGTATGAACACATAAGTACTCGTAATTGTGTCAGATGTATAAGGTGTATGACAAAGTCAAAACAAAGAGCCTTCTCGTAATCTCGAAGCTTCTATACAATTGTCCTCACCAAATCCTGTGACCTGATACATAGCACACACACCCCTCTGTAATTGTGTCAGATACCAGAAGGGAAGGCATTTAAGTCAAAGTTAAGACAGAGCTTCTCGTAACTCAAGCTTCTACGCAATTGTCCTTTGAACCTTCGTGGCGTCAATCTCACACAGCCAAGTACACGTGTAATAGGAGATAGGGTAAACAGAAACGAATATCCCCCAAATCGTAATGGACGATCTAGCGGCTGGGGACGCCCGTGCGGCTCCTCAGAAATGGTACGGTACTCGGAAAACAAAAGGCAAGCGGCTAGTCCCCTGAAGGAGAAGGTGTTCTGAGAACGTGACTAACCCCACTTGAACCCCGCCGACCATATCAGGAAAGAAAGAAGAGCGGTTTGACAGCGGAACCAAACAAAGGCGAGTTCTTCCAGAAAGGTTTCACTAAGTACTACGCAATAGCGCATGCTATTTAGACTGCATCTGTAGTTTGAGTCCCGTTTGACTCGGGCTTTTCCAATCGGAGAATGTACAGTGGGTAATGCAATGCAGGTGAGTCACATCGACAGGCGAATAAGTGACAACGGAAGAAACGCGGGAGGCATTTGAGACATCTTGATGTTGTCTTTTTTAGGGTAGACCGTGACGGTCCGACTTCCACTCGCAGTGAACAGGTGGTATGGAAACTGTAATACGATATAATCCTTGGCTTCTAAGAGCCGCGTTTGGATGCATGCAGGTACTCAAATCCAAGAGGCCGGCCTATCAGACGGTGTATTCCGAATTTCCATTAATCAAACATAGTATAATGATTTCTATTCTCAAAAAGACATACCAGGTAGCGGCCGGTCTACATCTTATCCCAATCAATGTCGTTGAGCCATGGGTGTTCGAGAACGGAAGTATTAACACCCAGACAATGCTCGGCTGTCGTATTCAGGAGGCCTGCGACGATGGATTTGAGGGAGGCGCCCGCACGGATGCCCTTATATGCCGCTTGTACTTGCCAGAGGTGATCCTCTCAAATATTCGGTTTTTTGTCCCGGCCAAAGAACGGCTGAAAGA
Source organism: Suillus lakei (assembly GCA_016628065.1). Classification (NCBI taxonomy): domain Eukaryota; kingdom Fungi; phylum Basidiomycota; class Agaricomycetes; order Boletales; family Suillaceae; genus Suillus; species Suillus lakei. The sequence goes on along the minus strand of JABBWA010000003.1, from coordinate 507,289 downwards.
AATGTAAGATGTCTCATGGAGCAAATAATAAATGATCCCTTCGTGGTCATTTCACACGATGTGATGCTTGCCGCCCATCAGTCGACTCTAGCTCTATGTCCTGTCATATGGACAAGGCCTCAGGGGCCATACGAGTCGGGGTTCCAACAATTAATCTGGACGTCCATGTCCAAAATCTGCCATTGTCAGCTACCTGTCAGGTCTAACTGGGATATTTGCTAGTTTGAGCTCCCGGTGAACGATTTCCTCCGCATGTACGAGACAGAGCTCAACGAAGTGTCCGTGAATTGAAAACGGGCAGTCTCGGCATCGAGAGGGCCCCGCGTTTCTGGAAACAATGTGTAAACTCGAGCATGAGGTCAAGGTTCAGTTAGTCTTAGAAGGCACCTGTGACAACATTCACCCAGGGACTCCATGACATTCATACCAGTGCATTCTCTCGGCATTGTCAATGGTATCCGCAGGGTGTTTCTGGCTGAAGGATTGTTGTTGGAAATGTGACCGGGTCCAGTGAAATGCACATACCCGATTGGTTAGTTTCACCATACTCAGACAAGAGAATGAAGACAGTCATTCCTTCTGAATTAGTTTCATTCCCTCCCTTGGAAAGGACTTTGATAGTAAATAATGACCCTGAGCGCCCCAAGTCGGAACCAATATGCGAGTATATTCAAGACCCTCTAGGGTCAGTGCTAGCCCTGGGTGAGGGTCTAGTGTATCGGGTGGCAGGATGTCACCAGTAACTACATAGCCCAATGATCCGCGGATTCTGATACGTGACGGTGGACACAAGCATCAGTGAATTTGTTTGGAAGGGGAACCCCAGGAAGCACGTACTGGTAGTGAATCAAAACGCGAAGCATGAGTAAATGCTTTGAGGACATGCTTACGAGCATGCATGCCTTTGGAGATGGCTTGCCAGTTGAAGTGAGGGTCGGGGGGACGCACACGATAACTTATAAACTCGGATTATATGATTCTGAAGCTTGCTAGCCACATGATAATGGAGGGGAGAATAGCTGGCGCAAGTCCAGAGCAATAAATACTGAGTCGTCAGGCCAACGAAAGGCCGCATTGCGTATATAATATCTATTGTTCCATAAGTTAGCAGATCAGAGCATGGGGCATATGCGGGTCCGTATACAACCCGAATAACAATAAATTTGAGATCCTTGCCTTTCAACAACCGAGGTACACTATCGCCGCCAGCCATTATCGAAGAAACACCACCTTCTTCTCCGGCCGTGAAGCATTCCAGGAGACTTCATGAATGACGCCCAACCCGACACGTTCCATCAAGCCCTCGTTCTGACTAACCGCCATCACATGTAGGACGCATTCATGGTAATACGCAAGACTCTGTTCGTCGTACACGGGGCGCACACTGGTACGGGAAAGAACGATGAATTCGAGAGACGACGGCGGGGTGGGATCCAATGGCAGGACCGCAGTGCCAACCCAAATGGGAGGGGAAGATGTAGTGGAGAGAATATCGAAGAGACCGTGGTGGAGACATGGACTTGATCCATCGTTTTCTTCGCTACTTCGCCGTACAATGTTAAAGTAGCTGGAAGTCGTGCGGAAAATGAGGGTGCCTGGTGCTAGCGGTCGATGGATGTCTAGTGTCAGCTCCGTTGGGTCTAAGATCCCTGACGGAGGAGAGTATGCTGACTTCTCTGCCTCTGTCATGGGAATCGAAACGACCCGGGAAACTCGGCGAACATCAAGCTGCACTGTATCACCACTATGGTCCACAATGTACCAATAATCAACAAACGTTTCTACCACCGACGGTTCGCCACTACCATTGACGAGACCCAGATACCGATGCTCCGTCGTGTAGTCAACAGCTCCACGCCACGCAGCCCATGCCCAAGAAGGTAAAGGTGAACTGCCTCTGTCAGGGAGCGCACGACGAGCGCGAGGTGTCTGTGGATCATGTTGCCAGAGAAGTGCATGATGTAGTTCCGTCAACATCATTCCACAGTGAAAAACTCTAGCGGGTTCACCGAGCCCAAAGCCTATCGCCACAGCATTCGTCACCCCAGTGAGAGCGTCAACAACATCTGATTCCACGGTGAGATTGCGTCGTGTACACTCCTTAACGGCCCCACTGTAACTCCCAAAGGGGTCCGACTGGGGGAAGTATTCTCCACGCGAACGGCGAAGAAAGCTGTCGGCGAATTGGTGGCCCTTGCTTTCGGCAGCGACGTCTTCGCAGAAGACATCACCCCGGCACTCAAAGTAGACTTGCTGCTCAGTGAAGTACACCCGTCGGCGGGAGAGCGCGCTCTCTTGATAAGTCCAACAACGCGTATTCCACACCGACAGAGCGAGAGCTTCCTGAAGTCTTGGAGGTCCTACACAGAGATGAAGTCCTTGAACAACCTCGATATGCTGTTGTATTATTCTAGTTCGCGGACGGCATCCTGGGAGAGGGTCTCGAGCCGACGTGCCGCCAGCGGCCATTATCGTGAAATAAGATAGGCCATAAACCAAATCCATAGCGTGTATCTGAGTGAGTTTGTCCTGCGAACAATCTTGAATGATGCATAGAGCGTCGATCCATATGTAACGTTGACCAAGTTGTCGAACGAATAGAATAGAATCAGTGATAGTCTCCGGGAATGTTGCAGTGTTCAACCCGCCAGGCGTGGAGCGCTCCGCTATGTTATCCTTCGTCGTCCGATACTCTGTGCTGATGGCTCCCCATACGTAACTGAGGGCCACATAATGACAGGAAGAAGGTGCAGGAACTAGGGTCATCGACACCACGTCCACCACTCTCACAAACTCTGGCAACTTCCTGTGCTCTTCATCGTCAACTCTCCAAGCATTTTGACATTCATCTCCATGGTTCTCCCGGCACAGCTTAATCCATTTCTTTACCAGATCTATGTCCACAGTGTTCTTCACCCTGCGACTATGAAGATCGAATGGTCTCCCAAACTTGAAAGCATCTTCTTGCAGAAGATGGATGCTAAGCGAACCTGCTGTCGCCCTGGAAGCAGGATACCTCTCCCAAAAGTCTCCTAGGCCCTTCATATTGATGTGGAGGCGGTAGCAACGAAATTTGCGTCGGGGATAAAAGGGTTCCCGAAGACAACCACAATCCATGGTGAACAGCCGACATTGAATGCCTGAGAGATCAACGTGAGGAAACCTGTCCAACATCCATGTTCGACGGACATGAAAGGATATGAGGCGGCAAAAATTGCATTGGTAGGATTTTTGTAAGATGGATGAGAGTGAATCGAGCGGGATTTCCTCTGTCTCTTTGATGCCATCAAGGAAGATCTTGTAAAAATCCACTTTTCGACAGACAGAACATAGTAATGTGTCGTTGCCTAACGTGGCAGTATGATCCCTCTGTTCATCCTCTTCAATCAGTCCGCTGCGCTGGGTAAGCGGGGGCGCGAATGAGTTCCTCACCTGAAAGTCGGTTCGTATTTGGTCTGGATTTGGGAGAGGGGCGGATTCAGAGGTCCCATCAGGTGCGACGGTTGCTTTGAATTTGAGGAAGATCAATAGCCAAAACACCAAAACTCCAAGAGCAACCCCTCCAATGATTCCAATAAGGGCCAAAACATGTGTGGAGACCGGACCATGAGTCATAGGAGTTGCAGGAATAAGGATTGACCAGGAGGAATTTGGTTTAACTCCTTGAGGTTGCAGGGCGGAGACGCAGCCGTTTGGTACATAAGGCTGTGAATATCATGAGCGCTAATACAGACGCCGTGGCAGACGTGTGGCAGTCATGATCCAACGCCGAGGCCAACAGCTGGCCGCGCAGCCATAAGGCTGTGAGCATTCATACAGACGCGATAGTCCAACACCGACGAGAAGTAGTACTAACCCGAACAATTAATGCTACTGCCATTAGACCCATTTGACTTCCTTCACGTGACACGTGATAGTATAGACACGCGATAAGTATAATTACATTCGACTCTACGGCTATGTTCCGCCGACGTTCAGTGCTTACACAGTTGTAGAATCACCTTACTTCTCCAACTACTCATCTTAGCTGAGGCTCTTTCCAATATGTTAGCCTTAACACCCGGTAGGCTTACAGCGCGCAACCTACGCCGTTACCTCCGGCCCGTGATCACCAGTCAAAGGTCGCGTCAAATCGCAACATACAACGTTGATATAGCAGGGCTTACGGAAGAGCAGGCTGAGGTATGTCAATGAAAGCATCGCCCTCAACTACAGCTCAGCAGTATAACTCAGTTTCGCAATGCAGTAGCCGAGTTTGCCGAACGGGAGGTTGCCCCGCGTGCTGCACAAATCGACAAGAGCAACAATTTTCCTTCAGTGAGTATCAAACAAAATTATTTGACCTTCTCGTACTCAAGCGTATCGTCAGGACATTTGGGAGAAGCTTGGTGACATGGGTTTGCTCGGTGTCACCGTTTCGTCACAGTATGGTGGTTTGGACCTCGGATACTTCCACCACACATTGGCAATGGAAGAGCTTTCCCGTGCTTCCGGCTCCGTTGCGCTGTCATACGGCGCACATTCGAATCTTTGCGTGAACCAAATCCATCGTCATGGCACAGACGCTCAAAAGCAGAAATACCTCCCTGATTTGATCGCCGGGAAGAAAGTTGGCAGTTTGGCTATGAGCGAGCCTGGCAGCGGGCAAGTTGCATGGCTTACAATACATGAAGATGACTTACAGTGAACTAGGAGTGACGTAGTCAGCATGAGTTTGAGGGCAGATAAAATAGACGGCGGCTGGAAGCTGAATGGTAACAAGTTCTGGTAATAACCTCTTCAGGTCGCGCGTATATTATTTTAACAGTCCCGCAGGATTACCAATGGACCGACAGCATCAACGCTAGTCGTTTACGCTAAAACCGATCCTGAGAGAGGTTCCAAGGGCATCACCGCGTTCATCATCGAGAAAACGTTCCAAGGCTTTTCCACGCATCAGAAGCTTGATAAATTCGGCATGAGAGGCAGTGATACTTGCGAACTGGTCTTCGATAACTGCAAAGTCCCAGAAGGTTGGTTTTTATTGTGGCACTTGATGGGAGATAACTAATCGACTTTCGCTGCTCCAAAGAAAATGTCCTTGGTCAGGTTAATAAAGGCGCGGGGGTCTTGATGTCTGGGCTGGACCTTGAACGTCTTGTCCTGAGTGGCGGTCCCTTGGGGTGGGTATATCTCATCAAACACTTCTGACCATCTGCTTAACATCACTTCCTGAAGTCTGGCGCAAGCCGCATTCGACTACGCAGTGGAATATGTCCACGATCGCAAGCAGTTTGGACAACCTGTAGGAACATTTCAATTGATGCAGGGTGGGTTGAACCAGGCTCCACGATCGAAACAACGACTGAAACAGATTCTTCAGGCAAGATTGCGGACATGTATACGAAAATTAATGCAAGTCGCGCGTATGTCTATGCTGTTGCAAGAGCGTGCGACCGTGGTCAGATCAGTCGTCGAGTAAGTACGACTTGTGAATCTGGACGCTGCTGGTTTCTGATTTTATAACGCTAGGACTGCGCTGGTGCGATCCTCTACTCTACCGATAAAGCCGTAGAGGTCGCGCTGGAAGGGATGCAATGCCTCGGCGGTAACGGATACATCAATGGTTCGAATGATCTACGATTTAGTGAAGGCTGCGACTCACATCTAAATAGATTATCCTATGGGTCGGATTTTACGCGACTCCAGGTTGTATGCAGTGGGCGCCGGGACGCAAGAGATAAGGAGGATGCTGATAGGACGGGAGTTCAATGAGCAGTTCAAGTCGTCGTGATACCTCAGCTCTAGGCTGCGTTCGGACCATCTGTAGTCCATGTGTGAGTAGTATGACAGGCGTGCATCATAATTTTTGGATGAGCAATGGCTCTGAATCTGACGGCGTTGGATCGTATTGAATTCATATGCGATTCAGCTTGTGATGTGCAGAGCAGGGCTAGAGCGAGAGGTTGAAGTCGTCGCAGGTTAAGTCAGACTGGATGCACGTATTCTAACAAGAAAAAAAGGCTCAGCTTGCGATAATTGCGTCGGGGACGCCTGCGGCGAACGCATTCGTCTTTCGTACGATTAAGTCTAGGACGTGTATGGTTTGAAAGTCTCCCAATTTGCTTCGCGGTCGTGTGCAGGGCAGGCTAGAGCGAGAGTTATAAGTCGCCGCAGGTTAAGTCAGACTGGATGCACGTATTCTCACAAGAAAAAAACACTCGGCCTGCGATAATTACTTCGGGGACGCCTGCGGCGAATGCATTCGTCTTTCGTACGATTAAAGTCTAGGACATGTGTGGTTTGAACGTCCCCCTATTTGCTTCGCGGTCGAGAATGCAGTGGAATTCCACATGTTCGGACAGTTTGCGTTTCACAGGAAAGGGTGTAGTATTGATATATTAATACATTAGTCTAGGTGCCTTCATGGGTACTAGGACCATTCCGAACGAAAATGTAATAATGAAGGGGATGCCCTGGAGCAATAAGATATATAATATATTAGTCTAAGTACCTTCATACGTACTATGACCATTCCGAACGAAATTGTAATAATGAAGGGGGTGGGATCGAGCAATAAGATATAAACGATACAAGACAATATAGTCCGCACGCTCAGACGGGAGGCTACGGGGATGAGAAAAGATACTCAAACGAATCGCTTGGTGGGGAAGACGGTTGGCAGTCAAAGATCGAGAAAGAGCTCGCGATGAAGGGGAATGATGGAGCACCCTCAGCACCAGACGGCGCTGGTTGCTCCTCGGGACCAGGCGACGCTGACTGCTCATCGGCACCAGACGATGCTGACTGCTCTTCAACGCCATACGCTGGTTGCCCCTCAGCACCAGACGATGCTGGCTGCTCTACAACACCAGACGATGCTGGCTGCTCTACAACACCAGACGCTGGTTGCCCCTCAGCACCAGACGCTGGTTGCTCCTCGGGACCAGGCGACGCTGACTGCTCATCGGCACCAGACGATGCTGGCTGCTCTTCAACGCCATACGCTGGTTGCCCCTCAGCACCAGACGATGCTGGCTGCTCTACAACACCAGACGCTGGTTGCCCCTCAGCACCAGACGCCAGCTGCTCCTCAGAGCTCAGTGAAACCGGGGCCCTCACCGCGGGGAGAGACGCGACTCCCCGCGCGACCTCAAATGTAAACGCCCCTTGGGGCGCAACGACGGGGAGCGTCCCGCCGTTCCCCTGCGTGGCCACAGGGGGAGCCAGGAAATTGGCCTGAGTTTTGGCCTGGTTTCTAATACACTGGCCTTTAGACCTTATATGTCTGTTCAGGGAATCCCCGCGATCGTAGAAACTAGTAAGAATTGACGTCTCAGCCCTATGGTCACATTTGAAACAAGAGGGTACTCACGTGAAGCCACAGCCTGGGCACGGAACCCGGGGTTCGGAAGAGCCATCGGTATGCGTCTTCGTTTTCCGTACATGATTGTGAACACTGGCTTCTAACATCGGCTGGACGCTGGCGCATGTGTCCTTCAAACATTTCCACCTCAGTGTCCCATCTGGCTGCTGCACAGGAGCCTGATGAAACAACGGTCAGCGGGATGGCGAGAACCAAAGAAATAAAATTGACTCACAAAGTCGGGATTACCATGGGGAGAAATGCGCTTCTGGTTGGTTTTCTTCTGGCGATCACCATCATCTACCGCCTTCCTCTTATTCCTCCGCGTGGTCCCCTCGGCTTGGCCTATAAGTGGGACTTGCGGCATTGGTGGCTGGTGAAACTGTTGCCCTTGATTAGACTGAGCTGGCGGGGCGGGAGGGGCCCAGTGGGCCATAGGGGCCTGCCATTGGCCCTGGGCATGGGCAGGAACGTGATGATTCACGTTGTCAGCAATCGGGGGTGGATAGCCATGTATGGCAAAAGCGGGAGGTTCAGGAGGGAACTGATCCTGGTCCTGCCGGATCGTGACCTGAGGGTTCACGTACGACGGACCAGGGACAGCCTCCACCGGAGGACCGTAATGAGGTGCTCCGACCATGGCCTGAGGGCCCGGATACGCACCGTAATGTTGCGGAGGGGGGTGATGGTAGGGGGGCGCTGGCACCCAGTGGTATATAGGACCCTGAGGAACGTGCGGGGCAGGAGGGGGTGGGGGAGGGGGAGGGAAGCCGAAATGTCCCATCTGAGCCGGCATACCTGGAGGTCCATATCCAGCACCGAACCCCGGATTGGCCATGCCGTACATTGCATTCGTGGACGGTCCATCAGCGTTCAGATGTGCTTGATCCACTGGGGGAGGCTGCGGCACGAAATGCGGGGGCTGGGGCTGGGGCTGAGGTGGTGGTGGTGGGTGAAGTGGTGCATAGAATCCGGGTTGAGGCCCATACAAAACCTGAGGAGGTGGGCCTCCTGAACCTCGCAGCTGATGCTCTACAATCGATTCTGGTTGAGACTCGTCGTAAGTCTCCTTCTGCTTGCCCAAATTTCTTCTAGGACGCGGGGCCTCCTCCTCCTCATCGGCAGCAGTGCTCTCGGATTGGGGCGCAGGGCCCCGAGTTGTAGAGCTGGAGCTCGACGCGGTCAAAGTTGCATTCGGACCAAGAGGGGAATCGACTATCGAAGATGAACCGGAGTGGTTGGGTGTGGGTAACCCAAGGTCAGCTGCGTCTGTATGCATTCCGTAGGTATTCAAGTGGCAGGCCCTGGCGCGTGGTTGGACCTTGTAAGTAACAGAAGGGAAGTAAAGCGTATAAGAGTAACTCGCGGTGCACAAGTTAGAGAGTCAACAGTGGTATGTGGAAGAGAGTCTTGAAGAAGAGGGAAGAGACACAAGTGCTGGTATTTAAGTTGTTGGACTCCCGCTTCTAATAAATAAAGCTAATGATGCGTACCTTCCTTTTTCATGCTGTGGACCACAACTTGTAACCCTGGCAAAGCAGTTCATACAAAGCAGGGCATCCACAGACCACATATTCTGCCAACGGACAATGGCACAATACGCCGTCCACCCGGATATTTTCTTGCACGACTATGGGGGAAACTCAATTTGGATTGTCGATCCTCCGAATCTCCAGAGGGAAGTATGCCATAAGCCATTGATCAACGCAACATGGTACTTTCGTCTTCGGCTGTGCTTGTTCATCGAATTTTCGTCGTGCATAGCAACTCGTCGTTTGCCCTAGATGTTGTCGGGAGTCATTGGCATCGAACGTCGTCTACTCGAAAATTTGATTGACAAAATCTATCAACGCAAACATATTAGACAGGGGGCCGCATATTTATTGATACAAATGATTTCCAACCAACAATGTGGCACGTGAGAGGCGCGTGACTTTCCAACGCGTCCAAGTCGCATCGTGCCTCCGAATCCACAACAGTTCAAGTGGACATCGAGTGCAATCTCGACACCTTGACAACGCATCAACACCTCTCTTATATATCACATAACAGTTGGTCATCATGCACTTAATAAGCAGATACAACTCACTGCCATCAGATCACATCACTCATCACATCGGCATTAACTTGCAACTCAAAGGGTCTCGCCTGTGGAACAAACAGATAATCAGCATCATCGATAATCCAAGTTGTACGTAGTCCATGTGGATGCCCAAAAAGTCGGCCCATCGTGCACGTGCGGCGATGCGTCCCAATTCAGGGACAGTAGACAAACCGTACAAACAGGGAACGTGGCAGCGGATGGACGACTTACCCAAAGCCGAGCGGACCAATGAGCATCCCACCGCGACGATCTGGCGTACGCTCTCAGCGTCTGCAAGTGCAGGGTTAACCTCCTGCGTGCGGTAGACCGGGTCCGATCACGTCAATGCAAGCTAAGATCTAGGTAAGATACGTACCATCGAGTCCAGCGCGACGAGCAACCCAATCTCATGAATCGCCTCGCAGATGTAGTGTCCTTCACGGAAGGCGAGCCCGCCGCGCACCTGCAGAATTTCGGTTAGTTCTGCTCATTTGCTTGGCATTTGATTTGACTTGGAATGAATCTGTTTAGGAATACATTGTCTGTCCACCGTAGGCTTGGACATCCCTACCACAGATCAAAGCTTCTGTGTTTCCAGGTTGTCCCAATGATACAGGATATGCGCACTACAAAGCGCCTGCGCAAGCCAACAATGTTTCTTTCATAGGTGTGGTGCATTTTCCAAGCACTCTCCAGGGCTAGAATGCGTAGAGAATGATGGGTATTTTTGTGCACATTCTCGCATCTTCAAAGCACACCCCGAGAAAAAGGAATTTGTTTCGGCGCGCACTGAGTCACCAGAAGCACCCAGACCAGAGACTCCATTCTACTCAAAAAGTACGCGCCAGATACTAATTAAAGACAATGCAGATTACGATACTCACCATGCTAGGCGCAACTCGGGTCGAGAGCCTTGACATCAAAGCTCAGGTGAATAGGACGGTCTCTTTGCGGATTCACATAGTCGAGCGCCATTTCGACCACCTTGCCAATGTCATATCTAGGTAAAGCACAGTCACCGTCAGCACTTTTCTCTCCACCAAAACCCAAGCCTACCAATCAATTCTGTGCATGCTGAACGTCTCGATGCGGTGTTGCTCCAAGATCTCCTTCTCACCCTTGTCCACATCCGCAAACCGACATAGACGGGACACGCTCAACAGGGAGATGAGAGTCCCAGTTGAACAGGAGGGTTGGGCTTGAGGAGACAGGAGAGGAAGGATGCCGTGACTATTTCCGCGGTCGGTAAGTGGACCGTATTTATATCTGCGTGGACATGGTTAGATGACACACGCTCGGTGGTACGTTCTGTGGGTGGAGTGTTGGCACAGTGGAAGGAACTCGTTTAAACGGAGAAACTCACCTCAGTGGGAGATAGTGCCCATGGCTGAGGAATGATCTCTGACGGGGAAATGCCCCATCTCTGCATGAACCCGCACGGTGGATGCCTCTCGCAACGAACAGGGGGATTTTCTTTCTTCAACTTCGCGATGGATGCGTATCTACAGCGCCATTATTGACAGCATTCACTCAGGTGCCGATGGGTGTCCGCAAATTGGTGGTGCCCATCAAGGACGACGAGCCATCAGGGGTCTTTGAGCTGGTTGATTAGCCCTGTCTGGCCGAGGTGGATAGGGACTTTTTCTACTACTGACTTTGGCCAAGAGTAAGGTGAGTAAGTCGTTTGAGAAAATTGTCAAGAGAACTGACCTGACCATCGTTAGTGTGTGCCGCTGGCGACATCCTAAAGGAGTGGAAACGAGTCAAAGCCTCAGAAGTCAACTTAAAAGCAGGCCAGGTGGGCTACTGAGTACTGAAGTACTGACGTGTGAATCCCTGCCGTGCATCTATAGATGCAGCTGCATGGACTCTAGATAGTACCTGCGCGATGTTGAATGTTCATCTCATCGGGTCAGTTAGAAGGCAAAGCAACATTGTCACAACCACGTACATGAACGTTTGTGACTAATAAGCAAGCCTCGATTCGCGGACTTTCAATTTTACGGAATCGCGGCCCATCGCGGCACGCCAAGTAGGTTCAGACACAGCCTCCCGCAACAATCTTATCCAAAATTTGTTCAAGAGTATAATCATGTCACAGTGTCTAAAATACATATTGCATGTCCATGTATATAAAAGTGTTCTATGCAAGAAAACTGGTGGAGTCGTATACCGTGAAGTGGTCCGAAATAACTCGGCTATTCTAGTAGGCATGCTGACAAGATGACCGCACGCCACCAAACAGCTTAGCCCCTCACCCTCAACATCAATTGAAAGGAAAATACCTCCGTGACAGCGGTATGCTGGCAAGTGCGGGGTGCCGAGTGGCGCGGAACTGGATTCAGGTGCTGGGCCCTGCGCTGGGCTGTTCCTCATCCTGTTTAGTGCGAACTTGTTTTGCCCATCGCAAGCCACAGGCATTGCAAAGGGTTTTTGGTCCTTGTGGACCCTGAGAACATTGGTCAAGTCAACCAGGGAAGATAAAACGTGCAAGCGACAGACCTTGCGCCATTCTGGGGAATCCGTACGTCCGCATGTTACGCAAACGTACTGCTCTGCGGCGTGCATCTTGCGGATCTGGGAGACCGATAAGGTCAGATGCCCATCCGGATAGACCCGTTCCATAGCTATACACACCTTTTTCCTTCTGGCAGCATCGTCGCCATAATTGTCGTCTGTCGTCTGTTGCGCTTGTTGGCCGGTGAGAGCGTAGCTACCGTACGTGAGCACGTTAGGAAGATCAGTAAAGCTCCGTGGTTGATGATTTGTCTGCGTCACCAAATCATCATATGACGTGCTGGTCTGATGGGTGGTATAACACGTGGCGGGAAAATCGCCAACAGGGCGGAGGGTCGCCGTTGGGACCGGTCCACGGGAACTGGAAGGTGCAGGATACATAGAAGCAACCAATTGACCAGTATGAGTAATAGAAGATGGTGGCATCCGGACTCTGAGATCTGCGAGGCGCTGCTGCAGCCGTTCATTTTCAATCTTGAGCTCAAGGAATGTGTTTAACCTAGTCGGGTGTAAGTTCCATCAGACGGCCGGAGAAACCGCGCTAAATTGACTTATGTATTCATGCTTATGCACTCACATTGCTGTGTTCCGACTCGGATATGGTTTTGCTACTGCGAAAAAGCAGCGTGCATATTGTTCGTCATCGATGTAGTGAGGGTAACCCTTCACTTCAAACAGAACCTCCTTGGCAGGAGAAGCATACTCGCTTTGACACTTGAACCGAACATAGGACAACATTTCCATGCGCGATCGCAGTGATTGTTCAAATAACGCACGGAAAGCATGCTTATCTTCGCCTGAAAAATGAATGACAAATAAGCACACGCGGGTAACACGACTAGAACATAGCAAACATGTTTACCGTTGACCAAGTCGACGAGATCCTTGTCAATAAGTTCTGTATCTCGCCAACCCAGCAATTCTGAGACGGCCCTTGAGCAAAATAAGACTTTGCACTCGTTGGAGAGCACCAAGACAATCGCCTCTGACAATTCGTGTATCAGAAGATCTGCCCAACGTTTCCGCTTGGTGAATTCAAAGGTAGATGGTGTAGAGTTCGCCGCGTTGGAAGTAGAGCTGGGTATGTTGGACACATTGGACGATGAGGGTGCCGTATCTTGGGATCTGGACAGGGAGGCAGACCTATGGGCGATGTTCGCGGGTTGCGAACTTAAGGACATGGGTTTTGATTCCGGTTGAAAGCGTGAGTTAGGGTATAGTAGAAGGGTGAAAAACCCAGAAATTTGCGAAACGGAAAGTCCAATAAATACCTACCTATGATGTCATACGGGTTAACACCGATTTATACCGCCGGTTAACCCTCTTTGGGTTATTCCTTATCCCTGTCCATTGGAGTTCTGTCCGTTTCTTCTTTCTTCTTCATCGTTCTCGTAGGTTCAATTTGAGGGTCTTTACATAAACTGATCTAGAAACATCCAGAAACCCCCAAAGTACAGATCGCAGCAATTTTCACAGCTATACTTTGTTCGGAAGCGGGACACCATAAAACCATATATTATAAACAGCTGAAATTACTCTAGTCAAAAACTCTATGTGATGCTACTCCCAACATTTGGCATGACAGGCGAATCCAAGAATAAGAACGAGCGGCTTAAATAACGCAGTAGCCTCCATCCACACGAACTTCGGCTCCAGTCATGAATTTAGATGCGTCACTTGCCAGAAAGACGATGGCACCAGCTAAATCTTCTGGTTCACCCATCTAGTCATTCTCCCAGTCAGTAGGGCGTCTGAATCCACTAGGCTGATCTCACCTTGCCCATAGGCGTCAGGCTTTCCCAGGTTTTCTGCACCACCGTTAGCGTTCAAGCGAGCAAGTTTGACAACGTGCACCAACCTTCAAATCTTGGTCGTGGGCGAGGATCGTTTTGGTGAGCTTTGTCAACATGTAGCCAGGACTTCATGGCGCGTATCAGCCCACAGGTTAGCCACAAGCAACGTAAGACGAACCTCAGTGTATTAACTCGCACACCCTTCTTTGCCCACTCAACTCCCAAACTTGACGCCATGTGTCGGACCGCTATCAGAGTGTCAGTGACCCTTTTCCAGGGAGTGTAGATTGCGGACCTACCCGCTTTCGAAGCATTGTAAGGTGTTTGCGGCTATCCCCGAGACGATGCAGGGTCAGATCCTGTTGATGAATTTATCCGGAATCAATGACTCACCTGCGGGATGTTGATGATCTGCACAGACAAATCGTTAGACCGCATATCGCAGAGGGACGTCTCGACAGATTAACATACCGATGCACTCATGCTAGCAACAAGAACGATGGAGCCACCTCCTTGAGGAATCATGTTCCGAGCGGCTTCTCGCGCAGTAAAGAAGGCTCCATGAACGTTGATGTCATACAAGCGCTTTATTCGGTCGAATGGGTAACTATGATGCGGTCGTCAGCTCCAAGGAGCGCTCCAATACGTGTGTCGGACGCAACTTACTCAAATGCAGAATAGTTCTCCACAATTCCTGCGTATCACATCATATTATTTCGCGTTCCTGGAAAGTGCTGCGGAAGACGGAAGTATTCACCTGCAGATGCAACTACCGAATCCAATCGCCCGTACGTGTCCATGACTTGCTCGAATGCACGCTGAACAGATAACTCTGAAGACACGTCACATCCTACGCCAATCACGTTGAAGTCTTCCGGGGTCATGTCGCTGTTAACTTGATGCTCTTCAGTAGTGTCGCCAGCACACAGCAAACTACGAACCGCATGCGTTCGAGACCAATTCAGCAGCAGCAGCTTGCGCCTCATTTTCCTTCAGATCAACAATAGCCAGTTCCGTGCATCCTCTAGAATTCAAAATGGATCAGTCCTTCGTCACGATAAAATGAAGGAGTGCAGAGAGACGAACGATTGTATGAATGCACGACAGAATTCATTACCTAGACCTCTGGCAGCACCAGTGACTAGACAGACCTAAAAAAAGTAGTTAGACCATTAAATCGAGCCCAAAGGCCAACAGAAACTCACCTTTCCCTCGAGAGAAAACGCAGGGAGGACACGGGGAACACGTTTCAGTTTTGCTGGTGCAGTACTCTGGAATCTCACGCAGGACTGGACCGTGCGGGTGAGGACCGTTGACCGCTGGACGGCGGGGACAGCACGAGCAAAAAAGCTGAAAGACATAACGATGTGGGAGGGTGGGAGGAGGCAAAGTTTGGTTGAGAAATTGGAATTTAAAGTCGCCGCCCTAGCCTAGGCTTGGTATGCTACATAATAAGCCGGTCCGACCTGCAGCAACAACCACTTACGACATTTCTCCACTTCAAATTTTGCGGGGAATACGGCCGCGGCCGGGGAAGATTATTCCTCAAAACGTTGTTAACATTTACAAAAAATATCTTCAGCATCAACCACCTTGATGCTTGTACATTCATAAACACATCCGAATACTGGTATCATGGACAGCGTGGAGTATTTTTTACCCTAGGTTCCCATGCTGAATGTCCGAGGGCACGTTTTGCACCTGACTCGCGAACAGCGACCGACATAAACGCCACGATAACGGCATTGTTCTAGCGGATCATAACCGAAACACGAGTTAGCAAAGATCCGAATTGAATCGTATTATAACAGTTGTAGCTATAGCCAGTACGGACAAACATACTAGGGATACCCATAGTAGACGCGATAAACTAGCTCCACAGCCAAGGGGTATCAGGACACAAGAGACAAACGCAAACTGGTCTCGCAGCTCGCGAAAACTGGTATAATAAGCAAGGTGCAAAAAGGATAGGCATAGAGGTCCGACAAGGGCGCAAGGCATGAGTCGCAACAGCTCACAGGCCACAAATATATGGATGCAGACTTGACAGGCACGCTATAGACAAGCAAACTTCGATTTCCGTTTTTGTAGCTCCTCCATCCGAGAGTCGAGCTGCGCACGAGCACGTTCCTTCGCACGTCGTTCCTCGT
Source organism: Suillus lakei (assembly GCA_016628065.1). Classification (NCBI taxonomy): domain Eukaryota; kingdom Fungi; phylum Basidiomycota; class Agaricomycetes; order Boletales; family Suillaceae; genus Suillus; species Suillus lakei. The sequence continues at coordinate 491,401 of JABBWA010000003.1, read as the reverse complement.
CAAGACGCGATTCGAGGGACTGTTTCTCTTCCACAATCGATTTCCGAACAGTAACAACCTCACGACGCGCTTCCTGTAACTCGCTGCGAAGGCCCTCAATTTGGGAATTAAGTGAGTCTCGTTCCCTCGCAAGCTCCGTCGCTTGCATACGAGCTTTGCGGACTGCAAGACAAATATAGATGGTTAGCTCAGACGCTACGGTAAGCAAGAAAGGATACATACGATTCTTCTCAGAATCGCTCAACGATGTCTCTAACGTGCTCACGAGATCCATGTGAGTAGCCAAATCACTTTCACAGTGAGATAGTTGTTTGTTGAGTGTTTTGATCATCACTTCCTGTTCATTGATATGCTTCGCTTGGTCCTCGAGCTTGGCGGCGATGGCCTTGGAGTCCATTTGAGGGCCGCTTGGCGCAAGTACGGAGGCAACTGACGTAGCAGAAGAGTCGGTAGAGTCTTTCGAAGACATGGTAGAAGAGTGAGTAGATAGACTGAACTGGGATTCCTGAGTTTTCGGCGCTGGTGGTGGAGGCATGGATGGCGGGGGTGTGGGGGGAGGAAGCTTGGAAGCCATACCGTTGAGACGAGTAAAAGATATATTGCGATCAGGCGTTGCCCGTGGTGTCGAGGTCTCCTGGATCGGCGTGCGTGCAATCTGGGTTTGCATGTCGCGCATAGCGGTCTCCTGTTTATTCCTCTCCACTTGTAGGTTATCTTTCTCGTCCTTAACGCGCTGAAGGTTCTCGTGCATCTCAGCGATAAGGGAGCGATGTCTGTCAAGCTCGTCAACCAATGACTCGCGCTTGGATGCTTCCTGGAGAAATGTGGCCCGCTCTGACCGCGTCTTCTCCAGCTCAGCCGTCAGTTTGGTGACCTGCGCCTGAAGGTCTACTTTCTCTGATTGTGCACCAGCCAAACTTTTCTCCAAAGATGCCATCGCGGTCGCTTGTTCTGACACGGTCGTCTCGTGCTGTGCACGTACCGCCACGAAGTCGCTTGCGGCAGCTTTGTGAGCCTCAAGCTCCTGAACAAGCGTTTCGTAGTCCTCGCGCATTGTGGTGCGTTCAGCAGAGTGCTTCTCCTCGAGCTCAGTAGCTGCTGACTGCGAGCGTTGTCTCTCTGCAAGCAATTCCCGTTCACCTTGTTCTCGAGCATCCTTGATCGCAACTTTGTTGGACTCTAGCTCTAGATGGAGAAGATCTTGTTCCTTGCGGAAAGCATCACGTTCATCAGAGTGTTCCTGCTCAAGGTCGGTGACGGTGGCAGCAAGGCGTTCCCGTTCCTCAGCAAGCATACGCTCATTTGCTGTTTGAGATTCTTCGCGGTCGGAAGCGTGCTTCTCTTGGGCGGCGATAAGGGACGTTTGAACTTCGGCGAGTGATATCTGGTGCTCAGATTTGAGATTCGCGATTGCTGCTGCATGAGAGGTGAGGAGGGATGCGTGTTCATCCCTAGCCTTGGCAACCGCGTCGTCAAGTTCGGAGGCATGCGATAACTTGAGCCGAGCAGTCTCCTCCTCGTGACTATGAGTGATCTCTAGCAGTGACGTTGCATGCTGTTCTGTCAGAGCCAGAATGGCAGACTCATGCTCCTCGCGCAACTTCACAACTGTGGCAGCTGTTTCTTCTTCCAGACGCGCCAAGGCCTTCGTGAGCTGCTCCACTTGAGCTTCCGACTCCTCCCTGAGGACTGCCATGGCAGTGGCATGCTCGGATTTCATATGCTCACGCCGTGCTCTGTAGTCCTCCTCTTTGTTCGAAAGGAGGCGCCCATGTTCAGTCTTGAGTTTCTCTACGTCTTCCGCATATGCAGTTTCCTTTCTCGTAACGGCAGCAGCATGTTCGTCCTGAAGGTCACGGAGCACCGAATCACGAGATGACTCCGACTCTGACAAGGAGCATTCGCGAGCTTTCTCAGACATGCGAAGCTCGCTAGCGTGATCCTCACGCAAGCGCTCAAGCATTGCAGCGGCTTCGGTAGCTTGCCTTTGTAGAGCATCTGCGTGGTCTTTGCGAAGTTTAGTGAGCGCATTATAGTACTCCTCTTCGGTGCGGTGGAGGTCGGTAGCTACTTGCTCGTCTTTGGACTTCAAGACTTCTGCGTGGTCGGCCTTGGATTTGGCCATAGCGTGCTGGTGCTCTTCGATGGTACGCCCGAGGATCTCCTTGGCCTCTTGAGCATGTCGCTGGAGGACCTCTCCGTGTTCAGCCTGAAGCTTGCCAAACGCACTTTCATGCTCTTCGAGAGCCTTCTCCAGAGCTGCGGATGCCTCTGACAGCTGATCTCGTAGAGTACCAAGAGATGTCTCGTGTTCATCTTTCAGTCGAGAGATTAATTCCTCGATCTCGATTCCTTTCACACGAAGAGCCTCCTCGTGCTCGGACCTCAGCTCCGCAAGCTCGGCAGCGTGGCTTTCCTGAGCTTGCTTGATGGACGTGAGAAGCTCCGTCTCACGCTGCTCGACTGCCTCCAATTCCAAAAGATCCTCGTGGTGTTTGGCACGGAGACCCTCAAGTTCGGTCGACATGTTCAGCGCCTGCATGCCATCAGTGTTTGCTAGGCATGATATTGAAGAGTTTTCTGCCTACCTGATCCCTAGAGAGAGTAGTCAACTCATCGTGCGCACGTTGCACCTGAACAAGTTGAGCATGAAGAGAGTCAACGAGTTCTTTGTGCTGAGACTCCTTCTGAGCCATAGACCTGGACAATGAACGAGGAATGAGAAAACAGAATAGGACATAGACTATGAACATACAGCATAAGTTCATTTAACCTGTCAAGCGATTCGTCGACATCGTTATCAGGTGCGTCGTCATCGACATCAGGGATGAGATCGTGATGTAGCCTCATGCTCCTTCGAACGGCGTCGAACTTCTGAATCGTCTTGGGCGAAAGATGTGTTAAATCGTCGGTCTCTGTGGATTGGAGAGCATGCGGTTCCATCGGAGTTGGCGCTGTCTGATCCTTTTCCTTCAGCGAGGACTCAAGAGCGCTAATTTCAGCTTCACGCTCCCTAAGAACCTCTTGCAAGCGCATAATCTCCTTCTCCATGCTCACCGCAGAGCGCTGTTCAGTGGGAGTGGTGGCACCATTAACGCCGGAAAGGGAGATGGACAGGTTCGGACGATGCGATGGAGATTGCGAGACGGAACCACTGCTTCCGTGGCTCGATACCGAAGCCTCTCGAGACCTTACTGACGAGAGCTCCTGCGAAAGGGAAAGCGATTGCGGTAATGACTGAGGTAATGACCTGCCAAAAAAATCAAACTCGATGAATGTCATAGATTATTCGAAACATACCTTCCATGAAGAGACTCTACGGAGGCTGCTTGCCTGAAAAAAAGACGTCGACCAGCTGCATCATACGGAAGGTCAACAAGACCCTCTCGACTCTTGGAAGACGTCATGCGACGACGGAATAACGGGGTGTCCACTTTATCGACGGCCGAAGTCTCCGGGATCGTCGGATTGCTGAGTTTAGCTTCCTGAATTTGGGCAGCCAGATCAGCGATCTCCTGGAGGGCGTCCTGGTACTTCTTGGAGACAGACGAAAGGTCGGTGAGTGTAGCAGCGTGAGTTTGCCGCAGTGCGACCAATTGATTCTCGACGGAAAGGTCTATAGTAGCAGGCGTGCTGGCACCGGAGGTACTTGGAGAGTTGACTTTGGTGCTCCCGCCGTTCAAGGACTCGAGGCTACGTTTCGCCAGCTCAACCTCACCAACCACGTCACCAAGCCGGATGCGATCTTCGTAGGCTTCCTTCCGCTTACGCTCCCAGGCTTCCATCTTCTGCTCCAGTTCTTTGACCTTCCTCTCCCTTTCCTCGAGATCAGTCCGCCAACTTGCACCGTCCTGGTTGAGATTCTCCAAGCGCGTCGTCAGAGCCTCCACCTCCTCTCTTCGACGTTCGCAGTCATTCTCGAGTCGCTCGATCGTCTGCTGCAAGGTTAGCACTGATTCGTCGGAGCGGGCGAGCCGAGCTTCGAGATCAACTATGTACGTGGCTGAGTGCGATTCAGCCTCTTTATAACGGGAAACCTCGCGCTTCAGGTCAGTCAATGACTCGCTCGATGACATTGTTGTTTCGTCACAACACTTCATCTTCTCCTCTAGGTCACGGACGTAAGCCTGCATTGAATTAGATTAGAAATGTGCTTTCATTCAATATAAAGTCATTGCGAACCTCAGTTGATGCTTCCCGTTCCGTAAGCTTTGCTAGACGCGTTCGGAGCTCCTCGACGTATAATTCAGTCGCAGAATGTCTCTCGGTGATCTGGGCAAGCTCTTCTTCTTTTTCCTCCATCATGTCATTGGTGAGTCTCAGCGCAGCGCGATTGAGGCCTAACTCGGCCTCCATAGCGCTGATGGTCTTCTCGTATTCCTCGATGACCGGTCCAACGATCTCCTCGTATTTAGCCGTACCGCCTACAGTCCCGCCAGATGATGTGCGATGACGCTCGCCAATCTCGCGACGTAAGCGAGTCAAGTCTTCCGTCCGCTCGACATACTTCTCGCGCAGACTCTCATAATTATTCTGAAGGTCTGTCATTTGTGCAAGGATCTTTTTGGAATGTCCTTCCGTCACCTCACCAACTGCTGCAGAGGAACCCGCAGAACTAGAAGGAATAATGGTGCCATCTTTGAGTTGTTTGACCTCTTTGCGAAGACGCGTGACCGTTCCTTGTAGCCATTCGATATCATCCCACCCATCTTCCCTTTCGTTGACAACCGCACGGTTCTTGATATTTCGGGCGCGGTTGGCATACTTCAGGGTGTTGACAGTCTCACCAACGTTCCACTCCGTCGGACTGACACAGGCGATCATGAGAGTGTGTGCATTGCCCCCAAGCGAGTCTTGAAGGAGGCGGGTGAGCTTGGAGTCGCGATAGGGGACGTGAGAGTTAGTATGCGACTTCGCACGTGAAGGGTCACCTAGCGCCGATATGACGTTACCGAGAGCGAGGAGTCCGCTGTTGATGGAGATTCCCTCTCTAATTCGCTCGCCCGCAGCAGCGGTACGTTTTAACTGTAACAGAAGTTAGCATATCAAAATCTCGAGACCAAAATTGCATGCATAACATACGCGCTCCGAACCAGCCAGGTCGACGAAGTGAAACTTGGATACTATAGTGGTCCACTCGCCGCTTTCGTCATCATCTTGCCGGCTATCAGGGGGGCGAAGACCAAGAGCGCTTGCAGGACGCAATCCTGCGCCTCGTCCCATAGCGACCTGAAAACTCGGAGTCGATGGCCTACCCATAGTAGGTGACGAAACTCTTGCATTGGGAGAGCTACCACTGGTGTATAATGATCCAGGACGAGCAAGACGCGACGGGGAACGACCGCCAGGAGGTAATGGTGAAGATGAACGAGGTGGGATGCCTGAGCCAGTGTATTTCTTCTGGGTCAGCGTTAGAGAAAAGATCGCGTGCGAACGAGATGATTGAGCGTTCATATCCGTCTCGTTCGTTCTTCTTATTGAGGTCCCCTGGCGGATAAGGCTATAAAATTCGTGTTCTCAGCTAAGTCACTGCTTAAGGAAGAAGACTTACTGCATGACTTCGTTGCTATTTCGCACCGTCACTTCACGTAGGCCGCCCCAAATTATGGACCCGTCTTTCCCTTCTCTAATCTGTACCTCGCGCCCCTCGTCGGAGCTGAGCAGGTCGATCAAATCCTCGTTATACACTTCTATAAATGAGCCTTTTATGCTGTAATTCCAGGTCCCGCCACGTTGGTCTTTAAGTTTTCTCGCCTGCGAGAATATAGTAGAGACAGCTCTCGGTATGATGCCCATGCCATTATTAGGGTCTGAGGGGTCGGCATCAAGGTCCATACCAGTCATGGTAAATGTCTTTCCGCTGCTTGTTTGTCCATAGGCGAGAATTGTACAATTAAATCCTTCCATGAAACGCGAAATGAGGGGCTGGGCAGTGCTTGTGAAGAGTGAATGCTGGGTTACGGTGGGAGGATGAACTTGATCGAAAGTGAAAACCTGCTTTTTACCGGCGGCAATGGATGGAGTTGCAACGGCAGTAGCAGAGCCAGACGCAGCGGGAGCAGCGGAGGAAGCATCCACGGTCACGATAGTAGAAGACGTTCCATGAATGACAGTCCGTTGAAACCGAGCGGGAATGGATACAGTGTCCTGTGCAGTCGTTGGCCGTATGCGCAGAGCTGTATTCAGAAAATTAGTAACAAGCATAATAAAAAGTCTAGTTCAAAGCTCACCGACTTGCACGGATGTCGACGCGCCCGAGGACGACGAGGGCGCCATCGCGGTTGTTGACGAGACAAGTATACTTCACACAAACCTCACAATATACACACCAAGTATAACGGACATTGCCGAATCGCTCCCGAAGACTAATTTTGGGTTGTGCAGCAAAGATTAAGGCTGATTAAGGTTGTAATGCTTTATGTGATGCTGCCACTGAAAAATTATATTTCGCTGTTTCGTCGTAAATAACTGCGACTCATATCCTGAGATCAATTTCAGTACTGAGTCTACGTTCACACCGGTGCCACCCAGTTTCATTTGGGGTCATTTGACCTCATCTGACCTATCCACCCGTGGGGTGTTCCACTATGCAGGACATCATTACGTCAAGTCCTATGGTAAAGCCTGGTGTGGCATCGCAGCTGAGGAGTTCGGCTAACACGTTTTGAACTGACGATCTCTTGCGTACCAAGAGCATGAAAGGTTTCGCACTCACGGTAGACTCTATGTCTGTCAACTGCGTGTTTTGACTGTCAATCGAATTCGAACCTTTACAGACTTGCTTTTTTTTATAATACCTTTCATTCCCACCATACTTGTTGGATGATTGCCGAGACACGCCACGAAATCCCCTCTCCAACTGAACGCACTCAATCAATTTGAACGATGGAATGGTCATTAAATTCTCAGTTTTATATTATGCTGCATTTTTTCAGCCACGAAGATGAAGAGAATAAAGAAAAGCGACTTATCTCGTATTATGTAAGGTCCTTGGCAAGGATTCGACGAAATCAAGCCTGTTGTGACGAGTCCTGGGAAGCTGTCGAACTTCATTTCAGGGACTCCGTTCTGATGTGAACGGGAAAGGCGCGTCAATACAAATTCAGTTTGTATCGGCGCACTCAACCCATGCGTGAAAGCGGAATCCGTTCCCTAAAGATAAGTTCAAGGCGATACAACACGCATACCTACGCATACGTGGTTATCGGCGTTGAGGTGTTGGAATTTTTAAATTGCCCAGACTTCTTGTTCCTGTCTACCTGTCCCAATATGTGGTCCCCTCAAAGGGGATGTCATGTCCGTCTATGTCCGTCTTCCTCTGCTAAGGCGCGTCAAAATTCACTCGTGCATTCCTTTTGAAAGTGAATGGGATGCGCCTCAATTATGTATATCAGGATATCCCCTGACGACTAAGGTGAATAACGATTAATGAAGAATCAGCCTTAGAGTCGACTGGAAGGAGTAGCCAGTGGGGCGTTACTTACAGCTGTTTGCAAAAGTACAAGGAGGCGGACTGAATGTAGCAGCTTTGGTTCCTAACCCACGCCTTCTCGTGGCATGCTCCAAAGATAAAGCCTTCGTCTGTGGCTTTTGACGATTGGACAGTCAATGCGTGAGGGAGCCTTGGGGATCACGATAACCCTGGTTCGCTAGTGAACGATGGAAGGAATTATCTCGGTCTGGGAAGTGGCAACAAAGAGCGTGCCAATATTGTTCAAGATAGGCAAGTATTGTCGTATTTGCACAGACAGCAAAACATTTGGAGGTCCATTGTGGGACAGGAAGAGTGCAGGTGTGGCTAAGGAAAGAAGAATAGGACAGTTGGCTACTTCGAGCGCGCAAATTTGTGGTCAGTGTCGTACACTCTGAACTATCAGCAGGAAGTCTGTGAGAGCATACCGTTTGGGATACAACGAACGAGAAAGAGTTCCTGAAGGTTGAAAAGCGCGCATACTTGACATGGCATTCGACCAGATGGCCACCGTATCGCCGATGGAAGCAAGAAAGACATTCGAATATCTGGCGTAGCCACTGAGTGCAGGTTTGGCACGAATACCGAATCCTTCCAGGGCAATTGCTCCCAGTGGCACCAAACATGTTGTAGCGTGCTCTGACAAAAGCGAACCGGCGCGATGTTCGGATCCACGTTCAAACTCATTGGCGAGCTCCGAGGACAGTCATATCATGACGAGTATTGCGGATTTGATGCCGTCGAAAATTGGGCATGGACCCTTACGAATTGATGGCACATCGTCTATCTGTCGTGTCATGTTGTTCCGTTTGCAAAGATCCCGAATTTATCTTGTATAGTTGTTACAACCTGAATATATAGGAGTAATATGGGTATGTTGAAGGAACCGAATCTTGAGAGCAAAAGAAGAAAGTTCGTGAATGAATGATCGTGATGGATTTGTCGTAAGGAGTGTTACTATGTGTTATGTCTAGTAGCCAACCTAGTAGTGCATATCAGCCCTCGCTACCAGACCCATGAGAAAGGCGCAAGGACTCACCAAGGCCTCGCAGGGATGGGAACGACGTAGAAAGCGCATATACTGCCAAAATTCAAAGCGTAGCTTAAACTCTCTGAGCGAATGCATCATGGGAGCCATATCTTGATTATCTGGTCAACACCAGCCGACGCGACGACATTCACAAGCTTTTCTGCTTCGCCAGCCTTCGCGTCCGCACCGTTTGGTTTCGCCGTGGAAACCCTCTGCCGACCCCATGCGAGCGTTGCTACAAAGTGCGAATGTGCCTCAACGGTCTTCATGCATCGCCCAGTGGACAGCTCCCACACGCGTATCGTCTTGTCGTCCGCCGCCGACAGAAGGAGCTTGCCGGAGGGATGGAAGACAAGTGCGCGCACCCAGTTGTCATGTCCAGCCTAGGAAAAATCAGTAGGCGTCTGCGGCCAAGAGGAATATACACACGAGGTTCTTGATCATCTGTCCGCTCTGGACATCCCAAAGCTTGACGGTCTTGTCTCGGGATCCAGTAGCGACGTAAGCCCCAGGACCCTTGGGACCCACGTTCTAGATAGGGATGGTTTGAGATGCGTGATTACTGCTGATAGTTATCTGGTCTTACTGGCAGGCCCGCAAGCTCGCGAATAGCGGCATATGCAGCCACAGGTGCAAAGCAAACCGCTTCGAGCTCATTATCGTGCCCTCTTAGCTCTCCTTTACATTCTCCCGTCAGGGGATCCCATAGTTTTGCAGTCTGAGGTCTCGGACATGAAAGGATGTTTTTCGAACGAAAGATGAGGGCTTACCTTGTCTTTTGACGCGCTTGCAAGTAGCCGGCCGTCATCCGAGGGCACCGCGCAACGCACCCATTCCGAATGACCAGCGATCGTTCGTACTAGATGTCTTTTGTCATATACGAAGTCAGCTCCTCTGAACAAGTGCAGGAGGGCATTCCTACGTTGATGCAACATCGAAAACGCGAATCGTGCTGTCTCGACTTGCACTGACGATATATTGATCTCCAGGCATAAATCGCACCGACGATACCGAGTGATCATGCCCCGATAGTGTCTTTGTGTTCTTCCACTCATTTTCAGAGTCCCATATCTTGATGAATAGGTCAGACGAACATGTTACTGTGAACATGCGGATTCGTCAGCAGTGCCCACATACACGTGCATATATCGCTCACCGAGCAAGTGTCCCTTATGGTCAAAATCGACATCGTGGACGGCACGGTGGTGTCCCTTTAATGTCCGTTCAAACTCGCCTGTTTCCCAGTCCCATATCTTCACTGTTGCATCCTCGCTTGCAGAGGCTAATATCGAGTATTGTGGATGGAAAGCGACGCGTGTGATGTGACCTCTATGGCCAGTCAATACGTGTGCTGCGGGGGCGCGAGGTACCCAATCTGCTTGCATTGCGGCACGTTTTGATGGAGCAATAGATAGTTCTTCTTGAAGAGATGCATTTCGAGTCTCGAGATCCATGATCTGCGACGTCAGATGAGGTCGATCATCAACATGATGATAGATGCACATCTCGGAACGCACCTTCTTCTGTAGCCGTATAACGCTGGTCCATTTCTTCTCCAACAGACCCGCATACTTGGCTTTGGGATCCGGTGTATACTCCACTCCAGTGTCCTCCTTTAGCGCATTGTACGCCGCTGTGAAATTGCTTGTATGCAGGTACTCTAGCATAGATTTGTGTCTAAATCGATACACAGTCAGTCAGTAATAGACAAATGTTCCGGAGCCCGGCTCACGCACAATTCTTCTTTTTGACGGTCTGAAAGGAGCGCCATTCTGATTGCGACAACTTATAGGTCGTCTGAACGCAGTAGAGCTGAAGGCTATGGGATACGACGCGTCGGCAGACGTTGTCGCTGTGGTCCAACTCGACAAAGTCAATATCTTGTTTTGCCTTGTTGATTCCACAAGTCGCGTCTCTATAGCCACTTCAATTTCAGTACTTACAGGTGGTTACTATCACACAATTTAATAGCCTGTATCTGATATATGCTGCATCACCCATTCATCAGCTGTTCGAGTAACTGCAATCTGTAGCGCTATCGGTATGCAGTATCAGACACTCCCGGCAGGCACATGTACATGGTATCCCCTGTCAGACATCGCAATAGCCCAACAGTCTAGCTCATTTTGAAGATGGCCGCTATGTGTTTCACTGTTGGATCGTAGTCAGTCTTGACACTCAAAGATGGTTATTAGGTTATCCTTACCAGACGGGCAGGTAAACGGATTGATTTAAATTCCTGGGCAACCTCCTTCATGGCCGCCTCAACTGGCAGTCGCTCGAGTGAACTAGCACCAAAGAAGCCATGAATGCCCTGAACCCTTTCAATGACATATTTTGCGTCTGATGGGGTGGCAATGGGACCGCCGTGGCAGAGAACTATGATTTCTGGGTTGATCCTCACAGCTGCATCCAGAATCCCCTTGACCCGGACCACGCAATCATCAAGGGTTAACGCGGTTTTTGCACCGATAGTACCGCTCGTCGTGAGGCCCATGTGAGCTACGATGATATCAGCTCCCGCCCCTGTCATTCGTTCGGCCTCGTCGACATTGAAGACGTATGGTGTCGTCAGCAAATCGAATTCGTGTGCCATTCGGATCATTTCAACCTCCTTCTCATAGCTCATTCCTGTTTCCTCCAGATTTTGTCGAAATACACCGTCGATGAGACCAACTGTGGGGAAGTTCTGGACTCCGGTGAAGCCCAGGTCTTTGACCTCCTTCAGCAGCTGTGACATATCCCGAAATGGGTCCGTCCCGCATATGCCTGCCAAGACCGCCGTATGTTTCACGATGGTCAGAGTTTCACGGGCCATTTCTAGCATGATGGCATTCGCGTCGCCGTAAGGCATTAGGCCCTAACCGATTAATCAGCTGGATTCCTATGGACATAGCAAGACCACGCACTGCCAAGGACCCTCTGCCAGCCATCCGATAGCGACCCGAGTTGTATAGGATAATGAGGTCAATTCCTCCTGCCTCTTGTGTCTTTGCACTCAGTCCAATACCTGCGCCTCCGCCCACAATCGCCCTCCCTTGGCTGATGTTATCTCTAAGCCGCTTTAGCACCTGCTGTCGCTTCGATGCCGCTGTCTCCGTCATAATGGACCACTGACGAGAATAGTGCCCCGCATTTTTCCACGAGCAAACGAACAACGCTCTATCTCACATCCACATATGACATAATCCGGGGCTGCGCCCATATAGGACTATCGAGTTGCGTCAAGGTTTCCCAGACTCTGATCTGCATCAACGATGTCGATGCCACCCACTGTCGCCGTTATAGGTACCTGCGACACCAAATTGGAGGCACTTCTCTTCCTGAAGCATGCTGTTCAGTCTACTGCTGTCTGCGATGCTATCCTAATTGACATCGGGTCCTATGATCCATCTGATTTGCGGGACATCGACGTTCCCCGTTCAGATGTGCTGAGGGAACATGCAACCACTGTCCATAATACATCATCCCGCAGAGAAGCTCTGGAGGATATGACTATCGCATTGACGCAGCTTCTGGCACGTCTACACTCGACTCAGAGTATCGCGGGGGTCATCGGAGCGGGAGGCTCGGGTAATACGAGCGTCTGCACGAAAGCGTTCCGAGATGCCTTACCCATAGGCTTCCCTAAGCTGATGGTGTCCACTATGGCATCGGGAAACGTTTCCCACTATGTGGGTGAAACAGATATCACCATGATGTACTCTGTTGTCGATGTCACCGGCACGAATCCAATACTAGAAGTCATCCTAGGAAATGCAGCGGAGGCTATCTCAGGGATGGCGAAACGTTCTCTTATTCGTGCGGATTTGAAGTCATCACGCCCGACTATTGCAGTCAGCATGTTTGGCTTGACCACTCCATGTGTGCAGGTAGCTACTCAGAAGCTGGAGGAGTTAGGTTACTCCGTAATTGCGTTCCATGCTACAGGTGCCGGTGGCTTAGCAATGGAGAGACTCGTCCGCGAAGGCCATTTTGTCGGGGTTCTTGACATCACCACCACTGAGCTTGCGGACGAGCTAGTGGGCGGCGTACTCACCGCTGGTCCTCATCGCCTTGAGGCGGCAGCGATGTGTGGTATTCCTCAGGTGGTGTCGGTGGGAGCCTTGGATATGGTAAACTTCGGACCAGCGGACACCATTCCGAAGCAGTTCCAGGGGCGACTGTTCCATTATCACAATACATCAGTCACTCTGATGCGCACCTCCCGCGAGGAATGCTCAAAGCTCGGTCAGATCATGGTAGAAAAGCTGAAGGGAGCACCCACCCAAAAGACACGCGTTATCTTGCCCCTGCGGGGTTTCTCCGGTATCGATAAAGATGAAGGACCGTTTCGCGATGCTGAGGCGGATGGTGCTCTGCTGGATGTACTGAGGAGTAGTTTGCAGTGCCCAGTGGAAGAGCTTGATGTAGATATCAATGACCCCTCTTTCGCATTGAGGGTAGCCAAGGTGTTGCACGAGCTATTGCAGGCGGACGGACAGTAAATTGTAATGTGGAGGAAATAGCAATGAGATTCTCGACTTCTGTAATACCAGTAGCATAGATAGGGAATAGCAGACAAAACAGTTACAATGTAGCGAACAAGCGGATATCCACGTCCATTCAAAGTCCCATGTCCATGGCCGTTGTACAGCTGCAGTGTAAGTAGCAATGATGACAGCATATCCAGTCTTGGTGAATGTGCGACAAGGGAGACAAGAGAGGCTATGGTTACATGATTGAACGAGAAAGAGAAAGCAAGAAAGATGGAGAAACTCAACATGGTAACGGATATACAAACTGGGAAGTACATTCGGTGCAAAACATAGAAATCTATATCCAATATTAGTGATCGAGGAACTTTTCGCATTTCTCTGCAAAGGGAAAGGGAAACGTCATAAAATTGCGAAGACGCTTGCTTCAATAGGGCACGCTGCCCATACCCATGAAGTTTTGTCCAGGGGGGCCAGGGCTGGGGTGACGCATGACACTCTGGTGCATGGCCTGAGTCTGCTGCATACCGAAGGGCGGGCTCATCATGCCCATCCCCATTTGCATCGAGAGCAAATGCGGAGACAAGGCGCCGCCCATGGCCGGCGGCATTGCGCCGTACATGGCAGGAGCGTTCGCCATGTTCGCCATGTTCATCGAGAACATAGCCTGTTGTGGGGGAGGAGATTGCGATGGTGGTGTAGGACCGTCGGATGATCCCCCTTGCTGCTGATTCACCTGCATCTTCTGCATCGCTTGAAGCTGCTAGCGATATGAGTACCAACCCAAATACAAACTCTCCATCACGCACCTCGTAAAAAGCAAAGTCCTGCAGCAGAGAAGTTCTTGCAGGGTGGGTGTGGAAGATACGGAGCATTTCTTGACCAGCTTCAGGTAACAGCTCCTGGGTGTCTCGGGAGTTTGTCACTGGCTTGCGTTCTTGAGTGTTGCTAACCGAAAAATCAGCAGTCAAGTTCTTCTGTTCGCGAGGCAGCTTACTTCAAGCGGATGTGCCTCAAATTGGCATTTGGAATATCACGAACAAAGATCCATCGCACTTTGAACACACCTTTCCACTTATCGGACGCCCATACTGTACTGCTTCTTGTGTAGTCCACCTACAGGGAAAAATAATATGAACTTTTGGAAGTCCGGGAGCAAAGAATACGCACTGGAGTTAACATTTCCGCCATTCCGCAAAAATGGCCACTGGGGGTGAAGGTGAGAATATGTTAGCATTAAATCGCCAAATCACTTGCCTAGCATTCACGCTGAAGAAAAGGTAGATGGGACCCCTCCCACCACATTCTTTGAAGGCCTTGTCGAGTCTCTTGTTTCCAGGATCAGTAGAACTCCATATCTCGTACTTCAGAGATTTGTGAACATCATCTTCTGTGTATGACTTGATGACAAAATAGCGGGCCTAGGCAGTGTTTTAATTGAGGTGTTGACATTTCCAAAGGCAATGAGAACGTACAAAACCAGGGCGAACATCGAAATTGGGCGGATTATATCCCTTCCCGGCGATCAGAGTCGGAACGTCAACCGGAGTGTTGACGAATCCGGGAATGGGTTGGGCGTTGTTGTCGCCTTGTGTCTGTCCATGGCCAAAGGAATTCCCCATTCGCGGAGCTTGACCGCTTTGTTGATTGAGATACTGCGAAGGAATAGATGGTACATTAGGGATGTTGGTCTTTTGACCCTGGTTGTATCGGTAGTTCAGGTTGGGGTTAGAAGTGCGTTGGCCAAGCTTCTCTTTTTGCTCCCAAGATGTAGCACCGGTGGCAGCCATTGCACGGTCAGCGTCGCTCACAGAACCAGCGCGCGATTGGTGCATTTGTTGCTGAGCCCCAATAGGCTGAGCATATGCAGGGGCGCTGCCAGGCGCCTGTCCAGGCTGTGCAGTTGGGGTCTTGCGCCCATCAAGATCAGTGTTTAACTGCAATTTGCGAGATGAGCCGTTGCCGGCACCCTGCATATTGCCCGAGCGCATCCCAGGGGAAAGAGCGGGCGGTGGATGAGTGGGTTGGAAGCGAGGAGGATGAGCAGATTGTCCTGCTTGATACCCCATATTATTGACATAGAGATTGTTGATGTCGAGGCCGGATAGAGCACGCGCGAGGTCGTCAGGATTTCCAGTCCCTGCTGCGGAAAATGATCCACCAGGGGTCCGCCACTCCCCGGTGCCGGGAGTGTTCCAAGGAGAGGATCGCCCCATAGGGCTTGTTGGATATTGTCCTTGGCCCTGACCAGCATATTGCTGCTGCTGGACGGGTGCAGGGGACCGGGAGGCAAAGTAGGACTCGTCTTCATAAGGATTGACAAGTTCCTGATCCTCGATGTACTCTTCCTCATGCGGAGGGCTGGGGCTATGTCCGACTGGGGGATGACGTCCACTTCCTTGAACAGTCCCAGCACGCTTGAGCCCTGAAGAGGTCATTTGCCTGACACCACTCTGAGCCCCATAGGTCAGGCTCTGGTGACGCCGCACGCCCGACCCGGCCGGAGGCGGGGAAGGGACGTGCGAAGTTGAATATTGAGGTGACAGAGGGGATGGATTGCCCGTAGACGACTGCGATTGGGCGTCAACGACGTGTTGATGCTGGGTAGACTCAGAGTTGGACATATCGTGCTGAAGAAGGAAGGGTAAGCATAAAAGTTGCCAATGGATAGGAATGGCGTGGCAAGGCCGATATTATAATATCCGTGGGGGTGGAGTTCGAAACGTTCACCAGAAGCATGGAGGATGTAGATGTAAATTAAGCAGACCCACCTCGTCTTCATTCTGAAACCCTCTCATTTCACTTTCCCAGTCCTCTTCATCGCCTTCGTGGCCAGCGATGGCGGACAGACTATTCATAGTTCTTGGGGTGAGATTTCCTGCCTGTCGTGAGCTTTTCTGCCCATGGTAGGCTGGAGGGAATACAACGGTAAACTATGAACAGGAATCTGATATAACTTTCACATACCCTTATATTTGGTGGGGAGGGAGCTTTGTCGGTGCAATGAAACAGTTTTCTCTCCCACTGCGCCAACACCGCCAACCCAATCCTCGTCAACGGGTTCATCATCATTCCATAGTTGTTGCTCCTGTGTTTCTTCAGTGATGGGAGCACGAGCACCAGCCCTCGCTGTGCGAGATGATGCTGAGATCGTGTGATGACGCCGGACACCACCACCACTGGCAGTTGAAGGAGGAGAGGCTGGTACAGGAGGAGGGGAAATCTGATGTGTCCCCTGCGATGACATCGGCGATAAAATTTACGTCTTCTGCTCGGCTGATGTCTTAACTGGAGAGACCAACCAGAGAGAGTAGCTGATCAGAACGATCTAGCAAAAACCAGAAGAGAAAGACGAAAAATGAAAAACGTGGGTGATTTACCGACTAGTCCGAACTTCTCATGCGCCCAAGCTATGAAAGCTGTCACCGCTACCTCCGCACCTTAAAGATATACCCTACTCGGAACAAACTCATTGCAAAAATCGTTGCTTTGCATTGCATTGACACAGCACAGCTGTGCCGTATATTTATCAAACGAATCGCGGTACCTAGGTACTGTAAGTAAGGTAAAGTAATAAGTATTTAGGATCGTCTGACAAATATTCACACCTTCTCTCTTGTAACCTACAGAGGAGCTTCCTTACTTTGTCCCGACCTGTCATTTACCGTTGCAGGGGCAAATCATGAATCCCGGTACCCATCCTCTGCATACTACGTTAGTCAAAGTAATTCCGCCTTATCTAAGGCCTCCGTGCGGGCAAGGATATAATACACCCCAGAAAACAACTTGTCGAAAGGTTGACAGTACTGGATGTCGTACCCATGCTGGACTGTACGGCGCCAGTAATTCCCACTGCGACGGCCGCCAGTATAAAGAATGGACGACTGTCTTCCTTCCATCAGGGTCTGACTACAGAAACTAGGCCGCCATAAGAATAAGTCGATAATGAATGCGATAGCGAATTCGAAAGCAGAAGAATCCCAGGAAGGGTTTCGCGCAACGCTAACAAAGCTCGCCTCCCGGTGACAACAAACCACTACACACCGATCTCCTGCCAAGATGTAAGCCGGAGGCCCGTGTTATACAGAACTTCGGATGTGAACATCATTTTCCCCATCTGCCACGTCATTAGAGAGTAACGCGCGAAGAATGAATATTAATGAATCGTCAAACGGACGATTACATACTCATCAATACAGGAGAGCGAAAGAACAATATGCACAAAAGTTGGTTTTGACACGATTCTCATGACGACGAAACAATTGCTGCTCCAAGTGAATAAATTCCACATGCGTTTCAGGCGGTGTACCAACCATGAGTGAGGGAATCAATAAACAGCAGTGAAAGCTCTTCACGCTCACGTCGACAGTTATGATGCTCTGTGACTTTGTGTTGCAGTGTAATTGTAACTTGAACACGAGGGCGGAACAAACTCCGAGGTCTTCTTGTCGGGCAGAGCGTCGGAAGAATATCTCAGGATTTTCTGATGGCAGTCGCTGAACCTATTTTACCCAAAGTAGCAGAAGTAAAATTCTGCACAGCTGAACTGTACAGCAAATCCATGTGTTCCTCAACATAGTGACGGTGACAACGCCGTTGCGTATGTCTAATTGATCACATAAAACTCAGCGTTGCACATTCGGACTGCTGCGGCTGAACGTACCGCTGCTCAAGGTTTGATATATCATGTTGGTGCTGGAACGAGACATCTGAGATGCGTAAATCGAGACCGGCAGTGACCATATGGTAGAATAAGATCAGTCGGAAACCTTTCAAACGATCGTGATATCTACGTCGGTAAAGCAAAAATAATACAACTTGCCACCCACCGATGAAATCCTTTCGCGGCTTGCAAGATCCCGAAAATTGCATAAACCCAAGTTCAAGTCGTGTGCTGACTCTCAGCACAAGAGGAACGAGCGGCAGGGAACAACCCGCATCGCCAGGAAGCACCAGTGATTAGTGCCACTCAGAATCCACTCTACCTGACGGTGTGGTTCGAGCTGAATCCTTACCATCATATATGGTGGCACTGAGATTTAATGGACCGCTCAGAGTAGTATCGGAGCGATTGCTGGATGTGCCGGAGTGCGCAATTAATGTTTTACGCTGGTGATATCGGTAGGATCCGGTGACTTGCACCTACTACCGTGACACGATGGTGCCGCGACATTCGGGAACAGTGACTGCTAGTTGGATGCGCAAAGTTGGTGCACTCCAGATTTTGAGGGCTCGGAGTCTTGCAAAGCTTGTGCACGTGCGGGACGTGTGCTGCGATTTCCGCAAGTACCTGCAGCGATCTAAGACAGTTAGTGTGCAGAATTACTTGGGGTCAGTTCTACCGGTTATGACCGGCAGAACTAGTTGTTTTGCCGGGGTGGCAAAACTCTAGGCTATGGAGACTGTGTATGACATTCCTAACAACGACATCAATGTTTGTCTCATCCGCCATGCTCGCTGTTGTAATTAACCACCTCAACCTCATCTAGAATGGCCTATGGAATGATTCCTTGTTCGACCCGATCCAACTCACCAAAATCAAAAGCATTTCCCTCGAGTACTTCAACTTCGTCAATGCTCTGAACTTCTTCGGTCCACTTCAACTCTTCGAGAGCCGCAAATTCAGCCGCAACATCATCAGGCAAGATACTCTTTGGACCTGCAAGAAGGTCATCTGCAATCACGAGGCTCGGTCGAGAGCGGGGGTGCCCATGCAAAGGATGCTTCAAGGTCCTGTGCAGTCTCGACATGTCGACGGCGGGTGGACTTCTGTGATGTCGAAGGTTTGCACGTTTCAGACACTCGAAATTGTCGTTGATCCATGACACGAGGGGGCGTCCTCCAGCGTGCATCTTACTTTAGGGACATTAGTTTTCATATTCTATTGAATTCAAACATTCTAATTTGCGAGTCTCGGATGTCCCGGAGTTCTGCCAAGTTCTGCCTCCCTTCGCGTGAGTTCTGTCGGTACAACCAGTTTTGCCAAATTCCAGTTTCCCGAGTTCTGCCAACAACACTAATTAGACAGTGATAGTCATGATCAAGACGTGTACACACGATCATCGGTCAGGCCTCAGGCCTAGCGTTCAGCCTAAGCTATATAATAAGCGGACTTTCAAATTCACAGTAACAAGAAGTTCATGTTTCAGTTTAAGTACTGCTGAGTGAGTACCAGTCTTACACAATTGATTATCTGACTACATGCACCACACGAGTCTATCACAAGCCCAAGATGTCGGACCATTATTCTGTCTTACAACTTGCAGATGGAACTGAGTTAGCATACGAGGTGCTTGGCTCCGACCACAAAGGGGCATCAGTGCCGCTTGTATTCGTCAGTGGCATCACATCCTGTCGGGGGGATACGGAAAAAGTATCATCGCTACTGGCCAAACATCGACAAGGTGCGTGGCCAATACACACAGAACGAGTGATGTGTATAAATGCCCACTCGATACAGTGTTGGTCTATGACCACAGGTAAATTTCAAAGGCTGCTTTCTGAAATCTTGTTTAACAATGGACAGAGGCATGGGGGATTCCAGGGCTCGCAAAGATGACCCTTTCACTATTGAAACACTGGCAAGAGATGTTCTCTCTCTAATTCAGCATCTTCAGTGGACCGAGGTTGCTCTTTGCGGACATTCCATGGGAGGTAAGTCCAAGGATGGCAACTCACACCACAGCTCGCATCTCACATGTACTATAAGGCGTTGTTGTTCAGAGCCTTTTATTCTTACCCTTTCATCATACGAACCCGACACCCCTACAGTTTCGTGTGACACACGTCGTACTTGCTTGTACTGCATTCACACCCAACCTGGACCCAAAATATGGACTGAAGTTCGCGAGTAGACCGAAAGGACCCGTGACGCTTGAGATAATCAGGGACGCTGTGCGCTTCAGTATGCCCACCAACTATGACCCCGAGTGGTTTGCTAGTGAAGCCAATCAAAAGAGAATAGAAGAGATCGTAGATCGCGGGTTGATTGGAAGGTCGTACTTCTGTTTTTATGCAAGGTGGTTGGTACTGACCGAAAAATGCAATACTCAGGCCATTCAAGACCATAAGTAGGTATCCTTCTCTGAGTTCTCTTAGCGTAACGTTTATCCTGGCACAGTGCAACAACGACGAGCCGCTTCCCGATATGATTTTACTGGGTTTCATTCTCGCCTGTCGCCGGACACTCAATTCATGATCATCCACGGCGAACTCGATCAGATCCTGCCTTTCTCCAATGTTCAGGGCTTTTTGAGGCTTATTCCATGGGCACGTGTGGTGCCGGTAGGAGATGCACCAGGTTCGGTACCAACTCTTCGTTTCGGTCATGATTGGATCGAGTACTTTGATCCCCAGGTTTGGTGTGGCGTTTTCGAAGCGTTTTTGCAGACTAGATGTGGGGAGAAGGCTCGGCTGTAATAACGATTCGGCGTCGTTGCAGTGTATTGTGATTTATGTGTAAAGCTATAGATCATGTGCTAGGTCGCATCAAGCAGCCTTATGTATTCCATGGTCACCCAAGGCGCATGCCCGAATGTGTCTATCTGTCCGTCGTCCACCAGTGTAGCATATGTGGTATCTGGGCAAGAAGGCTTTCGCAGCACCACCTTGGGCCAGTAAAACTTTGTATGAGGCTTAATTCGCACGTTCACCCCCGTCTCCTGGTATTTCCGTAGAGCTCCAACCAATTCTTCTGGGATCTGTGATAGATCAAAGCGCACAAGGAAACGACAGTCAAAGAGGACCTCCAAAAAGTCGTTACCGCGACTCATGGCAATTGCGAGGCGTTCCGTGATATCGATATCCAACTTTGAAGGTAATGCTGCAGTATCCAATATGTGGTAGGGAACAGCAGGCAGTCTACATGCCATCCAGGCAAATCTCTCGCCTGGTTGTAATTGGCGACCAAGACATTGGGTGCCCACTCGAAGTCGCCTCTTAGCGCTGAATATCGCAGGCTGCCAAAGTACTCCACCACCTGCAGTGAATGGTGGGGCACCGTCAGACTGCCACAGAGTATCGATGGTGCGTTGTATGCTAGTTCTGCGTCGGTTGCCGTCCGCACGCATAGATCCCCATGGATGGAACGATACGTAACGCATGACCCGAAGGACGAAAGCAAGACGAACGGTCGGGTCCACGATAGCAGGCAGCGCGTGCGAGGAAAGGATGAGAGTACTTGGAGGAGAAGGGAGAGTCAGGTTTTTAAGGTGGAACGTGACTAACAAAGCCATGAATCCCGAGTTAAAGAGTATTTGATATAGTGATCGCTCACCCTCATTATCAACGTCCTCGAGTCGCGATGAAAGAACCTTCACTGCCCCATGAAGCTGATGCAATCCACCTTCGAGATCCATTGTGGTTTCCTGGAGGTCAGCTGCAGCTATCTTTATTTTATCAAGGGAACCAGAAATATGTTGTGGTAGCCCAGAAAGTGCAGACTGCCTAATGGTAAGTGATGCTGGATGTATATTCGAAATAATATGTCACCATATCTTTGCCCTCTTCCTGGAGAGTTAGCATGTGCCTAATCGCATTTCTTAAAGTGATCTCGGGCTGAAAATTTGTCGGGTCATTCACATAATCGAGTTGATGTTCTTCACATGTAGCAAGGATCCTATCCTACAAGTCAGTCATCAACAAATCAAACTTAAAGCGATGTTGAGCAGCCCTGACCTTCCTGACCTCAAGAAGAGGTCTCATGATCCAACGGTTCAATCCATGGTGGCCAACCCACCCAAGTCCACCTTCCACATCGCCAGTACCCATACCCCATCTGCGGCATCGTCGCATGCCTCCTGCGCCAAGTTCGGTCGTTCCCCTCGCAAGACGCATTAATGAAGTCTCTACTTGGTCATCGGCATGGTGCCCAAATGCGACTGAATGTGCGCCGGTGCGCGCCATCCCATCGAATATAACATGATACCGTGCTTCTCGCGCGACTTGCTCGACCGGCTCGCCAGCGACAGGTTTTGCAGAAAACGGTGGTGTTCCCCAGGGAATGTCAAGCGTCAGATGTTCAACCCCCATGGCCTCTGCGTTCGCTGCAGAACGAGCTGCCATCGATTGTGAAGTTTCCTGGAGGTTATGATTGACAGAGAGGGAAACAACTGAAGTCGGGATCGATTGTCTCGCCATGGCTTTTGAGCGTAGGTCAGTCAGCAACTTATTGAGGAGGAACAACAAGCAGGTGGAATCTGGTCCTCCCGAGTTGCCGACAGCTTTGGGTACAATTCACTAAATTGTAAATATGAGAAATAATGAAGAGGAACCCACCGATCTTGGAGTTCACTGGCCACCCATTTGGAGGCATGCACCTCATGAACATCTGGAAGAATTCATTGAAAAGAATAGGTGCAGGACCGGCACCCGCCATAGTGGACAGTACTCAAATTCGACCTCGAGCTGAGTAACTCTTTATTAAAAGGAAGAAATTTCTTCTTTTTTCTAATGGTCTTGTCAATTGAAGTCCAACTTGCAAGCAAAGTAGCGGGTGGTAGCGGGCGCTTCAAGTTGGTTGTGTTTGGTCTGTGGCTGTATAACGGGCCTAGCTAGTCACTCGGAGTCTCGCGAGGTTAACGTTATTAACACTCGAGTCAGTGACATTATCTCGACAAATCATTTAGCTAATCAAGTGAACTGTCCCATATTCGAGGTTCCAGTTGCGGCGAACGTCGTGCGAAATGTATACAGGGTCTTAATGCAACTGCGAAAGGATCGACATAGTGTGTTTGGTGGAGGTCATGCGAATGGGGGGAGCGTCTGATGTAACTTATGCGATGTATATTCGGCCAGGGAATATATGTATCTAATCTGTGAACTTAATACTGTGACTTTGCATCTGCCACATCAATCAGGCGATGTTCATATCGACACGAAGAAAGACCATGCTCACAGTGATTTCTCCGCCACGATATGAACCTCTTTTCTTCTTGTTCTTCTCTTTCCTGAACCCTGCGCCTCGCGTGACGATCAAGTCCTGGTGTGCACGGTTACCGTAGTCATTACTAATGCCGCCCTGTACGATGAAAGACGGTTAGGCCTCGCAGGTGATCCAACAATAGACCTCACCTTTGCTTCGTACCCGTTGTCTAGGAGTTGTTCCGGAGGTATAATTTGGGGTTTTATCCTCGAGAATCGCTCATTCATGTTTCGTGGGGGCTTGCTACTGCCATTTTTGTGGATATTTTGTTTCTTCATTGAAACTTGAACATCACTGGTAGGGAGCGTTTGGACCACAGCGGTAACTACAGCAGTTCCAGACTCAGATGTCTTTCGCTTTTTCATTACCTGTATCTCCTCTTTCGGGGTTGATGCGACGCCCATATTAGCCTTGGATTTGGAATACGCGACGTCACGTTTGATAGGATTCTTGGTCTCAGCTTCAGACTCGGACTCAGAACTAGAGGTGGTAGAGTCAGAGTCGGACGAACTGGACTCAGAGTCAGAGGAGCTGGAGTCGGGGCTAGAGGAGCTGGATTCGGAGTCTGACGAATTACCATCCTTTTTTGGAGTATCTTTGTGGGCCAGCTTTTTGTCGGACGTGGACTCAGTCGTAGAGTTATCAGAATCAGAATCAGATCCTGAGCTTGACCTTTTCTGGATAGATGATTTCTTTTTGGTGACTTTAGATTTGATTTCAGGGACCTTGGCATCTTTCACAAGTTAGTCATGATAAAGCTGACACTGATGACGGGAGTATACCAGAGGACAGGGTAGCGCTCGTTTCACGATCTCCACATAAGAGTGTCCCAGAGGCCTTTCTACAGGCTTGAATTCCTTTTTTACTGTCGCTTTCGCTTTCACTTGATGACGAATCTGTGGTCGTGAGGCGGCAACAGACGGTGACAATTAGAAATACATACCTGCTTCATCCCCTGAACTTTAGGTTGATTTGTGAGCAAGATGAATTATACGTCTAGGGAACATACGTTGAGTCGGATGAACTGGAACTGGAATCAGAGCTAGAACTTGTCGATGAGTCTGTCCAGAATTACATATCGTGGTTTGTTTATGCATGACTGGGGATAACGCACCATCGGAGGAATCATCTGAAGCTATGTCACACTTAGCAATTAAAGCTTGTACGATTAGTGACAATATATACACACAGTCAGAATCAGAACTACATTCTCGTGCTTTTTGAGTAAAAAAATAGTACACGGGGGAGGTGAACACTCACGAACTGTCATCAGCATGCGACTCTTTCCATTGCTTGACTATCTCATCCAAGGATGGTCCCTCAAGCTGCAAATCATCCTTTAGAACGATTATGTCCCTTGCAGCTTTCTTCACAGCGTCAGCGGCCTTTGTCTTGGAACTGCTTTTTCAGAAACGCATAGATCAGAGAATATGTCACTGCGAGCGACCTTTCTCAGTTCCTTAGATGTGCTGATGTGGCGACACACCTACCTGCAAGGTCCCCGTCCGACATCACTATGAGGATGACCAGCGACTAGTGATGAGTGAGGAAACAAGAGTGAGTGAGACTCACGCCGTCACGAAAGTGTACTTCATACAAAATTTAGAGAAATGCATAAACAATGTCAAATACAATATCAGGTTACCTCATTTGCCAGCATTACCACTATTGATGTCGTCAACCATGAGTTCAATCAAGGGCCCATCCAGCACTCAATTCGATGGTTCTAATTTACGTATCGCCATCGTGCATGCACGATGGAACAAGATTGTCATTGAGGCGCTCGTGACAGGCACGGTCGACAAGCTGAAAGCATGCGGGGTTAAGGACTCCAACATTGTTGTCCAGTCTGTCCCTGGTAGTTTTGAACTTCCTTTCGCGTGCTCGAAGTACGTGCCAGCTTTTCCGTCTTACACGTCAGCTCAGCTATTTCATAGAGTGATTGCAGGATCTCATGTTCAAGCGGCCACATCTTCTGGCGATCTGCTTGGGTTGAGCTTCGGTGGTTCTTCGACGTCACTTCCATCCAACAAGGAACCTTCTGCTCCTATTTCAACCCTTGTCAACATCCCAAACGCTCCATTTGATGCAGTAGTAGCCATTGGCGTCTTGATCAAGGGCTCTACGATGCACTTTGAGTATATCTGCGATAGCGTCTCTCACGCCCTCATGAAGATCCAGATTGACACAGGTGTCCCTGTGATCTTCGGCGTCCTGACAGCACTCACAGAGGACCAAGCATTGGAACGAGCTGGTCTCGGCAGAGGAGCAGAGAAGGGCCACAATCACGGCGAGGATTGGGGACTTGCAGCAGTGGAGATGGGAACACAGAGCAAACGATGGGCTGAAGGAAAATTCTTCTGATATCACTAGTCCGCGAAGGTCACTTGTACGTCAACCCCTGAAGCTTTCCTGAACACCGAGGGGAGCGTTCTGATTGATGGAAAGATCTCAGTTGTATTCAGTAATGGCGAACTATACCCCAAAAATTTCACAAGTAACGAGAGCCCAGACACTGTGCCCGAGCTCAGATAGCTGAGAAAGCATTCTGTTGTCAGGTTATTGGTGTAGGAACTTACCAGTAGCTCTCATTCCATCCTCACCATACGCAGGCTCCTCGTCAGTTCAGCGTGTAACAACACTGCGGTCAATATCAAATTGATATCCCCAAGGCATCTTATATACTCGGTTAGATAATATTACAGATTGTGGGCGATCGGTTGATCTTCTATGTAGCGTTTCATGTGAGGACCGTCAAGTTATTAGAGTTGTTTCACACATCAGGGTCAACACCCTATATATACCTGTGACTGTTTGTGTAGATATTCAAGCCTTTCCTCTCTGCTGTTGGTGACGAGCGTCATGTCTGCATTAGCAAGTCAGTTCATAGGTGAGAGCAGTGTCAATATTTAATGATCTATTTGCTGACTACATGTTAACGTTCAGGGTTAACCGCATCTCTTTTGTGTCACTGGTCAGTGTTGCCGAAGGCATTCGACAGCCATGGCCCTAATAGTAATAGGAAACTAGGTATTGCTGTCGCCCAGGGATTCTGTTATTATCGAGCCTTCCCTCGTAACAAACGCCTACACTAACTACCGTTTTCCTGGTCAGCCAGTTGGGTTCATCACCTAGCAATTTAACTCAAGGTGATAGTAGGGTGACTGGGATGTTGGTCGCAGAGTTTGATATCGACCCATATTGTAATCTATCCCAAATTCACGATTGAAGTTGCTGAAGTGACTTGTGCAAGCGCAAGTCACCACACCGCAGCTCGTGGCTGTATGACATGGGAGATATGGAGGGCATTACGGTAAAATCGCTAGAGATTCTGTCACCTGCTATCGTTCCTATTACAGGAATAGTACCAGCCAACAGGATCTGAGTTACACCTGACGCTCTTCGCCTAACGCTGCTGAATAACACCGATAGAATGCACGGGCGATGTATCATCTTCACTCAGAGAAGGAGTGGAACTTCCAAGTAGAGCTTGAATGGGAGGGATGATCCGAGAGTTGGCAGGGACTTGCGGTATATCATCATCTGTCGGTGCTGACGCTGCCCCCAAACCGTCAGGTATCGCGGGGTTCTTGGATGGGTTCTTGGCCAATACCAGATGGGCAGATGAGTCAGGACCACAGGACTGCAGAAACACCTGACAGGGTCTGGACAGACGATACGGTCCTGCAAGGTAGTTGCTGCCGCTGGTCATGACCCAAGAGGTTCTCTGGTGGGTAATCTAATCAGTAGCATGTAAGTGCGTTCAAAGAAATTCTGTTCTCATACAATGGTAGTAGTTCATCGGCCCCACAGTTCAGGGGATGAATTTCGATAGTTTAAATTTAATGGATCAGGTCCGCAGACGCTGGTTATCTCGGAATTTCTGTTAGCAGACCGGGAAATTTTTGCATAGCTAGCACGATGTTGAATCCATATTCACTGTGGTGCGGCAGATACCTTCCCCGGCCCAGCTGATGGGGCTGACCTATGATGCTTTGCCAAGAACATCTGACGGATTATGGGTACGTCCTGATGCCATGAACACAACAAAGACTTCGTACTTCGCGCTCAAGGAGGAGACGAGGAGATCCCTCTCAACGGTGAATAACAAAGGTAGTGGGCGTACGAGGTTCTATCATAGGATAGAAAAGCTGTGAATAATGTAGCCAGCGCTGCCAGTGAGCGAGAATGAATATCCAATGTATACGAAATTCACTCGCCAGTCTGAGAATAAGTATGAGACTGCAATATGCATCGTGTTCACGATCTTAGCGTCCGTCGCTCAAAGTTCGAGTTGCTGCCAATGAAGCCACAAAGGCCAGCTGACGAATAAAGTGGTATACCACGTGTGTCAAAGTCTAATCTAACCAATCTTCCTTCTTCCAACTGAGGACTGACCGCTGGAGACTACAAGTATTGTTTGACATCGGCTTATACTGATAGCAGCAACCTCTGTATATCATCGGCTCGCCGGGTCATATCGCTCCGACATGAAGAAAAAAGTGCGCAAAGCTATTACGTCTGCCGCGCGAGATAGTCATTGGGCAACTTTAGGTACTATTAATGGGAGCGTCTGGTAGCGGAAAGACTTCTATGCGGTCCATGATATTGTAAGACACCACCGTCAGCCTCAATTAGACAAGCTGAATACTCCTCAGTTCCAACAACCCAGCGTCCCTCACCTCCCGTCTCGGTGCAACAATTGACGTCGAGCAGAATCATGTCCGTTTCCTAGGCGATCTCATCCTCAACCTTTGGGACTGTGGTGGACAAGATGCATTCATGGATTCATACTTGAGTACGCAACGCTCAATCATCTTCTCGCACGTCGGAGTCATGATTTATGTCTTTGACGTCGAGTCCCGTGAGATGGAAAAGGATCTGGAGTACTATCGGGATTGCCTGGAGGGATTGTCGCAGTTCAGCAAAGATGCGAACGTGTTTCTCCTAGTGCACAAGATAGACCTGGTGAGGGAGATCGAGCGGAATGCCGTCGTGCAACGCAAGGTAGCAGAACTCGAGAAAGCCAGTGGCGAGACACCAGTGAAGGTGTTTGGGACGAGTATCTATGATGAGAGTCTTTACAAGGTGCCGTGATTCCTCTTCTGCATCCAATTTACCATTGAGTTTTGCATAAGGCATGGTCAAATATTGTGAATACGCTGATTCCCAACGCTCGTAACCTCTCGAAACACCTTCGTATCTTCGCTGAAGCTTGCAGTGCGACCGAGGTGATACTCTTTGAACGCACCACCTTCCTCGTCATCGCAACGTCTTCGCACACCGACTCCTCTGATGCTTTCCCCTCCGACCCTGTTGTCTTTCACGCACTGGATCCAAAGCGATATGAAAGGACTTCAGAGCTCATCAAAGCTTTCAAACAGTCATGCTCACGTCTCAGGGAGGAATTCCGCTCTCTTGAAATGGAACTGGCAGAGTTCACTGCTGTGCTTGATGAAATGACCAAAAATACTTATGTGTTGGTTGTAGTCCATGACCCAGTTATCGGTGAGTTGGTTGCTACTAAATGGTTCGGGCTTACCCACATTCACACATACAGAGACAGCGGCCATTAAAATGAATATCTGCATGGCACGCAAGAAGTTTGAAGAGCTTCAGGGAGACAGCCTTATCTTAGAAAAGTGATCCTTTACATTTGCATGATATTATGAATATAATGAACCTATGTATGATGCTTGCCTTCGATGGAGTCACACAATTTACTATGCACATGTTTAAGTGACACATAAAGAATAGGCGGCGCAGAAATTAGTTTGTTACTAGCTACTTTGGCTCCCCACCGTCGAAAGAAATTGGAGTATGTCCCAAGGAGGGACGTGTCGGGAAACATTTGCCGCCGATAATTACAACAATTTGACGGTATCTCAGGCCACCCAGACTAAAATGCGATGAGAATGTGATCAAAGGGCTCAAAGGGCAGCTTACATGCTAGGGCGATAACCAAGTAGAGGGTAAGGAGCATGAGACCTTCCATATAATTCGATTTGCCATCCCTGAAACGTCTCAATTAGAGGGAGACTGCCATATGGTGAAAGAGAAACTGACATGATCAATAAGTTGACCAGGAAGACAGATACAAAGAGGACGATTGTCTGAAAATTCATTAGAAACTTGAATAATCGCGCGGAATATGTTCTGAATTAACAGACCTCGAAGTTATGGAAGTGCAACGTCAGGGGTTGACCAACGCTAACAAAAAGAATAGTGAGAACAACACCTCGCGAGATGCAATACATGATCGTACATCCAACCGACGATCACAAGAAGTGGCACCACGAGGCAGGCAATTTGCTGTCCAAGAGTCAGTACAGTCAATCTTATGATAAACGATCTACACTTACAATCGAACTCCCGACACAAATGGTGATAGTGAGTTCATATTTATTCTTCATTGCCATCCAGACTGAAGTGACGTGTTCTGCAGCATTGCCCTAAAGGCGGTGTGGGCAGGGGAGTTGGCCGGATACAGTTTGAAACATACCACGATCGGCAACAATACAACACCAATAAAGGCCTCCGGGATGGAATAACGGGTTGCAGTTTCCTCAATAGACGCAACCACTGGCACAATTGAACATAAGACCAACGGAACGAAGTGAGACACCTACGATACTCGGCACAAAACGCGATGACAACAGTTACCGATAAAAGGCTGCGGATGAGGATAAGCGCACAACGTAGCAAATGTACAAAACTAAACATACGCAACACCAGCAGCGGCCGTACCCATGCGAGGCTCCGTTTCCTCCGTTGCAATCGTTTCCTGACTGCTTTGTTCAACCGGAGGCAAGGGGAATTTGGGAAGGGTTTTTAACTGAACATTTGAATGAGTACAATGAAGAAATAAGATATTAGAACATGCCTGAAACCAAAGGTAGGCGCAGTAAACTCCCAGAAGCAATATGGCAGTTCCTCTAGAGATAAAGAGTAGACCCGCAGTGGGACATTCATCGGGATCACCGCAATATTCCTGCATTCCGGCGTTTGTGGTACTTGCATAGGCCGCAGGAATAACAAGCGCTGTGAAATATTAGCGAAATTCAAAGTCGGAAAAGATATTCGTACTGATGCACGACAGAGTCATAAGCTAGACTTGGTTAGTTGTCGTTGCGATGAATAGGGTAGACAACTTACGGAGGCAGATCTAAATATGATTGCAATTCAACTAGGGGTTTAAAGAGCAGAAAAACAAAGGACGCACGCCTGAGCTCCAGTAGCACCAAAAATTCCTTGATCGTGATATAATCCACCTATGTCAAGTGAGCCCATATTCTCATATTTTCTTTCAAAAGCAGGGGTCCCTTACCGGCGAGAAACGAGCATCCGAGGACGAGTAGTATGTTTGACAAGATCGATCCAAGCATCTAACCCAAGGTCAATTTATCACAAATAATGGTCGTATGAAGACACTCACAGACGTCTGAACAATTCGTAATTGACCTAAAATCATCGTTGAGTTGCGAACAACTCCAGAGCAGTGGACAAACCATTGAGTAAAGCAGCAACGCCGACAATAATTTCTACGGCATTCCCAAAGGATGCATTAAGAAGACCTGACATAGTTTCTCCTAACTTGACAGATAGTTGATCCGTTGCCTCGCCTAACAACTAAAATGACGATGTCAGTCTTCCAAGTCTGATGATAGGAGTAGTTGTCACCTTAGCCAAGGGCACGATGGCCATGAAGCTAAACAAAAATATGAGGCCGGCATCCCAATCCATGTGGTGGGAGATGAAGCTCAAAGGTATGAATACGAGTAGGATGTTGAACCATGTCCCAAAAATAAAGAACTTGAACGATTCTGCCCATGACGGCTCATCCTCGCCTTTTATGAAGTTGACAACGCGACGAGAAAAAGTGAGGTTTCTATGACCCGTATGGCTACCATTTTCGAGTAGCGGTGAGGATTCTGAAGACATGGGGAATGTGTTTCACGTTGCGAATGTCGAACGTTCTACAAGAAACCACTTATTTGTATATAGACTTGGACCACCGGATGATGCCATAAGCATCCATTGGGAACGTCCACGTTGCGATGCATCACTTCTATTTGGAAGCTTCAGGCGATCTTTTCCTTTACTTGGCTAGCATTGCCTTGAGACAATATTTATAATCAGCTGGTCCAGCATCCCGCCTTCGGACAAGCGTACCGCCTTTTGCGCTCAAGACAGCTCGTCATTGGTTTGTGTACGCATGCGGCATAGGAACAGCGGTGACAGGAGTCATAGCCACATTCACTTTAAATTGTAGCCATGAGGGTGCGCGTGAAGCGCTCAACAGTACGCAGCAGATACCCACAATGATTTCGTTCACCCTCTCCACTGAAAACGTTCGCAATACCGTCATCACCGACGAGCAGGGTCAAGTTATTTACAAAACAGACACTCCGTTCAAATTTGGCGGCCGCACTACGACCATTCAGAAAATCAAACCAAATGACGACCAGTCTCATATGCGTGACCACTTCGATGTCATGGGAGAGATCGAGTGGCACAAAATTGCTTCCTCAAAGTTTCGTTTTCGTGGAACTGAAGTAGAGACGAAGGCGTTCATTCCAAGGAAGGGCCTATTGGGTCGGTAAGTACACATAGCTACCATCCAGGAAGTCCAGGCCGTCATAATGAAATTCTGGCAGGAAGCGCATTTTCACAGGTCCAGATGGCCGCCCCTATCGCTGGGACCTCCAGTTCAAAGTAGTAGTTGTTAGTGCGCTTCCACTTCGTTGATGTGATACTCTTGTTCTCACATTGCGATTTTAGCTCTCACGGGACGATGGGTCTCGGACGGAGGTCGCTCGCTTTCATAGAGCGACTCTAGGAATTATAGGAAAGAAACGCAAAGCCACGCTGGAAGTATCACCTGAAGTAGCCCATATGATGGACAGCGTCATCATGACGTTCATCTATGTCGAGAAACTCAGGAGGGACAAAGAAGAGGCCGCAAAAAGATCAGGATGATGAAATTTGGAAGGTGTAGTGATATAGCTGCCTGAATCAATCGATGGTTACTTCGAGGTCTTGCTTCAGCCGTAACTTTGATCCTAAGTATCGGTAGGCCAATATATGCATGCTGGCGGGTCCTGCAGGGAGCAGAAGTGGATTAGTTCCTGAAATTTGAAAAAGGAAAGTTCCGTCCCGAGCTAGATTCTAGAAAAGTTTGTCAGCTTCTTTACTCTGAAAGGGATTTTCCAGAAGTTCCGTCTGGTCCGATAACTACATACGACGAAGTCCATACCAACTACTACTGATGCACATGACCATGTTCAGCCTCTGGCACCTGCTAACAATGTACTGAAGGCACCCACGGAAAGGTAGTTGGATACTCTTGCGGCACAGCCAAATTCCACTGACCGCAGCAATAGTTTATAATTATGAACAGCTCATCGACCGCAGCAGCCCTAACTAAGAACTTCAGAACTTAGATGTAGTCCTGGGCACTGTGCCTTGCTAAACTCTTTACTTCCTTGGCTAGTCTCTGGCTGGCATCGCCCTGAGATACTACCACAAATAACTCTCGCCTTTGGACTCTTGCGAAAGGTGTGCATGTATAGGCTTAGACGTGCGAAGCACTGTCACTTGATCAACTTGGAGGTGGTGCGCTATGCACAGTCAAGGCGGTGACGGACCTCCACTGTTTGCTAGATCCCATCCATTAAAAGATCAAGGCATGCGCTTTTAGTAGTGCGATCAGCCAAACTACAGTCAGCCCCATGATTACATTCACTCTCTCTACTGAAAATGTTTGCAACACCTGTCATCACCGACCAGCAAGGACAAATTGTTTACACGACAGACACTCCATTCCGCTTTTTTGACCGCACTACCACAATTCGAAAGCAACGTGAGGATATGGCGGAGATCGAGTGGCATTCATGGTCTTCATCAAAGCTTCGTTTTCGTGGAACTGAAGTACTGACGGCGGATTTCATTCCAGCTAGAGGCTGGTCAAGGCAGTAAGTAGCTTCTTACCACGAGTTCTGGACCGTCCTAGCGAGATTCTGGCAGGAAGTACGTTTTTACAGGTCCAGATGGCCGTCCCTATCGCTGGGACATCCAGCGAGGAGTAGTTGTTGTTAGTGCACTTCCACTTCTTCCATTGTCGTAATACTCTGGTTCTCACATTACGATTTTAGCTCTCGCGGAACGAAGGGAATCGAACTGAAGTCGCTCGCTACCATAGGGCGACTCTCGGAATTATAGGAAAGAAACGCAAAGCCACGCTGGAGGTATCACCTGAGGTGGTTCATATGATGGACACCATCATCATGACATTTATCTATGTCGAAGAAGTCAGGAGCGAGGAAGATGGGTAACAGGTTTCTGTTATCACTCAGTAATGCAACTTGAACAATGGACCATCTGTAAAGCAGAACCACTGATGACGCACTGATAGGATCTCCGCTGTTACCGGTGAGTACTGCAGAAGGTATAACCGGGCCTTTGCAAGGAACTTGTAACTCAAGTGGGCCGTCGCTGGAGTCCCATTGAAATGATATGCAATACTAAGAGTACACGAATAAAGTAGGTATCAAAAATACAAGGAGCACGCTAATGTCACACCAAATGGAAGAGAAACTGAATCCAGACGATGTAGTACAGGGTATTAAGCAGCCGCCTGTAAAAGCCAAGATGTGAACCCTGATAAGCAAAGAGACGCGCACGAGAGCATACCTTTCTAGTTCGTGATGAAGTTGGCTTTGCTTTCGAGGTAGGCTTCTTGGCGGCCTTGGTAGCTGCAGCCTTGGCGGCAACCTGGAGTGAAATGTGAGGTTGATAAAACATAACCTAAACTCGTTCAGCTTACCTTCTTCTTCTCTGTCGTCTTCGCGGTCGACGCCTTTTTGGCAGGTGCTGCTGATTTAGCTGCTGGTTTCTTGGCAGGTGCACCAGCGGTAGTCTTCTTCGGGGCGGCCTTCTTCGGTGCTGCTGCGGTGGCAGCTTTCTTGGTGGCAGCTGTGGTCTTCTGTGTGGCAGGTTTGGCAGGCTTCTTAGTCTTAGGATGCGGCGGCAGTCGCCTTCTTTGTGGCAGTCTTCTTGGCAGGAGGATCGGCCTTCTTAGCCGGAGTCAGGAGCCTTCTTTGCGGCAGGCTTCACGGTTGACTTCTTTGCAGATACGGGCTTTGAATTCTGAGACGTGCGTGAGCGCTACAGAACAAGATCGGCACATCAGGACGTACCTCATCATCTGATGCCTTCTTTTTGGGTGCGAGTTTAACCTTTCCAGAAGGACCTTTGGGCAAGGCAAAGATGCCAGCTGTGACGCCTGATGTGATGGCGCGGTTCAGCTGGTACAAGTTTGTGCCAGAGACCTCGAGGTGGTGGGTTTCCTCTGCAAACTGTAGGCCAGTCACGATTAGTCATTACCAAATAGACTTAGAATGCTTGCACACCTTCTTAATGGTTGCTCTGGATACGCCACTGCGAGCGTCCTCCTTGTGAGCGGTGATACATTCCTGATGATAGAGTTAGAAAATTGCGTTGATTCGATTGCACTGACTAACCTTGATGATGTCCTTCCAAGAAGGATGGGAGGCGACCTTGGGAGCAGCTTTGGCGGGGGCCTTCTTGGGTGTGGGCTTCTTTGCTGCTGTCTTCTTGGCTTTAGACGAAGAGGCAGGGAGAGTCTCGATAGGGGGTGGAGAAGCTGAAGTGTTGGAAGACATTGCTGTTGTTAAATGTAGAAAGGCTTGATGAAACGGAGATGCAATGACAAAGTGCAGAATTCGCAGAATTCAGGCGTGGAGGAGGCAAAAGATGGAGTAGGCAATCAAGTGAAGTCATCCACATTTATACCCAAAACGCGTGCGGTCACGTGTGGGCGCGTTTTGTTGTTTGTTGATAAACAATCGCGCTCCGAAACCTTATTTAGATGGAAATTCAGCACCGCCACAGACATCCACAACTAGCGGGACCAAATCAGGAACAGCCATAGCTAACATCCATTGTGCTGTCATCCTGTATCATTGTTCCATCTTGTAGCATTATGCAGTGAAAACCTGTAGAAGGGGTACCTTGTACACGTCAAACTAGCGTAGTGCCTTCTACCACGAGACAACCATCAGGTATTATTGGCTCAAGTCGAAATGTCACGAGGACAGACCAGATAAGGATCCTACAACATAGTCTCCAGTAGCTGACCGGGGACCCAATACAATATATAACTTTCTATATAAGAAAAGAAGAGGACATACATGACATTGATTAATGATATGGATTTGCATGTCAGTGTCTGTCACAGACGTGTCACCGGCCTCTAAGATACTCTCCATATGATATACCACCAGTTGATCTTCTGACGTCAGACTGGCTTTCACACAACTAAATGTTCCTGGCGACTGGAAATTGTTGTCCGGGTTGTAAGGGCGGATACGTACATAATGAGGAGAGACCAGGGCGAATTGACAGTAGATAACGCGTACGATAAGATAGAGCATAGCACCAGATGGTCATTCGTCAGAAGTAAAACTCGTAGGAAAGCATGAGTGGAACGTCACGGAGATACATCCAAGAAGTAAGAACAGCAAACTGGACGAAAAACAGACTGGAACATGTGACGAAAAGCAGAGAAGAATAGCCGTGTTTCTGAGGAGATATCAAAACGTTAGCCATGATTCGCCAGAAAGAGCGTGAAATCTGTTAACGTGACCATACCAGGTGAGCACCAGTGACAGAAATATTACATCCGATCCTACCATGAATAACATGCTTTATTTGCGAGAAGCCTTCTTGGATCTCTGCTTCGAAGCTGCGGCCCTCGTTGTCCTCTTCGCGGAAGCTGCTCCGCGTCTGGTCTTTGATTGATTTGTTCTTCCTGTGGCAGTCTAAGCAGCGACCACGTGTAAAAATTAGCTCTCATATTAATATCGGTGACCGTATATATACCTTCTTAGCTGTACCCTGTGCAGTCGCGGCCTTTCTTCCGACCGTCCTGCGAGTGGAGGAACCAGTCGTCCTAGCCTTCTTTGCAGTGGAATGATATTTCTTTTCAGCAACTCTTGACTTCGGCGGTGCGGCGGGCGCGGTGGTAGCCGCCGGCTTGGCGGCACGAGATGTCTTCTTCGCCGCGGTTTTAGTAGTCACCTTGATTGGGCTGACGTTACTTTCTTTGGCAGTAGCAGGGCGCTTTGAAGCTGGTTTTGCGTTCTGCGAGATGAGGGTTCAGGTGAGGTGAGGTGGCAAGAAGAAGGAGACCAGCATGACACACCTCTTTAGCTACCTCAGTGTGCCTCCGAGGTGCAAGTTTAACTTTCCCGGAAGGACCTATATGGAATCGCGTGAAAATGAGATGAAAAGCTCCGCGATAAAGGGATACTCGCCCTTCGGTAGGATAAATGTCCCTTTATCGGCGCCGTGATGGATAGCTCGGTTAAGCTGGCTAGACGCTAAAGGATTCATTTCCAGATGGTACTTTGAATCGACAAACTACAGAGGCCAGATGTAACTATGCGAGAGGCTATAACGGAGGTCGTGTACTGACTTTCTTAATCGCTGGGCGTGATACGCCGTGACGGGTTCCATCGGGTGTCGTGGTAATACACTCCTGTGGACAGGGGTTATTTTCACACAACTCAGATAAGCGCACATCATCTAGGATAGCAGGTGTGCAGTATTTAGAATGATGGTGACCCACGGTAATCATGTCAATCCAGGGAGGATGGGTTGTATGATGATGCGACTTCGAAACTGTCGTCTTTTGGGCAGATTTAGCACCAGGCCCAGGGTCGCCGGACTTGGTCGAGGACTTCTTCATGGTGGCGTACATTGCTACAAGTGGCGAAGGCAAAAATAGAAGTACTGTGACTGAGTATACTGCTTAAAAAGACACGCAGGTGAGGGAGAAAGGGATAGTTGCAGAGGGGGAGATCCGAAATGATTAATGAAGTCTGACATACGTCACGTGATAGTCAATTGTGTCGTGCACGGACGAGGTGCACTGACCCCACTTCGGTAACGTGACGCGCACGTGTGGAAGGTCGATCGACGACAGTGCATCGCTCCGTCGCGAGAAGATTCTCGCATAAAGCTCACGAAATGTGGACTTGACGTAGTGATCCGAGTCACGTACTGTTAGAGATCGATCGATATACAATGCGCAGGGTCATGTCGGGCGAAAGTTTTATTTGGTGAATAGAAAGGCCCATCGGGGCAAAGATTTATTAGATACACGTCGCAGTGCTTCGAAGGTGCTGCTTGGGCGGCGATTGGCGGCGATTCCCATAGTAGTGCAGCCAAGCAACGCCCAAGTACTAGGCCCAAGCATGACTTACTAGCCATAGCGTTAGCTGCTTAGCTAGTAGTTGGTTCAACTGCATACGGCAGTTGAACGTAAGATTCAAGATTTGTAATGGAGAAGTCGTGCACATGATTGAAACAAGTGATGGATGATGCCAGCAGTATAGCGTAATTATACGCAGGAGCTGACACGTCGATTTCAAGCGCCTCTCCTGCAGCTCTCCTTCATCTCGTATTCTCTCTCAATTTATTCCACTAGTCAACTGGTAGTCATCAGTACTGTCAGTTTCGGTCACTATGACCATCTCAGACTACTTGGTCACAGACGACCTCACCGTTCTTCTTGGCTTCATCGGGGTGTCTGTGTTTCTCCTCCAGAACCTCTACAAACCACAGCCTCTCGTCCACCCAATTCTCCTAGGTCGGCAAAGTGATGCCGGGCGTGTGAGGCATGCAGGCGAGAGTGCGGTTTACCGTAACTATGGGACAGGGCTCATGGGCAGGGTTCGTGGACTCAAGCACTTTACATTAGACATCTGTTGAATCTTTCACAGTTCCCTGTCCGACCTGACAAAGACGTGAATGTCGTAACTGACCTCGTGAAACCTGAATTTGATGCACCGCGTACTCTCTGGTCCACGAAGGTGCGTTCGACTGCGTTCTCATAAATAAACACCCATCATGCTATATTCGCACTCAGATCACAAATGCTCAGCTGAGAGAGCGAGTCTCGGCGTTTGGCTCGGGTATCGCTAAGCTTGTCCCAGAAGATTCAACTGTCCTGATTTTGCTTAATGATTGCATTGGTACGCTTCGTTTCGCCTACGGCGTTGTGAGAATAATTCAAATCGGTGTGCATTCTAGAGTTCCTTATCACTGACCTCGCACTCTCGGAGCAGTCCATCGCCTCCATTACGCTGAGCTCCCCCAAGTTGCTCGCGCGAGTCCTCGAGATGCACCCGCCTGACGCCATCGTCACAGACATGGCTTTTCTGGCGCATGTTCTCCGGGCCCGTCACGATGCACACCAGTCCAATCACAAGCTTATTCTGGTTGGCGAGTTGCCCGCTGCATCGGAAATCAGGTTCTACTCCTGGAATCTGCTTGAATCTGATGGCAAGGTACCTCAAGCTCCAAAAAATGCTCCTCGTATGTCTCCGCATTTCCATGCACTCATTGTCCTGATTACTGTTCAGAACCCGGTAGCGCATACACTGTCTCATTCTTTGAGACTCCGTCGGGTGGGATGCGGTGTGTACAGCTCTCACACGAGAACTTCACCTCCGGCGTGACTGCGATCAAGGCACTCTTCCCCGCGGCCATTAATCTCTCCACCCTCGACACTATCGTCTCTAGTCATTCTCTGAGTACTCCATACGGACGTGCCATTGCCTACGCGGCCCTTTTTGAGGGCGCTAGTTTTGCGACTCTGCCTTCGACAAGTGTCTTTCATGATGGCGGTACGTTAGAGTTCGAATCTATGTATCTCAAAACCTGATGGAATATACACAGATGCACCGGCTCTAGATGTAGCTGATATCCTCTCTGCGTCTAAGCTCCCAATGCCTTCTCCTACAGTTCTCTTCCTCAAGCCTGAACACGTCCAATCGCTTGCATCTTCGGTGATGGACCGTGCGAAGAAGTCTTTCTTCTTCTTCCCCCTGGCGTGGCGGCACAAATTTGCTAGCCTTACAGAAGGATTCCTTACCAAGGACAGTCTATGGGACCGTACTGTCTTCGGTAGCGCACGGGAAGCTGTACTTGGTAAAATGGCTGATACAGTCAAGGCGATTGTAATCAGTGGTGGTGTGTTTTGTTTCATTCCTGACAACAACAAGATGTTTATCCAATCATAGGACTTCTACCGTTCGACGCGATCGTGCCTGCTCGCTTGGCGCTTTCCATCCCATTGATTAACACACATACGCATGGCTCTGCCGCTGGTCCTCTCTTCGCTACGCATGCATTTGATCTGCAGATGCTTCCTTCCTCGTCTCCAGCCACCGAACCTGCACATGTTGGCGCTCCAAGTGTCAATGTTGAGGCAAAACTCGTCGGTGTCAATGATAACATAGTCGAAAAGGGTGCGGACCCCATCGGTGAAATTTGGATTCGAGGACCGTCAGTTGGGAACATGCTGTCGGCTGATGGAGAGGCTGGCGAGAAAAATGCATGGGTACATACGGGAGAGACGGCACGCGTGATGACGAACGGTGCGTTCAAAGTTCTTGGCTCTATGTGACAATCTTGTTGTAGAATTAGCTGCTTGCTCGTCTTGTTGTCTATGCAGTTCTGCTGTGCAATCCCACCTATGTATCCCCGCATACTCTCCCATCAAAATGTTGATTCTGATCCTTCACCCGCCAGGACCATGCTCTGCGTGGGTAACACAACCCGGGGGTGGTCAGGCGCGAGCTGCGCAGCATCATGATCAGAAATGACGAGAAAGCGCAGGTTTCACCACGATGATGTCTGCGCCTTCCCCAGTGTCCTGTTGCCAAGAAAAGAGTCTTTCCTTGGCAAAAGGATACTGGGGTGTCATATTGCCATGATTTAAAAAGGATCGTTCATCAGTCCTGCACCAAGGAACGATTCGAGCTCGCTGACACTCCACTGACGCTGTCACGGTCATGATCATCAGTGATTGATGTCATGATACACACGCGACTCCAAAGTGTTGGCGTGGTGGGAAGTAATATGCTTACCACATGGGGCGCAAGCTTGGATCCACACCATTCTCGCTGGCCCGGTGTCTCCATGCAGAGGTCGAGAACCGATCAGCCGATATCGAGGCTGTTCGGATTTAAAGTTTACATTTCCCAAGTTTGGAGCAGCAGCGGTGATGTCATCTAGTGATCATTAACTCCCTGACCTCGATCTATGCGTCATGCTCGGCCAGAGCATATATAAGGCACGAAGTCAAGGACAATCAGAGAACAATACCTTTCAATCCAACTCACTTGTGGATCATACCTGATTATTGATTATTCATCATGGTATGTTACTGTTCATTTTTCCATCGGATAAGGACCAACATTGTTTGCTTGTACAGGGCTCGATATTCTCAGCTATTGGCGGTGGGATTAACGCCATTATATCTGCCATTGCAAGAGTTATAATGACTATCGTTGGGGCTATCACGACTGTATGTCTATAGCTTTGCTACTCGCCAACCAATATCACTGATTACCCTTCTGCAGGTTATCGTCACAATATTTGACGTCATCGTCGATATCCTGTGTTGTAGATGCTTTGGCTCGCGTCGCTCAAGCAGGCGCACAGGCAGGCGCGCAGGTCGAAGTTCAAGGCGCGGTGGTGTCTATTAGGAGGACGTTAGATGTTGTTGTCGTCACCCTGGGTCTGCAAAGGCGACTCGATGATACTTGTATTCACACTTACGATCCTCGGACTGTGTTTCTGTTCTTAATCTACCCCTCTGTCCTAATTCCGTGCTACTTTTAGAATTGTTGACGACTTCCGTGACCAGCTTATACAAGTAGTTGACTATATCAGGTCCGCAGTGACACTTGCGTGTCTTTGAGATTTTAGGTGAACGGCGAGGACTGAGCGAGCGATTCTGGAGGTACAACTGGTTCTCGCCTTCCTACCATCGTACCCACTGGGAAAAGGCTGGTGAAAGAAATCCCTGGTCGTTGTTCGTCAGGATGCTTGGTGGATAAACTGAATGGGTTGTGAGCATCCATACTGCAGGTAGGTCATGTGAGGGTGCAGGGAAGTTGATAAATACTGACTCTTCAACATCTGCTTTGAAGGAAAGTATAGGGTACCTGTGCATCTCCCCTAGCCACACCATAAAAGGGGGAGAACAGTCGTTCCTTCTTGATTATGAAGTATCAAGTAAACTTTATCACGCTATAGACGCTGCTACTTCTGCCGTCTTCTCGGAATCAGAACACATCTGAACAAACGTCCGGCTCTAGCTTGCCTATTCGTTCAGTGTCAGTGCCCTCTGTCGTGTCCGATATAGTCTCTGTGAACGCTATAGCCGTAGGTATTGCAGTGACTGGGGTCGACCACTCGTGTGTGATTGCCCGCCCGCGTGCAACACGAATGATGATGAACAATTGGGCAATGGCCTAGTCCAACAAAGACGATTAGTATCAGAGACGGAAGCAACTCAAGTTTTGTATGACTACCTGGATTTTGCTAATAGACAGGAGGCATAGAGTAGTGACGCCATCAGAATGCATACCAAAGGCAACTATGAAAATGATAGCGAAGACGGAGTATAACGCTGCGGACTCGATGATCATGAGGGCGATGGCGTCGTATGCACTGGAATCATATTGGGCCATGATCTGTTTCATGCGCCCTCGCATGACGAACAGGCGATTCGTCACAAGAATGGTGTAAATGATTGTGTGCCCCACTTGGATGCAGAGGTAGGCAAGCTCGATGGTGATATTGTAAAATGAAGCACCAGTGCTCGCCTGGAACACGACGACGATAGACAACCCTGTTTGAGATGTCAGCTACTGCTGCCAGTGTTGCTTAGTGAATGATAAACTGCACCGATCATGGCAACATAGAGTGCGATCATCGGAACCATCACCCATCTTGACCGATTCCATATCACAGAACATCGGTGAAGCTAAGGATTTCAAGCATCAGGCTTGTAGCGGAGGATTTGGAGAACTATTCGGCTCACAAGCAGAGCTTGCATAAACCACTCCTCAATGTGACCACTATGTGAGGCGTTAATACTAGAGGTCCGCAGATGCGGGCAAGCGCACTTACACGGAAAGTGCCAGGACATTGATACGATAATTCGTGTAATGCTCGATTAGCGGGAGCAGACCACCAGGCGAGTCACGAAGGTCTATCCAAATCATTTCCGTATACTTTACGCCCGCACCGAAGCTTATAGACCCCAGTGTGAACGTGATGAATATGTAGAAAAGAAGCATGAGACGATGTTCTGCTATTTTCCCCCCATTTCGAGGCCGCTGCATGAGAGCAATCCAGGCTTGCGCTGTAAGGAGAAAGTATATGCCTATAGCGGTACATAAGTCCTTCCGCATTGTCGTATGCAAACAAAAACACACCATAGAATATACACGCTACCATCATTCCATCAAGGCGAAATCTTTCCATGGACAAATCTGTCTCTGGCGTTTGGGATGACATGACACCGAATCTGGTGGCCGAACAGATAAATTGAGGTCAACAGACACTGAGACGAAGTACTTGGCCGAGGTGCAAGTGATGGAGAAAACAAGTGGGAAGTCAGAGACGAGTGGGGAGTAGCCGTTATATGAGAACTTGGAATAAAGTTCCCGCTATAGAGACAACAAACCAGCTGCCACACGCATGAGGTTAAGTTAACCGTGACGTCGGGGATGTCACTTACAGACATAAATTTTGAAATGCAGGATCCTGTACATAAGACCGAGATGACCGGCTAAAGCTGGAGGGCTCAACTTTTCGGAAAGGCTGCTTGGCCTCGAGAATCTTTGTCGATTCCAAGCCTGTGTTATGGCTCGATTATTGTATACGGATTCCTTAACGTCAACGTCAACCTCCGTGTGCAGTGCCTCAGCTTCACGTAAGTGAATGGTGTCGCCAATAAGCTTGCCTGGCCCAGCCATAACTCGGGGCAATGGTAGAACGAGAACACCAATCACAATCACGTTGAAGTTTTGAATACAATTGGAACCCTGGACGCCGCGACATTCCCCTACTTACATTGAATTCTCTGGCGAGTTTCGACCCTTGCAATAAAATGAGGGTGAGCCCTGTCAATTGAGTCCACAGAAACGTACTAAATGCCGGGCGGCACCCCAGGCGCGTTACTGCAAGGAGAGGTCATGCAGTGGCGTTGGTAGATGACTTCCCGTAGGCAATAATAACATCACTGAGATTCACTTAGCTGATATGACTATAGTTATATTACCTTTTCGACCAATTTTGTTTGGACATACCCTAGTGTACTGTGGCCGCTGTACATATTGGTCTATCAAACGCACGTGATAATATCGCTCTTTGACCATACCATGCAGCGTTTGATATGCCAATATAATGGTATATCAAGTGACAGACTTGAATGTCAGGATTTCCACGACTCTCAGTCTCATTGGAACTCATTGGACGTGTAATAATATCCCACTGGTAACAACTTATCAAA
Organism: Suillus lakei; assembly: GCA_016628065.1. Classification (NCBI taxonomy): domain Eukaryota; kingdom Fungi; phylum Basidiomycota; class Agaricomycetes; order Boletales; family Suillaceae; genus Suillus; species Suillus lakei. The sequence goes on along the minus strand of JABBWA010000003.1, from coordinate 448,105 downwards.
TTCCAAGTGTTCTACATCGCGCATCTAAGACACAAATCGAAGTATTGGTTTTTGGTCTGTCTCGTCTTTTACTTTCTTTGTGATAAACCATTATCACCCCATGTCAGATATATAGCTTCTACAATGTTCCATCAAGGAAGCAGTAGCACCTGACCTCATCGCGAGGCAGCCCGCCGAGACATACTAGCATCGGCGGTCTGCATACCCTGTCAATCCCCTGCGAGGCACACATCGTCAACTTCTGCTATTTCTCACTGATGTCAGACCACTGACTCGAATGTTGTACAGTTCCGTCATGCATACTGTTATGTAGCCGCTCTTCTGCCTACACTCTTTTCTCTTGTTCTCCTCCATGGCAAAGGTTGGGACCGTGCTCAATTTAGTAGCCGCACTGATGAATTGGTCTCTCAAATCTACTATTAGTAGGAGTCCTGCATTCGGCTTTCATTCATAGTCAGTTGATACCAGTGCTCAAGTTGTCGGGCGTCAGTCAGTGTTGATCGAAAATCCGGCTGTCGTTTTACTCAGCGGATATGGTCTTATTTCCTGAACTGACGTCGATCGAACTGGATAGCGGACCGCCGCATCGGATCAAGTAAGTACTACCATCGAAGAACTGAATTCTCCTCAGTTCGGTTCTCCTGCAGCTGCATCAGTCATAGATTCTAGGTGTTTAAACCAATGCATTGAATGCAGGGCCGCGATGCCGGGAGTCATTTCGTCACCGTTTGAATTCAACAACCCCAATAAATCGAGTTTAACTTTATTTACGCCAGGGTAATTGGACGAGCGTGCTCCTCCGCGGTCTTGTCTTTCGGGTCTACCCTTTCGTCTAGGGCCCGTCCCTTTGCTACCTGTGACTAGCGCTGATGCCCCGCGCATCGCGTGGCATGACAAATGTGCCTCGCGCAATCCCCATTGCCACCTTCTTTAGTGGGTCTATGTCTGGTGAGACCTGGTGCCGCATCAGCAAAACACTTTGCCTCTGTGGGCCCTGTACAGTTCTGTACAGAAGGGACCAAGCTGTGGCCAGCCATTTTTAGTGGGAAAAAGAGTGTTTTGCCGATGTGAGATGGGCTCCTTTACCTCTTCTCACTCGAATTACTCGTCTCGCTAGGTAAACTGGTTGTGTTTAGTTCCTTTATCTCTTCTCACTCGAATTACTTGGCTCGGTAGCAAGCCTTTTGCGCACCCACCCTTATTTACTTACCCACCCCAGGCCAGCAGGTACTTGGGTCAAGTTTGGGGCTGTTTGTTCTCCGATTCCATGGGGTCCCCTTGCGTTTGAAATTCAACAAGGGTCCGGGTCTGCCCCGCAATAAACTTTAAATTTGTAAAGGGGGGTACTCCCCCAAGATTATTCTAACGGCATTCTTTTCCTTTTTAGAACCGCTCATATCTGCTAACACAATCTTACCGTGCGGTATCTGCGCAGGCCCCATCGTCCAGCGCCGTCCCATACTACCACTCCTGCACTTCTCTGATTCCTTGTATACTTTCGCATACTTACCTTGTTTCTATAGGCACTGGTTTGGACGCTTTGTGATGAGCCGAATCTCTGAGCCTGATACTAGCGCTCGCGGGCCAAGGGACCGGCGTGACAAACGTACGGCGGACAACTGGCGTCCAATGCGAAAGTCCCCTCGAGAAATTTTCATTCTCCAACCCTACCTTTTGTGTTTGTACCATCTCGTTGGACAGCAACTATGTCAGGGTCCTTTGCATTGGTGTATGGGCGAGGGGGGTCATATACATTGGAATTTGGCGTGGGCGCCCAACTTTGAATCTTTGATGGGCATCGCAAATTTGCGGATACTATTAGTTACCACTAGTTCGTGCATCCCCATATCTCGTGCATCGTTCAAAACAACACTTTTCTACTACAAATCTTCAAACTAAAACGTGCATATGAAATGATAAATAATAAGAACGCCCTACGAGCTTCAACGAATATGATCTGACGAGAAACGAAAGAGATAAATTTTTGGTGGTGACAATGGCTTGTGTCACTCTTAATGTCACCTGCCGGTACTGCCGCAGCGGAGTTTGAAACTCAGACGCGTTAGGCAACGCACCTGAACGCGTGCATGGGTACTGGTATGGCATGCACTCGAGCTAGTGGGAAGCAGAAAATCCTACCAAAGAGGCTCGCATTCCAGCTGCCATCCGTGGATATATTGATACCTTGAATTGTGTTTATAGCAGTCTCCAGAGTGCTACTATAGCTTACAAACTTATCAAGCCCTTGCAGATAATGCTCGATTTTCAGCGCTATATGGTTTGAATTCTGAAACGACGTGCACGAACCATGGGCACAAGTGCCGTCTTTCTCGCAAATGTGAGATATTCAAACTATTGGCACGGGCAAAATTACATTGGTGCCCGCAATACGATTACTACTGTAGCCAGTACACTTTGTACATACAGTATACCTTAATATCTAGCGCCGAACGGGCTTTCAACTGGCCAGTGTGACGATACCGTGACTTTCCGTTACATTTGTGTGACTGCACGAGATGCGGCGTGCACGAACTAGTGGTAACTAATAGTACCAACTGCACCCTAGTTAATGCTGTCTATGACGGCGCTGTAGATACGTTGAACACATCCATCGCGAAGCTGAACCCCCCCTGTTCGTTGCACGGGTCTGCGAGAGGCATCAGCCGTACAGGTTCATGCAGTGCAGGGGCTATTCCCCATCACCCTTGGCGAGTGGCCGGAGTACCTCACTATGGTCCTCCGGTGCAGGCTGTTCCTGGTCCTACGTTGTACGTGAACGTTTGAACCCTCAGTTCACGGTCCAGCGCAGGAGCAGTTTCCTCCTGCACCTCTTTTGTCATCCAAGGCTATACGCCCCCGCTTGCTGACCACGTGAATCATCACGTTTCTACCCATGCCCAGGGCCAATGGCAAGCGCCTATGGTGCATTGAGCCCCTCCCGCCCGGTCAACCCAGTCTCATCATGGCCAACAGCTTCACCATCTGTAGGCCAAGCTGAGGGGAGTTCCACGGGGCGGAATAAGAGGAAGGCAGTGGATGGTGGTAAAAGAGGCAGAAGTGCCTTTATCCTCAGGGTAATCCCAATCTATGTCATCTTATCCTTTGTACTTAGACTTCAACGCCTCGTTCCTCGTATCATTTCACATCTTCACGTTTCACTTGTCACATCGCGCAGGGCACGAGTACGAACTTCTCACCGAACGACGTACGTCATCGTTCATTCATTCCTTTGTCTCTTATCTTTTCTTTCATTCCACGCTTAAGCACATGAGCCACTCGCTACGATATTCAAGACCCTCTGTAACAATTGTATGTTTCGTCGAATCCAGTGTGTTTCCACCTCAAGTCCAAAATTGCTAAACGTCTGTCTCGCAAAGACTCTTATTTTCCGTCTCTCGTCACTATCTATCTTAGCGTTTTCATAACGCGCTTGTTCTGCCTTGCTCAACGCGATCATCTTTCTCCTTTGAACTCGACACACAGCCTTACATTTCCCTCGCGGGGATTCCACGAAGAGATATAGAGGCTCTGAACACCAATGCACGAAAAACCAGGCCAACGCTCAGGCCAAATTCCTGCCTTCCCATGTGGCCTGGCAGGACATTGTGGAACTCCCTGCCGGTCGCCCCAAGGGGCATTTACATTCGAGGTCCCGCGGGGAGTTGCATCTCTCCCTGCGGTGGAATCCACTGTCGAGGGCCCTGCTTCACTGCACTCTGAGGAGCAGCCAGCGCCATCTCGTGCTGCATCATTCCCGGTGATCGCGGGAAGTTTCTCGTTGTTAAGCGCCCACCCTCTTCTCCTTCCTCTGGGGACACAAGCGATTCGTGCGGGGATCTCTTTTCACCCACATCGTCTCCAGTTCTGAGCTTGTGGACTATAATATTTTGTGTCGTTTATTTCTTATTACTCGATGAGTCGATTGCATCCCCTTCGTTGCATCTCACACATCATTATCACGATTTCGTTTGGAATGATCCTATGGTCTTCAAGTCCTCAACATCTGCTTTGAAGGAAAGTATAGGGTATCTGTGCATCTCCCCTAGCCACGCCATAAAAAAAAGGAAGACAGTCGTTCCTTCTTAATCATGAACATACAAAGGAATGAGGGACAAAAGAAAGTGCTGACGTTAAGCTAGATATATGCATCATATATATTGGGCAGCATGCCGACGAATAATGAACTTGCTACCAAAATTGCAGATGACCCTAGAAAGCTTCAGGTATTTATCAAGTATCAAGCAAACATTTTTTCACACCATAGACGCTGCTACTCCCGCCGTCTTCTCGGAATCAGAACGCAACTGAACAACATCCTGCTCTAGCCTGCCTATTCGTTCAGTGTCAGTACCCTCTGTCGTGTCCGATATAGTCTCTGTGAACGCTATAGCCGTAGGTATTGCAGTGACTGGGGTCGACCACTCTTGTGTGATTGCCCGCCCGCGTGCAACACGAATGATGATGAACAATTGGGCAATGCCCTAGTCCAATAAAGATGATTAGTATCAGAGACGGAAGCAACTCAGGTTTTGTCAGATTACCTGGATTTTGCCAATAGATAGGAGGCATAGTGTGGTAATACCATCAGAATGCATACCAAAGGCAATTATGAAAATGATAGCGAAAACGGAGTGTAATGCTGCGGACTCGATGACCATGAGGGCGATGGCGTCGTATGCACTGGAATCATATTGGGCCATGATCTGTTTCATGCGCCCTCGCATGACGAACAGGCGATTCGTCACAAGAATGGTGTAAATGATTGTGTGCCCTACTTGGACGCAGAGGTAGGCAAGCTCGATGGTGATGTTGTAAAATGAAGCACCGGTGTTCGCCTGGAACATGATAATGATAGACAGCCCTGCTTGAGATGTCAGTCACTGCTGCCAGTGTTGCTTGGTGAATGATAAACTGCACCGATCATGGCAACATAGAGTGCGATCATCGGAACCATCACCCATCTTGACCGATTCCATATCACAGAACATCGGTGAAGCTAAGTATTTCAAGCATCAGGCTTGTGGGGAGGATTTGGAGAACTATTCGGCTCACAAGCAGAGCTTGCATAAACCACTCCTGAATTTGGCCACTTAGGTGAGGCGTTAATACTAGAGGTCCGCAGATGCGGGCAAGTGCACTTACGCAGAAAGCGCAAGGACATTGATGCGATAATTCATGTAATGCTCGATTAGCGGGAGCAGACCACCAGGCGAGTCACGAAGGTCTATCCAAATCATTTCCGTATACTTAACGCTCGCACTGAAACTTATAGACTCCAGTGTGAACGTGACGAATATGTAGAAAAGAAGCATGAGACGATGTTCTGCTATTTTTCCCCCATATCGAGGCCGCTGCATGAGAGCAATCCAGGCTTGCGCTGTAAGGAGAAAGTATATGCCTATAGCGGTACATAAGTCCTTCCGCAATCGCTTCTTGGTCCCACACCAAGTGGCACCCCGTATAGGACCCCGAAAACTCCCTATCCAACATAGCGCCCAACGGCGCTACCGACGCCCAAACGGCGTCAAAAGCCAGCTTCAAACCTCAACCTTTGCCCAAAAACCCTGAGTCCATCCAATACATACCTCTCAAAACTAAAAACCTAGAAAATGAACACCGGAAAAACACGTAGCATGAGTTTCGGCTCAAGAACCCCAGCATCTAGGAATCCCTCACCCACAATGCCTGGAGGTCCCTCTACGAAAAGAACAACTAGATCCTCGATTATCACACTGACCTCGACAGAGATAGAAGCGCAAGCTAACACAGTATTTGATGCTGCCAGCGCGCACTCCTTCCTCAAGAAAAAAAGCCTATGCCACGCGACTGAACCATATACATTAAATCACATAATCTCGGTTCTATTACAGATCACGCAAATCTCCGGTTCCACGCCCCTGCCAGTCATCACCGCCATCAGATCAGTTGTCTTCTTGCTCAAGCAACACGTCGTAGACGAAATCTCAGAAGCAACAGCCTGCCAAATCTCAACTACAGTAGCTCAACAAGTGACAGACACTGTAGCGACGAAACTGGTGGACCATGTGATAGCCGCGATAGCACCGCAAATAGCCAAAATCCTCTCCGCATCTGAATCCCTCAAAAACAAACTACAAAAAACCGAACAAACGCACTTGCAGCCTCCCAGCCCTGAACTAGACCAACCTAATCAACTGACAGAACTTACCCCCCAGATCATAGATCACATAATGACAGCCATCAACCCCAAGATAGACCAGCTCACTTCAATCTCCAAATCTCTCACTTCCTCACTCGAAAACGCCTCGAAGATCAACCAAGTATTAGGAGAATGTATAGACCTAGATCGCGACATCACCGCAGCGGCAGACCGGATCACCAACGCAACAGACACCATCTACAGCGCCATAGAAGATTGCCACAACTCAATCAATCGCCTCTCCCCTTCACTAGAAACGACTCAAGACCAGATCCACCTCCTCTCATCACAGCTCTCAGACCAAGCAGACCACCCACACCCTCTCCCCACTCTCACACCAGTTGACCCAAGGCCGATGACGTACAGCAAAATAGCGACTATGCTGACCTCAAACATGAACCGTCCAAACACACACCTCCGCCCTCCCCAGAATTCTCAAACCTTCGCCGCGTTACCCTACCCAACTCAGGACCGAACCACACCCACGCTAAACCAGATACCACCAGTCGACGCAGCGCTAGCCAGATCTGCCATTAGAGCACGACAAGTCTTACTGGACCCAATAGCTGGCAACCTAACCTTCCCGCCAGAAATCAGCCACCAGGACGCCCTGAGCAAACTCCGCAACGCCATCAAAGAAGCCTTATCCCCAAACGACCGAGACGACAACATCAAGGCCCTCTTACAGCTCCGAAACGGAGGACTTATTATCGAACTAGACAGCGAAGAAACCATAACACGACTACAAGACAACGCCATCAGAAAGAAACTCCTTCACGCCCTCAACTACTCAGTAACCTTCAAAGACAGAACATACACGCTAGTAGCCCAATTCGTCCCCACTAACCTGCTCATAGAACGACCCGGACTCCTTCGACTAGCTGAAGGCAAAAACCACCTAGCCGACAACTCGCTAGCAGCCATGCGTTGGATCAAGCCCCCGAACAAACGACCACCCGGGCAACAAATGGCATTCGCACTACTACAGGTAAACAATGCAGAAACAGCTAACCAACTGATCAAGGACGGCCTCTACATCGACCACCACCTGATCCGAGTCAAGAAAGATCGCAAGGAACCCATCCGCTGCGCCAAGTGCCAACGATACAGCCACATCGCCCGTAACTGTAACGTCAGCAGAGACGTCTGCGGCACCTGCGCTGACAACCACCGAACCTCTGATTGCAACGCTTACAAGACCGTCAGATGTACCAGCTGCCGCACTGACACCCACGCCAGTTGGAGTAGACAATGCCCGGAATTCGATCGCAAGTGCACAGAACTCAACGCTAAGTACCCAGAAAACTCTCTCCCATATTTCCCTACCTGTGAAGCCTGGACCCACGCACTAACACCTCCCAAGGCGCAGCCATATGTAAAACCTACCACTACCATCGCCACCTCCAACCCACCCCCAAGTAACGAAAACCCGCCACCCCCCCGCCTTCGGCAGACCACCCTCAACTCCACCATCAACAAAACGACACTCCCACCCTCAAAATCAACACCAACGACAAAACCCAACCCAACTGGGAAAACGGCACCAACGACTCCCCCGCCTACTAACAGATATACCCAACTCTCAATAGATAACGCTAGCGACCACGACGAGGAAGCCCAGAACCCCCGGCCCAACGAACTCTCAGTCCCCACGCCCACGCCTATGTCCTCACTCCCCTCTTCCAGCATGGTCCCCAGCACGCCCTCGATCTCGATCTCACGGACCCCGACCCCAGTATCCTCACCTCTCTGGTTCCCACCATCTTCATCACCAACCCCTCCATCGTCCGAAGCCACCATGAACCCGACCATAGCCTATGTCTGAACAACCGGAACCAGCACCCGTTCGACTACGAATCTGGCAACAAAATCTCAACAACTCCCGAGTAGCTCAAGAATCTATTCTCAACGGACCGACAGCAAAAAATTGGGATATCTTAGCATTTCAAGAGGCGTGCGAGGATCGTCTCCGCAACACAAAATCTAACAGACTATGGCACACACTCTACCCTACGCAGCACTATACCCATCCAGAACAAAAAACGCGGGCCGTCATGTTAATAAGTACCTCACTCAACACCAATGACTGGCAACAACTCTCTTTCCCCTCTTCTGATGTTGTGGTTATTCAACTCTCAGGACCCTTCGGCAAATGCACAATCTTTAACATCTATAACGACGGCAAACGGCAAAACACCATACGGACCCTGGACAACTACCTCACCGCCAACATAGCAAAAGTTCGGCCACTGGTCAGTGATCATATGATCTGGCTTGGAGATTTCAACCGCCATCATCCGCTATGGGAAGACGAACGTAATGAACACCTAATCGACTACAACGCGTCCCAACCGCTCCTAGACCTCGTAGCCGACTATGGCATGAACCAACCCCTACCCAAAGGACAACCCACCCTCCAAGCATCAAGCACCGGTAACTGGACGAGGCCCGACAACGTATTCTGCACCGACCACTCCATGGAAACATTTATCTCATGCAACACTAACCCAGCGCTTCGTGGACCGAAAACTGACCATGTACCAATCCTTAGCACCTTAGAACTCTCCGTACCCAGAATCACGCAAGACCAAGCACGCAACTATCGAGAAACGGATTGGGAAAAATTCAATGAGATCCTATCCAAGCGCCTAGACACGAGACCAGCTCCCACTCCGCTCCTTACTGACCATGACTTTCAAACAGCCGCACGCAACCTAGCCTTAACCCTAGACGAAGTCATCTCCGAGGTAGTCCCCTTATCCAAACCCAGTCCCCACTCCAAAAGGTGGTGGTCCCACGAACTCACAATGCTACGTCGTCAAGTCAACAAAGCCACCCATACAGCCTTCAAGATGCGAGCGCTCCCCCTACACCCATGCCATGCCGAATTCAAACGTATCCGAAACCATTACGCCGAAGAAATCCTCAAAGCGAAAAAACAACACTGGACCGATTGGCTCGAGGAGATCTCAGGAAACGACATTTGGATCGCAAATAAGTACATCTCCTCTGACCCTACTGATGGCAGCAAAACTCGAATCCCCACTCTATCCATCCGTCAAGCAAACGGCGACACGCACGAAGCCACCAGTAACGCCGAAAAAAGCATAGAACTAGCTAAGTCCTTCTTCCCACAATGCCCTAACGCCTCTTCTGTCCCAGCAGACTACGAATATCCTGACCCCGTCGCCGCCATGACCCCAATAACGACAGACGAAATCACTCGCAACATCAAGAAACTTAGTCCATACAAAGCCCCCGGTCCCGACGGAATCTGTAACATAGTATTTAAGCAATGCGCAAGCCTACTCGTTCCCTTCCTTCTCCCACTCTTTAATGCCACTATTAACCTTAGCACATATTATCAACCTTGGCGCCAGTTCACGACAGTCGTCCTCCGCAAACCAGGAAAACCAGATTACACAATAACCAAGGCGTATCGTCCCATAGCCCTTCTTAATACCACCTGCAAGTTACTAACGGCTGTCATCGCAGATCAAATGACGTACTACCTCGAAAGTCACCAGCTCCTACCAGCAACCCACTTCGGCGGACGACCTGGCCGATCAACTACGGATTCCCTCCACCTCCTGGAGGAAACCATCAAGAACGCGTGGCGGACCAAAAGAGTAGCATCAATACTCTTCTTGGACATCGAGGGCGCCTTTCCGAATGCAGTCACGAACCGCCTGCTACACAACATGAGAACACGCCGCTTACCCAAAGCAATGATCGACTTTACGCAGCAAGTACTCACTGGACGACAAACCCGATTGCAATTTGATGACTTCAAGTCTGAATGGTTCCCCGTAACGAACGGTATAGGTCAAGGCGACCCTCTCTCAATGATCTTATATATTATATACAATGCTGACTTAGTAGACGTGGCCAAACACCGAGGCAAGCAAGAATCCACCCTCGCCTTCGTCGACGACACAGCTTTCATAGCCATCGGCGCTTCCTTCCACGAAACTCATCGCATCCTGAAAGACATGCTCGAACGAAACGGCGGAGGCTACGACTGGTCAAGAGACCATAATTCTAAGTTTGAAACGAGCAAATTCGCACTGATTGATTTTTCCATGAACAGAACGAAGACACGACCACCCATGACTATCAGAGGAAGTATCATTCACCCATCCGCTACTCATAAGTTCCTAGGAGTCATACTAGATCAAGAACTACGCTGGAAAGCACACATTGCCTACGCTATTGCCAAAGGAACCGCCTATGCTCTGCAACTACGCTGACTATCTTCCACCGCTGCAGGAATGCCCTTGAAACTTACACGTCAGCTTTATCAAGCTGTAGCAATCCCAAAAATGCTATACGCTGCTGACGTTTGGTTCACTCCAGTCTATCGCACAGGATCAGACTCAAGCCAACGAGGATCATTAGGAGTAGCGGGTAAGATGTCAACAGTACAAAGGATCGCAGCGATCGCAATAACAGGAGCAATGAGATCTACCGCAACTGATACCCTCGAAGCCCACGCTAATCTTCTACCCATAGCCCTTCTTTTACAGAACACTTGTCACCGCGCCATTATCCGCATAGCCGCCCATCCCCCAACTCATCCCCTACACGCGCACGTACGAAGAACCGCAAAATGCTATGTCCAACGACATCGTACTTCTCTTCATCGACTAACTCGCTCATTCAACATCGACCCCACAGAGATAGAAACGCTCACCGGCGCCATTCAACACCCTTCATACCGCAACCCCTACTCCATACACATCGCCAAGTCCAAAGAAGAATCCATCAAAGAGCAGGCCCAACTCAACAACAACATCCAGATCTTCAGCGATGGTTCCGGCCATAACGGTGGAATAGGAGCGGCAGTGCTGATACGAGAGGGACATGAACCTCGCACCCTGAGATTCTACCTAGGCACGGATGAAGAACATACGGTTTATGAAGCAGAGGCAGTGGGACTAACCTTAGCAGCGCATCTCTTATCCACGGAACAACGACTAACCTTCCCAACCTCCATCCTAGCGGACAACCAAGCGGTACTCAAATTCGGTGAGAGTTTGACACCGAGAGCAGGACACTATCTAGTTGAACATTTCAGACGCATGATGAAGGAGCTCAAGAAAGCTAACCGAGGACGAAGATACTCTATAACGCTTAGATGGGTAGCGGGGCATAGTGGTGTGGAAGGCAATGAGATTGCAGACAAGGAGGCAAAGAGCGCAGCAGAAAGTAGGAGAAACAACAGTGCAGTCGACGACCTGCCACAGTATCTATCCACCGGTCACCTCCCCAGCTCCATCTCCGCCATCAAACAAGCCCTCAAGGAAGACACCAAGCAAAGATGGGAACGCACTTGGTCCAAATCACCTCGCTATGCACGTATGCAATCACTCGACCCTAATATCCTTTCAAGATCATTCATCAAACTCATTGCCGACCTCCCCAAGCGACTCATCGGTTTACTCATGTATTTCCGCACCAGACATATAGCCCTCAACCAACATCTCCACCGTATCAATCGTAGTGACACCCCCAACTGCCCCATATGCCAGAACACCGAGGAGACCATCCACCACTTCCTCTTCGACTGCCCTCAGTATGATCGAGAACGCTTCACTCTTCACCAGAAACTAGGCCGCAAATCAACGTCCCTCCCATACTTGCTTACAGACTCAGCAGCAACGGAACATTTTCTCAGATACGTGAATAGCACAGGCCGCCTGAAGCCCACCTTCGGTGATGTAACCCTTCCTCTCAAAAAGACCATTGATAATGAGTAAACATGCAGAAAACGAACCAGGCGCACTTACGCGCACCGCGACCCACGACCCACACACGCCCACTCACGCCCTATCACGACCCAATAAAAACATAAAACAAAACATACTCAAACCCACCCACATGAAGACACAGGCCCAGAGTCAGGAAGGCCACGGGAGGATCAGACGAGAGACGAGACCAACACACGTCACTAACGCACCCCCCCCTTAGCTTCATGTACGGACTGTCCCCAGGGACAGTCAAGTACGCGCTTCAGTTTACCATATCACGCACCAGACAAACACACTTACGATAAGAAGAGAGAAGTCAAACTCATCTTCGATGAATTGCGCGTCTAAAACGGCCGGCGGGAACGGCGGACTGACGGAGGAAATCCTCACGTCAGGGCATTCGCAAATTCAGAGATGTAAATAGGGCAGGGGCCCTGTAGACTAGTTAGTACTGTCCGACATAGGGTATTTTACCCCAATGGACAGAAATTGGAATTAAAAAAAAAAAAGAAAAAAAGTCCTTCCGCATTGTCGTATGCGAACGAAAACACACCATAGAAAACACACGCTACCATCATTCCATCAAGGCGAAATCTTTCCATGGACAGATCTGTCTTTGGCGTTTGGGATGACATGACACCGAATCTGGTGGCCGAACAGATAAATTGAGGTCAACAGACACTGAGACGAAGTACTTGGCCGAGGTGCAAGTGATGGAGAAAACAAGTGGGAAGTCAGAGACGAGTGGGGAGCAGCCGTTATATGAGAACTCGGAATAAAGTTCCTGCTATGGAGACAACAAACCAACTGCCACACGCATGAGGTTAAGTTAACCGTGACGTTGGGGATGTCACTTAGAGACATAAATTTTGACATGCAGGATCCTGTACATAAGACCGAGATGACTGGCTAAAGCTGAAGGGCTCAACTTTTCGGAAAGGCTGTCTGGCCCCAAGGGTCTTCGTCAATTCCAAGCCTGTGTTATGGCCCGGTTATTGTATACGGATTCATAAACGTCAACTTGAACGTCAACTTCCGTGTGTGCCTCAACTTCAAGTAAGTGATGGTGTCGCCAATAAGCTTGCCTGGCCCAGCCATAACTCGGGGCAATGGTAGAACGAGAACACCAATCACAATCACGTTGAAGTTTTGAACACAATGGGAACCCTGGACGCCGCGACATTCCCCGAATTCTCTGGCGAGACGAGTTTCGACCCTTGCGATAAAATGAGGGTGAGCCCTGTCAATTGAGTCCACAGAAACGTACTAAATGCCAGGCGCGTTACTGCAAGGAGAGGTCATGCAGTGGCGTTAGTGGATAAATTGATGACTTATCGTAGGCACATTTCACGCTTTAGGAAGGTGTGCCGCGATACCGGGTGTCATTTCGTTACCATTTAAAATTCAACAAGGGCCTGCCCCCTCAATTTAAACTTTATGTAAATGATTCCCCCTATACAGCATAATTTGAAGGACGACTCACAACCAGCGATATCCGCTAACATAATCCTACCGTGCGGTATCTGCGCACGCCCCATCGTCCAGCGCCGTTCCATACTACCGTTCCTGCACGTCTCTGATCCCTTGTAAAGTCCCCTCAAAAAATTTTGATTCCCAAACCCTACCTTCTGTGTTTGTACCATCTCGTTGGACAGCAACCATGTCAGTGTCCTTTGCATTGCAATAGATTGGCATGAAAGTCTAGAACGACGACGGCCGACAGCCGTCGGACTGCTGGCATGTAAAGAGACACTTTTGAGGAGTACAAGGTGAGCATTCGTTGGTTTGGGTCCTTTCTCTAGTATTGTCATCATAGTCGACGTCTGTCGACGCATTCTTGTCGAGTCAACTCGGTTCCCACCATTACAGTAGCTGCAATGATGAACACTGTTCCATCGGGAGAAAAATCCAGCGATCCGATCTCAGAAAAGTGGGCTTTAATGGATGATTGAGCGAGAGATCCCCAACTTGAAAAGGCTGACTTCCTTCTACTATTATGGGGGACTAGAGAGTCCCCAGTTTCACCGTGCCAGGCGATGAGCCACCCGTTCTGATCACTGCTTGCTATCAATTGCCCGGCTTGTGATACCGCCAATCCACACACGCCGTCGCGATGCCCCTCCATCTTCTTCACCATAACACTTGTTTTCAAGTCCCATAGACGAAGAGTGTTGTTCACCGAGCTGGTGATCATTCGTCGTCTGTCGGGAATAACGGCGACTGCCTTTACATGGTTTCCATGGCCTTTAAACTTTCGCAGGGGTATGGTATATGGGATAAGCTGCGACATTTATGGAGGTTGAAGGTGTTGCACGGATTTGGGTGCAGGGATTGTGGGTGTGAAACAGTAGAGAGTAGCTGTGCTATAGTACAAACAACTGTCAATCACACTGTTTCATCGACAGTCACTGTGTTTAAGTGAATTGCTTCGTCTACTTACCATGGGCAGCTCTTCATCTAAAGCAGCCCGTACGTTGCCTAAAGAAAAACCGTCATGGGCAGGTTCTCGTACACCCTTGAAACATGACAGTACTCAAGAAACACGACGTTCAATGCCCTCAAGACCGTTAGCATTTGAAAATAAGACTGATAGTGCGTACGCCAGAACTGTCCGTGTCACTCATGGTCTGCTGAAACTTTGTGCCAGTGGTTGAAGCCGATTCTAAAGACCCCCAATTTATGTCCAAGTTAAGCCAACTAGGCCCTGTACGCGTTGACCATCACATGCGGTCCGTCCGGCCAGTGCGTGCCCTATTCAGTACCGAGTGCCGGCTCTCACCAGGTAATTGGATCCCTTACAGGCAGACTCCGTTCAGCAGATGTATCGGTCTCGACTTCAGTCTGAAGCGGAGGCTTTGCCGTCACAATCTACCCGAAATCGCCTAGTGGCCTCATCGCTGAGTGAATTACTTGAATCACGCAAAACAGTCAAGACCCAAGCAGAACTTCGGGTCTCAGCAGAGCAGTATCATATCGATGTTACAAAGCTGGCCGAGCTCGCAAGGTTCATCAACACACCCTCCATTGACGAGAGTACCATAGTAAGGAGCACGAATCAGGATGGAGAAGAGACTCTGACGATGATGGTGAGTCGATGTCAAGCGTTCTACTAGGTGCATGAGTGATATTGTGATATTCAGGCTCGTTGGGTCGACCCGAAACTTGAAACGTGACGGGGGTTCATGATCTTTTTATTATTCTTAGTCGTGCCACACTTTCTGTGATGATACAAGTCTCATACTACTTATAATAGATATGTGAAAACACGATGGGGAAAATTACAATACAAATGATGAATGGCTCTCACTAGAAAACAACGGGCAGAGCGGTCAGCTGCGTCGACTCGGCGGGGCAGTATGGACATTTGACACGTCTAATAACACCACGAGTCAAGTAAACCAGAAACTGGAGGGACACGAAGACATACCCGTTAGACTTGCACAGTTTTTGCAAACTTTCCTTCGTTATAACGTGCCCACATGTCGACATCATCATCGGGGGGTTCTGCTCAGTAGATTGCTCTTTGGATACTGGGCAAACAAATATGGAATGATAGCGGTTCTCTGGTGCGAGCTGGATTTCGATCTGGAGATACAATGAGACACAATTGGTATCAACAAAAGAAAAGTACGGACAGGCAGCTCGTCGGTCTGACTCCATTCACTCTTGCGTTCTTTCATTACCGTCCGAGCTTTCTCAATTCTGGCCAAGGCACCTCCACCACCAATGTCACCTATCACTCTCAGCGGTACTTGTCGACTCATGCCAAGACTCGTGCAGTATTCCTTGGCGAAAAGTGGCTCGAGGTCCGTATGCACCGAGTCTGAGGCCAAGTCTGCGTACGGAGACCGCTGAAGGCGTTCCTTCGGGAGATACAGAACGGAAGTCATGAGCCTCTGAAACTCTGCTGCGTGCTCTGGATAGAAGCTGCGCAATGTGGCATTTGCGTACGAGATGGCAGGGCCAGCATCTAGTGGTTCTGCCAAGAGGAGACGGATAAATTGAGAACGATGCAAATAGAACTCCAGCGGCGACGATCGTTTCCGGAGAAATTCGCGGTTCTTCAGCGACCACCTACAAGCAGTACGCGTGAGCAAGGGGAATGTCGGAGCTATGAAACGTGACGCACTCTAATGCAGGCCCTATATTCTGTCTCTTTAATGCCAACACTATGCGGTGCAAGTCTTGGAATTTGGTTCGTTGCTCAGGCTCGATGACTATCTTGCACTCCTGGAAATGACTTCAGTCAACTCTCAGACATTCCAACCTTTGCTTACTTGAATGAATGCTTCCGCTGTCGAAAACTGCCCTGTGCGCAGGAAATGCAGGGCAATAGTTCTTTCAAGAGCCGCTGACGCATCCTTCGACGCGAACAGAGGTTCATACGTCGGAAGGGGCTGAGTGAACTTCTGTGTCGTGTGAGCTCATGCTCGTGGCGTAGAGAATTAGCAGAGTATGCAGACCTTGTCCAGGGCTTTTCCAAGTCTCGCAATTCCGTTGTAAATCTCCTTCTGCTTCTCATCTATTTCCTTCTTCTTTGCTTCGACGGCTTGTGCTAGAAGGACATAAGTGTCCTCTGTGACACTCCCTGCGTTGATGCGATCCTTCACTTCTCGGAGAGACTGGAGAAGAGAGTCCAAAGAGTTCTCAATAGATGATGTTTTCCCTTTGGTTCTCTCTGTGAGCCTTTCAAGCTTGGACAATTCTTTAAGTGGCCCGTCCATGAACGTGCTGAGTGAGCTGGTGAGTTATCGAAGTGCCAATTTACAAAAATGGCAAGTCACAGCAATGACTATACTTCGTCACGCGCTGGTCCTGTCACGCCAATAATGCCTCGGTTTCTCGTCGGTGATGAACTGGGCAACATAAAATCGGTGCAGTATGATCCAGCTTTGCAAGAAGAATCAAAACCAATCTTGCAAACTCTTTATGATGGTAATATCACAGGCAGAACCAAAGGCATCCAAAAACTCGCGTTGAACGCGGGGGAAAAGACATTGGTACGTTCAACCGGCCCCTCGCATTAGTAAAACATCTGTAATGCTGAAGGAAAGTTATCAGCTGCTCATGCTAATGGAGCGGTTTCAATTTTTTCTCTGAGTGAGGATGATCAACTCGAGTTAATTCAAGAGTGGAAGGAAACTCGAATAAAAACTGATCAGTCTTTCATTGGTCTTGCTGCTTCGGGCAGGTGAGTTCTTGCATCCAAGTTACTTGCTTGATGGTTCTGAAGCGGTGAAGCTCTGTATTCTCTTGTACCACCAACGGCGCCCTGCTGATGTCGACTTTAAAGGACGATAACAGCGGGGTTACTCATAAACTTGCTGCCTTACCGTCTCGACTATGCGACTGGCGTATCTCACATGACCATCAGACATTTGCGTACGGAGGCGACGAGGTGGAAGTATCTCTATGGGATACAGAGCGTGCATTTACGCCTTCAGTTGAAAGTTCAGCAAAGGATACACCAGCTAATGGTAGCAAAAAGCGGAAACAAGGGGATACACTCTTCCCTGGGGAAATTTGGCGCGCCAAAAACGTACCAAATGATTTTCTCGGATTGCGGCAGCCCGTTCACAATACGTGTTTAACCTACCTCTCACCATCAACATCTACGAGCCAACAGCATCTTCTTGCGGGCACACGTCTCGGTGACATGCGTCGTTATGACACTCGTGCTGGGCGGCGACCTGTCGCTGTATTTAAAGGAATAGGGAAGGTTGGTGGTGTAAAAACAGTAGAGAAGGGATCATCAGAACAGTTTGTGTCCCTTTGATCGATACCGTGGATTTGATTACTGACCACTACATAATCAGTGAGGCCTTCGTCTCAGACCACGGCTCAAATGTGTACGCGGTTGATTTACGGAATGGGAACATAGCATATGGGTACAAAGGTCTGTTCTTCTTATTACATTCTTAATCCTCGTTGACAGAATATCGTGTATCCAGGCCTATCGGGCACTGCCATCTCACTGGCTGCATCCCCAACTCACTTAGCTTCGGCATCGATAGACCGATATATACGCATACACAGCGTCGTCCAACTTCCTGATAAGGTTGGGCAGCGCCTCGACAAGAAGGGTACGGTTGTGGAACGTGTTTTCATGACGACGGTACCAACGGTCGTTGTTTGGGACCAAGTGCAAGATGTTGTGCCCGTGAATGAGGATGAACAGGAAGGAGAGGACATATGGGAAGGTATGAAAAATGTTGTAGAAGGTGATGAAAAGGCTTGAGCGGGGAGCTTATTTTCCATAGTCACATGTCATTCAGGAAATTATAGCGTGCATGTTTATACTGCATTATTATGATTTTTTTCTCATTTTGTCTTTTGCTATTCATCTGTCATCGCAACCTAGTTATCAGGAAGATCCGGTCTAATAGTACATCCCTGATCTGCTCCCAGTCAGTCCATTACCCCTAGGAAATCTCATATGGAGCCCACTCGACCCAGACGGCTGCTCGCTTGTCATATCTCCAAACAAATAAGATCCCGGCGTCCGTATAAATGTACCCCAAAGCCCCATCGTCGCCTGGTCCACACACTCGGAATCAATTGCACGCCAAGGTATTTGAGCGAGATGTGCCAAGGTCGCGAGGCACCGTGGGAGGCTGATCAACGAATTCTTCCACAGGGGGAAACCCCACTGCATATATGCGCTGTTCGAAGAGTGCTCGTCATCATCTGTGTTGCGTAGCTGCATGACATATGACTTCATGCGTGTGTCCCAGAACATGGAGGTGAAGTACTCTGATTTGTTGGATCCACCGAGCTGGAAGGAGTCTGTAATGTCTTGCCTGGGTGGTGTGACGAAGATGAGCTTCCAGGGGCGGAGGGAGGATGGCTCGTAAGCACTGCCTCGTACAGCGTCCAGCAGGAAGACAAGACCATGGGGAGATATTGGGCGCGGGGATCCATAGGTCACCTGCATAAGCCACACTGTCGAGGTGCTGGCATCGAACATGATCGCATCAATTCCTGGATGCAAAAGTGCATGCACAGGGGTGTGGAGAATGTGCGGATAGTTATCGGCTAGCTCCGCAAGTTGGCCTTGAGTCCGATAAGCCAACTGAACCTCGTGTGCCACCTCAGAATTGGCACGCAGTGAAAAGGCCTTCATCAGCCAGCTGACAATGCACCTGCGAATCCCGACGCCCGATCTTGAAGGTCCCCCCCAAATCTGGACATGAGGGCCACAACAGCCTGGCGATAGAAGGTCTCGCCCTCCGCTTTGGTGTCGGGTGAGTGGAGAAGGTTGTCGACGGCTTCTTTTGCAGCGGTTGGGTCGATGGAGACAAGTCCTTCTGCAAAAATCTTGCTGGCGACCTGCGATGCCGGGTAGGGAAGTGGTTCTGCGCGGGTATCGCCTGGTTTGACTGCAAAGAGGCAGCGGTTATATTGCGCTTCTATTTCGCGTAGTGCAAGAGGCAGGCTCCAGAAATTATCGTGGGCGTCCTCCAGCTCGTTCAAATAATGTTCGGCAGTAGCTGGGATGATGAGACACTTGCATGCAGGTGTTCGCATTGGACCCGAAATGAGTGTATGTCCATAGTAGGAACTCGACGTCATGCCGGTCTGCAGTAAGAGCACTGGGGATGATGGTCAGTGATCATAAAAAAGGTTAACATCATACACATAGATTTCACCTCATAGCAAAGATCTCGTCCCAAGGACATGGGGCCATCCAGCGCTGGAGCGCAACGTCATATCCAGGAGACCATTCAATATTGAACCCCAGCTTGTCGGGCCAAAAGGTGGTGAAAATGGCCTTGCCGCACGTGCCCCACATCAGCGCCTGAGTGTGGGCGGTATTTGTGTGCATGACGGGATCTTCGTGTATGCTGTCGATGAGATGCCACACGTCTTCACGTTGGAACAAGGGGTGATACTCGCTGTTCTTCTCTGGGAGTGTGAAGAAGCCGTCAGAGGTAAAGCACAAGACGCATGAGCCCGGTTCATCGAGTTGATAGGTTACAGGCTGGCGAGCGAGAAGTCGCCTAATGAGAACGTATCCTAGGAAATTTGTCTTCCCTTATAGCCATTGATTGGATTAAAGCAGCAGCATCTCTAGAAGAAATTCGACTTACCTATACCTGCTGACCCATGAACAATGAAATTGCGCTCGACCTCGGAGACGTTATCAAAGAATGATTCATATTCTGAGCGGACAAGCATGGAGGTCGCTCCGTTTGGTAACGTCGCATCAGGGTGTCGAGATAGATCAACAGCGTCGAAGGTGAACGGGTGCATCCTGTTTCAGACCGTTCAGTATCGCTCCAAGTCCCATAAATAGGAAATAGGCTGACTTGTCGTAACCTTCCACATCTATAACATTACACTTCAATCCTTGCCTCACGACAGAGTGGTCTTGTTTCTGCCAAAGGGCATGATAGAGTGCTGAGAAATTGGAGCAGAAGGAAGTTTCAAAGTGAGTAGAGGGCATGATGGTGGTGTTGAACCAAAATGGATTGGGTAGGGGTCTACATATTGTTAGGCTGGGCTACAACCTCGGATGACGTCAAAACGGATGTCCGAGGTTTTGTTTACCTGTATTGAATTGTGAAGCTGCTGACTAAGCCAATGATCATGATTGATTCTAGACCTTGCAATCGCTGACTCTATATATGTGATAATTTATATGGAAGACGACACCCTCGCACAGATAAAATCTGTAGTTGATAGTCTGCAGTCTCCCATAGCAGACCTTCAAACTCTGTTATCGTTACTTTGTCGCCCTTTGGACTGCATAGGCCTTCCACCACAATATCGCCGGTTCAATCTCGAGCCACTCCAAGGATCGCGAGTCCTTGATATCGCAAAAGCCCTTCCTCCAATTCAAAGAGTGCTAGTTGAATACGTTTTACCAACGTGGTCGACAGTCCTTGCCGACGAAGGTCACCTGTCCCTCGCCGATCAGTATTTCTGCCCCGATGCGTTTTCTTTTGCGCTCTCTGCTGCAGGGGATGTGGTGCTCTGCGCTTATTCCACATTGCTCTCTTCAGTACTCACTGAGGAATCCATTAGACTATTAGCCAAGTTGTCGACTCAGTATCCTATTGACAGACTTCATACCGCTGCTTTCTCTGGGAACGATTTATCAGCTAGGAAATCGGTCAGATGGGATGACTGTCTTAGAAACCTTTCCGCAGTCCCATTAAAAGACTGCCAATGCAGTTAGCATGCGAGACTATGCCCCCAGAACTTGAGCTCGCGCCATATTTCAATGGCTTGAGCAGCGGCACGGAGCGCTTAGTATTCACACTCTCCCGTCCACCGCAGGGTGAGTGATTATCATTTTATATCTGATGTACACATGACGTATGTTCAGATAGGATAACGTCTGTCACACAACTTTTGATGAAACTCGTGAATGTTGGCGTGTTTCCATCCTCGCCGTTCTTACCACCATCCCAACCATCCTTCTTTCGCTCCACGCTAGCTACAATCCGCGCTAGGTTTAGACAGGACGATGACCACAGCTACTCCGAGTTCTGGACGGATGCACTCATCTCTCTCCCATCCACGGTTGCCCAGCAAACTATCTTCGCGTCATTGTGTTCTTCTCTGGCGCAGTTGCCTAGTAACCTAGGCGTCACAGCGCAAGATAGAGGAATTGTCGTGCAAGAATCCATATTGCTTCGTGCCATGTTCGGGACTCTCCAACCAGAATCAGATGTGTGGAATGGCGTGTTAGGCGTCATGTTGTCCCGCGATTGGAAAGAGAGTCATGCCAGATTTTCGTCAGCTGGGCAGCCGGTGCAAAAGCAGATCTAATGAATTCTGAAGGTCTGTATTCCATACAGATTCTCGTAGACGCATGCCAATCGTCATACTTTTAGCACTCCAAGCTTTATTCTTACGCACTTTGGAAGTGTGGTGCGCTCCAGAGCACATCAAGCACTCACTGCTGTTGCGGCATCATTGTAAGTTTATCTTATGTACAGTTGATCTGGCAATTGATCTGTCTACTTGGATTAGACGTTACATCACTGCTACTTCTCATTGTATCGTACTTCCCTCGTCAATCAGAACATGTGGTATCAATTGCGCTTTCCCCTAGCTTCGTCAATGCGGTTGGCCAGTATATCAGTCATCTGGACAATAGCATTCGCAGATGTGGAATGCTGGCAGCTGAAGTGGTTGCCACGCGTGCAGGCAAGAACTTGGATTTCGGAGACTGGGATGGAGATGACGACGGGAGGCCCTGGGCCAGAGATATGAGAGCACTTTGTTCGGCTCGAGACATCGATTTTGACCCTTATGCAGGCGAAGAATTGGAGCCAGCCACAGTGGAGGAGAGCATTCCAACAGAAGAGATTATCACTGCTGGTGTCCTGGAAAATGCTAAAATATCAGCGCTGAAACTCACAAAGGCTGCTGTCAGCACGACAGGCTACGACTCAGACGACTCACTTACCGGTTACGCATCACCAACCTCCTCCCGTTCCGCGTCACCCACGCCCTCTGAGCTTGACGAGATGGAGAAAGATCCCACTCTAGCGTGTCGGGGTCAAGAAAATTCCACGACCTGTATACCTTGCGCAGCTGGGTGAGTTGGTGCGGAGCGCGAGAGTGAAGCCCGGCGAAGAGAGTCAGGAACCCGACAAAATTGAAATGGCACTTAACGTCGCAGAAGAGCTGATCAGGAAAAAGAGGGATTATGGAACTGAACTTGGTGAGTTCGGCATGGTATTACAAGTTTCAATGACTGACTGACTGTGCAGAGGAAAACGCTGCTAATTTGGTCTATGGGTTTACTTCGCTGAACGATAACTACGAGCTCGACGGCTTTGAGAACAAGCGTCAGCGTGCCGTCAACGCTCTGGTAGCATGCTGCCCTCGAGTCTCCGCCACGTAAGTTTCATTGCAAACTAGGATCAACAAACATTACGATGAAACCATTCACAGGTGCATCATCGAAGAATTCTTCGGCAATCAGTATTCTACAGAGCAACGCTTTGTCATACTTAACGCCCTTGTGCTTGGAGCACGAGAATTGGCATCGCTCCCAGTCCATTCGGCAAACTTGCAGCCTCTTGATAATCAGCGCACCGCATTCCCCAGCAAAACTTTACCTCCTGCACTTCATCAGAAATATCTCACCGCCGACGGCCAAGCCAACAATACTGTTCAAGGGTTGCTTGAGGGTGTCACGCGGGCAGCAATTGACAGAGGAAAGGAAGCTACCGCCGAAAAAGTGCCAGAGTTCGTACGAGAACGACAGCTGCGCGTACGGAAACCTGCCAAAATCACTGAGGTGTCGCCTGCAGAACGACAAAGTCGAGCTCTCCTACCACGCCAAACTTTGCAACACCATCGGACTGCATTCATAGATGTCGCAGCCGAGTACTTCATCATGCCGTTCATCAACCGTTTCTGGGCATTCCTCCGCAACGAGCAGACGCGCGAGGAGAGAACAGCACACCGTGATGCTTTGTACCGGTATCACGGTGCTGGCACAGGTCTTGTCCTCAACCCCGTTGTACTGTCGCAGTTTATGGGCTCTCTAGCGCTGCTGGTGCATGCAGCGCAGAATGCTTCGCAATGGCTGTCTATTATTGCGCCAGGCGCATTGGAGCTAGCAGTCGCCTTGGGCACTCGACCAATCTCAAGGGCCGTCAACGGTAACACAGACTCGACTGGACCGCCTGGCGAAGCCCGGGGTAAGGAAGCTTCAGTGCTCACAGCTGCTCTTGAGCTCTCGCTGATTGTTCTGGACGGTTGTCTTGAGCTCGATGGGGGACGCTCGCTTGGTCTTGAGCACACTGCACTACTGTTGGGTGCTGGAGAGTGGGCTGGGAAGATTTTTGAGCTACTTGAGGAGGGAGTTCTCGTAGAAGGTGGTGGGGGAGTGCATGAGGTTCGGCTGCGTAGGGCTGCAGCAGGGGTACTGCTGAAGGTCGATGAATTGACCTCAAAATGGCGGGGGTCAATGGTGGATGTCCGATAGTCGATGAATACGAGGCATATTTCTCTGAGAATCTTGATCATGCTCTCGCCTACAAATTGAGTCCGATATAGTACATTCGGGTTGCTAATTTATGCTACTTTGTATCTAATGCCAGTAATTGGCAGAGATAGCCTTGACAGAAAGCCAAGCATCATCCAGGGTTTTCACAACCTCATCGGCTGTGTAACAGAGGTTAGTCGCATGATAAAGTAGTCAGAGGTCGAACCCACGCAAAGGGCCCTTTTCGAGATCCAAAAGGTTCTGAAATAGTCAGTTCGTATGTGTTTAGCCGGCAATAATGTGCATATGACTATACCTGCTCCGCGTGCTTCGCACTAGATGCTCCAATAATCACTGCGTCACCAGTTTCACGGGACAGGTAACTGTGGTGAGACATCCACCGCAAAGCCACTTCAGGCACCGTCAGTTTATGCGCTTCAGCAACCTCGCGAACCGACTTGACGGTAGCAAAGTAGGTGTCGTTCCAATACCTGTACTATATGTCAAACACAAGCTTCGTATCCCCGAGTGGAGTTTTACCTGTTACGATGATACTACGAAGTGCAAATCAAGCTGAAAACTAAGATAAAGCAGAAAATATGAAGTTACCTTGCCCTGAATTCTGCCAGGATCAAATCGGCTTCCTGCTTCAGCCTTATCGTCTTGGCTGATGTACCGCCCAGTGAAAAAGCCTCCTGCAACTAAATCAAATGCATCTCAGGCTCATGTGAAGCAATGCCGGAGGGGAGGTGCGTACGAGGACTGAAGGCGTAGAAGCTTATACCATATTTGCGTAAGCAGCTGAACAGTTCTGGTTCTACAGTTCTACGAACCAAATGCATGAGCACGATAGAAGGCGAGAAACACAGCAGCAAACCTTTGTATGGCATTGTAAACGCCTTGATATACTGTAGGTTGTATATACCCATTTGACCTGCATATCTCCACCATTTGCGCTACTTCCCAACTGTGCAAAGATCAGGACCCAGGATTGGAAAGCAGATTGAGAGATACTGACGACATGTAATTGCTGATGCCAAGAGCTTTGAAGTACCCTTCTTTGTACAGATCATTGGCGGCTTTTAGGGTGACCTCGTATGGTATGGTGCGGTCGGGACCGTGGAGATACCACATGTCAACTTTGCTGAATAACATTATCAGGACGTTGGGCTTGCAATGGAAAGGAAAACATACTCGGTGTTCAGGGCTTTCAAGGATGCCATGAGATTCTGGCGCAAACCCTTGAGCGTTCAGACGTAAATAATCTCGATAACGAACTGTGGGAAGTGGAACATATTCACCTCTGGGGAGTGATCACACAACCCTCTATCTTCAACAGGACGGCCCATCCGCTGAGTGACCTGTAAGCCGACTTGAAAGAACAGGAAGGATGGAAATTACGGAGTGAGGATAATGCTTGGTGTCCATGATCAAGTTCCGGCTCTGCCAGTTGAGTTTTCCGAGATATTCTTCGCTGGTGCCGAACGCATAAATTCGTGCGGTGTCAACCTAGAGAAAATCAGCATGTTAAAATGTAATCGTAGCTGAATGACGTAGGACCAACCTCGTTGTGGCCATGGCTCTGAAAGATGTCGAGAATATTTTCCACATCTTTGAGTTCGTGAACTCGAGCGCCTTCGGATCCTTCTACGCCAAACGTCATAGCACCCTGAGGGTAACTGAGCATTGTCATCAGGAGCAAGTCGCTGAGTACCAACCATCACGATCTTCAAGGTGCTTTTTGGGTTGATAGTTGCAGACATAGTTGTCAGAGTGTGAGCTGAACTGTAAGTGTTGATTGTTGTCCTTGATGGGCGTGTTCCAACTGCTTATAAGTGGTGCCATGCCGAAGAGTGATGCATAGCGCGCGTAAGCCTTCGGCGAAAGATAGCTGGAGAAGGTTCAATGTGTTCGTCAGACTTTCTGACCGTTGCAATCAGGATGACAAACCTTGGACCAAAAAGTCATTATGTACAAATAGTCAATCACAGATCATTGAAATTAGACCTTGTCTGTTGTCAAGTTTGAAGCAAACTTATTTCGAGATAATGACGGAGACAGAAGAATTGGGCGTTTGCGGCACAACGCCAAATTCGGCAGTTTCAAATTAAATAATTAAATTTCACCGTCCAGTCTCAACTCAGAACACTCATATTTCATCAAAATATTGCATGTATGAAGTCTAATATGGCTACACGGAGAGCATACTCTTGTTGAAATTTGAATGATATAGCACATAGTTTGCACATAGTACAGACTGTACAGTCTAAGGAAGGTCTATCATCAGAGAACCAATGAGTCCTTGATAAGGTAGCCGTGAGAACTATAGGAGGGCATAACTCTGTTCATGCTAGAGATGGCTACCTATACTGGCAAAAATTTGAGTTTTCGGTAGATAGCTATGGATGTACGAAAATTTAGTTTATGGTGGGGAGTTCGCAAGCTTGTTGGGATATTACACCATCGTTGCTGGCAAGTCATAGTAGCATAGTTAGGTCCTATACGTCGAGCAATATAGTTTTTCCTTTTTTTTGTCCCGAACTACAAGATCGTTCATGACTTTGTCCCGGAAATCGCCATTTGCACTTCTCATCTAACATATATTCGTACGAGCGCTTCTGACATAGTCCTAACTTATCACCATCCCGACTGGCAATGTGTAACAGTTAAAGTAGGTCCCATATGTCGAGCAATCCGATATTCCATCATTTATGTTGTATTTACAAGGCATTATCGTAAGATTCAAATATTGCATCGATTGCAATGTGATTCCGACACCCACTCATGTCACGGGACTTGCCCTAGAGACCAATTTCTAAGGACACCAATCCTTGCGCCTATTATCTGCGACAATGGAACCGCATACTCGAAGATAGGCTAAGCGCAAAACGATCAACGCTGATGCACTCACTCAAGGTCAATCGCAGCTTTGCAGGCAATTCTGTTCCATCATAGTGAGTTTCAAACAAGCTCGCATTTGTTAGACGCGCTTTGTATGACTCCAGCGTTTTCCCGACTGCAATGATTGCTACACACGGGCCTGCTTCTCAACCGGCGACTCGTGGTGCCATGTCCTCCAGTTCCTTCGAAATCTGGGAATGTCGCACCGACTCAACGTGGGATAGAAGACCTTTCGGACTACTTCATTGCTTGGAGACGAAACCCTTGCCAACTTTGCGAAGACCCCTGGTCATGGTTCTCACTATCCCATTTGCCATGGCATGATCGCCGATAACTGGCCTGATCATCCATGGAACGCTCAGGCTCAGGCTACTGGGAGCAAACGATATTCAAGTAGTATCTACGGGCTGAACAAGATCATTACTTCCTTTTGGTATGACATCATTTCACATCGCGGCGCGCTTCCAAAAATTCTGATTATCATTTGTCTCATAGACTCGGACTCGACTGACTCGGAGCTTCCGCTTTACCCTCCAGAGGACAGAGAGCAGACCGCCGAAATCTTCCTTGAGTCCTTCAATATCAAGGGTCTCTACATCGCAGTACAAGCTGTGCTCGCCCTTGCCGCATTCTGGACATCCAATCATGCCACAGACAGGACACTCACCTGCACTGTCATCGATTCGGGATACGGTGTCACCCACGTCATCCCTTGCGCGGAAGGGTACATCATCGGAAGCGCCATTAAACACATCCCCATCGCTGTTTGTGACATATCAGGATTCTAGCGTATGATGGTGTAGTAGAGACTATTGACAAACAAAATAAAAGCTAGGCGAGCTGCACGTTGATCAAAAGCTACTAGAAGGGGGGATGTTTTCTTCATTCCCGTTGCCATGAGCCCGTGCTTTCTTCTTCCCTTTGGCCTTCCTTCTCTCCTTTGCAAGTTCTGCCCTCTCGTGAGATTTACAAACACAACTCTGAAAGGTATATGCAGATCCCTCTGACATTCCGACTTTCTCTTCGTAGAATCTAATGCCGAAATGAGCTGCTGTGGGTAAATAAAAAATGCCGCAATCCTTCAGTTTACCAACATATTGAGGAAAGTTCATTGCCGGGTAGCGAGAATGGACAGTCCTAAGGACGTCCTCAATACCTTGCGGAAGTTCGTCGTCGTCAGACTCTTCGTCACTCTCCATGTAGAGTGCAAAAGTCCTCTTCAGCGGTTGGGGAGCCATATAGCCTTCTCCTCGTTCTCTCGCAAACATTCCGTCGGAGATCGTGGGGGTCGTGTCATTGGTGGCGGGTGAGAGGTGGATATGATTATGGATGACGGGCCCAGGTGAAATGATTTCGGTGGCCACCCTCTGGAGCGGAGACTCGGACAACACGATAGTTCGCTCTTCACGCGTTGTTCGAACTTCATCGAAATGAGGTGTCCTAGGTAAAGTGACGAAGTCTAGATCTCCTGTTTCATGCTAAAAACCATGAGCGCCATGCCATATCCTCGCAGGCGGGTGGGCGGGCATACACGTACCAGATATTTAGCCCATTCTTGTAGGTCCCGGGTGCAAAGCGGATAGTGTGGAGTGTTGGGCTGGGATGCATCGACCCAGCAGAACGTGTCCTCTCCGAGCTTCGGATGGTTCGAGCAGCGCAATTTGCTCGTGACTGTTTCTAACTCCTTTGTATACCCGCCCGTAGAAGATATACCTGCTCGTTGCCGTGTTTGCTTCTCTTTCAACTGTACAGCCTGCAAGATGATGTCACGTTACGCAGACCACTTGCAATCATCAAAACGCTTACAGTATTGACAATTTCAATGGCAACTTTCTTTATTTTTCTGCCAGAGCCTTGTTCCGTCCTCGCAGCTTTGAAGGCGCTATCAATGTCATGCGTAGTTAAAAGTCGATGAGGCGGGTCTATGCGGTGGGCGGTAGACAAACGCCAGCCTAAGTGCTGGTATGTCTTTGAGACATCCATTGTGGCCTTGATGGAGTCAAGTATGTCTACGCGACAATCTGACTCGGAATGAGAGTGATCCATGTAAGTAGTTGACTGGCTTCTATCCAGAGTGTGAAGAGGCACTCTAAATTCGACTAGTGCGACACAGTGACATGATCAGCATCCCGTTGACTACGAGTCATATGCGCATTTAACTTACTTTTCTCGAGCTGGGCCTGGCACCGTTGTGCAGTAAGTTCGTCTAGTGGTGATGGCGGCCGCTGTTCAGCCATTCCCTGGTAAAAATGCTGAACTGCACGTATGCAATTGGTTTCCTTGTCCTGAGTCTGAGGCGGCAGTTCCGGATAAGCACCGAGCAGGAAAGCTGCGGTTTGCGCACGAGTACGCTGACGAGCAGAAGGAATTGAATTTACCATAGAGTTGATAGAAGACTGTAGCCTGAGAGCGTCGCGGGACATGTCAAGAAAACGTGACAACGACACAAGTTCAAGTTGAAACTCACCGTGACTTTTATAAACACGATGAAGGATCTGTAAACATCAATGGCTGGGCAATTAGTGATCGCAAACATCTTGCCGGGGGAGCTAACCATCTACAGCTCAATGATCACGTCCATCGTGGCCTAAATGATTCTTGCCGAGTTTAGCTGTGGCACCACTAGCTTACGGTACCGATTTAACCATAAGTAGTGCAGGATCTCTGCTGTTAGTAGTTAGTACTGTGCACGGTTGCTAGAGCAAATAAACATGAAATGTTATGTCTGGCTCCCTAGAGCCGGGTATCATACTATCAAAGCGACTTGACAAGTTGACAAACGCCAGACTCCGGAACTGAATGACCGTGACGTATCTATGATTGCGGAACGCCCATTATGGGGCTGCTGCCACCATCATGAATATGATGATATTGAGAATGCCACCTACCACTAGGACTCCACGTTGAAGCTCAGACAGTAAGAGGATCAACTGAGAGTGACATGAAATCAACGGACTGTAAGGTTGCGGCACCAACTAAAAACATGTATGTTATGTCAACCTACACTGTGTTGAAAGCTGGTTGAACTAAAACGGAGTACCTACTAGTATCCAAATGACCATTAGCCTTATGATTTCAAAATGAGAGGTCATTAGAGATTTCCTCGATCATCTCCGCATCAAACTCGTCGCCAAGATCTTGATCATCTCCCGAGTCAAATTCCTCTTCATCACTTTCATCGTCTGAAACCTCCTCACCAACTTGGTCGACATCCATCTGTTCGTCATTGTCTTCTTTGCGGCACTCACCATCGGCTTGGCCTTGATCAACACCCATACCTCCTGAGTTCACTGTTGTTGTTGACAGGAGGCCAAAACAGTCTCTGACGACCCTTCGCAAAGCCACTGGGTGGCCTACACCTAAATGCGTGTAACGCAAGAACATGTCACGATCAGCAAAGCTAGCTCTAACATATCAGAGTCACCAATTCACAAGAAGACATGCTGCACTTACATGCCGACATAAAATGCTTCCCAGTCATCCAATTCGTCCTGGGCACGTCCTAACGATTTTCCATGGCGAAGTGAAGTCACGCCGCGCTCAGAAGCGAACGCAGGGATCAAATGGGCTCCTTGAATCACTTGCCCGGGATCAAGAAATCCGAATGCATCGTAATCTGACTCCTCCACAAACGCCACCTTGGGAAGGCGAGTGCACTGTATGCCTGACTGATAACCTGACAATATTAATGGCGCGAGCCACCTGACGTGCAAGACCTCGAGGTGCTGCTCACGGACTGGACCATCACCTTTGAGCCACGTGTCCATGTGATAAATACCCAGTACGCGAGCGTACCAGTATGGGTGGGAAGGTGAGGTTTCTCCTGAGAGCACCATAACGTTGGCGTGTGTTCTAGGGTTAATAGTGTCATATCCGCGCCTCATATTGTAAGTCGTATAGTGTACCCGCATCGTCTGGACAGAGTAGATTGTATTATTAGGAATTATGACCAGGTTATGCTCCTCATCTGTGAATATATGGTCACAATGACTGACGTCCAACTTCTTCAGCCTATACAAGATGTGGTCCTTCAATTTCGGGATGAAGTTCTGAAAGCCATCATGAGCGAACCGGCAGTCAACTGGGCTAAAGGATTGGCGTTACCTTAGTAGCAGTATCGCCATCATGTTCCCGGAGAAATGCGAACAAAGGGACCGGCACATTTCGACTGATTGCAATAAAATGATGATCTTTGGATATTGATGGAGCAGGAGAATCGGCTGGTGAATGGATATTTGAGGAGGAAACACCTGCTGCTTCTGCGACTCGCCGAAGTACACGCCACCTCCATTTGTGCTTCACTAGCTGCGCAGGAGTGTCCACCTTGCTAGTAAGTGGATAAAACACTTTCAAGGCCCTGTGCGCCAGCTCCCCCTAGTGAATATAACTTCAGAACCATCCTTGAGATAAGAGACGATGCTTACAATTTGAGTGGTGAAAGAGTCCGTCGTACCAAAGAGCTTGATGGTTTGTACATAGTCGCCCATGGCGTGAAATTTGTAGGTGCTCAAATTAAACCTTTTAACCCTCGGTCCGCTTGGTTCTGAAGCAACACCATTAGGTCCAACACACTGCGCCAACTTCTGTTGGCGAGCTGCCTTCTCTCTTGGTAATTCCACTGTGTTGAAAACAGCGCAGGTAAAGTCGCGAAAGTCCCGCAACTGCTTAGAAAGTTTTTTGAATGTGTCCTCGAGGAAACTTAGCGTCGAATCCGAATGAATTCTTAACTTGGCGAGAGCATGCCACTGAGCGAACCTGAATAAAAGAGACTGTATGATCTTGTCATGGCTAGCAGGGAATAACCCTTCAAAGACGGGCATCGCACACTGATAAGAGGCCGTCAGCAAACTGGGTATAGGAATCAAACAAAGCGAGAAGAAACCTGTAGGATATCTTCGAAGTCTCGCGCCGCCAGTCTTTTCATCTCAGATGTGTTACTTGTGAACATTCGAATTACCCCATCACCGAAAGTAGGAACCAGACAAAATCTATAATGAGATAGATTTAGTGACTTGTCACGGTTACTAGTACTACGTAGACTCTGCCTACCTTGCATCTAATGTTGCGATCAGCTGGTTTCCCCCCGGAAGCGCATAAAGGATCCGAACGAGGTGCTTGAATAATGCTTTCCAGGTGCCCAACTCGCACTCATGCATAAAGTCCACTACCAGCATACGAAATGGGTCAAGGCCCAGTGCTCCCAGCTTCTCAACAAATGTATTCTGCAAGTCACTTCTCTGAGCAGGTATGCGAGAGCAACAGACAATTTGCGCTTACCAGAATAGGCACCCATGAACCTTCTCCAAGCGTCTCATCAACCTTCATACCATCCACGGTGTTACCCCCATTGTAGATATATTCCTGTGCCTTGATAATCTTAGCCGAGACGTAGATTCGAATATTGGTGACACGGCTCTTCATGTCTTCCAGGAGGCCTAGAGAAAGAAACAACTTTTTGGGTGTAAGACAACGGGGACACGGGCATGAGCCCATGTCCTTGATGGTGGCAATTAGAACCCTAAAAGTCGTTGAGTAATCTGCCAATTTTTACGGACAAAACCCACTTTTCAGGGTAATCAGCGGAGTACGTGAATATACGCGGAAATATTCTCCGCAACACACCATCGGCGCATTTCAACACAATACCGTGGTGGTATGCGCGAACAAAATGTTGGTCTAGTAAAATATCCCAGCACGCATGAAATAGTTCACGTCGACAGTGTGTTTGAAGGGCAGCCATGCCACTTTTGGACATGCGAGGCAAGCCACTGAGCACATCTTTGACTTTATCGGGCAGCTGATGAACAGTCATTTGAGAGATCATTAAAAGTATGGGAGGAGAACTCACCGATGGTAAAAATCCCACGAGGTGACAGGCGCCGGACTTTGGCGCCGAGCGAGCGTACTTCGTCAGATTTCCGAAGTACATATACAGGGGCCACGCCTTTGCCATTCCGAAGTTTGCGAGATGTGTGGCGTCCGAAAAGAACATGAGACCAGCAATCACGCGTTCCAGTTTACATCCAGGCTCCCTCGGGAGCTTTTGCAGGTCGTCTTGGGCATCCAGCCAAGAGTCAGAAGTATACAATTCGTCAAACACGCGCTCTTGATGGTTGTCCAATGGATCCTTCCACAGACGTTTAAAAGGCGACAGGTGAAATGCACTCGCTTGGACGTCCGTGAAAGCTGACCGAATGACTTCAATAAGGGGGCGAAAATGAAATCCAGGAATGGAAAAAGATCTCGCATCGTCCTCCTTCAATTTTGTAGGGATCTTGATGGTGACACTGGCCTGGATCCAGTCGTCTGGAAACTCGAATTTGCTTTTCCCAGGGTCATGGTCTAACTCTCGCAAACTGCTCCTCACCGAGAAGTCCTCCAAGTGCCTTGGATCGAAATCTTCCGCCAGCATCACCTCTTTGACAAGACGGGCAACTTCACTCTCCGATTTCTTGTTGCTGCCGGAGTTCATCCAAGCCATGAGTCGATAGACGGACATATTAGGGAAGGGATACGGAGGTGAGAGAATGCCTGGATCCGTCTCTTGCAAAGCCGTTGGGCACATAGTTGAAAGTAGCGAGGACGCGACAAATTTATTTGGCTCGAAGGATGGGCGACGAGGGTAGAGTCGGCAAAGTCCAAGAGAGTTGACGGTGGTCTGAAATGTATCTCGTAACGTCAATAGAACTCTCTGGATTCTAGAACGAGGTGGCTCTGGGTGTCGAGAAGGCGAAACATCGGTATTTTCCAAGTCATTAGTATCCTCGTCAGAAAGAGGGACATCCTCAAAACATCTGGGTATTCGTCCCAGACGGTGCAAAGATTCTTCTGACAAGCAAAAAGCAAAACAAGTAATCAGTCGACTCGGGTGACTGACTCGGAAGGACCATGACACACCCAAAACATTGGTATTGAGTACATTGTTGAGGGTATTGGACTGCTGCCGCTCCAGGTCCGAGTTTGACTCGGGTTGCTGGCCATGCTCAAGACCCGCTGAGCTGACACTAGACATGCCAGCCTCAATCCGATATCTGCTTGGTGGTCTGCCAGGGCACGGAACGATGGGTTTAACGCGGACGCTTCCCATGCGAAGCCGGATGGGTGATATGTTCTAGAAATACAATTGAGTTGTCATTATGATAACTTTGACCCGCTACTCCGAATCATATACAAAACGCTGCTCACCGAAGAGTTGCCTGACCCTCGGTTTGTCAGTGCTGCTGGCAACGGTCGTGCCAGAGTTATAGCTGCCTCTTTTGCCCTCTCGCGTCTTTTCTGGCTGCTCATGGCGCTGGACAGGCGGTAGGGTTTGCATGTTGCATGGTGCCTAGTAAGTCCTCGACTGTCGCTGGTCGCTTTCTCCCACGTGCATCCTGGAGCGTTGCAGGATATCACCATATAGTAGTAATCAACAAAGAGCAAAAGAAGAACAAGGCAAAGAAGTTTTTTGTGCATTCGTCAGACCAGTGGTACCAGCTCTCAGTGACCCAATGCGCGGCAGGCTGACTCGGTGATTGGCCCAGGGCGCCAGTGGTGGTGCTAGTAGTAGTACTAACGGAAGCAAAGACTTGCCATGTCAAAATTGTGAAGCACGTGGTGCCGGGTCATACCGTATGATGCCATGGGCGCGTGCTGAGTCCGTCCGTCCGCAGGCGAGCGGAATGCTTGTGTAATATAATATGAACCATCCTTAGTGCTTCCAAGTTCTGAAGTTGAAGTGAACTTGCATGACGCTGCAGTGCATGAAATCCAGTTATCAAAATATCCAAATTATTATCGTGTTCTGCAGCACATTTAAGGTATCATTCATCAACATCAATCATCAAGGATACATGCGTTTCGATCATCGTTTATAGGCTATAATTGTGGCGGATACAAGAAATGAATGAATGACGGTCATCTGCCAGATAATGACGGTGCATGATTACAACAATCCAAAGGTCACCGCTGAGAACATACAACTCCTGCCTTGCCATGTCGGTAAGTATTACAATAAAGAACAACCTGAGAATCGCACCTTACTAGTAGCCATCAGACTCCATGACATCGGATGTCAAATCATCCACAGTATCTTGCTCTGGTGAAGACGACTTGACACGATTAACACCCTCAATGTGACTCAGAGTTAAGTCAGCAACAGCGAACGACCTGGAATTGTGACTATGTGCACCCACAGCAAAGTCCTTGGCAACTTCGAGATCCTCCCTGCTACATCCAACCAGGAAACCCCGAAGAAAGGTAGCTTCCTTAGAGCTAATGGTATATCTTTCAACTTCTTCTTCGACGATCATTTCAAGAAGCACCTGGAATTGGTCCTTTGCTTCGACTGCCCAAGCTGTTCCCAGAACGGCCATGCGCTTAGATTCACAATCGGCTTCCTTAGCGGCGACAGCTTGAGCGACAATCTTATGAGACAAGCGTTTCAGGCAATCCTCAAAGATATCTTTGCCCTGGTTTTGGGCTTGTCAATTTCTATGAAAAAACGTAAATCAAGCTAACATACCGCTTGGATGTCCGCCAGACTCATATCATTGTCTCCAGATTCGAGGCACCTTCGAAAAAAACGGAGCTCTAAAGCATTGGGCACGGAACCGTGGGGCTTCCCATAAGGCCTGAACTTTCGTTGTGCACGCCCCGCGTAGCTAGGCAGGCGCTCCATAATGTCGGAAGGAGGGCGTGGAAATGCAAAAAGTTCATATTCTTTGGAGTCAGGGGAGGTGTCACTGGATGGTGGTGATCGTCGACGATTTCTAGAGCGTGCAGAACTTGCTACTGTACGACTGCGTCTCTTGCTGCGGTGAGGTGTAGGGGCAGGTGGAGAGCTTGGTGGAGTCCGGGCGATAATTTGAGGAGACTCGTCACTGCTATCTTCGGGATCATGACTAGACTGTCCGACAGAGCTTGGAGGAGTGGTGAGCTGGGTGTGCATAGCAACAGCATGGGTGCCACGAATCATAGTTAGTAGTTTGACTTGACCGGGAGAGTCAGACTCGGAGAATGATCCCGACGAGGTTATGAACAAGGCGGTGGGGATTGAAAGACAGTGAGAACTTTCCCTACCACATAAGAATCAAAAATCACGTGTCAGAGAAGTCCACTGATGAAAACGTCCTGCTGCCATGACCGCACTGAGTCAAAACTCTGAGTCAGGTGTGATTCATTTGAATTACCGTCACAGATGCGGCTGGCTCCAGGCTTCTGAAGTGACTTGAGAGAACTCGAAGCTGTTTCAGGTTCACGGTAAATGAGCCGAGCTGTGGCATCAACTGACTTTCTAGAATCTAAATCAGGTCAGACTCAGAGGTTTTGAGTTGTAGGCCACTCAGGCTGCTGCTGCAATCATGGCCCACTGGTTGTCACTGTGGTGCTGAATTGCAATTGCATAATTCAAATTGAAACTTCGTGCCGCTATTACGGACCTGACAGTGAGTCTGATGGTCACACTGAGTGTTCGGAACTTACCATACCTTCATTTGCTGTTCGATAGATGGATAACGAGTGTAACACTCGTTATCCATCTATCGAACCCTTTCCACTAGTGACTCCCATCTAATGGACCACTACGACATCACGGTGGATCATGACCATGGTCTGCGGCCTCACCAGCCTCCGCCTAACCAGCCCACTCCTCAAGAACAATTTGAATGGGCATTACACAATGCCTTCAACTTTGATAACCCCATTATTGAGGGGGGACCGCCAATATCACAGTCTGCGACTGATTTGCAGGCTTACTACGCCCATATCAGTTCTCCCCGGGTTCGTCATGCACCATATATTACATCACAATGGCGCCATCACCGTAATCGGCCATTTTCTCACCCTTCTGTGGTAGAACAAGAAGGGCCATCTCAAGCCACGCTGGTAACACGGTCTCCTGTACCATCTCCCGCACCATCTCCCACACCATCATACGCACCACCTCCCGCACCATCTCCCGTACCATCTCTTGTACCATCTCTCACACGATCTTATGCACCGCCTCATGCACCATCTCCCGTACCATCTCCCGTACCATCTCTCGCACAATCTTACGCACCACCTCCCGTACCATCTCCCGTACCATCTCCCATACCATCTCCCATACCATCTCTCGCACCATCTCACGCACCATCTCCCTCACCATCTCCCGTACCAGCTGGGCCACAAATTTTTTTTGGTCTTTCAAATCTAGATGAAGTGAAGGCGGAGGCACTTTTACAGATGAAGCGTGGTATTTTTAACAGTTCCTTCCTGCCGAAAGACAATTCAGATGTAGAAAAGATGGCAAAGGCATGTATTAGAGCCCAGGTGTCCCACAGCCATAGGTATATGAACTCGGCGTGTATTATCCATTGCTAATTGATTACAGCTGAGCTAACTACCTGGTCCAA
The DNA here is from genome assembly GCA_016628065.1 of Suillus lakei. Lineage (NCBI taxonomy): Eukaryota > Fungi > Basidiomycota > Agaricomycetes > Boletales > Suillaceae > Suillus > Suillus lakei. The sequence goes on along the minus strand of JABBWA010000003.1, from coordinate 410,950 downwards.
CACCAAAGGCGGCAAACTAGAGGTCAATAGACTGTGTACTGCTCTGATGACTGTTCGAAAAAACATACAATTACTCGCTCGCAGTGCTGTGCTCTGGGGGTACAACTTACACCAGCTAATGCACACAGAAAGCCAGCTTACGGTGGAGAATTTTATAAAGAATCTCATACGAAACAATTCCTACCTTCGAGGTATTATTAATGCTCGTTACTTTGTTCCAATTTCTCGTCAATGACCACTCATATGAATTTATTTAGGTCAACGGAGAAAACGTTGATATTCCTTTTGCGAATGTGGCACTGTTGTATCACATCCGACAGCTACTCTTCCATGATAAACAATACCGACATTTTATCAGTGTGGAACGGAATATTCAGCCCCTGTTCACCTATACCAGCGTATTGTTCAAGTGGGCGTTAACTGAGATGTCATCCAGAGTTTTTAAAGATCTAGGTTTCAAAATTATCTACGCTACTACAGAACATACCGCCATGGAAAATCTATTCAAGACATTGACACACGAGCAGCTTGTTGCGCTCACCGCAAGTGTTTATAACTAAGGTGAGCTGCCCAGGTGGATAAATTGTGCATTACAACTGAAACTGCGACTATGTCACTTTTTGTTCAAGCAATCAAGCCATAAACACCAGATAAAGACATCGTATTGGTCTCGGTTTAGGTCATGTATATACAGGATTCGCTACAATATATACACAATTAGCAGCAATTACACCGCTGCCCTGGCTTCATTTTCGTCCTCCTGCCGCACATACAATATCAACTGAGGTTATCGTTAACAGGCCCTTAAAGGCCCACAATCATACATCCAAAAGCCGCTGTTGACACCCATGTGACTCCCGCAAGTACCATACAGCGTAGTTGTGCGAGTCTGTTGTTGAGTACAGGTGCAGCGAGCGTGTGTCGGACAGTGAGACAGTGAGCAGATACCAGTGCTAGGAGGGAATATGAAGCCAATTGTCAGTTCAACGCCCATTGGAGCCACCGACGAACAGGGTATCGACATACTTGTGTCATGATAGCAGACTGTAATCTCGGCAACAGTGTATGCGCCCGCCCATAAGCGGACCTTGGAGTAAAGGCAGCTGCTTGTTATATATGCGAATGTGCACAGAAAGAGGGATGCGCACCATATCTTAACCATTTGCCCCAGGCAATGTGTCCATTGGGTGGCTGTGCGGTAATGCCTGTAGGATTGGTTACTAAAGCCAAGATAGTGAATGGCATGAAGCTTGCAACAGTTGAACTCACCTGCTTCAGATGAGAGCCAACGACGAGTCAGTACATATCGCGGACTTTCGGCAGACTCTCGATCCTGCGAAACGCGAAGCACGCAGGTACATTGGGACTCTTTCGTGATTACATGGGAAGTGCAGTGAGAGAGGAGATGTGGAGAATGGTGAACCAGTGCGCACCTGAAGTATTGGCATGCAGTCGACAATGGCCGACATGCAATGCGAAAATGACGGGGCAAGTATAGCCACAGTGAGAGAGGAGATGCGGAGAATGGTGACCAGTACGCACCCGGAGTATTTGCATGCAGTCGACAATGGCCGACATGCAATGCGTAAACGACGGGGCAAGTATAGCCACACCACAGTGAGAGAGGAGATGCGGAGAATGGTGACCAGTACGCACCCGAAGTATTTGCATGCAGTCGACAATGGCCGACATGCAATGCGAAAACGACGGGGCGAGTATAGCCACAGTGAGAGAGGAGATGCGGAGAATGGTGACCAGTACGCACCCGAAGTATTTGCATGCAGTCGACAATGGCCGACATGCAATGCGTAAACGACGGGGCGAGTATAGCCACAGTGAGAGAGGAGATGCGGAGAATGGTGACCAGTACGCACCCGAAGTATTTGCATGCAGTCGACAATGGCCGACATGCAATGCGTAAACGACGGGGTAAGTATGGCCTCAGTGAGAGAGATGCAGGGAATGTTGAACCAGTGTGAGAAGGAAGTCGACTGACTGTTTAATTGTTGTTGTTTATTTGTTTGTTTGCTTACATCACGGCGACCATGGCCGATGTAGACGTTTGTATTTGTTTATTTGATTGTGTCGATCAATCAATAGTCTAATTCATTTTTTGAAATACAAACTCGTTACTTTCATCCCCAACTCATACGGTGTGTCATGGCGCGCACCAAGCAAACCCCTGCAAAAGCGACTGGTGGGCTTGCTCCTCGTATCTCGGATCTATCCAAGGGAAGTCGAAAGACCATCGCAAGCTCAAAAGTCGCCCAGATATCGGCGAGTCAGGCGGCAAAGGTTGCAGTACCGCCACCACATCTTCAAGTTATGCAAGAAAAGCGCTCTCGCACGCAGGCCCCCCCAGGACCGCTGACGAATGAAGTGAGTGTCAAGCTTCATAGCTTCATTGGCGATGATTGATTGATATTCTGCACAGTTTTGCATGCTGTGCCAGGATGGCGTGCGTGAAGGCGAAGGTTGTCTCTATGAATGCGACGAACCTGACTGCCCCTGTACCATATGCACCCAGTGCATTTCAATTCCGGATGGCTACGCGAAATATACACAGGAGCTGGATGTCAAGTTTCGCTGTGTCCACTGCCACACGGTCTTGAGCAAGAAGTCAGACAAGGTCTCACCGTACTTTGTGAGTTCACTTGTTCCTATTTCCGCTTTTCACTCGATGATGGATGCCTAGGGATTTTATAAGGACAATCAACCTATTTTCCAGTCATTTCTACCCATCGTTGGAGAGTTGGCCATTTCTAAACGTTCCCAGATTTCTTCGAAGCCTGTCCTCATCCTTCATCTCAAGGTTGTTGGCTTCGAGAATACTGCAAGCCCAGTTGACGCTTTTTATTCGTACCTCGGGCCCTATTTTCCAAATGGCGGCCTCCGCCTTGCTGAGGTGGTTTTTGACCTCGGCACCAGTCGCAAAACCAACAAGTACTCTCAACTGTGCGAGAAGCTTATGAACAACATCATGCAAGATCGCGACTACCAAATAGTTTGTCTTGTCATCACCAATCACACGAACGACGAGAATGGCGACCCTTATCTTGGTTATGCAGTGGGAGACAGTTATGTCACAGATACCGTTCCCGAGGTGCGTATGCTGCTTGCTACTACCCATACCATCATTATTAAACTGTATCTCCAGTTTATGAGTGCTTTACTTGATCCATGGAGAAAATTGATTCGCCGCGCAGCGACCACCACCTTATTCTTTTTGGGTTGCGGAGCCATTGTCAACAAAGTTGAAGGTTTCAGCGGTTTGCGTCTAGCTGTTGTCGATCACACAATTTCGCACACGATCGCATTCACTGCCAAACACTTCCATCCGGCATTCACCTGTCACCTTTTCATCGCATTCGCCCAGCTTGTTGTCATTGAATGCTTCCCGCTGTGTGAAGCATTCCCCACTATCATCAAGCAATCGGGATTGGGTATGCATACTAATATCATGTTGATGAACGTGATATCTCAAGACGGTGGCTCACCGATGTCACTAGAATGCATTCGTTACTCCTGGGCTCATTCTAGTTCTCGTCCATGGGGAAAGGTACTTCCGCTCCAATGTCCGCAGTGTGGGTGTCCCACCAATTGGAAGAGACTCAAGGCCAACTTTTCGGGCAAGTTTATGATCTTCGAGTGCTCATTCGCGAACTGTGGCCGTGTCAAGGACAAATCGAAAGCAGAAAAACCTCGCCAGAGATTTATCTGCAAGGCTCCGAAGAATATGAGGCTGCTACCAGGCAAAAGGAGAAGTGCCTCCTGGATGGAGACCGTTCTCGACTTCTCCCAGTCTACGACTGGCATGTTGGAATCAGATGTTGAGATGGACTTATATTGATTGCTTGTAAATACCCTGCTCGCTTCCAATTGCTATATGTACAGTGGCTCAAAAAACTGTCCGCATGTTTGCGCTATTTTGACTGTTTACATCATTGTACAAGAATGGATAGGTATTCCCAGGACATCCTGCCATGGCCTGGGAGTCCTACATCAGGGCTTCAAAATGAGCCCTTACCCGTGGGAATTGGTGGTCATATGGTGGCACTATGTGGTTTGCAAAATGATGACTCATGTGGACAGTTTTTTGACTCAGATATTTTACATAGGAAATCAGGTATTCTAGTACTTTGTGTGGCCTCCCTTGGCCTTGATTACTGCCTCTATCCTTCTAGGCATACTTTCAATCAACTTCTGACAGTCCTCTGCTGTAATCTGTCCCCACTCTACCACCACTCTCTCCCATAACTCCCATACTCCTTTAGGGGGGTGTTCATAGGCTATAAGCTTCTTTTTGAGTATTCCCCAGAGGTGTTCAATGACATTGACATCAGGGGACTGTGCTGGCCAGTCAAGGAGATGAATATTATGTTCTTCAAACCATTCTCTGGCTCTCCTGGATGTATGCTTGGGATCATTATCCTGTTGGAAAATGATATCTTCTTCATCAATTCCTGATTCTGCCATGCTAGGCAGCAAGTGGTGGTTGAGAATGTCCACATACTGCTCAGCATCCATCCTCCCCTCAACCTCTGCAAGCATTCCTACACCATTCCACCCCATACACCCCCATACCATCAGAGAACCTCCTCCAAACTTGAGTGTTCCATTAATCTCTCTGTCTGTTAGAGGCCCCCCCTTCTTTTTCCACACATATACCTTTCCATCTGACCCAATCCTGTTGATTTTAGTCTCATCTGACCATATGACACGCTTCCAGTCCTCTACAGTCCAGTTTTGATGGGCCAGGGCAAAGTCCAGTCTTCTTTTTCTATGACTGATAGAAAGGAGAGGCTTCTTCTTCTTTGTTACAGCCTTGAGGTTGGCTGCCTTGAGAACATTTCTCACAGTTTGTGAAGATACAGGGGTAGTGATGATGGAATTGATGTGATGAGTGACTTGGACAGCATTGTCAGCCTTTCCTGTAGTAATATGCTGAATAATGGCCCTCCTATCAGTAGAGGTGAGTTTGGATGGACGACCTCCACTAGAGTTTTCTTTGTCTGGGTGACATTCTTTGGTGAGCTTGGCCACAGTAGACTTGCATACACCAGTTCTAGATGCTATTTGACGAGCAGAGAGGCCAGCAGTAGAGAGAGAGAGGATGTTATCCCTTTGAGCAGAGGAGATGGCTTTCATGGTGATTATGACTATCATACATGAGACTCCCTTCATTATATAGTGAGAGATAGGTTTAATAATGCCATAATGACACCACATTATAATTTATTTAATAATGGTATGACTTTATGGTGTCATAACCATTAATTTATATAGTTTCAATCTAGCCTCAAAAAACTGTCCACATGAGTCATCATTTTGCAAACCTCATAGTGCCACCATATGACCACCAATTCCCACGGGTAAGGGCTCATTTTGAAGCCCTGATGTAGTACTCCCAGGCCATGGCAGGATGTCCTGGGAATACCTATCCATTCTTGTACAATGATGTAAACAGTCAAAATAGCGCAAACATGTGGACAGTTTTTTGAGCCACTGTACATGTGATAGTGTCTGAATTCGTTAAGTTCAAAAACTCGTCATAGGCACTGGCGCCGAGTGTTTGTTGTCTTCAATAAATATAGTATGAGTTGCGACGCGGTAGAATGAGTGCATGACAGACATAGTAGACCTTAAATGTGTCGCGTCGACCCATGTGAACCATCGGTAGGCTGGCTCGTCCTCGAGACATGTACTCAAATAGTATCACACGTGTTGTCATGCAATATCTGGTATTATTTGCAGCTGCCACAGAATTAGGGTATAGGACAGCGTAAAAATACATTGAAAAGGTGTAGCAAAGAGACCAGCATCGAAGGGAGCGGCAGCACCATGAATGAAGAGACCAATTGAAAAACAACCGGTAGGGAATAGAACAGCGTACCCTAACTTGAGCCAATGCAGGTTTGCTAGTGGTATATCTGGTGGGGGTGATGGTGGTAACCTCGCGCTCCCCGAGTCGAGCAAATCAGCTGTAATGGAAGTAAAGAAAATCCATTCAATTACCTCGCGCATGATAGTAGTCCAAAAACCGCAGTAGAATCCTCGAATGCAGTCATGTTGCAAGACAAGGGTTGCGGCTTTGAAAGATGTCGAAGCACCATACATCGACGTTTGCATCCTGGTCTTGATGACTTCTGTAGGAACGCGTATCAAACAAGCAGCTTGGGCGGAAAAATAATCATTTGCGGAAGATAACTTTTGCAAGTCAAGAACTTGCCACTTCTCCCATAGACGCGGATAGCATATGGTTCACAGGCGCAAGCTGATCATGAAGAGGAATCAGGTGCTTCATGGTTTCATACATAAAGAATGCAGCAGCTGTAATCTCTGCGTCAGAACAACCACTACCCGACAACGCTTTCCATGCACACCTCACTGCCCACACCTTTGTAAATCCTGTGAAAGCCGCCAGCCTTGACGAATCCCTGCGCAGACTGTAGAGGAGTCTTGACGGTGTCTATTTGGAAGAGCAGCCTGAGTAAGTCGACCGCTGTGCCAATCCGCCAGCCTATGAGGGATGTCACGCCTTGGTGCGTGCACGTTCACCCTCGTGCACCTGGATCAAGGCGCCAGGCTGGTTGCCCCAGTATGTCGAGAATGTCTCGGGCTTCTTCGTGGGGACAGTGGTGTTGCTTTTGATGAGGGCGGTCATGACACCACCAGCAGTCTCAACACCGAGCGATAGAGGAGCGACGTCGAGAAGCAAGAGGTCCTGAGTCTTCTCGGAGGTGTCGCCAGAAAGAATGTCAGCCTGAACAGCAGCACCATATACAATGGCCTCATCAGGGTTGATGCGGTTAGACACTTATTTTGATGACTAAGAAAATCTCACGATGCAGGTCTGCCTCAAACAAGGTAAGGACCACTCACAAATGGAGTCAGCACTACCGTCTTCGAATCAACTCCTGTTTACCCCACACCATCCCGCTACTGGCAGACCATTCAGAAGCACCAGCTTACCCAGTATCATTCTTCTCCTACTGCCATTCGCCTTTTTCGCAGACTCGGAGCTCAGCACATCGAGAACCATGATCTCAGCAGTTCGCGTGTCCTTGGCTCCGTCGGCGAGTCTATCAACCCCGAAGCCTGGAACTGGTACAACGTGATACTGACAATGTTTCACAGGAACTAGAAGGAAACAATGTCGAGGGAGCTCTCGTCATCAAGCAACCTTGGCCCTCAATTGCTCGTTCTGTATACAACGACCACAAACCGTTACCTAGAGACGGAGGTTACATCTGGATCAAGGGCCGTATTGATGGTGAGGCCAGCCTTTGGAATCTGTCCCGCCTGTAATTAACGTTCTGTAGATGTTATCATTGTCGCTGGACACCGTTTGTAGTCGACGATCCTAGCACATCGAACTACGCCATCATGGTCCCTCCCATCTAATCTAACGCTGCGTGTTCACCCTGGGCTGACTTATATCAAGATTCATGATGAAGAGCACGACTTTGAGTATTTCACACAACAGGTATGTGAAATAACTTCCTTGTTTCTTGCATTTTCTGACCATCCTTCAGTATGAAGATCGCGCATTTCGCGTCTTTGCTTCGTAAGTGCTCTATCACCCTTTGATTGATGCTAGTGTTCATTGACGTCCGTTCGCGTAGTTTACAAGAAATCTTCGCAGCCGACTCCACAAGCGATGCTGACAGCAGTGCCCTTGCGTCCACTTCCGAAAAAGGTGGTGAAGGCAGTTGCTAATATGAATAATATATGAAATCATAGTAAGTCTCTGTGCTATCACTTGTTCCTGTCTACTCATCCCCGTCTCCTTCATCTTCTATCTCCTCGTCAACAGTGAGCAAACCAAGTCCATTGACCCACGACGCTCGTTCTTGCTGCTCTTCGACTTAAGCAAGATTTACCTTCCAATGGCATCCAGGCACGAAAGGTGAGTTACATGTATCAAAGCGTCACTTAGACCTAATATATCTTCTAGGATTTGATAGTGGTACTACGGCCCATCTGATTGGCACACAGCATCGGAAGGCTCTTTTACCACAGATCGACAAAACTATTTGACGAACGTATTCTTCTTGGAGATGGAGTGGGTAAGTAAAGAGACTTTACGGTGAGTTCAGTCGATCAGCCAATGAGAAGTTATAGTTAAATCATCACGAATCAGTCCTTCAGTCTACGCCTCTGTCGCAGACCTTGTGCACCACATCCGGGGTGGCCTCTCGGCGAATCAGCTCGCACATGTGGCGAAGCTTTATTCTGCGCTGATTCATAATCCGTACCTCAGTCATAACTTGCACACTCTGTTCTTCAAGATGATGTTCGGTCTGATCGATCTGATCGAAAATATTACGACGAAGAATACCGCTCAAGGTGCCGCACGGGTACTGACTGCCGCATGTTCGAGACTTGTGTCGACAAAGTCGAGGCGATGACACTGGTCTTGGACAACACACTTGAGAGGTTAGAGAAAGCCAAGAATGGTGAAGAGGAAGGTGTCAACTTTCTGCCGATAGAGAAGACTCGACCTGTGGCAGGTGCTGCCTATGCAACTGAGAAGCCAGAAGAAGTTATACATGGTAAGAAGACTTTTGATGTGCATGAACTACCCTTTGATGCCCTTGGTTATAGTGTCGCTTTCTCTTCCGAACCCTCCTTCATGGGTGTTTGCCTCGTGGGATTGAAAAAAATGTGATGCGCCAGTCCCCGAAGGCACTCTAATCCTCTGTCTCTTCGAAAGTTGCATGAAATGTATGGCCCTGTTTGACACCGAGCCACGCGACGCTACCGAAGCCATGGACTGGTTCAGCACAGTTCTGCTGGAGGTCAATCTATACGTGTTCCAAGAGATTTGGACCCACAAGATTGAGTTCTTTTTCGAAGCAGCCCGCAAGAGACCTGCACTCTTACAAATTTGCCAAATCTTGTTCAGTCGTGAAAACGTCTCACCTACTCTGGTTGCGATTGTCCTTCGTTTCCTCAACGATCGCCTGTCACTTCTTGGGGAATACGACGATCAAACAGCGGTTATCACCATTCGGCTGTTCAAATGTGTCACATCTTTTCCTGTGCCCAATGATCCCATTCTGGCTGCGCACTTAGCTATGGTTTGTTTCCCCCTCGCTGCCAAAGCCTCCAAGTCAACAAACTACTATCATCTTTTGAGAGGCTTGTTTCGCGCAATTGGCGGAGGAGGGGGTCGCTACGAGCTTCTATACAAAGAGGTTCTACCACTTCCTCTCGATATGTTGGAAAGTTTAAACCGCCAGTCGCACGCTTCCGAAGGGTATGCGAGGGACATGATTGTCAAGCTTTGCCTTACGGTGCCACTGCATCTCACACATCTACTACTCCATCTCACATAATTTATGTGCCCCCTCGCACTTGCGTTACGTTGGACTCCTGAGCTCGTGTCTCAAGGTCTTCGTACCCTTGAGCTTTGTATTGACAACCTAACACCGGATTTCCTTGATCCGACTCTCAACACTGTTCTGCGAGAACTCATGGAGGCGCTTCATAGTCACTTAAAGCCACTACCTGCCAGTCATCATCATGCCCACACGACTATTCATATTCTTGGCAAGCTTGGTGGACGCAATTGCCGTTTGTTGTATAAAGAGCCTGCCCTCAAATACAATCCATTCTCAAAGGCTGCAAGCGTCCCTCTTTTTTTCGGTGGTTCGATGGAAAACGTGAAGCTGGCTCCAATGATCAACTCGGCAGTCCGAACCCTGCGCAAGGCGGCACCCGCTTACTGTGCCCAGACATACTCATTATTGGAGACATGTACGGTCACTCTCCTGCATGATGTAAGTATGCTTGGATAGTGTTGCGCCTGACTAACTTTCAATGGTGTACCACAGAACAACCAACGCAGAATAGTGCTACTGCACAGGACGCTGTTCCTACGCTGGTCCAAATACAATCTATGCACTTCCGTGCCGTCTGCCTTGACGATTCATGGGTGCGGAAGAGCGCAGGATGCATTAACCTTCGGCTCATTTGTTCTACGGTATGTTCGTGAACGATATAGGCTACAGCTGTTCACATTCAATTACAATAACAGATATTTGTATATTACATTGGCTGTCGTCTTTTGCCTGAATGTCTCTCCAACCAAGTACCAGTTGAGCACCAAAAGATTTGTCATGCATTTTGCAGGCACTTACGACAGTGAGTCCGCTTACTACTAGGCTACTTTCAGACGAGTGATTGACATAGGCGCTAGGCTGCTTTCAGACGAGTGATTGACATAGACGCTAGGCTGCTTTCAGGTAAGTGAGTTAATGACGTAGACCGCAGGTATATAAGACGAGTTCGAATTTCATAGGCTCTTTCACACTCACATTTGCTTTTCACCCTCTTTGCAATTCCTCTCACAATCTCTCTACCTTAGCTAGGTTTATCTGATATGTCGGAATCTATGCACGCGCTGGGCAGCCCCCAGCCTCCAGATGTCTCCATGCGCGTCCCGACTTCGCCTCGTGCTAGGGCGAAGCGACAAATTGCCTCCCTTATGTCGGAGGTTGAAATGTTGAAGCAGGACAAGGCGACCAAGAAAAGGTGTGCACGTCTCTACCTTAGCTTGTAGAATCAGAACTAACTTATGCCTGACTGTAGGAACATAACTTATTACGTCTCGCAGGGACGGGCAATCCGTTGTATGGTTGACCTTTATACTCCCATAGAAGATCTTATTGCCGAAAATGACCGGCGTTGTGAAGAAGAAAATGACAGAGACACCACTCCGGAGTAAGTGTTTAGATTTATGCAAGTTGCTGCGCTTGTTTTTACCAAAGTGAACAGACAAGACCGCCTTCAACGTGGCTATATTGAACTCGCTAAGGCACTGTCTTGGGTTCACGATAAGCTGGCAGGTTTCGACCATGAAGAATCAAAAGACATGCTAAAAAAGGTTCTTCAAAACATTTTGTTACATGTTTCGTTCATTTCACTCATTCAAATGTAGCTCAAGCGAGGTGTGGACTCAGCTCGTGGCGATGACACAGGAACTCTCAAGGACCTCGTTGCATCGTGGGTGAATATGGAGTGTTGTCCAACTCCGCTCATCAGGACTGATGACAAGCACCACCGAGGTTTTACGAGTGATGCTTGTGGCAAACTGCTCTGCCCAGCAGAATGGCGCTGGGAGGACCCAGTGTATGTGGTGATTCAAGTCCGTCACTTACATGATGTTGATATTTCCTCCAGTGTCAAGGCTGGCATTCGTGACCGTACGACCGCTTATATTGTTTCCGAGAATTCATGGCCGTCATTCATGTATGAGAATTATGAAGCTGACACCAAGAATTTAGAACGCGGTCTTTTCAGGTCGAGGCTGCTAGTCATGGTGAGGGGTCTTGATTTTTTTGCTCTGGAAAACTGATTGATAGCCCATTGTATCACCGGGATTAAAGGCCATATTTACATCTCCCTCGTCTGCCAATGAAGTGGATGGTGAGGGTGAGGGTGCCGACATCATCAAGAACAACCGGCGTGCCCGAAGACGAACTGATCAGGCTAAAGTGAAGACTTGTGTTGCCTCTATTATAGGTATGAGAAAGGTAACTCCCCGCGCAATCGCCTACGCAACTTGCCAAGTAAGCATCAATACAAATTCCCACCTATCTATTAGTTGTGAAGCTGAATGAATTCTGCAGATTCGCTTTGCACTTTCCAACCTCACCTCCTGGCGCACAGTGGACGGAGACTTCGACTATCATATTTTCTGGAACAATATCGTAGATTTCTTTGAAGACGCCCCGGGACCAGCTGCGCGAGCCCGGGTGAACAAACTTCTCGAGTGGTGGACCAGGTAAGTCATCGGTGTCATCGATTGAGTCACTCTTATCACTAACTTTTTGCACAGAAAAGTTTTCGGAAGAAACCATCGGGAGGACTTGACGCCTGACATTATATCCCTCATGTCTGTCAACACTCTCGCTACCCAGAGACAGCAGATGGAGGACGCCGAATTAGATTCTGACTGTTAGTTGTTCATTGATGTTGTTTGCTTGTCTCACTCTCACTATCTCACTCTCACTCTCACTCTACTACATAGCCTTTTTCTTTAATCCTTTTGCCTGGCGTATTCGGTCCAGTTCTCTATTATCTCCCTACTACTTGTTAGGATTTCATTGTAATTATGTTAATGAATGAATGAATATGACGATGCATATTATGAATGTGATCTCTTAACATTGACGAGTTGGCCACCTTCAAGGTTGTTCAATACTATGTCTGAATCCTACATATGTGTAACAAAGTATAACGCTACGTATGATTGGTAGTTTTGGCAATTCCATTCAATTTGCTGATGACTGTTATGTCGCAGGAAATGCACACTAATGCTTCTCAGCTCACGCAAGGCCTTCTTTGATAGTTTTGTATACGTGTGGTGAGAATTACAAGTGAACGGGTCTGTGGGGATAGAGCAAAATGCTTGTGTTTTTCGGTTGCATGTTAACTGGCTGTTATATTTATGACCAATCTCCAACACACCACCCAAGCTCTAGTACTCAAACACCTCTCTTTGTTTTTGATAGGCTTGATTCAAGAAACAAACCACAACCTTCAGGATCTCTACGTTTTTTCAATTTCACGCCGATAACTCATCAAAAACACTCAACGGTGCCAAACAAAAAATTTGGTGTCAAAATTCCGAGCAGGACACAACACTTGTTGAATGGTGAGTAGGTACCAAGACGAAGCTTTGACTCACTGATATGAACTATTCAGCCAAGGTACTACACCACAAAGGCGCAGCGTCCACACGACGCTACCACCTATTTTGGACGTGTCGCAGGTAAATACAACCGTCGCAGTATGGGATATTCGCAGAAGCTCACATGAAGATTTGAAGCAAGGTATGAATTGCTGCTCGCATGCTTTGAGGCACCCATGAGGTAGCTGAGTAGTTTACAGGATATTCAGAAGTTCTGGGCTAGGGAGGTCAGAAGGGTTTAGATTGTGAAGATGACAATGATTGGATCATTTAAAATTATATTGTTATGATCGTGAACTGTTTCAACTCGAATAAAATTGTATGCTTTGTATTTTAAGCGAAGAAATGATGTAGGAGAAGCAAGTGTGGCATCAGGGTGAAGTATCACTCACCGCTGTAAAGTCTCGAGCGAAGTCCAACATCAAAAAGCGTCCCGCTGGGTAGGACAAATGCAAAAGCAATGAAGCAGTGACAAAACACCTAAGGAGTTCGTTGATTGGCAAGTGAGACATCAGAGTTAAGCATTACCCACTGCTATGAACTCGAGGTGTTTGAGTAGTCCACAAGATCTTTCAGATGCTTCGGCTAGAAAGGCTAGAAGCATTCAAATTGTGAAGATGACAATAATTGTGTGAGATTACAATTTAGCACTGCCACGGCGCATGCTTGCCGCGTTACACCAAGGTTCGAATGATTGGCAAACGCGGTCACAACCGCAAATTTTGTGCACTCAATCAAAAATGTACGCTTTTGAATTTGTCCTAAGGGATGATCTGATGCAGTATTGTGTTCCGGTAAGTTTCCACCGCACAATAATATTGCTTTTCAGCGACACACTGGGCAATCTATGCATTGAGAACTCGTGTGTACTCTGACATACCTCGGAACTGTATTTGCGCTCCATATAATACATGGTTCTGTGCAACAGTTTACCAACAAACATTTTGCGTGCACGACTCCGGTGCTTCTATGTCATTGCAACTCGGCATCAATCGAGCAGTGATGCCTGCTTTAACGCGACTCAGGACATTGTCTCTACTCTATGCAATATACCACTCAAAGCGACACTCGTCGAACATTCGGTCAATACAGGCAAACTATTTGTTGAGAAGTAATGTCCACTGTTACTCACACTTTTTACCCGAGCAAGTTACTCGCCCATTCAGTAGTCATCCGCAGCGAGCAAAAATATATCGTGCAAAGATCAAATGACACCGTTCTCTTCACTGATGAGCATCGCCCGAGTATTTCGTAGTTCTGCATGCTGCAACCTCCTTCCTTGTCCTTCTCAAACCAGGTTCATATTCCAATGCATGAACCTGTGCACGGACATTGTTTCTTAGACCCGTTCAAGTGAAAAAGTCCTCAAGGCGCATAGGGCTACCAGGCCCGTGTGCTTGCAAATAAGTCTTTCCTCGACAAGGCCAAACATTCCCATGTGTGAGCGGTTGGCAAATTTACACTAATTGTTGCGATGCTTAACAATATATTACTTTGAATACCATTCTCATCTGTTCACAGGTTCTCTGATGATAGGATATGGCATTTGGGAGAACTTTCATTCAGTGAGAAATCCCGAAAACGAGGTCCCTCCACTAAATTTGCCATGGTGCTCGAACTACTGGGAATCTACTCATAAAAATTATACAGGTCCATTTGTGAGATATCTGTCTATATGGGAAAAATACAGTAGAGCCTCAGAGTTGTGATGCAGCGGTGTAGCACACTAGTTGTAGGAGGCAATATGCCGCATGTGGTCCCGATCGTGTGAATTTCAGGTCTCTCATCCTACTGTTCCGACAAACCTCATCACATTTCCGCTCGCTGGTGGACATGCTCGTAACCACTCTACTGAGGCAGTCGGCGGCTTCGACTCCTTTAGTTTTCGGGAGGGCCTTTTCGAACTCATGCGCGCGTCGCTCAGATGCATTGTTCATGGTAGGTGCATCTTCTATCTTGAACTGAAAAGTTGTTAAATGTGGATAGCACCGCGACACGGAGTACAACAACCCGAAGGTGTGTGTTTCAAGTTGATGACCTTCGTACTTACTCAAGCTCCTTCTCTGAGTAGATACCCTTCGCGTTCACAGGGGACAACATGAAGAGGGCTGGAGAGATCATCTCCAGATATCCTCCGCAATATAAGAAGGCTGCAGTTATTCCTCTCCTTGACATCGGACAACGGCAGAACAAGGGGTGGACGAGCATCAGCGTTATGAACTATGTCGCAAAGCTGCTCGAGATGCCCCCCATGCGCGTATACGAAGTCGCGACCTTCTACACCATGTTCAACCGGTGCGTCAGCTACGAGGCACTAGTCAGAGTCTTGCTTTATTGACTACTGTATTGGCGCAGTGAACCAATTGGGGAAAATTTCGTGCAAGTCTGTACCACCACTCCATGCATGTTGCGCGGCTCCACGGAGATTTTGAACACGGTTTGTAGTCAGCTGGGTGGAATAACACCGGGAGCCACGACAAATGACGGGAAATTCACCGTTATTGAAGTTGAATGTCAAGGTGCTTGCAGTAATGCACCTATGATAGTCGTGAACGATGATTTTTACGTTCGTCGCTTTTCCTCCTCGCAAGACGTGAGCTGAACTGAGTCCAGGAGGACTTGACTCCGGCAACCACAAAGAAAGTCCTGGAGGCTTTTGCAAAGGGCCAAAGACCGAAACCGGGACCACAAAGCGGGCGAAAGACAAGCGAAAACTCTGCTGGGCTTACTTCGCTCACATCGAAAGTAAGTTCGCATGGTACGGGTAATATCATGTTATTGAATCTCCGTTACTAGCCCTATGGACCAGGAGAATTCTGCACACCAGAGTTTAGCTAGATATCCATAGAGCTGTCTTTGATGGTAATGCTTTGAAACACAAGAAGAAGAAAGCGTGAAGTCCCACTACTGCCAAAAGTTACTGAAAGAGTTTAGTCATCACCCTCTCCATCGTCATAACCATGTGCGCCATGTCCCCCCTCCGGAAGCCTTTCGATCATAAACCTGTGCAAAATGTGGTAGTTGGAACATGGGATCAGAACATGCAACTTACTCAATTTCCTCTCGCAAGTCGTCACAGTAAGTGTCTGTGTGTGTGAGTGAATAATTAAAGAGCGCTGCGTTGCATTGAAACGCACCAAGGGGCAGGTCGTGCGGGTCATTTCCTGGTGTTGTTTTCAGTCAACAGAACTATTTGTTCACGCAGAACACTTACCAAAAGGCATCTCGATCTCATCTGCGATACCCTCGATGCCCATCAATGTGAAAGCAACTACAGTAACGATGGGAATCGTGCTCCAGCCGAGATCATTGATGAGGGTCAATGGCAGAGCAAACAGGTATAAGGTTACACATTGCTTTAGATGGATTCCATCTAGGACGCTATCAGTATCTGTCGAGGAGATGTCAATAAAGCCGAACCCACAAGGCGCGGGTATAGGGGTATTCGCCACCCTCTCCATTGAAGTCATTTGGTCGACCATTGACTGCACCCTAGACAAGGATAAGATGGTTTTCACAGAGGATTGACACATCTGACTTACAACCCGCTCATGGCATTCATGCCTAAGTATAGGCACGAACTTAAGCGTCAAGACTAGGAATCATGTTATAGGTACCTTACCTGCCGGACCAACAGTTTCAAGCAAACCTTCCCGCTTAAACCTGAAGATGGCATTGGTCAATTCATGAGCGATACTGTTATTAGTGGTCAGTCGCAGTGTAGCATATTAAGATTCCATCACGAACACGAGGGGAAATGGCATAGTCATTCGATCAGCGTAGGGGTGAAACTCGACAGTTTGATGAGAGTTCGAAAGCAGCGGGGTAGTTGAAGCTGACCCGATGGCATGGCCAACGAGTGGCTTCTTGCTGCGCTTCCGGCGAATTCTCTTCGTGGCATCAGGGTTGATGTGAGTACTATCCGAAGCTGACGAAGTAGCATCATAAGAATTAGGAGAGGATCTTCCTTGACCTGTGTTGTAACCAAGATCGTGGAATCGCATGAACGAGGCGGGAAGGACACCGGTATAATCATCATAATCAGGCCCGTCTTCATTGCGGAGGTAGTGTTTGACAGCAAATGCAAAGCCGACGCAAAATTGCAGAGCTTCTATCTTCTGACGTTTGAGTTGGGCAGTGGTAAGCGCAGATGTTGGTGTTTTTCCGAGAATGTGGGCGGGGTGATCTTCAGCGGGAGGCAGCGAGACATGAACCCATATCATACGAGACAGGTTGCGGACCTATAGAACACAATGAAGCTGGGTACGGGTGGTCAATGGGGTTCCTACGTTAGACGTGATGGATGAGAAGCACTTTCGACCTTCCCAGAAACGGTCGTATGAAGTGCTAGTCTTTTATTTAATACTGTTCTTAGTAAACTTCATGCTTTACGCACCTATTTCTGTAGAGAACTGTGAGCCGGTCAATGTCGTGGATTATGTGTATAACTTACCTAAACACGAGAATTAAACCAACCTGGGGATCGTGACGTGTCAGTATATATATTGGTTGGCAATATTTGCTGCTACTCACCACCACAGACAACAGTGGCACCACCGAATTTGTCAAGACCACTCTCTTCCCTTTGGACCATGCATAGGCGACCAGCACAGCGAAGATGGTGACAGTCAGAACTGGACCAATTATACGACTGATGATCTTTATCATGAGGACGTCAGTGACTGCGATTTCTCTTGCCAACAACACGTACGCTGCCTTTCAATCGCAATACATCAGGGAGCCATGAGTACTGCACAATGTCAGTCAAAGAGAAACGGAGGAGCAAAAATTCGAAAACCTTGCGCAGGTACTTCCTTTTGATCCTTGGGGACTATCATCCAATTGGTTAGACAAAGATGAATGGTCATCGTGGATTTTACCTTGAGGGTTGCCAAGGTGAACTTCGCACTCTTGCGGGACTCCATGCTGTCTACAGGCAAACGGTCCGAACGCTATGGCAGACACCGCAATAGTTGAGTCCAAGCCTCCTTGCTTCCTCAATGTCCTGTACACGTGTTAGGTAGTGGATTTGCTAGTGGAGTATGGTAGTAATTGCAACAGTTAATTGTGACCCGTGCTACCGTAATACATCGATATCCATCATTACCAAGCTTACCTCCAAAATTGACATTCCTGAATTTGTTCCTGAGAGTCTGAGACCATCCTCAGCCCCACTCCCTGAGTCAACCATAGAAAGCAAACAGTTTGCGGGAAGTCATTAAATGGGCGTCAAAGTGGAGTAATTACTAAATCGTGACGATCGGAGTCCTATACACCGGTCTAGACTCTAGAGCAGCGAACTGGTATACCCGACTTTGAGTAGTAAGCTGCAGCAGCGTTGAGTTGAAGTGTCAAACGTTCCACTCTACATGGCGTGTTAATATTAATGAATGATTCAGTTGGCGCTGACATGTCCATGCTATTTACAAGGTGTTCGAAGGGTGATAAAATAGTACTACAACATTAATTTGCCAGGTATTGATGTGCCGATGCGATGTTTGCGAGCCACGCTACTGATGCGTCTAGGTGATCGTAAGAACAGTGTCGAAGAAAACAAATAAAAAATGACTGGTGCGCTACAAAGCGGGGACGGGTGACAGATCCGGTGCGCGATCTTCTGAATGCATATACGCAACGGGATATAGGGGAATTGGTTTGATGACGGGAGGGGACGCGAGGGTTTCCTCCGCATGTGCGCACGGGTCATGAAGAAATCGAGGGTATGTCAGTTGAGCGTGCGGAAATCCCTGTGCGAACAAGTCCTGAGCATACGAGGAGGAAGTATGGTAGGCATGAGAGTAGGACAGCCTTCGAGTGTGGTGCCGGTCCTCGCGGTCCGGGTGAAAGTCGCTCATCAAGTTCATGTAGAAGGAAGGCGCGTTACGTATATTTGAGAATGACGGCAAAGGTTCTGCAGTGTGCGCATGGGGAGCATACGAGTTTGAGTAGTCTGAGTTCAGGGGTGAGCCAGATATATGGGCATTGACCGGCCAGTTCCAAATTCCGTTGACGTTCTCTTGGACGACCCGTCGTTTTTCGGGGCGCGTGATCTGCGGAGGCTGCAAAGGGGTGTGAAGGAGTTGGTCTACTGGAGTCAATGGGTAATTGCAGGGAAAGTCCATCATGGTAAAGCTGGAACCATCGTGAGTAACAACATGGTGCGGAACTTGGCATGCAGGGGAGCAATGAACTTGGGAAGAGTAGACGGTGGTAGGCCCTTCCGATTGCTGGGCGGCGAGTGGGGGCAGCTTGTTACCGAGTCGTCTCAAAGACAAGGAGAAATCAGATCCGCTGCTGATCGAATCTTCTTCTATTAGAATCCCCGTTGACAACACCGGTCTGACCTGCGGAACCATTGAGGAGTTGGATACCTTCTCTTGTTCACCAAACTGACAAATGGCGCTTGTTGTCGGCGTGGTAGTATGTGAAATAGGATCCATTGACAGAATTGGCGGACGTGGCACCCGGCTTTTGTTCTTCGTACCCATCCCGGACGATGTCATCGAAGGATGAAGCCTGATTGGAGGACGAAGACAGAGGCGGAGAAATATCTGTCTGAATCCCTTCGGGAGATGGCGCCGATTCTTCTCGGTCAGAATGCTCCTGAGTTAGTTGCGACGTCTCCAAGAACAATACACGCTCTACGAAGTGCAATTCAGTAGAAAAGCATGCTAGCACTGAGAAAACAGACTAGTTGTATCGTTCTTGTACTTCTTCTTCAGTCTTTGAAGATGGCTTGATACCTGCTTCCGCGTACGATTCTTGCCGGTCTTCTCTAGTATGTACGATTGAATGAGTTGACACCGACCGAACGACTTGACGAGGCGGGACGACTCCGCGGCTTCATCTTGATCTTCTTTTAATACACGTACATATCTGAGCCGTCGCTTACCCATTGGCGGGTAGATGGCAATGGCTTGAATATACTCTCAGCTACGATTCTACAAGAACGTCAATTTCAGCGACGGCGCGCTCCCTACCTTCCATGAATGCAGTGTGCACGTTCTCGCTCCAAACATCCTCATACCGAGATTGCTTGAGTTTTGCGCTCGATAATGGCGTCTTGATACTGAGGGCGGGGGGGACAACAGGCACCTCCCATGAATCGGGCAGGGGTAACAGTGGTGCGTCTTCCTCTTTGATAGATTCCATTGATGGTTCCGGTTGAATAGGTAGCGCGGGAGGGTGGCGGGCACACAATATTACAAGAAGGCGCGCAAGAAGGGATCCAACCTGGAATTTCGTTGGCAGTCGGCTTGAAATACCTCTGCGCGAGTGTCCAATTGAAACTCCGCGTCAATCACATGACGGAAAGAACTAATCACGTGGAGATCGACATTCTTGACGCGTGAAGTTTGCTAAGTGCGGCTTTGTGTCTCTTACCGTGAACCTGCGCAGGGGCAACAGAACAAGGATCACACCTGTGCTCATATTACTTGAAGCTACTCCTGCATGAATGACAGAGCTTGAAAGGGCAGTAGAGGCGCTCAAAGCTGCCGTCAAACAAAGTGGAATCGACAAGCGCGTCGGCGACGTTGTCGGCCAGTTTACTTCGTACCTCATTCTTTTGGTGAGTGATCAACCTCATATTCAAAACAGACGCTTAATTCTATCTCAGAAATCGTCGTCTCCTTCCTCACAATCAATATCGAAACTTCGTTCCATCCTCCGTCGACCTCTAGTCCCCTTATATGCTGCCATTCCCGGACCTGCGCTCCAGCTTTCCTCTGCCGTACTTCGCAGAGTTATCGACGACAAACTAAGAAATGCTCTGAATACACAAAATCCCCAACTAAGCGCCTCGTGGAATGAGGTTGCGGTTGCCCTTATATCAGGTGTCCTGGTATGACCTCCCTTCTTGGGGTATTGTGACCAGACTTAACCGGATCGAATTTTAGGACTTTCTTGACAAACATAGTGATGGTACGATTAACTTTGGAAGTTCTTTCTTCCAAGTATCTGTCTAAGCCCCGAACTTGGTAGATATGACCAAGGAAGCTATTGCATCAGCGTTTTATCCAACTATATGCACGCTCTTCTTTTACCAGGACGCCTCTTTGACACTTTTACCACGAACACAAATGACTGTGAGTACTTACCACTTGATAGTGGTTTGATAGCAGGATATATGCGCTCATTTGTCATGTAATTTATGACGACTCTATTGATAGGGATATTCTCTGCTACACGAAACGCTTAACAGACATCCAGGCAATCAACGGAGGCTGCGGGATCCTGCTGTTCTTGGAGGGTAAATTTTTATCTCCGTCTGTATCCAATTATGATCACAAACTGGTTCTTAGGTCGCTCATCGGCGTCGCAATCTCACAGTCCAAGGGTAAGTCTGCATCAAGCTTTGTCGTAAGAATTTTGTCTTATCTAACTCTATTCAGACTACCTTGTAATCGAGGCCCTTCTGAATATAAGTGGGATGGCTGATCCCAGCAACGCATAAAACGGAGCAAGGGAAGGCGAAACGCATGGAGTTCATCAACGACCTTTTTGGCTCCGAGAAGCATTTCAGCTGCAGTCACGAACTAGTCAGTATCCTCCAATACATTAGCAGCACGCACTGGGAGGATACGGTAATGAAGGTCATGGACGCTCTGGCCAGGAGCGATATCACATTGTGAGTATTCTGATTTGGCAACACAGACCAGACTAATACACTGCCTGGAGCAGCCCTCAACCATTTGCATTGGATGAGGTCGATATATGCGGTAAATGTTATCCTCAGCCGACCGCATTTGACCGTTTGCACCTGGATAGAGACTTCTTCCTTGCAAACGTTATTGAGCAGGCGAATATAACTACAACTCTGTCGTGGGCCTCACTGACTATTGTTGCCAGAACGATGTCTGCGAAAGCTTGAAGATCTTCTATGGTCATATACGCTCTGTCACAATTGACGTGTCAAAGGCGCCACCGCACAGCAAAGCCATAATTCATGTTGATTTAACAACTCCACCAATTATGGGAGATGTGTCGTTGGACATCCCGGCAGGTCAGAACCTCTACTTGAAGTTTGAAATTCAACGGGAGGATTTGAGCAGACTCATGGAGGCTCTACGAAGACGCGGTGTAGTAAGTGCAAGGAAGTTATCGATGAACACTTCACTGACAGCTGCAAACAGGTCAAGCTCAGTTTCTTGGGCGAAAACCCCCAAAAACAAACAAACAAACGGAGAAGTGTTGGCCTCGCACATAGCATCAGACTTTCGGGCGACTCTTCACCACCACCGCAAGAGTCGCAGTATGAGGTTGTTACGTCCATTGATTCTCAACCCTCGTACTGACACTTCGGCACCTTGCAGGATAAAGTTAAACATGTCGAAAATGGTAAAGTCCCTAGGGTCAGCTCAGTATTAATATTGACCTCGGAACCGACAGTGTACGAAACAAACTTCCCGGATGATGCACGATCTATTACCGCCCATTCTGTGCAAGAATCCCCGCCGGCGCAGCAGGTGCCATCTTGTATACCGACCAAAAGCAAGCTTGAGGTTCAGGAGTTTAAAAATCATACCAGCGCTGAGCGCGCCCCAAAGGCTGTCCCGAGACCTCGTCCTGTATCCAAGTCCGTTAAAAAAGTTGCACCACTTCCTGTTACTTCGCCTCGCAAAAGTCCCGCAAAAGACGTCCCTCTTAGTGCAGCGCACGTCTCAGTGTTTGGCGGAAGCGACGACGAACTCTCGGAAATATCCGACGACGAACCTCCCAAGCCTGTCGCCAAAGCTCGTCCCATGGTCCATTCAGCGCAAAATGTCAAAGCTGAACCAGTTCCCAGTCTAAGCGCAAAAAGCAACAGCTTTCAGCCAGTGCCTCCGACCAAACGCATCGCCAAGCGAAGGCTGATTGCAGATTCCGACGAAGAGGTGATACGACCAACGCCCAAGGCTGCTCAGAGGGCTGCAGTTTCGCCAGCCAAGCCAGATACGAACGTGGAGACAATGACCACAGAACCTGGGAAGATACGCCGCATCGATGACAGGCGTTCTTCCACCCTACGGTCGTCTAGCACTATAGACACAGATCATCCAGAAAATATTCCCCTGGAAGTCAAGAAGCCGTCTACACCATCCAGCAAAGAGGTCATTCACCCAGGACCAATCAATAATGTCGCCAAAACACATCTCGACGACGACGACGACGACGCCTTCTTGAAGGATACTTCTGTTTACGACCGAGTGTCACCATGTAAGACTATGTCCAACGCGGAACCGACTGCGCACGAAAGCATACCCACTTCGCCTGTGAAGAAGCATCTGGCAACAGGAACAGGAACTGCATGGCGCGCGTCACCTTCAAAACCCGCAGATTTGGCCGGTCTGCCAGCGAAGGTGGCAGGCACTCGACGCAAACGGGATGATGCGAATTCTCCCACGAGAGCACCCAAGGTTCTAGAGGACAATCATCCACCTAGGAAGAAGGCCCGTAGCACTACTAGTGGCGACATCCCTATCATACAGGCAGCGAGTATATTACCCAACCCTTTCGAACCGTCGACGTCATCGACAACTGTCGCGAAGGCTCCCAGGAAGTACGGGAAGAAAGGGAAGGCGTCATCGCCTGTTCAGACAGAGAACGTAGACTTTGATGAGGTTCCTGGAGCAACTTCGAAAGGAAAGACGAACGCACGCGCCAAGGTTGCCAGGGCTTCTAAGCCGGCCCCGAAGAAGGTTCCAGCCCCGATTTCTGGCAGACAAACCCGCGCGGGCGCTATGCGACGCAGGAACGAGAAACCGCCCGAGTCCGAGTCGCCCAAAGATATCAACTCGAAACTTGAGCCCCAAAAACCTGAGACTGGGATAGTCGCTGCATCAGAACCTGTTGAGTTTACAAAAGTGGAGCCCTCTCACAACGATGCGACCAACGACTCTTCCGTGTCCCTTAAACCGGAGTCTGCGTTAAGAAAACAAGTTAATAAGGTTTGTCGCTTCTCCCTTTGATCATCCACTCACCTTATTGCATACAAGACGGTTATGGACCAGACGAGCGCGAGCACCATCGCTCCGAAGAATTCGGCAAAGACTGGAAACACCGATGCAATGGTACGTCGATCTGTCACCAACTCTTCAAGAATTGACATCGTTTCAGATCACCGAAAAGAAACCATCAACTCCAGAGCGTGCTCGTACTCCCAAACCAAAGAGGGCGCCTTGGGAGGACCCGGTATTTGTTACGCGACATGCCCCGACCGACGAAGTGAAACCATTGGAGGTCATTCCCCCAGACGATGATGCGCTAGAGACAATCCAGGATGTCGCATCGGGAGAGATTGATGAAGCGTTCTTCGGCGATTTCATTAACTATTCAGTATCATTGAAAGGAAGCGAGGATCCTATTCTTGTAAGTAACGGTTTTTGTGATATTACGTGCGGCTAACATGTCTTTCGCAGCCTGCCTCCTCAGATCCCCTTCCGTTGCAGTTGACCCCACGTAAACTCCCTGTTTTTATTGACCTTACAGAAAACCCGACTCCGGTGAAGAATTGCCACGACTCAACAAAGGACCGTGGCGTGGCCAAAGATGCTGGAATGCTCACGACTAAAGGCTTACGTCCCACAGAGGGCTCTAAGACGTCTGCTGTAGTTCCAGTTGCCTTGCACGTCACCAGACGTCAGGATGGGGATGAGACACGTACCGGGGTCTCAAAGCCTTTCACCGATGTTGCCATGGACGACGTCAGCATGTCCCAAGATCCTGCCACCCTGCCTAAAATTTCCTCTCGTAACGAAGAGCCACAAGAGCAGCTTGCGGCATCGAATAATCCTCCCACACCCGTTAGAACCAACGATGCGACAGGCTCTTTAACTGAGCCTCGTAATGTGAGGCCCTCGCCTTCCGTTCCGGTTTGTCGGAGGCAGTCGGTAGTTTCTTTTGCATCACCACTGGCGACCCGGCCAAGTTCCAATGACGCTGTCCAGGTCTCCAGCGTGACGTGCTTGAAATCTGACGTCCGGTCTGGCAACCATGGCGCGTTTGGAAACGGGATCCACGAAATAAATACCCGCCCACCCAGGGGACTAAGTCTAAACCGTGTCATCTCACTCGTTTCCGATGACGAGTTTGAATCATCTCGTCCTGCGCGGAAGCCGTCCTCCCATCGAGTACGGTTTAAAGATGTTGGGTTACCATATTCGCTGTCCCCTCTCACTCTGACGAGTGCCCACTCCGTTCAGCAAGTGCCTTGTGGGTCCAGGGATGCATGGCATTTTGAGACGTCTGACTCTTGCTTTATTATCAGTCCAAAGTCCTCAAGAAAAACGTGCGGGGAAGTCGCCAAGGGAGGAAAGTCACCGTAAGGTCAAGTCCGATGAGGGTGATGACATCCAGGACATAGTGGATGTGAGGAAAACCTACTCAATTTTCTGCCGCTTAATTCATTCATTTGACAGGTACTGAGCGACATTCAGACTGTGAAGCTCCTGATTTTGACTCGATGTGTTCATCGTCTAACTTCTGTCTTAGGTTATCGTGAAGGGTATCGCGAACAAGTTCAAAAGCGTCAACAAAGAAGTCCGCGCTGGGAGGGAGGAGCTCCTGCATGATGCAGTTGAAGACTTACACGCGTTGGCAGATGCATAGTGAGTGATTCATTTCAGAGATAGTTTGCTGACGAGAGTTCATTCTGCTATGACCAACTAGTGCAACACAATACAACTCGTTCATAGTTCTAGAGGAGAGTTATTCAAAGCACCGCGCGACTATGACACGTCACTGGGAAGGCTTGATCAAGTCCAGCGAGCAACTTCAAGATGATCTGAAGAAGGCCCTCCAGAAACACGACCGCGACATTTCTTCGAAGACGTTTCCGAAATCACTACTTCTGCCGAACTCCAGGTTCTCAAAGCATTAATTCCGTGTATCTTGATGGTCATAGACATGTACCGTAACCACCCGTACCTTGCCAGTGAGGAATTCTTTGTCGTTAAACTACTGCTGTATGCGAATCGAAGTTCATCGAAGTGTTTGTTTTGCTTGTGTGGGTCACAAGGACGTCTTTGCATAAAACTGGGATTGAGGCGTCGCTGGAGCATATAATTGCCTCAGTGTACACTTGATGTGCTCACTGAGCGCTGAGCCATCGTTAGCGACTTATGATAGGGAACACTTTGATGTGGTTATATTTTATTCTATTCTACAATGTAAGTAATAATCGCCGGCTCCATGCAGAGCAATTACCACGTCAGGTCGTGTTGTCCTGTTCCGCATCTCAATCTTTCGTGCATATGCATGATTAGTATTGGGGAAATTCCTGCATGTGTCATGCTCGACGTTTGTGTGTTCTGTCTGACATCGAACATCAACTGCACCACTGAGTGCGGTACGGAATATTGGATACTGGAACCACTCTCCAAATTGCCTGCGCTGGTAGGCAGCAAGACGGCGTGCCGAACGGGACTGAGAAGATTAAAAAAATGGTGTCTCTTGATTTAGACCAGTAACAAGGTCCGGTGCATCTGGGGCACGATCTTGAGTAACAAGAAACTCGCCAGCATTATCAATATAAACAAGATTCTCGAGTTCGCCGTCGCTTACAGGTCGAGAGTAAGATCGCTTGTCCAGACTGATTGAACTCTAACGATAGTAATGTCAAGCATAGTATTATTCAACTCGGCTACTATATCGAGCATATTTTGTATGACTGGAAGTCGTTCTTTATCATACGTTGTCGTCAAAGGTGGGGGCGAGATGCATTTTACAACCAGGGCTAATTTCCACCCCCGATTGAACTGTGCGAAATCAATAAGTCGCTTGAACGGAAGCATGGTCACCTGAACTTACTGAATATTGTATGCCTCAATTCAAGCCCCTACCCGCCAGTTGGAGAAACTACGTGTGCGTGCACGAAATAACACTGGACAAGAAGACGACACCAGAACTGAACTCCCGCGAGAAAGGCACGATCATGACTCAGTGTCTTCACCATCCATATTGTAGGCCTGAAGAAGATCCAGACATGTAGGGAAATTAAGGAGTGTCCTGGCAGCGGCCAGAGCATGGACTAACTTGACTTCTATGCTGATGTGTTTTTCTAGAACGATCATGTCAGACAAGGGTTCACTTTCACGAGAAGATTTTGTAGATGTACCCTGCCGCTCGGAAAGCGTTGAAATCATCCATCTAGAAGAGTAACAAGAACCTTGAAGAGCACATTAGCCTGCTATGAATGACTGCCATGATAGTAGTTGCCCGCCTTGGAATACCATGTGTAGCTTCCGACATAAACACTTACACTTCACGCTACAGAGAGATCAGTCGCCCATCTTCGACGGACTGCGCGCCTAAAACAGCCAGCGGGAACGGCGGACCAGCGGGAGATACCCCAGTGTTAGGGCGTTCGCGAGTCCAGAGGCGTAGCACGGGCATCCCTTAAACTAGTTAGTACTATCCGACATATGGCATGTTACCCCAAAGGATAGAAATTGGAATCAAAAAATACCACGTGTATTCGAGGGTGAACAATGCAACTCCGAGGCAGGCCCAAATTTTGCGCCACTGCGAAAAGAAATTCATATCTGAAAAGGCATTGTTTTCGAGTACGAAAAATTCGGAAAATCAAGAACCAGTCCCTCCTCATCCGCCATGAACCAGACAGACACAGACATGGACCGCGCCGCCACTCAGAATGAAGCCATAACCCAAACAACCGCGAACCGCACCCACACCTACATGCAGTGTGGCAGGTGTCGGGGTGTTATTGAGTATGACACTCACGCTGACTGGCCCACGATCAGCATCACTGTCAACAAGCACCTGGTCACCTGTCCGGCCAAGTTCAACTTCGATGGGCTTGTCCCGTCTCATCCCCCTTCCGAAACCCATGACATACGGAAGACACCGAGTCCGCCACATGACTTTATTGGAGATATGGGTGCTAATCGCGACGGCAATCACGATGATACATTGATCGCAGGCTACAGAGGAAAACTGAAGCTCAGCGCAAACAGGAGCTCGAGGACGACGAGTACACCTACAGTGTACGCCCTACATCCGTCGGACGCTACGGGTGCGAGAAGGAGATCAGGCTCGACAAACGCTCTAGGTACTTTCCTGGACTGTGGACCAAACACAGGAGGACCTGTCAAGGAATCCGAAAGATCGAGGTGAGCTAATTTCTACTAAGGATGGAATGAGTGACTAACTAATTTTTGCAGCAAGATAAACTCGCCCGAAGTCGAGACTGTGTTTGTCCGTCGAGTACATAACAGCGCCCGACAGCTGCTAGATCATTTGAGATCGATAATTCCCAGGCTGACAAGCATTTCGCGAGCGGCGAACTCCGTTGCAAACAACGTCTCAAGACCAATGGGACTGTCGGATGACGAAGATCTGGAAGAGGATGATACTCCGTTCAGCAGTAAGTCAGTCCTCGATGTGAGCAAACACTGTTGTTCACCACGAACTCTAGCGTCGAACCAGTAATTTTATAATAAGAGCTGGCAAAGGGGAGAAAGGCCGTGGCATGTAGTTTCTGCTCTCCCTATATGTCACTTTCAATGGTTATCAAGCTTAGCGCTCGACCTCCGGCGAACAGATCCGAATTCGCAATGACATGCTACACTACTATACCTACATGAGACGTTGTTTACTGATTCCACCTGTACTCTATTTATATGAGACAGCCAATCAAAATCGTTCAAATCGTTCTTCGTAAATATTGAAAGTGAACATGAGCGCCTCACGAAAAGATATCATAGAGGCATAGATTTCACAATTGCACTCTTGCTGGAATTATGTACAAACTTTTGAAGCCACTGAAGGGAAGCTACAGAGTGAACTTGCAACTTTGACACGACTTCGGCAAGGAATCTGATCATCTGATTCGAACCAAACGATCGATGGCGTCAATTTTTGGAAGGCTACGTGCATGCGTAGCGTTACCCCGGATCTGGTGTCTGTCAACATGTGGCACTCGCAGCGATACACAGTCCCGGATCCTATTCAGCGCTCGCAATCAACTTCTGCGATCATCTCAAATTCTGTCAACAAGATATTGTTCAACAACATCCGTCATTATGACTACTGACCTTACGAACAAGCCTGCCAACTCGGGTGACTTCCGTCTTCCCCTAGACTTCAAGCCAATACATTATGACGTGACTATCAAGACCGACCTGGAGAACTCAATATTCGAGGGTGTGGTGAAGATCGAGTATGTCTACGCACATTGTCCTTCAAAGATATTTGACTAATTTCTTCAGCTTGGATGTTAAGAGGGAGACCTCTACAATCGTATTCAACTCAGCCGATCTCAAGTTGAACAACGCATCATTATATTCCGATGAACTCAAGATCAAGCAGGTCGATAATTCTCCGTCTCTCGATGACAAGGCGGAACGTTGTGTACTTTCCTTTTCGACGCCTCTGCCTGCCGGGTCAAAGGCAACACTGTCCATTGGCTTCTCCGGAGAACTGACCGGAGCTATGATGGGGTATTACAAGAGCTCGTTCGAGCACGACGGAACCAAGAAGTACTATACATTGACTCAGTTCGAAGTGTGTATTCGATCCCACCAGTTGCGCACACACTTACGAAATATTGCTAGCCCACCTGCCGCGAGACGTGCCTTCCCGTGTTGGGATGAACCCCTTCTCAAGGCTACATTTGCGGTCACTATGATATCACGCGCTGACACGGTCAATCTGAGCAACATGTCTATTGCATCGGAGGTAATCTACGAACCCCAAACGACCAAAGTACAGGATCCTTCTTTGGAGGCACTGTTTTCGGCGTTGACGACTCAAGATAGCCCCAAAGCGCAATGGAAGATTTCCAAGTTTCAGACTACACCACCGGTAATTTGACGTCATCTTGGCGGTTTTGTAACTAAAAATTAGTCTACAGATGTCTACTTATCTGGTTGCATATGCCAATGGACGTTTCGCGTACTTGGAAAGCTCTTATAAGAGTCCTCTGAGTGGGAAAACCCGTCCCTTGCGCATCTATTGTAGGGACTTGTCCTCACAGCATTCCTGGCGCAAGCTGAAGTAATTTGGACAGCTACTCCTGATGTAATTCATCAGGCTCAGTATGCCCTCGACATCAAAGCAAAAGTCCTCCCGATCTATGAGGAAATATTTGACATCGAATACCCTCTCCCAAAGCTGGATACTCTGGTGGTAAGTGTCCTGTGTAGAATTCCCTTCATGTCACTGATGAGGATTGACGGTCTGAAGGCCCATGACTTTGACGCAGGTGCCATGGAAAACTGGGTAGGAATCGTTGATTTTCGCGCGCTTTAGTACTAACTTCTAGCAGGGCCTCATCACTGGACGTACCAGCGCCTTCCTCCTTGACCCTAAGAAGGCAGACGTGGCTGCAAAGAAACGAGTGACCGTCTTCCAGTCTCACGAAATCGCTCACATGTGGTAAGCCCATCCCTGGTCTTCGAATGATAGGTTGCAGAAATTTCCTCTTAGGTTTGGTGATATCACGACCATGGAATGGTGGGACTATCTGTACTTGAATGAAGGTCAGTCTCACGCCATGGTTTTTGAAAATGTTGTTGAAATGCTTCTTAGGCTTTGCAACCCTGGTAAGTTTAGCAGATATGGACTTGTAGATTCTGTACTCAGATTACCCGTTCCAAGATGGGTGAAGTTATCGTCGTTGGTATGTCTTGTGTTCACGTACACCCACTGAACCCTACTGACACTATTTTAGATCGGTAAGGCGACACACCCCACTTTGAATATAATCATAACACTTTTTACCAGTGTGTACCCGGAATGGAAGGTCGACAGCTCGTTCATATCCGAGCATTTGAACGATGCGCTGGATCTTGATGCTAAATTGTCTTCTCATCCGATCGAAGTGCATTGTCCTGATGCCAACCAGATCAACCAGGTATGACCAGATTGTCATATCACATGGAGCGCGACCCTCTCATGCAAGTAATCAGATATTTGACTCTCTTTCTTATGCCAAAGCAGGCTCTGGTGAGACATTTGAATTGTCTTGTCGTCACCCCATCTCACGGGCGACGCTTATTAGTTCTGCGCATGTTATCGAACTTTGTTGGCCAGGAGCGCTTCCTGAAGGGTGTTTCGATTTACCTCAAGAAGCATCTATATGGGAACACTGTCACGAAGGACCTGTGGCAGGGCATCTCAGAGTCCACTGGGGTAGATGTGCCGAAGATCATGGACAACTGGATTTCAAAGGTAAGCATGACAGTTCGACCCACTAACTCTACCCTAACATGTCTTGCATCAGATCGGCTTCCCTGTCCTCACTGTCACTGAGAACAAGAACGGTATCCAAGTCCGTCAGGATCGTTTCTTGGAGTCAGGACCTGCAGAAGAAAAGGACAACGAGACGCTCTGGACCGTGCCTTTGGCCGTGCTGACAACTACTGGTGATAAAGTCAACATTGATAAATCTGTCGTTCTTGACACTAGGGAGAAGACGCTCGCTATCGACACCTCGAAGCCCTTCAAGCTCAACGCGGGGACTTATGGTGTTTGTAAGTCGGGTTTTCTTGCTGATGGCGTTTGTGTTCATGGATGATTGCAGACCGGGTGCTGTACTCTGATGAGAGGTTCGCGGCGATCGCTAAGGAGGCTGCCAAGGGCGATGCTGTGTTCTCGCTGAATGACCGGATTGGCATTGTGCATGATATCATGGCATTATCCAAGGCTGGATTTTGTAAAGTTAGCAGTGCGTTGACCATCGTCGATATTTTACACGACGAAAAGGAATGTGAGTGTCCTACACTTGGCGGACCTGACGAATTTTATTGAATACAACACTTTCTAGTCCTTGTTTGGGACAGTATTGCCCGGAACATCACCACTCTTGTGTCAACCTGGTGGGAGCATGAGGCTGTCGTAAAAGATCTAGATGCTTTCCGTCAGGTGGGTTCATTATTTCAAATATCTTTGGAGTGCTGACGCAATTTGTACATATAGGCATTGTTTGCGCCCATCGTCAAACGCCTAGGCTATGAATACTATCCTTCCGAGTCTGTGGATATCTCTCAACTGCGCACCCGCGCTGTCGGACAGGCGGCTGTCGCTGGGGACTCTGCGTACGTCTTCATAGAATGGCGATCTAGGCGAAACCTGACGAAATTGCAGTGTTGTGGAGGAGCTCAAGACCCGATTTGCGGAATATATGAAGACGCAAGATGATTCGAGGATACCTGGTGATCTGTTTAGGACGACTATCCTTACCGTGCGTCGGACGTTGAGTGACCTTGTGTTTATGCTAAGTGTTATCCGCAGGCTGTGAAGCACGGAGGTCGTGAAGAGTATGAGTTCGCTAAGGCGTTGTATGAGAACCCGACTACGCCTCCGTCAAAGAGTATCTCCGCCGTGTAAGTCGGATCTCGTTTTTAAAGGGCATTTGTTTTATACATTTGTCAGAATGGCAATGTGCGCCAGCCAAGAGGAGGGCTGCATCAAAGACACGTACACGTACATCCTCTCAAAAGCGCGGACTCAAGACATCGTATATTTCATCAACGGCTTTCAGACGAACTTCCGCACAAGGCGTAGCTGTGCGGAGTTCTTCCAAGATAATTACTCGGAGGTGAGCTGTCAGTTGAGACGCCGAGGGGCCACATGCCGAACACGATTATTTCATAGCTTGCCAAACGGTTTGAGGGGAACTTTTCGTTCAAAGATATTGTCTCGGTACGTTTCGGATTGCTGTTCCGTTGCAAGGCTTAGCGTGCATCAGTCGAGCTTTGGCAATTTAACCAAGGAAGAAGACTACCAGAAGATCGTAGACTTTTTCAAGGTAATGATATTTTCAAACGTCGGAAGCGATGGATGATCTGATGGATGCGGTGATCAGGACAAGGATACATCCCGGTATAACCTTGCGCTGTCGCAGACTCTAGAGTCGCTGCGTGCATCGAGGGCGTGGATCACGGTGAGAGAACTTGAGGAAATGTGGGAAAGCTGACTGATGGATACGATATAGCGGTCCACAACTGATATTGCGGAATGGCTTAGCGAATGGAAGAAGGGATCACTGAGAAGTTGAAGTTCACCGCCTCGGTTAAGATAGATTTTAATGTGAGGAAGACGCGTGATAGGTCGCAGTGAGCGGTGAGGGTAGTTACGTAACTCGGTGGACCGTAGTTTGTGTTTGGGCGGCGTAAAAAGTTCTATACTGAATCGTCAAAAAAGAGAAAGACGCCGAGCTCGCCATCGTCAGTGACGCCGAGGTTAACATCAGCGTTGGACTCAGCACTTTCGGTGATTATATTCTGATAATTATATTAACAGGGATGCCAGCGTTTGATCCAGTACGGGATGCTGTTTTGAATTCACCAGTCACTCAGCCACAATCACTTCCGAGTCATGATTATGGTTCACTCGAAATACCGTCCCCATCATCATCACGTCCTTCATCATCGCACGCGACGTCCAGCCCGTCTTTGCCACGTAGGGCAACAGATCTATCTGTCTTGTTAAACTCTGAGCCACACGAACCACGAACTCCAAGCTCTGCACGACCTTCAAGTCTCTCTCATCTACTGCTTTCAGATGACTTTGAATCTGAAAAGCTGAACTCTGCACCATCATTTGGACGGAGATTGCCCCCGGCCATCGACATCCCCCGTGAAGACCACTCGTTCTCACGGCAGCATCCCCCCGGTCCTTCACGTTCTTCACTCTCACTCAATTCAACTTCTATAGATGTACCTTCATCGTCCTCTCGAATCCTCCCAGCTTCCCCCTTGACCCGTTCCCCAATGACACCAAGACCTTTGTCCCCTTCCCCCACGACGACGACGACCATGCAGTCCGACTCTGCCATATAACCCACGGCAGCGCTTGACTCCTGCAGGGCTCTGTCCTCGCTCCCATGACACAGGATGAAATACAGCTCTACAGAAATTACCGTGGCATTGGTACCCAACGTCTCACGAACAAACGCAAAAGAGTCCCAAGCAGAGAATCCGATGACTATCCAGAACGTCCAGCCAAGAGACATGCTCGCGACGTCGAAATGGTCGTCGATCACTGTAAGTGTCTTCCGCCCTGCGCGCTCACCTACCCTTAACGCCGCTTTCCCAGACAATTTGCGTCCAGAGGTGGGCGTAAAACAGCGCAAAGAGTCTCCTATCATCGGACTCAAGAATTTCAACAACTGGGTGAAATCGGTCCTTATTACGCAATTTGGTCATCCAGCCCTCGCCGCCGCTGGTCCAGCCAAAAGACGTGGAAAAGTCCTCGATATGGGCTGCGGCAAAGGTGGTGACCTCATCAAATGGGGGAAGGCTCGGATTCGAGAGATGCTCGCCGTTGGTTAGTCCCTCGTTTACTTTAATCGTCATAACCCGATCTGACCCGTCTCGGTAGACATCGCAAACGTGTCTGTCGAGCAAGCTCGACAACGGTGGGAATCTATGCGTCCACCACGTTTCGATGCCTCGTTCGCTGCGTTGGATTGCTATACGGAACCACTCACAAAGGCATTTGCCCCCCAGCAACTCGCACAGCCATTTGACGTAGTATCCATGCAATTCTGTATGCATTACGCATTTGAAACAGCCCAGAAAGCTCGATGCATGCTCAAAAACGTCAGCGAATGGTTAAGGCCAGGAGGGATATTTCTTGGAACGGTTCCAAACGCCGACCAGCTCCTGTATGTCCATTTAAATCTAGTTTCCTTCTCGCGCCCGTATCGCTGACTTTATCGCGTCGATAGCGCGCGACTGGACCAACTACCACCTGACTCTGAAGATCTTTCTTTTGGAAACTCAGTGTATAAGATCCGCTTTGAAGAACGGACCTCTCGACCGCTGTTTGGTCACCGATACTACTTCTATCTCCGCGACGCTGTCGAAAACGTCCCAGAATACATTGTTGAATGGGATAATTTTGTACAGTGAGTCCTCGTTTCGTGTGGACATGCCCCCCATGTCAAATTGGTACTGACATGACTTTGCGTAGGATGGCCGCGCAGTATGGACTGCATCCAGTCTTCAAGAAGGAGTTCCATGAGGTGTTCGAAGAAAACAGGGAGCATGCCGATTTCAAGCCGTTGATGGTCCGCATGAATGTGTGCGACGCGAGCGGCGCCAGCTCGATGGAGGATGAAGAGTGGGAAGCAGTCAGTAAGTCCCGACTTTTACGGTGTTATATGTAACGGTACTAATAGAGGACATTTTACTCTTTAGACATTTATATTGCGTTTGCCTTTGAGAAGAGGTGATGATCTCACGATCTATGGTTTATCTCCGTTATGATATCTTATACGTACCTTTCGCTGTCTGCCAGCTCATACCCACTACTTAATACGATCATCGATGATAATTGCTCTGCGATATACAGACAAAAGGCCCTATGGCCCATGCGTAAAGACATTGGTGCTCTGTGAACAACAGAAAGACAACATATAGGACATCGTTGAAAAGGATTCTAACCAACAGCAAAGAATAAGGTGTCCCACTAAGATTACAAGAAGATAGCGTGACATTGATTGTATGGATAAAAGCGAAAAATCGTCGCGCATAACATTACTCCTGACCAAATCCAACAGTTTCCCTGGTAGAGAGTTTAGTGTGAGTTGACATGCAAGTTACGATGAGGACTCACTCTACAGCAAGCGTGAGCTTCTGCTCCAGGCTAGCATAATCTTTGTATGGTGGAAGATCAATACGGTTGAAGCAGGTATGACTTTTCGGTAGCTGCGTAGGGTCACCAGACTTTTCTATGGTAAAGCGGCGAGGTCCATCCGAGCCTTGAAGGTCCTTGAAGCCATTGACAGGAATCCTAGATGTCCCCGTAGCGAACTGAAGCAAGCGGGACTTGCGCTCAGGCGGCCAGCTACGAATGCACTTCCAGAACCACTGAATGACCTCGTCATTCATCTCATATCCGCGGTAATCGGTGTGCTTAGTCCAGTCGTCTCTGCAACGGCGATCAGCTAAACAACCTCACGACTTCCAAGTAAGGAACCTACACGTCAATCTCCGACATGCCACCAATCAGGAGCTCCAGTTCGCGTTCGTCGAAGACGGTGATGAGGTCCTGCGGAATCAGCTCGCTGAAACCCGACATGAACGAGTCGAATTGTTCCTTGACACGCTTTGAGATACGATACTCGACAACGGCGTCGACGTATTCCTTCTTGTTGTCCTGAGTCACGTTGACTTCTCCCCCTCCTGGACGAAGTTCAATGTTGACCAGTTCACCGAAGCGCTCCTCAGTCGTTGTAAAAGTCTCGTCAATCACGTCCGTGATGTCATTCTCCCTGAACAGGCGTTAGAAGAAATCACGACAAAAAATTAACAAAAACACTTACAACATCCAAGTCAATCCACGGTGCAACTCAGCATCGACAGATTCGAGGTCCGAGAGCGTCACCTTCTTCTTCAGAATCATCTTGTAGAAGCTGACAATGAAGTACGCATCGAGGAAACGACGGTGGAATATTCCGAGGCCGAGACAGCGACCGATGAACTTGAAGTAGTTCAAGTGCTCTGGGTTGACGCCTGAAGCGGGATTGATTTGAAGCGTGTAGTTGTCGTGGGCGGAGTATTCGAATAGACAGTAGAATGGGTTGAACATCTCATGCGACAGAAGGAAGAAGAACTCTCTGCAAAGGAGCTCAGTAAATGCACAAACTCCGATGGTTCAGTCTAACTCACCGTGACAGACCACCATAATCAAGACCATCCTCTCCATCAAACTTAATCATGAGTCGTTTCTTCAAATCATTCGGCGTCTGCCTCATGATCTCTGCATAACTATCCTCGAAAATATGGTTCCGCCGCACTTTGATCTGGCAGTTGCCCGGCTGTGCACGCATAGCGGGCTGGCTTCGGAAGTAAATAAGCTTCCTCCTGAAGTCGCGCTTGTATTGCGGGACATTGGCATCAAGCGTGGATGGCATGCGGGGATCGTCCCATGTAGTCGTCTTCGTGTTGTGGTCCACGAAATAAACACGTGCAGTGGATGTGAGACGCATCTCCCAACCAGAGGGCAACGGACCAAGCTGGGATATGGTCTGAGGCTGCAAGGATGTGTTCTGTCCATTGGGGCCCATGACACGAATGATGGTCTGGCGCCGGGGATCGACCCAGGTGGTAGTGCGGGTGTTATGATCCACATAATAGGGTCGTCCTTCAGGTGTATAACGCTCTTCCCAGCCAGCTGGAAGACTCCCAGTCCCAGCTGTGGTAGCACTGCCACCCGAACCAACGACCGTCGATGGAACGTTAGGCGATGGGGATGGCGCCGACGTCGACGAGCTGCGGTACGCGTTGGGACCCGCAGCACCTGTGCTAGCAGCATCGACCATGTCATCGGCAAGTATGCGGCGGGAGTGTTGGTCTCTCGCAGCATTTGTTTCACTATCCTGGTTGCTGTGATTCACAGTTTGGTTGGGTGATGGTCGGTTCCAAGTTGTTGTCCGGGTATTATGATCAACATAATATGTCCGACCAAGTGGATCAATGCGACGCTCCCATCCGGGAGGTAATGCCCCATACTGATCAACATTGGGATTGAAATTCCTCTGCTGTGCGTTGGTAGCCGCTTGTCCCGGAGACGTGGCTAAGGAAGGTGCTGTAGATGGGGGTGCAGCAAGTGCAGCGTGCCCACCGCCTGAGCTGATAGGACGACCCGATGGAGACTGTGAAGACGATTGTTCTGTCTCAACGCTGGTCGCCGAAGATGGTATGTGGGGCGTGGGCATTTGCATCAACGGCGCTGCGGCGGGCTCAGTAGCAGTGGCGTGTGAACTGGGTGGGCGAGACAGAGGATTACCTGTTGCTGGGGCTGCGTTAGGTGACAAAGAGAGACTCGATTCATTCATTCCCATGTCGGCCAATGCAGAGGTAACACCTTGTACTTGGGAGGGTCCAGGGTTGCTCATGGGCTGGTTTACATTTGTTGACAAGTATATGATGAGCTTGCCATGAACCACGAGGTTATCATTGGACTTTTTTAGATCCAACGTCAGCATCTCTATCAAATTGGATAAGATGAATCAAACTGGGCGTAAGGGTGATTTGACGAAGGGTGCTCACCATGACCGCCTAGTTCAAGATCGAGCACATCGCTAACTTTCACATTGACAACGCCCAAAAACCCTTGATCACGCCTCTTAAA
The DNA here is from genome assembly GCA_016628065.1 of Suillus lakei. NCBI lineage: Eukaryota > Fungi > Basidiomycota > Agaricomycetes > Boletales > Suillaceae > Suillus > Suillus lakei. Next base: position 373,167 of record JABBWA010000003.1, on the reverse strand, counting down.
CTTCCTCTGGTCAAATATTTGCACAGCTACCACCGAGGAGTCCTTGACGGTGCTGTGTACATGGAACATTAGTCATGCACTTACTGACTGCGCTCGACCGACAGCAAACTTACATATCAAAACTCTCATTCCAGTAAGGATTCAGAGTCTTCTTTATGACGCTGGTTGTGTGAGTCTGCTCTGCATCTACTGTGATGACCGCAAAGGGGTCCGGTAGGCGGAATACATCCCGCTTAGACAGCCCATCTGCGGCGACAACTGCCCCAAACATACAAAATGAGTGTTCTCCGAGAGCAATATAACTGTAGAATCCCACCTGTAACCCTTATCTTCTTCCTGCTATGATGAGAATGAGAATGAACGATTGACGGTAAGATTTCTGATATCTGACTCACAGTGCCTGCGCAGGTGTTGACATCGGGCTAAAAGGCAGGCCCAATAAGGGATCAAAGCCTAAGACGATTTTGTTCTTCGGCGGTCTACGGTATGAAGAGTGGGCTCGTTGTGTCGGGCGTTGGCGACGTCAGAAAGATGTGGGGAGGACCAACGATTTTCAGATACCGACCGCACCGCCCATACGGCAACCCCCCTCGGCACTAAACGTGACCTCTGCACCGCTTCAACTAGCTAAAATAGGATTCAAGTCACCATGCCATCGATATTCATAGAGATTCACTACTTCAAGTGTAAATTCTCAATGTAACATACTAACAGCAGCAAGCACGAGAGAAAGGCAGGGGTCTGCTGACTCTACTAAAGCTCGAAGGTTCAAACCATGTAATATATACAGGAGTTACCGACTGCTTGGGTCCAGCAGCAAGCACGAGAGAAAGGCAGTGGTCTGCTGACTCTGCTAAAGCTCAAAGGTTCAAACCATGTAATATGTACAGGAGTTACCGACTGCTTGGGTCGCACATAATCCGTTCAGACTTCGAGCACGAGGTACGTTAACTTTAGGATAATCTATCAAATTCTTGTCTTTGGTAGGGTTATCTTGACTTCGCGTCCGTTGTGAGATAGAACCCTGTTTTCAGGTCAGCTGAGCCTGCAACCACATCAGGATACTCACTTGCAAATCACCCCCGCTGGTGCTTGACTTCAGAAAGAAAGCTTTTGCCTGTGAAAATGTACCGCGAGGAATGGTGGGCCCGGGAAAACCTCGACTTGGATTTGCTATCTCAGCTCTTTCTGGCCATGCTCCGTTGATACCTGACACGCGGACAACTCTGGGCTTATGTTCTGCAGTGACAACATGCGAGTATTTCACGATATCGTACATGGGATCTTCTCGCATAGCAGAAGTAGGAGTGTCCCCTGAAGGCGCGGCATCGGCGAACGGGTTATCGGGCATGCGCATGAATGTGTCGACTAAATAGCTCTTAGGCCTCCGTGATGGCAGGGATGAACATTCATTCTATTAAAATGCATCAGATGGCACTCGTAGGAACACGTATTTGTCACCTACAACTGTGGAGAATGCTGCATCCACCGAAAGACGGCTCCAGAGATGTGCTTGTCTCTGAGCAATGAGAATGGAATGTTACCTCCCAACTTCTGGACAGGAACAACCTACTTCGGCGTCCTTGAACCTGCTCAGGTAAATAGATTAGTCGAAATCTATGGCATGAATATGGCAAAAACTTACTTTATCTTTGTCATACCCGTGCACAGATTGATCGCCTAAGTTTTGCTTTGTGATTCCACTCAAGCGAGGCTAGTAAACGGTGCATGTCAGAATCACGGACACGGATATATCGGGGACGGCGCACCGTAGCCTCAGGAACGACTACTGGTGTATTCTCCTGAAAAAGAGGGCTACGCAAAGCCATGGTAATGGATAGAAGTGATGGATAAGGGGAGTTACAGACTAGCCTTGGCTGTACGTACATTGCTGTCGCGCGCTCATTTCAAACATGACGGCGCAGAGGGGTGGTCTAAATTGCAATTCGAACTTGTCACCGACAATCGTGTTCCCTCTCAGTTGATCATATTCAACGGGCATTAGGCACTTCCCAAGGGCACTGCCTCTTAATTCTAAACCCTTCAGCGGTCGAACGCACCATATGCTTAGTGAACATACTCTCATCCATAGGTTATGAAAGCGCGATCTAAATTTAATTGAGAGAAGGTCATGTTAGAACTTCCGATCAACTTACCGGAATGAATAAACTGCTAGAATTGTACAATGCTCCGAGTGAGAATACGATCTGCGTGGGTCTGCCGCAATGCTCTAAGATTTAAGATTCGCTGTCAGCCGGGACGCGTGAAGAAAAGTTGGGCGGTGAAAGATTCGTTCGGGTTATCTGAGTGTACAGTCGGCACGAAAGCGGCCTGTGAACGTAGGGCGCCGGATCCAGATGCAAAGGTACCCATACAGTGGATGAATCTACAACAGGCGGTGTCATGCTGAGTCCCTTCATTCGAGGGTCATATCATTCATGGTATGGGAGGGACTCTTTGGTAGGTTCTGGCAAGGTGCGTGATCCAAAGTACGTTGAGGAAGCGGCGAACTGGACGCCAAGAACTAGCTTCGGCGCGCTTCACATTACAGCGTGGGCTGTTCACAGAGCCGCATAGCACCACAAGGAGCGTCAACCATATCTTCCCTGGCTGTTCCTAAGTCGCTCCGAATCTCACGCAATGCGCTATTGCCCGATAAGCTGTGAGAGTAGTGGCAACCCGCTGTAATCAATACAATGGTAGCAGCTGCATTGGTGATAGGCCATAGAATCTTTTACCAATTAATATTCGAAGAAATGGAAGCTTCGTCTCCAAAGGATCGCGTGATAGACCGATGCGCAAACTTCGAAAGGGAAAACATCGAGTCCACGACGTTTGTCTTCGTATTACTTACATTTACAAGAGTCAGTGGACGTGAGGCAAACTAAAGGTGGCACGCGCTGATCAAGCAGGGACGCCTGACCGAAAAAGACCTCTTCATTAGGTCACTTCAGCCTATCTAGTTCCGCGTCAATAGACGAAAAATTCTGCATCCTACAAGGTCTTCGTAGTTAGTCCTCTTCACTCCTCTCCTAATCCAACGAGTGAACAAGTGAACGAAAAGATGGAGTCGTTACAAACGGTAGATGATTGTGCGGATGTGGTGCCACTCCGGTACTGATACTTAGCCCAGGCGCACCAACATGCAGCAAATGCAGAGGACTACCGCAGCCAAGGGTTGCTTATCCCAGCTTCAGAGGAACACATGAAAGCTGCAGAAGCGTTTCATGCTTGCGAAGAGAAGTCACAGGACGCAAACGTGTGTATATGAGCCCTGTGTCATCTAGTACCCCTAGTGACCTGCAATGCCTCTCAGACAAAAACGACGCTCCGTATGCTATACAGTGAACATGTAAAAGCTGGAAAGGAACTGCAGAGGAGAATTGCGAAACTTCGTGAAGAAAACCAAGACCCTACCCTGCCGCAAAAGACCACGCCGAGGCATGCACAGGTTCATACGCACAAGAATGGAGGCGGCTCGAATGCTGCCCCTCACGCGCCCGCCCCTGTACCCTTCGCCCCACTGTATGCGAGTGCTAGTAGTTCCAGTCGATTATTAGACTCCCATAATAACGTGGACGAATCATTCATGGTGCTTGGGCAACAGGTGCGATTATATATATTCTACCCAATGACCTTTGACAACTTTGCACCAACAGTCTGATCCGGGTGATGCCTTCAATCACTTCTGGAGAATCATGGAGGGAATGCTCGATAATTTATCTCAACCCGTTGCCTTCGCCACAGCCCCTTTGGGTACCGAACCACCCCCGTCGGGAAAGAAGAGTTCGCGGCGGGACGGAAGCTCAAGTAGTGACACCGATCTCGAACCGCCCCACACGTCTAAGTTTTTTACACGGTTGGGATTAGATGGTAAATTTAAGTCAAGTGAGTGATCGCCGAAACCTCATTATCAATAGCTGTTGTTTGACTTGCTCATTCAGAAGTGGACACCTTGCTTGAGGAGACGGATGAGGAAGTATTTGCGGACGAAGGTACGTCGGCACATTGTCAATGGACTTGGCGTTACGAAACGAGTTCTCCAAGGTAATGAGCTATCAGAATCCTTTTACATGATTCCCTCGGATTCGGAACCGTCCCGGTCGGGTTTGAAGAAAGAAAATGCATCTCTGAAGCAAGATCTCGAAGCAATGTCAAAGCGCTTGGCGGCTGCTGAGCGGATCATGCAGCTGCGCAAGGAACAAGACCAACAATTACGCGAAAGCATTGTGATGGCACGGCACCAGGTGATCTTACGCTCCTTCGCCGATCCTTCCATCAGACTGACCCATTGCCAATACTCTCTATTAGGCACAGCGAGCAATGGGTGCCTCAACGGTAATAACAAGGCAATCCGGGCAACAACCGGTAGTAGACCTCAGCGCTCTGAATATCAATTTGCCAGCTGTTCCGGCACCAGTGACAGCATTGAACGTTGGCCGTGATCGGGAGGCACAGCTACTTGGCCGCATAAGGGAGTTGGAAGAAGACGTTCGAGTTGTTCGCACGGAGAATGACAAACAGGTGCATTACGAAGACATGTGTGACGTCTTTGTCTGCCACTGACTTCCCTCGCAGAAACTGACGATCGCACGCTTTCGTGAGCGATGGGAAAAGCTTAAAGAATCATCAAAGCGCAAAAAAGATGCCAAGGCCGCTGAGGCAGCAAAAACGGGTGTGGGTGAACTTATCGTGGAGGAGCCTGAGGCCGAGCAAATGTTGGATGAAGCTTCAGCACGCCCGCCGACGTAGTTGATGGTCGCACGTGTCTCGCGAATGTGATCGCTGATGCATCAGTGTATCGTTCGTCTGAATATACCATGGTCTCCGTTTCCTACTGGTAATGATCTTCCTGGATCAGATTGCTTTCTTGTTGTGTCTCGATGTCTCGTTGACAGTGCAACTAAGCGAGAACCCCCTGTACATGACGTATGCTCCTGGTGGAAGTACGATGCGCCAGGATACGCCCTGATACCTCTTGATACGCCCGAACACATGTTTTCGTTCCCACTGGGGTCACGTTGTCAAGATGGAAGAAGTCTCAGCTCTCATCCGACGGCTAATTCCCTGGAAGCTTTGAAAGTGAGATCGACGTTTGCCGACTACATCCATGCGGAATGCGGCCCCCTTATCACGGTATGGAGCGGACACGAGGAAGCATACCTGATACTATGTACATCTTTCCACGAGGTGCTCCATTAGGAGTGTGATAAGTTGATGATAAAAGGATGCAATTGAGCCACCGATATGTATGTGATAGGGATCGAGTTTTTGAGAACAAAACTCATATCACTCATGGGAGATCAAGCCCCAGATATTGATGTTAAGATCTGGAGATCGGGTCCGAGAAAGTTGTGTTGAACTGTAGAGTCCGTAATGTAGGAAGCCTAGACTGCAAAAAGGTTGTAATCGACAATTCTCAAGGAATCTACTGCCCTGTAGAAATCTAACGCGATGAGTTGTTCCTGTTCCGCCGTAACGGCTCCATTTCTTCCACGTCCTTGTCCCGTTTCAATTGGAATGTTGAACGAGACGACGACATCGTGGTTCCTTCCTTTGACGCGGAAAAGAGTAAATAGGGTGCGAAGGTGGTGAACTGACCCCGCCTTCTTTAGAATTTGGCGTCCGTCGAGCACAATGGGAGAAAGTTCATTGGTGGTGGGTCTTTGTATAATGATGGAATTATGTTCCGTTGAATCATTATCCTCTGCTATTGCATCGAGGTGGAATCTGTGACATCCTGCATCAGAGCTTCTTGTAGCACATGTACAGCAATAGGAGGACACTGACTTTGCCGCCGCTTCCGGATCTTCGATATTGACTTTTTGGAGGATGTCAATGATAATGCTTGCACCAGAGTCACGGTACACGAATATTTCCTGAGAGTTTGGGATTTCTTGCGTGTCTCTGAGATTAATTTGGTCAGTCAGTGGGATAGAAAATCCAAGAGTGAGTCATACGCGACATTGATCAAGTTTACAGGTAGATTGGCCCTCATTCCATCGCCAAAAAGATTCACTAGAGCATAGCGGCTGGACATTTTACGCAGCTATTGAATCAAGAATGTAGCAGATAACAAGTAGCAGATAAGATCAGAAGTAACACAAAGGGGTAGTGGTACGGTCACGTGCATGTGACACAAAACACTTGTTGACCGCGACGCACGACGCGTCCAGCACATCAACTTCATATTGTAACTGCCATTGCCCGTCGGTGACATGTCGGAAGCGCTTCGTCGTTCTACCATGCAACCTGCCACTGATATATATGGCAAACACTCGGTCAGGCCTACCAATGCCATCAACGGCAAAGAAAGCATCATCGTCTGCTATGCGCATGTCACTAGCTGGCCCAGCAGCCCGTACACCTTATTTGCCCCCGGGAGCGGGTTCCGGCTCAAATACAGGGCATTCTGGTTATCGGTCGCAGAATGTAATCCACTGCTACAAAGTACGAGTAAACCAAATTATGGGCGTACCCCTTTAACTAAGTAAGTGTCTTCTCCGATCTCGCCAACGTTCTTTTCGAACTGTAACCTCCTCTCAGCTCCTCTAGGAGGGGTTCTGTATGGACAGGAGGTGCGTCTCTCGCTCCCCCTTCCGGCAGTCAAACATTCAAGGACCCACGACCAATTCGCGAGCGCTCGTATCAATCGAAAATGAAGCAAGAAATATACTCATGGCTGCAAGCGACAGAATTCGATATCTCCATGCAAACGCTGTCGAACATCACCGGCAAAGATTACCGAACCATGTTTCAACATCTTGTGGTTATCGTGGATCCTGGATACCCGTTTGATTCTCGCCTTCGCTTTGAGGACGAATTTCAACCCGCTCTCAAAGCTCTGAGATATCCTTTTGCAGCCCAAATTGACAACAAATGGCTGGCTGCTCCGGGCAGCATGCATTCATGGCCTGCTCTGCTAGCAGCTTTACATTGGCTCGTCGAGATGGGAAAGGTTGGCTACCCTTCAACCATAAACAGCATTACATTGATAAATCGCTCCAGGCTCGGCTGGATTACTTGGAGAGCGAAGATGACCCCACATTGCAAATTGTCGATAGAATTCCCGAAGAGTTCAGCGACCCTATTCATCATCAAGCGCTTGCGTTCGAATACTTTTCGGAAGCGTATGTCGCTTTTTTTCACGGCGCAGATGTATTCCACGAACAGGACAAAGCGCTGGAAGCCAGCTACGGCACGTCATCTATCTTCTTCAGAACAGCTCCCTCTGACAATGTAATTTAAGCGAAGAAGAACGAGAAGGTGGTCGGCGACTTAGAAGATAAGAAAGCATTACTAGCACGGGGGGCGGGGGAGTTGGACGAACTTCAGTCGTCAAAGGTAGGCCGCATGTATGATCATTTCGGCGAATGCCGTCTGCTAAACATTGGTCCGTTAGGCACCTCTGGAAAAACTTCAGAAAATTCGGGCTTGCATCTTGGATGATCGAGCCAAATTTGACGACGTTTTGCACCGCTTGGAGTCACGAAAAAGACAGCTTACTGAATCTGTAGCTCGCGAGAAAGCAGAACTCGCTGCTCGATGTGCGTCATGCAACCTCATAGCTGGTGAATCATCATGAACTCTGAGTTTCAGCTCAGAACTTGGATCAACTCAAAGCCGAGCATGAAAAGCTCACCGAGGTGGTCAAAGTTCAGAACTTGACACCAGAAGAAGTCATTCGCATGAACACTGACCATGAAACGCTCGCACGCAATCTGGAGGACCTCAAATACAAGATTTCCGAGGCGCGCAAGACAGTAATGTCTCTGGAAGTCATAACAACCAACCGTGGAGCTGCGGCAGAAGAGGCACTAGATCTCTATGGTAATATCCTATCTGCTCTCGGCTTATTTCCCCCACTCCCGCCGCCATTCGAAAACATCGACCTCAGGTTGGAGCTAAACACGGCCACTGCGAATCCTCAGCAGCTACTGCTGGGTTCCGACATCCGCAAGGTCATAAAACCTACTCTAAGCAGTGTAGCCGAGATCAAGAGAACAGAACGAGCAGACGTTGAAAGCGAGCGCATCAAGGTGGATAACGAACTTGATCAGCTGACTTTAGAATGCGAAAATGTCGATGAGGAGGTGCGAGAGATTGAGAAGAAGGTGATGAGCCTGAACGAGCAGGCAGATGACCTTCGAGATGTACGTTGTATCTTCTCACTACTGTGTTATATTTCTCATCCATACACTTTGTCGTGATAGGCTGCTCAACAAGAGTCTATGGTAAGCAATGCCGAGGCTGCCCGATTGGAAAGAGAACTTGCCCATGCGCGCACGGCCGCTTTATCGAGTGGGATGGGAGTAAAATCAAGACTTCAGGCATTACAATTCGAGTAAGTCCCCTTTTCCTGCTTCAACTAATCATGTTTTTCATTACCGTCTGCCAGCTATCGAGAACAAATTGCGAAGGTCTCACGATTGAAAGACGAAACTATCAGAGCTATTGCCAAGAACAGCAATGAGATCGGTCTCTTTAAAGAAGAAGTTTCTGCGCAACTGCGGCGCCTCAGAGATTTTGTAGAGGAAGGGAACTGATGAGTACCCCTGTTAGGTGGCTACAGTATTTCTGACGTATTTGAGGAATTTGTTATGTATGTTCTAATCATATGTTACGCTATAACTTTCGGCAGGCGGAATAATGCGGACCGAGTCCAATTGTATGCAAGAAGTTGTGTTATTCGCACTTTGCTTCTGCATGACCTGGTCCGACTGCTCGAACACTTTTGGAGCTTTGATGAGCCACATTATTCGGCATGTGATCAGATTGGCACGCCCAGGGAAATTGCTAGAGAGCCTGACTAGTCATCTCTGGTTGTCCAGTACCGATGTTTCTACGCGCGCGGGGTTATTCCTTGGTCATGTGGTATTCGAAGCTTCCTGTTGCAGGCTCAGGCTGTTACAGGTAAGAAGAAGAGTTTCAAAAATTAAAATTAGAATTGATTCCTCATATTGCGCCTGATTGCGCCACGTTGCGGACGCGCTTGAAGTGGTTAATCGATGACTGGTCTGGCAAATGCAGACAAGATTGACGGAGCCATTATCTGATAATTATCTGATAACACGCACGCGTAACTACTTGCAAGTGGCGAAGTGTCGTCAAAGCATTCGCAGGATAATATTGACTTGGATTTATCATGGCTAATTTGCATGGTGATAGGGTGCGCATTGTCACTTGAAGAACAATTCGTTTGAAAGTCTGCTGGCGTTGCAAAGATGAGGATTTCCTTTTTGGTCACACGCGCTTCTGAGAATTTCATGACAAGAACGTTGATGTACTTCAAGCAGAACGTACACAGCTCTAGGTTTATACTAAGACCATTGAAGATCATCACGCAGGTTGCGAACCCATGCATGTTTTATTTAGTAGATCTGTGCCGTCCCATTGAAACTTAGCTCATTTTTGCTCCCAGGGAGAGGCAGTTCTCAAGCAGTACAGGAGTACGTTCTCATCTCCGGGGCTTCGGACAAATTAAGCTTCCGTCTTCCCAGGAGTACCTTGCTGCCTCAGTTAGCTTGAATACACGTTCCGTGACCTTGCATGTAAGCCTATCAGCGCTTCAGCAATGACACATGTGTAGGTCTCAACAATCTCCTGTTGGTTTGGATAACTATTTCAGTTTTTGTCCCGCGAACCGCTCGAGTCCTGCACAGAGGAACCGCTGTCGGAGCCATGCACATCTAAGTCATCGAATGGATGACCCAACGCGCGCCCTCCGAGATGCAGTGATCACGTCACATCAAACAATGCTCTTCTGGGAAGGCGAAGACATTCAATTGACAGGTCGCCATCATCAGTTTCCATCCGGCTTTGCCAGCTATAATAATCAGCCAAATGTATTAAAGGTGATTGGACCTATTTGAAATTGGATCTCATCTTATCATCGAAACACTGTGATTATGTTCACGCCTTTCATCTCTCTGAAAGCCGGACGGTCACCCAGGACCCGGAGTCTTTGCTGTGAACAACCTGTGTCCTATTAGTCCTATTTTTCAAAATGTGGCAACAGACTAATTCCGAGATCCATAAGCTCGATTGTCATTCTCACAAGTCACCTTCTTGGAAACATCTTGGAAAGGACCCGCAGCCTCGAGACGATAAAAGGATTCAGATTGAATGTCTAAAACTTCGTGCTTCATCTTTTCTCTACGCCCAGCGGGTAGTTTCTCTTCGCGACTTCTGAGCACACAATGGCAACCCGACCTGCCTTCAATGATCCAGAGAAAGGGACACTGGATGTCCGCTCTCCCCAGATCGCCGACCTCGCTAAGAGCGAGAAGGCAGCGGATATAGAGGTGTTCCCCGTGGCGTCCCTTAAGAAGGATGCACCGGTGACGCCCTCAAACGTCGCGAAGCCACCACCAGCCCCTGCCAAACCAGCAAAGCCCAAGACACCCTTGTGGGTCCTCTGGGTAATCTGGTATAACAGCTATCGGTATGATATTATTCGACAACATATGTAGTCGAATCCTCATCCCTTGTGATTTATTAAGGCGTTTTTTCACGGTGATTTTCATCGTCAATTTCATTGGAATTGGCTTTGCGATCGCTGGAAAATGGCCATACGCTGCGAAATACCCTGGTGCATTGGTCGTTGGGAATTTGAACGTTGCGGTTCTCGTGCGTAACGAGATATTCGGCCGTTGTTTGTACCTCTTCGTCAACACTTTCTTCGCCAAGGTTCGTGACATGCATTTTTCACACTTCCAATCGAGGTTGATGTATTTTCTATTATAGTGGACCCCTCTATGGTTCCGCCTTGCGTGTACCTCTACCTTACAGGTTAGTTTGAACATCCAAATGGTGATTTCGGGGAGCTGATATTTCTTTTCAGCATCTGGGTGGTATTCACAGCGGATGTGCAATCTCCGGTGTAGCCTGGATCATACTCATGGTCGTACACCAATTCAAGACAAAATACCTTTTTAACGATTCCATCCTGGCCTTCGGTGTGATCACCACAATTGTGCTGTTCATCACAATCTGTGCTGGTCTTCCGTGGGTCCGCAACACACACCACAAGTGAGTACTATTTTCGGCCATTCCTTCGTCACAGCGTTTTGACTGTGGCACATAGTGTATTCGAGCGGAATCACCGTTTCTTCGGATGGACTTCCTTGGGCATGACCTGTAAGTTGAACCCTAACGTACAGAAGCTTACGACTGTGCTAATTTTCTGAAGGGATATACACTATTGTGACCAATGCCTATGACACCGCGGATCAAAAGTTCGACCACGTCGGTTTGTACGTTGTCCAACAGCAGGCCTTCTGGTTCACGATCGGAATGTCCACCTTGTGAGTACTGCTATGTGTGCCTTCTCTATTGCATTGCTCATAGTGTTTTAGCATTGTCCTGCCTTGGATTTGCACGAGACACGCTAAGGTCGACATCGAGCTGCCCTCTCCGAAAGTCGCTGTTCTCCGCTTCGAGCGTGGTATGCAACAGGGTCTTCTCGCTCGTATCAGTCGCTCTGCTGTCAAGGAATACCACGCTTTCGGTATTATCTCGTAGGTGTTCAGTGTCGCCGCCACGCGATCCTACTAACTCTGTGCAGTGAGGGTACTCATGCCAAATATCACTACCTGATTTGCGGTGTGCAAGGTGATTTCACTAAGAGCCTGGTCAACGACCCGCCGAGAAGGATCTGGACTCGTGAGCTGAAGGTAAAACTGCTCAAAGAGTACTTTCCGATCAGATTGCTAATAATATTTACAGTTTGCTGGTGTCTCTAACACGTCGACCCTTTACAAGCGCGGAATCCGTATCTGCACCGGAACCGGTCTTGGCGCTGCCCTTTCTACTTGCATTCAATCACCATTCTGGTACTTGATTTGGATCGGTACGACAATTTGAACCTCAGGTATATGCATATCACTGACGTGTCCGCTAGGCTCCGATCAAGAGAAGACATTCGGCCCAACCATTAGTGGTCTCATTCACAGGCACGTCGGCCCAGAGCGTCTCCTCCTTTGGGACTCTAAGGTCCGTGGTGGCCGTCCACCCACCATGAAGATCTTGAAGGAGGTGTACGAGTACTGGCAGGCGGAAGTGGTGTTCATCACTTCAAACTATGTTGGTAACTTCGAGATCCAACATGGTTGCAAGGAAGCTGGCATTCCTGCATTCGGCACTCTTTGGGACTTTGTGAGTGACTCCAGAATTTATTGCTAATGGAGCTGAAGAGACTGCGCTTTGTCAGTAAATTTCTATCTCGCGTCAGGCGTGGGACGTGTCGGACGCCACACCTTATTTCTCATCCTTGTGTATCCAACACACTGCTCATTCTGCACCTCCGGGAAATCTCTCAATTATGTATTTTCGGGAACCAAGTTAGCCGGCGTATCAAGGTTCCATTTTTTCCAACTGTGACCGCGAGTGGTACTTGCTGGCGCAGACGGCTTGGTCAAACAGAAGCAGCACCAATAGAGTTCGCCCGCGGGATGGACGCTTTTAGTATTTATTAATGGATGTCTTTATAACTCTGCATCATCACTCTCTCATTTTTAGCTTGTTCGTTGTCGCGACTCGCGTAACCTATGTATTCCGAGTACTTTTATTTGGATGACAGAAATCATTAATTCGGTGGTAGCAAACATTCTTAGAGCAATCACATTTTATCATTGGAACATTAGAGTGTGCTCGAGAACTTCTCCAGGCTTTCCCATCCAATTCCAGCGACGATTTGGATTGATAGATGTCTTGGGTTCCAAACGGACTCCACGATGAGCAAGTTCAGTCATCACGCGTGCTATATTCCGTGTGTCCTGTGGGAAAAAAAATGACGGTGTGAAGACAAACAAAAATATCAGCAAGATAGAGTTGCGTGAGGAAGTCGAGTACTACTGACGTCAATACCGCTGTGCAAACGGCCTTGAAACGCTGGCAACCCGAGGGCTTGCAACTGCTGTGGTATGTTCAATGATCGAATGTGAGAACGTGCCGAGGGCTGATGAGACCATCGTGAGTGACTCAGTAGCGACAGAAATTAATAGATACCCTAGTCGTGGTTTCCGGATTGCTAGACGCAACTGCCCAAACGGAGACAACTCTCCTGACGTCGAGAACGTCCCCTTTGAGCCACAATGGCATAGGCGCCTGACAATCGATAATCAGATTACGAAATTGATCAAACTTTTAAGTTGGCTCGCGTAGACCTGCGTAGACTACTGACTTTTGATATAAAACATTGCTTCACGACGAAATCCCTTACGTCAAAGGGCCCGTCGCTGCACCAGCAGAAGCGCTGTATAGGTCTCCCGCTCTTTGGATCGATTAACCCATGATAAGCCAGAAAACGTGCAAACATCTTCAGAACCTTCTGGAAGTTTGGCGCCGAGTTGACTTGTGCCTAAAATTCAATCATGACTTGATCATGACACGGCATCGAAGCAGAAGCATCGGACGAACTTGCGTGATTCCCGTAAGATCCGTGCAAAATTGCGACAGTTGAGGTCTCCATGTCGGTTTGACGAAGCTCCGAAACTCATCTACGGTTTCTAGCTGGCAAGCTTTTCCTTGGTCCGATTTGTCCTTCCAGCGCATGAGACAGACAGGCCACTCCTATGTTAGCGAGACATGGTCAGGAACCGGGTGTAACAATGAACCATGTAATAGTTGATAAGACGAACTATGATTTCATTAGGCCACTCAAAGCCAGTCCCCTCTTCGCAAGTAGCTTCAACGTCCAAAACAAGGAAGGCATCGTAGGGTTGCTTCATACGACGATCTTGTTTTTTACCAACTTTCATGATCGGATCATTTTGAGCTTGCGAAGATGACTTTGAAGTTGGTCTGTCAGATATTTGCGAAAACGGACGATGATATATTGGAGGGATGTCTGAACCATTTGAAGGCGCTTGCTTGGGGGAAGAACTCTCGACAGGGGGTGCAAATTGCAGCGGAGGACACTCTTTTGACTGTTTTCCGCAGCGTGTAGAGACTGTTACTGACCAGATAAGAAACAATGCAAGTAGAAGGACTTTCCAACTGGTGGCTAGGAGGGATAAGAGAAAGGTCACAAAGGAAGATAGGCCGTCGAGGTTAGGGCTTGCTAACTGCATGGTATCAGGTTGGCGGGGCCTCCTACGCTGGTTACTTGTAAGTGACTACTTTCAATTCAACGTAAATCTAAGGTCTCGAGCAGGCCAAGACAGGTCTACCTCGGCACCGCCCGGCAAGCATCACGGATCGCGGAAGCAAAAAAGATTTCTTGGCTATTGGACCATTTCTAAAGCTTGTTTTCGTCATTGTTCTCACCGCTACCTCTTGTCTCACAGCAGCATGAATGGTCAGCGAGGTGATGACTTGGATGATGACTTCGTGCCCGACGACCTCGTCGCTACTTCTGGCGAGGAGGATAATGGTCCAGGTGACGATATAGGCGGTCTTCTCAGTGCAGATGAAGATGCCGAGGAAGCGGAGGTCAATATGAAGGAGAAATCAGCGATAGAAAAGAAACGCAAACGGAGAGAAAAGGAAAAGGAGCGCAAGATCAAGGTTTGTACCACCTATCGTACCGTTGGTCTTTCACCGACAATTAGTATCTTTCGCAGAAGAGGAAATTGGCAGAAACAGTCGAGGTTATCGAGCCTCTTTCAGTGGCAGCGCAACCTGCTCACAAACTCGCAGACTATGTCTCATCTATGCAAGCCAAAGCTTTCCCTGCAATGTCTGGGATAGAACTTGGCGACGTCTTGATACCCGGTAAGCTCAACTACATCAGTCCTCACAGGATGATCTCAATTTAACAACTAGACAGAATCATCGATCGCGGATACGACGACATGGACGGGATCGAGATCATTAGACAATCTGGTTGAATTCATTATCGAAGGTATGTCTTGTCATCTTACATCTCGCAAATGTACACTGATGCATTGTAGTTCTTCCGACATTACACACCCGCCTGTCGCAAAGGTCCAAAGTGGCTGGGGCTCCCACCTTGCTGTTCATAGCCGGAGCTGCACTCCGTGTCGCTGATGCGACCAGAGTTCTCAAAGATAAGAGACTGCGTCGTGAGAAGGGTGCAGATGTAGCAAAGTTGTTTGCGAGACACTTTAAGCTGGAAGAGCACGTTTCTTATCTCAAGAGGTCAAAAATTGGTTCTGCTGTTGGCACTCCTGGAAGAATCGGGAAACTACTATGTGAAACCGGTGAGCTAAATACTATCTTGGAATACAAGCTCTCTCAAACTTTCTCAGACGCCCTCTCGGTGTCTCAGCTCACACACATTATCCTGGATCTCTCATATCGAGATACGAAGAAAAGAAGCTTATTAGATATCCCAGAGACCCGGGATGAAGTATTCCGAACCGTTCTAGGGGCGCCCAAGGTACTCAAGGGCATTCAAGAGGGTAAAATCCAATTGGTGCTTTTCTAGTGGATCCCATAGGATTAGGTTAAAAGTACAATATGACAGACCATATGTATAATGTGAAGAAGCATCTTTTAAAAACCCTTCGGGTTGACTCTTAGCGTAAGCTACCAGGCGAAACGTTTCAATATACAACACCCAGTCAACAAGAACGGAACTCACTCTAGTCCACTTGGGTACTTTGTGAATGCCTTTGCGATAGCCTCGCGAAGTCGCACTGAATACCGTGTATTTATCCTTGGGATCCATCTCGTGCTCTTTAGGCAGCTGCAGTGCCTTTTCCTGAAAATACAAAAAATTCAAGCCATATGAAACATGGGGGGAGCAAGTCGACTAGCTTACCAATGCGCCGCATTGTATACCACTTGCTCTGACTGTTTCAATGACTGCGTCGACTTTCTTCAGACGAGCACGCGCATTGGCCTTTCGCGTGATTGACAACTTCCATGGTGTTTTCCTGAACAGCAGATGGTGAGAAAACGCTGCTGGATGGGCTACACGGCTTACCAGAGTAGACCGCCTAGATTTACAGACGTAGGTCGGAAAGCACCAAACATTTCGTGTGCAAGCCAGTTAGTCGACGCGAAGTAGCTTAAGAGGTATTGCCGACAGATGCCGAGTAGTATCATTTAGAACTCCGATAAGACTTAGTGAGGGCGGCTCTAAGGCAAGGCTCTTCGTTAACGTCACTCACGTCGACAACAACCATGGCGGTAGAAACGCAAACAATGTCTGTCATGAACGGACACGCCTTTGATGGCGACGTCGAAATGGAGAATGGCATTCGGGACCCTTCACTCAGGTTTACCAGTGGACTCATCCTGCCACCCCCAGAAATCAAATGTAAGGTCTTTCTTTACATCGTGCTGGTGTTCTGAAATTTACATGTTTGCAGCTGTCATAGACAGAACAGCATTGTTCGTCGCTCGCTCTGCCAACCCGCCTCAGTTCGAGGATAAAATTCGCGAGAACCAGCGTCAGGATCCAAAATTCTCGTTCCTCAACCCCGCGGATCCTTATCATGCTTACTATAGGCATCGCATGGAGAAGATAGAGGCTGGGGAGGAGCTGGAGGATACTTCACAAGAAAAGGAAAACGTGGACGGGGTAGAAGAAATGCCAATGATCCCAGAAGATCTTGGTGTCGAACCACCTCAGCCGCTGTTTGCTATGGACATGCCCAATGTTAGCCCTATTGACTTGTGCGTCACCCCGTCATGTTCCGCAATAATGCGACTAATGATTTATGTCAGAGATATCATGAAGTTAACCGCACTTTTCACCGCCCGTCGCGGACGGACGTTCTTGGCGACACTTTCGCAAAACGAGGGAAGGAACTATCAGTTCGACTTCCTGCGACCCAACCATTCTCTATTTGGTTGCTTCAACCGCCTCGTAGAGCAGTACCTCAAAATTTTGTACCCAGCTAAGGAGATGTTGGCGGAGTTGAGCAATCGAGCGCAGGCAGGCGCCAAGGGTGCAACGTTGGAGCAATCAAGAAAACACGCCCGTTGGGAGCGCTTGAAAAGGGAGAAGGATAAGAAGAGACAAGATGACCAGGAAGCAGAGAAACGTACGTTGATTTTCCCTCATGTCGACAACCATTTGTAATCGTTTCCTTCAGGTGCATTTGCTGAGATTGACTGGCATGACTACGCAATCGTTCAGACGATCGATTTCACGGTTGCTGATGCAAATTCAGAGCTGCCTCCGCCAATGAGCGTGCAAGAAGTGGAGAGCATGACGCTTGCTCAAAAGAGAATGGCTGCTATGATCATGGAAAACACTGCGGATGAGATAGAAGCTCACAAGGCAAGACAGGCCGCAGCAGAGGCCGAAGCGGCTGCAGCTGTCAGTGGTGTTGGGATTGGGGCTGTTGAAGACGAGGACGCTGCAATGGAACAGAGTGATGACGAGGACGATGAAGCGCAACTGAGGAAGAAGATTGAAGATGAGGAGAGAGTGAGGGAACTTGAGCGCGCCCGCGCAATGCAAGCAAGTGCCAGCATTTCGGGACCTATGAAGATCAGGACAGATTATATTCCAAAACGTATGTTGTCAGCATTGTTCCTTCTGACAGTCAATTTACCTTGAATATTACAGTCGGTGCTAAGAAGGGAGCGGCCCTCACGACGTGCACGATTTGTGGACAGCAGATTCCTGTTGATGAACTTGATGAGCACATGCGCATTGAGCTACTAGATCCCAAGTGGAAGTCTCACCGCGACAATATCGAAGCTCGTAAAGCTCAAGCGTCCGAGCTTCTGCGCGGTGCAAACGTGGTATCGTCGCTCAAAAACTTGGCCCGTACACGTGTGGACATTTTCGGTGCCGAGGCCGACGAGGAAAGGCGGAAGAAGGAGGAAGAAGAAGAAAAGGAACGCCGGAAAGAGAGGGAGAAGGTTGTGTGGGATGGTCACACTGCGACGAAGGTTTCCACGATGGACAAGTATTCGACCAACGTCAACTTCGACGAACAAATTGCTGCCATCCATCGTGCAAAGGGTCTAGGACCTCAGGATGCCAATGCAATTGGCCCTGGGATTGGCCCTGTGTCAGCGCCTCCACCTGCAATGACGGGACTACCTCCTCCTCACTCTTCGTTACCTGCCCCTCCTGTGCAATCATCCGGGTCCGCTTCTTACTCTTCCGCTACTGTATCATCTGGCCCGCAGCCTGCATCAGCATATCCACCTCAGGCACCGCCAGTTATGCTCCCACCCCTTCATTATCAAGGTCTCGACTCTGCGCAGCCGTTCGGTTACCAGCCCCCTGCTGCTGGGATGCATCCTTCTCGGATGGCTGGTATGATGGCCGGTGGTGTGGGAACGCCGCCACACGCGGGTATGGTGCGCAGCGCAGACGAGATGGAAGGACTAGAAGAGCAGCCTGCTATCAAACGGCAAAAGATTGCGAAACTGCCTGGTGGTGCCTTGTATCCCGAAGCAGACTGGACTGCAATGCATCCCTACACCATATCACTCTCAGTGCAACTTCCCAACGACCCCTCTAAGCCGGAATGGAAGCTTAACGGTCAGACAGTTACGGTTACAGATCTTCCACTCACTCTCCTGGTTTCGACGCTGCGTGATCGGATAAATCAAGTTCTAGGCAGCAATCTTCCTCTTTCTAAAGTTCGAATATCGTATGCGGGCAAGATGCTGACGAATAATAGTACTATCGCGAGCCATAACTTGGAGGAGGATGATGTTGTTGTGCTTAGCATCACTGCTGGTAAGAAGAAGTGATCGTTTTGTACGTTTATTTTTGTAACATAGGGTGCATGGTTCTATGAAGACATGCTTTGTGACATGCGATAGTGATACACGACATAGTAAGTGTATAAAGTAAAGTAAACCAAACATGAAATAGTTGGAAGTAGTGCGTGGGACGCGGTGGCAAAACAAGTTAAACCCAATGAAACCTAAGACCCGATGAAACCCCTGACCCGATGCTAACCGAAGACCCAAAGAAATAGAGAAGGCCCATGAATACGTACAGCGATGACGCTGGACTCATACCCGCCGCCGGGTGTCCTGCCCGTCTGTCGAGTCAGAGGGTGACTGAAAGTTGGCAACAGGAACATTAGATGGTGCTGAAGGAGACGACCATGAACGATGCAAGGAAGGTCTTGGAGATAATGTCGCACGGCCCTGGAACGAGCTCCCTGAAGACGATGGTGATGAATCCATCTGTGATATCTCCCACTGCTTCTGCACCGAGGTGGCTGGCGGCGACGCGCTCAAAAGCTTTTCATCAGAAGTGCCTTGCTCCCTGGTCATGGGCACCATGTCCCTCAACCACTCGTCATCCTCCTGGGAAGGGGTCGTCAGGATAGCTGATTTTCGACGGAACACGCTGTACGGTGACGAGAGGTGCGGTGAATTCGTTAGGGATGGGGGTACTGGTGTGGGATCGCACCGCTTTGGGAGGTGAAGCGATGCAGACCTGCCCTTGCGCGTGTTTCGTGAGCGAACGTCTGACATCTTCGACGAGAACAAGTCAAGAGAACAAGTTGCAGCAGACGAATCTCCTGGTCTCCTTTATTTTAAAGGCAGTGTGTCTGAGCCTGGACGGTCTTCAAACATAAATATCATCACGTACATCGGAGGTAGATATAGTATTAATAATCAACTATAGATCTTCTCTATAGATAAAGTTAATTCCAAGACCCTAAAACCAGGCAATTCGCGGGCGCAACGCATAACAAGTCGCCGGCAGTAGCCCGGCACGAACTAACGGCAGCACTTCCCCAGGGAATTCCCCGCACAACTAGGGTCAATGACAAATTTATGCTAACATAATGATCGAGTCCTCGGAAAAATATTGGTCGAAATGAGACCCGGTTATTCATCCAAACTTGTGTCAAATCATCTACAGCGCGGTTAAACTATACTTACAACAAAGTTCCGAATACGAAATATAATACTAGCGTGTCATACCTCATCACAAAACTCGACGGCAGAGTAACGCTAAAACCAATACAAGGAGCACGCAAATGGCGGTATCAAGAATTAGGGGAGGCCGGTGCGAACTACGACGTGTAAATTGCGCAGTTCCGCGCATGCGGATTTGTCGCTCTTCTTCGATCCTTTCGGACTGATGGACAGGAGTGGATATCACGGGGGCGGCCGAGCTGTCTTGAACAACTTCAACGTCCGCGGTGTCGGCAGGTGGGGCCGACGACGGTGACGGCACGTTTGCATGCTTCGATGGCCCCTCCTGGGGATCAGGGAGATGCTCTAGATTACACTGGCTACATTGTGGGCAAACCCACTCCCGTGACCTAAATGGGTGACGTTAGATTTATTAAGTGCAATCTAGACCGATGCTTACAATTGGGCCAGACGCTTGCGTTCCGAGACGGGATATTCAACAGAACCAACACCAGTAGCTGCCTGACCCTTCAAGGGGAAAAATCCTTGGAGTCCGATTATAGCTTATGAAAAAGGTCAAGGCCCACCGACGCCAAATTAAAATGTAGAAAAATACCTGTGCGAACACCCCATGCAGGCTGCCATTCTTCTTCATGGTCTGGAGTATAACAGACGTTAGTTAAGCGATTCCACAACACCGCAGGGGATAACCAACAGTTTGTAAAGCTGATGCATATCTGATCCACGGAATCTCAATATAATTTTCATGTCTTATTGGTAAGGGGCGTACCTTGGTATTTAATTCGAACCGTCCATTTGGCGTGAGCATCATCAGAGAAGGCGGTCGGAAGGGGTATTCTGCTGGAAGCACTATCCGGAAATGATACAGACCACCTTCAAATTCTGTACCAGCGGGGCCACGAAGTGTGCAATGCCATTCCTGCAATCTATTATTCGATATGTCAACGCACTAGCTAAAGACGCCACATACAAAAATATCATCCTATGGTTGCAGAGTCCAAACGTATGTGTCGGCGGGGATAAGAGACTCGTGCGTGTGAGGAGTACGCACCTCAAGAGGAACTGCATGGTAATCGGTGCAGGGATCGTTTGCAAGCTCCCTCGCCTCTTGCATTATCCGCTTCACAGCTATGTGTGGGGCCGGTCAAATCTGCAGCCAGAAGTAACAGACTAGCGCGGCGCACCGGAATTGTTCTTGTTGAGCGCAGGCATCACCTTGGCGCTTCAGCTGTAGCGGGAATATGGTACAGACTTGAAGTTTACGACTATGCCGATGATCAAACAGCTGTTACCTCAAGCTGGAGGTAGTGGAAACCACCCAAGATGATAGTAGACGTGGAAGTATTCAGATGGTGGGCTATCAACGCCGTAACGGCATCACGTCTAGCTACGGAGGTCACGTGTATTGAATTTTCAGGTGTTCAGTCTTTGAGTTTTCAAACCTTCGGCCACGACGAGCCTTATTCTGCTTTTGAGCAAACCTAGACGACCTCGGTGTTACTGTAGTGTGGTTTGAGTTTTAGGTTGGTAAACTACAGCACAATGACGGTACACATTGCCAAGGTCAAAGTCAGACCTCGGAAAAGTGAGTCCCAAAATTATCCTCTTTGCGCAGGTCATTTAACTAATGCCATGTGCAGACTTACCCCCCAATGTGTGTGCAGTGGAGCTCTCAAACATGCTAGGGTGTTGGGCAGCAACAGGCGACATGCTAGCAAGCAATCAATGCCAGGCGGCGGCCGAGACTTTGTTTCAATGCATGCGGACGGCAGTAAGTTGCTCTCTGGACAGGCGTGTTAAGTGTATAATGTATTCACCGCTCCACTTTTCAGCCTGTCCGCGGCAAACAACCTAGATCGTCGATAAATTACCATCTCGCTAGACTGGGCAGAAACTCCAAATAGTCTTATATGATCTGCAATGGTTCCCCATGCATAACACGCACCCGCGTGAGTTTTAGTAACAGTCGGCTTTCACTCAATATCATTTTAAAGCGTCATGCGTCAATTCACGACATGCACTTTCCGCTCAGTGTTCTTGTGCTGATTGGAATGTGATATATTCGTCCACCAGCAAACTGTAGTTTTCCCCTTTAATTTGCAAGGACGTGCCTTTCAATGGCATTTGACGAATTGCACATCTCTTGGACACGTACGAGTGTCCAAAGCATAAATCTGTCGAGTTTCACTCTGAACTCTAGTTCTCTGGGGTTTGCATCAGATACTACCCGCGACAACAGGAAAACCGATGGACAAGATATTTGGTATTCTGCAGCTTGCGCTACGAACTTTGTGCTAGTGTGCGATCATCCCCAGTGAAAATCGACATAAAGAGGTAGATAGGTAGCAATAGACGTCTAAGTACAAATTGAGGTAGATAGAAATCTAAGAAATTCGAGACGGCAAAACTCTGATTTTTGCAAAACGCAAAGAACCTTTGCAAAGGTAAAAAATACAAGCATGTCAGACTTTGATTGCGTAGTTTGCAATGAACTTTTGACAAACTTTGCATATGCATGCATTGTGCATGTGCATGTGTGTATATTGTAGGTCCATAACTTCTGCATTTGCACATATGTTTGAGTCAGTGCAGTTGAACCACACGCATCTTCTCCTCTGCCCACCATGTCATTCATCCCCGTCACGACCCCTGCTCGATACAACCATTCCCTTGTGTTTCAAGTTGGCCCGTGACTGTATCTCCCGCGGGCTACAACATGACAATGTCACCAATTTTGACTGTCCTCATTGACCTCGCATATGTACTGAATGTTGACTTTATATCGGCATAGCATCTGGAACAAGCATCACCTTGCCGCCCTCCAACAACATCATGCCAGTCTCCATGCCAGAGGTTCCATCAAGTTCCAATTCAGCTTCACTTTCTGTGAAAATGGAACTTGTTGCAGTGAACCACGCCAAACAAACAAAAACCACGATCAACTCGAGCGGCTCTACAGGTGCATGGTATTCATCATAGCCTAGCCTAATTTGATACTAACGACGGTTTACTTTATAGCTCAACTCAGCTGGAACTACTGAAGGGAGCGGCGCCGGTGATGACGTGGACGAGGAGTAATGGATACGAGGCAGGATAGTGGGATGGGCAGGATGGCGGGCGAGCACGGGCGCAGCGATACCACGAGCACCTAACCATAGCGATACCTTTAGATACTCATTCAATGGCATTAGATATGTATTCACCCACCCAAATTCAGCACACATTTGCATCTAAAATTCATCTAAGGCCATCGAAAATCCTATCTAAGCAGTAATGATCTCTATCATTTGCGTCTCGCAAAGTCCCACTTTTCTAAACAGGTCGAAACGTAGCGAAAACACTTATTCACTTATATTTTTTTCGCTCCTTATCTACACATATCTATCTCCTTCTTGTCTTTTTCACTGGGGATCATCAATCATCCCTTGCCACAATCAGAGTCATCCTGACAGCCGCGAGCAGGAGTGCTTATGTCTGGGCGGGTCAGTCCGCAGTGCACCGGGTGTCACTTATGAAAGCATTCACTTGCATTCACGAGTCAGTCAAGTCCAAGCTGCAAGACTATATGTCTGTACTTTATGTGCATAAGTTACTGTTACATAGAAAGCATATGCATGCGAATGCGACTGACTACGATGTGATTGTAGCATACTTAATACAGAAAACAAAATCGCAAGAAAAGGAAAGAGAAAGAAAAACACAAGAGAACTAGATGACGAACGAGAACGAAGTCAGACGAAAGCTAAAATAAAGGGAAATACTATCGGGGACTTCTCAACGGCTTCGGAGAAGACATCTGCGGCTGTTTCGCCGTCTCTTGCTGTCGTTGCCATATTAACTCTGCCCATAATGGATTCGGCGGGATGTGCCCGACAAGCGCACGAAATACATCAAGCCTTGCAGGCGATGTCAGTTGATTGGTGTGCATAAACGAGGTTGGACATACCACTTCGCCTTCTCATCATCCGTATCCGCAAAGAAAAATATTTCTTGGTTGCCAGGAAATATGAGACGAAAAGAACGCTCGACCGCGAACATCCCGCTGTAATCGTCTACTGACCGAGCAGGACTGAGAGCATTTGTACGCGTATCTTGGTTGTCCTCAACCGCGATGGCTTTCTTGAGGTTGATGGTGGCCGTTGCCTTCTTAGTGACATCATTAAATGCAACAAGGTTCGCGCCAATCACCCGAAGCCGTCGACGCCGCCATGTCTGCGGTGAAACTGAGTGACTGTTCATGAGATGATGAACAATTCGCGTACCATGCAATCTCCGCCGTTCTGAGTCAGTGTACCCTCAAAGTACGTGACTTTATGCCAGGCGACATGTCTTAAACCCCGGTGACAGTCTTCAAGACTCTGCGGAAGCTGATTGCTCAGAACGCCAGGTAGAGGCGGAAGTCTAAACATCTGCAATACGATCTCTCCCAACTCCATGGTAGTTGGACCCCCTGAAGCTTCGATGCGCTGTCCGATTAGTGGATAACTAGTCTCGAATAGTCGAGTATCGCATCTCGCAGCTACATCTTTGAAGGAGATCAATGCACGTGCGAGGGTTCCATCTTGTTTGAGATACCGTGCGAGATTATCGGGAAGTTTGTAAGGAGGGACAGGTGGAGGAGGGGGTGTCGCACGAGGTTGCTTTTTAGGTGATGATGAGAAGAAGCTGAGCATGCCACCCCTAGGCTTAGGTGCGGATGTCGGGGGCTGCACACGAGGTGCAGGCGGTGGTACAAGAGCCTGTGATTGGGCGGCGATGTGTGCGTCACGGCGGACTTTGAGGGTGAGGGTGAACTCCAGCTTGTTGTGCTCAATACTGTGGCGGAATTAGCACAATCTATAAAAATGAATGGAGACAAACTTGCAGCTCGAACTCTTGGTCGATGCGCGGATCTTTGGATAGACGGGTTTCTGGAGTAGTGACAAAATGTATTCCGTTGTTCAAGGTACATGTGAGAGCTGTAGCTTGCTGGGGTATGGGCACTTTCAAGCCGCGAACACCAACAACTGCACATCAATAATCTCATGAGCTATATAGCTCTCGAGGGTGATATAATTTCACTGACCTCTGACAAACACCTTGCCATGCGCCTTCCCAGGCTTTTCCATCGACCTGTATTCCTTGATTTGCTTGGAATATTCATTCTAGAACAATTAAATGTCAGAATCATATGCAGAAGAGACAAACAAACAATTACCATGTCCGATGGTCGTCGGACGGCCTTCCATGCATTTCCACCGTTCACGTCACCAGCAAGTGACATATGAGAGACCTGCTCAGTATCGGCAGACGCAAAAATCGCTTCGTGCTCCCGGATACGATATTTCTGCACAAAGATCGATGTGAGCACCTCAACATGCATCAGAAAACCAATGAGCTCACCCCTTTCCTATGTTCAGGATCAAGTTTCTTCAACTCTTTCGAGATGCTGTCAGCTAGAAGGTCGCCTTCGCTGTCAGAGATACCGAGGTTGAGGAGCATATCGCTTTTCGTCAGGGCGCCAGCGTCACCAGTACTCTGACTCCGCCGACGTGAAGGTCTACCAGCGGGCGCTGCACGGGGCGGGGTATAATATCCCAGCGACTCATCATCATCTCGTCTCCGCGCCGCACGGCGCTTCGCGAGTATAAGCTCCTCTCTCTCACGTATCGCATACTTCATCTGCGACTCAGGTTGCTCTTCTGCTAGCACGGGGCTACTGAACGCTGGGGCAGTATACACTATCGAGTCTGTCGCCGCACGCTGCAACGGTGCCGCCCGCGGCCGTACGACATGACTGTCGATAGACATCGACGTATCAAAGTCCGTCTCCGTGCGCATGGACTCGTCACCCGCACCAAAGCTGTTGTCGAATTGCCCTGCTTTAATGCCTTCAGTGACGGACTCGACGCGCATGTGTGTGGACCTTCTCGGGCTTGAGCTCGTACTCGTCGTGCCTTTGACGTCGTCCATGAGTCTGTCGAGTGCCGAGCGCATCTCGCTGAACTGGACGGAATTTACAGAGTCTCCGAGACCTGGACCAAGACCCAGGCTGCTATTAAGGTCAAAACTCGCATCAACAGACAGACCAATGTTCGTAGGTGGTGGAGCAAGAAGGTCAAGGGAGCTCCTTGTGACAGCAGGATTGGGGGAACCCTGCTGACTTACTGCAACAACCGCAGAGTTAAGCGTGCATTTCTCTGCAGTTTGGATGGTCGCAAGCTCGGCGCTAATATCCGTCATCACTGACATCGACTCGACGCGTTTCTCCTGCTCTTTCTCTTCTTCAGTCTCTGCATTAGCGATGATGCTGTCCACCTGGAGAAAGTCGCAGGACGCGAATTGTTGGGGAGGTTGTGCATCAGCAACTTGCTCAACCGCACCATCCGACACCAGAAGATTGTCCGCACTGCGCGTGAGGCGCGTCTGCATGTTCTCGTCGAGGGCCGAGCGCACCTCGCTAAGCTGCACTGAGCTCATGGAGTCACCAAGACCTGCACCAAGATCAAAGCTCCTAGAAACATCAAAACTCGTGTTTAGAGATGAACCAATGCTCGTAGGTGGTTGAGAAATAATTTGGGTGGGGCCCGTCGGCCGCATAACGTTGGGACTCGGGGACCCTTGCTCTGCAGCTTGGAGAGTTGCGAGTTCGGCACTAATGTCCATCATCACCGACATCGACTCGATGTGTTCCTCCTGCTCTTCATCTTCTTCAGCCTCTACATCGACTATGTCGTTGTCATGGGACTCGGTTTGTTTTGGGAGTTGTGCATCCGCGTCTTGCTGAGACATGCCACCCGACATCATAGGACTATCCGAGCTGCGTTTCCGCATGAGCCGTGTCTGTATATCCTCTCTGCTGATGCGTGTCCTTGGGGCGCGCCCTGCGCTGCCATCAATGGAAAGGTTGGGCGAGCTCGCGGACTCGCAGAGCGGGGAGCCTTGGCGTAGGGCAGGTGACCCCTGGCGGATGGCTGGAGGAACGACGGGTGAAGGGGGATTCTGAGGGGAGCCTACGAACTCCAAGAGCTCAGAGGGAATTGATTCGAGTATTGTGGCTGGCTGCTCGCTGTGATCAGGGGTGGCATAGTCATCTTCGTCAGAAAATAAGGTATCATCTTGGCCTTCTTCACGGTCCAATTCCAAGACATCACCACCCGAGCGGACGGCTGGCGGACTGATATGTGACGGAAGAGTCAGATGGGGGTCTACTAAGAGTTCAGGAAGGAAGTGAGCCGAATATTGCGGCTGCCTGATCGCGGTGATCAGGATCAGGGGTGCCATAGTCATCTTCATCAGAATAGAAGGGATCATTTTCGCCTTCCTCGCGGTCAAATTCAAGGACATCACAACGCTCATCCCATGTCACGGTTTTTCGTCTCCGGCGCCTGCGTTCGAGAGAGGGTTGGTCAGCAGTTCGAGGACCATGGAGGCGTTTATTAACGAGCGATGGGCGGGTGGGGGTAAGCGCTTTCGGTGGATTTGCACTCCTAGTAGAGGAAGGCTCCGGAATTGGTGGGATAAGGGATGGACTTGGAAGGCACTGGAGGTGGAGTTTCTTCCCGGGCATCAGGAGGACGTTTGAAAGGACTCTTTGTCACAGGCTCCTTCTCCATAAGTCCCTGGTAAACTTTGGACTGACGTCGCTCCCGCTTGAGGGTAAATGGACGCTCGTTTTCAGCTTGGTCATGCATAGAGTCGGGGCGGGGCCGCTTCTCGCCACTGACCTTGCGCGGCGTGGGTCTAGGGAGAGGAATGCTGCTATGTGAGGAAGTAGAAGGTCTAGATGGCGTTGGTATAGAAGACTTGAAAGGAGATTTGGAAACAAGATTGTTATTTCTGAGATGTTTGTAACTGGATGAAGATCGACGGGCGACCAGGGGGAAAGCTGGTTTAGAGCTATCACGCTTTGCAATTCGAAGAGGCGTCGTGCCCGTGCTAGCAGTTGGTGAGGACTTGCTCCAACCCATGGCGGAATTGCGACGGATGGATGATTGAACAGGATCAGACGAGTTGGAAAGAAGGCGGTCCAACGATTGTGGGGACGCTGTGGAATTTATTTGTGCGCTCATCGTGAGCGCTATTATATGGTTTACCACCTGATGTCGTCGCTGTCGTGAACGTTGAGCTCGATAGTGAGCTGATCGTTGTGGTCGTTGGCGGTCGGTTGTGGTAACGAACAAAGTTAAAGAAGTCAGTCAACAAACACCGTGGGAATATACCTGCACGCGTCGGTGCACGTGATCGCGAAGTCCGCCCTACTGAACCAGAACATTCCCAATAAAAACCTCTTGAACAGGACTTAAGATGCCGTGGTTGCAAGTGTTCTTGCAGCAGGCTTAATACCGCACAGGTATCAACGTGTCTCGGCCTTTGCTTATCATTGGACGATTCTGTTCTTCCAATGGACCAGCCAGGGCCAATCTGGCATCTCTTACTACGGGATCAGGTTGGCCGTTCGATGCTGCCCTGGGACTTGATGATGGAGGCGAAGAATCGCCGAAGATAAAGATGTGACAACAGCAACGATGAGGTTGCAAATTTCTCGACCAGCAATTGGCGATATCTCGAATTATATCTTGTCAATGATTTTCCCTCCACCGCCGAGCCTTCTATAACTCCACGTCTCGGATGTTAACGTCTTCATCAACTTCGACTGTTCCGATTTCAACGTTGCCGTGTATAACGTTGAGGCCGGCTCTCAACAAGCACCTTCTGTTATCACCGATAACAAAGACAATCATTTTCAGGGTGTTGAATACGTCCCATCGTCTTCTATGCATAAATTTATCCAATGTGGGTGCTGTGGAGCTTCTAGGGTGTGGTGTAACAGCAGGTGATGTACTAGCAAGCATCAGACTGCGGCCAGGACTTGTGTTTCGATGCACGCGGACTGCAGTAAGTGCTCCTTGGACGTACTCAATGTGTTCACAACCCTATTTTGCAGCCTGTCCGCGGTAAACTAGCTAGATCGTCGATAAATTACCACGCTCGCTAGACTGGGCAGACTCCAAATACTCATCCTGTTTCTATCTGTAGTTCCCCACGCCTAACAGTTCATGCAATGTACCACGCGAATTTCGGCAATGCTTGACTCCGTGATTCTACAACACGACTAACACGCATTTTCCTCTCTGTTTCCCCGCTTTTACATACTGAAGTAGACAATTCGCTTGCTGTGTTCTTAGGAGGGACTGTAGCGAGCGAGAGCCGAGAAGACTGAAGGTCGCCACTCACACGGTTGTGGGTTCACCAGGCCATTTTGTATTGAATCACTTGACGCCGGAACAAGTTTGGGCAGATAATAGGGTTCGTTTCTCGTAAGTAAGTGCGCATTGCCTCCGCACTGGTCGGACTTTGCTTTCCTCCGTTTTCAAGCCAGCGGCACAGGAGCACTTCTGAGGTGCGTGTAGAACAGCTTGTCCAGTGGCATTTGCAGCATTGAGGTAACGTTTATTCCTTGTGACGACTGTGCAGTGTGCATTGTGTGTGCAAATGCTAGGCTGTGCAGCGCTAAGTAACGCCCCAAAATGGAAGGCAGTCCACTTAACGGCACGTTGATCCAGTACAAATTAAGGGCTCCTGAGTTCACGAGACACCTCACTTATTCCCCCTCCCCAATGAGAGTTTCATGTCCAACCATAGAAAGGTCGCTATTTTCTGGGACTATGGTGAGTTTCTATGTAGCCGCCTCTGATGGCTCATAGGGTATATCCTCCGTCAGAAAATTGTAGTCCCCCCTTGAATTCGCAAGGACATGCCATTGTAAATGGCATTCGACGAATTGCCCATGTCTTTGGATACGTAACGTCGTTCAAAGCATACCTTGACATGTCCTCGCAGTCGTCCCCCAAGTCTGTCGGGTTTCGTTCTGACCTTCAGTCCTCTGGGGTGTCCATAATAGACTGCCCCCACAATGGCAAGAAAGAAGTCGTGGACAAGATGATTCTCGGTGTGTGTTCCGCGAGGCGCCCGTAGCGTGCACTATGAACTTCATTGCTAGTGGATATGATTGCATTTGCCGTCGATAATCCTTCACCTGCCACCATTATTCTGATAGCTGGTGACCGAGATTACGCTTATGCTATATCAACCCTCCGCCTTCGACAGTATAGTGTCGTTCTCATCGTACCACCGGCGCCAAATATTCCTCAGAGCTTGGAGTCTCAAGCTTCTGTCGTGGTGGACTGGAATTTTGCTATTCTTGGAAAGCGGACAGAAGCCGATACAGCACCGGTGCGGCAACCTTATCGCAACCTTGACGAGGATATCGTAGAGCGGCTATCACGCGAAATTCGCGATTCGAACGAAGATCCTGCTGTCACCCTCATTTCCTCGAATCTCCCCACAACACCGGCCCATACGCGGCGTGTTAGTGCAGCAGAGCTGCTGCAGCCATCGGTATTTGAACGGAATACAGACTCAGCTCCAGGTGATGCTACTCAGCCTGCCTCGACGTGTACGCCGAAGAAGGTTGCTAGCATAATCCCCGGGACACCTTCACGTTCTAGATTCGAGTCTGTGGCGTCGCGGGCTAGATCCGCGACACAGTCGACTCAGACTGTCCCAGACATCGATCAAGACTCAGGCTCCCCTCTCAAAGAGCACAATGCACTTTCAGATGAAAGCCTCGCAGACTGTTTCGTTAGCTGCGCTAACGAGATCCAGGATGCGCCTCAAGATCCATTTACCAGAACCCATTCCGTTCTGGAACGTAACCAGAACATTACGGAGTCTGGCCTACCATTAACCACAGGCTTAAGTAACTTCCCACCGTCTCCACCGCCCACCATCACGTACAACATGGGTTTGAATGACGCTCTCGTTGCCTCTCCGTCACACACCCGCACCATCTCCAGAGTCACTCCTATCGCGTACGACAACATACCCCAGAACACTGTGCCTGCCGCGGTGCCCTTGTCACCTGTATCCTCACGGGGGCAGAATGATGATATTACTGCACCAAATTCAACGAAC
Source organism: Suillus lakei (assembly GCA_016628065.1). Taxonomy (NCBI): domain Eukaryota; kingdom Fungi; phylum Basidiomycota; class Agaricomycetes; order Boletales; family Suillaceae; genus Suillus; species Suillus lakei. The sequence continues at coordinate 342,429 of JABBWA010000003.1, read as the reverse complement.
ATCGACCCTACTTCAGCCATGTTGGATAATCATGCCGTTGCGTCGGACAAAGCAGCACTCGAGGATGCCTTTGGAGTTGATGGTGAAGATGGAGACGACAACAGCAGTACTGACGAGTTCGATGCCTCGGCTGGCAGTCCACTTTGGACTAAGGTCGACGTTGCGAACTCCCCGTCTGATTCTCCCTCCACTCCTGCACATTCTATAATCACTATGTCTCCGACATCATCGTCAGCATCGTCTCCGTCGACACCGTCTTCGCTGACTTTGACTGTCTCCGATTCTGACGTTAGCACGTCTAACGTTGACATCGACTCACAACAAGCACCGTCTGTTATCAGTGATAACAAAGATGATCCTTCTTCGGGGTGCCAAGCGCCTCCTATCGAGTCGGTGGAAGACAAGATTCGACGCAATACACCCCTGAAATTCCTCCCGCTGATCAATTTGCTTGTGCTGGCGAGGTCGAAAGGGGAAACGAAATCATCAAGGTCGACAATCGCTATTAATTTAGTTAAGTCTGATAAGGATGTGTACACGCGCGTCGGGGTGACCAGGTTCGCGCAATACACTGCGCTAGCAGAACAAGCTTCTCTTGTGAAGCTTACTGCGCTGAAGGGTGGCGATGCATGGATAGAGCTCCATCCGAAATTGTTTAGACAAGACATCGACTCGGATCCTGGGACACCATCCACCTCGACTGTCCATAATAACAAATCTCCTACACCGCTGGATAGCATTCCTGATACCAAGACTCCAACTCCATCTTCAGGAACTACGCCACCGTCGAACACTGCGTCGCCTTCGACCACCAGAACACCCGCACTGAATCCAAACGCTCTACCCTTCGTGACAGGCGTGCCAATTCCGCTTTGCTTCCAGCCGCTTATTGCCTGCCTGACGAGAGTTCACAATGGTGGGATGGCGGAGCCCCCTCGTTCGGCAGTTGGCCAAAAGCTTGGGTTCGCAGTGCATTCTGAAGCTGGCACGGCCAGTCTGAGGGACTATTTCATTCAAGCTATTGACGCCGGTGTTGTAGAATGTGGTGATCATTGGGTGAAGCTTCATCCTGATGTGCGAAGTGGAAAGCGTTCTTGTTAGTTTGATTTACTGTCTCTGTGTGTTACAGTTCGAGTTAATTATCTGTTGTATAATTATGTACCGGGAATCAATTGAGCGTTTCCCAACACAGGGCTGTATTATCACAAGGAAATCAACACACAAGCGACGTCCTCGTCCTGTTCTAAAGCTTCGACGAAGTTTGAGAGCTTGAGACACTGTCTTTAGCATTCAACTCAATGTACTGACGAAAGCCGTCTTCTAACTCATCAGGAGAGTATGCCAACTACGACTTGATGGGCTCAGTTGTCGCCGGGAAGAGAGAAATGGAGCTAACCTCTATTGTGCAGCTGCCACTAGGGTTATTTCCCATATGTGGCACTCTTCGCTATCTCCTGTCACAATGACCCGTTTTCATCTGACGCCATCGTGATGAAGCGGTGGAATGAAGAGAAGGCTAGAGCACGTCGTCGACTCGTTGGTCGTCAATTGAAAGCAAGCGATAACTAAGCAACCTACCAAACAAACAGAAATTGTCAAATTTATTCAACATCTACCACTTACTCCGCTCATGCATATAGGTCGACTCGGATCAGAATTTCATCGACCAATCACAGCTCAACAGCTTACGCCCACCGCGCCTGAATGGGTGTCAAGATCCACCCGAGAAATCGACCCATTTCCAGATTGTCCTCTTTAAGTTCATCGATGAACACTCTTCGCAAGCGAACTGTCGAGGAATTGTTCGCTTGTTCTCCGATGGAAGTGACAGGGTGCGGCACCAATGTTCGCCATGACGCATAACGGCCGACCACGAGGTGGTGAGTTAGTAAATTGTACAACTGGTTATTTACATAAAAGTGAATCAATAATGATGCAACAGCTTCAAGTTGTTCGGACGAATGGTTCACACTTAAGGCCATTGGAACTAACTTTCAGGATCCGACTCTGCCCTCGTCTATATCCAGGCCCGGCCATCCGTTTTTGCGTCTTTCACGTTTGAATTAAGGCTCGCCCGCACTATGACGACAAATGTGCATCCTAACGCACAAGCAGGCTTCGCGACTGGGACGAATGAATTATACGATCGGTAAGTGGATTATTTGCGTGGCCCGCATGCGTTAATCCTATTGATTTGGATGCACCTAGGGTTCGCCCCTCATACCCAACTGAGTGTCTTTCGTATGTTCGCAGCCAGGTACCCGAGAGCACAGCGCCGTTGAAAATCGTCGAGTGAGTTATTCCACTACTTCTACTTCCTCCCTTCAATCGGCTTCCAGGATTGGGGCAGGGACGGGCATTTTCACCCGCGCCTTGTTTACTCACCCTGAGTGGGCGACGAGCATCGGTACTCTGAGGGCTATCGAACCAAGCCACGGCATGCGTGATTTTTGGACGAAGCATGTCAAAGACAATCGCTGTACTATTGTCAATGGGACATTTGATGGCACCGGTGTGGAAGATGGGTGGGCAGACCTCATTATCATCGCACAGGTGAGTAGTTCTAGGACAGAATTATGTGCAGATGCTCATCCCTCGGTCCTATAGGCATTCCATTGGTGCCTCGACTATGGGAAGGCATTTACTGAGTTCGCTCGTATCTTGAACAAGGACGGAGCGGCTGTATTTATATGGAACCTTGCGGATAGGTATTCTTCTGTGATTCCCTTTTATATCAAATCTTCTAAGAGCGCTGCAGGGAAGCTGCAGGCTGGGTTGCACAGGTCCAGCACTGTGTCGAGGCCCATGGCAACGGCAGGTCCCCGATTTCGCCTCGATGTCTTGAGGCAGGCGTTCTCTACCCTTGAGTATACTTCGTTATTTTATCCCCAGGGAGAGAAACAATGGGCTCATCATGGTCTTGCTACCGAGCAAACTATTACGGATCGCGCCCAGAGTTGGAGTTACATCGCCATGCTCCCTCCAGATGAGAAAGCTAAGGTAGTGGAGGACATCAAAGGTATTCTAGAGCGAGGAGATGGTAAAGTATGGATCAATAAGGAGCAGGGCACATACCAGGACCCACATATGGCTCGCGTAATGATATCAATCAAGAAATAGAACTGTCGGAGTAGCCAAGTTTATGGACTCGGGGATCCGACCTGTTCGAGGATCACGGGCCGGGGGGTTTCTGAGCCATATACATAGAGGGAAGGCAGTTCCTATCATACTAGGTCATATTATATAGGCCCTTTCAATGCATCGGATGATGATGTTAGTATGTCCGCTCTCGACCTCCCAACGTTTGCCCGGTGTCATGGGAATCTGAGGCCTCTCGAAGTGAGAGGACCCAAATGTTAATTGGGTGCTGGTCATAGCTGTTTCGACGCGGTTGTGACGGACCATGTAGCGTGGCACTGACGAGCCTTGACGCGGCCACTATGATGACGCGCCCGAGAGTTGCACCTATGGATGCTTTCGAATTCATGCTCATTCCATCACTATTTCATTCATCTCAAGGACACATAACTACAGTCAGCCAATGACTGTCTTCTTTTCCTTCCACTCTGGACTCTCTGTGAAACCGGTGACGTTTAATGGGCGCAAGTTCTTCAGCCGGCAGTGAAGGGCGACATTTTCATGGGGGCAATTTCTTCTTGAGCTGGCAGCGAAGGAGCTACAACTCGTCTGAAGATGTGGCATCAGAGTTATCAAGAACAAGGGGCCACACTGTCAATTACACGAGTAAGAGACCTGTTGAACAGAGCAGGAAATATTTTCCTCACCTCAAATTCACTCTCGCTGTATTCTCTTCCTAGAACCATTCGTTAGGCATGTTGAAATACACATTCCACCGCCTGTGGTGTTGGCCAGCATCCAAACCTCGCTGCTAGTTGCTTGCAGGTCCTACTTCTTCGGAATCCTCAAATATCCTTGCTTCTAGTGCACTCGAGGACTACGTCTGCCACAAAGCTGTCGGCAGGATAACTTACCAGTAGGTCAGCCCACACCATCTTCAACAACTCGCTACAGCATGCGAGCAAAGCAGAATATGTTGAACTGATTATGAGGAGATCCTTGGATGAGTGCCCACTATTCTATTAGCATGAAAGGAGACATTAATACTGTGCCGCGGCACGACCGCGTCAATTTCATCTGCCCCTGGATGCTCTAATTACATAACGCCCCAACCAGACCCAAAAGAGTCGATTCCATCACTCTTCCTGCAGCAGGATCTCTTGCTGGATAATTAGCTGCTAAACGAACTTCCACGCCGTACTCTCCCGCGTTTCTCTTCCTGTATCCTTACCTGCTAAAAGAACTTTCAAGTTACCAGCAAACCGATGACTACAAGCCAACACTACACCGTGACCAACCCAGGTATAGCACTACTATATGCCGCATATCTGGTAGCCACGAGTGGCACGGGGTATTTAACATAATAATCGAGTGAAATTGTGGATGAATCTGTGACGTTTATAGTTGGAAGCTGATTCAACCTGCCTGACCTGCCCATTTCTAACAACGCGCGGCAGTTCGCCGTCCCGAATGTTGCGGCTTGTCTTGCGGTGGTAGGAGTGGTTGTTCGGGCTTCTTACCCTAAATCAAAAAGTGGCCTTCCTCTCCCACCTTCCCCTCCCAATTGGAGACTTCTGGGGCACTCCCGCATTGACTCTTTATTTTTTAAAATGGTAATCGTGTTCCATCATTGATCAGGGTGTTTCTTACTGTGGCTGAATGGATTGAGGAGCACGGTCCTCTAATTACCATTCGCACAGGAACTGAGAAAATCGTTATTGTCGGCCGTTATAAAGCCAGTCCCTCCACGCTGAGTTGTCATATCTAGACTCAACATTTTGTTGCAGGGTGCAGTGGACATCATGGAGGAGCAGGACGGATCGCTGGTTGATCGTCCTCGCATGAATGCTGGATACATGCTTACCGGCGGATTGGTTCTGGGTTTTACGCACGTTGGGGACAGGTTCCGTCGGATGCGCAGCTTCATAGCCTGCAGAAGAAGCAGCCTCCGTCTGACTTTGCACCGTGATCCGGAGCACTCCATACGCATCTCCAGCCTAAGGCAGCTGAAGCATATCAGCCTCTGCAGATGTCATTCGCGAAACACACGGTCCTTAACATTCTTGATGATCCATCCAACTTCCAGCAGGTAAGCGCTTTCCTAGGTTCGGGTTAAGTATGATATTATGCTATTTCTGGGTATTTTCAAGTTATGCTATGACGACAATTGTGACAGTGGCATTTGGGAAGACTGCACCCACGTTTGCAACCGATCCCGAAGTCATAACGCTTCGCCGGCTCGTGATTATATTTCGTACAGTCCTGCGCCCTGGCGCTTACCTGGTGGACTCTATCCCCTGGCTCATATACCCTCCTTGGTACAGCCAAACATTACAACGGGGGTTTGAGGACCACCAGATACTTTTCACTGATCAGACGAACCGCCCAAAACAACGAACAGCACGCGTCCCCGATCCGCCAGCCCCCGAACGATGCCCCAACCGTTCCACAGGAGAGTAATGCGGATATCAGCCCTTCGTTCGGGAAACATTTGCTAGAAAATGGACATCTCTATGGTTTGTTATTTCCGATGACATGCGGCTGAAATCAGGTGTTAGACTGCTGCGGCGATATGCACAGTGCTAATGGCGGCGGTATGTTTCCCCGAGGAGCAAGCTAAAGTCCAAGGCCGAGCTTGATGCGGTCGTGGGAAGACACCACTCGGAGGTAGGTCCTGCAATTCTGTCGATCCAATGATTTCCCCATTAAAGCACCGACCTTCGCTGACCAACACTTCCTTCCTCTACTAGATGCCTTCATCTGTGAGGCTTTGAGATTGCTGGGTGCCTGGTATCCTCATTGTTTGTCCCGTACCTGAAGTTTATGTCATTCATACCGTCACTATAGGATTTCCTCACCGCACAACTAAATATGTGATTTGGACAAGTGCTCTTTGAACTATTTGTTGTGCTAATGATCATTTGATACCCACGTGCAGGAAAACTATCGCATTCCTTTCGGGACTACGCTACTCGGCAACCTTTAGTAAACATCGTCCTTCAAACTGTGAAGGTCCTAAAAATTACTGCGTAGGCCTATCTCGCGAGATCCAGAAGTCTACCCCGAGCCCGACGCGTTCAAACCTCAGCGTTGTTGATCGCACGTTCTTCACCTTCGGGTTTGGTCGGCAGCAAGCACCGTCTTTCAGGATGTACTCTCCTTGACCGTCCTTCCTTCCCAGCGCATGCCCCGGACAACACGTCACGAACAAGGTAGACGTATCCTTTCACGCACATGTCCCTCCGAGCTCATTTCGATTGGTGCAGATCGATGTTGAAGAATTGCTCCTTATTTATTGGGCCTTCCAGCTCACTCTAGATCCCACGAAGCTGTTGGATGAGATGGGGTTCATGCAGGCGGGGTCAGATGTCCCGTGCCCTATTGGTTTAAACCGAGGATTCCAGGCACGGAGCTCAGGCGCATGCTGCAGAATTACCCTGAGGTTGAATGAGAAGCCTCGACGCCTGATGGCATTGCCACCAGGGAGGGAACCAAGAATTGGAACGAATGTCCATCCCTGTAGGCCACGCATTATGACATTCATCGTCGCTGTTATGTACTGAATGAATTCCCATCAACACAATACCTATAGCACAGTCTGTTAAACTAGCTGCCAACTGTCTGTGACTGGACACAGGATACTTCCCATTCTAACGAGTGAGAGCCAAGAAGACCTATCGATGCTGTTACACATGGCTACGGGTCAGGGAAATGTTTGGAGCAGACTGGGTTGATCCATAGTTGTGACCAGTCCGCGTGAAACAACAAGATTGCGAGCAGCACTGATGCACCCGTTTTGGCAGCCACTACTTCGGGACAGATTCAATGTACTTATTATTGGGTATCTCAATTTTTGACTACAGAAACTACACATAGATATACTCTTGCCATCCGTGATAAAGCCTTGATCCTCTTGCAAGAAAATATTGAATGGAAATGAGGTGAATGTACGGTTTAAGCAACAATTCGATCTCGCGTGAACCTTGAGATAAGAGATACGAGGACGGTACCGGGTGTGGTGGAGTGAGGGAAGCGGAGGGAGGGCATTACTATATTCCATCAACACGGAGTCCCGGCTCTGTAAACAGAGTAAGTACAGTCAATGTTGAGTCCAATGGAAGGCCGCATTTGAATGCCCTGGACCGTGACCAGTAGTGATTCAGTAACCAATGGCGACTCGGAAAAGCATAGGACAAACTGATCACGGTGCGACATAGCGTGCGACAGAGTCCTGAGAGCATTGATGACTAATGATTGTACGAGGATAAGGAGGGCGCAACAGCTGCTGCAGCTGCCAGAGGGAGTGGAGAACTCGAAAGTCGGAATTCCATTGGAACCACGTACTAGAAGCCTGGGGATATTGCTTATCATTATGACACTAGATGTAACATAAAGTTTAAGCTTGATGAGGGCACTTATCATTGAGCGGCTGTCGCGGGAAATCCTAATCTCCCGTAGACAGTGACCCTAACAGAAGACAGACAGTTGCTCTGTATGGGAAACCCAAGACTCGAATGAAGATCCTGCAGCTGCCCACACGGCCCTAGTCAGTGGAGCAGAGCTACGTCACGGTCGTCGTTATTTAAATGGAATACAAACTCAGCTTCAGGTCACCTTGCCCAGCCTCCATCGCCGAAGAAGGCTACTAGCATATCATTATATCATTCCTCGAGGCACCTGTACATCCTGAAATTTGGCCTGTAACGTCACGGGCTAGATTTTGTGACGCGGTCACCGACAACTTGAATCTGGAAATGGTCGTCGACGCGGAGTCCGGACACGATTTGAGGCAGAGCAGATATGCCGCATATATGGAGTGTAGCTGAAGATCTATCAATTGTTGATCATGGTACGTTTGCCAAATGAGCCCAAATCTCGATGGCATTGTATGGTCGTAGTCGGAAATAAATCTCTAGAAGTGGTAGTCAGAGTGAACGATTTTGAGGCGATTCTGTGTGTGATTATGAGACGATTCAAATTTCGAAAATCGCGTGAAAATCGCCAGCCAGGCCGTGCACCCCGTTGCCAGAACGGATTCTCAACGCGATTTAATCTTCTCTTCAGACACGCCAGTGACGTGGACCACACTCAAGATGCCGCGACGGACTCAAAGGCAAGTACAGAATCTAGTCGGCGAAAATCTCGTTGGACGTTTTTTCCCCTTTGGGCTGCTCGAGTGGAGCAGGGACACGCCCCATAAATGGTAGTCATGACTGGTAGACTCCGTGCACCTTCAATTCAACGCTACATATTATTTGGTCACCGCTTTCAACCCTCCGTAATGACCTTACAAAGTAGACTTTCACATGTGTTTGTAATTCCTACTTGGGGTCGCGCCTGTGTCTAATAGGTTCGCGTGGAAGGCAAGAGGCGCACGAAGGATACTGATGCATTGAAAGTGATCATCCAGCTCGCGAACCCTGGACAAACTGATACTAGTAATACATGTAGAGTAAGCTCGAGGAAGATGGAACAGACAGCACGAGTAAAGAGAAAACAACTAATATGCGGTAAGACGCGAGAACAAGGCTAAAAGAGATTCCCAGAAGTGGGTGATGCAAGCTGAGCCTCCCCGGGCCTCGGCGAGACGATGTGAGCATGGCAATAAGAGACTAACATTTAAAACTTAGATAGAAGAGGCAAAGCCCATTCGAACTGCAGTTCCGCCAGGTGACACTACTAGTATAGGTGTAGTGGATTTTGAAATCGAGAATGCCAACATTCTAACAGCCAAAGAAAAACACATCACTACAGGGATGAGCAGTACACTGTCTATGCAAGACAACACGCCTACATAGAGCATTAGGGTGCAGACTGACCACACACACCAGCAGGCCGAAGTACGAGAATACTGTGTGTTCATCCGTTCTGCAACAAGAATCTAAGTTATTGCAGGAAGTTTGAGACTGTGTCAGGTTTGTATTGATATTGTGAGGAAGGATTTTCTGAGTAAAGAAAGAAGGAAAAGAAAAAAACTACGTGCCATCCAAATTGCATCATGCAAGGGCAAGTGAGGGTGCGGGAACCTGCTCAGTGCTGGCCCAGGGGGAGTGTCGGAGATTTTGGGTGTTGCAAGATCGTGAGACAGGGCGCAAGAATCACGTGAGAGCCTTTAAACGGAGGGGTGCTGGACCATAACGAAGGAAAGCAGGCCTAGCGGAGGTGCAGGAGTGGCTGTCGAAGGCCCTGGACGCCGCGCGCAGCAGTGAGGGGTGTAGTACTAGGATCCCCGGGCTGGCCGGTGGCATGTGGTCAGGGGTTGGCCTTCTCTGCAATTTTCAGTATCACTTGCTTTTGTCGTTGACCCCGCGTTCGTTTGTTGAACTAACAACGAAGTTCGAATACCATAAATTCGAAGTTTCGGCTGTAATAGGCTCAAAGGTGCACGGAGTCTTCTTACCTGTTGCGGACGTGTGACGCTGACCAAAGAAGCGCGGCTGTCTGGCTTTCCATAAGATTTGGTTTCTGAATCGCACACAGAATCGCCTCATAATCGTTCACTCTGACTACCACTGGATTAAATGTTGTGCCGACAGAATCATGATGCAGGCTTGTACAAGCTGCTAAACGAACTTCCATGTTATCAGCGGCCAATGCCTACACGCCAGCACTGATACAGTGATACTACATCAAAACCCCAGGTATAGTCACTGTATGCACCGGTACTGCATGTGCGATAAGCGTAGGGTAATAAAAGCCGTCCATGATTTAAACTCACTTTCGATGAGGTTGTCTAATTCGTCTTCCACTCCTTCAATCAGTCATGCTACAGCTGACTGACTTGCCCATTTCTGATAACACGCAGCTCGTCCTCGGTGTTTCGGCTTTCCTTGGGGTATCAGGAGTGATTGCTTGTGCTTATCTTCCTAGACCAAGGAGTGGCCTTCCTCTCCCACCTTCGCCTCCCAACTCGAGAGTACTGGGACACTTCCTTCCTCATCGCAAGTAATGTTTCGCTTGGCTCTTTGTTTTTTTTGGATGCTGATCGTGTCTCATCGCTGATCAGTGCATTTCTCACTGTAGCTGAATGGATCGACGAGCACGGTCCCCTAATTACTGTTCGCACAGGAATTGAGAAAATCGTGATTATCGGCCGCTACAAAGTCAGTCCCTCCACGCTGAGCTGTCATATCCGGGCTTCATATTCTGGTCTAGGCCGCGGCGGATATCATGGAAAAGCAGGGCGCATCGCTAGCTGATCGTCCTCAATTGCATGCTGCCCAAATATTTTCCGGTGGATTGATTGTCGGTTTTCAACACCCTGGGGACAGGTTCCGTCGGATGCGCAGGTTCGTAGTCTACGATACTGTGAAGGAGAAGCCCCTATCTGACTATGTAACATGATGCAGAACACTTCATACGCATCTCCAGCCTAAGGTAGCCGAGACGTATCAGCCTCTGCAAATGTCATTCGCAAAGAAGACGGTCCTTAACCTTCTTCATGATCCATCCAACTTTCAGCACCACGCAATAAGGTAAGCGCTTTCCTTGGTTCGGGTTAAGTAAGATATTGTATTACTTACGGGTATCATTTGAAGTTTTGCTGTATCGACCATTATGACACTTTCGTATGGGACTGTACCCACATCTGCGACTGATCCCGATGTCATGGCGGTTCGCCAGCTCACGGTTCTATTTCGTAAAGTCGTGCGCCCTGGCTCTTACCTAGTGGACTCGATCCCCTGGCTCAGATACCTTCCTTGGTATGGGCGGGAATTAACACAGGCATTTGAGGACCACCGGACACTCTTTTCTGGTCAAATGGACCGCCTGACACAACGAGTAGTACGCGTCTCTGATCTGTCAGTCTTCGAATGATGTCTCAACCATTCCACAGCAGGGCAACGCGGACGTCAGCCCTTCGTTCGGGAAATATTTGCTAGAAAATAGACATCTCTATGACTTGACAGAGATAGAGATGCAATTTCTTGTCGGCGCCTTCTTTGGAGCTGGAGTCGATACGGTGGGGTGTCTTGGTTTGCTGTTTCCGATTATATGTGGCTGAAATCAGGTGTTAGACTGCTGTGGCAATATGTACGGTGCTGATGGCAGCTGCGAGTTTCCCCGAGGAGCAAGCTAAAGTCCAGGCTGAGCTTGATGCGGTTGTGGGAAGACACCGAGGTAGGTCTGTTTTTTCATTGCAGTTCTATCGATTCAATGGTTTCTCTACAAGTGCCGACCTTCACTGACCAGAAATCCCTTCCTCTTCTGGGCGCCTTCATTTCTGAGGCCTTAAGATGGAGACCGCTAGGTCCCGAGGGTGGGCACCTTCATTGTCAGTCCTCTATATGAAGTTTACGTCATTCAAACTATAGGATTCCCTCACCGAACGACTAAAGACGTGATTTGGGCAAGTGCTCTCCTAAACAATTTGCTATGTGTAAGATAGTCTGATATCCACCGACAGGAAAATTATTGCATTCCCGCTGGGACCACGGTCCTTGGCAACCTTTGGTAGGCATCGTCCTTCAAACTGCGAAGGTCCCTAATAATGACTGCGTCAGGGCCATCTCACGAGATCCCGAAGTCTACCCTGAGCCTGACGCATTCAAGCCTCGGCGTTGGATTGATGACCAAGGTTGTCTGAGAGATGACCTTACATTCTTTACCTTCGGGTTTGGTCGGCGGTATGCACCGTCTTTCGGGATATACTCTCTTTGACTGTCCTTCTTTCCAGCGTATGCCCCGGTCTACACGTTGCGAACAGGTAAAGGCATCCTTTCACGCACACGATCCTCTGTGCTCATTTCGCTTGTGCAGATCGGTTTTGATAAATTCGCTTCTTGTCCTTTGGGCCTTCCAGCTCAGTCTGGATCCTACGAAGCCGTTGGATGACATGGGGTTCATGAATTCAGCGATGCCCAATGTCCCGTGCCCTATTGTCTTTAAGACGAGGGTTCCTGATACGGAGCTCAGGCGTATGCTACAGAATCATCCTGAGGTCGAATGAGAAGCTTGGACGCCTGGCTGGCATCGTCCATAGGAGGGAACGAAGAATCGGGACGATTGGCCAATGCGTTTATCTCTCTAGACCTCGCATTATGACATTCAATCTCTTGTACCATTGTATGAACATCAACACATCACAATTTTATGAACAGAACACTGGAGAATAGGATCAGGCGCTGCCAACTGGCACATTGGTCGCACTCGATCCTTCACGATTAATCACTGGACACAGGACACTTCTGATTCCAACATGTGAGAACCGCACGCAGTCGCTCACACGGGCTTCGTTCGCAAGATCATCACCAGCGATACCGCACTTATGTATACACCCATTTTATTTATGGTCTGTGGGCCACTGCGCTATTATGTGTTGAATGACTTGACGCCCTGTGGAAGATATTTAGCAGAGAATGGATGTCACAGTCTCCGTGCTGGTCGGACTTTGCTTCGTCTAATTTCAAGTCAGCGAAGTACTTGATAGAAGAGAAACTCCTTAGTGATGGGTTTGCAGAACAGCTATCCGAGCATGTCCAAGTTGCATTTGCTCCTTCTGGTGTGACTGTGCAAGCGCTGAGCGCTAAGCGTCGAGTGAGCACTGCCCGGGAGCGGCGCGAAAATACCGCACCGAAATAGAAGCGGTTTAACGGCACCTCGAGGCTCGTGTTCGAATTGAGGCCTAGGGACTGCGTACCCGTGCCAGCCTGAGTCCACGACTTATACCCCCTTCGCCAATGAGAGTTTCATGTCAAACCATAGAAAGGTCGCTATTTTCTGGGATTATGGTGAGTTTCCACGTAAGAGTCGCCTTTGATAGCTCATGGCGTACATCCTCCGTCAGAAAATTGTAGCCCTCCCTTAAATTCGCAAGGACATGCCATTGTAAATGGCATCCGACGAATTGCTCATGTCTTCGGATGTGTCACGTCGTTCAAAGCATACCTTGACGTATCCTCACAGTCCCCCAAGTCTGTCGGGTTTCGCTCCGACCTCCAGTCCTCTGGGGTGTCCATGACCGACTGTCCCCACAACGGCAGGAAAGACGTCGTGGACAAGATGATTCTTGGTGTGTATTCCGTACCTGGCACCCGTAGCATGCACTATGAACTTTCGTTTGCTACTAGTGGACATGCTTGCATTTGCCAACGATCATCCTTCGCCTGCCACCATTATCCTGATAGCCGGTGACCGAGATTATGCCTATGCCATATCAATCCTACGCCTTCGACAGTATAATGTCGTTCTCATCGTACCTCCGGCGCCAAATATTCCCCAGAGCCTGGAGTCTCAGGCTTCTGTCGTGGTGGACTGGAATTTTGCTATTCTTGGAAAGCGCACAGAAGCCGACATATCACCGGTGCGGCAACCTTATCGTAACCTCGATGAGGAGATCGTTGAGCGGTTGTCGCGGGAAGTCCGAGATTTGAATGAAGATCCTGTTGTTACCCTCATTTCCTCTTCTCTCCCCACACCGCCTGCCAATACGCAGCGTGATATTGCAGTAGAGCTGCAGCCATCAGTGATAGAAAGGAATACGGACTCAGGTCATGCTGCTCAGCCTGCATCGTTTTGCGCACCGAAGAAGGCTGCTAGCACAATCCCTGCGACGCCTGTACTTCCTAGATTCGGGTCTGCAGCGTCGCGGGCTAGATTTGTGACAAAGTCGACGCAGACTCCAGACATTGATCAAGGCTTAGGCTCCCCTCTCAAAGAGAACGATGCACTTTCAGATGAAAGTCTCACAGACGATCTCGTTAGCACAGCTGATGAGATTCAGGATGCGAGTCACGAACCCTTTACCACAGCCCCCAGCATAAGTCCGGGACTGGAACGCAACCAGAACATTGCAGAGCCTGACTTATCCCTTACCATGGGCTTGAGAAACGCTCCACTATCCCCATTTCCTACTGTCCCGCATAATTTGGATCTGCAGAGCGCTCCCCTTGGCTCTCCGTTTCAGACCCGTATCATCTCGGGAGGCACCCCTGTCTCGTACAGCAACACACCCCAGAATGCCGTGCCCGCCGCGATGCCTTTGTCACAATCAACAGACATCGACCCCACCTCAGCCATGTTGGATAACCGTATCGTTATGTCGGACAAAGCGGCGGTCAAGGATGCCCTTGGATATAGTAACAACAGCAGTACCGACGAGGTTGCAAATATCTCGATCGGTAATCCACTTTCGACTGAGGTCGATGATCTCTCGCCCGTTCATGTTGCGAACTCTGCCGAATCGTATCACACTACAGGTGATGCTTATACTGTAAACTCTCCTCTTGTCAATGATTCTCCCCCCACCCCTGCAATTCCCATGTCTCCGACGTCATCAGTCAGCACCGTCTCCGTCTCTACCATCGACACCATCTTCACTGACACCATCTTGGTCGGCTTCGATCGCCTCCGATTCCAACGTTGCCATGGCTAACGTTGAGATCGGATCACAGCAAGCAACGTCTGTTATTAGTGATAACAAAGACGAATCCTCAGGGTGTCAAGCGCCTCCTATCGAGTCCGTGGAAGATAAGATTCGACGCCTTACACCCCCACAATTTCTTCCACTGATCAATCAGCTTCTGCTTGCGAGGTCGAAAGGAATCATGAATCTATCAAGATCCGACATTGCCCATGACTTAGTTCGGGTTGACAAGGATGTATACAAGCGCGCGCGCGCAACCAAGTTTGCAGATTATGCTGTGTTAGCGAAAGAAGCTTCTATAATCGAGTTTGGTGGGGGGACGACTCGAAGCAACGCATGGATAGCACTGCACCCAAGGTTCAGGCAGGAACTTGATGCACCAAAGACATCGACCCCTTCAACTGACCACAGTAACAACCCCCCTACACCACAGAATAATATTTCTTGTGCCAAAACTTCATCTACGACCCCTCAGCCGCCGTCGAGCACCACGTCACAGGGGACCACCAGGCCAGCTACACTGAACCCCAGCGCTCCACCAGCTTGTACCGATCCCGCTTTGCTTCCAGCCGCTCATCACTTGCCTGTCTAAAGTTCACAGGAGCGGGCTGGCGAAGCCCTTTCCTTCAACAGTGGGCTTAGTGATTGGACCCGAGATATATTCTCAAGCCGGCGCGTCCAGTCTGACAGAATATTTCAGTCAAGCTGTGGATGCTGGTGTTGTGCAATGCGGAGGAAATAGTGGTCACGCGTGGGTGAGCCTCCATCCTGATGTGCTGAGTGGCAAGCGTTCTTGCTAGTTTGCTGTCTCGGGTCGTTACAGACTTTCAATTTTACTATCTGTGTATGAGTATGTACTATAAATTAAGCGTTTCCAAGCAGAGGGCTGTATTCCAGGGAAGTCGACACACAGGTGACGTCCTCGTCATCTTCTAAAGCTTCGACGAGATTTGAGACACTGTCTTTTTCATCGTCGGTGCTTCCTTGCTCTTCCATCGGGGCCCATTTAACCTCCCTGACCAGTATTTCAGCATTGGCATTCTGCTGGATGTACTGACGAAGTCCGTCTTCTAACTTGAGCAACTCGTCAGGAGAACATGCCAACTATGACTCTCGATGGGTTCAGTTCTCAAGAACAAAAAATGAGGGCGTACCTCTATTCCGCGACTACCACTGGAGTCGTCTTCCCATTCGTCAAAATCGAAGGCACACTGTGTCGATTCCGCTGTGTTGAATAGGTCTTCTATGTCATTTGGGTGGAGAGCAATTTTGAGGTATCCTCGCTGACGGAACATGAACTTGACTGGAGCCTGTCGAGCACTGTGCAATGGTATTAAAGAGAAGTTATAGGAAAGAGCGGCTGGACGGACCCATGACGGTTGAGCATTTCCCTCACATTACTGAGGGTGCGGTTAATATTATTGGTCCTACATTCTCTTCCAGCTAGTTAGGTGACAATGACATCGAAGAGATTTGGTAGGCACTTACATGATGATGCCCACAGAGCCGTGCATCATGGCTTCGTAAGTGACAGCTTGACCATTGTCGTTCTTGCTTTTGGATGCCTGTAGGACTCAGTGAGGTCCGACAGCGGACGGTAGCTTGTATATGCACCTTGACCAAGGCATTCTCGATATTCTCTTTTGGGACACCAGCGTCTTTCGCTCTTCGGACAGCAGTAGCTAGCATAGAGTTTTCTTCAAGGATCGGCGACCCACCATCTAAATGCAGACGTCAGCTACTTGAGAGGACGTGCACGAAACATACATACTCCTGGCAGCGGCAAGAATGTCCTATTAGCAAATGCATGTAGCGCGTACATAAGGAGGATATGCGACTCAGGATGAGGCTTACGCGGGCGGTTTTACCGTACAAGATGGATTTCTTCGCGTCTTCTGCACCTTTTCGTTGTTTTATTTTAGACCACTAGACGGGTTGGGTATGAGTATCTGAAGAGTAAGAATTGAGACTAAGTCTTACTTTGTTATGACCTGATAGCGCTGTTGAACTTTTGGAAAATGATCGTGCATATGATGCGCGCGGCAAGGCAGTCGGTAGCCTTGAGCGGAGCATCCAGCAAATTGTAGTTTATGTTCAGTTTTAGACTTCTAGTAGTCGCCTAATACGTTTATGTGACGGCACCAAGACGGCACCGCGGCGGCGCGGCGCTGTCCCTGAGTATAATTAAATGTATTGGAATAGTGCACGCGTCTGACTGCGCAGGTTGCAATGACTTTCCTCTGGATTCGATTAAGAAGGGTCATGATGCATGAACCGTTATCGGCACGATAGAATATTTAGGTTACAGGGTCCTATTATATATACATACTGTGTGACTGTACATATTGATAGTAGTACACTTCCGTGAAGTTGTTAGATCTTAGATCGTTCAACTTAAACCTTGTTTAAATCACTTAGATATATTTCACCGGTGGAGTCTCAGCTCTCTCGCCGGGTTTCTCTACACCAGCCTCCGCGGCGCGGACAGCACTAGTGAGATCGAAATGGAAGAAGGGGGTTTCGATGGGGACGATAGGCACTGTTCCCGAAGTAGGAGGAAGAGAATCGCTATGGGCCTCGATATCTTCGAGGCCTGAGTTGGAGGCATCATCCCACCATTTCTCACGGCGACCGCCACGGTAGGGTACAACAGGCGCGATTTCGCTGGAGAACTCGACTGCTGGGCTACCAATGCCGAAACCTGCGGCTACGAGAGCACGCCGGATCCAGGGTGACAGGATGGTAGCAAAATGGAACTGTAGTGTTACGTTTACTAGGCAGGCTGGTGGGGATCAACACAATGACTGACCTCTACAGGGTGGTTGGCCCATCTCTGGACTTCGTTCCGTGTGTCTATGAGAGCTTGGACAGCCGTTGTGTCGATGTGAGATCTAGGAATGATAAGTAAGTGAATTGACTCGTCAAAAAGTCTGAGGTCCGAGAACTTACACCCCAGAGAAGTCTAGCACAACGGCATGAAGAACTGGTCTTTCAAGGTTGGCTGCCTCCGAAGCCTGGGAGTTGCCACGAGTTGGTCCGGGATCGTTCCAGGGACGATCAGCCAACTGGATCGCGCTGAAGTCAATCCCACGTCTCATGTTCTCCTTCACATAATCGACGATGATGGAGTTGACGAGAGAGCAGTTGGGGTATAGGTAGCTTTCTTCGAAGCGGTAAACGATCACACCTGGAGCGGGAAGGTCAACTTTGACATATTGGTTCGTCACGCCATCCTTGCGCAACGGAACGAAGACTTCTCGTGACTCCTTTGAATCATGCGTAAGGGTAACTTTCCCAATGAAATATCCTCTGGGGTGTGCGACGCGAACCAGAAGTAAGGCGAACGATGCCGCGATGGAGGTGTAGATACCGTTCTCAATAGACGAAAAGACGGTAACCAGGACTGCAGCCAACCAAATGATAAACTCGAGGGGGGAAACGCGCCAGTAAGAGTATGCTTGGGAAGGTGACGCGACAAGATCAGCGACCGCGTGGATAATGACTGCTGAAAGCCCAGCATTAGGGATCCAGTAAAAGGCTGGGGTAAGGCCATAGAGAGCAACAAGGACAACCATCGCAGTGACAACACCACCCAAAGGAGTCCGCACGCCCGATTTCGACTTCAAGGCAGAACGGGAGAACGATCCTGTAGCGGGATATGCATGGAATAAAGTGCCGACCGTGTTCGTGACACCTATGGCGATGAGCTCTTGGTTTGGGTTGATTTTGTATCCGTTGACCCGTCCAAATGCTGCAAGTAGTGTGTCAAAAGGGCCGAACGGTCAGATAGTCAGTGGCTTACATTTGGCAATGGCGATGTGCTCAAGGAGGAGAATTATGGTGGCGACAGGGATGTGTGGCGCGAGGGCATTGACGAGCTCACTGTTGATAACAGGGGCGCCCACGTTTTGGAACCCTGCGGGAACAGTTTGCAAGATTTTAATCGGATATTTACCGGAAGCAGTTTTGTGGTCTCGGCAGTACAGCCAAGCAGCGATGGTCAATACTATCACCACAAACGCATTTCTTATAACTGAGATGAAAAAGAAAAGTCGGGCTGAACAAGATATCATAAGAGTCTCGTCCTGGAAAGACTACATAGATCATAGCTTACTTCGTCTGGGATACCGCCTGGACAATTGATCACAAGTGATACGAATTGCGTAGAGCGCAAAAAGGCCTGTGAGACCCCATGCAGCATCTAGAGTCGTACCGGGAAGTCCCTTGAGGGTGTTGATAATAACTTTGTACGTGGCAGCTCGAGTACTATGAAGTGTGTCACGAAAATTGCGTTTCGTTCGAAATGACACCGCTTACTCGAACCCAGTGATACCCATGAGGCCAGGAACCTGACCCGCAACTATATTGATCGCAGATCCAGTCATAAACCCACTGACCGCCGGTGTGGGAATGAACTCGACAAGCCAGCCCAGGCGCAAGAGGCCAATCCCGAGCACGATAAATCCACAAACAAAGGCCAGCGTGGTGGCTATCAGTGGGCCATCCCATTTACCAGGATACTTTGAATCTATAGCAAGGATAATTTGAGCCACGGTTAGCGACATAACTGCCACTGGTCCGATAGAGACATCTTTCGAAGTCGCGAAGAACTGCAAGCAAATTGAGCACCGCGACTATCCAAAGTTAGCGCGCACGTACGCAATATACAAGAACGCCAACGAAGGATGAATACAGACCGTACTGAGGAGGGAGCGTCGCAAGCTACATACGCTTGTCAATAAACGAGAAAGGAATTTGAGACAGAATATTACTTGTGCATATGACATCCCTTGTGGCACTAGCACCATTCCTACGGTAAGGCCCGCAATAAGGTCGCCAGTAAGCCATCCCCAATCTGAAAACAGCACAATTAGCCTGAACTCGTACCAAGGAAGGATAATATTTCTCACTGTATCGCGAGATCCATCCAAAATCGGAAAAAGACTAGTCAAGTAATTCACCGCCTGGAACAACACAATCTGAATCGAGCACAGAAGAAAAGTATACAATTTTCGTACCTCATGCCTTGGATCTTTTACAAGGCCCTTCAAATAGGTTTCGGTGGAGATTGTGGTTACTGTCTGCTCAGGATTCCCAATAATTCTATTGCTGACACGCTTTGCTGTCGAAAGCATGGTCGAAGTATCAGGGAAGCGGGGATCAAGCACGGTGGCTCAAATGGGAATGAGAGGTATTCCCGGGTAGATATTTATGCGTAGCCGGGCGCTCAGTGCGGACAGATGCAGCAGATACGGCGGCACTGGCTCAAAACGACAGGTGATTACGTTCACAACGTAACACAGCTGTACGGTCCGTGATGTTTCGAAGAGTGCACGAGCGGAGCGGGATAATTTGATGGCAGGAGCTCTGGAATATCCATTTTATATATGGCAGTCCAAATTAATCCGTCAGCATATGCCCTTCCTGTGGAGCATAACACTGAGCGTCAATGTCGACTGAGCACGCCATTGATGGTTGAATTGACGATGTGACTCAGTTACTTCAGACATACCTGCAGGATTCGGTTGGACCCCACCAATTGCGCGGAGTTTAAATTCATCATGATCTGTTCTCAGTCGAGCAACTTGAGTAATCCCCAGGACAAAAGCTGCAGGCAAGCATGATGTTTCGACTTTATTTACTGAGCAATGTACTGTATGTGACAATATCACATGAGGGATTGTCGTATTTTGATCATAAATGGTGCTATCGAATATAGTATATAGCGTGATCCAGGGCTGCATGACTGTAGATACATACTTCCCCGAGTAGAACGTGCTTCGTGCCTCCCGGGGCGGGTGTTCAGATTTGGCGTGACATAGGCACTGATCCCGCAGCCACGGCATGGAGTCGGCGTGAATCGTGTCTGTCAGTCTGGTTTCAAATTAGCAAACGAAATCACACCTCCAGCGACGACGGCCGAGGCCGCGGTAGTGTGCAACATGGCGGCTCCATGCAGCTACTTTTAGGACTTGGTCTGAAGTTCGTAGTTCAAAATTCAAATACCCTGTAAGGCACAATATTCCGTCAAAGTCGTTTCCGAAACAGCGTGAGAATACCTCAGGCCCGAGGTGTAGAGACCGACCGCCATTCACAAAATACACACACCATGCTCAGAGGAAGCCTTTCCTGGAAGACCAAAGGTTCAAATCACAGTGTCACAGGTCCCTGTCAGAAAACATAAGTAATTATAACCTGATAGAGCGTACCTGCAGGCCAGTCAACTTCCTGCCAAGCAAGTACGCGTGTGACGTTCAACAGAACGCTTGTCCCATACAAGGCAACGGGTGACAACATTGTTATGCCATCCTGTGCCATACACCAGCTGGACAACGTTCGTCTCCAGTATCAACGGGATAGGCGTTTCTTGCTTGACATGTTGTCATTGACAGATGCTTCTGTCCCGCTGAAAGAATGTTCGCAATGATCATAATTCGCTACTGCCACATGCGGGGGCTACGTGCAGTCTATATCAATGATCAATTCCGAGTCGATGGAGATGTGCGCTAACCTGAACGACCCTTGGTATTTTACGAAAGCCTGGCCCCATGATGAGTTCAGCTAGAAAGTTGTGCAGTCAGCAGCGTAAAAGTATAAAGGGTACCTCTGCCGTAAATGGTCACGTGTAACGTGCTGTTTTGCTTTGTTCACTGTGTCGTACATACTCGCGTTGTTGTCAAGACCAGAGCGCAGTGCGCCTGTATCACGAACAGATATCACGAACCTGTCAGTAACGATATCGATTTATGTCTATTCACCCAAAGCCTGTGCCTCTCGTGGCACCCGGACATACCCGCCCAGTAACTCACCTTTCTTTTTCACCACTGCAAGACGATGGCACCTATCTTCTTGTGTCCAGCTGCAAAGATGGCAATCCGATGCTTAGAGAATGGACCGGAGACTGGATAGGCACATTTTTAGGTCACAAAGGTGCAGTATGGAGCACAAAGCTCTCTCCGGATGCTTCGCGAGCTGCATCAGGAAGCGCCGACTTTACTGCGTGAGTCTGCCGCCCCAATTTCTACCTTCGTTCTTTCCTTGCTAATCGTAATCAAAACCAAGAAAAATTTGGGACACATATTCAGGAGACGTATTGCACTCATTCCCTCACAATCATATTGTTCGAACTGTGGCAATCTCTCCGACGTGTTCTCACCTTCTTACTGGCGGTCAAGAGAAGAAGGTCAGAATATTCGACCTTGGACGACCAGACGCGGAGGCAGACTTCCTTGGAGATGTTGGCCTACCATCGCATGATGGAACTGTGAAGAGCGTGGTTTGGGTCGGAGAACATACTGGTGTATCGGCTGGTGAAGATGGTATCATCAAGTTTGTTGTAATAACCAGTCATAACAGAACGCCACTGACGATGACGTTGTACAGATGGTGGGACCTGCGAACACGAAAACTTACTACAACTATGACATTCCCTAATCCGATAACTTCGATGGAACTATCACCGCAAACCAAGCGTCTGGTTGTGACATCGGGAAAAACTGTCGCATTTATACCTGCTTTACCTAGTGGTACACCAACACATAGTCTCAACTTAGCGTACTCGCCATCATCCGCATCCGTTCATCCTATCCTTCAAGACCGGTTTGTCACAGGCAATCTTGGTGACGAGTGGGTCAGGGTTCATGGAATGGACGGGGAGGAGAGGGAGATATTGAAGGGGCATCACGGACCTGTCCACTGCGTCGAGTTTAGCCCTGACGGCGAAGTATATGCAAGCGGCAGCGGTGTGTTTTCCTCTTCATAGCTGCAGGAGTTCTTATCTGATAAGACGTCGATCACGTTACTTTTCAGAGGATGGTAAGACTTGTTCGAACACAATGGCTCGGACGATATTGATGGATATCATGTCACAGGTACAATTCGACTCTGGCAAACAACACCCGGGAAGGCATACGGCTTGTGGCAAGGTAATGCTAATGGTGGTTAGGAGAGAGTGGGAAGAAGACACCACACATCATCTAACATCTTTAGGTCATACATTGTCGATTAGTTTGTGGAATCGTTCGTTGATCGAGCAGGGGGATGCATCATGTAATGTCGGGAAGTTTACAATTCAATCATATCATACTGTTTCCAATCTGCATGACTATCTTTATTAGACAGCTAGCGGGAATTGCAATCCGTTCGCAATCATACTTCCATTGGGGTCCATACCCGAAGTGCCCTATGGAAGCTAGAGCAAGGTCTCAGCGGACGTGAAGAGCAACGCTAAATTAGATCTGCCTAGAGCAAGGTCTAGGATGCATGTTAGCAAGACTAAGTACTAGTACATAACAGACCTCAGCGGTTATGAAGAACACCGCTGAGGTAGAACTACGTACGAGAACGTCGTTAAGTATCAGATATCGAGATGTTCGAGAAGGACAAATGTTACTGGTGACAACGACACTGGTAGAAACGACATATGGTAGCATGTGGTGTGCCAATCATATTGTACAGGTGCACCCAAGATGCGATAAGAACACAGAAAAGGAAAAGAAGCCACCGGTGCGACCCGCAGGTCACCGTGACAGCTTGTATTATTATAAACGAGAACTCTATTGCTTACCTACAAGGGATGGCTCATCTAAGTTCCTGTATCCATGATAAGTGACGCCTAACATGCTGAAGCCAATCGCCAGCCGCTCCAGCCTAGCAATCTTGCGGCACTCACAGATATCATCTATCCACAAGAATGGAGTCAGGTTATCCTCCTTGCACTCTACGCCTGCGATCCGAAGAGAGGGCTTGGGAGACTTTGCATTAACAGACAGGGTTGCGATTGTCACCGGAGGCAACCGTGGTCTTGGACTCGAGGCCGCATTGGCGCTCTCTAAGGCTGGTTCGCGTGCAGTATATTGTTTAGATCTCCCGGAGAAGCCAGGTGAAGATTGGAACTGCCGCTCGTCAGATCGTAGCAAAACTAGGGGATGCAGGAAGACTCGAATATGTGACTGCTGACGTGCGTGATCAGAAAGGGGTGCTCAAAACGGTAGAAGAAATTGCAACAAAGGAGGGGAGGATGGACATTTGCGTCGCGGCAGCAGGCATTTCTGGGGCCGCCCGACCTTGCTTGGAGTATACGGAAGAAGAGCTCGAAGAGGTGTGTCGATGTTCCGCATGTGATCACAAGAACATAACTCAACTCTATGAGAGGTTTATGCTGTAAACCTCAAAGGGGTGTTCTTCAGCGCTCAAGCTGCTGCAAGGCAAATGGTTCGCTTCCAGCTACCGGGAAGCATTATCCTCCTTGCCTCCATCGCCGGCAGTGTTGTTATGAAGGTAACTATATTCAGCTCTTCCCGCCTACATGCCCTTGACTACACTCGCAGAACACGCCAGTACTTCCATACAATACTAGCAAGGCCGCAGTGATACAGATGGCCCGCAGCATGGCATGTGAACTTGCACAAAAGAACATCAGGGTAAACTCGCTGTCACCAGGTTTTATTGAAACTCCGTACGTTCTGTATTGTGTCTCGAAATCCTCTAACGCATCAGTTTGCAGCATGTTGGCAACAGTATTCTCTGCACAACCGGAATTCCGAGCCTTATGGTCAGAGCAAAGCTTCATGAATAGACTTGGCAAGCCTCACGAACTGCGTGGAATTGTGACGTGGCTGGCATCTGACGCATCAAGCTTTTGTACGGGAAGCAAGTGCGTAGAATATTTGGCTCGTTCGATTTCGAGGCGTAAAAATTGACGTGATGTATCCTAGCATCGTTGTTGACGGTGGATATACCGCATGGTAGATTGAGGAATTCTGGATTGACTCTATGTATTTGTACCCGCGTCTATTATGAAAGTACAGCCTCTCTGTTATCTTATCTGATCTTCATATATAGGCTCCACATCTGGTGTGGAGTTAATCTACATGCGTCAACTTGAACCTTGAGCTTGAACCTCCACACTCTCCAGAAATGACCACCTCACAGGAAACACCTTCCGTGCACGATGCTTCAATCAAAAACAGTGATTCAGCATCACCCACGATGATATACCACCGCCCGGGATTGCAGATACCTCTCCCAATCCCAGACATCATCTACTCCGCTGCTGGGGGTGCCCATTACTCTGGAGCGCCCGTGTCTGAGAATGGCGACCAAGTTTTTACGTCTCCCGGAAAGCCTAGTCCACCCATGCAAGGGGATGATGTGATTCGGGATCGCATCATGGTTGATCTGAAGGAGTTGTACTGTTGTAGGCCTTCAAAGGAGATTTTTGAAAGAACTTGGAGGCCCGATGCAGTCTTTGAGGTCAGCTTCATACTAGAATTGGCTCCATGATTCTCTCATTCTGATAGGATCCTTTGGTCAAATGCGAGGGTTATGCACAATATGCTCCTCAGGTGCGACTCTTTAGGTTATGATAGACTGCCAAGGCTTATTTGAGTCGTTTACGCAGTGGTTTGCCATGGCGAGTAATCGTGCTTCCAACTGAAATGTCAAAATCTCATAGGGTTTTAGTCAAAGATCTTTTCAAAGTCAGAAACAATCTCGAGTCGGGCCATGTCGTTTACGCGTTTGCCGAAACGTCTTATCTACGCACAGACGCAAGAGTATACCTTCCGGTACATTGGAACCAAGAAGGTATATAGTGCTAGCTAATAATAGTAATGACGTTCGTCGCTCACTTTTTATTAGCGAATCGAGTCTATCATCCTTGTGGATTTGGATGACGACGACAAGATAATACGTATGACAGACCAGTGGAACGGGCAGGCATTATCGTCCTGGTTCGGCCTCAATTTCCTCAGACGCGCAAATGCGCTTGTAACGCCTTGGTTCGTTGGCTCACCCAAAGCTTGACGCCAACGTACTGAAGATATTTGCACGTCTGCGACATCGTAACTTGACAAGTATTTGCTCTCTTAATGCCTCTATCTTTTATCTTCGTCACCTAACTCAATCCATTAATACTTTCGGGGTCCCATTGTTGTTTTCTTATACGCTGAGGTGTGTATAATTCATGGACTCTGCAGTCATACCGACTTGTATTCCAGCTCGTTATTTATAGGTACTCACTAATATTATGCCGCTCCACATACATGAACGAGCTTCGTTCTTTCTGGCTCACAGTACTGCACGCAGAGATTTCTTGATGTAAATTTGATGTTGCATATTCGCCTGTAAAGTACTACACTATCATATGATATCAACAGCAGGAGACATTGCATCTCCTAATTCCCTCGCAATCTAGAACCTTACTATCAGATCAGCACTACATAAGACCGATAACGCAGATATTGCAATTCTTAGACTTCTCATTATCTGCTGTGGGAAGACCCTCCGCAAATTACCACCTCATGCTCATACAAATTCAGAATGCAGTACTAATTTCGCTATCCATACGCCGCATCTCGCCTTGATTATGGTCAGGTGAGCTCACATAAGGGCCTTATGGAGGTGGAGATCCGTGCAGTATAAAGACCCTCATACGTGATCACTTCCCCTAAGTTGCTGAGATTATCTTGTCGCGATCATCTATAATCCTCTATATTCCAAACCATGTCCAGGTAAGTTGTGTCCAGTGTTTATTTCGATCTATCCATCAGGGAATGTTGGATGGAAGCTGAATTGCCCTATGATAGTTCCCAATTCCCAGTTCAATCTGCATCTCCCCTTGGTAAACTCGGTATCGAGGCCGCCCTTGAGGCCGCTGCAGACCCATCCATCACACCAAAGCCCAAGATCTTCGATGAATTCGCGCTGACCGATCGTGTCGGGCTTGTCTCTGGAGGAAATAGGGGCCTCGGTCTGGAGATGGCTCTTGCATGTTGCGAAGCTGGTGCACGCGTCGTGTACTGCTTCGATCTCCCAGAAAAGCCATCAGATGAATGGATCGCAAGTAGAGATTACATCGCGAAGCTAGGGAACAACTCGCGGCTGGAGTATTTCAGCGCGAACGTCACTGATCAGCAGGCTCTTTGGAAGAAGACGGAAGAGATCGGTGATAAGGAGGGGAGGATGGACTTTTGTGTCGCTGCAGCCGGTATTCTCAGGTCACACACAGACTGCCTGGAATACCCGGCGCAGGAGTACAGAGAAGTGGGTGGTGTTGATGTGCCGCCCACAGATTCAATATTAACCACGATTTGTAGGTCCTGGATGTCAACACTAATGGGGTTCTTTTCACTGCGCAGGCTGCTGGGAGACAGATGTTTCGCTTCGGGCGCGGTGGCAGCATCGTTCTTATCGCATCAATGTCAGGCAGTATTACTAATAGAGTGCGCGTCTTCCAAAAACTGCTACGGCCATGCATGCATGCTAACCCTGTATAGGGCCACGCCTGGGTCTCGTACAACAGCTCCAAAGCAGCTGTGCTGCAGATGGCTCGTAGCATGGCTTGCGAGCTCGGCGAAAAGAAGATTCGTGTCAACTCGTTGTCTCCAGGACATATCTACACCAGGTTTGTGATCAATTACATCGCAACACCAAATATTGATGGTTGTGATAGTATGACCGCAGCATATCTGGACAAACAACCGCACCTCTTTGATGTGTGGTCTAGTATGAACCCTTTGGGTCGGCTCGGACGCCCTGACGAGTTGCGCGGTGTAGTGACGTGGTTGGCATCTGACGCATCAACATTCTGCACGGGCAGCGAGTACGTTGTCTCCGTTGTATTTCCTTCCTTGGCAGTTAAGCTAACTGTAAAATTCGCAGTATTATCGTCAGCGGTGGTCACCACTCCTGGTAATGGAACACTCAAGGAAGAAGGGCTTGCTTGTAGGATACTCGCTTGTTGTAGCATCCCTGTAATCCGGGCACCAAAGAAAGTCCTGGGGTTCATATTAAGCTGCATGTTCAAACGAATCAGTGCTTGATCGTAAGTGGGTTAGGACCCTCTTCGCGAGCGTTGGCGTCCATTCTACACGAGTAGCGAGCACGTTAACTCCGCAGCTGTTGTATATGGTTTCAATTTTATCGTCAGTAATTCACTCGTGGTAAAGGATGGTCTTAGATGGATGAACGGAAAGGCAACTGACTATGCCGGTTTGAACTCTTTTGATATTCTTGGCAGCGGCTGTGCAAGCACAGTCACTGCTAGTGTTTTGAAATATCATGGTGATGCAGCAAATTTGCAACGTCACATACTGAATTCAATGTCGAGGAACATGAGTAGCCGTCGAGTGCTTGCCAAGTGCTTGGACGTGACTGAACCAGTCAAAATTGTTTTTTATCAAATGCGGAAGTTGACATGTAAGTACTAAATTTGGATAGATCTTGATCGGCGCAGCCAACGACTGCGGATTCTCGAAATGCGCAGTGTACAAGGAACGGTATGCCCACAGCGTTCACTCTTGAGTTCCGTACACTCATCTCGCAGTTTGCACTAGAAGTATATCTTCTTTTCGTCGTCTCCCAGTAGCAGCACCTTTAGCTTTTAAAGCTGCTACAGGTCATGGATTCAAACCATGAGCCAAAGCCTTCAAGGAAGGCAAGGGACCGTGATCCCGCTCAGCCCACTGATTTTGCAGAGCGTATGATCGCTCTCCAGAGAAGAAATGCCGTGTATGTTTTATTTCTAACATCTGCTAAAATTTATATCATTTATTCAACTCATCTAGTGCAACTCGTCCCCGCGAACGCCCTGAGCGAACGCCGTCATCCCCGTCTGTTTCTCGTCTGCAACCCCCAAATCCCAATCCGCCACCCGTTCCTTCCCGCAGCTCTCCCGCAGCCACATCTCCACGTAAGACTCACCTCGCACCTCATCTTATCGTGTCTCGTCCAGAGGCAGACCCAGATGATTTCTCACGGCGCCTCAAGATATCCACTTCCCCTCGCCACCATCATACAAAGCAGACCCAGCAGGGCAAATTATTTAATCCCAACACCGATCCCATTCCCATGAGACGGACAACTGAGCCTGAATCAATTTCCGACGTAACAAGCAGCTCCTCCCCGCCGCGCAACACCCCTACTTCCCATCAGAGGGACCCCCCAGCAAACCGTCAATTATTCGACCACCGCAAGGATGATCCTGTACGATTTGCCGTCTCAGTTCTCGCCCGTCCGTCATCGACTGGTGGCCGACCTCCGCCCACACCCAAGTCTTCAGGAGACTATGTCTCCGCGTCTTCGACTTCCTCCTACGCTCATTCAATGACGTCAAGCTTCACCCTTTCCTCTGGCACGACCGATAATTCATCTGCTTCATCTGCATTATTTGATAGCAAGCCTCGCGAAGATCCCAGTAACAATGCATTCGCCGTTCAGCTTAAAAGGCTGTACCGCAGCATATCCACCCTAGAAACAAAGATCCTAAATGAAGACCCCGATGATCTCGTAGATGAAGGTCGCGTTGTTCTCCAAGGTCGAGGACGCGAAGTTAGCGACGAAGACCTACAGCAGCAAAAATGGACGAAGCTGATCTCAGACCATAAACGGCAAGTAATTCTCCGGTTTTCATGGCGATATCATTGATTGAATGTGTGCAGACTCGCTGAGATGATGCATAATCTGATGGAGATCTCCCTCGCTCCGAGCGTTCCGGCTTCCCTTCGCGTCATCCCAAGCAAGTACAATATCATCATTCGCCTCTGGACACACGCATTCCACAAACTCCTGGAAGCCTTGAGGCGTGCCTCGTTTTCCTCGCCTCTCGCTCTTGAACACCTTCAAGACTTTATATATTATGCCTACACCTTCTACACCGGCCTTCTTGAGGAACCGACTCTGCGCTCGTTCCGATCCGGTTGGCTCGAAGCTCTTGGCGATCTTGCGCGCTATCGCATGGCCGTGGCCGCAATGGTTACTAACAACCAATTGAAAGGCTCGGCACTAACTACAGACGCTGTATCTAAAGCGGCCGCGGCATCCACAGATGGCGAACCTGTGTCAGCCAAGAACAAGTCGCAGATGAGCGTCAAATCATCTTCTGATCGTCCCGCTGCGAGGGTAGATGACTCGCCGAGCCCGAGCATTGGCGTTGTTGCCGCACGGATGATGGATGTTGAGCCAGAGAAGGAGCGCTGGCGGAGTATCGCAAAGGAGTGGTACGCTCAAGGTCTTGCGGACACCCCTGGTGCAGGCAAGCTGCACCACCATCTCGGTTTGTTAAGCCGTGAGGTCGATAATGAGGAGCTACGCGCCGTGTATCATTTTGTCAAAAGGTTTGCTTTCTGGCAAATTTCATCTGCAGCATACCTGATCAGTTTTCCACAGTATGACCACCCTTCACACTTTTTCTACCTCTCGGGAATCAATTCTTCCCATCTGGTCATCAACCGCGCAAGCACGGCGGTCCCAACCTGACGCCCGTGCACCAGAGCTATTTGTTCATTTACACGGCATGTTATTCACGAACATCCAACTTGACGACTTTTCCCCGACTCTCGCTCGCTTCCTCGAGCGCATCGAAATCGAGGGAGCCGAGGAACGCGAGTGGATCATGATGGCAGTCGTGAACATTGGTGCCGTGCTTGAATATGGCCGTCCGAGCGGCGTGCTGCGTAGGATTGGTGGTGTAGGTGCTCGTGACACCAGTGCAGGCGGTCCGGCTATAAAAGTTGCCAAGAAGTGTCAAGTTGCGCCCGCATTCCGTGACGAAGACGGAGAAGAGAAACGCATGGACGTGGATGACGAAGGCGACCCACAAGCATCTCCTGCTCTCTCAGACGCAAACATGCCTATGGAACTACCGGTGTCTTTCAAACTTGCATTGGAACTTGCCTTCTCGATGCTCTCATTCGTTCTCCGCAATCCGACGCGGAAGGCCTCGCCTTTTGCTCGTTCGACTCTCAATCCTTATCTCTCAGTCATGCTCACCTTCTTGGCCACCGTCACGAAACATACTGAGACGCTTTCCGTTATGGAGCGTTCGATACCTTGGCATGATCTCGCCCAATTTTTCGCCACCATTCCCCGTGATATCTTTGCCGCGCAGGGATTAGATATACCAGCTGCTGGTGGTGAACGGTGGGCGATGCTGACGAGTGGTTGTGCCCCACCTCTCTCTGAGGATTGGTGCCTTCGTGGGATGGAGTGGATCAGTCGAAAAGTCTTCGAGCGCGGATACTGGAAGAGCGGAGAGGAGAGACGTATGGAGGTGGAGATGCTGGATGTGGAAGAAGGCGGTCAGCTCACCGATGGTATCATCGAAGATGAAGACGATGAAGAAGATGGTCACTCTCGTGGGGAGACAAGCAAGAGATGGAGTCGACTTGTGCGCTGTGCGGTTTCCTTGTCAACTGTTGTTGATGGTTTCACTTGGGTGGAGGGCACGCGTGAGTGGAGGGTTGAGGGTGTATTGGAAGCGAAAGTGACGCGATGGCTTGAGGAAGATCGTCATGAGCGTGAGGAAGAGGAGCGGAGGCGATGTGGTCGTCGTTGGACTGACGATTCTATGGATGTCGATGCCGAGGATGAAGACGCTGATGGATTATCAGAAGAAAGTGAGGAAGACGAAAATGATTCTGAGGAAGTCAAGGCTCTCAAGGTGGGTTGCCTCGTTTTTGAATCTCGGATGGTATTTGATGACGTTTATAGGCACGTCGGAGGTACTTGCGATCACTCCTCGTTTCAGGTCCGCGCGCACCAGCCCACGCTCCCAAACAGCGGTCCCGTCCAGCCCGTTCCCGGCAAAATGCGTCAATGCCATCTCTGAACATCGTGGCAGGCTTATACTATTCTTGTACTGGATACCAACATTATCCTATCTTCCCTATCGGCCGTCGCATCCATCATCGAGAGTCTCCGATGGACCGTCGTCCTGCCAGTTCCGGTTATCATGGAGCTTGACGGCCTCTCCTTGAATCCGTCTAAGCTTGGCGAAGCCGCTCAAGAAGCCATTGCATACATCACCTCACACGTCCGCTCGCACTCAACCTCACTAAAAGTCCAGACTTCAAAAGGCAACTACCTGATGTCACTTAGCGTACGGACCGAGCAGGTTGATCTCACTGATGAAGACTCGTGGGATCGTTGCATGGACGATCTGATCCTCAAAGCCGCAATCTGGCAAGATGAGCATTGGGTGGACCGCTCAGCACTGTTGAAGAACGCTCCCCCTGTGCGAGATGATGCTAATGCCGTCAAGGTGGTGTTACTGTCCCTGGACCGTCTCTGTAAGTCCTTGACATTTTGATGTCACCCACAACGGCTTATTTTTTACGTAGTGCGTTTGAAGGCTCGTTCGCGACAACTTGCTGCCGCTGGCGAGAAAGATCTTGCTGCTATACTAGCATCTGGGACGTAATGCACGCTTGTGGCTTCATGACATCGATGTCGTACGTTTTCTAGCCTTCGATGTGCCTTATAAGTGCGGCAGAATGTCTATCAGCGGTTGTTAGGCCGGAGTTCCTCTTAGTAGGTCCCGGATCAAATAGTGCCTTGGGTAACTGGACCCTACATACTATGGCACGCCGAGGAGTGTGTAGTAGGTGTTCGCACACAGGTGTTTCCTCAAATTTATCACGTCATCATTTTTACACACATACCCCTCACTTTCATTGCATACAATACCTTGTTCGCGCTCATTATCTTCATCTATTATCTGTTCTGTTTTATTATTGTTTTACTAGCAATTTACTTCGATGTCCTTTGCATCTCAATGTCGCGCGAACGCTGATTCTGATTCTCTAATGCTACTGTGGCAGCCATTTCCACATGCAGTCGGAATGGTATCTAGTTTACAACATTGATGATTCTTGCTGCTATCCTTTCGTAAACGTCTAGATCTCGTAGACCTTGGACTCATGGGAGCGCGAGTATTGGACGAGGCCCTCCGGGAACCAGCTTCAAAGATAGTCAGACATAATATACCAAGGCGATCTTGCGAGCTTACAGAGCGATCTCTTTCTCCGCGTTCTCGACGGAATCAGAGCCATGGCAGATATTGCGGCCAACGGCAAGGGCATAGTCGCCACGGATGGTGCCTATGATAAATTTAGTACCTGAGTGTCACTTGATAACTACGTATAGACTGACCAGGCCCAGACTGAAGGGGGTTAGTGGCGCCCAACATGACACGGCCAGTCTTCACAGCATCCAAGCCCTCCCAGACCATAGCAAATACAGGGCCAGAGAGCATATATCCGATCATACCAGGGAAGAAGGGCTTGTCGCGGAGGTCCTCATAGTCTACAGGCCGGATGCTGTCAATCAACGCGTTAAGAACCTGGTCAGATCCAGAACTCACGCTTCTCGAGGTGCTCTTTGTGGGGGGAGACAAGCTTGGCGGCGATGAGCTTGAAGCCACGCTTCTCGAAGCGGGCGGTGATCTCGCCGACAAGACCACGGTCAACACCATCGGGCTGGAAGATGGCGCGGTCGTTCAGCGGATGATCATCTCGAGATGATGAATGGCTACCTTGACCATGATATAGGTGCGCTCACGGATGTTGGGGGCCATGTCTGTTTTTTCTGAGCGGAAAGATGAAAAAGTGATTCTACTGATCGCAGTCAAGAATTGTTGCGAGTTTTATCTTATCTTTTCAAAAAATAAGTCCAAATAGAGCAGATGTAAATAATGCCAAATAATATCCCGGGTGGTTCCGCTTCTTCAAGTTTCGTGAAAACACCACTAGGCTCAGTACTCAGCAGCCAACGCGATGAACGTGCTCGGCCCTTCCCTCGCGCCCTACATTCGCTCCTCGCGGACACTCAAGAAATATGTGACACCAGTCGCTCACTGGTATGCCGACCTCATGGGCTACCGCAAGATGGGTCTCAAATATGATGACCTCCGTGCGTGTCTTATGTTTAGTTCGGGGATGTTCAATGCGCTGAAGTGGGATTTATGTAGAGGTTGAAGAAAGCCCAGAAGTCCAAAGGGTGAATCGCCTACTCGCTTTTTGTGAACATTCTTAACACTGACTGCAATTACAGGCAATCGGTCGCCTAACTCCGCGAGAGACCTATGACCGCTCCTACCGCTTCAAGATTGCAAGTGACTGTGATCTTCACCACAAACCCTTACCCAAAGAACAGTGGTCTAAGCCTGAAGATGTAAGTTGATCTCGCGGGACTACGAAGTGGTGGACATTGACCACTGTTTCAGGACAAGCGATACCTCCAGCCCCATATTCTGAACGTCCTCAAGGAGGAGGAGGAGAGATTCACCTGGGACACAATGACCGTTCAACGCAAATAGACATTCGCTTGCATTCGTGTAGACTCGCAGTTGCGACTATTTTTATCCACACATATTGTCATACAGGAACGATTGTCTTCTCTAGGCTGTTACGGTCTGACTAGGGGAGACCAGGCAGTGCCTCTACCTGAGGTTTCATACTGTTCGCTTGAACCATAATTTTCCCTCAAGTTCTATGTGGTCTGCCTACGGGAGACTACGCTTGCACCACGACTTGTCAACGATCAATCTATTTGATTACAGGATTTTTACACTGTGCTTTCTATAAGTAATCTATCCTATTCCAGGAACGGCGAATTTTTTAATACTGGACACAATAACCTATAGAGCCTTGAAGAGAGGAGACATGACTTGGCCGCCCTTCTGCTTGTAGAATGCGATGACCTTCTTGCTAACGGCGGCAATGTCTGGATCACAGTCAGTAACATCCCACTCATGTTTATACACTAAAACTTACTAGGGCCAGTGATGCCAAACTTCTCATACACCTTGAGGTACGGTCCTGAAGCACCCCATGCAGGAAGACCATATTGCTGCACAATATATGAGCTATTTAGGATAACCGATGCAATCACGAAACCTCACCTCATGGCTGTATTTCTGCCAACCAGCGGTCTATTTCGAGACAAGTCAGTCAAGTGTGCCACCTCTTCAGTTATTCGAATTTACCGTGAGCGCCTCCAATGACAGAACGGGAGCACCGCTCCTAAGGACACTGAGCCTGTATTGCTCGTCCTGTTTGTCGAACACCGACCAGCAAGGCAAGCTGACAAGCCTGACGTTGATACCCTCTGCCTTAAGCAAGTTTACTGCCTCAAGAGCGATCATAACCTCGCTGCCGCTGCTGACAATCGTCATGTCCTCGTTGGCAACCTCGCGGAGCACGTATCCACCCCGTGCTGCGCGCTCAATGGTAGAACCCTCGAGGTTGGGCAGGTTCTGCCGGGAAAGTGAGAAGACGGATGGCGTTTGCGTGCTCTTGAGGGCGACGAAGTAGGCTGCGGACGTTTCGTTACCATCTGCGGGGCGCCAGAAGTCGAGGTTGGGGATTGCACGCAGGTGAATGGCAGTTTCGATGGGCTGGTGAGTAGGACCGTCTTCACCAAGACCGATGGAATCGTGCGTGGCTTGACAGAATGTGAACATTGTTTCCTAGTTTCTGAATGATTTTGTTTACTCACCGACCCAGATAACCTGATGTTTGCTGAGCGCGGACAGCCTGACGGCACCAGCCGCATATGAAACGAAGTTCTAGGATGGGATCAGTGAGAAACCTTGGCTAAGGAAACACGCTATTCACCAAGAATGTAGCGACAAATGGCACAATACCACCATAAGCATGCAGGCCATTGGCAATGGCGCCCATACCGTGTTCACGAACACCGTATCGGATGTACGTTCCAGCGTAGTTTCCGAGCCCAGTGCTTGGTGGCTGGAAGTCGACGGTTCCCTTGACTTTGGTCAAGTTACTGCCTGTCAGATCAGCAGAGCCACCCATGAGATCGGGCAGCACGGGCGTAATCGCCGTAAGGACAAGCTCAGACAGCTTGCGAGATGCCTGAGCGGGATCGGCAGGCTTGTATACGGGAAGGGTCTGCTCCCATCCTTCCGGGAGTTTCCCAGAAATCCGGCGAGTGAGCTCTGCGTGCTCCTTAGGGTATGCCTTGGCGTACTCGGCGAGAAGACTGTTCCATTGGGACTCGAGCCGGGCGCCGCGAAGTGCAGCTGCCTGGTAAGTGTCGTAAGTCTCCTTAGGCACGTAGAACTTTTGGTCAGGAGGGAATCCAAATTTGGTCTTGAGGGATTGAATGTCATCGGCCTTGAGAGCTGGGGGCAAAATAATTCGCACGCGGGCGCTTGAGATATCAATAAATTACACGCACGAGCACCATGAACACCGTGGGTGCCCTGTTGCTTTGACCCGTAACCGATCGTGGTCTTGAGACAGATGATGGTAGGCTTGCTCTTCTCGGCACGAGCAGCGCCGATGGCACCGTTGATGGCAGCAAGATCGCTGAGCGCAAGTCAGACATCGAAAATGGGGATAGGAAACCATCTCGTACTGGTCACCGTCATTGACATGGAGAACTTGCCAGCCGTATGACAAGAAGCGCTGCTCGACATTCTCAGTGAATGCGACAGCGGTGTCACCATCAATGGAAATATCTTAATGGGAATTAGTCACGAGTCACGGAACAGAGCCGCAGGCCAATGAGGATCCAACTCACGGTTATCATCATAGATCTGGAACGGACCGATACGGACCGATCAATAATGGTAAAACAGTCACACGTGAAAGGCACGCACGACGATCAAGTTGCCCAGCTGCAAGTGACCAGCAAGGGAAGCTGCTTCGCTTGCAACACCCTCCATCAAACAACCGTCACCAGTGAAGACTGCGGAGACATAGTTATGACATATTCCGAATTCTCGGAACCGAGAAATACTAACCATACGTGTAGTTGTTGATAAGGTCGAACTTGGGACGGTTGTAAACTGCGCCCAAGTGTGCCTGAGCCATAGCAAGACCAACACCGTTGGCAAATCCCTGACCAAGGGGACCGGTGGTGACCTCGATACCTGGTGTAGTGTAAGTGGTCTGTCAACATGGGCTGTTTCGTAAGTAGTACTTACCATCAGTGTGGTGTGCTTCGGGGTGACCAGGGGTCAAAGAATCAAGCTGTCTGAATGCCTTCAGGTCATCCATGGAAAGCTTGTAGCCCAAGAGGTGCAACAAGATGTATTGCAGTGCACAGCTAGAGTGCATATCAATTAGCGATACCTAATACACCAGTCAGGGGTCAAGTACATACGCGTGTCTGCAGTGCTTATTAGCGAGTAGTCAAAGAACGAATCTGGATACGAACTCACCCATTAGATAGGACGAATCGGTCGCGATTGAACCACTTGGAGTTTTTGGGGTTCGCGTTGAAGAATCTGGGATATATTAAATAATCGTACCATGTAGACACATTCGAAATTACTTGCCTTGTGAAGAGGACATGGGAGACAGGCGCCATGCCCATGGGTGCACCTTAAAGAGGGTCATCGTCGTTATCGGTGCAGATGATGAAGCTGATCTAGTCGTGCTTACCTGGATGGCCAGAGTTTGCCTTGCCAACGACATCGGCAGCAAGAGTGCGGATGGTGGCAATGGAGGCGTTGTCTGTTGGCTCCGGGGTGAACTGGGACATGATTGATGGATTGGAAGAGAAGGAATTCGAATTGTTGGGGTTAATATATAGCCCTCAGATTTAGTAGGTGTTTCATTTTGTCGACAGATTCTGACAGATCTGAGTTAGCGACCGGCTTACGAAGGGTTACGACCATGGAACCGATTCACACGCCGATTCTCGCGTTAACTCTCTCGGACACGACGGTTGTCTACGGAAAACACACAACCGGGGCTTGACCGGAGCTCTCTTCACATCTTGGTCTGTGCGTGTATCGTAAACACTGGTTTTCGACAACCGCCTTGGATCCCACTGTCGGTGCCCTTGCTTTTTCATGCAGCATTTCTCAGATGCACCCGCAGTTGTCCGATAAACGAATAGGTGCGGCGCACGGCCCTGGTACTATCCTTTCCTGTTCTGACCTAGCCATCAAAGTTTGCAGGGAATTCATCCAGGCACTTGATGCATGCCATGTTGATATCTGGGCGCGACTGACTGGTGGTTGCAATCAAGAAAAGGACAGCCTTAACAAGTGCCTTCGCAAAGAGGTTAGTGGCCTGCCTTTAGTGCGCCCCTCCGAGCGCTGACATCCTTGGCTTAAGCGCGTCGAGCGCTCAACTCATAACCGTACTCAGGCCAAAGAGAAACGTCTGAAAACTGAACAGGTTTGGAAGGAACTTCATCAGGATGATTGAACTCTAGTCGTCCCTGCTCATTGCACCTCTCACGTAGTCGACATACGCATGCTGTTTTCTGATGTCATCAAAATTGTCTCACAAGGAGCTTGGCCGGATTCGTTTAAGCATCTCCCACCGGCAGCGGGAAATGATGGTTGTGAATGAACAACCTCATCGTAAGATTGCCAAGAAGAGAGCACCGTACCACACCTGGTATGTCATCATGAATGTAAAGACAGGAAATGTCTTCCGTCACATTGACATGATAGTTGTAAAATTTCGAACATATGGACCCTTTACATTCCAAGTGTGATCATATCCTCAAGCTATGGAACATACTTCATCAGGTCAAGAGGTCCAATCACTTGTGAGCATGTCATCAAAAACCGTTGGCCATGCAGTGGTCTGATTTTGGCAAAATGACAATCATCTCAAAGAATGATACAGTCATGAACTCACCGACACTGATAACACTCGGATCCGGATTTCCCCACCACGTAGGGAAGCTTACGGTATTTCCGCTTGCCCCTTCAATGACATAAGTACAGTTGTGCCTTGCGAACCGAAAACTCACCGAACACTGCAAAATTAAGGATGAAGTAAATGATAGACGAACCTCCGTCCAAAGCGGCAGAGGTTAGATCTAGTTATCCCTTGTTGGTCCATCATGATATCTCGAGCCAGATCACGCACAGTTGTATTTAATGTACCATCTTGGCTTCCTGGTCCTGACCCACCATTGCGTGGACAATCCGATCACGAGTCCTGGCCACCACATCCCTGTATGAATTATTAGTACAAGCTCACATCGTACGATTTGCCAACGTACCATTGACTGAGTACGGCAGCCAACCAAGATATGTGAATATAATCGGCATATTGAGGTAAGACCAGATACGTTGTCTGTTTCGTCGTAAGAATCAGATTGTTCTAGAAGTAACACTAGAGAGGAAATTACTTTGGGAACAGATGATGCATAGCATAGAGCAGGAAAGGAGCAAAGAACCCGTATAGAAGGCCGAGAGGAATCTAGAAAGGGGTTGTAAATCTGCGTATGCTATTCTCTAGTCGGGAACTCACCTGAAAGTATGTTTTACCTGGGCTGTATAGCTCCGCGCTCAGAGCGCCCCATGTAATCGCTGCTGAGTTGATCTCTTGTGAGTTCCACCCTGACCATATACGTGTTCCGATGGCTATAATCAATCTCGCTTGAGTTCGAATTGTGACTTGTATAATATAGCGCACGGTTTATTAAATCGACTCTGTGCGCGTCTACGATAGACTTATAGAGGACATAATTGAAAACTTGACCAAAGCATTCAGCGAGATAAGTCTCATCCAACATGGGAAACTTACTGGCACCAATAATTGTGCCGCTGACTTGCGCAACAAAAGTGGCTCTGGGTGGTACTTTCGCATATTGTCCTTTGAAGGCAATTATTAACTCTTGAGTCAAATTATATTATCGAAATCAAGGACAGCACCTAGCTTCAAATCGGAGAGCATGGAAAATGTCTGATAGCCAGTACTGTAACCGTACAACTTTGCATACATATTCTGAATTGGTTGTTGAGGATGGACGTATGCCTAACATGACCTGTCAATGCTAACTGCCACCATTAACGCAGAAAAACTACTGACAGCAATGACTTGCACAAAGCCTCCAGTAGGGATCTGGAACCCTGTCACGGCATATATAAAACCAAGGATGACGGCGAGAATGAATGCTATGCAAGAGAACATGAAGTGAAATCAACCCCCTCAAAGTCAATTACTCACCGATGACGGTAAAAACAATGACAGACCACCACGGCAGGGTATTGATGCCAACGTACGCCATACCAATCGCTAGGCCCAATGACACGATGAAAATAGAACCGTACCACCATTGTGGAACCTCTTTGTACACCTTCATCCGCTGAAAGTGAACACTGGCTTGCGACGTTAGGGAAAGTCCAAAAACGAGGGAAAAGGCATAACTCACTCATCAAAATCCTGCCCTGACCTCAAGAAGTTGAAGCCTCTGAAAGCTTCCCATAGCTCTGTCCAGTGCCACAAGAATATGTGGGAAAATGCTGCTCCCATGGAAGCATAACTCATGAGCAAAGAAACTGCGTAGGTTGTCGTCATGAATCTGAAACGCATGTTCAGTGCAAAAAGATCAGTTGTCTATTTATGTACGCACGGGGGTCCAACTTCAGCATACTTTGCCGGGTCGAGTCGGTTGTTGGAGCCAAGAATCGCGGATTGGTCGTACGATGAGCCATTGCCGCTGAATAGTGCAGTTGACATGAACGGTAACCCTCTTGAATACCCCTGAAACACGTCTGCATAATAACATCCGCCTGATGGTGAATCGATGAATAGTGTCAACAATGGAATGCTATGATGTGACGCACCAATGAGGACATAACCAAATCCTAGCCCAATCCAGGAAGAGACCTGAGTCTGCAGAGGCCAATATAAAGGATACGCTTGTGTGATCAGGGTCCAGTCGAAGCTGAATGACAGCAGACCTAGACCTTCATTGGACCCTCCCGCACCAAAGATATTGCGAATAACAGCTGAGCGACCGTTATCGGCCAGGCAGATAACAGAGAACGCCGTTAGAAGGGGGAACATCCAAGTCGGAATGATTTCCTGTGGGCGGTGACGTGAGATGTGAAGGTGAGCTCGCGCTATGGTGCTTCACTGACCCAACAAAAGATGGCCCCAAAGACTGAGGAGTTCTTCAGCATTCATAAAGTTCGAGTTGGGAAGAATTACCCATCCAGAAGTACTTCATCTTCTTGCGGTTGAGCAAACCGCCAAAATGCATGGATTGTAGAAGGGAGATCGACGGAAGCTGGTTCGGATACAGTGCGTAAGTTGGCCATACGAGGAGGGTTCTTAGAAGCCCTGCAAAACCATATCCGATCAACTGAACCATGGGTCAATTTCAATACCAGAGGGAACAAGTGGTTAGTAGTACCTGCGACGCGAACGTTTGGAAGATTGCCGCTCCAGGATTCAAAGTCACGCCGTAAAACAAATCAAGTGTTGCTATTATGCCAATAGAAGTGGCCGTAATTGACGCAGTGGACGCCATGATAGTGATGCACGTGTGCTCCTTGATGTTGAACGGCCCGGGATTAAGATGGCGCCAAAATCCTGCCGAAGGCATAGCATAATGCATCTTCGTACAACCTCGATCAATTTAAGTAGTGAAGCAAACTGCAGAAACTCACTGCATTACCCAGAACGTAAGATATAATCAATTGAAATAGCGCCGAAACCATAGCGTTCTGGGGCTTCCAAAAATAAATCTCGGATAGCACAGATCCTGCGACGGAATGGACGTCAATTTGTGTGGAGAATAGGCTTCATTCCAACGCACCAAAAGTTGCTAGCCCAATACCAAGGACCCAGAAACGGAAGGTCAGTGCGGGAAGCTCAGGGTTATCCTCATCTGATATGATCTGAAGCAAATTTAACATATTGAGCCGACAACACACTCCTGTTGTTAGACCTACCAAGTTGGTAATGTCACCTGCGCCACGGATGATGTGCTCAGAATCTTGAGAGGGAGCTTCTTCTACACTCTCCGTACTGTAGACATCGAAGCCCTTCAGGTCTTTCTCCTGGTGCTCGAGCACCTTCGACTCCGGCTCCGTAAGATGAGAATCGGCCATAACACCTGCAGAGAATGTATAGGCAAGTCAGCTTCCTATGTATATTCCTTAAATACATGCCTCTCGGACGGAACGAGAAGATGTGATACTCGGATCGGGTGACCTTACTTGAGAAGCGCAGGCTTCCACTGATAAGCAGGGTAGGACCAATGTCAAGTGACGCATGCTAATACTGGGAGCTTAAACACAGGGCAGACACAAGTGAAGAGCCAACACGTGGATCCTATGACCTGGCACTAGCACTTTTAGGTTGCAAAAGCTTGAAAGGGCTACCAGGGCAGGTACTAAACACCTTTAAAAGTTGACCCGACTCCCACGAAGTAAAGTAGAATTAAGAAGGAATAACGATCTTCCCTGGCTACGAAGTGGTGGCATGGTGGTGTAACATGGCACATCCTGTTGAATGTTCAAGAACTTCTGGCTGATCATGGAAAGATATTCGGTGAATTTCGTAACAAGCAGTCGAATTCTTCCGTTACTTAAATTACGTGAGTGTTCATCGACATGATCAACGATGGTGACCTACGATAATATGCTTTGAGTCTAGTATCTTGCTCTCGTCGATATCGTACTCATGATAACGATTCGTCTCACGATTTCCATGCGTTCGTCAGGGGCTGGTGCCTTCCGCGCACCGTTGGGATATTCTTATCACAATCTCTAGTATCTACACATGACGCACTGCAGCCGTTTGACTTGACCATGATAACTACCATAGGAAAAGTAGGTATAGTTAGGGTAGAGTGCCTTGGAGAGGTATTCGTTTCTGTTGCAAACATAATCCCAGTGCACTGCTGTTTAACCGTGACTTCTTCCGGGGCTAAGAAGTCAATGGGGTTTGGGGTTGATATGCGTGTTATGTCGATCGAGAACAAAGTATTCGCAGCTGAGGTTCGTGTCCGCTTGCAAGCCTTGTCAAACTCGGCTGGCCTCCCACTCGTGTGTCGATGACTTCTCGGAAATGGTTCAACTGTTCTTTTGTCACAAATGACCAGAGGCTGTTTAAAAGTACGTCCTTAATCCTACAATCGTACATCTGAGCCTGTGCCCAAAAAATATTGTGCAAATCTCGTCACAATGAATATTTTCACCACTCTATCACCTCAGCCAGCTCTTAACACTGCTTCGAGTACGTACCGGAGTACTTGAACGCAGAGTCTTCGTCCATCTTACCAGCACTGTGCTTATGATTGTGGTTTCCAAGCAAGTTGAGGGCATTTGTCGGGGACTCTTGTTTGATGAGGTCTTCGGTAACCTCGATCTAAACAATCATTATTCATGTCAGTTCTTGTGCTAGTCAGAATCTTAAATGTTGCTTACGATATCTTCCAGCAGGCGGTCAACCAGCTAGATAATAGCTTCAATTAAGCTCAATGAGAAGATTGGGAGAAGAATACTGACCGCTTCAGTCGCGTTCTCCTTGACGACGACCCGAAGGATTTCAACCTTTTCCAAGTCAGGGGCAAGTTCATAGTTCGGGACAATCCATCCTTTAGTTCGCAGAAGAATTTGAATCCACTTCTGCTGGATTTCAGGGTTTTTCTCTTTGAAGCTATCGGAGAACCGGAATGACACAACTGGAAGACCGTCTTCATAGTTCTGCGGAACGTCAGAAATTGTTGTTACCCAGCGGTAGAATGCTGACCTCTGGATTTTCTTCATCGAAACCAACAGTCACCTGGGCACTCTTCTGAAAGATGTCCTCGGCTTTTGGTCGGTGTATGTCGCTAAGAACCGTGTACCAGCCAGACTTCTCGAGAGCGCGACTTAACAGCCTTGCGTTCTTGAGGTCATCATTGGCTACCGCGCGATACCCCTCAAATCCGAGGTGGACGAAGTTGAAGTATTGAGCGATGATGGGTGCGGCAGGACGGGAGAAGTTGAGCGAGAACGAGTATTCGACTGAACCAAGGTAATGCAGCTCAAAGATGAGGTCCTTCGGGAGGTACTCCTTGGAGCGCCACACAACCCAACCGACACCTACGTAAGCCAGACCAAACTTGTGACCTGAGGTATTGATAGAGACAACCCGCGGAAGCTTGAAGTCCCAAAGCAGCTTTGGATTCGCAAAGGGCGCGATGAAGGCCCCCGAGGCTCCATCAACTGAACAGGGAGTTAGTGAATACGAAGGGAAAGAACACGTAGATACCTTACCGTGGATGGGGACGTTGATTCCCGTCCTCTGCTCGTACTCGTCGAGAAGGTCAGACATCTCCTTTACGGGCTCGTAGTGACCGGTGTAAGTACTTCCGAGGATGACATAAACGCCAATGGTATTTTCATCGACGTAATCCATGGCTTTCTTGGGGTCGAGCCTATACTTGCTCTCAACACTGATTGGTACGAGGCGGCATTCAACCTCAAAGTAACGTGCAAATTTTTCAAGAGCGACCTGGGCATTCGCACCCATGACGATGTTGGGACCAGGCTCGTGGATAGACTTGCCCTCAGCCTTGCGACGATCTTGCCAGCGCCGCTTCATGGCGAGACCACCCAGCTGTATAGCTTCCGATGAGCCGGTGGTGGCAGTCCCAATCGCCTGATGTGTCGAGGGCGCGTGCCAAAGATCAGCCAGGATAGAGACACAGCGGGTGTGAATTTGCTCTGCAA
This sequence comes from Suillus lakei, assembly GCA_016628065.1. Classification (NCBI taxonomy): domain Eukaryota; kingdom Fungi; phylum Basidiomycota; class Agaricomycetes; order Boletales; family Suillaceae; genus Suillus; species Suillus lakei. The sequence continues at coordinate 298,759 of JABBWA010000003.1, read as the reverse complement.
GTGCTCATGAGTTGTGATCACTGGATGGGTCACTATTTGTGACATACGCGTCATAGGGTACTCGTCTTGATCTATTAAGTTTTTGGACATGTTTTCCATCATCAACTTGTTCGCGGGTTCTGGCATCCAGGTATGTACAAAGGACGCGAGACTTTGGAAAAGGTAAGAAAACAATATTGAATATGAGCTTCACGAGACTGACTTGAGACAGGGAGATCCATCAAGGGACAGTTCATCATGAATTAGCTGGTAAGCGGTCTGTGCGCTGGCCCCCTTGGAAGGGATATGGAACTTGGGGATAGATGCGGTTCCGTACCGCGCTCCATACGGGTGAGATGTGGAATCAGAGCTCGTACCAGTCAGATGGTGATGGTTGGACTTCTTATCCTGTGAAGACTTCTGTCAGGCCGAATGATAGAATTCGGTTGTGAACTCCTAACCTTGGACTCGCGGATGAGTCTGTCGGGGTTGATGTGCTATGTGAGTTTCAGCGAAGTGTTCCACGAGCTTGGACAATGAAGACCAACCTTTGAGAGAGCCATCAATGTAACTGAGGGGATGAGGAGAGAGGCGGACGGTATTTGCGAACATCTTATATGGTCCTCTGGGGAACTTTGAACATATGATGACGTCGAACAAACTAATACTCTTCTCATTTACGTCACGACTGAACAGACTCACTACGTCAGATAGTCGGACCGCAGAACGGAAATAGTTGAAACACTCCACTAGCCAGCGTTATGTGGAGCTTTGGTGGCTAGACTTTAACTGAAGTCCAAGTTACTGTTCTGGGTGACCGTAAGATGGCATGGCGTAAGTCTGCTTTGCCTATTCACAAGTCCGAATATACCACGCTAGCAGCATATAAGAAATCCATGGAGCACTGCTAGCTACTACGTGCGCGTGAAGGTTAAGGTCAAACCTTGCTTACAAACACGACCAAATTCAATAAACGCGTCGGACCAGTCGCGACCTACTCCAGAGTCTGACCGCGCCTAGAATCTAAGCATTCAAGATGGCAAATCTTGATTTAATGTGGGTAACATTCTTGTATGGACTATCAGAGCTCTCATTTATCTGCACAGACCAACTCCATCTTGTCCACTTGTTCGACCGACAAGCACTGTTGTTCCTCCAACTGAGATGACACCGTCTTTCTTGATAGATGCAAAGAACAAGTCTTACAAGCACCAATATGCAAACATATACTTCACACGTTTGATAATGCTGAGAAATGCAGTGGAGAAGCGGGCCAAAGCTAGGTGGGATGGACTACAAAGTATGTAACAACAACATTCCCCGCCTTTTGAGCACTCACAGCAGGTACAATTAGGTGAACCGTTCCATGTAGCGCGTGTCCTTGATGTTGTTAAATCTCAGCTGTGTTGGGTAATAGGTACAGTCTACATGGACATGCCACTCAAACCGAATGTTCTGGAAGACATTGGTCGAGATGTGAGTAACTTGTACACGGAACCGGCCATTCTCAGAATTGATCTGTGTCAAGCATTCTATCCCGGCTCCACCCCCGCGTGAGAAATTCTACTGCGATGAAGACAGCGTTATGTTGGAAGATGAGTCGGGTCGTATTACATTAGTCGGTGACCGTGTCAGTGAGGAACGCCTAGTCACCGGCGTCATCGTCGCCGCTCTGGGCATGGAAACGCCTACGGGAGATTTCGAAGTTGTAGATATGTGCACTGCGGGACTTGCATCATTTGCAGAGGAGGAAATTCTTGGCTCAGACGCCATGGATGTGGATGTGAAGTAAGTCTATTGCTTTCCAGATACACAGCTGAGCCCAAGACGCTTTATGACCTAGCTCTTCCTCCACGCAAGATGAATATGTGGCCGTCATTTCGGGGCTTTCCATTGGATCACCCTCACCTGCGGATGCGCAAATACAAATGCTTGTGGAGTACCTCACAGGAGAAGCAGGTGGTCCTGAGGACCAACAATTGGCATCACAAATAACGCGGCTCATCATCGCCGGAAATTCGCTATCACTTGCGGAATACGGTGAGGAGGGTGAAGAAGAGAAGAGACCAGTAAGTCAAGATCCCCTCTTTGTAATGGCATATGACTAAAGTGTATATCAGAGAAAATTCGGTGCATCAGCACAGGCAAATTTTTCTCCTCATCCGAATCTTGCACTTTCCGCTCATCTTCAAGATCTAACTTCCGCACTTCCCGTCCATATATTGCCCGGAGCGGATGATCCTTCTGGAATCATTCTTCCACAGCAGCCTTTCCCCCGTGCGATGTTCGGAGAGGCTGCAGCATTCGAGTCATTCCACTGCGAATCAAATCCGGCCTGGCTTCGCGTAAAATGTGATGAGACCGAGTCATCGATACCGAACGAAGGGCAAACTTCGTCTTCTCAATCAAATCATCCGCCTGTCACTCGCAGCCTATTGGTGACCTCTGGACAGCCTGTTCTTGACATGTACAAATATCTTCCAACCCCGCCCTCGAGCCTCGTGTCGATCGCTGCTTCAACCCTAAGATGGCGCCACGTTGCCCCAACTGCTCCAGACACGCTGTGGTGTCACCCTTATCGAGACCGAGACCCTTTTGTTTTGCGGGAAACTCCGGATATTTACCTTGTTGGCGGGGTGCCCCAATTCGGCACGGAGCTGGTGGGTTCAGAAGATGGATCGGGCAGGGCAGGAAGATGTTGCAGAATTGTTCTAGTGCCTAGCTTCTCCCAGACGGGCGTTCTAGTGCTTGTCAATCTGCGGACTTTGGAAGTGCGGCGCGTGGATTTTGGGGTCGAGGGATTGAGTGCGGGTGGCGGAGAGCAGCCTTCAGGAGAGGATGGAGATGCCATGGCAGAAGGCTGACAAATTTTTATTGGTTTTTTTTTTTCCGGTCAGCAGCAAATCGCGATTTAACCTGGAGATTGCATGGCTTTTCTTGGGCCCCTCTTTCCCCTAAAATCTGCACGACGAGTTGTCTTAATCTTGCGCCACATCTGGTTGAAGCCTATCAGCATCTTCTGATTTGCTTCTGATTCTGGAATTTGGATTGATTCGGCAGGTGTAGTGTTCAGGGTCACGTGGATAATAGTCCATCATCAGCTGTGATTGTGAAAGGCTGTCAAAGGTCGTCCTTTTCTTCATCCCCATTTGTTGCTGAAAGCCGTCGTCAAGTATAACAGAACAGAACAAAACAAAATGGCTTTGTTTCGGGGCCCACTTCAGTACTCTTTAGCCTCGCTTACCGTCCCCTTCTCAAAGCGCGTCGAGGGATTCGTTGATCATTAATCCAACGGCCTCGGAGGAACGCCTAAAATTTCTTATCGGATGGCACACTTCTTTTTTTTAAAATGTTTGTGGACAAATGGTGGACGTTTTCTGTTTGTTTGTTGTAGTGGGCGCAGCGTTGCCAAGGGCTGGAGGCCACTCGCTCGACATAATTGGGCAAACCACTGATGTTATCTGGGTCTTCCCATTGATCTTTTGATTTCCGATGTCAGGAATGTGACTCTAGCCCTCAACAAAAATTTTCCTTTCTGGATTTGTGGGCGTGTGGCATGTCCGCTTGAATATTTAGGGTGGCGTCTATGCCGCAGCTTCTCACTTTGACTTTGCTTGGACCTATCACCACACATACATAAGGTGTGTTGCACCAACTCAAATCGACCTCATTCCTCTCACTCACCCCTCTCGCCTCTTTTAGGATTCCTCTTACTCGTTTATATCTATGCGTTATAATACGGTCGTCCGTCAAGATACTCGTCGAGGCTCTGGGCCGATATGCCCATCCTCGTAACGTTCATGTGCGCCGACACCGAGGTCTCCTCGTGAGCGTCGTGCACGCATGAACCCGGTGGCGCTCCAAGAGCAGCAATCTTGGCGCTGCTGTGCGCACAGGCTGCCGAAGTCGTGCATCGCTGCAATACGGCGGAGGTTCGAGGAGCCTGGTAAAAAACAAAAGCGCCACCCCTCCGGATCGTGTCGGACTCCCCGAATTGGACTCTGGACCCCGCGTGATTGGACCGACCGACTCTGCGCGACATGCAGTCAACGATTTGAACTATGGCCTCCAGCGCGAGTGATATACTTGTAACGTCGGCGTCGTCTTCCTTCATCTCTTCCTTCCTGTCTTCCTTTCATGTCACGCCTGTAGTTCTCTGCCATGTAATTTTCATACACGAGACGGCTGAGGACAGTAGCTTTCCCCAATAGGGTTTTAATTCGGGTCGCGTGCATGCCACGGCTTCCCACTCTGACGTTGTTTGCACCTACCAACAGATATACATAAGGTGCGTTACCCCAGCTCAGATCGACCTCATTGCTTACCCTTACCTCTCCTAGGATTTCTCCTACTCACTTGCGTCTGTGCATCGTAATTTGAACGTCCGTCAAGATTCACGTCGAGGCTCTGGGTCGATATGCCCATCCTTGTATCGTTCATGCGCGCCGACACTGAGGTTTCCTCGTGAGTGTCGAGCGCACATGAGCCCGGTGGCGCTGCAAGAGTAGCAATCTTGGCGCTACTGTGCGCACGGGTGCTGAAGCCGTGCATCGCTGCAATACGGCGGAGGCTCGAGGAGCCCGGTAAAAAAAGAGAGAGCGCCACTCCCCTCTGGTTCGTATCGGACTCTATGGACTGGCCCCTGGACCCCGCTTGATTGAACCTATACTGTGCGACATGCAGTCAGCGATTTTCACGATAGTTTCCAGTGCGACAACAACACCAAATCTTGTCCCCCTCAGATACCACTCGTTCATGGATTCATCTTTGGCTGCTGATATACCTGTAAACCCGGCCTCATGTCTTTCTTCGTGCTGTTCGGGTCTTCTTTTCATGTTACGCTTGTATATCTCTGCCATGTAGTTTTCATACACGAGACTGCTGAGGGCGGTAGCTTTTCCCCACTGGGGTTTTTGAGGCACCCGTTCCGATGATGCATTCTTTGTGTTAATTCGGGAAAAAATACTCAAATGATCTTTCTGGCATGTTTCTGAGTGAATGGTGAAAGCTATACTGGCTCTGAGTGATTCAACACTGATTGTTCTACTCGGTGGCTCTATATTAATGTAAGTTGTTGCGTATCGAGCCGATGTAAAAGAACTATCAAAGGTTCCGCGGTCCCGTCCCACTGAACACGTCACAAGGAGTCAATGAAAGGACTTCAAATCGCAAAAAACGAACCACTAATATGACAAGAACTAAATTCGTATCTACACTGCCTGCTGAGAAGAAAAAAGACACGTCTGATATCATGTCCCTTGAAAAACCGTCCACAGCATCATGAATGGCACACTAGTTACAGTACACAAACAAAGCACACGAAGTATCACTGATTGGATGAACGCTCGGGTCTTTGTCTGGTGGGCGAGAACAGACCTCCAACGACGCTTGACATCGTATCCGTGATTTGCCGCTGTTGCGGTTGCGTGTGCTTCACGAAAAAGAGTCGTACATTGGTGGAATTCCATATCCCGAGAGGCGACATCCCGTGCACATAAACCCCTCCCCATATGAGCGACGTCAACCACACAATTGATGCATCCGACCACTGTTTGCTGGGTTAATAACTTCCGTGACTCATGCAGCGAAGAGCATACCACAAATCGTCTCGGATAAAACACTGGTGCAGGAGGCAGAACATCAGTCAAGGTTGCGCTTTGCAAGAAATCGGTGATAGCGCCCGCTGAGTTGGCCTTCTGCCTGCCAGCCTGCAGATTCTGGATCTTTGGCAGGAGCTCCGATATGACCAGCATCACAGTATCCAAGGGTAACCTGTCAACAATTAGGAGACGCTCGAACACCACCGAGCAGGCACTCACCCTTGTTGCCAAGATGTGACCTAATTTCATGGGAGTGAGCGACAGACAACGTTACGTGAACTGAAGCTCACCCATTCTTGCGTGGGTAAAAACCCATTCCTGCCAACGCCAGCTGCGGCCATGCGATCTCCATTAATTGTGTCCGACGACAGCGACCGCCGAGCCTTCATCTTGCCTCTCGCCTTTTCTGACGCAGATTTTATAGTCCTGGTACTTGTCGTTGGACTATTTTCCGATGGTGGAGATGTGAGTGGGCGAGTCTCGGTTTGCTCTTGCCCACCCAGGCCAACTTCAAGGTCATCACCAGAAAAAGAAGTGGACTCGATATCCATAGCAATGGCGAAGGCAGGATCGCTTTCATTCTTAAGAAGGCGCAATTTCTCCTGGTGTGCACTCTCCACAGACGCGCGCTCTTGCTGTGGGCCATCCTTTCGGTCACGTTCCACCTGGCTAGCTTGCTCTTCCTTGATCTGCTGTACACGCTGAATCTCTCGAAGGCCGCGGGCAAGAGTAAATGTTCCTAGTTCTTCGAAAGTTTTTTGAGCAGTGATAATTGCATACAGAAGATTGGGGTTATCAGAAAGGTGATGGAATACTACCGAGTTGAAAACCTCAAGCCTTGTCGACCAGTAAGCGCCATGCTACTCCCATATGACAATGACTCACATAAGGAATAGAAGTCTTGGGTGGCTCTCGTCGGATAAGAGGAATAGAGGGTTCGAGAACGAAGTGAAGAGCTGAAGCAAACGATTAGATGCAACAACAGACAGGTTTTTGAAATATGGAGCCGCATTCGCGAGCGCGATGATAAGGGCCGGGTATATGGAATTGAGGGATCCTGAAGTAGTTGCGATGATAGAGTATATTGACTACTTTAAGGATTAATTTCCATAAAAGTAAAAGTCAGTTGTTCGCTCACGGTAATCATGAAATCTCCAGCGGTCCCATGAGATGTCCCCTGAGACACCCATTTTGTCGGTATCTGGATATTTATTGGCGACGAGAGCTTGTTGCCGAATGCGGACTCAGCCGATAGCGTCTGAATGATGTATGAGAGCGCTCTGCAAAGGCCGTGTTGCTCTAGAAATCCATTAAAATATATACCTGCTCGAGAGATAATTAGAGAAGACGTACGTGGCTTATCTTTGATCTCGAGTGAATAGCACAGAAGATATGCGAGGACATCAACTGCTTTATCTGAGTCCAGCAGATAAGCGCGGAATTTCTTAGAGAAATGATCAGACGTCAGATCGACACTGCTGGGTAGACGATCTACTTACCTTGTTGAGCTCAATGATCTTCCAGAACAGAACGACTGCACGGGGTCAGAAGAGTGAGGCGAACATAACAGACACGCGTACTAGTCTCAGGGACATAAGGAGCCGACTTCCTGGATCCAGGGAGAAGATTGTTCGATATAGCTAGCTGCTGCTCTAGTATGCCAATGATGCCGCTCAAGATAAAAGCGAAATCCTGTGTGCGATGCTGTACGCCATGAGCAATAGTATTCCCAGCTGAAGAAGACAAATTTACCAATTTCGCCAAGAAATAGCGGAAGGCGTTTGTTTGTGCCGTCGGGGATGATGAGGTAGCGTCTCCAGACTCTGAAAGGATGTCTCTGGCTGGACCACTCTGGAAATCCAACAAAACACACAAAACTTGCAGGCACATGCCCACAAGTGCTGTCCTAGAATCCTCGCCCTTGAAAACTAGGTGATTGTAAGGGACCTTGCCGGCTACACTGGCAATGGTCATGTTGTTGGTCGTGGCGGAGTTTATCACGGTGTTCAGCAAGGAGCAAAGTAATGTCAAGACGTCGCGTCGGGGCGTTTTTCGAACTACATGCAGAGTGTAAAACGACGGATGCGTGAAGAGAGCAGCAGGTGGGATGTATATTTGACGTGATAAAAGGACAAGGAGAAGCCGTAAAACCTCAGTTTTATTGGAGTCGTATGCATGATTTGGTCCAGAGTCAGTCGTCGAGCCTACACCCTTCTCCCTGGGTGATTGTAAGTCACGCATGTCTTTTGGAACAACGATACATACCATATAACATAATTGATCTTGTAATGATCCACTTGTATCTTCGTTGGGAGACTAAAACCGCAACAAAATAGGAGATCGTTGACGCAAGTAAATAACTTTTCTCCTAGCGAAGGTAGGGTTTTCGTCCGTTTTGGTTGGGGAGTCTGCGATGGCATGTTAGAGCCATGACCACTCTCACTCCCATCCTCATCATCTTCGATGACGAACTGCGGTGCCTGTTCTGGAGCTGTGGGCATAATTTCGTCGTCAACTTCAACCTTCTTCCACAGCACCTCGAGCTCGAATGCATTGGACTCTCCCTCCACCTCAAATACAACAGGCAGCACCCTTTGCAGGACTCGCAGACTGTTAAGAACCTCCTTCGTTGCGTTGCGCTCTGTGCTCGAGGTCTTGATGAAGGAAGTGGCATATGATGCCACAGATGCTGGTAGTGCGGATGGGAAGGTGTGGTCAGACACAAGGTTGAAGAGACGAGACGTCACAACTCTGATTAGGGTCGCGACATTTTCAGGCGAGTCCAGGAGAGCTCTACGAACTAGGAGGTCCCATTAGCCGCCTGCACTGAGAGCCAAATGCTGGGACATACTGTCGTGAGTCGATATGAGGGAGAAGACATCAGATGGCGTGTCAAAGAGGGTAAAGTACTGAGATATACTATTCAATTGAACAATTGGACAATAAACTAGATATCACCGACCTGGTCCCAATAGCTGTCAGTTTCAGCTATGTGCTGCAGTTGTCAACTTGTCATTATAGTCAACGTCTAGATGGAAGCGGGTCACAAACTCACCCTCGTTGTATACAGCTTGGATATTCCCTGGGGGCGACTGCGAAACGCCAGCTTTGCTTCGTCAGTCAATAGTCCAAAAGGTGCCGTTAGCGTCTGTGGAAGTTTGGCGAACATTGCGGTATGGAAACCGTCGAGACGATATACACAAAGTGCAAAGTTCAAGCTTGAGAAATCCTATGTAGGACCGCCTTGAGTGTGCCCGCAGTGCCAGGATCACTTTTGGTGCCTTGTGCAATGTGGACCGTAACGTCGGACGCTTCCGAACTTCCGCAGTTTCAGATGCGATGGCTCAGAATAGCTCGTGAGTTCATTAACAAACCACCAACCACTAGAACGATTCTGAACGAAGAAATTGGTTCCTTCTTTGTTATGCGTTCTTGGAGGGTTTCTCTAAATTGGCGTGTCGCCTGGTTGAAACTGCAGATCACACAAAATCTCCCTGTTCCCTGTACAGTGACCCAGAAATTTTCTCCGTATACGACGACACAGATATGGTCGGTGACAGTCTACCCAACTTGAAGGGCATTTAGCACCACAAGGAGTGTCAACCATATGTCATAGATTGGAAGCCGATAGCTTTAGATCCTAACACGTAAAATACATTGACGCCACTCGTTGAAAACCCCATCGCCATGTCAGAGCTTCGTGATGGGCTGGAGCTTGCGGAATAGGAGGACAATGTAGAGGGTTGCATCTGAAACGCCAAGCGCTTCTCGGATACCGCGCGAACGTACAGTCCTAAAAACCAGTGATAGTACATTCATCGTGTGCTTCAAGTCGCCAAAACATCTACCTCAGCTAGCTGTGCGTCTGTCAGCCCTGGCAAATATTCTCGGGAGAGCTGTGACTTTAGCAAGGAAATTGAGACACTCGGCTTCAACCCCAGCTTTAAACTGCCTCTTGTACTCCTCGAATTCCCGCAGACTCTCTGCTCTAGCCTCTGCTCGATCTTCTGTTCCCTCTCCAAAAGCTGTCAAAGCACCCTCAGCATAAGTGAGGACCATAAGATGACTTACTCACAGCATCATGTTGGGCTCGTCGTTCGATTTGGCACCCTTCCTCCCTATCCAAAAACTTCCGCCACACCACCGCAAACTCAGAGCAGACCTCATCCGCGCTCTGCTTGATCGAAACGCCACGACAAATATGTGCAGCACTTACCATAACCAGGGGCACGAGTTAACGCGACCATAGGAAAGAGCCGACGCAGTGCTTCGAATATGGTATGCGAATACCAGTAGCACGAATGCTCATAGAGGTCGTAGTGTCTTGCATGCGCAGTGGTTGCCTGTAGTAGGGTACCCAGAAATTGCGCGGAAGGTGCGGAACCCTTGAGAACTCGAGGGAGTATAACAGTGGCTTTCTTTTTCAGACTGCAGTTGGCTTCCACGGTTCGATCCACGATCATCACGGCTGTTTGGGAGCCGTTATAAATGTCAAACTGGAGAAACTCATGCTGCTTGTTATTTGCATTTGCAGTGAGTGACGCTCTCAACAAAGCACGGTGCAGCAGCGTCTGAAGATTGCATAACGCTAGCCCAAGAGTTGACATGAAACCACCGGAAGTACCGGGCAGTTGAATCAATGAAGCGGTCTGGAATGTGAGGCCTGTGAGGCATGGGAGAGGTCGAGATGACTGCAGAGAGACCTGAGGCTCTTCCTGAAACCCATGATTGGGGAGAGGATAATCGGAATTATAATGTCAAAAAATGCACTCACAGGCACATGAGGGCACTAGCCAGACTGTCGTCCAGATGTCGAGACTCAACTGGTTTCATAACAGCTGTGGATTGATTTCTCTCAAACCCAGTAATGAACGTCCTTCCAATGGAAAACAAGTACTGCTGAACGCGACTTGCATTTGGTGATCACGTGCGTCAATGTGAACCAAACATCACGTCAATAGTAAGCATCATCGGCGGTCGCGTTCTAACCTACCACCACCATGTCAGCCTGTCACACATCCTGAAGTAAGTACATATCACATGTTGCATTTAATATATGTAGGCAGCGCTACTGGTGCTCACGCTCGAGTCGTGACTTAGATGTTGTCTTTGTCGAAACCTGACCAGTACTACCAGGTAATGTAAACGTCCTCCGGCTTTCTGATACCCTTTTCTGACTCGGTGTAGATATTCCTTGCTCAAGGTGTGGGCTCTGGTATCGCTTTGAGACCCACGTTCGTTCCGAGCATGGCCGTTGTCTCGCATCATTTCCAACCAAGGTACATGCTGGTCGTGGCATTCGTCGCTTCGGGCTCTTGGCTGGGTTGTCGACAGTCATTTTTTCTCACTCAGCATGCTTTCATCTGTCTCGTTCACAGACTTTTGTTCTGCAATCATCGCACTACATGTTTCGCTCTTGTTTCGTCTCATGAAATCTACCTGTTCTGCCGCAAGCTTTGGCGCATATCTCTGGTTTGTTGCAACTTTCAGTTTCTACACTTAGATGCTAGCTATGTCTGATCATCCTGTGTAATACAATACTGTAATGAGATAATCTTATTAGATTTATTGACTGATCAGAACTCGTCAGCACTCCCAAGGCCAAAAGCTGGTGTGAGTTGCCTATTGGTTACCTACACAATGTCCGTCATCTGATCTGAAAATGCTTTTCTCAGCCAGACCTATAATATATGGTTTGTCCCCACCTTCCACATGCGCCTGGTGTGCCTTTCATGACCTTCCGCATCCTGGCCTGCCCTTATCTGAGCTGGGGAATTTTGGCGATGACTGCTGTTGCCGTCGGACAGCGCGACAATTATCTGTGCACTCGAGCTCGCTTTGAGAGCCTCCAAGCCTCACCCTGTGATGCAAAATGTCTGCACATGAGGTGGACTAAATTACCGCCATTTAACGATCTAAGTGACGCGCCAAGCAGCTCTTTTACTGTTAAAAGGTATTGTCCATTCAATGTAAAATGTACTGAGCAGGAACCTAGAATCCGAACAAGGTCACCCGGTCCTCTGCACACCGACTCTAGCAAGCAAAGATCTTTCATGTTGTAGACGGTAGCACCTTGAAGTGAAGAATGAAACTCATCTTGCTGGTAGGTGAACTTTCGTGTTCTGGGCACCATGATTTTGGCGATGACGAAGTCTTACCTCTAAATTATGGATCTCAGAATGCTACAACCGTCGAGTATTGATAATTGTTGGAAAGCATCCAGAGGGTTATAATTGAAGGACCTGACAAAGAACAAAGACGACAATCAGTACAACAGCATGCATACATATGTCAGCATAAATATATCAGAGCAAGAAACGAAAGAAATGAACATGATCAAGCCAGGACTTGCGAGATATGCATACGATTATAGTTTTTGTCCAGGTACCTCTACCCTATGGAAGGATATGTACAGGATATAGTCATCACCCATCAACCGCTTCAACTTCATGTAGATTTTATAACACGAACAAGAATAGTACTGAAATACCCGGGATGGAACCCCCCTAGCAGCAGAAACACGACCTGCCGCCTCCATGGTCTCCAGCCTCTACCTGCGCTGCGACTGGTTGCTGTTGTGGGTTGGGGTCCGGCGGAAGATCATCGAAGTATTCATCAGGTACCAAGTCCTCGTCCTTGTCAGGATCGCCTGCTGCAGCGTTGCGCTGTAGATTTATGCATTAGATCAAATACGTAGTGGTAAATTGACCCGGCGTACCAATTTGTTCTGCGCGAAAGGAACTTCGACGACCGGTGTTGCTTCATCATCGGGCCGCCGGGTGAATAGGTGTCGTAGGCGGGTTTTGAAGGTGGTAGGAATGGTGCCGGTGGATGGGGTAGTGGTGGGTGGTGCCGGTGGAGGAGCTGGATGTGGAGTCCTCGTGACAGCGAGCCCGTGTCTTTTGAGGCGCCCCGGGCGCTGTTGAGGTCGTGGTCGGGAAGTTTGATGGTGCTGTAATGAACGGTATGTTTGAGGAAAACGAAGGATACACCATTGCACACACGTCATGCATTCCCCGGGAAAAAATCAGGTTCTGCGTCATAGCCATCTTGATCTTGGCCAGGGATCTCCGCCTGTATAACGGTGAGTAGCGGAAGGGATGAGGAAGGGAGTACATGCGCCCAGAACACGGTCATCTGGCGCAGCGAGCGCGCTGCATTCTTGCTCGAACGCTGAGTGAAATGGGGGTGAGTATTATAAGATCGGGTAACGTTATTAAAAACTTGCCAGTGGACCACTCAAGGCAGCCGGCCTTCGTAGTTTCATCGATGCTGTCCATCATGTATTTGTGTGATTCGAGGGCATCGTCGAGTTTACCTGCTGAGAGGAAAGCCTGGCACCGTTTCTGGTGTGCAGTCAGCCACAAGGACTCGAGGTGCCACCCGAAGAGCCGGTCAAAGCCCTCAGTTATGAAATACGTTTTTGGATGTATCATGTAAACGTACCACCACCAAATCCTCGTATATTATATGGAAGTCCAACTTGAATTTAGATGAGAAAGCGCTGGAGTTGATGGCGGCAGTGAAATGATTGGCGGCTTCGTCGTGACGCGCGCCATCTGAGGCATTGACTCCAAGTTGAACGCGTAAATATGCCTGATGTGTGAAGTTGCAAAGATCAGTGTCGAAGACCAAGCTTAGCCGCATGACACCTACTTCCACGACACAACATGCGAAGGTATCAGCGTTAGGACAAGCATCGGCAAGCTCTTTGACAAGCAGCATTGCCTCCTCATGTTGATCTACATTGAAGAGGGCGATAGCCTGAAATACACATGAGAGAGAGTGAGTGAGATAAATTTAACCTACCTTAATTAAGAGAAGAAAATGAATGGTCTCTGAATCTTGGTTCGCCGTGAACATGGATGCAACGTCAAATGCTGCCCTCGCGTCTCGGAGCAGTCCTTTTCGGCAGAGAGCAATGCCCTTGGAGATATAGCCTGTCAAGGATGGCTGAACTGATGGACTATGCCACCATCAAGTTAGCCTTCATAAGGGGCACTGATCGGTTGATCATATCTCACCTTGATGGCATCATCAAGCGCGTGGTCCCAGTCGAGTTTTCGCGCCATGACGAATGAGCGATTGGCATAGGAATCATAGTTATTGGCATCGGCGTGGATCTCTTGCGTGAATAGCTCTTCAGCAGTAGACAAGTCACCAGTTATGCATTCATTGCAGGCTGTCGTGATAGCTAGGATCTGCATGAAGCATGCTCGAATTGCAGTATACAAATCAAGTATGGAAACATGCCTTTGAATTAATGTCCTTGGGTACTGCCCACATTGAGATCATCTTATCATTTCCGCTTGCAATGTACGTGCCGTCCATTGAGAAAGTGAGGCAGTGTGCTGAGTGCTGGAAGATGGCAACGGTTTGTCGATCTGAGAACCGCCAGAGGCGGACGTGGTCATCATAGGATGCGGAAGCGATGAGCGTGCCAGCAGGATTTACGGCGAGGGCATTGATGTCACTAGTGTGTCCCCGTCCAGGGATCACCGATCTGCTGCCAGATCAATGTATCCCACTCCCGTATGGTAGGATCAACCCTACTGCCCCCTGAGAGAAGGCGAGTACCATCGGGCGTCCACGCGAGCGAGTTGTTGGATTCTGCGTGACCCACAAAGGTTGCGACTTGTTCCCTAGTTTCTAAATTATAAATTGTGATATTGCTGCGTGTTGCAATTGCAAGAAGATTGCCAGACGGCGAATACCGAACGCAGGAGACATGGGTCCTGTCAGTGCACCGGATTGGAGGCGGCCCGATTTCCTTGGAGCTCCTGGCATGTTGTCGTGCTCCAGAGCTTCACCGTACAATCCCATGAACCAGTGGCCAGCACTGTTCCATCCGGCGAAATGTCCAACGAGACTATTCGTTGAGAGTGGGCTTCGATGGCTTGTGGTGTGAGATTTTCCCCAGTTTCACCGTGCCAGGCGATGAGCTCTCCCTTCCGATCACCACTTGCTATCAATTGCCCGTCTCGGGATACCGTCAATACATATGACACCGAGTTGCGATTCCCCTCTACCTTCTTCAATACCATACCTGTCTTCAAGTCCCACAGACGAAGTATCTTGTTTCTCGAGTCTGCGACCATGCGCTGTCCGTCTGGAAAACACGCGACTGCGGTTACGGCGATCTCATAATATTTAAACTCTCGTTCGGGCGTGGTCCTTGGAATGAGCCGCGACATTTTACCGGAGGCTGATGGTGTTGACCACCGTTGAGGTGGACTTCCCGGACGGATTGCGGGTGTCTTGCTAACGTGCAGAGATGTACGTACTGTAACTATTTACGCTGCTTTGCAGTCTCCTGCATAGACACCCAGGAGATGAGGCCGCTCGCCTCCACACTTTCCATCAAAGTTGCAGTAAGAATACTCCCCGTTATCATATGTGCCCCTTGACAGTATAACTTCCCTCCCTGCGCGGCTGCGCCTCTACACTTGGGTCCAACAGCTTCCAAATTGTACTATCCCTTTACATCCATTTTGTGAAGTCCAGTTCTCGAATCTGGCGGATAGTATTGCTTAAGGCCTGTCGGGGTGTCGCGATCGAGCAGCTACTCCAGAATACCATGTGACCTGTCCGAATGGTCACTGAGTTTCAAGTGTACAAGGACTGATTAATTCTACTAATTGTCAAACGTGTCAATTTGCTCTCCGGGAGACATGTTCAATTTCTACATAACACGCGCTTTCCGGCAGTGAGGAAGGGATTGGAGTGGAATTCATGTCAAGTGTATTAAGGTAAAAGCTGCTGTTGACGCTGTTCCGAGTGTGCATCTGGAGGGGACATGAGAGAAAGCCTGGTGCTTGGAATCATAATACGTTGCGAGACCTGGAATGTAATAATGTATGGTTCTCTGTAATCTCCGCGTCAAGGCAGAAGCCATAGCGCCTGAAGCTTGAAGCCTTAATCCCAGAGTCTCGTCCGGAATCGGAAGTATATCAGAAAAAAGAAGAATGGTTGACACTTGCTTACTGCTTGAGATGATCAATACGGATGGAGTAGTGGGGATGTGCGTGGCGCATGCTTTATACATCTTCAGATGAGCGAGCCAACCTGTGCATTTCTAAGTAGCATCTGATCCAACCACACATCCCTAGGACGACATGTCACTAACACACTCCCATACGCCTCGCAGATTCTCCTTCCACAATGTGACTTTCCCGTCGCCACAGCTAACAGCGAGAATATTTCCAGCGAGACTCCATGATACACGCCATACAACATCAGGGAACTTGCCTGCAGCTGCTGCACTAGGAGCTCCAGAGGCAGTCGATGGATCAAGGGCGATCTTCACCCATGGAGAAGTTAAGGAGTCTTTTGTCCAAATCAATACAGTCTTGTCCTTGAAGCAAAGATATTTCAGACAGAAAATCCAGCACAAGCCCTTTTGTAAACGAACCTGGGATGCTGTTGCAATATAACTCCTTGGCAGACCGATGTTGGGCGCCCACGCAACATCACGCACCCAATCTGTGTGCCCATCAAGTGTCTCTTCCTCCACCCACGACTGCGTGTCTTCACGGTAGCCCCAGATCTTGACAAGGTTATCACAGCCCGCACTGGCAAAACGTTTGAAGGGCGCCGAGGGCTGTGTGCCATGTTGTTGTGGGTGAATAAGCGATCCAGGCTGTGTCGCAGGAGCCCAAGAAACAGAGTTGCAGCCGATGGCATGACCATTGAAGATATCAGCACCCCACTGGCCGTCATCTGTTACCGGATGTTCGTCAGAGATGTCAGCTTTAAATAAAAGAGTGCATACCTTTGAAGGTGAGTACAGAAAGCTTTCCATCTGACGACGCGCAAGCCAACATTGCACCGAGCTCATGAGGAGCCCACGACACAGAGTTCACTGAAGCAGTGTGTAACGTGTGCTCCTTCACCCTTGTCCACCCACCATCGGCCGTGCCTTGAGACCGTTCCCCCCATATCAATACTTTTCCATCGTATGAGCAAGAAGCAAGTATGTGTCCAAATTTCGGGTGTGCCCAGGCAACCTGCCACACTGGACCCGTGTGCCTGTCAGAAAGGATGCAGAATTATGAGAGTTTATTCAACCTGTACATCAAACCACGGACCCCTTCAGAGTATGCCCACTAGATTTCAGTGGTTCCCCGCTAATGACGTCAAAGACCTTAACCGTTCTATCTGAAGAGCATGTCGCTAAACGCTTGCCATAGTAGTCAAGTTGCGCATCATGCTAGGGTTGAATTTTTGAGTACGCGTTCAGGAGGCAATATTAATGTTGTTGCATACAATCATGTCTTCATGAGCGGTTTCAATTGGAACCGCTTCAGTCGTGGTCGCAGACGGCATGGTTGCTCGGTATGTAGATGATGTTGGACAATGTGGACGTGTCGCGACAAGCAAGTGTAGCAGCTAATCTGAGTTTGAAACCATAATAACCGGTACCACTACTTATGACCCCAACACTCATCTGTTGACAATGATACTTATGACCTGCGCACTTTCAGAGTGACCAATAGAGAGATGGATTCCGTTTTATTATCCTCGTTATCCAGCCTGACCACACAACAGAAGTCTTCTCTTGAAAAGGGTGCGTCTTCAATGATCATTGCACGTGCGCTGGACATACATAATGAAGTCAAACCTGGTAGGAGGATACAAAAATCTATCAGACCTCTTACTCAGTACGCCGAGTGACATCTCGCGCATGACGCGCATTATCCCACTAGAGGTCACCAGAATTCTTGAGGCTGCATGTCGAGAACGTGCAGCGCCCATCAACAAAATCAAAGACCTGCCGCTGGAAAGCGAAGAGAAGATCACAACTGGAGATGCCGAATTAGATGGTATGTTAGGTGGTGGAATCAGAACGGGGATGCTCTGGGAGGTTGTAGGTGAAAGGTGAATGCGTTTGAATGCATATCAGCACGGAACACTGAGATGCTTTCAGTGCTGCGGGCAAGACACAATTTGCCCTTCAACTCTCGCTGCTCGTTCAGCTCCCTTCTAGGTTGGGAGGTGTTCTAGGTTCTGCTTTTTATTTGACGGTCGCGTCACAACTTCAAACCTCACGGATGGAAGAAATCCTCAATACTCACCCGCTCTTGTCGCCTTCGTTGTGTTCTTTTGCAAATATACAACACGCATCCGTTCCCACTATCGAAAAGCTCATTTTTGTCCTGTCTAAATCTTTACCGCAATATATATCTGCAAATGACCAAAACTCGTCACCAAGACCTCTCAAACTGATTGTCATCGACGCTATCGCGGAGCTCTTCCATACTTCCAAGAGAACCACCACACAGTTCCTAGTCGAGCGGTCCCGCAGACTATCTGAGATAGGGACGCTCTTGCATTCGCTCGCCAGCAAGCATCAAATAGCGGTCCTGGTCCTGAACGAGGTCAGCGATACCATCGACAGGGACACTGCTCCTTTGGACAGTGAGCAAATTGGCTACAAGGATCAGTTCAGATGGTTCGGTCGTGCAGACAGTGTCCTAGGGGAAGGCAGGAAAGAAGCAACGCTCGGTCTAGTCTGGTCGAATCAACTGAATGCCAGAATATTCCTCTCGCGAACAGGTCGCCGACGATATCTTGAAGAGAGCGAGCGCCCGAGGAAATTCCAGAAGTCGAACCCAGCGACGTCGTCGAATGATTTAGTCGGCGGTGAACAATCCCTCCTTATCAGACGGCTAACCGTGGTGTTCAGCTCGGTGTGCGATCCTGCCTCTTGTGACTACATTGTTACTGCGGAAGGCATATCAATAATTCCTGGGTCTGTTGTTCCGCTTGCTGTTCGACCAGCGGTAGGCACAGCTGCACCTGCAGGGAGCGCTCATGTTATGATGTCACCTCGTGGTGACTTGACTCAAATGCAAAACGCTCAAGTAGCGCCACTGGATATCGGCCATGTTGTGGATAGCACAGCTATTGATAGTAGATCTTCCACTCCAGACAACGAGCCAGGGGATGATGAATGGGACGCTTTCTGGGAGCGAAACGCGTTACCGGAGTGTGTGTTTGAAGAAGCAGTAAAGTTGACTGAGCCCTCGTGATACCTAATGTCATCTGGAACAACAGACTGTTTGTTCATATGCTGTATTTCTATTAGCCAGTGCGACACATATATATATCTAATATTCCACCATAATCAAACAAAGCTGTCCTCATCAGTGGCAGTACAACCACAAAACCACCACATGCCCGTTTACTGATTGATGTCGATGTCGGTCCACCTTTCCTCGGCCTTCTTTGCACGTTTCGCATTCCTCACTGGAGGCTCAGCGTACACATTCTCCATCTCCACGTCTAGCGGGTATTGAAGGGCACCGAATTGTGAACTTGCCGCTTTGGTGATTGGATACCGAGGCGAGACTTTAGCAATGCCGGGGCGTTTATCGATGTATGCGATTACGAAACCAATGATAGCTGAGTCAAAGTGAGCGACTGGCATGGAATAACATGATTTGCCGAACATACCAAAAATAACGGACATATAATAAGTAGCGAGGAGGGCATTAGCCATTGTGCAGTCACCAGACTGAGACAAGTCATGGCAAAGGGCTGTCGCGTTATCCCGACGGGCATGGACTGTCAGAATGATACAAGATGCTGATGATACGTCAGGATGGCATGAACAAGTAGCACAGTGTTACGTACTGAGATCCGAAAGCCACAAAGCGCCAAAGGTAATGAGATTTCTGGTGTTGCTAGCCTTTGCATGCCTCCTGAAATATAAGAATGAAAAACTGATCGAGACGTCAGCTTTTTCCATCTACAGCGTGCCATGATGAACTCACCTAATGGGGAAAACCGACAGAGCAAGAATGCTTGACGCAGCGGCAAGGACTTCGAAGGCTGAAGCAAACTGGTGTGCATGAAGGCTAAAGCTAGGTTGAAAACACTTACGTCCTGCGGTGTGCGCAACAATTACCGGCCTTAGAATCACAATCGATGTGATGTTGCAGATACCAATAGCGACTTGAAAGAAACAGATGAGTAAATATCTCGTATGAGAAGAACAAAGCATGATGAGCGTACGGAGTAAGAGACCACGGGAAAGAGCGAATGGGAAGGGCATGGTGTCACAGACAACCGATGTAGATGGGGCGATGCAATGAAAGTGATTATGAAGAAGAAGGTCGAGCCTGCGGAGAAACGTTGTGTGATGGTGCATTTGCCATGTGCCGAGGTTTTATATTGCGTCCAGTCCACCACGAGTGGACTGTGGCCTTTATGTGTGGCAAAAGATAAAAGTGAATGGTGGAGGAAACCAATACAAGGATATTATATCACCATTGTTCTTAGAGGTGTGGTCAATCGCACCGTGAAATTGCGCCAAATCTTTGTGGACCTGTCAAAGCAGCCTGCGGTGCGTGGACCACCTTGCAGGCCTGGTTGATAACGATCAGAGAAGACCACATGAGTTTAATTACATACGGTGAGACACATACCCGTGTTAAAGCGCTAGAGGTACTTTGCCAGACCACCTAGAAACGTCACGAAGAGGCCAATGCATCACGGACATCCACTCAAATGAACCTAATCTAACACTCCTTGCGCACATGATTAGCAAAGAAACTCGGAGTCCAGTCAGTTAACAGCACTTGTGCTGCCATTTGCCCCGATTGTGAACCATAATATATCACGATCGGCCATTTCGGCATTACTTACCATGACTCACTTGAAACGCCGAATAAGTATCAGTATTCACTGTTCGCCAAGCGGAAGGTGTCTGTTCAATACTTGAGTGTACGTTTTGTTGTGCTATACACTAGTACTAGTGTGTACCAGGGTTGATTCCGAATCCAAGTCTGCGATAAGTTGGAGGCTCTCCTGTGGCCGAGCTCGAGTCACCTGTGTATTTCTGACTCCTGCAGGGTTTCGGGCCATAAGCGAGATGCATTTTGCATGTGGCAGCAGTGCACAAGTATATGAGCATATTTTGAATGCACAACCGTCAGCAAATTGCTGGTTGTCCGCGGTTTATCAGTGACGGTTCAAGTTAAGGCTTAACAGCGACCTTCTAGGCTAAGTTCTATAAACATCCGAGCACGCACAGTACAAATATAGAACTTGCACTCGGGAATCGATCGACCTCATGTTTGCCGGCTTCAAAGACAACCTACTTACAACGCAATGTTCAATGAACTCACTATGGCCAACCTGATCATGACTGAAGAGCACCCCACAGCTTATGTGATATGCTAGAAAGAATGAAAGATAATTACTATCCATATACAGGTGCAATCAATTTGATTTGAGACACCAAAGGCAACCAAGCCAAAAGTTAAAACTAGAGTACAGACGGCGAGCAAAGCGGGCATAGGAAGAGGGTATGAAGATGGAGACGATGATAAAGCTTTGGAGACGAGATCAGACGCTTGCTGCCCAGGACGATCTATGGCTCTCCAAGGGGCACCAACCGCGAATGAACATGTACAGTCGAACGCGCGCTTATAGTTCAATCCAACCCTCCTGCCCAAACGTGTTCTCGCCCGAATAACTGACATAAAGGAAATTATCCTCATCCCTAGAAACCGATGAGATCCGGCTTGGTAGCATTCTGGTGTGCACTCACTTATGTTCCTCATAAATAGCGCTCATAAGAGCTGCCGTTGGTGGAAGAACCTCGTCAACGAAGATAAAGATGGCCTTCTCTGGTGCGAGCTTGATACGCTTCCGGATGACGTAGACGAATTGCCCAACTGTCAAATCCTGTGTGGAGCAAAGGAATAAAATCAGCGATCAGTTACCCATCGGCACTCGTGATAAGTGGTGTGATGCGCACTGAAGGTACAAGATACTTCTTCTTGTCGATAGTAGGAATATCTGTCCGGTCGGCTTTCTCGCAAATTACCTAGAGTCGATGCCACTCCTGTCAGGGACAAGAAACGTGGCAAGGGATAAGAGGTAAAAACTAACAGGAATACGGTCAGGATACTTCTGCCTGATGCGTTCAGCCTCCTGCTTGCGCTTCTCTAAGGACGGAGAACGCGTTAGTAACTCATGACTACATAACGACTGCGGGGCAATGGTAATACGTACCAAACGGGTGCTCATCCTTGAATTTAGACCTCATGACGAACGTTACAAGCGATGATCGAGTTCAGTAAGTGGGAAGAATTGACTTCTGAGAAGAAAGAAGGAGTTTGTCGTGAGTGGTGGTCAGCGTTCAGGATGAAATGAGGACAGTTCGCCGTGCCGCATTCAAAGCCTCCTCGCGGCTGTGACGTGTGACAGCCGCGTGACTCAGCTGTGGTGACAAGGGCGAACACACTGACAAATTCAAAATGCGGCAGTACACCTCAGTAATACGGAGCCCCCGAAACTACGATACAGATAGTATTGTACAATAAATAGCTGACAGAGTCTGTTGTGGGACCGAAAAAAAATGAAGCCTTCAGAATAATGTCACAATTAAGAAGCCCCAAGGCCATTGCCCATTCCGGCAGCCATGCCCACTGCCATTGCATTGCCCATCTGCACCCCGGTCCCGTCCGTGGGCACGAAGACAGTCTTGTCTCCAAACGCTTGAACACGTGTGACTTCCACTCTACGCATCTCCATCCCGCGTGCGAATTGGTCCGTGACCTTGGCATCAGCAGCCGCCCTGACACTGACCGCTTGTGCGTCGGCCTCAGCGGTGAGACGGATAGCTTCCGCTTGTGCAAGAGCCTCAATCTTTGTGCGCTCAGCCTGGGCTTTAGCAGCGGCAATGACACTATACGCCTCGGAATCTGCTTGCGTCTATTGAAAATACGTTTGTTATGAACAGCTTGGAAAATAGGTCGATACTGACATTACGGCTTTGTGCCTTGATGCGAGCAACAGCCAGAGCTCCTTCTTCCTGTTTAACTTTATTCGAATTTTCTCGGTCGACATTCTGCAGCGTGTAAATGAAGAGGGCAAGTATATCATAGAGGATGAACTTACTGCAGCCTCAACCTGCGCCTGCAACGCCCTTGTTGTAAGTTTGTCCATAGTTGACGCAATTTCTCCCTTGAATTGTCGGTCGATCACGGCTACAGAGCATGGTCAACGTCAGGTGTCACTTGTAACAAAACGCCCAAGCTTACCAAGATCCTTCAAAATGATACCATACTCGAGTGCGGCCTCGTGCATCTCGTCCATGGCCCGGGTACGAAGAGCGTCAAGGAATGCAGAGGAAGGGTCCGTACCGTCTTCAAGGTTGTCAGGTCCAAGAGAGCGCTGCTTCACCATGGAGCTATAGTCGACTGCAGTACTTGAGTCAAACTATCACACAAAAATCATCTATGGACATACGATGAGCGACGATCTGTGTGAGGATGGACTGGGTTTTGTCACGGAGCGCATCATAAGGTGTATTATAGCCATGGGTAGTGAGCTGCAGATAAAGTGAGCACTCGCTAGCAAAAGCTAATTTGTCGAAAGGCGCACCTTCAGGGGTTCTATTAATTGCCTAGCAGTTTTATGAATAACTGAACATCAGGTGCCTCATTCTCACTGCTCACCATTTCAAATAGATCCTCAAGCCGACAGGCACTTGGTCCCTCGTGAAACTAGAAGCCAGCAGCGTAAGATAGGGTATTAATGGCTGAGTGAACAACCTACATATCCTTTGTAGGCATCTCGAGCTGATTCTCGCCGAGCGTAAACAAACCACGCAGTGTGACGTTGGGATTCGTTATATAGTGTTGTCCAGCAGGGAGTAACTCAAGGTCGTCTCCGCGCTGGAGAATGGCGCAGTTACTTGCCGGGATGTTCAAGCTGTGCACCATGAATACTTGGAACAAGAAAACAACGGGGAGTAAACGAACAATAATGCCACAACGTATTCCTGCTCTTTGCCTGAATCGATGCGACTCCGCATCTTAATCTCGGCAACCCTGATCAAGATTCAAAAAAAATAAGCATTATGATCAAGACAGAATACAGAGGTACGCACGAGCCGAGGGTAGCGCCTGTTACTGTGTCCTTGATCGAGGTAGACAAATGCGTCTGGTCGACGATGGCCAGAACGTTATATGTTCCATTAATTGCATACGCAACAAATCCTGAGTTTTTAACTACAAAGATGCGATTTTGAGGATCGGAGATGACGGCCGCTTGGTTCTGGGACACCTGAACGACTGTTAGACCTTGAAACTGAATTGCGGTGTCCGAGACTGATGGTCGTCTTTCAACATGACATCGTGTAGAATATTGGCGCACGCACGTCCTTGAGTACCACACCATTTTCGCGCCCACCAATTACGGAGGGGGAATCCAGGGTATCGGCCAGGCTTTGTCAATATCTTAGGGAGACCACCGTGCTTGATCAAACCAAGGAAACCCGGAGCAACCTCCTTACCGGTCCACGATACAGGGACCTAGTATTGTGATGTAAGTCGTCTTTCCAAGCCGATGACATGCTGAGGTTCAAGTTCACCTTGTTTGACAAGAGACCCGTTCGCCCGGACTGTAGGTTGACGCGGTGAATACCGGAATGATGTACAAATCGCGGTACTCACGTCCCGAAGTTGCCTATCAATTTTCTCTAATGCACTAATGACGCCGTCGTTGCCAATGGGTACGAAGAACGCACGTTCTTCCAGTGCATAGTCTGCGGTTTTGGAGAATTCGTGCAAAGAGACCCCTTTTCTGGGATACGTGGAAGAGCCATCATAGCTTTCGTCGATGCGGTCTTTCATGATGCCTTTGCGGTTTACAGCGGAGGAAGGGCCACCAACGACCGTGGCGTCATCATCGAGTTTGCTACCCATCTGCATATGTGTGTGTCTGAGGTGGGGGTTAGTATATTTATAGATATGTATGTTCGTCAGTTATATATTGTAACCTTGCTGCGAGTGTTATTCATAGATGCTGACGTGAGAAGTCGCTATATGGTGCACAGTGTCAGGGCCTGGAGGCAGTGGCAAAGAACTTATTGCCAGAGGCTAATTATCTCGAATCAGAATCTGATGCAGCATTACGTCGCATTCAGGTCCCTAGTAGGCTTGTACTAAGGTGTAAATGGAGAATACACAGCTAGTTAGCGCTGCCGATGACCACGCAAAGATACACAGAGAACGCATGAAGCAATGGAATAACTCAAGAGCAGGGTAAGCACTGGTAGCAGCACAAAGTTATAATTACCGCCGGGTAGGATCCGTATGACCTGAGTTCGGCGGATACCGGTCGGCGCCGGAAGCTCCACGTAATTTTCTGGCACGTGACATTCACGTAGCGATGAATTAGTTTCAATACTGTAACTCAACCCGTAGTTTCGCCCCAATGCAGATTCTATGGCTGCTCTTGACGCTGCTGCCATTGGTATACTCAAATTCTGTTAACAACACAGAAAACCTGCTATGGGGAGCTTATAGGCCCAACCTATACTTCGGCCTTCGACCAAGATTACCCCAATCCCTTATGACTGGTCTGGTGTGGTTCGGCACCCAGAACTATCAGTCTATAGGCAGTATGTGACCTATACATACAACTGCAGCAAATTAATAAAACACTTCATCAGAGGCCCGCCATGCATGTGACCAGGGCGATGGCCTTGACAGTTATACCTGGACGCACTTCGATCCAAGGCAGGGCGGTGTACAAATACTGCGGGACAGCCAGAATAATGTGGAAATTACCACCGAGCTTTTGAAGGTGCCTGGTGGCTCCCATGGTGGTAGTTGGGCTGCGCGTATCAAAGGAGCACCTATTGACCCCAGTGCGCTTTCTATCATGACGTTCCATGCTCGAGACACAGCCTACTAATGCTCCCGAACAGCGTATCCATCTAGAATTTCCACTATATTTTATCTCGGCCTAGAAGGACTAGGTGGGGTGGATATGGTCACCGACGAGAACGAAAATGTGAGTCCTAACAAAGTGCACGCATGGCCAATCGAGATAATTGGATCACAAGGGAGTCGACGGACCGGTAGAATTTTCTGGCACTACGCCTGACCTCGGTGATTTCACCATCCGCATAGTCGACGGTATGTTTGCTCGGTTATTACTTGACACGGAGCGTTGCCTCATCCTGTGCAGCGCCTGACAACGAGGCTGTAACCACTGGCCCGCACTCTGAGGCTTTCGAAGAACGGTTGGGGAAAACGCACCTTGCGGGCTTGCGCTTGCCACGGGGCCAACTTTGGACTGCGAAAGGCAAGTCGTTTCTCTCTCGGAGATGGTGTCATCCCGTAACAACGCAAGACATCAGATCACATCATACAGAGCATCGTTGACCGTGCAAGCCCGATTGCTGAGAAATACCGCGCTGCTGAACAGGCGCCTGATCCTTCATTTATCTTGCAGCTTCCTGATGATATTCTCACTGCGAGCAATCTTTTTGCTGTTCAGAAGTCCTTCGAGGGAGAGTTTCAGTTTGACGTCTTCTTCGAGAGTGCCAGTGCGAACCAGACATTTGATGGTCTGGTCCAAAGTACTTTTTATTCAAATTGACACTAAATTCTTACCACAGCGAGCACCATTGATCAAGGCATTGCGGCTATCGTAGCATCCTTTGATAGTCACTTTGAGGAGACATTCCCGATTCCATCATCATACGCAACCAATGATGTTACACGTTTGAAATCTTTTAGCAAGGCGATCACCTCCAACCTCTTCGGTGGGATCGGCTACTTCTACGGCACGTCCATCGTCGACAAGGGATTCGCGTATGAATGGGACCAAGATGATGAGATCGATGACGAAGATGATGGACAGCATGGCGCTCGGTTGACTGAACCCCGTGCTCTGTTAACCGCTACGCCTAGCCGCAGTTTCTTCCCGAGAGGGTTTTACTGGTAATTAATTAGCTGTTCAAACCAAGTTCTCTCATTTAGGTTTACAGGGATGAGGGCTTCCACCTTCTACACATAGGCGCATGGGACACAGAGCTTAGGTATCTGAAACCAGCTTTTTTGTCGCGTATCTTGGTATCTGACCACTTGTAGTCTCGAAGTCCTCAAAGACTGGATTAAGCTCATCGATGACAATGGCTGGGTCGCACGTGAACAGATCCTAGGGGAGGAGGCGCGCAGCCGAGTCCCTGCGCAATTCCAGACCCAAGTGCCTACTTTCGCAAACCCACCAACTCTGACGATGGCAGTAACAGCCATCATCAAACAATTTAACGCTGCACATGATGGACCTTCCGCTGCAGATCTTGGGATGGACTATGGCATGGGTGGACAAGTACCCCTTACTGGCATTTCCGAGTCCCGCGCGGCCCTTGACCGCGCAGCTGTGCAGTCTGTCCTGCGCGACATGTACAAGCCCTTGAAGCGGCACTATGAGTGGTTCCGCCGGACGCAGCGTGGGCAGATCAAGCAGTACGGCCGTCGGGCGCGGTCACGCTCGGAAGGGTATCGCTGGCGAGGACGCTCTGAAGCACATGTCTTGACGAGCGGGATGGACGATTATCCGAGAGGTCTGCCGCATGCAGGGGAGCTCCATTTAGATTTAATCAGCTGGATGGGCTTCTTCAGCCGAACAATGAAGGACTTTGCACAGTTCATCGACGAAGAGGAGGATGCCGCAAGTTTTGCTGAGATTGAGTTGGCTATAATAAACAATATCGACGGTGACAAATGTCCGGTTTTTCTGACTTACAAAAGGCGCTGATTTGTTGCCAACTGGTACAGATCTGCATTGGAACGAAGAAAGTGAGATGTACTGTGATGTTGGGATCGACTCGGACGGTGAGTTCTTCCTCTTCTGTGTGTCGTTTAAATACCCATCATGCTCTCTACTAGATGAATCGACCCATATCTGCCATGCGGGTTATGTTTCTCTCTTTCCCTTCATGCTCTCGCTGCTCCCGCCAGACTCCCCACACCTTGGGCCCATCCTTGACATGCTGCGTGATCCCGAACAACTCTGGTCAGGAGTATGGTATCCGCAGTCTGAGTAAGGGTCATCCCGAGTTCGGGCAGGGGGAGAACTATTGGAAAGGTCCAATATGGGTGCAGATGAATTATATGGTGCTTGGAGCGTTGCATAACACGTATGCGCGCGAGGAGGGACCATTCCAGGAAATGGCCAGGGAGATGTATCAAGAGCTGAGGAGAAATGTGGTGAATAATGTGTTCAAGGTAGGGTTCCCTCGAAAGTGGTCTCGGCTATTGTTCTGCGATGCTCATCTTGGCCTAGGAATATCAAAGAACAGGATATGTATGGGAGCAGTACGATGCCCTTACCGGAGAGGGACGGAGGAGGTTCGTGTTCTATCTGTCATCATTTACCTCTGGCGTTGATCGTTCATATTGCAGCCACCCTTTCACTGGTTGGACATCGCTCATCACGCTCAGTAAGCATTTTCCCTCTACCTTGGCCAAGAAATCGTCTGATTTCTACCTCTTATATAACAGTCCTCGCGGAGAAATACTGAGTCGAATTCTACTAAACATTAGCCGAGAGGAAAAAAATTACTACATGGCGGTATGTAGTTTATATATACCATCAGCAGAATCAGTTGGACCGTAAAATTTATATGGTATGAATACCGTATGATGGATAAATTATAATTCTGCATTTGGTGCAGCGACGCTGTGGACCACTATGGGAATTTTTCACTAGACTCACCAGACGACACAAGTGGGTCGTCCAGTACATTTTCCGACTTCCACAGCACTGTAAATGTAAGACGAGTAATGTGTAACGCAGATGAGTCCAACAGTTCGTGAGTTTTGCACACTGGGGCTCTTCGCCCGAGTACCTCGACGCCCCGTTCCACATTTTTGGCATACATTTAGATCGGTCAGATTCTGACATCGTATATGCATGGTGCCAAGACCCCGACGCAAAGAGGAAACACAACTGGACTGTCAATGTAACAAGAAAATGCGCAATCTACCAGTGCTCTTCGTCATCAGTCTCTCTTATCACCCAGGCGAAGAGAGGGGAGTGATTGGTGTCCAAAGGGCCTGATGGTGACCATGTTAAATGGTTCCATTCCATTTTTTGTGTACAAAATCATACCATAAATCAGAGAGGGATCTATGGCTTATCCTCTTCCTCCGTTGTGGGATGAACTGCCCTCCATAAGTGCAAGCACTTTCGGCTTGAAGCTTTCGGCCCTGGCCCGCAGCTTCCGGCGATCCTCCCGCCGCTTCTCCGATATGGCTACCCAAGATGCTGTCAGTTGCTTCCCGCATGAGCCCCGCATATGATTTGTGCGGCCTCGTGGAGTGTAGTTTGCCTTGCATACTAAACATTGATGTAGAACTATATGAAATTGAAGAATGATTCTAGAATGAAAGATATCAGTAGGCGGAACAGCAACGCTAGTCGTTTGGCGCTGCCATATCACTGGATGAGTCCAGTATAACTTGGGTGCGACTCAAAGTCGAAGTCGCGACAAGATGCTCTACCAGTTATATTCAGTTATCTTGAACACACGAAGATATCGATATCTGAGACACATACCTGTGGACGAGGATGTGTGAATCGTGTTGGAGTAAGCTGAAAACTAAGCTAGCCTAAGTAGCATGAATCGGCCACCGACGCGTCTCATCAAACTATAATAAATGCAATATTCCACACTGATGCACGCATTCCTATGCGTGACACAGGACAGCAGGGAATTCAGGTGGTCCATGTGCAAAATTATCAGATGGATACAACGGTGTACCTGTAGGCCGCAGTAGGCGGCATCAGCTCGATCGATGCAGAACTCAGCCTATGAGTTGGAGTCGAGCACAATTACTTTTCAGGGTCCGAGGTTGTCAGAGTACTTAGTATAAGTACGCTGTGAAATTCACTGAATAACAATAGATCTTTTGAGTGGTCTGCCTCTGTCTTTGTACGGTAGTGAATGTATGGGGAATTAAGATAGACCTCAACATCATATGACCTAGCGTGACATTTTACTGATTTGACATCTCATTCATCAGTACATGAAACGTGAGCGAAATCTGTTCCAGCATCATGTGCAGAGAGTATGTAGCAAGAAATACATTTAATGTTTTACAATATAACTGTGGAAGTTGGGAGACGAGTAGGCATTATAGTGCTTGAATGTCAAGGTGAGGTGATATCGGTCACAGGCTGAGTCACAATGGTTCACTGTACGCACAAAAATGCCTACTCCTCCTTCAATTGCCCAAAAGTAAGGATTCTGAGTAGACAGGTTTGATACTATAGAACAAGCTCGCAGGACACTGGAATAGATATCTCCAATTCTAATCTGAAGCAGAGTTACAAGCCAAACGATGTGTTTCTAACCCCAAGTCATGCCAGGTCATGTGATCTACATGTGTTTGCATGAAGTCTATCCAAGGTCTATCTTATAATATACTGGTTGACTTTCCAAACACGTGACGAACGCGTCGTGATCGAGTATTCTAGTAGAGCGTGTCCACGCAATGCTATCCGATTCCCTCTCACTCTTCAGCGCAGTTTCCCGTCTTCTACGCGTACCAGCCCTATCCTTACGATCTTCATCTCAATCTGATATCTGCCGCACTTGCTACCATTGCCCGCGACGACGATTACTGTATCACTGACAGCGTACGCTGTGAATAAACACTTCTTTCTTATGTTCTACCAGAGGGTAGAACTACTTTGAGGTCATCCGAGTCTTTAAAATAGTAATAATCAAACTGCACAAGTCTCTTCGCGGCTTCAAGGCAACTTTCAAAGGCTCGTTTCTGATCCCTTCTCCATGTAGGAATGTGATAGACCTATGCAGTAGGAAAGCTTAATCAACAATATTTAACAACATACATTACACAATGCAAGCTCATAACAAGATATCATACTGTGAGGCATAGAGGGGTATGGGTATTTCGTTCCGATTCTTCATTTCTTCCCCAGTAGCGACGACGCCTAGGCATAGAGGTTTCTCATTCGACCTCAGGGTAAGTATGCATGATGCGCCTGAGCTCCGCGTCCGGAACCCTCGGTTGAAACACAATAGGGCACGAGACATGTGGCATTGCCACACGCATGAATCCCATGTCATCCAACGGCTTCATAGGATCCAGAGTGAGCTGGAAGGCCCAAAGAAGAAGGACCGAGTTGATCCACACCGATCTGTAACGGTCGAAATGAGCTCGGAGGATTATGTACGTGAAAGGATACAATTACCTGTTCGCGAGGTGTAGACCGGGGCATACGCTGGAATGAAGGACAGTCAAAGAGTGTGTATGCCGAAAGACAACCGTACTTACCGCCGACCAAATCCATAGACAAAAAATGTGAGATCGTCTCTCAGGCGACCTTGGTCATTAATCCAACGCTGAGG
Organism: Suillus lakei; assembly: GCA_016628065.1. Lineage (NCBI taxonomy): Eukaryota > Fungi > Basidiomycota > Agaricomycetes > Boletales > Suillaceae > Suillus > Suillus lakei. The sequence goes on along the minus strand of JABBWA010000003.1, from coordinate 267,988 downwards.
CTTGAACGCATCAGGCTCAGGGTAGGCTTCTGAATCTCGGGAGATGGCCCTGACAAAGTAATAAATCTGATTTTCGCAACTTGAAGGACGATGCTTACCAATGACTGCCAAGTACCGTAGTCCCGGCGGGAATGCAATAGTTTTCCTGCCGGTGGATGCCAGATTATCCTTGCACGAAAAATTATTCAAAAAGCACTTGCCCAAATCACGTCTTTAGTCGTTCGGTGAGGAAACCCTATAGTGTGAATGGCGTAAACTTCAGGCACGGGACGGCAATGGAGATACCCACCATTGGGACCCAGCGGTCTCCATCTCAAAGCCTCAGAGATGAAGGCATCCAGCAGAGGAAGGGATTGTTGGTCAGCGAAGGTCGGTGCTTTGGTGGAGAAATCATTGAATCGGTAGGACTGCAATGAAACACGGACCTACCTCGGTGCCTTCCTACGACGGCATCAAGCTCAGCCTGAACTTTAGCTTGCTCCTCGGGAAAACATGCAGCCGCCATGAGCACTGTGCATATTGCTGCAGCAGACTAACACTTGCCATCAGCCACATATCATAGGAAACAATAAACCAGGCCCCACCGAATCGCTTCCAGCTGCAAAGAACGTGCCAGAAAGAAAATGCATCTCCAACTCTGACAAGCCAAGGTGTTCGTTTTCTAGCAAATATCTACCGAACGAAGGGCCAACGTCCGCATTGGTCTGCTGTGGGACGGTTGAGACATCAGTGCAAAGACTGGCAGATCAGAGACGCCTACTAATTGTTGTTTCAAGCGATTCATCTGATTAGCGAAGAGTTTCCGGTTGCTCTCAAACTCGCTTTTCAATTTTCGGCCGTACCAAGGAAGATATCTGAGCCACGGGATCGTGTCCACCCAGTAAGCGCCAGGGCGCAGGACTGTACGAAATACAGTCATGAGCTGACGAACCGCTCTGACTTCGGGATCAGCTGCAGACGTAGGTGTGGCCTTCCCATATGCCACTGTCAAAATCGTCGTCACAGCATAACTTCAAAATATCAAGTAATATGATGTTATACCCCAAACCTGGAAAAGCGCTTACCTTATCACGTGGGTCTGGAAGTTGGATGGATCATCAAGAATGTTAAGGACCGTGTTCTTCGCAAACGACATCTGCAGAGGCTGATATGCCTCAGCTGCCTTAGGCTGGAGATGCGTATGAAGTGCCCTGAATCACGTTGCAATGTCAGATAAAGGCTTCTCGTTCACGGTATACCACCAACCTACGCATCCGACGGAACCTGTCCCCAGTGCGTGCAAAACCGATGGTCAGTCCACCGGTAAGCATTTGCCCAGCATTCATGGGAGGACGGTCAGCCAACACTCCGCCTCGCTTCTCCATAATGTCTATCGCGGCCTGCAGCAGAATGTTGAGCCTGGATATAACAACTCAGCGTGGAGGGACTGACTTTGTAGCAGCCGATAATAACGACTTTCTCAGTTCCTGCACGAACAGTAATTAGAGGACCGTACTCGTCAATCCATTCCGCTACCGTGAGAAATGGGCTGACCACCGATGGGACATGATTAGCATTCAAAGAACAACAGTCGATGCGAATCCTGACTTGCGAGGGGGAAGGAAGTGTCCCATAAGTCTCCAATTGTGAGGGGAAGGTGGGAGAGGAAGACCATTCTTTGATCTAGGAAGACAAGCCTGAGCAATCACTCCTACCACCCCAAGGCATGCCGCAACACCGAGGACGAGCTGCGTGTTGTCAGAAATGGGCAGGTCAGGTAGCTGTAACATGACCGATTGGAAGAGCGGAATATGGATAGGACAGACCTTATCAAAAGCGCTTTTAATACCTCACCAATCGTGGCTACCGCACATGTCGGATGTAAGGTTTGTCGGACGTATCAGTGCTAGGAGGCGCTGCAGCTGGGTGCTGGCATGTGATCATTGGTTCACTGATACCCTGGAAGTTCGTTTAGCAGCTAGGAATCAGAGAACGACATGAAACCTCGCCTCTTTTGGGCTTTACGCGCGCTGGAAAGTACTGTATAAGATTGACATGCGTGAGCTTCGGATTTCCACCAAGTCGGTGTGTAATGATTGGTAAAAATGATATCCCTGTAGATACAGATATTAATTACCATACAATGCATTGAAATTAGGGTCTATTTGACAGGAGCCATAGAAACATGCGCAGTTGCTGCACGATCAAGCCTCAGGAACACCGTGACTGGGCCCGATTGTCGTGCCCGTGTGCGGCGTCTCTCCCCAGGGCAGACCTTTATGGACGGAGGACTATAGTTGTTGCATGCACATATCGACTCTCCCGTCCCGCCTTAAATTCGTTGGCTCATACTACTATGATGTGCTTAGCACTTGTTTAGTAGTAGTTGAAATAATCGTTGCTCACATTGATATCGACTGCCGCCAGTAGGGCTCCCCGTCTTACACTCAGACTTAGCACTTCCGAGCTGTACTTAAGATCTGCACATGCCAATGCAATGCCAGTGTGTGATCAAAGCGTTCCCGATATCGACAACAACATTGAAATTCGGAGGAAAGTCGATAAAATGAGGCAATCCGCGCGAAATCCGCGAGCGTGAAGCCGCACCGTGACCCGGATCTCGAATGTCATACTCCACTGACGCCAAGAACTTATGTCATCGATGGAACATAGATTTGAAACGTGAATTTGTTGACTCTCAATGACTTGCCTATCATATACCATGACGCCCGTAGGTGACAGCTTGTAATTTCATAACTTAATTGCATCCCTAGTCGACAGGTCACTCGTGTACTAAATATGGAGCCCCGTCGTTCTATGATCAATGCCATTAGTGGGTGGGCAGCATCAGACCACGGCGACTAGGATAAAGATATCGTAATCTAGAAGTGAATTGCTTTCCCGTAGGCAGCCATTGCTGCTTCCTTGAATGCCTCGCTTAGGGTAGGCTGTCGAAGGACGAACATTAGCCACAGATTTAGAGGGGATGACAAAGTGCGTACGTGAGCATGCGTTGTCCGTGCAATATCCTCGGAGCTTGCGCCGTATTCCATAGCTAGAACAGCTTCTGAGACCATCTCGCCGGCATTAGGGCCTAGAACACAAATATTATGATCAGTACGGTATGTCAAAGCCCCTATCGATCAAGCTTACCGATGATGTGGACACCTAGAATGCGGTCCGTCTCCTTCTCGCTGATGAACTTCACGAAGCCCTCGCTGTCTTGGTTGGTCTTGGCACGCGAGTTTGCAGCGAAGGGAAATTTGCCGATGTTGTATTTTACACCAGCGGCCTTAAGCTCCTGCTCAGTCTTTCCTACCCATGATACTTCAGGGTGAGTGTAGACAACAGAAGGGATACCGTTGTAGTTGACGTGGCCGTGCCCTGCGTTGATGTACTCAACAGCGGCAATGCCTTCCTTGACGTCAGTTCTGAATCATGATGTAACCCCGATGGTGCTCACCTTCCTCCTCAGCCTTGTGAGCCAGCATAGGTCCAAAAGTCACATCACCAATGCACTTGATGTTCTTCACCGATGTGTTGAACTGGTCGTCGATGACAATGCGGCCCTTGCTGTCCTTCTCGACACCAACAGCCTCGAGGTTGAGGCCCTCAGTGTACGGGCGACGGCCAACAGCAACAAGAACAACATCTGCTTCGAGCTGTAGTAAACCATTTAGTAACAATAAGACTAGCCCACAAATCGCCACCCACCGTCTCCTGTTTGTCGCCCTTGGCAGACTCAGTCTGGATGATGACATTCCCACCTTGCTTGTCCGCGGATAGGACCTTAGTGTTGAGTTTGAACTTGATACCTTGCTTGGTGAGAATTTTCTGGAATTGCTTGCTTTTGGAACCGTTAGCTTGAGAATCACATTCTAATATGGCGTAGACTCACGCAACCTCCTCATCAATACCGGCACCTCCGATTGCGCCCAAGAACTCGACAACTGTCACCTCAGCGCCCAAGCGACTCCATACGCTGCCCATTTCGAGACCAATGATACCACCACCGATGACGACCATCTTCTCGGGTACCTTCTGCAATTCAAGGGCACCAGTTGAGCTGACGATTTGCTTCTCATCAATCTCAATAGCACCGCCTGGGAAGGGTGCGACCTCGGAGCCAGTAGCAATGATCACGTTCTTCGCCTCCACCTCGGTCGACCCACCATCATTGAGCTGGACCGCGATACGCGTTGCAGATACAAATGATGCACTACCCTTGATGTAGTCGACTTTGTTCTGCTTGAAAAGCATCTCAATACCCTTCGTAAGGACCAACGACGGATTGCTCCTTGGCCGATAGCATCTGGGGTAGGTTGAGAGAAACGCCAGTAACTAATGCCACCGTCAGCAATGAGTCAAGAAACATGCGCGCAAAATTGTGCGCACCGTCAATACCACGCTTTTGGAGGTCATGTTTCGTTTGATGGTAGATATGGGAGTTGTTCAACATGGCTTTTGAAGGTATGCAACCGACGTTGAGACAAGTGCCTCCAAGGCTGCCACGCTTCTCTATACATGCGGTCTGGTAATCGTCAGTGCTTATTCATGTTCCGTGATCCGAACAATACCTTCAATCCGAGCTGAGCAGCCTTAATTGCAGCAACGTATCCACCAGGACCTATAGGTTTGATACTCATCAGTTTCAATTGATTTTGAATGGCTGCAACTTACCTCCACCAATGATGACGGCGTCATATGGATCTGAGGGTGTAGCAAGCCCCCGGTGAGAGTTCCACGCGCCGAGCTGGACAGTTGCTTTATGCAACCTCCGTGCAACGTTCTACAATAGCAATAAGTAATGCGGAAAGTTAAAAGGTAAAGTTTCAAACTTTTTGTGTTGCTCTCTGAAGCTGGAGCATTGATGTGGTAGAAGCCGGACAAGTCCTTTGCGAACAAATTCTCTCGGTCGGACGGTGTCGTGTAATCGTATTATTGTCACGCTGTCACTGTCACGGTCACATCCTATGTAAGCGAGTAGGTATAGCGGCCAGTCAACCTATGGACGAATAATAAATGATGTAAGAACATTTTCAAGACATGAAGTTATGAGTTCAAGAAGTGTGCAATATACGAGAGTGTTCGAGGTCGGCATGGGGAGTTGGTTAAGTTGTAGATGTGGATCGGTATCGTACATGTCGTGAAATGAAGCACTGATAAATATTAAATGGACAAGAAATGGACAATGAAACCAGCGAGGCCCAGCCTACGAATGTGTATTCCACAAAAAAAACCACGACTATTGTCATATTCACAACATATGAAAAGCGGAGATCACCGCCGTGGGATACCTAGCCCCGATGTTCCCAAGTTCATGCTCACATCAAAGTCCTCAGCATTGAACGAAAGCGAGTCAAAGTGCAAGCTGTCGAGCCGCAACTCGAAACTAATATCCCTTGGCCGTGAGGGCGAAGGCAACTCGTCGTCGCCATCAAGCAGGTCGAGATTGCGACCATACTTGCCTTCGACCTCCCTTCCGTAATCATCATCAACAAAATGCACCGCGGCGTATGGTACATCGGGATAAAAGAGTGTACTCGAGGTCGAAGCGGATGTGGATGTGGAAGGGACTGTGGAAGAGGAGGGAGGTTCTGGAGAGAAGGAGAAAAGGCGGTGCAGCTCATTAACGGAAAAGCGTTTGCGCGATCTTTGGGTGGAGGTGCTGGGTGACGCTGGGCGCTCGTCTTGCTGGAAATCATCCGAAGATACAGGACGTAAGTCTTTATCTGGACGCTGAAGATCCTGTGATGAGACAGGTCGCTTCAAATCCTTGCCGGACTTGGACTCGGGCGAAGGAGCTCGCTGAAAGTCGGTTGAAGACACTGGACGACGAAGACTATGGTCATAAGTGGGCGCACAGGGAGTGAGGGGGCGCTCGATGAACTCATACGAGGGCCGAATCTCAGCGATGGAAGGAGTGGTGTCAGAGCCCTTGAGATAAGGTAATGAGGTAGTTGTCGAACTCGAGATGATTCCCCCCGGTGAGGAGGAAAACGGTTGTTTCTGGAAGAGGCTCGACAGCTTGCGACTAGCCGTTGGTGGTACATCCTCTTGGGAATGCAAGACGCCTCTGAAGATGCCGGGCATGCTTTCAGTGGATGTCCAAAGGTCCTTGACATGTGGTTTGGTGTTGGTTTGCTTGCCACGGGGGAGAGAGACATTCTTTATGGATTGGAAAGCACGGGATGCACGAGCGCGGAAAGTCTTTGAGCGTTTTAACTGTGGCTCTGGGTTGGACGGGGACGGTGGGACGTGATCTGTGTGATTGGATTTATGGTCCTTTGGGCGTTTGACCTTGACGACCTCAATGACGTCTGAGTCCTCTCGCACATCATGCTGGACAATGCGAATATGGTCATTATTGCGCATGGCAGAGATAATGATATGCTGTGGGTGCTGATGCGTCTCGCTCCTACTGCTAGATGTAGAGCTCCTGGATTGTGGGTTAACCACCGGGCTTGCACCAGGTTGCTCGTGGTGAAAGGAGGGAGTGGGCTCTGGCTCATGCAGCAAGAAGGGTACATCGAATAAGATGTCAGGTTGACTAGCAGAGGATACCTGGATAGATGTGCTATTTTCTGGATGCAGGTCTGCGTCGAAACAGCACCAAGGAGGATTTTGCGAGTGCTCTTCTTCGGGGGGTATGACGAAGACGTGGGGCACGCGAGCAGAAGGGTCCATGAACATAATGACAGTGGCTTGAATGAACGACAGCGAGTTATAACAAAACGATAGTAAATGAGCGCAATGAGCGCAGTAGCTTTGCGATAGCACTGACGGTTCGATTGCAAACAAGCGTCAGCCACAATCTTTCATTGTTCAACTTCAATTGCCTTTTACGTGAATGTAGAACGGATGATCTCAACGTTAACTGTCATGGCAAGAAACATGAATATATCTTTCCTGGGCACCTCAAGCGGTGGTGGCCCTTCAATTTCTCGCAACTGTTCTAGTCTTGGTATGACATTTCACTTGTGCCATTTCATGTCGATCTTACAGAAACGATCAATACTTAGTTGCAGACGTCATCGGCGACGGCTCACTATGGAGTGCGCTTTATTTCTTATGCAATTAACTAGTTAACTAGCCTTCATTAGTGGTCGACTGTGCAGAAGGGACAGTGCGACAATTCCAGATACAGCACCGCGGCCAAGGAGACCCAGTCCTTCACGCGTTCAAAGTGGCCAAGCTCTTTGTCACTCATATGCATGGTTTGTTTCATCGGATTTATGGAATCCTTATCTTTACCCTGATGCCCTTTTAGCCGACCATGTAATGGGAATAATCACCTTCCTTAGACATGTCCTCCACCCGCCACTGATAGCTCCATCTGGCGACCTCCCACCCTCAGATGGTCCCGTATGTTATAAAGCTTTGTATGATATCTATGGCTAAACCCTCAAAAGCCACAGATCGAACTTTACGGTCCTGCTGGCCTCCGTACATTTGTTCGCTCAATTTTTACCATGACCCTTACCCACACTGGGGAGCGTTATGTAGTCCATGAACTGTTGACATCCTCCGACACACCCACTTCATCCGATCCTGCCGTGCTTCATCCGAGCGAGTGCCCTGGTCAAAATTTCCTATATGATGATGATGGGTTCTGGAAAGGTATCACAAGTGGCACAGGTTATCGGGGTAATAAAGTTGTAGTTGATGCAGGACCAATACTACATCGAGGTGAGGAATCATCTCTAAACTTTGTTTATATACCAGTGCTAAATAAATCCGCACAGACCCTTGCATAGGTTATGTCTTTCATGAGCCTAACCATCCGCATCGCAAACTTGTCATTTTGGGTGATACATACGATGCATCACCAATTATCCCCCTGATACAGCCCTCCACGACTACGCCCGTATCACTCCTCATTCACGAAGCGACGGATACATACATCTCTCGACAGATTGACCCATCAGCACGACGGGCCAGGGATGAAGTCGAGAGCAAAGTCGCGGCAAGGGGTCACTCCACTCCGGTAATGGCGGGCACATTTGCGAAACAAATTGGAGCTCAGAAAGTTGTGCTGAATCATATTGGTAGCCGGTGAGTACACCGCGTGCTCTGAGTCAGAGATTGATCTCATTTAACTTGCTTATGTACTATTCATCACTTTTTATACGTCATCTTCACGCACGCTTTCTGCCTGGTTGCTCATTTCCTTACTCGCCGCAGATTTCCAGCTCCTAAACAACTCAAAAATCCTCATGACTCCCGTTTTGCCGTCATCGCCGAAATTGAACGGCAAGCGAGCGAAGCGTGGGGAGGTGGCGAAGCTGTCGTCGCATACGACTTCATGCGCGTCTCTATTCCTGCTGATCTGAATGAGGAAGAATTTTCGGGTGTGGCCATGGAGCTAGAGGAGGAGGTAGTAGTACTAGAAGGAGTGATTGGTGTGGGTGAGATGGCAAGAGAGAGAGGGCGTGGGAGAGGAAGAGGAAGAGGGACGCCCAGGGGAATGAACCGTGGAAGATGGAGTGGCCAGTGGAGAGGACGGGGTAGAGGTGGCGGTGATGGAGATAGAGGCGGCTTTGGAACAGGTGGCAGTGATGGGGATTTCGGCAGAGGCAGAAAACGCAGGTTTGGAGAATAGGCTTCCCCTTCATGCCTTCCACACGCGAAGTGATCTTTCGAAGGGACACGTCACAAATGTAGCCGTAAGTAATCTTAATCATAGTGTTGCAGGCCTCACTATCATGACGTGGAACTAAGTTTGTTTATCATATACCAGGTCCAATTTTTCTAGGCTACGCTTGGCAGGTTACTCTCCGAACATTTTTGATTTATGACTTTGGGCTATCAGAAGGTTGGATCAATGGCATTTTGTCAAAAGGCCGCAATCCGTCATTGTGTGTGCGTTCGGCTCAGACCATGGTGCGTGCATGGGGCATGGTCTGCGAATGCCAATCGTGGCTTGAGCCGTGATTTTTACCTCTCGCTCGACCCCTGAACGCGATGTCGCCTACTCATGAGGCGCCTATCACCTCCTTCCAATCGCCGCAGTCCTATAACCATATAACTAAATGCAACTTAGATAGCCGACCGGGATTAATTTCGGAAGGCATCACTACACTTTGCTACCAAGCCGATTCCCAAATTCACTCGAGGTCGCATGTGACTACATAGCCGCTTTCGAAAGGATTTGTGGGCTTCTAAACAACTCGATACATATGGAAAATCAAGAATTAGCTCTGATGAAGCGAACAACTTCAAGTTGAACGTTCATAGTAAGTACATTATTAATGTAGGCGCATCCGCGCACAAAACCATGGGCTCGAGCTATATTTAGATATACCGAAACAGTCGACCAGAAGAATTCCCAGAATCCTCTTTGTAAGTACACCGAGGGAGTTATGTAACGATCTTCCACTCCCTTCCTACCTCCGTCGTGGACGAACCTCCGATCGCGACTTCATAACGACCCTGCCATGTCCACAGTCCTTAGCGTGTTTTCGGGCGGTATCACCCCGCGAGTATGTCGACGAGCAAGTAGTACATTTCCACCGGACGAGGTGGCAAAGAACATGTCTCCTAAAGCCCTCCTTGCGTATGCGGCTGTCACACTCGCCGCCCCAGTGACAAGTCCAAAACCGGTCGGATGTTGCCTTCGCGAACGTGCGGGGGTGAACGTGTTTGCAGGCAATGTGCTCCAAGATGCCGGGGACTCCGTCTTCGATCAGCACCCCGCAGGGTTGTCCTTGCACATAGTGCTGACACCGAAGGACACTTTGGCCACCACCGGATGGTGTGGGGTGAGGCGCTGGTCCGATGCCCCCCGCATCACCACCGGCAATGGCTGGATGGTGGTCACTGGCACTCGAGACATGGGTATCTTCCCAAACGGTCATGGCACCTGCATAGTAGTTGTCATTATAATCAATTCACTGCTCGGAATTAAAACACCTGACCTTGCCCGTCATTCGCCAGCGAAAGTGGGCTGTGCGTGTGGTGACTCCCCTCTGCGTCATGGAAGGCGAGATTCAACATCGCGTCTGGTGCCTGATGTACCATATGTTGGTCAGTTGTTGCAAAGCCCACGGTGCATGAGAGCTCGTGGTTGGGACTTTGGTCATCTGGAATGGAGTGCTCGTGCTGGAACCATTGCCTGCCGAATGACAACTGTGAGCAGGGTCTATGATGCTCCCCATTACCCGTGAAGGTCTGATGAACATCGCTGATCACAGGGAAGCCCGTGCAATCGTGATCGGCGTATTCGTCATGCGGTGCGTACGCCGGCTGTGATAAATATGTCTGCGGTCCGTCAATCAAGGGATCATGGTGTTCGTATCCAGGCAAGGGCCAGAACGGATCATCGAAACTGCTAGAAACGGCATGAGATGACCCAGACGACCATCAATTCAGGACGAACCTTCCAAAAGCAAGTTCGTCGGCATCTTCTAGAGTGGCAGAAGATACGGAGTGCACTTCAGTATCATCCTCATTACGAGGTGCGTGAATATCCTGAAGTGGGCAGTGAGTTCAAGACGCGGCGATCTCGCGGAAAGAGCTTACAGGGACTTGCATGACTATGGAGGTGGTACGAGTGTTCACTGTCTCCAATTTCTCGCGTTTTTAAAGAAAAGACAGAAAGGCGCCCTCAAGCCAAAAAATCTGACAACGCGGTGGAGGGTCTGTTTGCCAGCTAGAAGGGCGAGCACCCATGATTTAGCTTTTCACGTAGGTAAAATTCCCGTGTTCCACGGCTCAGGTTTCATAAAAAGTCGGTCGGAAGATGGTGCGACTGGAACAGCGGACAAGGCCCTTCTCGGCACAATGATCGTCATGCCCTAAAGCTGTCAATGGACGCTCACGATTGATGTGGGACCAGACTTTCACGTCGTCCCATACCACGCACGAGGAGTGCATGCACATACAGATTACGCCGGCCAAGATATGTGTCGATATGGCAGTCAGGTTCGGAAGGGGTGGCATCCTCGTTCGCATGGTCCCGCAGCTATATCTGATCAACATAAGTGCCGCGTTTCATTCATTTAACCCACCTTGCTGTACACTAGCGGAGACAGGGTGTCGCATGACGTCAATGATTATCCATACTTTCTCACTTGCCGGAGTTCGACGGATGTGTTTTGAGTCCCTTCAGTATGCCAAATGCAACCGACTGCTTTACCGACTTCTTCGATCACACACCCTACTGGCGTTGAGGCCCAATGAAAAGTTGGTAAGTATGGGCAGGGGGAATATGTGGTTATATTTGGTTTGTGACAATGTATAAGCCTTCCAACCTGCCCACTTACATGTTGTATCATAACTGATTGTGCAGGGACAGATTGTGGTAATCGATCGCGACATGCGCCCCTGATTTATGATGACACGACTTCCATTGCAATAGGAACGTGAATGAAAGTTAGGTACTGGTGACAAGTACTTCGACGATCAAAAGCGCCGCGAGCCTCTCGATAGGAGTAGACGCCCCTCGGAGCTTGAAGTGGCCGAGAAAGAACAGGCGTTTTTGAATGCCACCTGTAGTAGTGACTGCGTATCAGGGTTGTTCGATGAATCTGAATGTTAAATCACCACGGAAAAACATACCCTGGCTTGGCATCACGGTTCGCGACGTTGAACGTAGAACCACCACGGAGAAATATCTGACCTCCGTTGTCCAATCAAAGATGTTTAGCCGGCCTCAACATGTCCACGTGAGAGATCGGAGAAGTAAATTGAAGCTACACGTGAATCGCGTCCTTCTGCAACACATACCTGTGTAACTATGAACTTGAGGATACTCATCACAAAAGTGGGCAGACTTACGCGTCTCAAATCGCATCAAAAGTGGAGCCTTCGAGCTTCCATCCTTGAATAGAGGATTTCATTTTCTGAATCTGAGACCTATTACCTTTGAGCAACGCGAACTTTGCAAGGAATCGCTGTATGATCGATATGCTCAATATGAGCCACTTTAGCGTCCCACTGAGATAATTGGTGTGTAACACGATCCTAAGGCTCATCAACCAAGGATGATGCGAGAGACGCGGAGCCCTAGCAAATCGAAGCCACGGCACCTCAACATTACTGAACGACTGAAACGATATCTCGATTAATGACAGGACAAGCAAGAGCAATTTGAATGACAGCTACCATATCCACAAACTTTAAGTGTCTCTTTGCGTTTCACATCTCGTGCGTTCATGGCCAAATATCTGCGGAAATTCGTGGTATTGGATGAAACGGGCTGTGGAGCCTGATTCCACTAGCCATGAGTTACGTACGACCAGGTTCATCAAGAAATAGACTACGAGTCCAGACCAGCTTACGTGACAAGGAGGCTTATCAGGAAACAAAGCCTTGGCTTGACTAACCCGTGAGCGGGACCACATCAGTCCGCGGTCATGTGCCAGGCGCCGCCGCTGCGATAACGGGGTCTGAGACACTGGTCGACGCACAGACCGATCACGAATGGACAGCATTGTCGTGACCCCTAAATTTCCTAATTGGTACGCTTCGGATGTGAGACCGATGAAGAGTCCAAACATAACGGAGGAGAAAAACGCGAATTGGCAGGAAAATCTCAGGTTGACATACCCTGAAAAGGGTGTCTCATGCTGTGGACTTTATGGATCATCTGTGGCTTCGCTGGAGGGTCAAAAGCTGCTTCCGAAGTGCAGAAATCTGAGTGCGGTGCTCAGTAGCGCCTTATGACGCTAAGGTTGGGATTCGGACTGTCAGGCTGAGAAAAAATAGTATGCAGGGTCCTAAGAGCCGTTGTAACAGCTCAGTCTGAGACACGAACATGAGGGGATGGTTGAGTTACAGAAAGGATATGACACATAATATTAATGAGTTTTTGACGATGGCGAGCGATAGGTTGAGCGGTGAACTTGAAAGCAGACATTTTGAGTTGTTGACTGGGTGATAGACAACGTTAAACTTGATTCAAGTTGACTTCAAGTGGATGTTTGTGTGTGCTTGGCGTCGAGGATGATTGGGGTCACAGGATCTCAAGTCACCCTTTCTCCTGCTCGTTCACCTTCTCTCTTCCCATCTACATCGTTTAGCTCCCAACAAGCCTTCGTTTACATTTCCAGCATTAACTTTCAGTTCCCTTACTCTTTTGCTATTTTTTAGCTGCAAGTTTCGTCTAATTGCTTCAGTTCTGAAGCATCACCAACATCAATTAGGCGCTCGCTACCAGTCGTGCCACTTGTTCCTTCCGATTTTCAAGAACACGTGCGATTTTCTGCAAGGAGCAGCTCTTTTTCACAAATGGCATCCAATGTTCCAATAAACGGTGTTAAGATATCTCGTGCGTGCTCTCCCAATCACCCTCCGCACTTTTCTACATCCAAATTTGGTCGCTATGTGTCTTTTGTAATTGTCATTCTTTCCCCGTCATTTCCCGCCTTTATTCACCCTACCTCCTTCTGTCTCCATCATGTCCATGTCATCTTCATCTGATGACATTTCCACTCAAACAGCCATCGACGATCCCCACAAGGTTGTCAAGGTCGTCGCAACAGACGGAAAAACATCAGAACAGAGGGAGATTGCCTACACAAATTGTAAAGTCATTGGAAACGGCTCTTTTGGAGTCGTATACCAGGCAAAACTTGTAGGAGAGTCAAAGGACAGAGAGGATATAGCCATCAAGAAAGTCCTCCAGGACAAGCGATTCAAGGTACGTAATCCCTTTTGTTTGTCACTTCTGCGCTTTTGTGCTGGTCGTGATGTGGACCGCTTTTTAAGTTGATGCTGATGGAATGGTCCCTGTTGGCGTGATATCATCGATATCGCGTGAATAGAATCGCGAACTACAAATCATGAGACTTGTGTCACATCCAAACGTCGTCGACCTCAAGGCTTTCTTCTACTCCAATGGAGAAAAGGTATGCAAAATCTCCCACTCTCCTCATCTTGGCGCTGATTCCGTCTTTACCCATAGAAGGACGAAGTTTACCTCAATCTTGTTCTTGAATACGTCCCAGACACCGTTTACCGCGCCAGCCGTCATTACACAAAGTTGAAACAGCCTATGCCGATGCTTCAAATCAAGCTGTACATGTACCAGCTTCTCCGGTCACTTGCCTACATTCACTCGGTGGGCATCTGCCATCGCGATATTAAACCTCAGAATCTTCTGTTGAACCCTGCCACGGGCGTTCTAAATTTGTGCGATTTCGGCTCAGCAAAAATCCTCGTCGCTGGAGAGCCAAATGTTAGCTACATTTGCTCGAGGTACTACAGAGCACCAGAACTTATTTTTGGTGCTACCAACTACACTACAAACATCGGTGGGTAACAATCTCATTCTGTACTATGTGTGAGAGAGAGTAACGCTGTTCTAGACATATGGTCAACTGGTTGTGTGATGGCAGAGCTGATGCTAGGCCAACCTCTGTTCCCTGGGGAAAGTGGCATCGACCAGTTGGTGGAGATCATCAAGGTTCTTGGGACGCCATCACGAGAGCAAATTAAGACGATGAATCCAAATTACATGGAGCACAAGTTTCCTCAGATCAAGCCTCATCCATTCTCGAAGGTATCACCGCAGTTTTGTGGCGTTGTTACCTCGTGTACTTACGTACGACAGGTATTCCGACCACGCACTGCGCCCGAGGCGATTGATTTGGTTGCGAAGTTGCTGGAATATACGCCTGGGGCACGTTTAAGCGCAGTAGAGGCCATGGTGCACTCATTCTTTGACGAACTACGAGTGGAGGGCGCAAGGATGCCGAACGGGAAGGAATTCCCTCGTCTATTCGACTTCACGCGGGAAGGTAATCGACAGCAGAGTAAAGATTTTCAACCACCGCTGACTAGTTCATGACAGAGTTGTCGGTGCGACCAGACTTGAACCGACTCCTGGTTCCACCACACTGCGAGGCCGAGCTACGCTCACGGTCGATCGACTTGGAAACTTTTGTACCGATACCTCTGGATCAGCTTAAGATCACGCTTGATTGATTGAGAGGAAGGAGGCTGGTATCTGATTTCTGCGTATCCTATAATATCGATCGATGAGTGCGTGTATCCTGTCTGTGTTGTATTGATTCTGTATCGTGTCCACGTCATATTTTTGTTGAATTGATTTCCACGGTCCGTTCAGTACCACTGTACCACTGTACACATGATGTTACTATTATGCCTGTCGTTGAGTAGATTGTTTTGTCGCTGCTCTGGCTGAAATTGCGTGACATATGATATTATGATGTGACAAGTGACGCGATGTTGCGTGAGATGTTCGCGAGTAGGGCAATACATATGCAAGGCTGACTTCATTCAGCACGATTGACGGCCATGGTATGAGATTATTATTTAATCCCTCACTCTTTCATTCTTCTTTCATCTGACAACACCCATGGCGACTTCTACGACTGGATCATACGAATGCGATACCCTGCCTGCTCCCCGACTCGCTTCGGGTCTAACTCCTGATCTAGGCCGCAATCGATCTCCTTCACCTTTCACAAATTTTGAGTCTTCTTCTGCCGGCTCATCTCCGCTCTCAACAACCTCAGACGTTGAGATGTATGCTACTCCAGCTGCTCAGAGAAAATTATGTGTCCGCCATCAGAGAATGGCAGACGAGGGTACCAACTTAAAGCTTCAGCAGGTGTGTGTCTGACATTAGCTGATGAGCTGTTCAGCTGTTAATTTAATTTCTACAGGCTCTTGATGCTCTCCCCGTACAAGAGCGAGAAGCTGTAAATGCCATCTGGTCCGGTTTCTCCTCGTCATCGCACCCCAGGAGGGAACTCATTCTCCAGGGCATTCTCACCATGTGCTGTTTTTCTCAGCTATCCTTGCTGACGGAGCAGCTTGGTCAACTAATTCGCATCGACCCATTCACTGTCCTCCCCCGCGAGGTATCACTCAGAGTCCTTGCATGTCTTGATGCTACTTCTCTCTGTCGCGCTGCTCAGGTGAGCAAGCAGTGGAAAACCCTAGCCGATGACGACGTCCTATGGCGCGGAATATGCGAACAGCACATCGGGCAAAAATGCCTCAAGTGCGGATGGGGGCTACCTATTCTCGAACGAAAGCGCGCCGTCCGCATGAATTCTGTGTCTCCATCGTCATCTCCTCCTTCCTTCCCACCTCATCATACTCCTGACTTTTTCGTTTCCGAAATACCTGATATCTTGCCATTCACACGGCCATGGAAGGATGTATATTCAGAGCGCTTATCAGTAGAGCGTAATTGGCGCCGAGGACGATGTTCCGTCCGGACACTACGTGGGCACACAGACGGTGTCATGTGTCTCCAGTTCGACGAGACCTTGCAGCATCCTGCCTACCCGATCCTCATCACAGGCTCATATGACCGTACTGTGCGTGTGTGGAACATTGAAACCGGCCTCGAGGTGCGCTGCCTCCGCGGACATACGCGTGCTGTGCGGGCGCTGCAGTTCGACGAGGCGAAGTTGATCACAGGGAGTATGGACCGCACTATTCGAGTGTGGAACTGGAGAAATGGAGAGTGCATACGTACGCTCGAGGGGCATACGGAGGGTGTTGTTTGTCTCAACTTCGACTCCAACGTGCTTGCTAGTGGGAGTGTGGATACCACCGTGAAGGTGTGGAACTTCCGCACGGGTGAAGCATTCACGCTCCGTGGGCACCATGATTGGGTCAATTCCGTGCGGCTATGGGAGTCTGAAGGACCAGCGGATGTTGAGATGGCCTGCGGATCTAGTGGTGAGCCAAGGATATGTCAAGGCACACTTCTGTTTTCGGCTTCAGATGACGGGACCATTCGCCTTTGGGACCTTGCACGACGGACGTGCGTGCGCCAGTTCATGGGGCACGTTGGACAAGTACAGAGCCTGAAACTGCTAGAGGTGGACGAGCGCTGTGACGAAGGCGTCAGCCGTCAAGAGCAGCGCATTGCGGATAATAATATGGCCCATGTCGCCCAAGTTGGAAACGCAACGAACCCCTTTGAAGTTTGCACGGTCATTACACACGACGCTGATAGCGAGAGCATGGAGGACATTCAGAGCCTTGATCGCGTCACTAGGGAAGTGCTGGCAGGTAGCAGCCGGAAGCGCGCTAAGAGGCCGGTGCTCATTTCTGGAAGCCTTGATAACACTATCAAGGTTTGGGATATTGATACGGCGAAAGCCACGCAGACGCTATTCGGCCACATTGAAGGTGTCTGGGCGGTAGCGAGTGATAAGCTGCGGTTAATTAGTGGCAGCCATGACCGCACTATCAAGGTCCGTCTTCTTGAGTAGTTATATGCCCCCGAACTTGAACATCCCTTTTCAGGTGTGGAACCGCGAGGAAGGTCGATGTACGGCTACCTTGGTTGGACATCGTGGCGCTGTAACATGCCTGGGACTTGGAGAGGACAAGATTATCTCTGGCAGTGATGATGGAGACATCAGAATATGGTCTTTCGCCGGAGATAATCGGCTTTGATCAAAATGCATTCATGTATACACCTTTCTTCTGTTTCATATCGTAATGGTATTCCCTGGATCTCACTACTTTTGGGTTGCTTGTGTTTGATACCTTATTCCCGAATTCATTATATAGGATTAGAATGTTCATCTCGCAATGTAGTCTAGCTTCGAGTACAAATCAAGTGCAAATACCGAATGCAATCGTCTGAGTAGCGTAAGTGGCGCTGAGAACCTGAACGTCACCCTATTCACCTGCACCCGCTGCAACATACATCGGAACAAAATGCTCAGCGGAGGGGTGCGCCTGCGCGAAGCCATCGTGCTTCATGAGGTCAAACAGCGACTGCTTTTGTTCGTCAAGCTGTCAAGGGTAAATTGTGAGCAATGCCGATCATCGGATGGGATAAACATGCGGGATAAACCTGGGACTAGGATGCAGCCACTGTTATAACATCTTCACAATGGGGGACGGCAAGTTCTCTACAAAACGCTTTCGATCATAACGATTGTGCACGGTCAGACCACTTGTTAAATTGAGGATTCCCTCTTCTCTGTGGATACGAACTATCAGATGTAAAAGGGCCAATGTAAAGTTTAGACCCAGATACGAACCGGAGTTTCGATATAGCCTTTCCGACTGCCTAGTTCTCCTCTGGATCATCAGACCTTTCAATGGATACTTGAACGATAGGCACGTCGTCGACCTTGTCTCCAAACATGAGCTTGAAAAAAACAAAGGCGCCATGGTCCAATCCCGAACCTGGACGAGGCCGACCATAATCCCACCCGCGGCTCTCATGAACGCCAGAAAGCTTAGCTTCCTCACTTGCCTAGCAGCCATCTCAAAGGAGATAGTGACTTTCTGTTGAAATGCCTCTTTGTACAACCGCACAACGCGCTCGGCCAAGGCAGAGTCTCCTTTGGATTCGAATGTAGGGTTCAAACCCAAGGTAGTCCATGAGTAGAGGATTCCTATCTCCACAATCCGTCACTGCCAGACCCCATTGTCAGCTACGTCGCTCGCCATTCATTCTGTGTCTTCAAAAACAACATTCTGAAATCAAAGAGAGGATGGGCGTCGACGTAGCAAAACTGCGGTACTAGTCCCCGACCGGGATCAAACCGCCTTACAGAAGCGGCCACCTTCTGAATCCTTGCTACTCCACGGTAAAATATCGTGGAATCGAGACGCATAGAAAATCGATGGTCCATTCTTCAGTAAATTAATGCACTGCGATGTTAATCGCGACCTACGGACTGCACATAACCACGAGCATCAGCAGTGGCAGGGTCGTCTGCGGCGGGCGTATGGTCTGTGATATTGTTATCGGCTTCGTATAAAATAGACCTTGGGTATCATCCTGCAGCATCGGAATTCGATGATGGCAGCCTGCGCAGGCAGCACTCGCGAAGTTGGCGGGAGTCAGGATAGCCAGAAGGTCCATTGCTTGAGATCACAAATTCGGTGCCAAAAGGCGGCAGGCACTAACTAGATGCTGTAAAGCAAGTATAGTTTGGACATCGATACATATTGCTTCCTGAGCTTCATATTTGTTTGTATGTGATTTGTTCTCGTCGTGATTCATTCTATACGAAAATGTTCATCTGGTTCGCACTGTAACGTAGTTTCTAGTGCAAAATGCATTCTTCTGCATAACATCAAATGCCGAATGCAATAGTCGGAGCAGAGTAAATCGCGCTGATGACCTGAACGCCCCCGTCCTCACCTGCGCCCGCTGCAACGTACAGCGGAACAAAATGCTCAGCAGAGGGGTGCGCCTGCGCGAAGCCATCGTGCTTCACGAGGTCGAACAGAGACTGCTTCCGTTCGTCAAGCTGTCAAGGATAAAAATGAGCCATTTGAAAAGAGATGAGTATACAGTATAAACCTGGGACCGAGATGCAGCCACTGTTATTGCTTGATCGAACATCATCACGTTGGGTGACGCTGCCTTTTCTGAAAATTGCTTTGGATCACGAAGATTGTGGACGGTCAGACCACCTGCTAAGACGAGGATCCCCTCTTCTCTATGAATACAAGACGTCAGAGATGTCGGCTCTACAAAGGTGGGAGCGTAAAAAATAGACCCAGATACGAACCTCAGTTTCGATACAGCCTTTCCGACTGCCCAATTCTGCTCTGGATCACCAGAACTTTCGATGGATACTTGAACGATAGGCACATCGTCAACCTTATCCCCAAACATAAGCTTGAAGGGAACAAAGACGCCGTGGTCGAATCCCGGGCCTGGACGAGGGGGGGAAGTCCGGCCATCCCACCCGCGGTTCTCGCGAACGCCGGAGAGCTTGGCTTCTTGGTCTGACTAACAACAATTTCAAAATCGGTATGAAGGGAGAGAATGACTTTCTGTTGAGATACCTCTTTGTATAACTGCACAACGCGCTCAGCCAAGGCGCGGTCTCCTTTGGATTCGAATGTTTGTTGATAATAATAGGGCTCAAACCCGAAGTAGTCCATGAGTAAAGGATTCCTATCTCCATAATCCGTCACTATCAGACCCAATGTCAGCTAAGTACTTCCTGGGGGTACACTTGGACTCCTTACCGTGACGTACCCCTGTCGTTTCCCAGTGAGCGCTGAATACCACAATGCCCTTCGGCTTGTACTTGGCCCTCAAAGCTGGGCCGAAATCACGCAAAAATTTTGCAAGATCACCCTCTGGACCCGTGGCGCTTGGCATGGGTGAATTCGTGACCTGCCTGGCAATGAGCATCGGGGACCCGTGCCCAAAGAAGAAAGCAGGGATTTTCTCTGGGGTAGAAGGGAGTGCATCTAACGCAGTTCGCCATTCGCTCTGCGTCTTCGGAAACGACATTGTAATGCCGAAGTTAAAGAGAAGGATTCTGAAGGAATAGCGTCGCCCCCAACGTTATAACTTGAACAGCCCTGATGCTCTGATCGCATTTTGATCCCGGAATGATACTGCCAAAATTGAAGTGCCTGCTTGGTTTCCCAGGTAACCCTAGGTAACCCTGTGCTGATCAACCTTGTCCAATATTGCACTCAGGCGATTGGTAGCGTGGCCGAGTTGGTCTAAGGCGTTGGATTTAAGAACCGATCTGAATCCCAATGGGCGAAAGTCCGCGCGAGTTCGAACCTCGCCGCTACCATGAAGCTTTTTTGATCTCACTAATCTGATATTTTTGATATCTGCTCGCAGAATAACACGATGGTGCACGTGCCTCCACAATAAAGGACCAATGGCATGATACTGATGGCTACAGGTTGTTGGACAACAAAAACGTCTTTGCTACTTCTCGATTTCACTTCAGTATCTCCATACAAAGAATACACCCTCAGAAAAGCTACTAAGAGATCAATACACAAGTCGAACCGAACCGTGCCTCATGCTTACCCCTTCGATATTGTCTTCTCCTCCTGGACGCTGTCGCACCCTATGACTGGGATAAGTGGAGAGGGGACAGCAAAGCAAACGCCACGTACTTGCGAGTGGGAATAAATTGAGCCTGTGGTGGTTCACCACCGAACAAATTGCCGATAGAGTCATGACCGCCTGGCTGCGTCCTTACGCGTCTAGTCAATCGTATTAGTTCGCATCACAAGACTGTTGGGGCTATAATACCTCGTAGGCTTGAACTCATCGGGGTTGCCCGGAGAACTAGTTTGATCCGGCTGAATACATTATGTCAAAATTGGCAAAGGGGGCATCTGAATGTTACTGCACCTGTGTTACAGTTGGCGGCGGCGGCGGTGCAGTGGATAATGCATCGTCCGTGAATTCTTCCGCAAGAAGTCTGTTGCTTTCTGACGAGGAAATTGTGGAACTTGCAACTGTCTCTGTTTATTCCAACTTTGTCAAAGACCAATAAACAGGTCACAAATGCCAGAATCACCAGGTGCCTGTTCTTCAGTGGTCGTTAACTTGCCAAACTTGGCATATCCTGCGGACCAAGTGAGCACTTCTGATCAAGGGAGATGCTCCTGATTACCCACGAGGTAGCTTCTGAATATTGCTGAAGCCAGGGTCAACAGTGGTCCCTGTGTATCTGGATGGACGCTGAGCCTCGCAGGTATCAGGAAGATGTTTGAAAGGCCACTTACTTGAGGAACTCGACTAGGCTGCGCTTAGTGAATACGATGCTCGTGTTATCCCAGTCAAGCATCCCTATGCTGAAATGTTTAGCGCGTTTCACGGTGAGTCATGAATGAAAATACCGAGGTTCATCGACCAGTCCTTCTCCTTAGACATATCAACAGCTTGCGAAGGAGTAAACCTGTATGCAAGTCATGCAGCGTGTTAAGGCATGATCGTCATCAAAACACGTACTTCGAGGTCATTTCGCGCAGATGTATAACAATATTAAAGTCTTGATAGGTTTGTGAATGATGGTCAACTTGAAAGACGCGTTTGCTTGAGATACGGTTGTTCCCTTTTCTGGTCATTCCAACCGTGGAAAGTTGGTGGAAAGTAACAAAGTACTGCCGCCGTCAAAGTCGCTACCACCTGTGCAATCGGCCTGCGGGAGCTACAAATGTTGGCGGGGTGCCGTTTCCAGGCTGCGAATGCTCTACGGCCCTTCACAAGAACCATCACATGCAGAGCATCCAACTTCTACACAGACCCGTCCAAGAACCAGGAACCTGGGGTTTCTACATCCCCCGACATTTCCCCAGAGCAACGGGAAATTCTGGATAGCGCGCTCCGCGTGGATCAGGCTGGTGAAATTGCGGCTAATTGGATTTACCGAGGACAACTCGCTGTCCTTGGCCGCGACCCGCGAGTCGGGCGCTTGATTCAGGTGAGCATCTTGAACAGTAATTCAACCATACTACATCAGCTTAAATATGGTGAAGGAAATGTGGGACCAGGAAAAACTACATCTAGAAGTGATGGACAAATTACAGCTACAACACAAGGTACGACCAACATTGTTGTCCGACGTCGCCAAAGCTGCAGGTTTTGCGCTCGGGGCGGCAACAGCCCTCATGGGCAAAGAAGCAGCCATGGCTTGTACAGAGGCAGTGGAGACTGTCATAGGGGAGCACTACGATGAGTTTGTCCTCGTTCTTAAGTGTTATGTCCGCAAGTCTTATGCTCTAGGAAACTCAGCCAACTGAAAGACTTCGAGTCGTTGCCATTATCCCATCCAAGCATCCCACTTCTGAGGGACGTTATCAAGGAATTTAGAGATGATGAGTTGGAGCACTTAGACACTGCTGTTGAACATCACTCTCAACGAGCTCCTGCGCACGCACTACTTAGCGCAGTTGTCGGTGGTGGTTGCAAGATAGCCATAGAGTTATGCAAGAGATTCTGAACCATGTTGGCCTTGATAGAAACCCGAAATAGAGTCGTGGTTCTGGTGAATGGGATATATCCACGTCACGGTACGCGCTATGCAGAGGATGTGATATTGGGCCGAAAATCACGACTGTTCCAATGCCTCCCCCTTTCGATTGCCTGCCCAGTTCCATTTCAACTGCAATAACTACATAAGGAAATTACACAATAAATGTGCAGAAAGCAACGTACGTGTGTTTTGCTTGCCAGGTAATAGATCGCCCCGGGTACGAGTACGAACCCACACATCGTAACCCACTGTTGTCCGTGGGGTAAATCTGAAATGCTTATACGCATCTTCACGCTAGAAACACAAATGACTTTAGAAAGACAGAAGCACGCGGTTGAATCCGACTGACCATACGATTCCATCTTTCAATTGCGGGATCAACCTAGAAAGCGTATTAGAGCGTATGTCTTGAGTTCAAGAAGAAGTCCAAACCTTCAAAAAGCCTTGAATCGTTTACAAGTTGTCAATATATCTCCAAGCATTGTTGAATTATAAACTGCTCACTGGGTACTGCCATGGTCGTACTATTGAAGGAGTGGTACTGTTGTGACTTATTTGGCCGCGCTTATTGGCCGCGTTTCCGTCCGCTGCGAGGTTCCTCGTGAATATCTTTTACTTCTTGACTTTCATCATCTTTCAAGCGCATCTTTGTTGCTTCTTTTTATTCCATGGCTTATAACCGTGACTGGGATAAAGGAAAGGACAACTGGGGCGACGGCGGGGCATGGACTACTGACAGAGGAGGTAGAGGAAGGGATGATGACTACGGGGATGGGAAGCGTAGGAAATTTAACAATGGCGTGCGTGGTCCTTCAGTCAAACTTATTCCTATCCTCATCCGTGCTCATCAGGGATATGACGCGAGCCATGTTTACGAAGAACCTAGCTACGAGACCTCCTACAATCAACAGTCTCAGGGCAGACCACAGGACTTTGCGCACGATCATTCTCACGATGACAGGCACCAGAAGGGCTTCCAAGGAAAAAAGCGTCTGGCCCCTAGCGAACCCAGCCCCCACGTCATCTTTCTAGGACTGGATCCCGACTTTTCTGAGGCGGATGTTTGTCGACGCGCTTTACATATATTCGAGTACCGAGCTGAATCTATGCTATACTTTAGCTGCAGGCGTACCTGTCGAACAATGGATGCAACATTGAAACGGTCACCATCATAAGAGATAGATCAACAGGCACTTGCCCATTCGTATTCATATTCATGCCGTGCATTGACGTTTGTGGCCATTGAATTTTTGAAGGTATCTCAAAGGGCTTCGGCTTTGCCCAGTTCGCGAGTGTTGAACATGCCCGTGCATTTGTGGATCCCCTGTTTCCGTTTATTCAAGTGCCTCCACCCGCTTCGCATGGCGCTTCAGCGACAGCTACATTCTATAAGGCGCTTGAGACCGGCATTCCCCACAATGGTCGACGGGTCAAGATCGACTACTCGCAAAGTGCTTTGCCTGACAAAGCCCGTGGTCGCCAGAACATGAACGATGGCACGCGTGACATTGGCAATACCCAAGGACCAGTGCTACTGTTCCGTGGTCTAGATCCGCTGTCGGGGCCGCAAGCGATTGCTCAGGCCATGATGAATTCAGCAGGACCCGGGAAAAACGGAGCTAAAGGCATGAAACGGATTGTCCTCATTAAAGACAGGGTCACGTTGGCCAGCTTCGGATTTGCATTTGTTGAGTTTATCGACAATCAGGTAACGCGACGAGGAGTGATGCGGCATCGGTTTCTGATCCTAGTTTCTTCCACAGTCTGCAGCTTCAGTGCTGGCCACCAGCATGTCTCCTCAGATTCACCCTTCAGGCTTTCGAATCTCCGACAAGCCGGTCGCCGCTTCGTTTGCTCATCAATATTCATTCCAACCAGTTGATCATATGCTGCGCGACGAAACTGCAATTCCGTCATCCATGAATCTGGGTGGAGTTGAAGGTGCATTTGTAAAGTATTGGGACGACTCTGCCATGGTCGCTGTTTTGGAGTTCAAAGTGGAAGAACCTGCACAACCCCAGGTTCAACCCTCAACTGGACCTGTTAAGGAGAAGAAGGAAAAGAAGAAGAAAGGTGCGCCAGTGAACTCGGTTCTCTCGCTAATTAACTGGGGAAATAGATGATACCTTGAACAAACCTCCTGCGCCCTCAGTATTGCCCATCTCGGATAAACCTGTCACGCTCAATTTTAACAGAGGTACCCTTGGAAGTAAGCCAAATACTTCCTTATCGACAGCAAAGACTCCGGGACAGCTATCACTTGGTTTTTCTGCCGAAGACTTCGCCGCTGACGAAGATGACGCTGAGCCAGCAACCTCTGCAGAAGATAGCAAAGGTTCTTCCATCTGTTCTTTGCAATTATTTGAGTGTGAGAATTGACATTTGTCTTGCGGCAGTGACCGCGTCGAAGATGGTTGCTCCCCTCATCACAAGCAAGAAGGTTCGTTTGTTCTTGCATGATTTGTCAGAAAATTGTGATTTTCGGTTCTCGCATCAGACCGTCAGCAACATCCAGAAATGGAATCAGGTTCAAGAAGAACTTAAGGATGGCCCGAATGTCCATACACCGGTTTGCAGATGTGTTATAACACGAAGAACAGGTAGCTGATCATTCAGGTTCCACAGGCCAATCTCCCGGCTGTTGTGACGCCGACCGTGGTCTCAACAGTACCATCCAGAGCACCTTCTCCGGAACCTGTTGAAACCGAATTCGAGTTCTCTGATACCACTGCCATGACATGCTTGCTTTGCGCCCGACAGTTCAAGAGCCTTGATCAATTGAAACGTCACAATAAGGAGTCCGGTCTTCACAAGGCGCGCCTCTTGTTAACGCAAAATTGTCAGAATGAGCTGACGATTTCTCGTTGCAATCCATCCTCCCTATTATACAGAAGAATTTCAAGGACGCTAATATGAGAGATATCGCACGGCAGAAGGCTACCGCTGCTCGTCAGGCTACCGACAAGGCTCCTGAACAGACAAAATATCGCGATCGAGCATCAGAACGACGTATCATGCATAACCAGCCTGATGTACCCTTACCCGACAATGTTGGCAGTACAATCGGTAAGAAGAGACGACACGTTGAAGGCCCGCCCCCGCCCCCTTCACCCCCACCAGTGGTCAATCCTGGACAGGATGAAGCAAACGTCGGCAATAAACTCTTGAAAATAATGGGTTGGAAGGAAGGTTCTGGGCTGGGCACCGATGGCGAAGGCAGGGTGGATCCAATGTACGTATTACTTATTTTATGACTTGTCGCTGCTGAAACGCACGACTTCAGTCAAACAAATATCTATGCACAAGGGGTAGGCTTGGGCGCCAGCAAAGGCAGGGAGTTGGGGAAGTACACCGATGGTTATGCTGGTTATGTGCACATGGCACAGGATGCGGTGAGTATAGTGACTTCCGGTCAAAATAAATAGACGACATATGGTACTCATCTGCATCCCCTACAGGCGAGAGAAAGATTTGGAAGCTAGTGGCCGCGTTGCTTTGAGACGCATCTCAGCTTGGATATCCTGTCATTCATGATAATTTATGAATCATATGATTTGTACACATCGAGTGATCAAGTGAAAGTAAAAGTAAAAGTAAAAGAAATTACAACGCTACAAGCCACAAAAAGGGTGCGAGTAAGATGGTCAAGTGATTGCTTGATGACGAGAATGCGCCATTGTGATGAGCTTCTGCGCCGGCAGATGTTGATGTGGACGGACTACTAGACCCCGAAGCCAGAAGAGTGGATGTCACAACAGGAGACGTAGGAGAGGGTGTGAAAGAAGCCACCCCTTCCTCGACTGTGAAGTAGGTTCCCTTGATCAAATGATTAGCGACAGAAGATGTATGGCTCGTAGAATGCATACTGCAATAAGAGGTCCAATGTTTGAGGCCTTATGAGCGTTCTGTTAATAATAAATCTGCACGCGAGGTAAGTGACCACACCTTAACATAATCCGCGAGGTGGCAAAATCCCGGATCATTGCTTTGGATAGGGAATCCCTGCGGCGGAGGGACGGTTGGGAACTGCTGAGCGTAGAGTAAGATAACATAACTGTGGGGATGTCAGAATTGGTTTTCCTTTTGAAGAACAAAGTAGTAACCGGTGTGGCCCACTCCCTGATGGTGGAGTTGGACCCCTGTACTGTTCTACCTCCACGCTTCCGCGCATTGATACAGAGTGGTCTGTACGGATACAACCTCAACCTCAAAGTACCAGATGCAATTAGGAGCGTGTTCGTACCTTGTATAGTTACGCCATTGACAACCCAGTGGCAAATCTGACCCCGCGGGTCGGTATACCCTGGAGCCCAGGCATCCACCATCACAAGAGTGTATTTCTCATTCAGCAAGGTTGTAATATTGGCGGGCGTGATGGTAAGGTTTGGGGCATATTGCGTCCCTGGCACGAGAATGAACGAAATCCTACGACGAAGAGAATTTACTTACAAGACTTTGGAAGAAGTTGACCTGGGGTCACAATCCCACCACCGGTGTACGTTGCGGTCAGAAGCGCTGTAGGAGTGAAGTTCGCCAACAGGGATGGCACCAGACCAGCCCCCTGAAAGTGAGCGCGAATAATTTCTATTCCTAACGTCGTGTTGTCGGACCGGGCTGCATGCGCGAGAAACGAAACTAGAAATAGCAGAGAGAAAATCATGCGTCCAGCGGGAGGTATCATGTTCGAAGGGTATCTTATATATGGAGTATGTGGAGTCGTAAAGAGAATGGTTCAGAACTTGGAATTCAGAAAGTTCAACTTGATCGGATCCAACATTGACAAACAAACAAACCTTCAGTTAGGTGTGGTGAGCGAGACTAATGCAAAGAGATACGATACAGATAAAGAAGCATCTAACGAGGGCAGATGGAGGAGTTATGGCACGTCCAAAAAATTCGAGTCCACTGTTACGTCTGGGCTGGGTAGATCCGGTGAACTTACTGTAGGAGACAAAAGGGCAGATTGTGAGTCAACACCACCAAGGTCAGTCCGTCTCCGGGTCCGCCGTCGTGGCGCAGAAGAGACGGTAGGCGACGAGGGCAGCGACGTACCGAAGCCGTCGGCTTTGAGAGCAGCGAGCATATCTCGCGCGACGTCAACGGTAGTGTCAAGTGGAAGTACGAGAGGTTTAGCGTCCGGTTTCGGACGAACTCTTCTTGCGCGACGTGTAACCGTGTCGCCTTTGCGCAGCTTCTCCAATAAATTGTCCAGAACCGACTCATCTTCCTCTCGTACGCTAGCATCCTTGGCATTCTGGCGCAATTGCCTTGTCTCTGCCATAGCTTGCTTCCGCTTCTCAACCGCAGCCTTCTCCTCAGCAGCGGTTTGGTTCTCCATCTTACATTTCTGTAAAACGCTTAGTAATCCCATTGCGCCAAAATGCCGGGGCCACTGACCTTGTAAGAGGTGACAAAGGTTTTGAAAACCGCAAAGAACTCCGGTGATGTTATGTTCTTTTCATCCTCGCCATAATACTTGACCACTTCTGTGAAAGTGGTTTCCGCGTGATTTACATCATCGACAAGATATTCTAGCCTCGACGTTGCCTTTCCAACAAAGGTCCACATCTGGTTGCTGAACCCGTCATTTTGTGCTAGGTCGGTGTGATAATCATTCAATTCCTGGCGAATACGTTTCAAACCATCGCGAAGTTCGGCGAGATCCTTTCGAATATCCTGAGTATTCACTGAAGTGAGTTATGTCAGTTAACCTAGGTTTGTTGCACAGCGGGCGCAAACCTCGGTAGGCCTCTGCGGGTTTGGCGAGTTCGTCTAGAAACTCTTCCATGCTTAGAAAATGTTTATGAATGGTCCGCTCAAGGAAGTGGAGAAGTGTAGTATTGTTGACGGATTTAGTGTCAACAAGCTGCAATGAGAATAAGCCAAGTCAAGAGGACAAAAGCGAGGGATCCACCTTGTTGATACTGCTCACTTTGAAACCAAAGGCGCCTCCCTTAATCCCTGTGCCATTCATATAGTTACCAATCATGAGGATGAGCTGAAAATGTATTTTAGGCAAAAACAAATACTTCGAAGCTCAGGACCTACATTCAGAACTTCCTTGAAATGCTTGGCATGCAGTAAAGCATCCCCTGCTTCGCCCACCTTCCTTGCGCCCTATGTGATGGCGGTGAATAGCTTAAAATGCCCGATGAATAACTACATACGTCATCCAGAAGTAGCCACTGTTCCTCGAATTTGCACTTGTAAAGCATACCCTCTATGCGGGGGCCAAGACGGTCAATCTGTATGAGTTTGACCATGAGCCGGTCGGAAGGGTGTAATCCAGCCAGTTCCTCAGGCTCAGCGTTACGGTATACATTGAGTTTGCCAATCTAAACATGACTTAACCTCCAAAGCCCAAATATTTAGTGGGTATCGCACCTGTTCTGGGGTGGGAAGGACACCTTTGAGCTCGCTCAAGAAATTTTCAGAGCACATCTCCTGGTCGAATTGCTGTATGCGGCGTGCAATCTCCTCAGGTTCCATCTTTTTCACTCGCTGGATAAGGATCTCTGGAAGTAAAGATTTTAAGCGGCACGTCTAAAATTGTCTGATGCTCCGAGAACTCACCAACTCGTTTCTTCGTCTGTGGGTCAAGGACACTCTTCAATTCGGCTTGCCTCTGTCGAGCTTTCCGGGAGGAGGGGTGTCAACTAAAATGACGCAAAAATAAAGAGAACACACCCATGAGATTGATCATCAACTGCTTGGCCTTGAAGTCCTCCTCCATTTCCATCCAAACTCCGTCAGATTGTAATTTGGCGAGCATTTCTTTCTCTTTCTCAGGTTCTTCATCTTTCCAAAGTGTCTTGCCGACTTGCTGTTGCGGAAGCTTGTCCCACTGCAACTGCTTCATCTTGGCACTAGGTGTAAATGGCATATCTTTGCGAGCAGAAAGTAGGACGTTGAGATTTGCACTGAGAAGCATGGATGCTCGAGCTGAACTAGTTGCAGAACTTGGGGTAGAACTAGTACCCTTCAGGAAAGAGGGTGGCGGTGGAGGAGGTGGCGGGGGCGGGGCATTGGAAAAAGTTGGAAGAGGAGGAAGATATCCTGGGGGTGGTGGCGGAGGAGGCGGCGGAGGCGGAGGAGGAGGCGGAGGCGGAGGCGGCGGGGCTGGATCGTTATCGTCCTTCGGTGGTACTGGTGGCGGAGGAGGAGGAGGGGGAGGGGGAGGAAGTGCTGCTGTAACGTCGGATTCCTCAGCGAGGGAGGCAAGCGGAGATGGTGTGGGACTACCCTCCGAGACAGATGGGATTCGACCCCGAGATTGCAGTTTTCTAGCAAGCTGTTCAGTGAAGGACACAGCAGTGGGTCCACGGGACGCCTCTGAAGAGCCGTCCGAGCTAATAGAGGTGGGTTGGGTATCATCGGTCAAGGCGGTGAATCCACTGCGTGTGGAATGACCAAATTCGCTTTCTACATCATGCTCATCACGTAGTGACGCTTCGTAATCACTGTAATCAAGTGTAGGGTCGTGCCGAGGTGCGAGAAGATTACTGGCGCGATGTGAGCGGGGTAGTGATGGTGTGTCATCGCCTGATATCAGACGGTTTGTACGCCTGGGTGAGCGGTTGATACTCCGAGGACTAGCGACGGCACCATCTTCAGGCGATAACTGTACAACATCAATGAGCATCTACAAGCGTTGCTGATGAAAAGATCATACAAATTTGGCATTCGCTACAAGCTGATGGTTAATTTGTGCCCGTTCATCCGCCTCGTCAGCATCCATGAATTGCGACTCGTGGCCGTTAAGGACCCCGGATATCCGGGCAGCCTTGGAAGGTTGTGATCGGCCTCTTGAGCCGTTAGCGCCCCGTTGGACATCAGACTTCCGAGGAGTGGCGTCGTCATCCGTTTGATCGTCATCGTCGTTTTCACCATCCCCCTGTTTGTTATGATTCGTTTTCTTGCCACGCCCCTCAAGGATGCTGATGGTTTTGGTTCGTTCGAGATGCTTGTTCAGGGTCTCTATTAGGGTCTTCCGGTCCATGGTCCCAGAACTAGAGTCGAGAATTTTCTCGTAACCCTTACCAACCTCCCTTAGCATTCTGAACAGTTCCAAGATTTGAGCTTCCAGTTGAGCAATTTGTTCTTCATATCCGACTTTCTGCGTCTCAAGTTGTCCTTGGAGACGCTTCGTGGTTTCCCGGTGAGAGCCAAGCTTCTGTTCGAGGAGAGCGACCTGTGCCTTAAGATGACCGACAAGACCATCTGAACCTTGTGACATCTCCTCTTCAAGGGCCTCCTTCTCAAGCTTTAGGCGCAGAGCTTGAGAACGAGCTTCGGCAGCCTCGTGAATGGCATCCTGATATCGCTGAGCATCGTTTAGTTGGCCAATAAGCCGTTGAACCGTGTGCCCAAGTCTCTTCTCTGCGGTGGCAAGTTTTCCATCCATAACCACGTCCGTGACCAGTGAGTCTAGCAACTGATAGAGGCGCATCATATCAGGGCCTTCCTCCCGGATGAGTAGTAGATGTCGCATCATAGAGAGGAAATACTCCTTGGCACCTGTGCTCTCCGTTTTGTGACGAAGGGCATTCCAAATATCTTCAGCGCTATTGAGGTCGCGAAGTATTTCCTGGTCGTACCGCTCCCGCAGTCGCTGCTCGTCTTCTTCTAGTATGGACTGCAGTTCTGCGAGCTGTGTTTCCATGGGCTCAGTACCAATCTCGTGACATAGAGCAATGATACGCTGGAGACCAGCAGAGTCCATTAACGAGCGATGGTGCAACCGTACGTCCAGATCGTCTATGGCGTCTATGATATGAACAATCACGAAAAGATTGGTTGACTAGGGACAAATTAATAATCTAGCTAAAACGCAAGTAGGGCATACTTACTGCATAATCTGCGAGGGAATTGTCATGTCCAGCGCCTTTGCGGACCTCCTCGCTAGCTCCGACCAGACTCCCCATCTTGCCCCTGCCCAAGAGCGCGCTCTCAAGAGACCTGAACCAATAATCGTAATATCCGTGTGCCTCGCCATTGGCGCCACTGAGAGCTTCTAAAGCTGGAAATACTAATGAAAGAGGGTCTGTACCGTAGTAGATGATGGAGAGGAGGACTTCGCAAATCACTTTGCGATTTGGCAGATGAGGTGAATTGAGAGAAGACGCGATTTGAGTGACAACACCATTCAACTTTATAGCGTCGCGCACTCTGGACTAAAGCACCCGCGAGGATCTGAGCCCAATGAACAATAACGAATAAATAAAAAAGAAACATACAGCACTGTTGAAGATGATCTTCAAACACTTGGCAATCTCACCCTCGAGGGGGGTGTCAGATTGGAGTCTATGCGAAGCTTTAGTGAAAGGAACTTAGGTTTAAAACAACGATGTTACCTCTTGACACCCTTACGACTTATGTGCATTAGCGCCTGCGCCAATACAGATGCGCCCTGCAGCTCAATGAAGCGTTCAAGCCAACTAAACAGACCAAGGTTATCAACAATTACAGCGCAAAAAATAACCTCCCACCTCGTTTCATGACTCTTCAAAGATACCCAGACACTTGAGGCCTGTTTCGCAGTGATGGTGTTGTCGAGGAACTTCCTAATATACCAGTCTGGTGTTCCCTCGCCAAGAGAGCCTGCTGCACCTGAATCACCCTGCTTCCGAGCCTGTTCCTCTCGAGTCTTTTCCTCCTGCCATCGCAATTGTTCTGCACCATATACCAACTGCCACTTCTGTTCAATGGTGAGCTTGTGCACCGGAGGGAGGTCGCGAGTCGCTGATACGTGTTCAAAGAGAGCTTCGATATCTTCGTCTCTTTCTGGCCGGGGTAAGACGAATTCCTCCTGGTTAGAATGAGGCTTGTGGAAAAAATGTGATAGATGGCTGGAGTGAGTATCGGAACTCGAGAAACGAGAAGTGCGCTCCGCATCCGACGAAAAAGGCATAGAGGAACCAGGTCGAAGAGAAGAGTGAGATACGGCTGGTGAAGTCGGGAGAGGCATTGAGCCGAAATCAGTACCATTTGGACTACGTCTGCCGGATGAACCAGATGCTTCACTTCTGCGAAGTTTATGGGTGGGAGTCTTGGGTCGCTTTCCGGTAGTGAACGAAGCCACAGAATCATTGTAAAGGGTGGAGGAGTCTGCCGCACTAAAACTGGAATCTGGCCGAGAAGTGTTGGCTCGATCCCGGTCAAGCCTGTTGCGCTGGTAAGCAGTGAAGCTACTGTAATTCATCTCGGTCCCATTGTGAGTGAGAGTGGGGTTTGTGAGAGGAGCTGAGATAACTGGATTTGAAGGTGTGCCTCGCAAACCTTGAGACACGGTTCCGACAGGCATTGGGGCCAGAGAGGCAGGAGCAAGCTTGTCATAGGGAATAGAATGCTCAGAGAGATCACGACCTGAAACCGAGGACTGGCGGGGTCGTGCTTTCTTCCTGCCAAATAATGTGTCCATTGTTAAAAAGGATTCCGCTGGGCTGAACCCGTCGACTCTGCAGAGAAAGGGTATCTAGAAATAAAAAATAATTAAGTAGATGAACGCGTCCGTGCTGTTGTCACTTAGTACAAGCACTGCAGCACATTGCCAGCCACTTCCAAATAAAGGTCAATAACGCATTCTGAATCAGACCAAGCCCCTGTCTACTATTCAATCAGTACCGCAGACAATGAAAGATTTACTTTTGCAGCGTTACAAGATTCGTTACTCGTCCTGCATTCTTTCCTTATCGTTGACTTCGACGTCTATCACATCTCGCTGAGAACGATCTGTCGGACTGCTGTCCATCCATGTCTGTCTCATTCAGCCTCAGTAAGCACTCGCACATCAAAAATCTCCTGTAACGCATGTTGACAAACTTCAAGGTACCATTGTCATGATCATCTTCGTCTTCATGGTCTTGGTCACCGCCCTCGGCATACTTTTGCTCGTCATCGTGCGAGTCCGTCGCCACAACGATCATCATACCCGCCGCTCGAGATTTCCCCAGAGCAAGGAGAGTTCGGGGGACGACTTGACCGTCTCTGTCTTCCCTTCCTGTCCGACGGTTGTTGGTCATACCTCCACCAAGGGCTTTCCTGTGATGCATATGACTGTCACACCACCCACCCCGGCACAAGTTCCCGCACGTCCACACAAGACCGATCCCCGCGAGAACGATGAGGTCCACAAGTTATATCGCAACAACCGCAGCGAAGGCATGGTGTATGGGTATGCTATATGATCGTTGAGTCTATCGCCGTTTTTGTAAAATGATAGTGGTATCATATTTCCTCAATTGGACTGTTCAAAATTGATATGGGCATCTGTATCAACAGACAATTTGCATACAATCTGATGTACTGGTACATTAAGGTATATTTCAGCATATCTATTTAATGACCGCAGCTGTGGAGTGAACACTGCAGTCCTTGATGCAAACTGATAGAAAAAGAAAACCGTCACGAAGACGGGGATGTGCAAAAATTGTTGGACTCCATGGGTCACAAGGTTATCAGCCTTCGCCACTTGCCCTCACTGTCGCTAACCCACAGCGCCCGTAAAGGACTTGGCTCATCCACTTTCGAAGCAAAAAGCTTTCCCCGCCCGGACCAATCCCAACCACCGCGCACCGCGCCAGAAGGGAGCACACGTACATTTACCTAGCCACCACTCATTGGGCTATCCTTGTCATTCGCACAACTCGGACCGCCCATCCACACTCGCACACCGCCCATCACCATCTCCACAACATGCATCACGGAAGTCGCATCCAGTCCAGAAGTTGTCGACCACTCAGCCGTCGCTCGAGATCTGGAACACACTCCTAGCAACTTTCCAACCGCCTTCTTGTTCATATGCCAGTCGCAGTAAACCAAGACAACCACAGCTTCCATGAGCCCTTCACCTGTCATCAACATGGCCCTTCTAGATCTAGCTGTCTTGTGCGTAAATCTGTCACCTGGGAAAGGAACACACACGCCACAAAGTCGTCCTATCACCACTGACTCAAGAATAAGTCTCTATCGCCCCTCCCAAAGGAAGGGTGATGCAGTGGAATGACAGTAGACTTGAGGTGTGAGAGCCGAACCCATGGTTAAAGACAAATTAAGACAGGATCGAACTAGCTGAACCTGCGAATAAGGATCCCAAGCAGCCCACGGGGCGGGCCGAACATGGATACAGGGGACAGACCGGCGAATTGAAGGATGGCTGAAAAAGCAGAAACGCATTCGACAGATCAGGTCTTGGCGATGTCCCCGCCGACATACGTCAGCTTCGAGCGAATGACCTCAAACTTAACCTGAACCTTTAGAATGACAACAGTCAGTAGCATCACAGATAGGGTTACGGAACGCGTTGAAGTGTGGGACCAGCTAAGGTACGCAGCAACTCCGCAGCATGTCTCTGACATGTGGGGTAGGGGAGCCGAAGCTGCAAGGGCGACAACAAAGTTGCACCCATAACGCTCTAGCCGAAGCAGTCTTTAGTATCCCTTTCCTGTACATACCGTATTCACAACCAAGTGCAATCCAGACCAGGTTCCACGTCGCAAATCACCGCGAAGCCAGGCTGTTTACTGCGCACACCGGCGCTTTTAAAGCCATGCACATTTTCTCGTTCCAAAGGACGACAGAGAAAACAGCAATGCTCACGGCGAGCAAATCATAAGACGCCGGGAGTAAGGAGTGGGTGATCCCAGTGAGACCACCCACAACGAGGAAAGAGTCAAAGACTCAGGCCACGGGAATCATGTGCGTAGACCTACTGAAGAATATGAACCACAAGAGGTGAGGGCAAAGGCGTAAGTCAAGGTAACTGGTCTTCCAAAAGCGGCCCTGGGTAAATTGATCTCTACAGAGATCTGTGCGTGACCCAGGATGCGCGCCACTGGCAATTAGCCACAGAATGCGAACTGGTGCGTGCTCTGCTCCTTCTCTTGATAGTTACCCAATAAATACCGCGACACCTCTCTAGCATTCATTCCGCGTTTTAACCTCTGCCCACAACATGAACCGAAGCATTTCCGGCACTGCCTTCCCTTTATTCGCAGCCATATCAGACATACGAAAGTTGCTAGCTTTCTATGCGTGATGTCCAGACACGTCCGCAAAGGGTTCCCGAGGCAGTACATGCGAAGGTCTGTGCGTACGAATGAGCGGAGGTGCTTCCGTGATCGGCTACGAGCGCGTTCCGAAGAGGCGATGAAGGCAGTTTCAAAAGAGTTCATCGCAGAAGAAATCAGCAGCAAGCGGGCAGATGCCTGAGGCACACATGGAAGACCACCGTCGTAACGTGGCCCAACTCCAGAACAATGCCGCATTGTTTGTGGTCCATGCAAGTAGAAGTATATTCTCCCCGTGGTCGGTAATCATTAGGGTTAGAATTCATTCCCGAAGGAATGGATATTGTGGCTGGAAGCAGCGATAAGCTCAATGGTGGCCTGGAGAGCATAATGGTGCGAATGGACACCCGAAGTAGCCAGGGTGATTGGAAAGTGGACAGCAGACGCTAGGCATAGTAGAGTTTGGTGCGGAGAAAGACAGAGACGTGTCACTTGAATTTATTGCCATTGTGTTGTTTGGTTGAATAACAACGCGTAAACCGCGTGACATCACAATAAAATAATCCCTAGCTACCATTACCCGTAAATTCACATCTATGCTATATGACAGGGCCTCTGAATGAGATGAGCGAAATATCCTTTTATGCACGTCCCACTGTACTCAACCATCCTTCACCGGGCGTTCCAGGACCTTCATCAGCGTTGTAAATACTCATTTCCGGCCAGGTATGGGTCAACCACGCCGATGTGCCAAACAGCTGGCGGCACAGCTCCAATAACTCCTCTATGGTCTCAACCATATCCCTCATGACCTCACGTTCCGCAACTGAGTACGCCAGGGAGATGCCTTTAACCGACACATCCACGTTAATAGCCTGTCGCAGGGAGGTTTCTATTTGTGATTCGAGCGTTTCAAATGCTTGTCTCGCAGATGGGAGGAACTGCGGTAGAGGTTGTCGAGCTCGAAAGACGTGTTGACTCGCAAACAGCGAGAGACAGATGCAGGATATCTGGCAATGGCGTCTGACGCAGTTCAGCAGCCGAGTCGGTTGGTACTTACAAATTCCTTCCGTTCTTTCAGGACTGACGCGACAGTCTCCTTGCGGGGTATATTTTCTCGTATCTTTCTAAGACCAGTCATTAAGTCAAGAATCTTCTGTATTTTGAGGACAACTTCGCGGTAGTGGCGCATTGGTTTCTGTGAACGAGTTAGCTGTGAAAATTAAACTCGGTCTTTCAAGCCCACCGGTACTAGACTGAGTTCGTCATTCATAGTAATCAGCAATGAC
This sequence comes from Suillus lakei, assembly GCA_016628065.1. Lineage (NCBI taxonomy): Eukaryota > Fungi > Basidiomycota > Agaricomycetes > Boletales > Suillaceae > Suillus > Suillus lakei. The sequence goes on along the minus strand of JABBWA010000003.1, from coordinate 231,007 downwards.
GAAGACCGATGAAGCGCATTACGAATTTGAAGTTCTAACTTCATTGTTTCTTGTTTGTCGTGCGGCGTGAATGCGTATATATTCCCAAACATCTGCCTAGAATTGGTTTAGGAGCAACACAGACTCATAAACTAGGGAGTAACATACTGTCCGAGGAGCAGATATAACTGGCTGAGCAAACTCAATGTCCTGCTGGTCTGGTTCAAAAACAATACCTTCTGTACATTAGCAAATGAAATCGAAGATGCATAAAATCACCATACCCGGCTGTGTCGAGGAAAAACAAGACTATTCATTGCCAAAGCGGCAATGATGCCCAAAGCAATCATTGAAGCCCTCATCCAAGCCAAGTCTGCGCAATCGTAAGATATATTCATATCAGGTCCATGAGTAGAAATCGATACCTTGTGTAGACACTCCCGAATCCGGAGTTAGGTATTCGTACAACACGACAGGAGGGAGCGTAACAGACCTAGATAACGATCAGTATTGTGCATTAGGTTAAATGGAGTCATTACGCGACGACACCCAAGGACGGAATCCTGCTTTTTGTGACAAGCCACGTAATGGGTACATCAAACAACTGACAGCAATGGTCAAGAGATGCAGGGTGCTGTAAATTTATCGGAACTAGTTACTGTAACCATTACCACTATGCCAATGGAATTCCTCCCGCAGATAGCCCATGTCTAAGCAAGTGCAGTCAGCGCGTTAAAATGATGATATCGCAGGACACACGATATAAGCATAGATAGCTCCCAGAATGGTCCCTGACTGTCAAACACATGAACACGCATTGCGAAATTTTATTGAACGGGACACTTACGAGACGTAAATAACCGACGCGCCAGGTCGCTCCAGTATTGGTTTCAAGGACCCATACGTAGCTGATAATCATCCATTGGCCGTGGATCCACGCAAACCACTGAAAACCTAGCATTGACTTCATGACTGATCGCACTTGACTGGGGACGCGAACGAACAAACCTGCCGAATTAGAAGGTAGAAAAGCCGGGAGACTTAGCATGGCCACCCCAATGGCATTCTTCGCTGCATGTTGCAAATGACTAGAATGTTGTGTGTTTCGGATCATCTTCGATGCTCCTAGTCGAAGCTGAAGTATAACGGGATGATTCCAAAGGCGTTGCAGTGTTGACGACAAATATCGTGGGAGGGACTTTAATGATAACTGCGGGCCAATGGGCAGTCTTCTGATGACATGGGAATAGGAAACCTCTTGACTCATTGTGTCATCCTGTCGATCGACAAAAGCAATGCCTCGTCGGACTTCCTCAGCTGATAGAGTTGTCTCTGCTTCGAATGCATCATGGGCTATAGGTGCCCCATACTCCTCCATTATGAAAGTTCGCGGTGCAACGCCAAGCCACTGCCATGACAATCGCGGGAGCCAGAAGCGAAGTCGAGAAGCTTGGTGGTGTGCGGCAATGTTCTGAGCTACTTGCAGTATATGGCTCGTGTCATACGCCATCTGATTCCGTTATTAGCTCGTTCAGCTTATAATAATCCCCGGATAATATCACTTGCCTGTAACAACGACGTTGCGAACAGGCACTGATGATGGAGATGCGAAGGAATGATGGAGCCAGAGGAACCCGATTCCTCGCTCAGTGTTCGAATAGTGTTGCGCAACTCGCCTTTGGCAGTGTACCATGCGAGATTAAGTTTGATGGCAGCCGCGGTAACTGCGTCTCTCTCTGTACGCAATGACTTGCGCCGTAGGGAGGCATGCGTATACACGCCGATCACCAAATCTTCAACTGCTTTGATTGAGGACATAATAGTTTTACCAAGCTCTATTGCTGAAGCCTCGAAGGAAGGAGATGAAGGAGAGTGCGATTCATTGGACCAGTCGTTTTGAAATGGCCGAGGAATCATCCCCCAGGATAATTCACGACGCAAGTGTTCAACCATGCCCAGTAGAGGCTTAAGAGACTTAACTAGTATTGCGTATCAATATGTGGAAAATGGGTATGTAAACAGGATACTGACCGCTAACGCGCCCGATACGGAGCTCAAAGGCCGCCTGATAGTACATCTCATTCAGTATCACAGACCGGCGGATTAGCTCTACATGTAAATCTTTCAAGTCAGCAATTTGCTGGGAGGAAGAACACGTGAATGGATGATCCATGCACACAGATAAGCATCGGTGGATGATTCTCAATGTCGACGCGACTTCTTCAATAAGGTGAGTTGAGGACCAATGTAAGATCGACAAGCTAGAAAACAGGCAAACAGATGCAGCTGTCACAGTTATCCATAAAAAACCGCCCGAGTCCGAGAGGACGGCCTGCGGAATCATCAAACTACATGCCAGGGGAAGTGCACATCAACATACAGATGTTATACCAATATTATCAGTCAACAGCCATATGGATACAAAGCACGATATCCGCGCAGATAAATGGAGACGAGGAAGACGGCTTTTCGCCCAGCCAGCTTTCAGAATGACTTATTAGCTGCGTTTGTATGGTATACGGCGGGAGACAAACCGAAAAAGCTGATTATCACAAGGAATACAGCTGGTATAAGACGCGATGTCAGTGATCCCTCCTGTGGAATGGCTGCAAGGTATTTGGCGAAGGTCGATACGCCAATACCTGCCAGGGCACCTGTGATATTTATAATCGTGATTTCGAGCTGCTGCGCCAGATCCTCCTGGACAGAGAATACGAGCTCTTTCAAGCTCAACACGAGGAAAGCCGATGATCCCCCCAACTGGGAAAACGGATGAATGGTCACAAAAAGTATGCAGAGAAAGGTGGAAACGACACGGGCCAGTGCACGACGGGAGACGCGCTCTTTTACAAACTCATACAACATCGACCGTGTATGAAGAGTCGAACGGGAAATGAAAAGACTATATCTCGAGACAAGATCTTATAAAGGATTCTGCATGCCTTTAAGTTGCAGCCAAACTTGTTTTCGTGCGTGAACCGTGACGAAGAATAACCGCCGCGAGCCGGCAGGAGTCGGCCAAGAGCAAGCCAAGAGTAGTACCCTGAGCTCTCCAGGCTTGACAGTGAACTAGCTGGCCTTTTACATCTACTAACATGCAGATCCGCGCCGATTACGCGGGGTTTGAATTGTTTAGGACTTCGTCTTACTATTATAGGCCAACTACAGGCTACTATAGGCCCGGCTATAGGTTGGGCCGGTTGGGCCGTTTCAAACTGTTCAAAGGGCCAAAAGGCTCGTATTTTCTAATAATTACGTTGCTATGAGGATAAGGTTCAACGTTCAGGGACTATACGTGTCATCAATAACGTGTGCGATGGGACCTTGAATCGCTTAATACTTATGGGGGCAATGTGGAGGTGCAAGAAAAGCAAGGCAGAAAGGGGCAAAAGCAAAGGTAATAGAAACGGTAATAGAACTGTGTATCAAGGTTCAAACGTTCGACATTCAACGTAACGTTCAATTCAATGTCATGGCCAAATGTAAACTCATAATCATATCGGAATAATATTAGCTAGCACATTCTCAGCTCTGCCGTCGTACAGCTCAGGCTCTTAGTAGTTATGCCCAATCTTTACGGCTAGACACACGCGAGGTGGGGCATCGCCGGTGTCGCGATACGCCAAACACAGTACTTTGATACAATCATTACATCTTCGCGCACATGGACGTCTTCGGCTGGGGTGCGGAGCGTTTATTTTCTGATCAAGAGGGGCTATGGCCACAATATTATGACCTTTTCTGAACATTTATGTGACTGTCTTATCTCCATTGCCGGTAATCACCTGCTCACCAGACAATGAATATGAGTGTCGTATCCCCATGTCCCTGTCACCACGGCTGTTCTCGAAGATTTCGTGCGACAGTGTGTATGGCATTCGGGATCATCAAATAATACAAACGGAATATTTACTTATTCAATATTCAATATTGAATCACGAGCTCCTCTGACCTGTATTATAATCACTACGTTTTGCTTCCTCACGTTCTGTTTCCTTACCCTTTTAATATGGGTCCTCCCCCGCGGGCCCCGTGCATAAAGTTTGTGTCTCACTTGTTTTTCCTTTATTTTTTAAACTCCCTTGTCACGTTGCCTTATTACACATCTCAAGTCTATTTTTCACCTTCGTTGCAGGGTGGTGGTGGTAGTGGTGAACGCTTGAATATTAACATGCATTGACATATGACGCTGCGGGCATCTACTAGTATATATTATTGTACTTCTGACAGTCGGTAGTTTCGTAAATGCATCACCAGCTGGTAATTGACCTTGTACAAAGTCATTAAACATGTCTGCACCGTCATCCTGGACCGTGGGATAAATTATTCAAATGAAGGTCCCTCAATACACTCAGTGATCACAATCCGACCGTGTTGCAGCTCTGGCGCACGGTCAACGTAGCTCACGACCACTACCTACGACGCCCTGGCAATGGCCGAAAACATCTACAGCAAGGGAACGAGAGTCTGGTTCGAAGACAAGGATCAGGCATGGATTTCTGCGGAGGTCGCAGCTGTTACCAAAGGCGCTGACGATTCGATAAAACTGGCGTTTGTCGATGAACGAGGCAAGGTACGCGTCATATCTCCTACTATTCAATATACAGAATTTGCCGACATGGGTTGCAACGTGGATAACAGGAATTTGTCATTAATACCACTGGCAAAGATATCAAGGCCGGAAAGGAAGGCTTACCCCCACTTCGAAATCCTCCCTTACTAGAAACAGCAGATGATTTGGCTACCCTATCGCATCTAAATGAGCCTTCAGGTATCCATTTTCTACGGTGACTGTCAAAATCAGTGCTAAGTGCTATTCAAGTCCTGCATACCATTCGTAATCGCTATGCCCAACATAGCATCTACACCTATAGCGGAATCGTGCTTATTGCTGTCAATCCTTTTCAACGAGTTACCCTATATGGCCCCGAGATCATCCAAGCTTACAGTGGACGGAAAAGAGGAGATTTGGAGCCTCATTTGTTTGCTATTGCTGAGGATGCATATACTGCGATGGCGAAGGAGGGCATGGGCCAGACGATCATTGTGTCGGGTGAAAGGTAATCTTCATGCATCTGTAGCTTGCTTGTATTACTGATATACTTGTATCGTTGTTTAGTGGAGCCGGTAAAACTGAATCAGTGTGTGCAGTGTTTCTACATGTTACTGGAACTCTAACTATCTTCAGGCTAAATTCATCATGCGATACCTAGCATCGGTAAATCCTCCCGAATCCCAAACCAAAGCCAAAACGAAATTTTCTCTCGACGAATCTAGTGAAATCGAGCGTCAGATACTCGCCACAAATCCGATTCTAGAAGCGTTCGGGAATGCCAAAACAACTCGTAACGACAATTCTTCGCGATTTGGTAAATACATCCAGGCGAGTAATTTGATTTTAGGCCACTGAATATCTAACATGCGCCGTAGATTCTTTTTGATGGCAAACAAGAAATCGTGGGCGCTCGCATCCGGACTTACCTGCTGGAACGATCACGTATTGTGTTTCAACCAACGACCGAACGGAATTACCATATCTTTTATCAATTGTGTGCTGGCGCGCCGTCGAAAGAACGAAAGGACCTTGGCCTTGACACTGACGTGACTAAATTTCACTATCTGAAACAAGGAGGGCCGACGTCGACGCCGATAAGTGGGGTTGATGATGCGGAGGAGTTCCGGGCCACGCAACAGGCATTGTCGACAGTTGGAATCAGCGTAGAGAAACAATGGGCGGTCTTCCGACTTCTCTCAGCACTGCTCCATCTAGGAAACGTGAAGGTTACCCAAACGCGAACCGATTCGGTCATAGATGATGCAGATCCTGCCCTTCTTCTTGCTACTCGCTTCTTGGGAGTGAGCTTGGCCGATTTCAAAAAGTGGACCATCAAGAAGCAGATCGTCACGCGCTCGGAAAAAATTATTACCGCTCTCAACGCCGCGCAGGCGACAGTGGTTAGGGACAGCGTGGCGAAGTTTGTGTATGCATGCTTATTTGAATGGTTGGTGGCCATCGTCAATGAAAGTTTGGCTGGTGAAAACGGAGATGCCGCCGAGCGAGCTGAGATGTTCATCGGTGTGCTGGACATCTACGGGTTTGAACATTTTCAGAAGGTTACATCCAATCCTTCAGTTACTTCATGATACTCAACTGTCAACGTTTACAGAACTCCTTTCGAGCAGTTTAGCATCAACTACGCCAATGAGAAATTACAACAAGAGGTGAGCGTAAAGTATCTGCAATATCTTCATGGCTCAAGATCGCTCTCGTAGTTCAATTCTCACGTCTTCAAACTCGAGCAAGAGGAGTACGTTAAGGAGGAGATCAACTGGACTTTCATCGACTTTTCAGACAATCAACCTTGCATTGATGTGATCGAAGGGAAACTGGGCGTCCTCGCGCTCCTTGACGAAGAGTCGCGTTTACCATCGGGCAGTGACGCATCTTTCCTTCAAAAGCTAAGCACCCAGCTTCTGAAGCCTGCCAACAAAAATGTCTTCAAAAAACCTCGGTTTGGAAATTCTGCGTTCACCATTGCCCACTATGCCCATGATGTCACGTATGAAGTCGAAGGATTCCTCGAGAAGAACCGCGACACAGTTCCTGATGAGCATATGCTTTTGCTAGCATCCACGAAGAACCCCTTCTTGAAGGAAGTTCTTGACGCTGCCCTCGGATCTGTGAAAGCAGTCGATCCTCCGCACCCCGGTTCACCCTCTCTGTCTGATTCCGGCAGTGGAGGTTCCCGTCGTTCATCCATCATTCCCGATCCAGGTCGTTCATCATTGGTCGCAGCGAACACTGGCCCCAAAAGACCAGGAGCTGCCATCCGGAAGCCCACGCAAGGTTCTATCTTCAAAGCCTCCTTGATCACCTTGATGGATACCCTCAGCATCACAAATGTTCACTATATCCGGTGCATCAAACCCAACGAAGCTAAAAGACCTTGGGAGTTCACACCGTCTCAAGTTTTGGGCCAGTTGCGTGCTTGTGGTGTTCTCGAAACCATACGCATTTCTTGTGCTGGATATCCATCACGTTGGACTTATGAAGAGTTTGCTGAGCGGTACGATAACCACCGCGGCTTTGCGTGTTATCAATTACTGATCATTACAAAGGTATTACATGCTGGTACCCTCAACAGATTGGCAGCCAATGATACAGCGCCTGGAACTCAGGCCTCTCTGCTCACTTATTCTTGAGAAAACCATCAACGACCCCGACAAATATCAGGGTGGTCTCACAAAGATTTTCTTCAGGGCTGGTATGCTCGCGGCGCTAGAGTCTCTCCGCTCGGAAAAGCTCAATGCTCTTGTTACGATTGTGCAGAAGAACATGCGCAGGCGCATGGCTGTGAAGAAGTACCAGGAGTTACGCCGAGCTACGATCAAAATTCAAACTTGGTGGCGTGGTATATTGGCTCGTAGGCTCGTGGAGGACATTCGTAGAAATTCTGCTGCAAGACGCCTTCAAACCGGTATCCGTCGTTTCATTCAGAGGTCAAACTTCCTGCAAACCAGACACTCTATCGTATTATTCCAGACCCGTAGGTATTTTATGAATTCGTACAGTAACATATTGAACCTCTCGCCACAGGCATCCGCGGCGCCCAAGCCCGACGACTGTACAGAGAGAGAAAGACTTCGCATGCTGCTATTCTCTTGCAATCTCTTTTCCGTGGAGTGTACGTCCGTGATTGTCAAGTGATAATACTTTACCAACTTTGCCCCTTAGGCTCTATCGTCGCAGTTACAGGACGGACATCAGGCATATTATTTATTTACAATCTTGTGTCCGTCGGCGGCTCGCTCGGAAACAACTGAAGGCTCTCAGAGCTGAGGCTCGTTCAGTCTCAAAGTTCAAGGAGATATCGTATCGATTAGAAAACAAGGTGGTAGAGCTCACTCAAACGCTTCAGACGCGTACGGAGGAGAAGAAGATACTGCAGGCACAGCTTTGCGAGTTGGAGAAACAGATTCAGCAGTGGACATCGAAACACGAAGAGGCCGACACAAAGGCGAAGTCCTTCCAGACTGCACTATCAACAGCCGAGGCTGAACTATCACGCCGTGATGAGCTTCTTTTAGCAAAGGCTGATGTAGAGAAGCGATTGGAGGAGGCTATCTCCAAGGCCGCGGAGAAGGAAGCGATGATCCAAAAACTTTCAGACGAGCTCGTTGCACAGGCAGAGAAGCTGCAATTCCAGGAGAAGGCTTTTGCCCATGCCCCCTCACGTTCCGTCGAGGATGGGTCCGTTATACTGACTCTCAAGAATGAAGTCAGTAGCTTACGGGAGCAGCTAAACCGTGCCAATGCCTACAATGCCCTCACAAGGAATGCTCGAGTTGAAGCTCCTGTATCACCGACTTTTACTCCAGCGTTGCGTATGCCTGATTCTGGCGGTCTCTCAAACGGCGCAGCCCTTGTCCCGCCCTCGAGCAATCGTCATCAACGAAGACATAGTTCTGCAGGCGTTGTTCAACTCAGCCCAGCCGAAATCCGCACATCTGTTGATGAACTCATGCTCGACGTCAAAAAGAATCAAGCTCTTAACCATCGCGCAGTATCCGTCGCATACAACGGCGAAGACAATGTCCTTCGCATGCGCAACAACGGCCTGGCAGATGTTCGCTCGTATGACGACCTTGCTGAGGAGAAGATCAAGCTTATGCAGGAAACCAAACGACTGGACGAGGATGTTCTTGTTGGTCTCATCAGAGGCCTGAAGATCCCAGCACCAAGTCTCACCAACCCGTCTGCTGTGAAGGAGATCCTTTTCCCGGCGAATCTCATTAGTCTTGTCACCAATGAGATGTGGAAATATGGGTTGATACCGGAGAGCGAGCGGTTTTTGGCAAATATCATGGAGTCCATTCAAGCCCATGTGATGGTAAGATCGTTGTCTATCATGGTGTATTTTCATTTGCTAACATATTGAACCCTAAAGTCATTCAGCGGTGAAGATTCTATTGTGCCCGGAATTTACTGGCTCTCGAATGTCCACGAGATGCTGTCGTTCATCTATGTGGCTGAGAGCGACATGCTACAAGGTATTGGCCCTGGAGAAGAGAATGCTGTGCGAGAATTTGACTGGAATGATTACGAACGGCTTGTCACGGTCGTCAAGCACGACCTTGGCAGCTTGGAGTATAACATATACCACACGTGGATGCTAGAGACGAAGAAACGCCTTGCCAAGATGGTCGTACCTGCTTTGATAGAGAGCCAGTCTCTACCGGGGTTCACGACGAGCGATGGCGGTGGTCGATTATTTAATCGTCTCCTCAATACAAACAGCCAGCCAGCATACAGCATGGACGACATCCTAAACCTTTTGAACATGGTCTGGAAGAGTTTAAAGAGCTATTACATGGAAGATTCAGTGGTGCAACAAGTCATGGCTGAACTCCTCAAGCTGATCGGTGTCACGAGCTTTAACGACCTATTAATGAGAAGGAACTTCTCCTCTTGGAAACGAGGTGCGTCCCTATTCATTGCACGACTTCATTTTGTTGACATAAATTTATTCAAGCCATGCAAATTCAGTATAATATCACACGTATAGAAGAGTGGTGCAAGTCTCACGACATGCCCGAGGGGACACTCCAGTTGGAACACTTGATGCAGGCCATAAAGCTCCTGCAACTGAAGAAGGTGCGTCCTATTCTTACGTTAGGCCAATTGCTGATTGACACCCGTGGAACAGGCAACACCTGCAGATATAGAGATCATCTACGATGTCTGCTGGATGCTTAGTCCGATGCAAATACAGCGAATGTGTACGAACTACTATGTAGCAGAATATGAGGTATGTCACACGCATTCTGCGATCATTTTCTTCGCTGACTCCTCCAGAACCCCATTTCTCCTGAGATTCTGCGTGTAGTGGCTTCACGCGTTCAGGCAAATGATCGGAACGATCATTTACTATTGTCTCCTGAGTCGGAAGAAGTTGGTCCATTTGAGCCTCCCTGGCCTCGCGAGGTGTCTGGCTTGGAAACATATGTTCCAGCGTACCTCAATGTGTCTCATCTTCGCAGATTAGCTGCATTAGTAGCTTGATGTTTCGTCTGTGCTTGACCTCGCTGGTTTTATAACACTATACCTTACGATGCCGATCGATTTTGCGCTCTAGCTACTTCAGGACCTTGTTGACTCAGTTTATGTATATGGCATTCAATAGGCTTGCGGATGAATCCGGCGTGATCTTCATATTGACGACATGGAGTATCGTGACATCCATCGATCAATTGCTTCGACTATGGGGAAGAGGCGACAACATTACAGTGTAGGTGTCCTCCACTTGCTCAGACAATAACAGATCATTCTGGAGGGGGGAGCAACTTGATGGATTTGAGACTGGTTTCTCTATATAGAGGCACAGCGGCTAGTAGGACGATGAGGTCATGGAGGTCATGTTCCTGAGCAAATTTCACTAACTGTTTGGTACGAAGAGGGAACTCCAAGATTCGCCGAGATCAGGTCCAATGCCCTGCCCGTGACCAAAGACTACAAGAGAAAAGTGAGATCCCCAAAGCCTATCGACAAAGTGAGTGTTACCTTTCTGAACCAAAGTACGCGTTCTTGCACAAGCATCCCAGTTACCTCCAATCGAGCTTTGATGTGCAAGCGTTCATTGACAGGTACGGTGGTTGATTTATCTCTAGGGTCCCCCGCAGTAGCGCTATGACGCATCTTCATGAGTGTAACTTTCTGTATCTGAGCTAATTTTCTGGGGTCTGTAGGAGGCTTGATTGTGCGTCGAACGGCCACGGGAGTATGTGAAGATGGTTTGGAAAAATGGCGCGTGAGGATATCTTGGGCATCCTTCTTCTCATCGGACTCCTGCTGCTGCAGGCCTGTACATGAATGCAAATCTGGATGACGATGACTAGCCAAGTGAGTTCCTTGTATAAAAGGATTCCGGAAGACACACTCAATACAAAATGACAGAAGACATTTCGGGCATGCTGCAGATGAAGTCGGTTTCGTTTCGACATTAATCTCTTGACTGATAGCACTTTCAAGGCTCGGTTTCTCGCAATCTCCAAGAGCACATCTCTGGCGTTTTACGAAGGGGGTGTGTCCCTCGGGAGGCCCATCTAGTGACGCACAAGTGTGTTTATCAGGAGAGATGTGGTACCTACAGAACACCTTGTTACAGTGACATTTTATCGGGAGGAAATCAATCTCGTGGCAGGACGTTAGATCGCAACGCAGTCCGACTGCATCAGGTTCCATAATGATGTTAGTGTATCAGGCTCAAATGACTAGTTTAACCGTGACGTCCCTCAAAGCATTACGAAGGTATTACGTAATTAATCCGAGGTACTAACGCCAAGGCCAAGGGTAGCAGGCGCGCAGCAATCCTGTAACTTCACCATCACCCGGACGCGAATTGTCATGAACATCATAGTGCGGTCTCCATCCAAATTATCGCTTAGTATCTGCTAATGTTCTCAAAGGAAACTCTGTTTGGAAAGACGGTCACACCTGCTGAGCGATTGCGACAGCATCAGCGTGCATTGAACAAAGCACAACGAGAACTTGACCGTGAACGGTCAAAGCTTGAGCAGAGCGAGAAGAAGCTTGTGGCAGACATCAAGAAGAGTGCCAAAGCTGGCCAAATGGTACCTTTCTTTCCCTTGTCGTGCATCAATTTCAATGTTCTCAGTAGAATGCGTGTAAAGTGATGGCGAAGGACCTCGTTCGCACTCGGCGTTATGTCCAGAAGTTTTACCAAATGAGGACACAACTACAAGCCGTTGGACTGAGGATACAGACTCTAAGAAGTAATCAACAAATGGCAGATGCCATGCGCGGAGCCACGAGGGTATGTTTGGCGATTCTTGACGCGTTCAACCCAGCGTCCTCATTGACACCTTTTCCAGGCCATGGCGTCGATGAACAGGGGATTGAACCTCCCAGCTATTCAGAAGATCATGAATGAATTTGAAAAGGAGAGCTCGATGATGGATATGAAGGAAGAAATGATGTCGGACGCTGTGGACGATGTTATGGAGGATGATGCTGAAGATGAAGAGGAAGAAGGTGATAAGATATTACGAGAGGTGCTTGACGAAATAGGTGTCAACCTTTCTCAGCAGGTAACTATGGTTCCCTCCCTATCTCATATATATTCACTCACTTTCATCTGCAGCTCACGGATGCACCTACTGGTCTCGGTTCAATATCGTCACCACTGACGGAACGCAGACCGGTGGCACTGGGAGAATCGCTTGGCGGAAGTGGCTCTCCCAAAGGCGACGACACAGCAGGGGGTGGCCCATCGGATGAGGATAGCCTCCAAGCCAGACTAGACGCTTTAAGACGAGGGTGAACTTTAACTCATACATTGCGCCTTTCGGTTTCACACTATTCTCATCGCCTGCCTAGCTATCTCATCATGGAATATATATCTGGTTTGCCCTCCATGAATTTATACCTTCAAGGCCACGACATTTTTTGCATCTTGTAAACTGAAAGTCCAGGATATGCCCGATCCACTGTAGAACCCATCCACGTCTTCTTCCTAGAAAACGAGTTAATGACTGGAATGATATTCGGTTCAGATGTTGACTCGCATTATCCAAGTTCAATAACGAACTGATCTGCTGCAAGCGCACAAACTTCTCCCGGATATCTCCGAAGATCGTTTGAGACGAGAGATATGCCGTTATTGATCGAAGGTCACGGTCGAAACGGACAGCACCCAGCTGTACTAACGTGATCTTCAAGACGAGAATGGAGAAGCAGAGCACCTACCTCAGAGAAATGTAGCGTCAAAATATACTTCTCCCAGGGTCGAGCAACGACGTCGAGTGCAAGTCCAAACAACATACGGTAGTTATTGTCCGTAAACGCATCCTTTTGCAAATATCAATACTATGTCCAGGAGGTTGTGGCGGAAAGTTGACCTTGTAACCATCAACCAGTCCCTCCCACGTTTTAACAAACCGCTTTCGAACTATGTCGTGTTGTTCTGCGGCAGCATAGGAGTCTTCGTCGAGCACGTATGATACGTCTTTAAACACGTCTGGAATCAGGGTGCGCAATTTAGGTCTCATTAGCTGATTGAAAAGCTGCTCTACGCCTGCCTGAAATAAAGTTCAGCGGATAGCGACCCTCGGTGAGACTAATCAAGCACATACTTTCAGTGCCGAACGGAACTTGGCCACAGACCCTGTTAAACCGGAAATTACCCTTTTCACGTGAGGTTGTTCTGCATCCAGGAAAAGTTGTGTTATGCTTTGGTGACCAAGAAGGTCTTTCGTCAATCGCTCCATGTGCGAAGAAGATACATCAAGGTCATTGAGGAGGATCTTGTACACAATGTGTCAGCGTAAGATCCTCGTCCACAAAAAGGTACCTACGATGAACGATGTGCGGCACTCTCTCTCAGATTTCTCTCCACGTCCACTACCGCCAGTGTTCGCCGCCGTTCTGTATACATCATCAAGCTTCCTCTTGATGCTGCCAGCATAATCATGATCCATAACATCCTTCAAGAGATCGGTCATTCGCTCGATATGCTTGAACGAGCCCGCAGACAAAACTCGCGAGTATACTGTCTTAAGAATGTAAAATACATCATCTGGCGTTGTAGTAGTGACGGGCGATTGTGAAAGGTCAGGGGTCGATAATCGGTGAGCCTCCAGAACAGTTCAGTCCGAGGTGTTGGTGTGTGCGAGAACAAATACCTTATCGATAATAGTACGTGTATACCACGTCTCCATCGGAACATAACAAGCCATGAGTAGTTCGTCGAAATCTTGATGAGAGCGACTGGATTCCACGAGTTGTAGTAGATCTGGTTGAATGCCAGAGCCCCAAGCGCTCAGACCATCACTGATCTGTGGCTGAAGCCCTTCATGATTGGGACCTCGTGAAACAGGAGTGACACGGCCGCTCTGAGTATCTTCCTCAACATTTTCATCCTTGAAATTATTAGCCTCGCACGGGTCTTGCGTGAACGATGATACTCACCTGCAGTTGCTCCACAAGAAACTTGCGGAAAAGGTGCCATCGACCGCTCATACCCGCTATTTCAGATAAGAGTTTGTCGATCTCGCGAGGGTCCAACTCATCGTCATCTTGGGATGAAACTTGGGATGATTGCTTGCGAGAAATGGAAGGTGCGATGGAGAAGGACGAGCTGGACACATCTAGAAGCTACTGGGCACTCGTCTCGAAATCATCCTCCGATTGCACGCAATGAAGTCCTTCACCTTTCTCTTTATTGACCTATCTTCTCTCCAGCTATCCAATGTATGCCGCACGACGCGGTCGCATTCATCGAGCAAGCGTTTGATGACGATAGTCATCTTACCTGCCCCATAATATTTGTCGACGACTGGTTGGTGGTGGTCAACTATCATGGCAACGCTTTCGAGCAGTGCTGTAAGTGCAGTCACAAAGTATAGAGGTGAGGAGGCTAAGTGAGATGTAAGAAGGTGGTTATTGTCCAAGTAAGACATAGCGTACTTTTGGCTGACGTTGGAGCTCTCACTCGCACAAGATCGACAACGAACAATGCGTACGCCTCAAGACCTTCTGCCTCCCAACCAATAGCAGGAAAGAGTTTAAAGTAACGAGTCGTGGCTGCAGCATCTCGCTCGCGAGATGCTTGTTCGAAGCGACTCCTGAAAATGGATAACAGTTGTTCTCGTGCAACTTGCAGGGTTTGCGCTGGAGGCAGGTGACTCTCAGCTGTAGGCTGCTCGGTTCTATGAGAAGAGCCTGGTGTGTTTCGAGTGATTACTCACAACGACAGACTCTGCAAAGGGCCCTGAAATGACTGTAAAGGGCAAAGACATGGCGCGCGCACAACATCTGGCGGCCGATTCCCAGTCTTGGTTTTCAATGCAAGAGTGTAATTGAGCAAGAGAAGACTACATAACAGCATCAACTGAATCTGAAGGCGGCGGACGGCATTCGAAGACCTACTTTCAGTTCCATGACTTGTCCAACCCGCTCAGCAGCCTCTCCAACGCGTCTCATTTCCTCGTCAAGCGAACGTACACGTCCACCCACGCGTTCTGCTGTCTGCGCAGTAGCTGAGACCTTGGTCGAGAAGCTCGTTGCTTCAATTTGAAGTTCATCGAGACGCGGAACGAGAACCTCTAACTGCTGGAGTGACTTGTCAATAGATTGACGATTTGATAGAAGTTCGGTCAGGGAGTTTGAGAGTTCTGCTTCGACGGATTGATGCCATGACAAGCAGGAGAGTATCTCATTTAGAGAAGTAAGAGTCCGTGGATCTTTTGGGGATTGGAGGTCGTCTGGTGCTGTATTGAGGACACTCGCGGACATTGCAGGTGACTGCTAGGGTAAGGTACCTGCCAGTAGTATATTATGACCTAGCCCTTTAAGACTGGGCCCGATGCAGTACATAAGATCATATTTTATAGCCTGGTCGTGAATCCCTTCTTTTCCTCTGGCCAGTACTTGCAAGATGTCTCATGGAATTTCTGATGTGCTCACAAACGTTGCTCTCCCAAAAACTCAGGCGACCATAACTCTTCGAGTAATCAAATCCTTTGAATACCGCACGGAACGCAGTCTGGTCTTACACATGTTGAACCTTGAGATCACAACAGTTGGTGAGCTCAAGGATATGGCTCGGCGAGGTATATCACCCTGTTTAGTATCTTCCGACTTATTTCATCCTTCGTTAAAGCTATTCAGACTGGTTCGGGATGGAAGCCGTATCGGAACGTGCACCTAGGTTAGCTTCACGGCCTCTGCCTTGATAGAAGAAGAATGTTCAAAGTTTCCGGCACAGATACACTCAAGTTGTACACCAAAGCTCACGGTGCCAAGGTAAAGTCCCTCCCCGAGTCGTACAATTTTGAGGCTGAGCCTAGAACCCCTGTCAGACGACCAATCTGATCATCAATATGGACCATGACGACTGGATTTTCGATGATGACGCCCGTACCCTAGCTGAACTTGGTATTGGTAAGTCCGTTGAATGTGGATACAAGTGATTTGTTGACTGTTGCGCGCTAGAAAACGAGACAGAGATCAGCTTCTTCAATCATGTAGCTTACAATGCATTCAAGGAAAATCCCGAAGTACAATTCCCCCCGTCTTGATGAAGTCCTTCATTCTCACCACCGTCAAACTCAGATTCGGTGGGACATCCCTCAGTAATGCAAAGTGCCAACAAAGAAGTGAAGAAGTGTCAATGAAATGGAAATGCGTATTAAATGTAACGAGTGTAACAACAGATGCGAGTCTCTAGTGCAACAGATATCATGCTAATTCGACATGCACAAATCACTGATTTGCGCATTGAACACGCGGCTCTCCTTCATGATCCTCGTCCATCGACTCATCTGACATAGCATTTGCCTTTGACCGCGCGTCAGGCTCGTCCAGATCCACCTCCTCGAGATGAATGTTCTTAGGGAACTTTTCAATCTCTGTCCGCGGTGGCAGTGCCCTCTCAAGCAAGGGGATAACGGCTGGATCGATATGTTCGGGGAAATTCACAGTGAACTTCACAAACAGATCTCCTGGTTCATGATGTCGCTGTGAGGGCATTCCCTGGCCGCGTATGACTTTGACAGCGTCTGCCACAATATCAGCGTCACGTTTTGTCACCGCGTTTTTCATGAATGCTTACCGTTCTTGACAACCTCGCCAGGAACAAAGTTCACAACGAGGGCGCGATCGTCGAGATGACGAATCACAACTCGTCCACCGCCAAGGGCTGTCAATAGATCGATCTCCAATTCTGTTATGAGATTGGTGTCTTGACGTTTGAAGCGGTCATGCGGCTTCTCTTCTATGACGATAACGACATCTCCTGACTCGGCGTTTGGCGACTGATCGCTTTCTCCGCTGAAAATGATTGTCTGGCCGCCCTTCATACCCTTGTCTATGTGGACTTCCAAAATCTTCTTCTCGGGCATAACTTTCTTGCCTTTGCATTGCTGGCAGCGATCCTTTGCGTTGATCACCTCTCCCGTGCCCGAACATTCGTCGCAGGCAGACTGTATCTGCTGGATCATAGGGCCCATCTGGCGTAACGTGACCTTGATGCCCCGTCCATTGCACGGAGGGCATGTTCGCACAGCACCCTCTTTCCCGCCACGACCGTGACACTTGGAGCATAGTGCGTTGCGAGTAAGGGCAAGCTTGGTGGTCTTCCCCTTGTAGAGGTCCTCAAGCGTGACGTTCACGCGATGTACGAGGTCCTTGGTCTTGCGGACAGCCTGTTGGCGACTGCCGCCGCCGCCACCACCACCAAAGAATCCGCCGCCGCCGCCGAACAATTGACTGAAAAGGTCCTAGGAGTTCAAGTCAGTCTAACGCTACCATCGATGTCGACCAAGGCCTTACCTGGGGATCCATCCCACCCATTCCACCTTGCTCGGAAAGGCCAGCTTCACCTCGAGCGTCATATACACTACGCTTTTGTGGGTCGGAAAGAACCTCGTATCTACAAAATGAGATAACCAAAATCTGTGCCTGGAATGTAAGACGTACGCATGTGTAACTTCCTTGAAGAGTTCTGGGTCACCACCTTTGTCGGGGTGTAGTCTCAAGGCCCTGCGAAACGAGTCAATGAAGTTCAGACTCGCCACGATTCTTATCTCACTTCTTCCTGTATGCCTTCTTCAAATCAGGCTCTGAAGCATCTACTGGGACTTCCAAAAGATCATAAAACTGCCTGCGCTGAATGTTAGCACACAATGTGGTTTGAATATTACTAGCCGCACGTTTCTTTAACCATGACGGAGGGACGGTAGCTAGAAAACGGGGATGTGGTTGACACAGAAGTGGACGCTGTTCAGGGCTAACGTTGACACTTTTTCTAAGGATTCCACCCGCGCTCAAGAATCCTGTGGAACCTACCAGAATTTTCTTTAGCTGTGCCGGCTTCTCAAAATGGAAACGGTCTTTTTTCTCGATCTTTTTCACTGCCACTTTGCCAAGACTGTCATCAATGATCACAGCTTTTGAGCACAGCTAGGTTCCGTCATGCAAATGTACTTGATGCATAGTAAATCCGGAGCCTCTAACTTCTTGGACTATGGCTGTAGATGAGGAGTGAACCTCAGGAGTCATCAGTCGCTAGTCATCCTTCAACTTGAACGTTCCTCAAGTGGTTCGAGAGACATTGTCGATTATGGAAAGACCAGCTACATGTCACCCCATGCTCTTTATACCTTATCAAGCGCTCACGTCGGGATAGACATCAAAGCGACGCTGTCTTGTAACTGGTATTCCAGCTCTTACCTCGTGGAACGGTTCGGGATCTAGATCCCGTGTCAAATCAGCAACTTGTAAATAACGAGAACGACGATGTTAAAATTCACCGATATCAATATGCAGAATTGTCTCGTTCTCGTCAGCCTCCGCGAGCACACGGGCACTGAAAGTTACTTTAAAGCGATCGAGATACGTTAAAGGATATGCCGTACTATGGGTCAACGACCATCGAGTGCCCCCACTATCAAGATTTTTAGATCTCTTGATCACACAGTTAATGTGGCAGTTTACTCACTGCATGGTACCCGGAAGTCATATCTCGTGCCGGGCTGCACATGGAAAAGAAAACCTGGTTATCATTGGCCCTGAAGGCTACGTCAGGAACTATTGAGCACAGTTAGACAACGCGCTACCGAGCTCGTTGAAGGAGTTCCCAATGCAAAGGTCCAGTGGTGAGGTTAAATGCCCCAGGATAAATTATGGCATGACATCCTTGAGGAGTTGTATGTTTTTCGTTCCTCATATAAATCATGTAACCACGGACCTCGCCGCGCCGCAATCATCGCTAGTTCTGGGAACCTGACGTCGTAGCATAAACCGAGGCCAATACGTGCAAATTCTTGAGAGAGCTCCATCGAGTGCAGCGCAAGCAGTTTGTATGAGGTACGTACCAGTGTCAAAATAGTTCGTTGTCGTTCCTCCGGTCAAGGTTTCACTCTCCTGTAGGTACGATGAGATCCAGAAAAGACACTAAAAAGAGAGTACTAAGTGGCAAACCTTGAATGTTATCTTCCCAGGGATATCGATGTCAAATAGGTGAACCTTGCGATGTGATGCAACAAGTGCACCTCCATCGACGTATATGTCAGTGTTGATTGGAGTGAGTTTCAGGGAACTTGACACCTGTCGGAGAATACACAGTGCAGGTGTTGTAGATGTTGTCCGTCTCCGCATCTCTCTCGGGAATTGAACCTGTCAAACAAAATATAAACCCTCTACTCCCTTGCCACACGTTTGAGCGAGGTATGACCTCCGATGAGCCAGATTCCCGCCTCCTTCGCAGCAGAAGACAGCATCTTAACACTTTCGCTTACACTCGCTTGAACGTCATACTCCTTGCCAGAAGTGTAGCCAATGTTCTCGGCGTACGCGGGGAAGTGAACAAAGCCGTACGGCGAGTTGAAACATTCCTGGAAACAAAATAAGATGAGATATCAGGTGAAACCAAATTGTCTGCATACCGGCAATACAACAACCTGAGGCTTCGTGTCTGAATTGCCCTTTGCTGCCTTCATGATCATCTCGCGAGCATGTTGAAGATTGGCCGCCTTGTCAGAGCCAATAGAACCAAGTTGAATAAGCGTGAGGGTGAATGGCTTGAAAACCGGAGGAGCGACTGAAGCCATGGTGCGACAAGCAAAATGTTTGAGATTGTGCGATAACAACAGCACTCCTGATAGACGCAGATGCGAAAACATACGCAGCTAACTTGGGACACTGTTCCAGCATGCCTCACCACTACCCGGGCCGAGGTCCGGAGTACCGTAAGTATCTTATCGCGAGGTCCTTAGTAGTAGGCCTGACCGCTCCTGCAAGCATCTTCAGGTTTGTGAGCTAATTTCCAGCTGGTGACTAGCAGAATAAAGAATCCATCACTGACTACGTGTTGATCAGACCACTATGGCAAGTTGTCCACTGCTCGTGATATACAATCCTGTCTGTGGAAATGGCACTGCCGAGGCCTTTTTCAATGAACATGTCTTTCCTCGTCTCGAGGAAGCGCATCTCCAAGTTACCCAAAAAATGGTAACTGGAGCCGCTGGGCATGCTGGTATCATAGTACTTGAGTTCCTAGAACGATATGAGGGCGACGTGACAGTTATACTGGGCTCCGGCGATGGCACGCTGCACGAAATCGTCAACACCCTCTCACTCGTGGCACTAAAGGGTGTACGCGAGAATGTTATATCATCCTCAGTTCGTGTGGTTCTTGTCCCATGTGGGACGGCAAACGCTCTCTACTGCTCGTTATTCAAGCCAACCTCCATGCATGAAGGCCCAGCATACAAGCTGAAGTCTCTTGAAGCATTCATCAGGGGTTCGAACGTCGTTCCCCTCACACTGGCTGTCACGACCCTATCTTCTCCGCCAAGCTCAAAGCAATCTTGTCCCAAGGTCGCTGTTTCAGCAGTAGTGACCTCTACTGCTTTGCATGCCTCTATCCTCCATGACTCTGAGAGTCTGAGGAAAGAAGTGCCAGACATGGAAAGATTCAAAGTTGCTGCGAGGAACAATATTACGCAATGGTACAGCAGCCATGTCAAGCTCTTGCCTGCGCCATCTGCCCGGGCTGTAGAGATATACGATCCAGACCAAAAGACTTTCGTAACCCATGAGGATTCAGATGACCATGGAATTGTGGATGTGTATGGCCCATTCGCATACTTTCTTTCTACCGTCAACGTAGATCGTTTGGAACCCGCTTTCAGAATCACCCCTCTTGCGTCAGAATCTGTTTCGCCGGAGGTCTCGCTAGACCTTGTCATGGTTCGACCTCATCGTGATCCCACCTTTGTCATGGATACCATAGAAGCTCGAAATGCCTTCGCGGAAAAATCAAATGCTGTGCTGACTGCAGCATACCAAGATGGGGACCACATTAACTTGAGATACACCAACGATGGAAAGATAACCAGTGAAGGGACCGGTCCCACTGTAGTAGAGTATATCCGGTGCAGAGGATGGGAATGGAT
The DNA here is from genome assembly GCA_016628065.1 of Suillus lakei. Lineage (NCBI taxonomy): Eukaryota > Fungi > Basidiomycota > Agaricomycetes > Boletales > Suillaceae > Suillus > Suillus lakei. The sequence goes on along the minus strand of JABBWA010000003.1, from coordinate 210,052 downwards.
ACCTGTGAGTTTCCCCCGCCTTGGATCTTCATACGTTTGCTGAGAGCGAGTAGGATGACGTCGATGAAAAGGCTCATCTTCTATGCTCAGATGGAGCTATATTCGCAATTGAGAAGGGCGGAAGGGCGGCATGCAGGGCAGCAGTACCAGCGGATGGTGCAGGATTTTTGGTATACGTCTAAATGTCAAGCAAAGTTATTCCAATGTCAGGAGCTATTCTGGTCATGAAGTCAAGAAAACAAATTCCTCGCACGATAGACTTCCTCAAGAGATATATGCCTTTGGGACCTTGCTCAGCGTCCCATAATTCACTGACATAGTTTGTTCAATGTACGTGTCTGAGCTCATTGTCAGTTGGAAAATGAGTTGACAATCGTTGCGTACGTGTTCTACAAAAACACTTTCAAATGATTTTATGGTCGACATCTTCACATCCGCCGGTCTTTCTGCGCTCCAGCAAGTGTTGAAGCATCGTATCACATCTTCGAAGAAGATGGCCAATGAAGCAAAAACATACCTGGACCCTGTTAAATGAAAGTTCTGGCACAGTGAAAGCAGCGTCCTCCCGCACCAAGGGAAGCCGGCGGCGATCAAAAATCGACCCGTGTCATACTACGCCCACGTCTGTCTTCAGTCATGGCATTCTGAAGAAGCTTGATGGTGACATGCCAGGTGTTCATGTCAGGCCTCAGGCCCATGTTTTGCTCTTCACGTCGAAGACCTCTCCTAAACTGGGTCTGTTCGCGTCAATTAACTTGCTACGTGCCATTTCCCTTCCCTATATGACACTGATCAGACTAGTGGATGTGGAACTTTGGATATACTTGGGGGGAACTTGCACCAGTAGTAAGTACATGGAGTAACATAAAATGACCGCGAAGGATAGCCGGGGTCCTTGCGAGTGGTGAATTTCTCGCAGGCCATGATTACGGCAATTGCAAGACCGCACTGGCTGGCTTGTGGCTGGCAGTACAAAACTCCTGTTACATACGCTTCGTTTCCAGCTGTACTGTAAACACAGATAGCGGATCCGCTTGAATCCATTCACCGCGCATCTGAGCATGGACAGCGGATTAGTGAGAATCGGTCATGGATCAGACGTCTTTGTTGTCCGCGCATGTTCTAGTGACGACGGGGCGGACTTGTTGGCTATCGCAGGCGAGCATTCAGTTGAAATCTTCCGCGTAGTATGTGCAATTCCAAGCTGCGTGAACGAAGCCGTTGATTATTTAATTTTTTCAAGAGCCCACCCACCAGTGAAAGGGTAGCGTCTTTTCATATTGGAAGACGCATAACAGCTCTAGCGTGGTCGCCTCGATCCATTTCACCCAGTTCAAGCGATGACTGGGTTATCGAGTAAGGCGGTCCTCCGAGTCACTGACCGCAAAGCATGAAGTTGACGCTATCCCAGAATTACTGCTGCTGCCTCAGACTTCAGTCTTCACCTGCTAACAAAGTCTTCAACATCTTCCGAGAACATGTTCGCATTTGGTGGTGGTCTCAGCGGACATCACGGCAAAGTCAATGACATGTGCTTTTGTGGAGGACGTGATCAAGACAATGCACGATATGTCGCGACCGTGGCAGGTGCATCAGTCGTTCAAATTGCATACTCTGAACACTCAAATCTTGTGCCCAGATGACAAAATGCTGATGGTTTGGGATCTACATCCAGCGTTGGATATCTCTTCCGGAATCCCTTCTCCAGAGAGGTCAATGGGTACCGGCGCGTCGTCGTCACCCCATCCCCGTCCTCAGCCAACTGCATATGTGATTTCGTTTCCCCATCCCCTTGTTACTGTGAACTGCCACCAATTCAGCAGCAAAGAATTTCTCGTATCAGACTGCCGAGGTTCTATCTTCTTGACGGACTGGAGGTCTGATCCGGAGCAAAGTGAGCAGGGGAGCTGGAGGCATTCCAGTGTTATTGAGCTCGTTGAACCACACGCCTTGTCCAAGTCATTGATGGGTATTTCATCACAGTGGACAGGATTTGCAGCTTGGCGTCAAGATAACATCGACATGTGGGTGTACAATCGATTCCGAGTCCGGCTCGCAGCTGAAGCTGATTCCATATGTCATCTAGTGTAGGAGCAACGTACGGCTCCCGCTTTTCCATATGGGACTTGTCTAAGCCTCAGGGTGGAAAGCCTTTACAAACAGGTATAAGTTTTCCTGAAGGTGGTCACCAATTCCGGTACGCTTTTGTTTGCCCATTGTTTTCAACTATCGAAACCCTTACGTTGGTTAACAAGATGGTGCCCGACGAGTCCGGATTATTTTGCTGTTGCGTCCCAGTGCCCAACCAAAGGAGCTGTTATTCACATTCACGACATGAATTATGTTCACGCACAACCTCACGTTATCAACATCGCTCCTCGCCCCCATCGCGTCCGGGATTTTGATTTTATGGCTAGGAGGGGCAATCCAGCGCTTGCGGTTGCATACGGTGTAGAAGTCGTTGTTTTCCCCATCGGCGTTGAGTGATATTTCAATAGAAAATTAACCACGATGAAGTCATTTCAAAAACCAATACTACTGCGGTACTGAGGTGCTGTCAGAAAATTCCGTGTATGAAGATAAGTGCAAGATAAGCAACGCTCCCATCAACTGGTCCCAAATCCACTTTGGCCGATAGGTGGTATGTGTACGTATGGATTCTGGGAATAAGTAGTGGATGTGTCTCCGTAGGCGATATTGCGGAAACCATCGTTCGCGGAAACGGTTGTACCGTTCTCTCCAAAACCAAGCTCGACCAACATACTGCGGTAGTAATGAAAGTCGGTTTCTGAGACATGCCCAATATTATAACCTGATAGTTGACCTGAAGGGCCATACGAGCCAGAAGCGCGGCCTAATGCATCCGGATAGTTCGATCCTCCGCAAGATGCATTTTGGCTATTCATATCAGGAGAAGTCTGTGTCGGGTACGCAGAATATGACAGTAAGGAAGAGGATGATGGACATGCAAATTGCTGGGGTGCGCATGGAGCAGTCGGTGTATATGGGCCTGACGAATGAACTGTCAACATATACATTGCATAGCGTGGAAACGACTTACTTTGAATGTTTGGGTCAATGGGAATGTCTTTTTGAGCGTTTTGTCGAGCCCGGTCTATATCATTGCGAACAAGACTCCACAGAAATCGAGCGTGGTAGGCAGCTGATGTTGAGGTGGGCGAAAGGTGTGAAGCTTCCTGATACGCATCGGCTGTTTTCGTGATCGCAGTATGAATCTGATGAGCTGCACCCTCCGGTAATTCTGATTGCAAGTCTGTGTGAGTGTTAGAGCTGCGGAGTAACTAAGGTCGACGCATCAACTTTACTCAAATTTAGAGGTAGTGTATTTATTACCTTCAATAGAAATATGGCAGAGTATGCAGTCATAACGGAGGTTGTCTCTTGTCCGTAGCGCTGCATAAAGTGTCAAATCAGTGGGAAGTATGCTAAAGCAAAACTTACCAAAACACCAAATTCCCTAAAGTCTTTAGATGCAATTCCCAACACATTCAATGCATTTTCAAAGCACGCAGATAAGGCGCGAACATGACTATTCGTGCGGTTGGCCTGAGGGCGAGATAATATAGCAACGACACATCATAAGAAAATTGCGACTTACGGGTGGGACGCTGGATTGAACACCAAAACTATTCAAGAAAAGGCTCGAATAGAGGCAAAAGAAATTGATGAAGGAAAAGTGGAAGGATTCTCCGTTAGCTGTCGGCAAGATATGAGGTCATGCATCGGAATATGAAATATCGTACTCCTCACCTTTTCTCATCTCATGATCCCAAGTAGTGGTCCAAAGGGCAAGCTTCCCATTGCAGTTTTTCAGCACCATGTCGATATTGACTTGACTGTTTCCACCGTCCGAAAGACTGCGGTTCGTGTGGAACATGTCTGTAGCCTCGGTCTAATACCATTGGGTTCTATGACGCATGTATAGAAAAAGAAAAGGTCTCACCGCTATACGACGGAGTTGTGCGAAAGCAGAAACGATGACATCTTCGCATCGAATAGGGGACCCACCCTGTTCATGCCAGGTCTCAGAGTGCCTTATAAAGTCATCCTGCAGCGAGTGTGAACCGTCATATCTTTGTAAAATAAAAGAATTTACTTCAGGAAGCATCCAATGTCGACCCGTCTGCATGCTGAGACTCCGGTCATGCACAAAGAGGACGAGGTATGTCCTCTCTCGGTTCCGCCTTTCACGAAGCTGGAACTCGGTTTCGTGAGCAGGAGGTTTTGCATGATATCGGTTGAGGCCAAGTTCCACGGCCATCCGACACGCCTGAACAAAATCCGGAGATTAATTTGTTGAGACTGATCAACTCTGGAGCGCTCACATATCCAATATACATCCATGTCCGCTTCGAATGAGATTCAGCTTGGGCAAGTTGAAACAGAGGGTCCAAAACACACTCACGTTGTCCTCTTGTTCTCTCCAATAAGTAAGGCACGAATATGCTTGGATCACTTCTACTCGTTTCCAACCTTCTGCGAATGCCCGAACTGCAAGTTCATTAGCAAGCCTCAGACACTCCTTGTATAAGCTTGGCTCAAAGAATTTGCAGCCGGCCATTATCAAGGTGGTAAATAACAAAGGGCATTTAGACCGCACATAGGCGACAGAATGCAGAGCTGGATCGAAGAGGTTGATAAATGGATTCAGTCGAAGGAAGATTGCATCGAAGAGAATCTTTGCTTTGTTTTCGTTGATTAGGCCGGCTGTAATTGGATCGTTATAGCCATTTGGGAGAGGCGCCGGGCGCAATGACTGGGGGAGGTAAGGATCTCGAGGCACATGAAGCATTGGTGACTTGTGTTCTGGGTTGAGGATGGTCCTAAAAAAGGAGTTTTCCCTTCTGATTAATTTGGCAGGGAATTTCTCGTCACTCCTTTCCCCGTCCTCTTCCTCCTCTGGATCAACAGTGCGTGAACTAACGCTTGAAGCCGCATATCCGTCTATGATAGTATATTTTGAGTCAAAGTCTGTAGTCTCGTAGCACGAAGTAAATTACCGACGGAACCATAAGCGTCTGAGGACTGGAGTCCGCCAAACTGAGTGTTTTCCGCCTGAGGAGTACGTGGGTCGGCGGGGAATACTGTCGACAACGATGAATCAGTTTGCTTGAGTTTCGCTGTGTTCAATCCTTTCTCCAAGCGTCGGAGCATTTTAGACGCTTCAGATAGCCTTGGGAAATTGTGAGAGGGAGTAGGCAAAACAAGAGAAATATTCTGACTTTGATCCAGGTTTGCGCCCTCTGCGATGCTTCTCAAAGACACAACTTGCAGAAAAGATATTAACGTCTTGCTGGACTATCAGCACAATTTATCACTTACTCTACGCCTGTTCGTTTGCACCTTTGACAAGACTTGAGGCCGTCTTCTGCACCGACGCATTTCATCTATCAAAAAGTCAGATGATTTCTCTCGATAACAGTCGACCATCTACCTTCGCTGCCCGACAAACGGTGCATGCTCTTGGGTTCCGCACGATAGGCGGTTTTGAGCTGGAGTGAGGCTTGGTAAACATTCTTGATTGACCAGATTGCCGTCATAGAATGTCTTACGCTGCCCTTGACTGCTCGTCCACAAACTCTGAAGTGCCTTGCATTCCCACTTGAAGTCGATACGGTTATCAACGTCAACGGTGACTCGGCGTCTCTTTATCGACCGGGGAAGGCCGGTTAATTTAGACTGAAATTAAGGTGTAGAGAGGTTAAAATAGTATGAAGGACGACTAGATACTTCCACAGACGATAGAGGGGAAGACAAAGTATGAAGGTAGGAGGATGAACAATTGGGACTAGTAATACGCTGCGATATCGATGGGGCGGAGAGAGATGGGGAAGGGCACAGTCGCAGTGGGATCTGTCGCAAATAAAGCCGGGCGGCAGAAAGAAGTCGAATTGCCGAACGCGGCAATCATAAAAATGTCCGATTACAAACAACAAAATACAGAACAAACCCCATAATTAATTTAAGATCAAGTCCCGATAATTCTTTAGTAGCTGGCTAGGAGATGATGATTGGGTCAAACATATCGTGAACTGTCCCCATAGATGTGTCCCTGATGATATCAATATCAACTGACGGTTGAATCTGCCCAACTGGCCGTCATAAATGGATATCTAGGCGTATCCTCGTGTATCGCCTTATCCTAACTTCCGAGAAGGAGGGAACAACAGTTCAATGAACGCAAGTTGCCGAGCTTAGGTACAGGTACGCTCCCTCCGGACTATCGGTTATTTTTGGTTGACCGGAATTAGCCGTTACACTTCTTCACCTGCAGTACCGTGTCGTGATTTTTGGGTTCTGATCAACATTTAGGTCTTAGGCCTTAGAGACACCAGGCCGAGACAACGTGCATATCCGTGCTTTGTTTTTTTTTGATGGGATGTCATTCTCACAGAAGTCAAGGTAGTGTTGATTGACACTAGCACCGAACGAGCAACTTGCAAGTACTCTCAAAATAACGACCAACACAACTCCAACACGACTGTACACTCAAATCAAACTCCGATCCACACGAAGTTATTTTCACCGCAGCTCCTTCTTCCCGTTGGGTGAGATACTTATTGCGGGGTTGGGGGGGAGCTACGCCTTTCTAAGGCTGTCCATCAGATCAATATTTCTCCGAAATAAAATATTGATTTCGACAAGTTCAGATTACATAAATAACCTGAGCTCGGAATGATTTCCTGCATGCAGCCGCGACCGAGCCGTGTACGCATGACGGGTTCCGACCACATACTAAAAATACCATCAGGTGTTATTCCCAAGTACTATCTCACCAGGAACACTTGTGAGTGCTACTTCTAGTGTTTAATGTGCGCGCAAAACACGACCTCACATGTCTTCCTATCTCTGACTACGGGAGACTAGATTAGACCTGATTAGACCGGCTGTGAAGTCCGAAATCCAACTTACAAACAGTTTTGTTGCAAAGTGTCGCGAGCGTCTTTCTATGCCCTGCTATTTCACCAGAGTCTTTGCGCTACATTCCATGGCACAAAGCACAGAGTCTCAGTGTTCCCATTGCATAGGTCAAGGATGACGATTTGCTCCAAGTTGAATGGCAATCATGAATATGTTGGAACTGCGAGTGCTGGATTTGGAGTATTGACGTCAGGGACGCCTCGTGGCCAACACGTTCACGCACCTATTCTTCACGAACGTGACCTTACGTTGCATGGCCTTTTGTGACACCATGTCTACGACGTATACAAGGACGGTATGCTCAGTTGATAGCAATCCTCGGTTCCCCTCGCCATGCCCTTACTCATTGACAATGTAAACGTGGCTATTCACCTCACTCCCAGCATTAATGGCGAGGTAACCATTTCAACGAATTCCAGCACAGCAACACCTACGACAAGTACCGAACACGCTGCAGTAATCTCCATCCCAGCAGTCGTCGGCGGTACCGTTGCGGGGATCGCGCTTGCGGTGGCTGTGGTGGTGGGATGGAAATGGTGGTCATCGATCGTCAGACAACCCAACAAAAAATGCCACTCGCGCAGGGTATGCTTCATGTAATTTTCGACTTTGGTATCTTTGTCATTCATTGTGCTCAACAGCAGAGACATGACCGAGCGACTCCTCAGAAACTAAATGAGGAGGGCTGCGGCCCTTCAAGCAGTTCGGATGGTACTGGGTGCTCAGACGTGAAAAAGAGTCTTGCAGATTCACCACCAAACACAATGGGCACCACATCACATCACACAACTCCCGTTCAGAATTCCCCAAGCATGGCGGCACCGTTGCCAGGACCCCCAATAAAACCCCCACGGAATCCAGCTCGCGCTCTGCGACGTCCTTCTGGCTATTTGAAGGAGAGCCTCGCGCGCGGAAGTAGGACATCATTTGCGCGGGCTTCAAACAGATTGTCTTATAAATCAACCATCAGCACTGCTTCGATGTATTCCACCCACACTGAGGAGGAACAACAAGTGCGCGTGCCCGCGGCTATCGTAACAGCAGCCTTAGGTGGCACTAGACACCTTTCAAGACTTGGGCATAGCTCCGAGCCTTACACCATCGGTGAAGAGCAGGCAGAGTTGGTAGTTCCTTGCTCAAGCCTGCGACACTCTGCGCATATCGATGCAAACCTTGCCCAATTACATCGGGTCTCGAATATCAGTGCTGGATCATTGTGCCTGCAGCAGGGGGCACAATCAACAGATTCAATTGGAGTGGCATATGGGGGTGAAGATTCGTGATGGACCGTGAAAGGCTCACCGTTGGGAGCTATGGGATTAGATATTCCAGAGGGCGAATGATTGGACCATGAAATCAATAGCACTTGTCATAGTATAGGACCTACACACTACTAGACATGCATGAAACACATCATGGACCATGCCATAAGTGTGGAGGTGGATCTTGGCTCTTGACGGTGCCTACCGAAGAGAAGCGAGATGTTGCTGGCAGGTATATGCAGGACAGTGAGTTGAAAACCCAATGTCAGGACCAGTTTACCTACCGATTCCGCTTGAGCTACACTAGCGTTAAACTCCCTCACTTCTCGCCAGCAGTCCAGGGGCGTGGTGGGATTTTGTCTATGGAAGTGACAATGAGTGATCTCAGAACGGGATAAACCAGTAGGATAGGCTTACTTATAGCAAAACACTACTGTTTCACCGCTTTCTTTCACCGCAGGATAATCGCTGAGGTGTCTCCTGGCCTGAAACCTGTCTACCTTGGTACGAATCTCTTCAAGATCCCCCATCAACGTCATGCTATTCTTGACGTCGCCCTCAGCAACCTCGTCTGAAGATTCTCCGCCTGCCGAGGACATCTCCCGGTCAATGTTCTCCCTTTCAAGAGCGAGTTCGATTTCCTTCTGCACACTTTCCTCTTCCGCTCGTAGATGCTCCAGCTCCGCTTGCATACGAGCACGTACGTGGGCATCAAGTGTGGATTGCCGTTCTGGCGAAGTGTCGGGTGACATCGAGCGATCTGAGAGGTGGTTCACGACATCCTGCGAGAACTTGACATTGTACACAACTTCAGAAAACTAGCCTTTAGGATAGGAAGAAGACCAAACCTGTATGGGCGTTTCGTTGTAAAAGACCTTTTCTTCTGTGTCCGCTTTGGACTGGCCAGCGCCCATGATTGACAAGGCTTTCACAGTAATGTCAGCGCTTATTTTCTATGGCATTTCGGACTTTCAACTCGGGGAAGCTCGGGAAGCCTTTCGACATGCTTTTCGAATACAAGTGATTGCCGCACGGCTCGTCTTGTCAAAGGAAATTCTGTGCGACTCAGAGTTTGCGTCTACTATATAGAGGATTTCTTTTGTACATCAATATAAGGCGAATATATAACCCGACGGCAACATTTGAGTTTCAGATCAAAGTTCCTGCTGCACGATTTTATTTGCCAACGCCTTGACGTTGTTGGCGCCGGAGCCCATTCTGGTTTGCCCCACGGCCGCATCTACCATCTGTTGTCCGATACCAAGAGGTGCCCTCTTCCATTGAGTCACTCTCAGCCCAACTCCAGGCATCGCATGTCGAGTGATATAACGCACCCAACGGTCGACGACCTCGGGGTCTGCATCCCAGGCTTTAATTGCACGTTTGTGCACCTTCCGCTCGAAGTTCTCTTGACTCTTCTTGTGCACGAACGGACCGCGAGGTACAGTCCACAGCGAGCGTTGCGTTGGCAAGTACACCGGGCGTGAAATTGGGATGCCCAATGCTGCAGCTGCATGTCCTACTAAATGCATGTACAGTTCAAGGAATTGTTGGTGATATGCGCGGAACTGCAGCTGAGCGACCGGAACTGAATGAATGCGGGGGTGGTATAACGGGGGATAGAGGCTGCGTCCATGAACAATCATGGAAGAAAACTCTTCTTCTGTCAATGGCGCGGGAGTCTCTGATTCCAGTTGTCGAGTAGGCACCAGTGTAGCACTGCATAAAAGTTGATATCATTCGGCTGCAAGACATGCAATGAGCAAGCACGTACGTTATGTGACTGCTGCTGCCATTGAACCGCACCAATCTGGCTATAGTTGGCAGGGCCAGACAAGATCGTCGAGGGAACATATCTTCAAGTTCGCGAATCGCGACTGATACTCAGAGCTCAGTTTGATACTATGGCTCTAGAGTCAAGTTCAAGCAAAATGTAGAATCCGGCGAATGCCGGATCACATTCCTCACCAGACCTTACTATTCCAATTTGAGCTTGGACAAGGCTCAACAATAGACCGCTATGTCTTCCCATGACAGTGACCCATTCTATCTCAGGTGGGTGTGCTACTATTTCATGAAACAACTAGGCTGACATGCATTTGCAGATACTAGTAAATTTGATTCATCCCGTTTGTGATGTCGCTAAGTATTCATGCAGCACTGGCCATTCAGGAAAACACGGCCATGAATTCTTGGAGTTTGAGTACTCCCATGGTCGTCTTCGATATGCCAACAACTCGAACTACAGGAATGACAGCTTGATCCGGAAAGAGAGTCAGTAATCCGTCCTGCATTCTGCGCGAATGCTGACCCAAGTACTTAGTGTGGGTTGGGCCGTTAGTGGTCAAGGAGCTCAAGCGCATTGTGGAATCGAGTGAAATCACAAAGTGATCATGCTATACGCCCTATTTTCGACCTGCTGACTAGTCATCCAGGGAGGATGATACGAACTGGCCGAAAAAGAACATTGTTGGAAAGCAAGAACTCGAGATACGTGTAGGAAATGACCACATTGCTTTCGAGGTTCGTGACTAGCAGCACTTTGCGAATGCGATCTTATACATCATTCGTCACATGTAGACTGCGAAAATCGGGTCGCTTGTCGACATCCAAGACAGCGAGGATCCTGAAGGACTTCGTGTATTTTACTACCTCGTACAAGACTTGAAGGTTTGTTTTCGCTTATTTTGCCTCACACGATCTTACACCTATTTGTTTAGTGTCTGATATTCTCCCTCATTTCTCTTCACTTCAAGATCAAGCCTATCTAGCTATATTCGTACTCTTGGGCCAGGTCCAAATGACGCACCACCACCACCTCAAAATATTACCTTTGTATCACCCTGAATTTAATGCAACGTTGCTCAAATCACTTTAAGAAACTATTCTTCATGAATGGTCCTCTGCCTCCGGATATGGCAGGCACGGATAGATTATCTAGGATCGATGCGTCAGAACCATTAGACCGCTAAGCTTCGTCACTCTTGGCCGCTGTATCACTGCTTGCAACAGGCGGCAATGTTGCAGGTTAGTTCTCCACCTCAAACACTCTTAATGGGCCATGTGAGAAAGTATTTATGGCATCCAGACAGCGCTATCAGTTACATATCTTCCACTATCTCCTGCATGAATCTCTTCTGTATAGTAGCATAGTGCTGCATCTCTACTGCACTAACACTAGGGACTAGCTCATTTAGAGCACGGATGAAGTCTATGTCAGTAACCAAAATGTGCAAGTCATCCGATCCGGCCATTTCAGTGAGATAGTACTGAGGCGTCAGTTGGTGATGCCGAAATTCTGACTGCTTGTTGAGTTGCGCTGTTTAGTGCGTCATCAGAATGTATCACATATCGTGTGTTGCGACAGACCTATTGTACTATCCAGCTCAGCAACCTTCCTGTTCAGTGCATTTAACATTGCATCAGAGCATAAAGCATAGAAGTCGGCTCCCGTGTAGTGGAACGGGCACCCTTTAGCAATGTCCGCGAGGCTGAGATCATAATCGAGCTTAAATTTTCTTGTGAGCGCACGAAGGATATCAAGTTGAGCTTCGTGCGTCTCGCTAACCCCGAGATATAACATTCGGTCAAATCTGGGGAACGGACGTAAGGCTGATTATGCAAAAGAATGTTACCTCAAACCTTCCAGGTCGCAAAAGAGCTGGGTCTAATAGGTCGGGGCGATTGGTAGCTCCAATGACGAAGACGTCGCCTCCACTTCCAGCAGACATACCATCCAGTTCTGCAAGAAGCTGGCTTACGATACGGTCCATAACACCACCTGAGTCCCCTTGGTTGCCTCGCTTTGGCGCCACAGAGTCGAGCTCATCAAAGAAAATGACGCATGGTTTTGCATCACGAGCACGTTGAAATATACGTCGAACGTTTGCTTCAGACTCCCCAATGTACATGTTCAGAAGTTCGGGTCCTTTCACTGAAAAGAAGTTCAATGAGCAGGAAGTTGCCACTGCCTTTGCGAGCAGTGTTTTTCCTGTGCCTGGGGGTCCATACAATAAGATTCCTGTGTATGGCACCTAATTCAGCGGCTGTGTTGGGAGCTAGACCAAAAAATGTATGTACCTGAACGCTTCTTTAATCCCTCGATGAATAACTCGGGGTGCTCCAATGGAAGTTGGATGGTGTCCAATATCTCGTTCTTTACTCTCGACAGTCCGCCGATGTCCTCCCACATGACGGCAGGGATCTTTGGAGCCCCAATGTTTTGAGCGAAAGTCGTCCTCGCCTTCAAGAGCGACAATTCTAACTGATTTGCTCGAATAGCTATCGTACTCAGGGATCGTGTTCGACAAGCAATTTCGTCACTGCAAACATCGTGATCAGCGAGGTTATTAACTTGAAAAGCTCTGACCGCACAGTGACTCTCTAACAGCAATAACCTCCGCTTGTGTCAAAAAGTCGACTATATCGATGGCAACTAGCGCAGCAGTCTGCGTAGCAAAAGAAGCCACTGAGACATCGGAAGCCAGCTTAACGTCATTCATGCAATGATATATTATACCCGATCGTTCTGCCTCAGTCGGGGCCTGTAAGAGGCACAACGAATGTTATGCAGAACATTGATCTGAGCAGTCAACAGTGGTCCCACCTTTAGCACGAATTCATTTGTAAAGCGCGAGAGGAGGATAGCAGGGATCTTAGATGCGTCACTCGCAGTTGCGATGACGAAGATCTGGCTGCCCGTGGATTGCATATGGGTTTCGATGTCTGCTAGGCAATTGTTAAGCGCATGTGACATTGTGGTACCTAAGATATTGGTTAAGAAGATGATGGTGCATTAGAGAAGATGTTTGCACACCTTTTCCTGGTTCCGAAGCTGGAGTAGACTGGGACAGAGCGTCTAGGTGCCGAATCACGATCGCGCACGGCGCGCATGAGCTCGCCATTTCAATTCGAGCTCTTAAGCTGCCTTCTGTATTGGCCTCATTTTCCGAAATTATCGCAAAACAGTTGATCTATCGATGAAAGGAATAAATCTTGTGAAGGACGAGCTCAGTGGTTGATCGTACTTCCGCAATATGGGTTTCAAGGCGTCGGGCTATAGAAGAGGCCATCGTAAACTTCCCGGATCCTCGAGCTCCTGAAATAAGCAGAAATGGCCGGATGCCAAATGCCACAGCTCCTTTGAATCGAGGCGCGTCCGACAAACGAGTCATTGCATCCATTGTGAAAGTTGATTCTCCTGGTCTGGCACTAGCGTCATCTACTCGCTTGTCAACAACACGTCACTCAACGCTGCAAATACTAAAGTCCTCACGAAAGGCATTGCAGCTGGGTATATCTGGTAAGCCTTTACGTTGTGTTCCAAGCTGCACGATCCGAGTGCGGTTTGAGTCGACAAAACAGCCATAGTCGCCTCGGGCAAACTGGGGATGACTGCAATAGTCATCAACAGCATTGGTAGGGTCGTAGTCGACTTTGTCCACGACGAAGCATACCACTGCATTACCGCTCGATAGCCTGGTGCCAAATATGAGGCTTCGAATGTTTTGTGCACACTAAGCTCACCGATGGATTGGGAGCTTGCCATTGTCAAGCTTATCAGTAAGTTCTGCGTTGTCGGTATCAATGAACACGTTAATGAGATCTCCTGGTTTGACCAAGCGTTTACAGGAACTGAAGTAGGATTGTATTTCTTGAAGAAAAAGAGTCTCGAACTTGCGTCCGGTGGAAAACGGAGATGCAATGCGAGAGAGAGTAAGAGCACGAGCCACTGGTATTGCCGGTTGACGGTTACCAAAAGGGCTCGGACGAATCCACACTAGACTGGAAGAGTCTACACGGATGCTGGATATCAGCGACGGTGAAGCCTTCCCAACACCACTAAAAATCCCTTCAGCTTGGAATAAGATTCCATTTCAAAAACTTACGAAGGAACCGATTCACAATCATGCGCAAACACCCGCACTAGCCTTGCCTGCGATGACTCGAGGTCACTCACGATAGCCTGAGCACAGCAAGTTTAGTTTCGCATAAAGTAAGGCAAACAACGTACCCAGTCTCCATCGAGGACGCCAACCCGACGAAAATCAGAGGTTCGCAGGTATATAGCAACATCATGGTTAAGGACATCTGTACTCTCCCGCGAAATTGGTTGAAGGAGGAAATGGGCGGTCGCTGCGGCTGCTGCAATGTTCAGTCTGTTAGCAGGACATTCAAACTGGCAGACACATACTCGCCCTCATACGGACCATTATGTTGAGCCGCGGTTGCCGGAAGTGCAGCAGTGATGAGAAAAGATTCGCTAATCTCCAGTGGCTCCGAAGCTATCTCAGCATCAGATAAGTGTAAGCCAAAAGTCGACGTGCCTCCTCCAATTTCGTCTCCTTCGTCGAAAAAAGCCACCACAAACTGCGTGACATTGCGCTGCACAATCCCTTGAGGATACGGATATGCAACATCAATTTTATAGCGATACGAGCAGAGGGCCGAGGGCAATGTTTCAGAGGCGTCGCCATTTGAGAGAAATAACGTTCGGGGAAGATGTAATTCTTCACCAGTTCGGATGATCAGCGGCGAGCGGAAAAGCCATTCCTCAAGGACAGGACTGTGGAACATTGCAAAATTGTATGCGTCAGGAGTTTGGGCTGTCAATACCACTTCGGAGAGCGAGACGCCTTCCGCACGGGACACGTGCAGTTTCCGCCGGCCATTGAATGATCCGAAAATATGAGGATGTAGATCTGGCCAGTGAGGTGGAATTGCGATGCACTCGATCTTGTGGCAATGATTACATGGAACGAAACGTGACTATATTTAATGGACGCACATCAGGATCCTCGTTCGCCCAACAAGTCAAGCATTCCGAGTCTTGGGACGTTAATAAGAATGCGGTTGAGTCGCCCGAAGATACCAGGACGACAATGCGAGAATCCTGCGGTGTAGACAAATATGCCCACAATCGGGAGCTCAGGAGCACGGTGTCGCTACCAGGAAGATCTTTGAGAGTGAACTCCCCTTCTACGCTGGGCGGGTGACGAAAAAATAAGCTCATTGAATTCAAAAGTTTGTCGAAAGACGCTGCCTTTGCTAGCCAGTGTGCTACAGGTTGGATGCGAAATCGTATGTGTGCAATTTGCATATGCTAAGCATACAACTTAAACGCAAACAAATGTCCAACTGCTTACATAATCACATTGTTTTTATTCTTCATACACCATGAGTCGAGGAGCAAGAGGTTTTAGCAGAGGAGGTACGCGTATCATTCTTATTGAGAGTCCAATTTGACTGAGTCTTCCAGGACGCGGCGGAGGACGTGGAGGATTCCAGCAGCGTGATTTTGGTCCTCCAGCCACAGTCGTCGGTAAGATATTTATCACCCTTATAATTTGTGTATCACCGTTTTCATGGTTTGCAGAAATGGGGACATTTATGCATGCTGTAGAGGACGAGATGTTGTGCTCCTCTCTCATATCAGACAGGGTTCCCTACTTCAATGCCCCCATTTACCTCCAAAACAAATCTGTGATCGGCAAGGTTGATGAGATCCTTGGCCCTATCAATGAAGTTTATTTCTCTGTCAAAATGGGAGAAGGTATGGTTGCAAGCAGCTTCAAGCAAGGAGATAAAGTATACATCGGATGTGATAAATTGCTACCCATTGAGCGATTCCTCCCAAAACCAAAAGTTGCAGGTATGCTCTATTCTATGGGTCTCTCTACTTCTGCGCCTAAACCTTGTTTGTCTAGGTGTAACAAGTACGTTTTTCCTCTCTTATATAAGCTTCTGATTCACTGTAGATCATCTTCAGAACGCGGGCGCGGTACCGCAAGGGGCAGTGGGCCAAGGGGACGGGGGGCTCCGGGTGGACGAGGTCGGGGAGGACGAGGCACTGGTAGGGGTGGGGTAAGAGGTGGTTTCGGTGGCGACCGGGGCAGTTTCAGAGGGAGCTTCAGAGGAGGAAGTGGCCGTGGTAGCAGTGGAGGTTTCGCACCTCGAGGTGGAAGAGGCGGATTCAGGGGATCATGATAATAGTACTCAGTATTGTGTTAGTCCTAGTGTGCGTCACGTCGTGGGCGTGCAGATGTCAAGGTTTTAGTGCCTTGACCTCGCTCGAAACAGCAGTAAATCTGTCTGCCCGCTCATACTGCATGGAAATAGACTGCAGAGATCGTATAAGTATGTTGAATTAGGCGTTGGAAGAACTTTACCTGAGAAAGCTGAGCTGACATAGTAACAGCATTCACGAAAGTCTCTTCCATCTCAGGATCAAGTTGGCTACCTATTGGTGAGTTAGATACATTCTCTCGCTCAGCCTCCCCACGTACCATCTAGGCCTGAAAGATATGATTCCTGATTCGCATCAATATCCATGTCAATACCACGATGCTGAGTATAAACACCCTGAACCAGAGTTTCGACTTCAGTGGGACGTGCCCGACGGCGACCTCCGATTTCCCTGTCCCACTTCAGTCGCTGATCGGAAAGCGACCAGATATGTCGATCAAGAGCCTCATCAAAAGGCTCCATCTCTACCATTCGTGAGCAAGATTAGTTCACTGTCAAACATGTAGCCCTCACCTTCGTCGTCATCGTATGGTTCTTCGGTGGTCCGTCCGTTGATACGGAGATTTGGTCTAGTTATCGCAAAAAGTGTGTCAAGGAACTAACAGCTTTCAGAATATTGCGTTTGAATGAAAGATGCTTTGCTCACTTGATTTATGTGAGGCAGAAATGATTCCCTGTCTTGGCTGGCACCCTGAGATTCAAGTTCTAAGTCCAATCTACCAAGGAAAGCGGTTGAAATATTTCGTTGAAGACGTCGCCAATCCTGTTCTGTCTCCACTGATATTTTAGGCAGATCTTCTCGAGCATCCATTTGGAAGGAAAGAACGATTGTACTTAATTATGTAACTCGATACAGCGCGTTATTAGCAGTTGTTTGTACATTGCGTGCAAAGCCTTTGGATCCAAACAACCATCTATCGTTATACTTAGATCACACTTCCCGTCAACCATCATGTCTACCTTGACGTTCTGGAAGCCAGGAACTGCTGGACCTGGAAGCACACTTGACAGAGCAACAGAAGAGGAAGGAGATGTCGTCCAATCTGCGCCTTCGCATGGTTTCCTTTCTATACAAGCACAGCGTGAACGATTACCCATTTGGAAACACCGTATGTTCGCTCACTGTCGTTGTTTTCTAAGCACTACCCAACACTCTTTTATAGGACAAAAACTCTTGCACTGCGTAGAGAAGTACGGTGTCACAATCGTTGTCGGTCAAACAGGGTCAGGAAAAACAACTCGTGAGTGATCATCACACATCACGATAATCTAAGCTCCATCTCACT
Source organism: Suillus lakei (assembly GCA_016628065.1). Taxonomy (NCBI): domain Eukaryota; kingdom Fungi; phylum Basidiomycota; class Agaricomycetes; order Boletales; family Suillaceae; genus Suillus; species Suillus lakei. The sequence continues at coordinate 192,537 of JABBWA010000003.1, read as the reverse complement.
CAAGGCTGAGAACTACCCCAGTATCTCCTAGAATCGGGATGGGCTTCCGAAGGTAATGTCATTGCCTGCACCCAACCACGACGCGTCGCAGCAACGTCTGTTGCTATCAGAGTTGCAGCAGAAGTCGGTACCCTTCTTGGTGATGAGGTATGCCACCAAGCTCATGTGCCTCTACATCGTTCACGTGTATTGTCATAGGTTGGATATACTATTCGCTTTGAAGATGTCAGCGACAAGGAACGAACCCGGATATGCTACATGACTGATGGCATGCTCTTTCGAGAGACGCTGATTGATCCTCTCCTCTCGCGCTACAGCGTCATTATGGTCGGTCATGCATTACTCTTTTCGGCATATGCTTAGTGGGTTACCAGATTGACGAAGCACACGAGCGAAGTCTCTACACGGATCTACTGCTGGGTGTCTTGAAAAAGTCTGTCAAACACACATTCATATTTCCCTTGGAAACTTAACTAAGGTGGCGCGATTCACAGAATTAGGCGCAAGCGCCCATCGCTTCGGCTGATAGTATCAGTCAGCTACTTTGGATGCTAGATCGTTCTTAGAATACTTCACTTCGGGGACACATCCAGACGACGCCACTATCGTTAGTCTGGAAGGGCGTATGTTTCCTGTTGAGGTTGCTTACCTTCAAGAGCCCGCTCCAGACTATGTGAGGAATGCAGTGGAAGTTGCATGGAATATTAACCTGCAGGTGCGTCCCCAGGACCTTCTTGCTCTTGGCCGCATCACCCCCTATTACGCAGCACGGCGCTGGTGACATTTTGATATTCTTGACGGGACGTGAAGAGATAGAAAGATGCTTAGAGGAACTCACAGAACTTCTTCCTACGTACGCATACAAGTTCCTTGCATTTGATCCCCATGCTCATGCAAACTCTGATACTGTCTAGACTTCCGCGAGGAGCTACACAGATAATTGCTCTTGCACTGCACGCTGGCTTAAGCACGGAAGAACAACTCAGGGTTTTCAATGTTGCAGAACGAGGGACGCGAAAGGTTATCGCCGCCACAAACATCGCGGAAGTGAGTCGCACCATTTTTGGCAACCTGACGTCTTATGAATTAATCAGGCCAGCGTCACCATTGATGGGGTGAAGTTTGTTGTTGACAGTGGGTTTGTAAAGGTAAGTTTCATTACGTTCTGGACCGCGTGCTCTCATGAGCACCAGATACGGACATACAATCCAACTACTTTCCTTGCCTCACTGTCGACAGTCCCTGTTTCCCAAGCATCTGCCATACAGAGGGCTGGTCGTGCCGGACGAACCTCACCAGGAATTTGCTATCGATTATATCCTGAATCCGTTTTCGCTTCTCTTCCTACAAGCACGCCACCTGAGATCACTCGCACTGACATGACCACTCCGATCCTCCAACTGAAGTCCCTAGGTATAAATGACCTTATGAAGTTTGAATGGGTCTCGGCACCTCCAGCAGAAAGCATTCTCCGTGCGCTTGAGGGGCTCTTTGCTGCAGGAATGATTGGCGACGATGGCCTCCTTACTTCAATCGGCGAGCGAGTCGCGGAATGCCCCATCGAGGTCAATATAGCTAGAATGGTGCGCTTTGCTAACAGTGTTGACTTTGTTGCGCGGCTTGATGGAAAGGCAGCTTTTCACTTCGAAGGACTTCAATTGCGGTGAAGAAATTCTTACAATTGCTGCCATGATTTCAATACAAGTGAGTGCCTCATTGGTCCGACCTCCCTATCGGTATTTAACTATTTACACCATAGGATGCCTTTGTCATACCTGATGGTGCTCCCGGAGCGATTGCAGAACTGGAGAGACGAAAATTCACAGCTGATGAAGGGGTATGGTCCATCCTGGTTCGCCTCAATTCAGCAAACTGACAATATTCGTATCAGGACCATCTGACACTCTTAAATGGTATTTGCTCGTTACACCCAAAAGTCGATTGCTTACGTTCGGTAGCATATAATGCCTTCACTAAATACGGTCGATCTTCATCATGGTGCAAAGCTCATGCTCTCAACTTCCGCGCCATGTCGAGAGCGGTGTCGATTCGGTCCCAGCTGAAGAAATACATGATTCGCTTCAACTTACCAATCCAGAGCTGCGAAGGTGATGCGAAGCGGCTTCGACAATGTTTGGTCAGTGGGTATTGGCGCAACGGTGCACGATGGGTTGGAGATGGAACGTACCAGTCGGTAAAGGGAAACAAAGTAAGCAATAGCCAAATGAATGATATCCACCGTTGTTCACTCACGCAGACTCTATATGTTCACCCGACATCTGTGCTGTTCACTCGGAAGCCGCGGACTGGATGGGTTGTCTTCCACGAAGTGGAAGAAACCAAGAGAACACAGTATGTCTACCTACTTGGATGAGGGGCTGTAAACTTCATATTTTTTTAGGATAAGAATACTCTCAGAAATCGAACCAGACTGGTAAGTTGAATTTCTCCTCTGACTCCGTACTCGCTCAATAGGTCAAGGTTACTCGATTACGGTCATAAATACCAACATAGGCATGCTGCGGGTTAATTTAATGTGGACGGGACTTGGTTTTGGTTGTCAGACAATGTTGTCGACCCACTATTGACCTGCGGCGAGGAGACTGGTAGTTAGCTTCGCCTGGAATATCGCGAGGTTGTGTCCTTGTTGTGAGGTAGCATTGAGGGTATTGCACTGGCCAGAGGTGGAGCTGTAGGTACACAATATATATCCACAATCCACAATCTTTCCACAATATATAATCTTATGATGACCTTGGAGTGGTGTCCACCTGTGTGTCTTGCATGTCAAGGTGCAAACTTCAAGCCCACCACTCTGCTGTGCCTGCACCTGTGTGTCACCATAACCATTACTAACTAGGGGCCAGTGTTGCTGTCTATGACCTTGCTTGATCATTCCAGCACTCAATTTTGGTTACATATTACAGTTGTTCACCACAATACAAATACAGGTAGAGACAGTGAATTTCTGAGAACTGTGAGTTAGAGATTACCAATCATATTCTTAGATGTAGGCTGCCTTTTCCTTCCCCTTCTTGTTAGTGGCTTCATCCAAATGAAATTTCTTTGCAGCTGGAAGTTTAGGAGGGGGTGGAGGACCTAGGATCAGATCACTAGCAGTTGCCAAGATTTCCTGTATAGTCAACTGCTCTAAAGTGTGGTCCAGCATGGGTAAGGGTGGCAAACACCAAGGCCGAGTCACCTCAATTTTTGATCTTTAGATATTGCAATCTTCATGGTAAGCTGCTACAGAGCATGTTTGTTAAGACCATGCACACCAAAGGTGCACAGGAGTAGGATGGACCAAGAAGGGCTTGGCTTCAGCTCGTGCACTGCGCCCCTTGCCCGAGTATGTGCCCTTGATTTCAGAATGGACTAGAATGGAAGTCTGGGGTGTTCCAGAACAAGTCTGGGTCGAACAGTGGACTTGTCCGGCGGACATCCAGAGTATGGATAGTGAAGGAGAAACTGGAGTTGAGACTATCAATGGTAGGGTCTCAGGTAGAACAGAGGTGTAGACTGAGAACAGAAGTATGGCTACTCCCAGACGAAGTCTGGAGTAGGAGAGTAACGAGGGTAGACTACTGGGAGGTAGAGGCAGAGATGTAGTTCCTGGGATGTAAGTCCGGAAACTCGGAGGGAGTAACTAAGAGTATTCAACTGGAGGAAATGACTGTGGGTAACAAAAATCCTATCCGATATGGAGTCCGGAATAGGCAGTGCAACAGAGGTAGGTCACCCTATGGGTAGACGAAGAGAAAATCATAACGAGATTAGTCCTTGAGACTACAGAGTAGGAGCAGACATGGAGATCCAGTCCAGGGGATGACAGAGGAGAATAGGACCCATAGGGCACAATAATATTTGAACTAAGGATCTACTAAGTGTTACAGGGGGCTTATATACTGTAAGTAAGTATGTCAGGATGAGCAAGGATGAGGCCGGAGCTAGGAGCAGAGCACATGGAAGAGTGGAAAGGCTATGTATGTGACATATGGAAAGATAGATAATAGATGAAGCGGAACAATCAAAATGAACTTGGATATGAACGGGGAACAGATCAGATGAATAAGACGGGATGTACATAACCGATAACCGGAGGGAACAGGGGTTTCCTATATTTAGAAATGGGTGGAACTTTGTGAATCAGGGCAGGTGACTAAAGCAAGGAGGACCGGAAACGGAGACACAGCCCAAGTGTAATGGTATGGAATAATGAAGAGAGAACTGGAAATGGTAATGATTGTTAGATAGGGGTTGCAGAGGCAGATGATGCATGCGATGGGTGGAGAATTGTATGGCCGGCAGAGTACGGAGATTAGATAGAACCGGAGCAGACAGAGATTAGATGTTCTATAGAACCGAATAGCCAGAGATGGGTGAGGTGGAGTATGGAGGTATTGAGGGGTAAAGGGGAGTGGTATAATGTCTATTGGTTCCGGCGGAAACAGTACTGGTCTTCAGGATGATCTGGAGGTTCGAGGAGTTGGAATAGGGGCAGATTAGATAGGAACTGAATACTGATTATAGGGTTAGGGTTGATAGAAGCACTGATTTGTGCACAGGATATGACAATGTTTAAGTTTCAACTGCTGTCAGATTTCATGGGGTGGTATATGACCTTGCAAGCAAGGTGATCAGTACATCAGCAAATCACTGGGTTCCTTAATGTCTCCTTAGCCTGACTTATCTGCCTTGATTTGCATAATAAGAAGATTTAAGAAAGCTTGTTCACACTTAAAATAAGGAGAATAATGAGGTCCATCTCCTTAAAGTCTCCTTAGAACCTCCTTAGAATAAGGAGGTTGTGATTCTCAAGGTGGATGGGTCAGAAAAATGAGGAGGTCCATCTCCTTAAATGTCTCAGAATCATATTAAGGATCTTATTGCTCAAAATCAGGAAACCCATGGTTCAACATTTGTGCCACTGATTATGAGAAGTGACAAGACAATTGTCTCAGTCGCTACTGGACACATGGAGTACCTATCAATCAGTAATATTTTCAATAGTGTGCAACATACACATTGCAACAGCATTGTACTTGTTGGGTTTTTTGCTATACTGAAAAGTGAGTACCCACACTTAAATGTCTTGTATTGTAAACTCATGTTGTTTTTTCAGGCATGAAGGAACATAACAATTGTATTCATTATAGAAACTTCCGTCAATCACTCTTTCAGTAGTCCCTGGCAAAAAAATTTCAATCTGTGAAAATGTTCATGGAAGTTCCTGATATCATGTGCTTTCTGGACAGCCACTTTTGATGAACAATATATGGCATTGGCCTGTACATCACTGATTACACAGAGCAGTTGATGCTATCTGGTGTCATGCAGCAATGGTGTCCATAGTATGACAAAATTTGTTTTATTTGTATTTTTTCTTAATACATGCTTTATAGGTGTCTGGCAGATCACAAGGACCTCAGTGGTGGTCAGCCTTGTCTGCATAGGCATGAAGAACACACAGAGCTGCTCATCGACCAGCTGACATATAAACAGCTGTGGTTTGAGTATAGTATCATCAGCAATCTTGTTGTAAGTTGCCTACTGTTTAAACTTGTCAGGCCTTACATACATATATAGGAGGAGAGTAGATAGATGATGAGCACAACAACTTCTGGAGTGACCAGCAGTGTTAGAGGGTGAAGAAAGCATGCGCTGCTCACAGAGCAACTGACTGGAATGAATAGCACCGGGCTTGACAAGACATATGATAGTGACAAGGTTCCAGGTGAACAATGTCTAAGACAATAATGAAGATCAAAAAATGTGAAACCTATCTAAGGCTTCAAAGACTGGACTGAAATGTGGACTGTGAACTCATGTAGTTATGTTTCTAGCTAAAGTACAGGTGTTTATATACTGTTGAGAATCTGTATATACTTGCACATGCAAAGCAGTGCTCAAAGAAGAGTAAGTGAGTAAGGAGAAATGAGTCATAGTGAGGGGATAATGAATCAAGGGGACAACCATTATGAACCAGGACTGCATGACCAATAATGACTACTTCTCCTCAGTAAGCATTACCAAGCACTCAATAAGTATGACTAAATGCTATATGGTGGCTGTGCCGTGATGACATAAGCATTGCAACTAAGCAGTGGGACTGTGCAGTGAGGCTATGCAATGAGCAACTCAGCAAAATGAGGCTGTGTAATGCGGCTGTGTAGAATGATGATAGAGGTGTATGATACTCAATGCTCTGATGGGATCATCCAATGCACCAATGCTCTAGGGATGGCATGTGGTTGTTGGTGCAGAAGTCAACATGCAGCGATCATAGGATATATATAATCTGTAAGACTGTTCCCCAGTACAATAAGGGGTTGGTCATCTGCATGGTGATAGATTGACTTGGTTATTTGCAATCTCTTAGATGAGTAGTGAGGATGGAATGGTATGGTATTTGTGTCTGTGGTCATGGTGGTGAGAAGTGAGTGGATAATGACTGGAATGATTTGATGAGTATAAGTCACTGAAGAGGATTGGAAATGATAAGGGGATAAAATCAAAATGAATAAGGGCACAGTTTTTGAAGTATGTGTAATATGGCAAGGTCTGGCTGAACATTGAGGTCGTCTGGGAGTGTGGTGGTCAAAGATGGGAGAGCATTGGAAGTGTGTGGATAGGGGAAAAGTGAATCAACTTTGTTGAATGCAGTATGCCATAATAATGCGGAATGCTGTAATACTGTTGAAAATCACTTGAAAATTGCAAAATTAAGGGAAATGAAGGGAAACAAAAGAAGAGGAACATAAGGAGTGATATGGGGAATGGTGTTCTACATAAAATACTACCAAACATGTTTGGTGTGTGACACCAGTTCAATGGGCAGAGTAGAGGCAAGTGCTGATGGACCACAGCAGGGAGGGAAGGGCCATATGGTAGAAGGTAGTTGGGTGAAGGAAGGGTGAATGTGTAGGGATGGGAACAGCAACTCCAGACTTGAGGTAGACAGTGAGTGCTTTTATGTGTTTAGATTCCATCATGGAGGAACAAAGGCTGTTGGGCGCCCCAAAAAGTCAGATCATTGATATGTAGTGACACATAGAATGTTGGTAGGGAAGAGAGAATGACTTAGCCACACCACTTGTTTTGAAGATCTCCTGGTATTCATGAAAGCAGTCCAGGGTTTCTTGGAGTCATAGAAGGTCATCTTCAGTGAGAGCCTCATGCCATACAAGATAACAAAAATTGAGGCATATGCTAAATGTGCACATTATGTTTTCAGGGATGTGATCTTAAATTGCAGGTATATAGACCTAAATAATCCATCAGTTGACTCACAGGTTTCAGAAGAAATTATTTCAGCGCACCTTCATTAATGCCTTGGAGTCATCACCAGTCCACTGCTTGAATCCATGTCTGTCTGGAAAGCATCATAACCCAGCAAATGGGGCTGCTGCTGCTATCCTTTAGTGTTGTCAGTAGTCATTGTAAAAAGGTCCATGGTTTACATACCTGCAATCAATGTCATCCATAATTTCAGCTGTGTGGTGAGCACTGTGTGTGACCATCAGATAGTCTTCCACCCAATCAACTAAGTGGTCCTTAAAAGTCCCCTTGATGATTTGGTGCAAAAGATCTGGGAAGAGAAGCTCATGATATCTGTGTGAGGAAAATCATTAGTGAATGGCTAGCAGAGGGAATTGATATACAGTGGCTCAAAAAACTGTCCGCATGTTTGCGCTATTTTGACTGTTTACATCATTGTACAAGAATGGATAGGTATTCCCAGGACATCCTGCCATGGGCTGGGAGTACTACATCAGGGCTTCAAAATGAGCCCTTACCCGTGGGAATTGGTGGTCATATGGTGGCACTATGAGGTTTGCAAAATGATGACTCATGTGGACAGTTTTTTGAGGCTAGATTGAAACTATATAAATTAATGGTTATGACACCATAAAGTCATACCATTATTAAATAAATTATAATGTGGTGTCATTATGGCATTATTAAACCTATCTCTCACTATATAATGAAGGGAGTCTCATGTATGATAGTCATAATCACCATGAAAGCCATCTCCTCTGCTCAAAGGGATAACATCCTCTCTCTCTCTACTGCTGGCCTCTCTGCTCGTCAAATAGCATCTAGAACTGGTGTATGCAAGTCTACTGTGGCCAAGCTCACCAAAGAATGTCACCCAGACAAAGAAAACTCTAGTGGAGGTCGTCCATCCAAACTCACCTCTACTGATAGGAGGGCCATTATTCAGCATATTACTACAGGAAAGGCTGACAATGCTGTCCAAGTCACTCATCACATCAATTCCATCATCACTACCCCTGTATCTTCACAAACTGTGAGAAATGTTCTCAAGGCAGCCAACCTCAAGGCTGTAACAAAGAAGAAGAAGCCTCTCCTTTCTATCAGTCATAGAAAAAGAAGACTGGACTTTGCCCTGGCCCATCAAAACTGGACTGTAGAGGACTGGAAGCGTGTCATATGGTCAGATGGAAAGGTATATGTGTGGAAAAAGAAGGGGGGGCCTCTAACAGACAGAGAGATTAATGGGACACTCAAGTTTGGAGGAGGTTCTCTGATGGTATGGGGGTGTATGGGGTGGAATGGTGTAGGAATGCTTGCAGAGGTTGAGGGGAGGATGGATGCTGAGCAGTATGTGGACATTCTCAACCACCACTTGCTGCCTAGCATGGCAGAATCAGGAATTGATGAAGAAGATATCATTTTCCAACAGGATAATGATCCCAAGCATACATCCAGGAGAGCCAGAGAATGGTTTGAAGAACATAATATTCATCTCCTTGACTGGCCAGCACAGTCCCCTGATGTCAATGTCATTGAACACCTCTGGGGAATACTCAAAAAGAAGCTTATAGCCTATGAACACCCCCCTAAAGGAGTATGGGAGTTATGGGAGAGAGTGGTGGTAGAGTGGGGACAGATTACAGCAGAGGACTGTCAGAAGTTGATTGAAAGTATGCCTAGAAGGATAGAGGCAGTAATCAAGGCCAAGGTAGGCCACACAAAGTACTAGAATACCTGATTTCCTATGTAAAATATCTGAGTCAAAAAACTGTCCACATGAGTCATCGTTTTGCAAACCACATAGTGCCACCATATGACCACCAATTCCCACGGGTAAGGGCTCATTTTGAAGCCCTGATGTAGTACTCCCAGGCCATGGCAGGATGTCCTGGGAATACCTATCCATTCTTGTACAATGATGTAAACAGTCAAAATAGCGCAAACATGCGGACAGTTTTTTGAGCCACTGTAAACTCCTCAAACTTGAAGTGTGTGGTGCACTATCAGGGTCAGGCCACCCAAATTTGAACAACTATTGTACCCAGTACTTCTAAGCACAGGGACTGCTGAGCAGTAGCATTGCCTTGGTTTTGTTGTTTTTGTTGAGGTTTTTAGTAGGCCAACAATGAAGATTGACACCAGTAAGTTTTCATCAAATGCCATGATATATATATCCTAGCACTCACCCTACACTTCAGCCACATGTTCCATCTCAATTCCACACAAAAGCAACCTTGCCACCCTCTTCCAAAGCCCCAGCAATGTGTCCATCCCTTTCACTCTCACCTCTGCTTCCTCTGTAACCACCTGGGCCTTGATCACAGCTGGTGCATGTCACTTAGGCACCACCAATTTTGTACTAATGTCCTACCATCTTGAAAAAATGTCAGAATTTTATTTCCTCTTACAGAAACATTCCTTTTGATAAGATGAACAAAAATATAAAAGTGTTTTTCAATCTAATCAAATCAGCCAGATTTACCACTTGTTCTCCTACCTACAGTCAGTCAAAAAGTTGTGCTACAGTTTCTAGAACCCATTGGTGGGACTTTGTCATATCCCATATACACACCCCCATCAATCATAACCCTAAGCCTCTGATCAGTATTCATTCTTATCCAGATCTCCCCTATTCACAATCCCTGTTCCTCTGGAAATCCTATGGACTGGTATTACCTCTGTTAGAATCAGTAGAACTCTGGTCTAGTCCCCTTTACTCCTCAATAGCACCATACCCCATAACCCTGATGTCTGCCTTGATCTTCCACTAATGCACCAGGTCTGACCCCCAGGTCATATCTTGTCTCTATCACATTGTGTTAGTCTACCTCCATTTTTTTCTATTCTGGACTTTGTCCAGCATAGTCTTACCTCTTGTTCTGTTACAACCATGTTGGAGACCCTGTAAAACTCGAAGGTGTATACAAGGTTGTGCAAGGAGCTAGGGACAGATCTAGAGGGCTTGGCTTCAGCTCATGTACTGTGCCCCTTTCCCAAGTATTTGCCCTTAATTTCCAGGAAGCCCAAAAGGGAGTTCTGGAGCATTACAGACATGTCTGGAGTATTGGGCAAATGACAAGTCTGGCAGACTGTCCAAAGTGTGAAGGAGAAACTTGAGTCGAGCTCCTTCATAGGAAGAGCCCAGGGGTAAGGTATAGGAGGATAGGACAGTGAGGACAGGAGGTAAGACTATGCTGGACATGATCTGGAGTAAGGATGATCGGAGGTGAGCTAACCGAGGGTGGAGCTGAAGGTATAGTACTTGGGTACATATCCGGAGGAGTTAACTATGGACGGAGTATAGGGGTGTGGCTAAAGGTAAGGACAGGAATGAAGATGGAGGATAACCAGATGGAGTCCAGAATAACTAAATAGAGGAGGTCACCCTAAGGGGAGTGGAGGTATAGTCAATCAGGCTTTAAAGGCCTAGACTTGAAGTTTGGACAGATATGGAGATCTTAGTCCAGAGAAGGAGGAAAAGAGAACAGGACCCATAGGATACAATAATATTTGAACTGAGGTCTACAGAATTATTACAGGAGGTTTATATACTGTAGGGACTATGCCAGAGGATCAGTAAGCAAAGTCTGTAACTATGAATGGAGCACATGGAGGATGTCCAAGGCTATGTGCGGAGCACATGGAAAACTAATGGATGAGTAAGGCAGATCAAAGATATGAAATTGGAAATGAGAATGGAGAATGGATCAATAAGCAAAGCGGGAATATACATAGCTGAGGACTGGAGGAACAGAGGATAACTATAAAGGGGAGAACTTGACTTAGTAAGTAATATGAATGGGGATCTGGCGATCATGGGAAATGGAGCTGGAGATATGTAATAAGGCAGAGTTGGAGCTGAAGGGATATGGAACATAGAGGGCAAAGTCCAGGTACTGGTGGAGATATGGATAGGATAGACTAAGGTCCAGAACCAGAGGGAAGTCTGATGGTCACAAGGGAATGGAGATGGATAGTGACATGGTGATGATGGGGGCCAGGGGAATTCTAAATGGGAGGAGTGGGTGATGCAAAGAGATGGTGAACTGGATACTGGACTACGGAGATGGATTAGAGATAAGGTCTGGAGAGCCAGTGGAGATCAGAGCAGAGATGAGGGTTATGAGGCATGACACTATTGAGGGGTAAAGGGGGGCTAGGCCAGACTTCTACTGAATATAATTGGAGGTAGTACCAGCCTAATGAAACTCTGGAGGTGCGTGGATGACTGATAGGGGAGATCTGGATATGAGTGGAGACTGATTAGGCGTGATGTGGAGAAGACTGATAGGTTCAATATGTGGGATATGACAGATATTCTTTCTTACATGTATGTTAATGATCACTCAATTCATTTATACTCACCTAGGTTTAGGCCTGATATATCCACTCTATATCTGTATAGCCTTAGTACTGCACTATGGTAGTTTCTCACATGCCCTAAGAGCCACCTGGGTCTATAGATGGCTAGATGGTAGCTGTGAGTTTGGTAGATTAGCCTACTCATAGTATGATATACACCCTTGAGTATTCATGAAAGCCAGTAGGCTCTAAGTATTTGGCTATATACCTTAGTATACATATTATGAATATCAATTATAAATACTATTATTCCATAAACATGGGAGCTTAAATGTGATAGCTACTATAATATCAGAATCTGCAGTATGGGAAGGAAACTGAAAGCTAAAAAATAAAAGTGGTATTCATATGCTGTATTCACATATTATGGTCCTTGATTCATGATGCTGAGTGTACATCAGAATGAAAACTAAGGAGCCCCTACACTCAAGATACAAAAGGTTGAAGTGGGTAAGAAGGGAAGAAGGAAATACAAAATAATCACTAGGCATAATATTTAAGGCCAGACCTGTCTCATACTAAACAAACACTCTCCCAGTAAAGCTGCCAAATGGAAGAACAACACAAAAGGTGTTATTAGCCCTGTCTAGGTGTCTCATGATGGTGCAGCTAAGGTTCAGTACAAATCCAGTAAAAGGTGCAGAAAAATACATCTGTATCAGCTATAGGCAGAATGAAAAAAAAAACCCCACATACTTTTAAGTAAATGAAGAATATTGCAGAAGCAGGATACCATTCCGTGGGATATCTTACTTTTATAGGTTAGATAACTGGTCATATCTGATATTGCTATAAGAAGCAATATATAGGAGTCTCTGGTAGGCTTTAGCATATAAAGCTGAGAAGGAAATAAGAAAACTCACCTGCAGATACAATGAAAACTAAGCAGCTTCCACACTTAGCAAATTTAGCTACAGCACCCTAATGTAAACCTACTTCTGTATCTAGATGAGCATATGAGATATCTTGGTATTTTAATCTGTGCCAAATGACAATGATTAAAATAAAATACACATTTTATGTAGTCCACCATTAACATGAATGAAACATAATGATCAGAATCAACATTAGATCTGCACTTCCTAATCAGGGTATGCAGACCAGGGTCTCTGCTACAGGCTAAAACAAAGGTAGCTAGCATATAAATCATTTCCAAAAGATTTTTGATACTTTCCATATGTGCTAAGGAGGAGGCATGTGAAGGATAATTTATCTGCTCAACTATATCTCCCTTCCTCTCCTTCTCCTTCTCTGCCAACTCATGCATTACTATTATGTTTACTGCTGCCTAGTGTAGTCTTTTTTTAGAAGGTCCTTCAAAATGATCGAGTTTCTCTCTATCCTAGCAGCAAATCTTATACTTAGAACTGGCACTTACAAAGTGCAGAGACATTGGCTTCTGATTCCTCAGGCTCAGGACTGTTATGACTTGCCAGGTGCATAACTATATTGACTTCTGGATCCTTAGTATGCTTGGGACCCATGAGTGTAATGCCTGTAGTCATATCAGTATGCTTAGAATGTTGCACTAGAGAAGGCTCAAAATCTGAGGAAAAATCAATAAGATCTTTATACATGATCAATTGTAGATAGTCTACTTGTAGGTTAAGAATGCTTTTCAGTTCTCCTAGGACATAAATCCCTTTACATCAATGTTTTGAGTTTGACTTTTATCTAAGTCATGTATCAGATTGGAACTTTTGAGCTATTTAAGTAGGTACTGAAGGGCATAGAGTTCTAGATGGTACTTTATGAGATTCAGTAGCTGCTGTGCCAGTGTCATATTCCATGTACAGATCACTGTCTATCTTAACCCTAAACCTCTGACCAGTATTCAATCTTATCTGATCTGCCCCTATCACAATCCTCTGAGCCTCTAGAATCTCCTGTAGACCGGTACTACTTCCACTGGACCCAATAAGGCATCACACCACTCCCTTTACCCCTCAATACCTCTGCCTTCTTTTCCGGCTCCTCCAGAGCAGCTAGACTTCACCGGACTTTAACTCCATAAATTAAGGGTATGTACTCAGGTAAGGGGCACAGCACATGAGCTGAAGCCAAGCCTCCTAGATTCATCCTGTCTTAGCTCCCCTCCTCTATGTCCAGTCTTTAACAGCCAGCAGGTACATAAATATCTTTTGGAATATCAATTGAATACATTTTAAGTTGTGTTAAAAGCAGTGTTAAAAGATAGATGGATGAGAGATGAGTTCAGAGCTGAGTGAGGGCCCCTCATAATGACTATTTTATATAAATTGATGACTCAGAGTACTTCATACTGAGTCACCTGTTCCAGTCTCAGACTTGGAGACCTATAGGATGACAGCCACTGCCTACTTCCTACAATAATATGTATTCATCTTTAGGTGTGCATATTCTCTTGGAGATATAGGTGTGTCCACTTCTTCATTATTTCCTTTGATCTAAACTGATTGTCCCACAATACTGATATTCAGAAAGACTCATTTGTCACTCAACAGGAATCTAAGACACTCTTTGAATCCATCAATATTGTGTTAGTGTGTGAGCTACCCCAACTACTATGAAATATGTCCTTTCATTTCCAAGTAGTAGTACTAGAAGAAGAGCCTGATAGAGTATGGATAATAAGGGTGGCAGGACCAATTCTAGAGCAAAGTACCATGGATTAGAAACCAATAAGCATATAAATGATTCAGTAGGGTATTTATATTTCTTTAATAATTGGACCAGTATTTCCTGGTCTTCAAATTAATGCCTGCATAGATATAATGAGTATCCAAGTATAGCAGAGAAGGCCTACACCCATCAGGATCTAGTGCTAATCCATCTGATAGTATAAAACTTAATATTTAATATCTGACTACAATGAGAATGAAATGGAATCTGCTGGGAATGCTAATGAGTTAATGAATGAATCTCAAGCTTCCAGTTCTAAATATAGTAACTGGAGTTTCTGTCATAGTAGACTGAGGTAAGGTGTTGAGGAAAATGTTATTGTTAAGAAATGTTGGAGGCCTAGCAAGTAATTGTGAGGTTTGCCAATATATACTTGAATGTAAGCATTAACTCTTAATTTTACAATATTGAAATCCAGTAGAAGCCATATATGATGTCAGATAACAAAAATGAATGACATTTATTTTGTTGTCTCAATAAGAAAAATATTAGATAGCAATATATAACATCTGAGTGCATTATATATACTTATGTAGTTAGGGTTTTGTTTGAAAACTGCATCACTTAAGGTGTCCAAGAATAACTTTGCTAATCTTACAAAAATAAAGTGAAAGTTAGTATTTCAGCATACTTCTTCATTATTGTCTTATATTTTTATCTTTTCTGTCTTTATCTTTACTTCATTGTTATCCATATACTCTGTGAAATGTTGATAGACCTATATCTATTTGGGATGTTTGTTAGATATACTTCTGACTTAAGTGCATAGAATACAGTAAAGAGGAGATCCATATATAGTTTTTGAGTGATGATAGAAATAGAATATACTGACTAGAATAGAGTACAAGGTAAGGGGAGAATCAATTCATTCCTTATGATCACTGATGTTCTGTAGTAGTCTGTTAAATTTTACTGAAGGCACATTGTATATTAGTGAAGGAAGATGGTCCTGTGTGATATAGTGGGCCTTACCACACATTTCATAGTATACTATAGGATAGATTAAATCTATATTTAAAATTTTCAATGGAATAATAGGTGCTACTATATTAGGATTATTCAAACCTTCAATATCATACTGTAAGGTTAGTGATTTTACAGATAATGTTTAGTAACATTTATGCCACATTTCTAAATCATACATTTGTCTGCTATGTTTTTTTTATGCTTTTAACTAAAGATCGCCTGTGAATTTTGGTAAGTTGTGTCCAAGATTTCAACCCTTTTATATCTATAGTTGACTCATCTCAGATGCAGCAAAATTGCTAGGTGTCCTGTTAAATAATAACTATAATAACCTTATTTCACTATGGTTCAATATAAACAGACTAAGAGGCTCTTTTAAATTTCATATATAAAAGGTGAATATCATGTAGAATTAGGTCATAAATTAAGATATGCAGGCACACAACTATGAGTATATAATAATGATGTATCAATAATTTAAGTGAAGCATATATCTGAGATGAGCTAAAGCATCCCTAGTATAGGGTTTGATATAGTAGTACTGCTACTGAAGTTAGATGTGAGCTGAAGTTTTAATATGGTATAATATGCAAACAATCACCTTTAACTTTATGAAATAATTGCTCTACATAATATTATTAGGGAATGTATACTGCAATATCATGAGTCAAGCACTGAAAATAAGACAAGTACAATACACAATTAGCTAAGCAATCTCTCTTCAAGGCAATTCTAAATAATTCTGATCTTTGGCACTTCAAAAAAGGAATATCTGCAGTGAAACAATAGATAGGCACAGAACACAAATAAATGCAGCATGTGTTCATATGCTCCTTTTCTCTGTTTGTGCCATGTAACACAACATTGAATCATTCAGGGCAGTTCAGTGTAGGACATCTAAAACCAAAAACAGCCTTGAGGCCTAGGGTAAGTAAGGTCAAGCACAGTGCTGGACAATGGAATAATCTTTATATTAGATGGCATATAGTAGCTCTTGAGAATTTGCACTACTGTGACCTTGTAGTTTTTCTCAAGTCTTTTTGTGGTCTGAGAGTCTTATATGTTGCAGTAATTTCTTTGGTAGAATGGCTCTATTATGGATGCTGCAAATAAAACCATAGCAGGTAATCATAATCCTAAGATACATACATTGGAATTATTGAGCAGGATACAGTTTAGTGATCAGAATGAGTTTGGGAAAGAATTGTGCAAATGTAGCACCCTCACTGGAAAAATAAATCAATGCTTTCAAACATATTTATTGTTAATCCATTGTTCTAGCCTATATTACAATATACACATCAGAAGACAATTGAGGTACTTGCCTGACAAAATGGCACATGGGGTACTGTATGTCAATTGTCCTGATATCTAATTATGCATGTATGTTGATTTCATGCATAATTAGTGTTCTTATTATGCACAAAAAATAGTTGCTATAAGGAGAGGGAGGCAAATACTGCCAGCACCAGACCAAGATGGTGTCAAAAGTTAGTAAATGTGTTCAAATTGATCATGATGATAAGTGTTTCTAGCCTAAACATATGCATAGCCTAGGTGTCTAAACATGACCCCCTCAGGCTGAACCAAGATGAGAAAGATGTACAAATGATGAACTGGAGGCTGACTCATATATATCATTTTTGATGTGATAGAATTATCTAGCTCAAGATAAATAACCCCAATGTGTTCAATCAAAAAAGGAGCTGTATTAGCTCCAAAAACTCTTATAGTTAGGCCTTTTTGTACCTCTATCCATAAAATTCTCTATAGCAAAACAGTTGATGCAGTTTGTGGAACATAGACACTTCTCTAACATGATAAGGAGGTTGATTATCTGTGTGATGATAGATTAACTTGGATATTTGTAATTTCTTGGATGACTGACAAGGATAGAATGATATGCTTGTCCATAATGATTATAATGATGAGAATCAAGTGGATAATGATTTGGAATGATTGGTCAAATAAAAGTCATTGAAGAGGATGGGAAATAAGAATAGATAAGATCAAGGTAAATAAGGGTACAAATTTTGAAGCATTTGCACAACATGAGGGTTATAATATTTATGTAATTATGGTTTTATATAAATCTGGCTTTGGTATATTTGTGTGATATGAGAGATACAAAATATGCTTCCATGATATTACCTGAGTGTTGGTTGTATACAAATCTTACATTTGCATATTTGTGCAATGTGAGGGTTTTGGATGTACTATAACCCCAGAATAACTCTAAGGGACTTGCAAAATCAGGGTTAGAATTATTGTAGTCTATTGTATTTCTTGTCCTTGTGTTGACTATTGTAGCCTGTCATATTTCTTATGCTTGACTTAGTCATCATATTCAGTTGTATTTCTTATCCTTGTCTTAATTATTGTAGACTATTGTATTTTTTGTCCCTAGGCCATTATATTTGGTTATGTTATATTCCTTATCCTTATGTTGGCTGTTGTAGTCTAGGGTAACTCATTCTTATTCTTATCCTTGTCTTGCAGGTGTTTTGTTTGGTATCTTCTCTGGTCTGGTCCTTTTCAGTGCCTAGTGATGTTAGGCATTTGAAACCCACATGACTTATGTCTAAATTTACCCCTAACTTGGTGACTTCCACAAATAGACATTTATTTGGCAGCCCATACATATGGAGGCAGATGCAAGAGATCACATGCACAGGGGTTATCTCTGTCACTACATGTAGACTAGTTTCATATAATCATACATATAAGTTCATAACATTGAATTTTGTTCTCCTTATTTAAGTTAAACAATGAGCATATAACATTGAAGTAATCAATCTAAGATATTATCAATCTAGAGGGACAGGCACCCAATTTACAATATAATTTTAAAACATATCTTAAATGTTTGAAGTGTGTCCCTATAAAATACCTCTAGATGTGGCACAACACCTTTCTCTCTGAACCATCACCAAGTCCCTTACTAACATGGCTAATGTATGTGATATACATTAGTCCAAGCACATGACTAACAAGATCTAGCTTGCATTCATTAACATATTTATCAATGCCAGGTCCACCCTGTCTGAAGGTAAATTCAAGAGGTTGGCAATTTCCTGCAATAAACTTGAACAAGGATATTAATATTGAACTATAGTCACCTCTTTTTATTATACTATAATTACACTCTAATTTAAATGACACTGGCACTTCTTTTCCAAACTTTATAACATCATTCAGTCATAGGAAAATCTCCAATTCTTTCATTTCAGATACTCCTTCTACATCAGAATATAGTTTATTGTTTCAATAATCACTAGATAAATCATCATCATTGCATAATAATATGAGTTTGTCCCTTCATTGTTATGTCAAAATTTTGTGTATACATTGTATTACCTGGTTTGACTATTGTAGTCTATTGTGTTTCTTATCTTTGACTTAGCTGTCATGTTGATGCTTGGAAT
Source organism: Suillus lakei (assembly GCA_016628065.1). Taxonomy (NCBI): domain Eukaryota; kingdom Fungi; phylum Basidiomycota; class Agaricomycetes; order Boletales; family Suillaceae; genus Suillus; species Suillus lakei. The sequence continues at coordinate 173,845 of JABBWA010000003.1, read as the reverse complement.
AATTTTAATTTTATCTAATTTTTTGCTTGTACTTCCCTGATATCTTGTCTCATTGAAGTCATGAGATCATGGATGTGCTCTTTTTGACTGGGACTATAGCTTTGGTTTTCATCTTCCTCAATGGAAAGTCTGCTAAGATATGTGTACACTATTATCTTCCTATTGGATCTTGCTAGGAAATCATATTAACATACATGTACACTATTGTTGTGACTATCATGTTCATTACCTTCCTATTATATTGCTTCTCTTTGTCTTATAATAAATAGTAGTAGATGGTGGTGGATGTATGTATGAGAATCTCCTTCTCATAAAGAAAGTGGCAACCATCTGTACCATCTGGTATAGGACTATGAAAGATGGGACCTACATTTAGTGATTACTTATCATTGACACATACCATGTCACAAGAGACTCAAAGCCTAATTGATCCAGCAGTGTGGCAATAGATGGCAGCTGACAGAAACATATATATATATAGGCATTGTCATATTCCATGTACAGATCACTACTTATCTTAACCCTAACCCTCTGATCAGTATTCAATCTCATCTCATCTGCCCCTATCACAGTCCTTTAGAATCTCCTGTAGACCGGTACTACCTCCACTGGACCCAATAAGGCATCATACCACTCCCCTCAATACCTCCATACTCCACTTCACCTATCTCCAGTTGTCCAGCTCTATCAATAATCTAATCTTTGTACTCTGCTGGCTAGACAAGTCTTTGCCCATTGCATGCATCATCTGCCTCTACTACCCCTATCATGATCATTACCATTTCCAGCTCTCTCTGCAGTATTCCGTACCTTGTACACCCAAGCTGTGTTTCTGGTTCTGGTCATCATCGCCTTTAGTCCTTGCCCCTGGATTACAAAGTCCATTCATTTCCCATTATAGAAACCCTCTGTCTCTTTGGTTATCAGTTATGTATATTTTCTACCTTATTCATCTGATCTGTTTCCCGTTCATATCCAAGTTCATTTAATTGCTCTGTTCCGTTCGCTAGTCTAATCTTCCATATGCTACATACATAGCCCCATACTCCTCCATGTGCTCCGCTCCTAGCTCCAGACTTTACTTACTCATCCTGATACTTGTTACCTACAGTATATAAGCCTCCTGTAAGACTCAGTAACTCCTCAGTTTGAATATTATTGTACCCTATGGGTCCTATTCTCCTCTGTCCCTACTGGGTTGGATTTTCATGTCCTTTTCTACTCTAAAGTCTTAAGAAAAACACCCCTTATGACTTCTCCTCTACTTACCCATAGGGTGACCCACCTCCATTTTACTATCTATTCTGGACTCCATCTGGATAGAACTTTCCCTCCTCAGTCTTTACCTTTGGTTGAATACCTGTACCCTGTCCCCTCCAAGCTCCTGGACTTACATCCAGGAACTACATCTCCACCTCTACCTCTGGGTAGTCCACCCCTGTTCTCCTTCTACTTTGGACTTCATCTAGAGTAGTCATACCTCTGTTCCCTGTGTATTACTTCCTGTAATCTTGAGACTCTGCCAATGGTAGTCTCGACTCAAATTTTTCCTTCATGACCCTTACTCCAGAACCCACTTTATCGGAGATTCAGCCTTAGCTTCTCTTTCACTCCTCTGGAAGTCTGCCAGACTAGTCTGCTGCTCAACCCAGACTTGTTCTGAATCACTCTGGACTTTCATTCTAGCCTGTATGAAATTAAGGGCACGTACTTGGGCAAGAGGCACAGCACATGAGCTGAAGCCAAGCCCTCTTTGTCAGTCCTACTCCTGTGTACCTTCAGTGTGCATGGTCATAACAGGCATAAGGGTGAGCAAAGAGGAGAGAAATTAAAGGTTGAATCTGAGCAACATGGTTATTGAGACAAGTGTGTATGTATATATTGACATGAATGTGGGCCAAATCAAATCACAGGTGAGACAAATACTGGGGCCAATAACAACATTCAAAGAATGGAGTGATCATATGTTCATAGCACAGCATAATAAATTCCAATAGAACTCTTGTAACAGCAATAGTAGTTCAGAATTTGCATGCAACTAATTGTCCAAAGTAAAATCTACAAGTTGGCATTCTCAATCACTCCAATGATGTGATCCTTCATCACTGCAATAGATTCTTTCCTCACAACATTATCTCACAGCCTATGCTCCATGAGCTCATTGATTTCCTTCTTCTAGCCCTCTATTTCCATCTCAAGACAATCAACATCCTCAGTCAGAACATTGAGGATCACTTTTTTATACTCCACTTCTTCTTCTAAGTCATTGATATAATTGTAGTACCATTAAAGTTCCTCATAATCTCTAATCCTCTTATTCACAAGATGTTGGACATGAAACTTCAATCATTTGAGTATCTCCAGCAGGCCAGTGGCATACTAGGTTATTCTGGAATTAGGACTTGGGGATTACAAGTGAGTACTTTCCTTGTCATGCTCATCCTGAGATGTATTAGAACTGATGATACAGAAGAAAACACAATTACCACATATCTTAACAGTCCTTTATTTATTCCTATGTGTTATAGTAGCCCCCATCTAGCCCCATCATTTCTCACAGACACTGCCTCCATCACCACATGTTTACCTTCTTGATCGCCACCTTACTTCTTGATCGCCATCTCTCTTCTTGATTGCCGTCTATCTTCTCTTTCCCAGCATCACTGTGGAAGCTGCGCTTCTTATCTCTGACATCATTCCCCTTTGCCCTGCCTTCCGCTTGTAGTAGTATTACACCGTTCTCCCTTGGTCCGTGCACCTCTTCTGATACGTATATAAACCCTACCTTGTACAGTTGTATTCCTTAACTTAATCTACTTGGTTCTCACCGATACCTGATCTCCCGAGGGAGCCTATATGCTTGAACTCTAGCTTCTGAGGAAGGCTAGCCATTGAAACGATTAGACGTGTCTCAGTTCTATCCTTGACAGTCTAGAAGCTCTACACGTGACCTCCTTTCTTGGAGCGTAGAGAAGAACTATCCAAGTCCATAACAAAAGATTAAGTTTCTATTGATACCCCTCTATCTAGAGTGGGCCCCCACCATTGAACCTGGAACCCAGACAAGAAGGCGAGACGTCATATACGTCGAGCAAGAAACAACAAGCCTTTACACAGGCTTTTGGACAGACAAGTAGTCCATACCCCAGATCACCCGTTGAACGATCCGCTGACCTGCACCAAACCAGTCTGGTGCATGGCTGACCAATACTCCCTGGAGGTCACCTTCAGGCAAGCACAGTGTATAAGCAACAGCCTACATTGCAATTCCAGGAGTACAGATTCCACAAGGCCAATTATTTCTGAACCTCAACAGGTTGTAATGACCTCACTATGACCTGGACTCCACCTACATAGTGCAAGAAGGCCCTATAAATTATTTCATGTCAAATAGTCTGCAAAACATGTCACAAAAACCATGAAAGCCAGTACCAAACTCTTACTGATCCATATATATATATATATAAATAATAGATTACACCAACTATAAACAGAGACTGGTATCTTACATGATTACAGAACTACCCTAGCTAACAGAAGTCAGCTGACTTATGACTCATGACAATGAGTCATGATGAGTCATAAATATACCAAAATGGCACCATTCTGAGTCTGACTAATTATGACTCATGTATACCAGTAGCACAGCCATTGATTTTGTCTATATAAGGACCTGCTTCTGACCTGAAAAAGCAAGCAGATTTACCCCCATTTTCTTACGTGTGAGGAGTGATCAGAGCCAGACAACAGTGAGAGCTGTTGAGTTTGGTAAAGGTACCCCACCAGTGAGTCAGTAAATTGTTGAGAGCACCATCCTCCACAACCAGCAAGCCTGGTATAGCTTCATTTGTCTGTTTTTCTGTGTTTCTCTTTTATTTTTGTGCTTCATCACTACAACCAAACCTATCACAAATTTGTGTTTGTCTCTTGCATCCATCTAAAGCTTTAAGTAGCTCAGTGGGAGAGACTTCAGGAGTTGATAGTGACACTTGACCTTGCTCATCTGAGTGTTGGTATTGAGCCAGGGTTTCACTGCCACAAGACTTCAGCTATTGAAAGGGGACTTGGTATTGAAAGCCAAGGACACCCATTCCTGTTCTGTTTAATACTCGAAGAGAGTTCCTTGACAGCAGGTTCAGTAGTATTCTAAGTTCTCTGTACATTGATTAGTCCTGACCTTTGACCTCACCTGCTTGTGTGTTGGGAGTGATCATTATAGCTCTGCACAACGTGTGGTAGCAAGATTATTACACAGCATCCTTTGTGGGAAGTATTTTGTTGTTGTTTTTGTGTTATCCCTTGAGTGGTGGATTGGTTGCTCACTTGCTGATGCCACAAGGAGTATCTTTGTCTGAACGTACATAGCAAAGGTACATTCTAAACAATCACCCCATGAACAACCACATTATCAGCCATTGGTATTTGTCTGAATCGCTGACCGTGGAGGTAGTGATTTTATAGGTGTTTATCTATAGATCATCTATCTAAGAAGACACCGCTTCTAGAGAAGCCCACACTTTTGGATCCCTAGCAGGACCATCAATCAATATATCTCCATTTGCAAGTCTAGGATTACCTGCAGTATCCCAGCAAAGACCCATTGAAGATTGTGACGAAGAAATCTCCGAAGCACCACCTCTTGAACAAGAAACCTGGGCAGACGCCTCAGCTCCTTCCCCAGACCCATATGAATCAGATTCAGATTCAGATTCAGATTCCAACCCAGACACAGACTCCGACGACGAAATGCTGAAACCCTTTGAAATCAAGATTAGTCAGCCAATTGACTTTGACAGGAACAGAGATAACACCTCTAAGTTCCTTGCACAAGTCGGCCAATACCTAGATATCAATGACGAGATCTACTCCACTGATAAGAAGCGAATCATCTTCCTTCTTTCCTTCATGAAAACTGGATCCGCAGCAACCTGGATGGAAGACTTCCTTGTCCATGTCCATGACATCAATATCCTTTCCCCGAACGCAGCCATCAACAGATGTGGAACATGGGAAGATTCCATTAGGAAGTTTAAAGAATGCTTCTATCCTATTGACAAACCAGGAACAGCCCTTTATCAGCTTCATAACCTGAAGCAGAAGGAAGACCTTAGCAAGTATAACACTACCTTCAAACAGCTCTGTCGACGAGCAGGAATCTACAACTTCACCGCCATGAAAGACTATTATCTACGCGGTCTAAAGCAAGGATTGCTTTTGAAGCTCTGTAATTCCAGAGATATCCCTGACAACTTTGACGACCTAACTCTGAAAACCATCAGAATAGAGAACGCTTATCAGCTTCTCCAAGGAATCCATTCCCAAAACCATCCGAACAAGAACCAACAATCCTCCTGATTCACCCCGAACCGAAACCATGATTCCAACGCTATGGATGTTGACTGTACCCAAGTAAACCACCTCAGTGAAAAAGAACAAAAGGAATTCATGAGGAAAGGTCAATGCTTCACGTGCGGGAAACCTGGTCATAGAGCCAATGACCAAGAATACCACCCTCAAAATGGAGATGCCAGAAAGAATAACTATGGAAAGTCACAGGTAAGGTGTGAAACCCCTGATGATGAAAACCGAAGAACCGAAACCAGAGACAATAGAAGAGGAAAGCAACCGGTAAGGCGAGAAATGCCTGGTGATGAAACTTCCACCAGCAAGATCAAGATCTCGACAACAAAGATGACGTCACTCTCAGACATGTGGATTTTTGAATCTGGAGCCTGCCACAATGTCAGCCACTCCATGTATAGATGTACGTATCACACAGAATGTAGGAAAGACTAAAGAATTAAGGGTCCTGGTGACCATCTTCTCCTCCGTACATCCCGATAAATCATTGCACACAACCGCTGTTGTCAATTGCGGCGCTGGAGTGACATTCATTCATTGGATGTTCGTCCGAAAACATAAAATCCCCGTCCACCCGTTCAAAGAACCATGGAAAATCCGAAATGCAGATGGACAGATCTCCAAGAATCCCATCACTCATTACTGTCATCTTGCAATCAAGATTGATGACCGACTCATGATAGGAAAATTCAACGTCATGAATATGAGCGACCAAGATATGATTCTTCTTGGAAAACCCTGGCTTACTGCCATGAACCCCGATATCAATTGGACCCAAGATACCCTCCAACTCCCATCTATGAAATGATCCTTATGACTCGAAGAAATCTTCCGAAAGAAGTGGGGACTATCTCCAAAGCTTTCCTCAAAACAGAAAGTTACTATTGAAGACGAAGAAGATCCCAAGAAGTTCTCTCTGCAACATTCTCCTCTTCCCATGAATGGGAAACGTACCTTAGAACAAAAGAAACAGAAAGAAGAAGAAGAAGTCTTTTACGATGCCGAAGAAGACTTATGTACCACCACCACTCCTCCCTGATCCTGATGAAGACCCACTTCCCCAATACAAAACAAAGGAAGACGTCTGGGATGATATCCCCACTGAACCCCTCTTTGCCCGAAAAGTCGACAATGTCACAACCTATCAGATCAATGACGATGAAATCCTGATAGAGTATGCTCAAGATGGCTCCACTGTCACCATCATTGAGAATCTTTCCTTTGACACACCGCTTACACGTGACGGAACCTCTCGAACTGAAGTTCGCCGTGCAGCCGCCCTTACTCCCCTCCAAAATTCTTGGATCCTCGCACGACAAGTTGATGAAGAAAACGTTAAAACCAGTAACAAAGCACAAGAATTTGCTCTCAAAGAAACCCAAGAGAAGCAGAAGAAATCGTTTGAAGAACTTGTTCCCTCTTATCTCCACGACTTCACTGATGTTTTCGCCAAAGACAGCTTAAACCAACTCCCTCCTTCCCGACCTGGTGTCGACATAGAATCGAAACAAAACCCGGATTCATTAAATCCACGAAAACATATCCTTTATCCTGGAAAGAAACCGACACTGTGAAAGCTTTCCTAGATGAACATATTGCGAAAGACTTCATCCAACCATCGAAATCACCACAATCTAGTGGTTTCTTCTTTGTTGGCAAGAAAGGGGGTTCTCTTAGACCCTGTCAAGATTATTGTTACATTAATGAATGGATGATAAAGAATGCATACCCACTTCCTTTGATCCCGCCCCTCATCGCTAAACTCCGAGATGCGAAATACTTCACGAAGATGGACGTACGGTCCGGATATAATAATATCCTCATTCATCCCAATGACCATTGGAAAGTGGTATTCACGACTTCATATGGACTCTTTGAACCAAAGGTCATGTTCTTTGGGCTGTGCAATTCACCGGCAACCTTCCAAGCATACATGAATCAGACCTTCCAGAAAGAAATCAATGAAGGATGGATGATTGTTTACATGGACGACATCCTCATCTTCTCAAAATCTCTCGAAGAACACCAGAACTGAACCCGTTGAATTCTTGAAATCATCCGTAAAGAAACCCTTTTCCTGAAACCTGAAAAATGCTCTTTTGACGTACAAGAAGTTGATTATCTTGGAATGATCATCTGTCCTGGACAGGTAGCTATGGACCCTGCTAAACTTTCCAGTATTAGTGATTGGACAGTCCCTACTTCTGTTAAAGAAGTCCACTCATTCCTTGGATTCTGCAACTTCTACCGTCATTTTATCTCCCATTACTCCGACATTGCCCGACCCCTGATTGACCTAACAAAGAAAGACGTTCATTTCCAATGGACGCAAGCTTGCACCGATTCCTTCCAGAAATTGAAGACATGTTTCCTTTCTGAACCCGTCCTTCGAAACCCTGATCCTTCCCGACAATTCGCTCTTGCAACAGATGCTTCCCTTGTTGTTACCGGTGCAGTCCTTCTGCAGACCGATGAAAATGGTGCTTATCATCCTTGTGGATATTTGTCACAATCCTTTAACCCCGCTGAACGCAACTATCAGATCTATGATAGAGAACTCCTTGCCATTATTTGCACTTTGCAAGCTTGGCGTCATTATTTGGAAGGAAACCCTCATCCTGTTGTTGTCTTTACTGACCATCTGAACCTCCTTTATTTCCACTCCGCTCAGAATCTCACCCGTCACCAAGCACATTGGCAATTAACCCTGAACAAATTTGATCTTGAACTTCACCACATTCCAGGGAGCAAACTTGCTGCCCCTGATGCCCTTTCCTGTCACCCTGATCACGCTCCGGATAGCTGTGATAACCATGACGTCACCCTTCTCCTTGATTCCCTTTTTGCTTGTCTTGTTGACACTGACCTCGCCAATGCCCTGAAAACTGCTGACCCTCTTTCTAACCCTGTCATCCTTGCTGCGCAGCAGGCCCTTGATGGACTTAATGCTCCCCCTATGAAATCCTCTCTCTCTGATTGGTGTTTTGATGATGGTACCTTGTTCTATAAAGACCGTACTTACGTCCCCGCTCCTCTTCGCCATCGCATCCTCTTTCTCCACCATGATCACCCTATGGCCGGTCATCCAGGTCGTTTTAAAACCGAAGAACTTGTGAAACGCGATTACTGGTGGCCAGGCATGGGTACCTTTATCCAACACTATGTTACCGGCTGTACCCTCTGTCAGCAGATGAAGTCTGACACACATCCTTCCTCCCCTCCCCTTTCTCCGATCCCCTCCGCTACACTTCACCCCTTCTCGCAGATCTCTGTCAATCTTATCACTGACCTTCCTGAATCTGGGGGCTTTGATTCTGTCATGGTCGTGGTAGACCATGGCCTTATGAAGGGGGTAATTCTTTGTCCCTGCAAGAAAACCATCACTGCCGAAGGAGTCGCTCAACTCTTCTTCACGAAAGTCTTCCTTCGATTTGGACTTTACGACAAGATCATTTCCGATAGAGGTCCGCAATTTGCCTCTAAGTTTGCAAAAGAACTCGGAAAACTCCTTGACTACCAAGTCGCCCTCTCTACCACATATCATCCCCAGACTGATGGACAGACTGAACATCTCAATCAAGAACTTGAAACCTAACTCCGCATCTACTGTCGAACCAATCCCTCTGAATGGGTTAAGCATCTTCCCATGGCAGAATTCATCCATAACCACCGAAAACATGATTCCTGTAACACCTCCCCCTTTTACCTCATGATGGGATATGAACCCCAAGGTATCCCTTACGCATTCCCCGCATCATCTGTTCCTGCCACCGAAGATCAAATCACATACCTCCAGAAAGTTCGAGAAGAAGCCCTCACTTGTCATAACCTGGCAATGCAATGCATGGCTGATCATTCACATGGAAAGAAGTTCGTCCCTTGGAAACCTAAAGACAAGGTTTGGTTATCAGCTGCGCATCTTATCACCCATCTTCCATCAAAGAAGCTTGCGCCCAAGCGATATGGACCATTCGAAGTCGAAGCCGTCCTTTCCCCTATCACATTTAAACTCCACTTACCGAAATCATGGAAGAACCACCCTGTATTTCACACTTCTGAACTATCCTCCTATCAGGAAACCGAAATCCACGGCCCGAATCATCCAGAACCCCCTCCCGACATCATCAATGGACAAGAAGAATACAAAATAGAAGCCATTCTTGCCCACAAGGGTAACGTAAAAGGGAAAAGAAGCTTCCTCGTATCTTGGATTGGTTATCCAAGTTCTGATAACTCATGGCTTCCTGAAAAGGAATTCCAGAACGCCCAAGAAATCCTTCAGACTTATAAAGATCATCTCTGACTCTCCAGAATCTTAACCTCCATCGACTGAAACCATCATGCCTTCAACCCAGAATTCAGAATCATCCATTTCTTCCCTTGACTCTTTCCGTTCCTGCCCAGAATCTACTCAGAAACACGCCCTTGTTGAATCATACCTCCTCTCTCCCGCTTGCACTCTTGCTCTCGAAGACTTCTTCGCTGAAGATGAAGACGCTCTTGCCTTGCTGGCTATCTTTCGCTGTGTGGAAGGATTTTCATTTACACTTCCCATTGAACGAGAAAGTGATTTCTGATGACTCATCTATAACCAGAACATCATTAAAGGACACACTACTGACCTCCTCATAAAGAAAGGAATTGAGCACATGTTTGCTCTTCCTACTTTCCCTAGAGATGATGGTTACATACCACCAATCTTATCGTCTCCCGTTGTCGATCTTCGTTGCTGATCAGTTGTAAACCACAACAAAACAACTAACCTAGCAACGCTACTGCTCAGTGGTCCTTATGCTGAGAAGCACTGGGTACAGTAGTTGTTCAGTTGGGTGGCCTGACCCTTGGTAGTGCACCACACACTTCAAGTGTGAGGGGTTTAGGTGTTTGAGGAGAGATGATAGATGAGCACAACTAAGTCTGGGATGACCTAGCTGTGTTGGAGGACGAAGAAAGAATAAGCAGGAGGATCAAGATGGACTGGACTGAATGAATAGCAGTGGGACAGTGTTCCAGGTGAACAAGGTCCAAAAAGACGTGGGGGATGAAAAATGCGAAGCCAACTGAGGCTTCAGAGGGAACTGGACATGAAATGGTGAACTGGATGAGTTTTTTTGTTCTGTAGCTAAAGTACAGGGGTTTATATAGAGTATAGTACCTGCGTACGTCTGTGTATGCAAAGCAACGCTCCAGGCAATGAGTAGGGCAATGAAGAGGGCAATGAAAGGGGGGAATGGAATGAATGTGCTGCGCTTCAGGGGTAATGACTGAGCAATTTCGAAAAATAGAACAAATCCTATGCAGAATGAGTCATAAAATGGAGAATGAGTCATAAGGACAAAGAATGAGTCAGAGAATGAAAAAGCGATGATAAAGCAGGGCTGTGACCATTACAAACCATGACTCATGACCTGAGTCATCATGACCAATTGCTATGCAAGCATGACAAAGTGCTGTGCGGTAATGATGCAAGAGCTGTGACGCAGCAATGACGCAGCATATGGGCAGTGGAGAATGGAATGGAGTGATGATGCTATGATGCCATGATGGTGTGATGATCCAAATGCTCTGCTGCAGAGATGTCATGTGGTTGTTGGTGCAGAATGTCGACATGCAGGGATCATGGGATATACACAGTCTGTAAGACGCTTCCCCAGCATGATAAAGGGATTGGTCATCTGCATAGGGACTTGGTGGTTTGCAATCTCTGGTGAGCATTAGGATGGAATGGCATGGTGTCCACAGTGATCATGAAGGTGAGGTGCGAGTGGATAATGGTTTGAATGGTTCGACGAATATAAGCCGCTGAAGAGGATTGGAAATGGTAGGGTGATGAGGACAGGATGAATAAAGACGCAGTTTTCGACGTATTGGTGCAATTTGGCATGGTCTGGCTGATGCTGAGGTTGTCTGAGAGTGTAGTGGGTGAAGATGGGAGAGCGTTGGAAGCGTGTGAATGGGGGAAAGGTGAATAAACCTCGTTGAATGCAAAATGCCGTAAAAATGCGGGATGCCGTAATACTGTTGAAAATCACTGAAAAATCGAAAAATTAAAGGAAAGGAAGGGAAACAAATGAAAAGGTGAGTAAGGAATGATATGGGAAATGAAGATATAAATAAAAAAACCATGTTCTCGCTACCAAACACGTTTGGTGCATGACACCGTCATCCTTTCCACATCACCTGAACCAGAGCAGTCTATCCCGACCTCACCTATTTCCCAGAATCATTATGATGCATCCGACAAAGAAACTCCGCAACCTCTTCCATCCCTGCAATTAGCAGTCAGATCCACCGGTAGACCATGCCATAACAAGAAAAGAGGAACACTCGCTTTTGCCATTGGACTTTCACATCCTTCTTCATCTGCATCTTCCACCGCTGTCTTCAAAGAAGAAGATGATTCTGCATCTGTCATCATTCCTATCCCTGCTCCATCGACTCGCACCCCCTCTGAAGAAACCTGGGTTGACCGCTGTGGTCATTACTATTCACGCAAGCATTGTTGTTACTGCAGAAAAGAAGGTCATCGGCAAATCAATTGCGACCGATACTTCTGCTGTTTATGTCATAAGCACGCCCCTGGTCATCTTACTGTCTTCTGCCCTACCCTTGAGGGTACTTGCCCTTTCACCACTCGTCCTGGCACTCATCTTTTCTTTCAACAACTTCTTGCCTATGAAGAACAACAAGATGCTGAGTATGAAGAACACGAAAAGTCCTTCCTCTGTGACTGCGATGCCGACCCCACCTTCTATCCTAGTGATTAAAGTTGGTGACTTTATCGTTAACAAGGGGGTAATGTTACAGTAGCCCCATCTAGCCCCATCATTTCTCACAGACACTGCCTCCATCACCACATGTTTACCTTCTTGATCGCCACCTTACTTCTTGATCGCCATCTCTCTTCTTGATTGCCGTCTATCTTCTCTTTCCCAGCATCACTGTGGAAGCTGCGCTTCTTATCTCTGACATCATTCCCCTTTGCCCTGCCTTCCGCTTGTAGTAGTATTACACCGTTCTCCCTTGGTCCGTGCACCTCTTCTGATACGTATATAAACCCTACCTTGTACAGTTGTATTCCTTAACTTAATCTACTTGGTTCTCACTGATACCTGATCTCCCGAGGGAGCCTATATGCTTGAACTCTAGCTTCTGAGGAAGGCTAGCCATTGAAACGATTAGACGTGTCTCAGTTCTATCCTTGACAGTCTAGAAGCTCTACACATGACCTCCTTTCTTGGAGCGTAGAGAAGAACTATCCAAGTCCATAACACTATGTAACTGTGATCTGATGTACTTACTTTTTTTATAAAGGAGAAGGCCATCTTTCACATGATGTTTGGTTTTAGAATTAGTCAAAGTAGATAAAGATCATTAGAGTGGTATATTAATAAAGTACTGTATTTCTAAGTGTTACCTAAGTAGCTTAGGGTTACAGATGAAGATCATCAAAGTGGGAAGTGAATAGAGAACTATATTTGTAAGTGTCTCTTAAGTAGGTTAGGGTTTCATCCAGTGCGACCTTTCAGCTGATTGCAAAAGGCCACAGAGACTTAATTGGATGTTCAATTCACAATCCACTTCATCACACATCACACACATTAGAATATAGTTACCTTATAGTCCACAATAGACAACCCACTATGCTATATTATGCCAAGTACAGACAGAAGGTCTAAAAGGTTAATAAGACCTGCTACATGCTATTAACTTATACAATCTGGACTCAAGAGGTGCGTGTTCGCAGAATCCTGAACATAAGGCTTAACTTTACATAAGCTAAAAACCTTCATTCACAGCCACATGAAGTTTTGAGAGCATCATATCTGAGGTTCTCAATGGTGCCTTCTGACATTCATCAAATCATTAATTCAATACTAGAAGAGGGGTTTATTTCTAGTCTAGAATACATTTAGATAGTCAGTTCAATAAAAACCACCTGTGGAATGACACTGCCCTACTAGCAAGTGATTTTGAAGCAAAAATAAACTAGACACATGATTTGTAGAATTAATGTGTTGATATCAATATGGTGTGTCACATCTTTGTGGTATCTCATGTCAATGATATCCCTGTTGCATTATGAGGAGCTAGAGCAGTGGACTGCAGGCATTCCACAAGAGCATTTCCAAGTGTCACCCAATCCAGCTAAGGTAGAAACAATGCAAAACCAACAAACCTCACGTGATAAACATTACAGAAATGTGACAGAAGGCAAATTAACAATTAACATACTGTAAAGCTCATTGTTACAGGATTTAAAAAGATGACATTGACGAGAGTTATGGTACACACAAACTCATTTTTTCAAAACTATGACAAAGAAACTAGCGAGTGAGATAATTGATGTTCTTGAAAATGTGCTGCCAGCAGAGTGTGAAGCTGAAAGTCTGACACATTGTGCCACAAAGCCGTGGCATTGCTGACTCGCAGATTCAGAGTGTGGCATGGGCAACAACAAGACCTGGCGAAAATGGTGTGGTGACAGCCTTGCTGCATGGCGAGAGTCCAAAAAAGCAAAGGCTACTAATATGATAGGTTCTGATTTACGGAATGATGAAAATGTGAGTAGTTTCTGCAAGTTTCATGATGCTCACTTGACAACCTGAGCCTGAGTCCACCATTGATTTTCTCAACTTTGTATACACTATTTACATCATAGTATAGTCCTACTTTTTACATACACTACATACTTAGCTCTCACCGTCTTGCAAAGTACTCCACCCGCTGGCACATCCGGCAGACTTCAGCATCAGCTGTTTTGCACAGCATCACACTCTTGTCACCTCACGTGAGGTTCGTCGGTTTTGCATTGTTTCTACCTTGCAATGTCCACACACAATAAAGAGAATCAGCCTGTAGCTTCAGGCTCTTGCAAACTTCAGCATTCTGGAATGCAGTTCTGTACCTCTCACCCTTCAAAGAAAGCTCACACAGCTTCTAACAAGCTCTAAGTTAGTTTTTTAGTAGTCACTTAATATTTTCCTTGACACTTTGCTATATTCCTTGCTTCACATCTCATATCTAGATCACCTGTGCTTTTTCCATGTTCTATGGACTATGTGTTCATATATTTGTGGCTTGCTCATATTTGTTTGCCTTGGATCTGTCTCCCTTACATCAATACTAGGAATTTTTTTAGATTGAGATTGTGTGACTAAGCTACCAAATATGGTATGGATGTGGTGACAATCACACTGTGACAGGGGGAGGGGACATCTCTGAAGTTTCTCTGGGTGTATGTGCTATGTTCTAGTTTTGCACACTTCTTGTCTGGACTGATAGCTAAGGAGTGAGGTGGGGTGATTGTGGAGCCCTGTAGAGTGATATCATAAATGGTGTGTGTCAGGGAGTGCCTTTAAAAACAGATATAAACTTACCTTTGTATCTTCCTCCCTCTAAGGCACTCAGAATGATGTTCAGATCATACTGGAAGAGTAAGACATGCAGGTGGTGTGCAATTTGATGCAGAGTGATGGTAGGGCACTGTAGAGTAGCATTAGGAGTTCCTTCCATGCAATCCTCCTTTTTCCCCTTACTCTTCCTCTCTGCAGCCTTGGCCAGTGGAATTCTACCAGTACACTTGTCCTACAGCTTGCAATACAAATCATAAGTCTTGACCTACCAGACTTTCAGTAAATTAACTCAGACAAGCAAGAATATACAAACTCACCCTGCTGGAATGCACTGCCTACATCCAGGTACACTCATAACTCTTGTCTGTCATATTCCATGCACAAATCAGTGCTTCTATCAACCCTAACCCTATAATCAATATTCAGTTCCTATCTAATCTGCCCCTATTCCAATCCCTCGAACCTCCAGATCCTCCTGTAGACCGGTACTGCCTCCACCGGAACCAATGGACACTATACCACTCCCCTTTACCCCTCAATACCTCCATACTCCGCCTCACCCATCTCCGGTTATTCGGTCCTATAGATCATCTAATCTCCATCCACTCCGGCTCTATCTAATCTCCATACTCCACTAGCCATACAGGTCTCCACCCATCACATGCATCATCTGCCTCTGCAACCCCTATCTGACAATCATTTCCATTTCCAGCTCTCCCTTCATTATTCCGTACAATTACACTCAGGCTGTGCCTCCACTTCCGGTCCTCTTCGCTTTAGTCTCCCACCCTGATCACAAAGTTCCGCCCATTTCTAAATATAGGAAACCCCTATCCCTCCAGTTATCAGTTATGTATATTCCGTCTTATTCATCTGATCCGTTCCCTGTTCATATCCGAGTTCATTTTGATTGTTCTGTTCCATCTAATTATCTAACTTTCCATATGTCACATACACAGCCTTTCCATTCCTCCATGTGCTCCGCTCCTAGCTCCAGTCTCATCCTTACTCATCCTAACATACTTACTTACAATATATAAGCCCCCTGTAAACTTAGTAGATCCTCAGTTCAAATATTATTGTATCCTATAGGTCCTATTTCCCTCTGTCACCTACTGGACTAAATCTCCATGTCCGCTCCTACTCCAGAGTCTTAAGGATTACTCTCCTTATGACTTTCTCTCCGTCTACCCATAGGGTGACCCACCTCCATCATACTGCCTATCCTGGACTCTGTGCTGGATAGGACTCTCATTACCCACAGTCATTACCTCCAGTTGAATAATCTTAGTTACCCTCTCCAAGTTCCCAGACTTACGTCCCAGAAACTACATCTCCACCTCCACCTCCTGGTAGTCTACCTTTGTTACTCCTCTACTCCGGACCTTGTCTGGGAGTAGCCATACCTCTGTTCTCAGTTTATACCTCTGTCCTACTGGAGGCTCTACCAATGGTAGTCTCAACTCCAGATTCTCCTTCACTATCCCAACTCCGGATGTCTGCTGGACAAGTCCACTATTCAACCCAGACTTGTTCTGGAACACCCCAGACTTCCGTTCTAGTCCATTCTGAAATCAAGGGCACATACTTGGGCAAGGGGCGCAGCACACGAGCTGAAGCCAAGCCCTTCTTGGTTCATCCTACTCCTGTGCACCTTTGGCGTGCATGGTCATAACATTGTCCATACAAGCTTTATAGGCCTTTTCCAGACTTTTAGAGATGGTTGATTCCTAAGTAGCCTGATATCCATTAGAACCAGAGGTACTATTGTTATGAGTCATGAAATGATGTATTTCACTGTGATAACCATGCTGGAGACCCTGCAGGGCTTGTAAGTATATGCAGGGTCATGCAGGGAACTAGGGGCAGATCTGGAGGGCTTAGCTTCAGCTTATACACTGTACCCCTTTCCCGAGTATTTGTCCTTAATTTCCAAGAGGCTTAAAATGAAAGTCTGGAGCACTGCAGGTATGTTCAGAGGTTTTAAAACAGCAGACAAGTCCAGCGGACTTCTGGAGTGTGAAGGAGAAACTTGAGTTGTGGCCACACATAGGTGGAGTCCATAAATAGGTATAGATGAGAGGATGGAGAAAACAGGAGGTAGGACTACACTAGACAAAGTCCAGAGTAGAAACAATCAGAGGTAGACTACCCAAAGGTAGAGCCAGGGGTAGTCCCCAGATATATACCCGGAGACTTTAGCAGTGATCAGAGTATGGAGATTCAGCTCAAGGTAGAGACAGGAGCAAGGGTAATGGATAACCAGATGAAGTCTGGAGTAGTGATGAAAAGGGAGATTACCCTAAAGGAAGTGGAGATATAGTCAATAGAACTGGATCCTAAGACTTAGAGTAGGACAAGACATGGAGGTCTTATCCAGAGAAAGAGAGGGAGTACAATACCCATAGGATACAATGATATTTGAATTGATGTGCTACAGAGATGTACAAGGGTTTATATACTGTAAAACTACTAAGGAGGATCAATAAGCAGGAGTCCAGAGTTATGTGCAGAGCACATGGTAATGTATTAGTAAATATGTCTGGATCATAAGAGATAAGACCAGAAATTAGATGAAGCATAGATCAATAAGTAAGACAGGAATGTACATAGCTGAAGACTGGAGACAAAGGGGATAACCAAAAGGGGAAAGAGTCTGGCTTAGTAAACTGTATGTATGGAGGTCTGGTGATCATGGGAACTGGAGGTGGGAATGGAGATATGGAATAGGGTGGAAGGAGTCCAGAAACTGAAAGAAAGAGTTAGGTCGTTATAGAGGAATGGAGCCAGAGGCACAACATGGTGGAGATGAGATAAGACCTGGAGGTCAAATCTGGAGCCTGGGGAAGAACATAGTGGAGATCAGGGTTATGGGGTGTGTAGCTATTGATGGGTAAAGGGGACTGGGCTGGACTTCTACTGAGTCCATCAGAGATGATAATCATCTACTGGAATTCTGAAGATCTAGAGATTGTAGATAGAAGAGGTCCGGGACTGATTGACTGACTGCCAATTTTGGAAAGAGGATTGAGATTGATAGAGGTGTGTATATGAGATATGACATTCACACTATAAGCACTCAACTATATTATCAGTATTTATATTATACTATGCTAATAGAAAATAACTGGTCCATTAGAAACCTGTGTAGTACTACCAAATTGGAAGCTCTGATTGTGCCCCACATCTTATTCAATACAAGCTCTGATTCCAACAGGCACACCAGAGAATCAATCACACTTCTGCATAAGCTTTTCCCACCAATCTCCTGTGTATCTCCTGTGTATCCTTCCACTTCTGCTTCTTCACCTGGTGTTTGTGTTCTTCCTTCTCCTCCTGTCAAATGGCTGCCTCCAGATGCACCATCTCTGCTGACATCTCCACCTGCTTCTCCTCCAGGATCTGCTTAGTGGTCTTGTTGTTGCTGGATGGGTTTTTAGATATGATTTAAGCTGAATGGGTGAAAGAGGCTAAGAAAGTAACAACTTAGCTGAAAATATTGGGGCCCTTTTATCCTTCCTGCAAACTCCACCCATCATTTCACATTCATATTATCTGGACTGGATCTCTGAATCTGATCCCTGATCTTCCACTACATCGATTTGTGCTGCCCATCAAAGCCAAATCAGATGTTTTCTCGCTTTTAAGACCTTTAAGGCATACACTGAGAACCAATCAGAGAGAAAGCTGAAGACCCTAAGAGATGACAAGGGAGGGGAGTATATGAGCAATGAATTCTTAGAGTTTACCAACTCCTGTGGCATTGTGAGGCAGCACACCGTCAGGAATCGCCCACAACAGAATGGTGTCGCTGAGAGGGCAAATAGACTGCTGTCTGAGTGAATGACAGCTATGTTGGACGAGTCTGGACTTCCCAAAGCTTTCTGGGGCGAATGCCTTGCTGCTCTGGTCCATGTATGGAACAGATGCCCCACAGATGCTGTTGAAGGCACCACACCTTATGAGCTATGGCATGAAAGGAAACCAGATGTCTCCCACCTTCGAGTTTGGGGTTGCACTGCATACGTGCACATTCAGAGGGATAAGAGAGAAGCCCTAGGATCACATATGGAGAAGTGTGCATTTATTGGCTACCCAGAGGGATACAAGGGTTGGAAATTCTACAACCCCACCACCAAAAAGACCATCATTGCTGAGAGAGCAGACTTTGATGAAAGATATTTTCCTCTTTCCAAGCGCCCCACATCTTCCACCATTTCACCCTCAGACCACCCTGATGTGATCCCAGTGCCACCAGAAGCTGTAGTACCAGCACCCACATGCCCTAGAACACCTGCACCACCTCCCAAGTACATCCCACCTCACAAACGTCTTGACTCATCACAGTACATCCCACCAGACTCTGACTCTGATTTTGACTCTCCTATTGGCATTGGCGCTAGACTACCTCGACGCACCAGGCAGGCCCCCAGAGAATGGTGGAAACTCTCTCCAGCTCAACTCACCGATGCTGTTGATGATGAGACTGAGGATGCTGACTTTGCTGAGGGATTTGAGGTTGCTTACTCTGCTAGCTCAGCTGAGCCTCTGTCTTATGGGGAGGCATTGAAGCGCTCGGATGCTGAGCAGTGGAGACAAGTAGCTGTTGAGGAGCTCAATGCTCACTCCAGCAATGGGACTTGGAAACTCGTCCCTAGACCAGTTGGTCACAAGGTGATAGGATCCAAGTGGGTCTTCAAAGTCAAGCACAATGCAGATGGCCCCATTGAGCGCTACAAGGGCAGACTTGTTGCAAAAGGCTACAACCAACGTCCTGGCTTTGACTATGTCGAGATTTTTGCTCCTACAGTCAGGATGCCCACCATTCGAGTTGTCCTTGCCATTGCTGCAATTCATGACCTCCACCTTCACTCCATCGACATCTCCCATGCCTATCTAAATGGAAAGATGGACTGTGATGTTTACATGGAACAGCCTGAGGGATTCCCTGAGGGCAACCCAAAGAAGATGGTCTGTCTACTGCAAAAGAGCATCTATGGCACCAAGCAAGGTGGAAACCGCTGGAACAAGAAGATGCGCTCTGTCCTCGAGTCTATAGGCTTCACACAGTCCTACTCCGATGCCAGCATCTATGTCTATGTCAAGGGTGAAGTCCGCATCATATTGCCTGTTTTTGTGGATGATATGACCTTTGCATCGAAATCTGCTTCTGCAATTGATCAGATCATTGCCGACTTGTCTCAGCACTTCAAGCTCAGAGACCTAGGCCCTACCACTCAGCTACTCAGCATCAAGATAGACAGAGACCGCTCCAAGCACTCCATCACCATCTCCCAACGCCAGTACTGCCTTGATATCCTTGATCAATTTGGCATGGCTGATTGCAAGCCCATATCCACTCCCATGCAGCCCAATCTTCGACTCAGCCGCTCTCAGTGCCCACAAACTCAAGAGGAAGTCGACTTCATGAAGACCATGCCCTATCTTGCTGCAGTTGGTGCTTTGATGTACTTGGCCACTTCAACTCGCCCAGACATTGCCTATGCTGTTGGCTATCTTGCTAGATTCAACTCTAATCCTGGCATCGCTCATTGGCAAGCCGTCAAGCACCTCCTACGCTATCTCAAGGGTACCATTGACTACTCCATCACCTATGCTCCTGATCCCCATTCCTCTGAACTATTTTCGACTTTCTCTGATGCTGATCATGGAGGCTGCAAGGACACTAGTCATTCCACTGGCGGTTATGTAGTGAAGATTGGCTCTGGTGTTGTGTCTTGGTGCTCCAAGCTCCAAAGCATTGTTGCTTTGTCCACCACTGAAGCAGAGTACATTGTTGCAGTGTCTGCAGGCAAGGAGATCCGATGGATGCGAAATCTCTTGTTTGAGATAGGATTCCCTGCCTCTGGACCCTCTGTGCTTCGAATCGACAACCAGAGCGTCATCTCTGTTGCCAAGAACCCAGAGCACCATGGGAGGATGAAGCAACTTGATCTCCGCTGGTACTGGCTTAGAGATGTGGTCCACAAGCAGATCATAGCGCCCCTCTTTGTGCCCACCACTGACCAACCTGCTGACATCTTGACCAAGTCATTGGCTTGACCAAAAGTGGAATTGTTCTGCAAGATGATGGGACTAGGCTAGTGAGGGGGAAGCTGATGAAAGTAGAAGAGGTGCACAATCAGGGGGAAGTGTTAATTGTGGTGATTGAGCACCATGTCACTGAAGTATGTCTTGGAAGTGTCTTGAAAGTTTCCTATTCAGTGATTTACTGTTGCTTACTGGACTTGGGTACCACAGTCACCCTGGTGAAGGATAAGCGATATTTCCACACCTACTCTACTGAAGATCCAGTCAACATCTTGACAGCCAACCATGGCATTTTGCGGACAACCAGATGTGGGACTTGTGTCACCTGGCTTTCCATCGGGAAATAACATCTTCAGATCCGTCTTTCCAACTGTCTTCACGCACCAAATGCCCTTCTCAATCTTCTGTCCATCAGTTGTATGAACGCAAAGGGGTGGGATGTTAATTTCCATTCCAACATGACCTGTGAACTCACTTACAAGGGCCACCTCCTCGGTTCCATTCCCTGAAACTGAACATGCATCCTCGTTTCTTGACCTCATTCACAGTGATGTCTGTGGATCAATCCCTACCTCGATGCCCCATAGGAAATGATACTTCATTGTGTTCCTCGATGATCACTCTCACGCACTCGACCTACAACTCTTGGCAACGAAGGATCAAGCCTTGGACGCCTGGTCTACTCTGCACATGAGATGGGAGAACATGTCTGGGTTGCGGGTGAAAGTCTTTCGGAGTGATAATGGGGGAGAGTTCTTGAATGATGCCTTTACAGCTCATCTTGAGCATGCTGGAATCCAGTGTCAACACTCTGCTCCCTATGCGCATCAGCAGAACGGGAAAGCAGAGAGGGTGATGCACACAATCAAAGGTCGTATGTATGCAATGCTGGATTTCACGTGTTTGCCTTCTTCTCTCTGGGGTGAAGCAGCACTTACAGCCTGTTACCTGTTCAATAGGACAGAATTGCGTGCGCTTCCAGCAGGGAAGATACCATATGAAATGCTGCATGGCACTCAGCCCAACCTTGCGCACCTTCACATGTTCAGTGCTCGTTGCTTTGTGCGGATTCCTACTGAGCTTCAACTCAAACTTGGACCACGCTTGCACAAGGTGATCTTCATGGGTTATCCACCCGGAGTTAAGGCCTGGCGGTGTTGGGACTCAGTTAGTGGCACATTCTTCAATTCCTGTGATGTGATCTTTGACGAAAGCTTCACTAAATGCCCTTTTGCTGACAGTGATGATGAGGATGATGCTTCCATGGCACCAACTCCACATATTGCAGTTACCTATCTCCGTATTATACGAGTGAACAGACATGCATAATATCCTGTATGATACGGGCCAGCAGACCATGGGCCGAAGGTAGAAATATCCTTGACTATGACGGATGGGCCGGGAGTGATATTATTCCCAATGGAGGCAGGTGGGCCCATGTGGGGAATGCGTAGAGTAGATGAGTGGGCCGATGGACATGAATATTCTATAGACAGATGGGCCAAGGTAGTTGGATATTATGTACAGTGGCTCAAAAAAGTGTCTGAATGTTTGTGCATTTTTGAGTAATTGGATCATAGCAAGCCAGCACCTAAATATAACATATGGGTATATGGACATGTCTGAAGGCCCTACATCATAGGTTGAATCTGAGCTATATAGCGTGGGAACACAACCTTATATGGGCAAGATATGGTAATTCTATTCTTATGACTCATTCGGACACTTTTTTGACTTTATGTTAAAGTCACAAAATGAGACCATTCATATGTAATATTCTTAATGAAAGTGGTACCATAATAATAATATGGTCTGATTTTAATATTATCTGAATATATCAACCCACATAAGATCATGAAATTTAATATAATCACGATCGAGCCCATCTCCTCTGCTCAAAAGGATAATATCCTTGTTCTCTGTACCTCTGGTCTATATGCAGGAAAATTGCTTCCAAAACTAGTCTTTGTAAGTCTACTATTGCTACAGTTGTAAAGCAGAACATACCAGATAAGCAAAATGCTAAAATGGGATGTCCTCCCAAGCTTACCCACAGAACAACAAAGCTGTTGTTCATCAATTTCTGTCTGGGAAGGCTTCAAATGCTGTGCATGTCACCAAGTTCATCAATTTCATTATTCCTACTCCTCCCTCCACCCAAAAAATCAGAAACACCCTCAAGGCAGCCAATCTTAAGGCTGTAACCAAGAAGAAAAAACCTCCTTTTTCAGCAGCTCATAGGAAGAGAAGACTGGCCTTTGCTTTGCAACACCAATATTGGACTATGGAAGACTAGAAGAAGATTATTTGGTCAGATGAAACAAAAAATAAATAAAATGTGGTCAGATGGCCAGGAATATGTATATAAAAAGGCAGGAGAACCACTAGGAGAAAGAGAAGTCAAGGGTATACTGAAGTTTAGAGGAGGAAGTATGATGGTTTTGGGCTGTATGGGGTGGAATGGTGTGATATTCTCTGTGAGGTGGAGGGAATGATCAATGCAGAGCAATACATCTTTATCATAGAGGAGTGTCTATTCAGAAGCATGCAGGAGTTAGGAGTTGATGAAGAAGACGTTATCTTCCAACAAGATAATGACCCCAAGCATACCTCAAAGCTGACCACAAAATGGTTTGAAGACCATGACATCAATGTTTATTATGGCCAGCACAGTCTCCAGACCTCAATCCCATTGAACATCACTGTGAATCACTCAAAAGACTACTTGCTGCCTATCAAGATCCTCCAAAGGGGTGATTTGAACTGTGGGAGAGAGTTGCAGTAGAATGGGAAGAAATTACCATAGAGGAGTGTCAGAAATTGATGGAAATTATGCCTAGAAGGGTTACAGCGGTTATTAAAGCCAAGGAGGGTAACATAAAGTACTAGAATTATATAATAAGACTGGTTTAACACAAAGTCAAAAAAGTGTCCGAATGAGTCATAAGAATAGAATTACCATATCTTGCCCATATAAGGTTGTGTTCCCACGCTATATAGCTCAGATTCAACCTATGATGTAGGGCCTTCAGACATGTCCATATACCCATATGTTATATTTAGGTGCTGGCTTGCTATGATCCAATTACTCAAAAATGCACAAACATTCAGACACTTTTTTGAGCCACTGTAGATGGGTGTACCAAGGTAGATGTTATTATAAGTGTTGACTGAGTCACACACTTGAGTCCAGAGTCAGTTGCACAAAATTTAATTACTAGTATAGTAATATTACAGTACCTTGAGTCCAGAGTCGGTTGCACAAAGTGAACTGACCAGTGGACTCACTACTTAAGTCGAAGTTTTGGTAAACAACAGTATCATGGTGAACGGGAGGTTGACAGCACATGCTATCAATGTGCCTGCCGACCATCATGGTGCCATCATCAATTCTGGTGCCACTTCCCATTTTTGCCCAGACCGGGCCAAGTTCACCAACTTCACTAGCATACCCCCCCAGGAGATCCACACTGCCAATGGCTCTAGTCTGAGTGCCATCGGTCAGGGAGATGTCAACCTAGAGTTACCTCTTGGTGAGAAACACATGAAGGTCACACTCAGAAACACTCTATACACACCTACCATGGCCTTTACACTAATTTCCACCAATCAGATCGCAGAGGCCAGCATGGCTGTGCTGTTTGAGGGTCGCATGTGCAAGGTCTTGTCCCAAGGACCGAATCACCAAGTGATAGCAGAAATACTGCAGGTCGAGGGGCTGTACACTGTAGCCGCAGGGAAATCATGTCAGCATCATGCAAATGTTGCCCAAGGCAAGCTCACCATTAGCGACCTGCATAGAGTCCTGGGCCACGTGTCCCAGACTGCAGCAGCTGAAGCCATCACAAAGGGCCTTGTTACAGGCATCGGGCTTGACCGAAGCTCAAAGCCCGAATTCTGTGATGCCTGCATCAAGGCAAAATCAGCTTGCAAGCCCTTCCCAGATGAGAGTACAAGCCAGGCACTCACCTACGGCGAACTCATACACATGGACCTATGGGCCCAGCACAGACTGCTAGTATCAGTGGGAGTCTCTATTATATCAGCTTCACTGATGACTATAGTCATCAGACAAAACTCCACTTCCTGAAGCTCAAGAGCGAAGCACTTGCTGCATTCAAAGCCTACAAGGCATGGCTGGGATGCCAAGTACCTGGTGCACGGCTGGTCAAAGTCCGTTTGGATCAAGGGGGAGAGTACCTATCTGCTGAGTTCGATCAGTACCTACGTCAGCAGGGTATTGAACGTCAATTGACGGTCCATGACTCACCTCAGCAAAACGGTGTTGCCGAACAACTGAACTGGACAGTGGAACATGTCAGCGCAATGCTCATAGCGAAGGATCTGCCAAAGTATCTGTGGGCTGAGGCAGTTGATTATGCCACTTGGTTGAAGAATCGCTTACCATCCACGGCTACCCCAGATACCACCCCCTTCAAGCTTGTCCAGAAGACTAAGCCAAGCCTCCTCCAAGCACACAAATTCAGGGCAACAGTGTATGTCCACCTGCAGGACGCAGGGAAGCTCGAACTGAGGGCATAGGAAGCTGTCTTTGTGGGAGTGGATGTTGAAAGCAAGGGCTACAGGGTCTATTGGCCAGGTAAGTGCAGGGTTTTGGTGGAATGAAATGTCACCTTTGTACCTAGGGAGGTCATGGTGGCCGAGGATACCCTGAATGAGGGGGAGTTCAATGTTGACATCATCATGTGGAATGACAAATACAACAACAACATACCTGTCATTCAGACTATTCCACCACCTGCTACCCCAGCAAGAGTCCAACCCCAACGTCCCATGACCCCACCAGCCCCAAGGACAACTTATACCAGGCCACCTCCAGGATATTATGTGGCCCTCAATGAGGGGGAGATGGCATCCCTAGCCCAAGATTCCCTGTTGGAGGCATCACCATTAGATCTCTTGGATGAAGAAGCCCACTTTCACCTCGCACTCGCAGCTGCAGAACCTGAACCCACCTGACAGCAGGCACTGAATGGACCTGACAGTGAGGAGTGGGAAGAAGCACTGAATTACGAGATCAGCCAACTCAAAAAGCTAGGTACATGGGAAATCGTGGACTTACCTAAAGGCGTGAACCTTATCCCATGCCACTACATGCTGGCAACCAAGCGAGGACTGGATGGCGAAAAGTTGAAACTTTGCGTGCACCTTGTTGCAAACGGTCAGCAGCAGAAATATGGAGTGGACAATTTCGATACCTTTGTGCCCACTGCCAATATGAGCACGATCCACACAGTACTAGCTATGGCCGTTCAGCAAGACTGGGAGATACACCAGATCAACATCAAGAGTGCTTACCTCTATGCGAGCATCCAGGATGAGACACATGTACCTTTAAGTTTTTATGCGCGCTCTACCTCTAATTCTCAGAGACCCCTGAATCAGTATTCAATCACACCCTGTTTTCCCCTAATCATGATCTCCAGACCTGTTAAAGTCCAGAGTACTGTGGGTATGCACATATTACAGTGACCTATCTCCATATTATATGAGTGAATGGATGTGCATAATATCCCATATGATATGGGCCAGCAGACCATGGGCTAATGGTAGAAATATCTTCAACTATGATGGATAGGCCAGGAAGGATATTATTCCCAATGGAGGCGGGTGGGCCCATGTGGGGAATATGTAGAGTACATGAGTGGGCTGATGGACATGAATATTCTATAGATGGATGGGCCGAGGTAGTTGGATATTATGTAGATGGGTGTACCAAGGTAGATGTGTATCAGATAGACGGGTATGCCAAAGGTACTTGTTATCACATACACAGGTGGGCCCAGATGTATATTATATTAGACAGTGTCATGCATGGTATGCACTTCATACCATGACATATATGTACATATAAGATGTAATAAGGAAGGTATAATAGACTGTACTGCACCCTATCACAAAGTTACCCTGCCATTTTTCCTTGATTCATTAGCCTGTATTCTCAGTTTTCGTGTCAGAGACTCTGTCATATTCTGTACACAAATCAGTGCTTCTATCAACCCTAACCCTATAATCAGCATTCAGTCCTATCTAATCTGCCCCTATTCCAATTCCTCGAACCTCCAGATCGTCCTGAAGACTGGTACTGCTTCTGCCGGAACCAATGGACCTTATACCACTCCCCTTTACCCCTCAATACCTCCGTACTCTGCCTCACCCATCTCTGGCTATTCAGTTCTATAGAACATCTAATCTCTGTCTGCTCTGGTCCTATCTAATCTCCATACTCCGCCAGCCATACAGTTCTCTACCCACCGCATGCATCATCTGCCTCTGCAACCCCCATCTGACAATCATTACCATTTCCAGTTCTCTCTTCATTATTTCGTACCATTACACTCAGGCCATGCCTCTGCTCCCATTCCTCCTTGCTTTAGTCACCCGCCCTTATTCACACAGTTCTGCCCATTTCTAAATATAGGGAACCCCTATCCCTCCAGTTATTGGTTATGTACATCCCGTCTTATTCATCTGATCCATTCCCTGTTCATATCCGAGTTCATTTTCATTGTTCCGCTCCATCTATTATCTATCTTTTCATATGTCACATACATAGCCCTTCCACTTTTCCATGTGCTCTGCTCCTAGCTCCGGTCTCATCATTACTCATCCTGACATCCTTACTTACAGTATATAAGCCCCCTGTAACACTTAGTAGATCCCCAGTTCGAATATTATTGTACCCTATGGGTCCTATTCTCCTCTGTCATCCCCTGGACTGGATCTCCATGTCTGCTCCTACTCTGTAGTCTTAAGGACTAATCTCTTTATGACTTTCTCTTCGTCTACCCATAGGGTGACTATGTCTCTAGAACTTGATTCTAGTTTAACTTCTAAAAGGTTATGAGCCCTGGCTCAAATTGAGCCATTAGACGAAACTTCTAGATCAATCTTCCCTCATGCGTGCATGCCACTCATATATCCATACTTTGTCATTTGTCCTTCCACACAATGGCATTGTCATGGGGAAATATGACCATATTCCCGAACTGCTGGGCTCTGAGAACTATGTTGGATGGTCGACCAACATGCAATACGCATTGGCGTGCGAAGATCTGTGGTGCCATGTCAACACAACCATTAATCCAGCAGACCTCCTTGGAACACCATCTTTCATACCTGTCCCAGCCAATCCAGCCAGCATTACACCCACTGAATGTACAACCATGCGTGAATGGTTATTAATTGACATGAAGACAAAGGACCTTATCACTCATTGACTCAGTCCATCCGTGGGATTGTTAGTATCACACTCTCACACTGTCTCTGCCTGCAAGGCATGGCAGACGCTTGCCAAGCACTTCAATCGGACTGACACAAGCACGCAGTATCAACTACGTCAGCGTCTTGACTCTCTTCATATGAAAGATTCCGCAGATGCAACCAACTTTGTTGGTCAGCATGCAGTATTGCGTGAGCGACTCCACAATTCTGGCGCACCTCTCCGAGACAGTGACACCATCTATAGTCTGCTTATCGGGTTACCTCAGATGCCCATCTGGCAACAGCTCAAATTGATGCTTGAGCAATGCATGCACGATGAGATCATGTCCACAACAACATCACAGCCTTTGTCCTTCACAGTAGAGAGCTGTGTCTCATGTATCACTGCAGGAGCCGCTCGTCATGTGCACACGCAAGCTATTCATGCGGCTCATCCTGGTTCAGGGTATGCAAATGCTGTTACGTCTTCCCACTCCTCATCAGGTGTGAATGCTATAACCGGTCTCAAGAAGCACAAGCACAACCCAGAGGGAATTTTCTGCAAGATGGCTGGCTGCAACAAAGGAGATCATGACCACAAGCATTGCTACCAGAAGGGTGGGGGTATGGAAGAACAGGTGCCGTGGATGCGTAACAAAAAGAAGGATGCAGATGCACCTCCGGTCGCAGCTGCTACCACTGCAGCACCTGTGACACCTGCACCTGCACCTGTCATTGGGGCAGCCACAGCAGACTTAAATAGTCTGATGCTAGACCTTTCGTTTGCATCCATTACTGACGTCCCGGATGAGATATCCTTGGCAATGTTTGCCAAGTTGGATGTAATGAACACGTACTGGTCCTGGGCTCCAGGCTCTGCAGCTGAGTTCGCTGTCTCATTCTGCCCTTTTTCACCCCTCTTCTGTTGCTGACTCAGGCCTTGGCCCTCTTTCCCTCCGCCAGGTCTCCAACAGTCTGTCTTGTAGTGACCCTTGTGATCGCAGTTATAGCAGGTGACATCTGCATTAGGCTTACTCGATGGAGCTGACTTTCTGCCCTTCCCTTTGGACTCCCTTGCACTAAGTGCGGTCCCAGCACCTCCCTTCTTACTTTGGCACTTCTTGGTGAGCTGACGGTGCTAGTATTCCTCCATGATGATACCGATTAGTTCATAGGAGGATAAGGGGGTCTTAAGTGATCTTTGCTGCCGCATTAATTGATGATAGAAGGGGTCGATAGGATTCAGGGAGGGAGCTGAGAATGATCGCATGGAAGTCCATATCGAGGATCCCTGCACCCATACCAGCGAGTAGCTCGCGGAGACATAGCATCTCAAAAAAGTGAGCTTTTACATCCCCTCCCTCATCACACCTTGTCTCATGTAAACGTCAGCACAGATCAATCTGCATGAGTTCGGTCTTGCCCTCATGGATCTGGCAGATCTCTGCCCAGACCTCAGAGGCAGACTTGAGTTTCTGCACGCGCAGGAGCAGCCAGTCAGTAATTGTACTGAACACCTGCTGCTTAACCAGTGAGTTCTTCTGGTTGTACTCGTCCATTCTCTTATCACGCTCCTCGATCTCCTTCTCTGTAGGAGTCAAGCCATCCAGCTTCTCCAGTAATCCTGACAGCATGCCAATGATGTAGGGTAACGGCTTGACAGCATGACCATCTACATACCGCATCAAACCTCATGCACTACTCGCCGTCAATGTTTGTTCCTTATATGTAGGTAATCCAATTTGTGCCATCTTCAGCAAGTTTCAGGATGTTGAACAGTGAAGACATTGTGCTGGGGAGCGTAGTATCAGTGGCAATGCCAGGGCTCATAACCTCTTAGAATTAGAGGTAGAGTGCACATAAAAATTTAAAGGTACGTGTGTCTCAGTTTCTGGAAAAGAACTCTATTAACAAAATATCTACCTTAAAGGTATGTGTCTATGACGTCGCGTTAGCATTTGTTTAAACTAAAGGTAAGGTATAGAAACTCACGTCTCAGTTTCTGGAAAAGAACTGAGACACTTGTTTGCATACTTGTGAAACTATATACTGTGAGTCTGTGTCTTATCTTTTATATTGGTTTGAAACCTCTCCATCCTCCAGCTTCGGGCCCAACGTCAGTCCTCTTCCATTCCTGGCCTGTTGCGCTGCGCTTGGTCCTACTATTCACCCTCACATACCTCTCCTTTGGCATTATTGGTCCTCGATGTATTGGATTCCAACAGGGTCCTGTGTATGATATATGACAGCCCCTTACCTGAGTATGTGCCCTTAATTTCTAGGGCTAGAATCAAAGTCCAGAAGACTTCTGGGGGTGATGAGAACTAGAGTTAAGACTACTTTGAACAAAGTCTGGAGTACAAGCAGATGGAAAAGTAAAACTACCCTAAGGTAGAGCCAGAGATGTTGTCTCAAGGATTCAATCCTAAGACATGAAGTTGGACAGAGAATGGAAATCCAGTCCAGAGAGAACAGGAATGAGCAGAATCTACTAAGATGATATCCAAACTGAGGTAGTTCCAAGAGTTATAGGAGTTTATATACTGTTGGTATCATAACAGAAGATCAGTCAGTGAAGTCTGGGGATATGTATAAAGCACATGGAAAGCTTATTAGTAAGTATGACAAATCATAATAATGGAGTCAGAAATGAAACAGGAGAACAGATCAATAAGCAAGATAGATGAATGCATAACTAGAAACTGGAGTTAGGGGTAATCTAGATGAGAATAAACAAATGAAGCAAGGTCCAGAGATTGGGTAGAGATGTCTGGAGTAATCGTCTATGAAGGTGACCCAATAGCGATAGCCAGAGAAGCTGGTATGAGTGACTTGGTGTATGTCGGTGTGGACAAGTTCTAGGGGCCTGGTGGCACGCCATTCAGATGATGGGAAGGGGTTTGCATGCATCTTTCCAGCTAAGCATGGCTCACAGATAGGATCTGGTGCAGCTTTGGATTCTAGCTTCATTCCAGTGACTAGCTTTCGGTCTAGAAGCATCCTGACTCCTGCTAAGTGATGATGGGCCAGTCTCCTATGCCACAGGTTGATGTCCAGAGTCAATGTAGTCGCTGCAGAGGCATATTCTGTCAATGGGACCGTGAATCCATCCAGGAATGCAGCATTGCTGGCATTGATGCTGGCAATGAATAGAGGGGCGCCTGGTAAGCGTTGGAATGACATGTGAGTTGCATTGATGTGGACAGTGAAGCTGGAGTTGCGAGTGAGGTATAGGACAGACAGCAGATACCTGCCTAACTTTCTTTCCATCTATCACAGGCTGAAAGACCACAGTGCCCACCCCAGCTGAATATACAACTTTATTATCAGCCAGCTTGATTGGAATGCGTTTGGGGGTATAATTGCGCATCCAGTGGCGATGAGGGGTCATGTGAGAGGTGGCACCTGTGTCTGCATTCCAGTCGGGGTCTGCATGGAGCTGGAGAGGACATGTAGGGTGTGTGGGGTCGAAAGAGCGAAGGCTGGCATTAAGAGCGCATTCTGTATAGGTCTGAGGATGCTGGATGAAGTTGTTGTTGTCTGGAGTCATGGTGAACAGCAATGGGTGGGCTGTATGCGAAGCTGAATGTCAAACTAAGGTGAATTGCACCCTAATGGACAGATGGAAGTGAATGGGTCCAGAAATGCGAACTATGACTCCAGACTTCAACTACAACTAGGTATACCACTGAAAACTTTTCTCTCAACCAACTAGTACTCCAATGGGCGATCTAGGGCGTTGGAGGGCGCAAAAATGCGATTGTAAAGGTGCTGAGTAGATGGGAGTGGTTGGTGGCTGACAGTGGGCGAAGATTTCAACTGCTAAAGCGCAGGGCTCATAACCTATTATAAGTGTTGACTGAGCTCAGGTAGTTGTATATCATTGAAATCAAAGGAGGTAATAATTCAAAGTCATGTAATGATGAAGGTCATAAGTGCCAGAAGATCGAGCACCCAGTACTGATGCGAACATGTAGTACCAACTACCAAGTAGCTAATACACATGGCTTGTGTTGCCCCATGAGACACCCAAGTTCCAACTACCAAAACTCAAGTGAAGTGTACCGAGTGCTGAGACCCAGGTCTCGACAAATGAATATTTGATATCCAGCACACTTCCAATCATCTGGTATTTCATTGAGCAATGGATGATAATACATCTTTGAAAGCCAGCATCATGCAAGGCTCCCTTATCTGATCCTCGCTATCTCCACCCCCTTTAACACCAAAGTGAGGGCATTGGTGTTTAACAGCCTCTCAGTCATTTGCAATTGGCAAACCCCAAATCATCGAGACCCGAATGCTTCGATATTCTCACTACCGTGGGGAATTATTCTAATGCTAGGATGAGTATGCCAAGCCTTCAGCTGGAGTTCAGGTATGATCCGGGTTGTATGTGTTAGAAGTGTTGACTGAGTCACACACATGAGTCCAGAGTCAGTTGCACACAGTGTTAATTACTAGTATAGTAATATTACAGTACCTTGAGTCCAGAGTCAGTTGCACAAAGTGAACTGACCAGTGGACTCACTACTTAAGTTGAAGTTTTGGTAAACAACAATAAGCAACAGTAAATCACTGAATAGGGAACTTTCAAGACACTTCCAAGACACTTCCAAGACATACTTCAGTGACATGGTGCTCAATCACCACAATTAACACACAAAAGAGACCCCAAAGAGTGCCAGGTCCTTTATCAGCACGTGAAGTGACAGCAGTCCCACATTCAATTCCATAGCCTGGCCTGGTCAAGCCGGAGCCAAAGAACATGCAGGGAAAGAAAGTGGTGATTGAGCCATTGGCGAGGACAACCCAGAGCAAGTCAACACAAAAGCCATTAGACAGTACCCCTCGAGTGACTAGAGCAAGGGGAAAGAAGTAATGGACTTATACCACACTGCCTGCCTTTATGTACAGGTCAATGTTATGCAATCGCTATTTGATGATTGATACTTGGGACTTGGTGATCCTTGGTAAAGCAAGGATTGAACTTCAGTGTTCGGCACTTGGAATTTTTTGATCCTCAGTAACTCAATTGGAAATGGAAGAGGAATATATCAAAAATTCAGTAGTGTACATGATGTGGGTGTGTTAATGAAAATTCAAAAGTTTACATGTTATTTGACTGCTATCAGAAATTCAGTAATTTACATTTGAATTTGATCTTCAAACCGATGAATCATGGAATCTACTACCTTGAGCATTTCGATGCTCAGCTGTTCAGCTCTTTGCAACCTCTGGAGGTCTGCATCAGCTCTTTTGAATTTGTCAGAAGTTTCTGCCCAAGCCATTTGGAATGGTCGCTCGGCCTCAAGTAGTTGTGGGATGGAAGGGTCAGGAAGATGTCCATTATAGTGTTTGTAATTACCGAGTCGATCTTGAATTGATTACACTTGCAGACAAATTAGCAAAAAGATAAATAATCTACTATGTTAGATACTCACATCCTGTGTGTTTGTTAAGACCATGCATGCTGAAGGTGCACAGGAGTAGGACTGACAAAGAGGGCTTGGCTTCAGCTTGTGTGCTGTGCCCCTTGCCCAAGTATGTGCCCTTAATTTCATACTGACTAGAATGGAAGTCCAGGGTGTTCCAGAGCAAGTCTGGGTTGAACAGCAGACTAGTCCGGCAGACATCCGGAGTAGGGATTGTGAAGCAGAAACTGGAGTTGAGACTACCATAGGTAGAGCCTCAAGATGACGGGGGTATTCCACAGGGAACAGAGGTATAACTACTCCTAGACAAAGTACAGAGTAGAAGAAGAACAGGGGTTAGACCATCTGGAGGTAGAGGTGGAAGTGTAGTTCCTGGATGTAAGTCCGGGAGCTCAGAGGGGACGGGCTATAGGTATTCAACTGGAGGTAAAGACTGTGAGGAGTGAAAGTCATATCCGGACAGAGTCCAGAATAGGCAGTACAACAGAGGTGGGTCACCCTATGGGTAAGTGGAGGGAAAGTCACAAGGAGAGTTTTCCTTAAGACCTTAGAGTAGGAAAGGACATGGGAATCCAGCCTAGTAGAGAACAGAGGGGAATAGGACCCATAGGGTACAATAATATTTAAACTGAGGAGTTACTAAGTTCTACAGGAGGCTTATATACTGTAGGTAGGATAAGTAAGTGAAAATCTGGAGCTAGGAGTGGAGCATATGGAGGAGTAAGGGGCTATGTATATAGCATATGGAAAGTCAGACTAATAGATGGAACAGAACAATTAAATGAACTCGGATATGAACTGGAAATGGATCAGATGAATGAGGCAGAAAATGTATATAACTGATAACTGGAGGGACAGGGGTTTTCTATAATTGGAAATGAACAGAACTTGTAACCCAGTGTAGGGTTTAGTATTTCTCTGGGTTCATATTGATGGTTTCTACTTAGCTTTACTTACCCTTTCCTTAGTTTATGTTCGCATTTTGACTGCTTACATAATCACCAAATCTTCGACTTACACTTCCACTCATTAGCTAGGACTTTCAGTTCATATTCTGGTAGCTCCCCTTCTTGGGTTACATAGTAGCTTCACCAGTTTGTAGCTTCCCTAGTTGTAGCTTCTTCAGCTCACTAGCTAGCTCCTGATACACAGTTCTTTGCCTCTTTGTCTGGAGTGTCTCTTTTCATATCATCTCTTATCCTCTCTCTCTCTCTCTCTCTCTCTCTGAGCTCTGAGCCTAGTCCAGAAACCCTGGGTCAAACACTATCTTCCCAGACATAGCAGCTAGGCAGCAAGACCCAACATTTTCCTACTCTTCAGCAGATTTGTTGTACCCACACCGGGGCGAGGAACTAAAGCATGGGTGACCGGAACCAGAAAACACAGCTTGAGTGTAATGGTATGGAATACCAGAGAGAGAACTGGAAATGGTAATGATCATGATAGGTGTAGCAGAGGCAGATGATGCATGCAATGGGCAGAGACTTGTCTATCCGGTGGAGTATGGAGATTAGATTATCGATAGAGCTAGACAAGCGGAGATTGGTGAAGCGGAGTGCAGAGGTATTGAGGGGTAAAGGAGAGTGGCACACCACCTCATTGGGTCCAGTGGAAGTAGTACCAGTCTACAGGAGATTCTAGAGGTTCAAAGGATTGTGATAGGGGCAGATCAGATGGAACTGAATACTGATCAGAGGGTTAGGGTTAAGATAAGTACTGATCTGTGCATGGAATATGATAATACCACCCTCAACCCACCCATCTAATATAATATATTATATAACACCCTTGGCCCACCCATTGTCTTGTTACTTAAGGGTCTTATATAGTTCACATGTATAGTGACAACACAACTATACTTATTAAGACTTCTTGCCAGTCCTTAAGTCCACAGTCTACGTATTTTCTACTTCTTGGCAGATAATGTGGTGGTTCTTTGGGTGGAATTATCTTTTTATTTAAAATGTGGGTTTGACTGTGTTCTCTTGACTGAATCTGATAGGTATGTTTCAACCTATGAAAGTCTGCTTCAACTTTGTTGTGTCTCCCTTATAGCAGAAGGGAGAGTTTCCTAGAATACAAGTGTCGTTGATTGTTAGCTGTATGACTATTGTATAAAGTACCTCAGAGAGGTAGTATACAATCTAGAGGAAAATAGAAAACCTTGTTGAATAGTAACCACAATAAGGTGGTATCCAACTATAGGTTTACATAGCTTTAATCTTACTTCAAGGCAACTAATTGGCCTGCACTTTAAGTCTTACTTAATCATACTCACTATAGGTGATATTGAAGTAAAGTGGGAAGTTTTTTTACATGGGTGCAAATTGGGCTCCTTTTATACCTTTTTGGAGGCCAGATTACTAAGCATGATCCATCACATGGATTGGTAAGAATGTGCTTACAAACCAGGCCATTTAGTGTGTTGAGTCAGCTTGTTTACTAAATATCTTACAAATACAATGTAATCTTACAAAGTGTTAAGACCGTACTCAAAGGAGGAGATGTCTGGAGGGCTTGGCTTCAGCTCGTGCGCTGCGCCCCTTACCTGAGTACGTGCCCTTTATTTCTAGGATGGAGGTCCGACGCAAGTCCGGTCTACAGAGTAGAAGTAAGTCCGGCGGACTTCCGATGACTGTTGTTGGGAACAAGGAATAAGGCTACTATGGACAAAGTCCAGAGTAGAAACAAACAAGGATAGACTACCCTAAGGTAGAGCCGGAGTTATAGTCTATAGGAATCAATCCTAAGACTTGGAGATGGACAAGTGTAGGGACTTAGTCTGGAGAGACAGAGATGAGTAGAATCTAAGATGATATTCAAACTGAGGAAGTACAGAGTGTTACAGGAGTTTATATACTGTAGGTATCATAACGGAAGATCAGTCAGCGAAGTCCCAGGCTATGTAAGAAGCATATGGAAAGCTTATTAGTAAGTTGGATGGATCATCCTAAATGAAGTCAGAAATGAACAGAGGAATGGATCAATTAGTACTATGGATGAAATGCATAACTGGAAACCGGAGTCAGGAGAGAATCTATATGGAGATATACAAAAGGAGAAGGGGAATGGAGATGAAATGGAGATGAGTGACGGAGATGGGATCGGAGGTAGAGGGTCTGGAATGCGGAATATGACACAAAGCATGAAAGAGAAATGGTATGAGTCATCACATGGATTGGTAAGAATGTGCTTACAAACCAGGCCATTGGGTGTGTTAAGTCAACCTTGTTACTAATGGATTATAAATACAACTGCAAGTCTTACAAAGCATGACAGATCATTTACAAAACATAATGAGTCAAGTTGAATCCTTACAAATCAGAATATTTCCCAGTCACATGACATGCTGACAAACATGTCTGGATAGCCAGTGAGAAACTCTGGTGGCAGAATGAGCCTAGAAAAATAGAAAGAAATGGAATGTTACAGAATCAAATAGAAATACACAGAAATGCACAGAAAATGAGTCTGTTACGACCATGCACACCGAAGGTGCACAGGAGTAGGATGGACCAAGAAGGGCTCGGCTTCAGCTCGTGCGCTGCGCCCCTTGCCCGAGTACGTGCCCTTGATTTCAGAACGGACTAGAATGGAAGTCCAGGGTGTTCCAGAACAAGTCCAGGTTGAATAACAGACTTGTCTGGTGGACATCCGGAGTATGGATAGTGAAGGAGAAATCAGAGTCAAGACTACCAATGGTAGGGTCCTGAGTAGAACAGAGGTATAGACTGAGAACAGAAGTATGGCTACTCCCAGACGAAGTCCAGAGTAGAAGAGTAATGAGGGCAGACTACCAGGAGGTAGAGGCGGAGATGTGGTTCCCAGGATGTAAGTCCAGAAACTTGGAGGGAGTGACTAAGAGTATTTGACTGGAGGAAATGACTGTGGGTAATGAAAATCCTATCCGACATGGAGTCCGGAATAGGCGGTGCAACGGAGGTAGGTCAGAGGATACAAGAATGGCATGCAGGAAACAAGATACATACCTCAGCATTGTAAACAGAACAGCTGAGGTATTTGCGATACAAAGTGTGAGGCTTATAAGGAATACGTATAGAGTCTGAGAACAAAATAACTATGATGTGCAATGACGATGCTATGCTCAATGACGGTGTTGAATATCAACACACAGGACCTCAAGAAAGCAGTGGGAGATGAGGCTACAAAAGTTGGACAGGGATGTACATTCAAGAGTGGTTGGATTGTGAAGGAGGGGAATGGTTTCATCAAGGCTGTGTGTTTTGTGCTGACATTCTCTATGATCATGCAATTAATAGGTTGGCAGGTGTCTAATATTACAGATACAACCCAAACTGAGCTGCACAAGGTAGAGTCATTGGGGTTACTTGCAGCTGGTGAAAAAGTGCTTGCCAAATTGCAAAAATGCAAGTTTATCATACAAAGGTTCTTCATACTCCAATGTAATTCATTGTGTGTTCTACCCAGCCAGTTCCCACTGGCCCATCACACCTCCCCTCCCACTGCATAAGTGAGTGCTTCAAATTCATATCTTAACTCATACTCACAATTTTACATTTACAGTACTCAGGCCACAGCTCAGGCCAGAGCCAAGCCATAGCCAGCCATCACTGGCAGCTTTGGCCTGGCCTGGATCTTTTGCAAGCCCAAGCTGTTTGAAACCAGGCCAAAGCCACAGCTTTTGAGCCAAGCCAGGCCAGAACACACCCCCAACTACCTTGCAATATTGACTCATCCTGGAGCACCTTATCATCATCTGGATCTCAAACAAAACTGCACCTGTGTCATTCAATGTAACCTCTCAGTAGAGAAGGGATTGATTAGAAACATGTGTGTGCACATCATCATGCTGCATTGTCACATCATTAAAGTCCAACTTCTCATACATTTGAAAGCCATTGCATTCCCCACATCAACTTTGCATTTCATTCAACCTGTTCATCATGGTAAGTGAATCAAAGACAGTTTCCTCTACAACCCACATATGCAACCACATTTCATGGATGTCAAGGTCTGACACTTATTACAGTAGCCCCAGTAGCCCCCATCATTTTCTCACAGACACTGCCTCCATCACCACATGTTTACCTTCTTGATCACTGTCTCTCTTCTTGTTGATCGCCGTCTCTCTTGTTGATCGCCATCTTTCTTCCTTTTCCCAGCATCACTGCAGAGCTGTGCTCCTTATCTCTGACATCATTAACCCTTTGCCCTGCCTTCCATTCTGAGTAGTATTACATCATTCTTCCTTGGTCCGTGCATTCCTTCTGATACGTATATAAACCCTACCTTGTACACTTGTATTCTTGAACTTAATCTACTTGGTTCTCACTGATACCTGATCTCCTGAGGGAGCCTATACACTTGAACTCTAGCTTCTGAGGAAGGCTAGCCATTGAACGATTAGACTTGTCTTGGTTCTATCCTTGACAGTCTAGAACCTCTACATGTGACCTCCTTTCTTGGAGCATAGAGAAGAACTATCCAAGTTCATAACAAAAGATTAAGTTTTCTCTAATACCCCTCTATCTAGAGTGGGCCCCCTACCATTGAACCCCAGAACCCAGAAAAGAAGACAAGACATCATTCACTTTGAAGAAGAAACAACACGCCTTTACACAGGTGTTTTGACAGACAAGTAGTCCATATCCCAGATCACCTGAAGAATGAACCGCTTCAAGAGAAGCCCAAGCTTTTGGATCCTTAGCAGGACCATCATCCGATACATCTCCCTTTGCAAGCCTAGGACAACCTTGAGTCCAGCAAGTAGACCATGACGAAGAAATCCCCGACACACCACCTCTTGAACAAGAGACCTGGGCAGACACATCAGCCCCTCCCCCAGAACCAGATCCATACGACTCTAGTTCAGATTCAGATTCAGAATCAGACTCTGATGATGAAATGCTGAAACCTTTTGAGATCAAGATTAGTCAACCAATCAACTATGATGGAAATAGAGATAACGCCTCTAAATTCCTAGTGCAAGTCAGCCAGTACCTAGACATCAATGACGAAATCTACTCCACCAACAAGAAGCAAATCATCTTCCTTCTTTCCTTTATGAAAACCGGATCTGCAGTAACCTGGATGGAAGACTTCCTTATCCATGTCCATGACATCAATATCCTATCCCCAAATGCAGCTATCAACGGATACAGAACATGGGATGATTTCATTAGGAAGTTCAAAGAATGCTTTTACCCTATTGATGAACCAGGAACAGCCCTTTATCAGCTTCATAACCTGAAGCAGAAGGAAGACCTTAGCGAGTATAACGCTACCTTCAGACAGCTCTGTTGACAAGCAGGAATCTACAACTTCGCCACTATGAAAGACTATTATTTACACGGTCTAAAGCAAGGATTGCTTTTGAAGCTCTGTAATTCCGGAGATATCCCTGATAACTTCGATGATCTAACTTTGAAAGCTATCAAGATTGAGAACACTTATCAGCTTCTCCAAGGAATCCATTCCCAAAACCACCAGAACCAGAACAAGAACCAATGATCCTCCTGGTTCACCCTGAACAGAAACCATGATTCCAATGCTATGGATGTCGACCATACTCAAGTAAACCACCTCAGTGATAAAGAACGAAAAGAATTCATGAGGAAAGGTCAATGCTTTACATGCGGAAAACCCAGTCATAGAGCCAATGACCAAGAATACCACCCTTGAAATGGAGATGCCAGAAAGAATAACTATTGAAAGTCACAGGTAAGGCATGAAACCCCTGATGATGAAAACCGAAGGACTGAAACCAGAGACAATAGAAGAGGAAAGCAACTGGTAAGGCGAGAAATGCCTGGTGATGAAACTTCCACCAGTAAGATTGAAGATGATGTCACTCTCAGACATGTGGATTTTTGAATCT
The DNA here is from genome assembly GCA_016628065.1 of Suillus lakei. Lineage (NCBI taxonomy): Eukaryota > Fungi > Basidiomycota > Agaricomycetes > Boletales > Suillaceae > Suillus > Suillus lakei. Next base: position 133,559 of record JABBWA010000003.1, on the reverse strand, counting down.
GGAGCCTGCCACAATGTCAGCCACTCCATGTATAGATGTATGTATCACACAGAATGTAGGAAAGACTAAAGAATTAAGGGTCCCGGCGACCATCTTCTCCTCCGTACATCCCAATAAATCATTGCACACAACCGCTGTTGTCAACTGTGGCGCTGGAGCAACATTCATTCATTGGATGTTCATCTGAAAACATAAAATCCCCGTCCACCCGTTCAAAGAACCATGGAAAATCTGAAATGCAGATGGACAGATCTCCAAGAATCCCATCACTCATTATTGTCATCTTGCAATCAAGATTGATGACTGACTCATGATAGGAAAATTCAACGTCATGAATATGAGCAACCAAGATATGATTCTTCTTGGAAAACCCTGGCTTACTGCCATGAACCCTGATATCAATTGGACCCAAGATACCCTCTGACTTCCCTCCACGAAACGATCCTTACAACTCGAAGAAATCTTCCGAAAGAAGTGGGGAGTATCCCCGAAACAGAAAGTTACTATCAAAGACGAAGAAGATCCCGAGAAATTCTCACCGCAACACTCTCCTCTTCCCATGAATGGGAAACGTACCCTAGAACAAAAGAAGCAGATAGAAGAAGAAGAAGTCTTTTACAATGCAGAAGAAGACTTACCATCACCTCTCCTCCCTGATCCCGATGAAGATCCACTTCCCCAATACAATACTAAGGAAGATGTCTGGGATGACATCCCTACCAAACCCCTCTTTGCCTGAAAAGTTGACAATGTCGCAACCTATCAGATCAATGACGATGAAATCCTGATAGAATACGCTCAAGATGGCTCTGCTGTCACCATCATTGAGAATCTCTCTTTTGACACACTGCTTACACAGGATGGAACCTCTCAAACCGAAGTTCGCCATGCAGCCGCCCAAACTCCTCTCCAAAACTCCTGGATCCTTGCAAGACAAGTCGATGAAGAAAACGTGAAAACTAGTAACAAAGCGCAAGAATTTGCTCTCAAAGAAACCCAAGAGAAGCAAAAGAAATTGTTTGAAGAACTTGTCCCCTCCTATCTCCATGACTTCACTGATGTTTTCACCAAAGACTGCTTAAACCAACTCCCTCCTTCCCGACCCAGTGTCGACCATTGAATCGAAACGAAACCCAGATTCATTCCTAAATCCATGAAAACCTACCTCTTATCCCTGAAAGAAACTGACACTGTGAAAGCCTTTCTAGACGAACATATTGTGAAAGATTTTATCCAACCATCGAAATCACCTCAATCCAGTGGATTCTTCTTTGTCGGCAAGAAAGGGGGTTCCCTTAGACCCTGTCAAGATTATTGTTACATTAACGAATGGACGATAAAGAATGCATACCCACTTCCTTTAATCCTGCCACTCATCGCTAAACTCTGAGATGTGAAATATTTCACGAAGATGGATGTCTGGTCTGGCTACAACAATATCCTAATCCATCCTGATGACCACTGGAAAGCAGCATTCACGACTTCATATGGACTCTTTGAACCAAAGGTCATGTTCTTTGGGTTATGCAATTCACCAGCAACCTTCCAAGCATACATGAATCAGACCTTCCAGAAAGAAATCAATGAAGGATGGTTTATTGTTTATATGGACGACATCCTTATATTCTCAAAATCCCTTGAAGAATACCAAAATCATACCCACAGAATCCTTGAAATCATTCATAAAGAACCCCTTTTCCTGAAACCCGAAAAATGCTCCTTTGATGTACAGGAAGTTGACTATCTTGGAATGATTATCTGTCCTGGACAAGTTGCTATGGATCCCACCAAACTATCTGGAATGAGCGATTGGACCGTCCCTACTTCTGTTAAAGAAGTCCAATCATTCCTTGGATTTTGCAACTTCTACCGTCATTTTATCTCTCATTACTCCAACATCACCCAACCCTTGATTGATCTCATGAAGAAAGACGTTCATTTCCAATGGACGCAAGCCTGCACTGACTCCTTCCAGAAACTGAAGAAATGTTTCCTTTCTGAACCCATCCTCCGCAACCCTGATCCTTTACGACAATTCACTCTCGCAACTGATGCTTCTCTTGTTGCCACCGGTGCAGTCCTTCTGCAGACCGATGAAAATGGCACTTATCATCCTTGTGGATATTTGTCACAATCCTTTAACCCCGCCGAATGCAATTATCAGATCTATGATCGAGAACTCCTTGCTATTATTTGCACTTTGCAAGCTTGGCGTCATTATTTGGAAGGAAACCCTCATCCTGTTGTTGTCTTTACTGACCATCTGAACCTCCTTTATTTCCACTCCGCTCAGAATCTCACCCGTCACCAAGCACATTGGCAATTAACCCTGAACAAATTTGATCTTGAACTTCACCACATTCCAGGGAGCAAACTTGCTGCCCCTGATGCCCTTTCCTGTCACCCTGATCACGCTCCGGATAGCTGTGATAACCATGACGTCACCCTTCTCCTTGATTCCCTTTTTGCTTGTCTTGTTGACACTGACCTCACCAATGCCCTGAAAACTGCTGACCCTCTTTCTAACCCTGTCATCCTTGCTGTGCAACAAGCCCTTGATGGTCTTAATGCTCCTCCTATGAAATCCTCCCTCTCTGATTGGTGTTTTGATGACGGCACCTTGTTCTACAAAGACCGTGCTTACATCCCTGCTCCTCTCCGCTGTCGCATCCTTTCCCTTCACCATGATCACCCTACTGCTGGCCACCCTGGTCATTTTAAGACCGAAGAACTTGTGAAACATGATTACTGGTGGCCTGGCATGGGTACTTTTATCCAACACTACGTTACCGGCTGTACCCTTTGTCAGCAGATGAAGTCTGACACGCATCCTTCCTCCCCTCCTCTTTCTCCGATCCCCTCCGCTGCACTTCACCCCTTCTCACAAATCTCCATCAATCTTATCACTGACCTCCCTGAATCCGGGGGCTTTGATTCTGTCATGGTTGTGGTAGACCATGGCCTTATGAAGGGGGTAATTCTTTGTCCCTGCAAGAAAACCATCACCACTGAAGGAGTAGCTCAACTCTTCTGCAAGAAAGTCTTCCTTCAATTTGGACTTTATGACAAAATCATTTCTGATAGAGGTCCACAATTCACCTCTAAGTTTGCAAAAGAACTTGGAAAACTCCTTGACTATCAAGTTACCCTCTCTACCACATATCATCCCCAGACTGATGGACAGACTGAATGTCTTAATCAAGAACTTGAAACCTATCTTCACATCTATTGTCACACCAATCCTTCTGAATGGGTCAAGCACCTACCCATGGCAGAATTCATCCATAATCATCAAAAACACAACTCCTGTAACGCCTCTCCATTTTACCTCATGATGGGATATAAACCTCAAGGTATCCCTTACACATTCCCAGCATCCTCCGTCCCTGCTGCTGAAGATCAAATCACATATCTCCAGAAAGTTCAAGAAGCCCTCACTTGTCATAACCTGGCAATGCAACACATGGCTGATCATTCACATGGAAAGAAATTCGTCCCTTGGAAACCTAAAGACAAGGTTTGGCTATCAGCTGTGCATCTTATCAGCCACCTTCCATCAAAGAAGCTTGCACCTAAGCGATATGGACCATTCGAAGTCGAAGCTGTCCTTTCCCCTATCACATTCAAACTCCACTCACTGAAATCATGGAAGAATGTCATATTCCGTGTTCCGTACCCTCTACCTCCAATCCCATCTCCATATCTCATCTCCATTTCATCTCTGTTTCCTTTCTCCTTTTGTATATCTCCATATAGATTCTCTCCTGACTCCGGTTTCCAGTTATGCATTTCATCCATAGTACTAGTTGATCTGTTCCTCTGTTTCATTTCCAACTTCATTTTGGATGATCCGTCCAACTTACTAATAAGCTTTCCATATGCTTTGTACGTAGCCTCAGACTTCACTGACTGATCTTCCGTCATGATACCTACAGTATATAAACTCCTGTAACACTCTGTACTTCCTCAGTTCGAATATCATCTTAGATTCTACTCATCTCTGTCTCTCCAGACTAAGTCCCTATACTTGTCCATCTCCAAGTCTTAGGATTGATTCCTATAGACTACAACTCCGGCTCTACCTTAGGGTAGTCTATCTCTGTTTGTTTCTACTCCGGACTTCGTCTGTAGTAGTCTTAGTCCTTGTTCCTGACAAGTCACCAGACGTCTGCCAGACTTACCTCTACTTTGTAAACCGGACTTGTGTCGGATTTCCGTCCTAGAAATAAAGGGCACATACTCGGGTAAGGGGTGCAGTGCACAAGCTGAAGCCAAGCCCTCTGGACATCTCCTCCTTTTGAGTACAGTCTTAACAAAGAACCACCCCGTATTTCACACTTCTGAACTATCCTCCTATCAGGAAACCGAAATCCATGGCCCGAATCATCCTGAACCCTCTCCTGACGTCATTAATGGACAAGAAGAATATGAAATAGAAGCCATTCTCGCCCACAAGGGTAACATAAAAGGGAAAAGACACTTCCTCGTATCCTGGATTGGTTATCCAAGTTCCAATAACTCATGGCTTCCTGAAAAGGAATTCCAGAATGCCCAAGAAATTCTTCAGACTTATAAAGACCATCTCCGACTCTCCAGAATTCTAACCTCCATCAATTGAAATCATCATGCCTTTGACTCAGAACTCCAAATCATCCATATCTTCTCTCGACTCATTTCATTCTCATTCAGAATCTACCCAGAAATGTGCTCTTGTTGAATCATATCTTCTTTCCCCTGCTTGTACTATCACTCTTGAAGACTTCTTCGCTGAAGATGAAGACACTCTTGCCTTAATGGCTATCTTTTGCTGTGCAGAAGGACTATCATTCACCTCTCCTATTGGACGAGAGAGTGATTTCCAACGACTCATTTATAACCAGAATATCATTAAAGGACACACTACAGACCTCCTCATGAAGAAAGGAATCGAGCATGTGTTTGCTCTTCCTACCTTCCCCAGAGACGATGGTTATATACCCCCGGTCCTTTCAACAACTCCTTGCCTATGAAGAACAATGTGATGCTGAGTATGAAGAGTATGAGAAAACCTTTCTCCGCGACTGCAACGCCGATCCTACCTTCTATCCTAGTGATTAAAGTCAGTGACTTTATCATTAACAGAGGGGTAATGTTACAGTAGCCCCAGTAGCCCCCATCATTTTCTCACAGACACTGCCTCCATCACCACATATTTACCTTCTTGATCGCCATCTTTCTTCCTTTTCCCAGCATCACTGCAGAGCTGTGCTCCTTATCTCTGACATCATTAACCCTTTGCCCTGCCTTCCATTCTGAGTAGTATTACATTGTTCTTCCTTGGTCCATGCATTCCTTCTGATACGTATATAAACCCTACCTTGTACACTTGTATTCTTTAACTTAATCTACTTGGTTCTCACCGATACCTGATCTCCTGAGGGAGCCTATACGCTTGAACTCTAGCTTCTGAGGAAGGCTAGCCATTGAACGATTAGACTTGTCTTGGTTCTATCCTTGACAGTCTAGAACCTCTACACGTGACCTCCTTTCTTGGAGCATAGAGAAGAACTATCCAAGTTCGTAACAACACTAGCACAAACTGTGCTTGACCTCCAGACTAATCCCTTTGCTCACAGTCAATTGTACATAGCATTGTCAAGAGTGAGAACACAAAGAGACATGCTGTTTCTGTTTGCAGAGGCAAATGAAGGACAAGATTATCCTAATATTATATTTTCTGAGTTGCTACTGTATACACAATATATCATTGAAGAACTGACCAAAGGGGTGTCCTTGTTGTAATTTAAAGACAAGATTCATTAGAAACTGCTTCAATTTCCTTTCAGAATATTGTTTTGGAATCTTTTGATGGTTTTTTTGAAGCAGGAAATGCCCCCAGCAGGTGTTTGTTAGTGTCCTGATGTTCAAAAAAATTCACCCCCAATTTGGCACTTGCACAAAATAAGTGCCCTCTGAGTGATTCACACCATATGTAAGAAGAAGAGAAGAAATTCTGCTGTCAATCCAGGGGAAACCCCTGAGGCTACAGGCCTGGCATTCTCCCTGTACAGCTCTGTGCAGAGCATGTGAGTTTACTGATAGCCAGTATCCTTGGTCCACCATATCAACAACATTGAAGAATATATGTATAGGTTTATATGTTGTGGATTTATTCAGAAGCATACTATCTACCCCATTGCAGTGCCATGGATGTATGTTCTCGGGATGGTATCGAGAACTCGACCCAACATAACAAACCACACGAGACGAAATGGATGATAATGTTTTGCCAATCGCTTCCATAGCTCGGCTGTCTTCTATGTTATCATGTAATTTTTCCGACAGCATTAAGGAGACGTACTATACTGGCTGAAGGTGACAGCAAGAGGCAACGGGTGGTTCTGTGAAACAAAACTAGTTAAGCGTCGCAATCACGAGAAAGTATGACCCACTTCAACACAAACATCTACACCACTTCCGCCGTCAGTTGGTTTCACTCTCATATAAAGGTTACCTAGGCTTTTCTTTCAGCGCATACACTGGGTGATCCTACGGCACTTACCAGGTGATCGCTGTGGATCCTTGACTCTCAACATCAATACAAAGAGTGGAAAGTAATTCATGAATGCAAGCGCTGTCTCCAAACTCGCATACACCAAGATAGTCGAGACACGCATCTTGCAGTACCCAAGTCAGCTAACACACCACAAATAGTAACGCTGAGACTCACTATGGCGAATAAAATGTAGTACACCAGAACGGTGGGAAAGAGATAAGCGACCAGTGTGAAGAGAATGGTTCCCAAAAGTAACTGGTCGACATCATAGTCCCAAGGATCCGTCCGATTCCTTATCACGTTATATCGTCGTCCTTGAATTGTGTGATTGCTAGCTTTCATTATAGAATTATAGAAGGCCTCACCTCGAAAAAGATTCCAAAGCGATGCCGCCAAGCGTAACAAATGACCATACACAGTCACCGAGACCAAATAGCACAGTTGTACATGGGCCATAAAGACGCAGACAAGATCACACACCATAGCAAACGCCATCGTCACCCCAAACGCACTCCCAAGCTCAAGCGCACTCAATAACATGGGAAGGAGAGGTGTGACGGTTTGGAAGCCTCCTGTACATCAATGAGGATTGTGCAGAATATCGCGCAGAACGGGGGTCAACACGCACTGTTCCAAAGTGCAATCAGTCCCATAAAGCTGTGCGAGTAGAAACGGCTGAGTTCGGTGTTGAGCTTAAGGCCTGCAGGCCAGCTGTCTAGCCACAGAAGGATCTGTCGTATTTTATACACTGCCTTGTCCTGCGTATTTATGTCAGGAAGAGTACGATGAAATGCCCAACGATTCGGACCTCAAAAATAAGCTTGAAATGGTGCAGAAAAGCCTGACGGTCCTGCCGCAAAAATTGACGAAGCGCAATCCCAATGATGAGATCATTCAAAATGATCCAGAGGGTATTGTAAAACCTGTTTTTTAATTTTTAATTTGAGCGAGTCGCACAAAAATGATCGAACAAGGAGCCGTACTCGATGTACTGAGAAGACTTGAGCCTCGCGTCCCCGTTTGGAACAGGTTGCACGCCACGGAGCAAGCGACGCAATTTCCTCGCCCTAGATTCAATCTGCTGGACTGGGTGCAAGCTGGGGGTTAGATCTCGATAAATAACACAATGCCTACCTACGACGCTAAATTCTCTCGAATGGACGAAGACAAAGGACGTGACACCCCAGAAAAGATTCGTTGAACTTTCGACTCTGTCGATTGTACATTGGATTTTCTTATTGATAGCCGTAAATTTTGACGCCTCTTTGAAGCGAGCGTTGGGCTCTTGCACGACGGTAGTCTGAACACGCTGCTCGTGCTTTATGAACTGCTCAAGAGATTTTGCAGAATTCCACTACAGCAGGTAACCTCCAGCAAATGGTACGGATGATTATTGGAAAACATACTTGATTGACGAGAATCTGTCCTGTATTAGGCGCGCTTCGCGACGACGCGATATGCGTAAAATCGTGCTTCAAGCTCGAGAGCAAGACCTCATCCTGAAGATCGAAAAGGCGTGTTCCGTTCGAACCCAAGGCATAAAACCGCAAAGAGTTTGCATCATGACGGTGATAGTATATGTACGCAGTAGAGCATGCTCTAACATCAAAGTCAGTTGTATATCAGACATGCGAGGAGCATCGGACCGTGAGGGACCGCAGAATATTTTGACATCCGGTTGGGGGTATGATGACCTCACGAACGAGCTGAATACGCAACGTCCGAGAACGCGTGGAGTGCCGCAAATTTTAATCAGAGCTTGTGCTTCCGCGGAATGAGCGACACGCTGGAGTAGAGCGTCTGCATGTGAATCCTGTACGTGGGCCATCTGCATCAATCACGACAAACTCCAAATATTGTGAAACCATCTGACGTACCCCCTCGACCTCTAACACACCAGCTACACACAATCCAGGATAATCCCACCCATAGCAGAACCCGCTCCTTGCGACATCGCATGGCCAGAAAATGGATGACATGCTTTGAATTGCCTTAGGACCTTGTTATGCAACCGGCTGTGTATGTACGTCGTCACCACGTGACTGGTGCATACAACGCGTTTGGAATTGTCCGCTTGGACGAGCAACGAGTTACAGACTTCCTGAAGACTTCCTCTATCCATTCCAGCTCGCTGTCCATCCTGTTGCTCATATCTTCACATTCATTGCTCACCCAAAACATAATTTTAACCGTTGCCAATGGACTCTCGAAGACCCGACATGAAGAAGAAGCTGGTAGTGGTTGGAGATGGTGCGCGGACCCTTGCCCTTGTCTCTTCAGTGTCCGTGCCCGCGCTCAATCCACTCCACCCAAGGCGGATGCGGGAAAACTTGTCTCCTCATCGTATATGCAGAGAATAGATTCCCTGAGGTACGCATGAGTTACACTTGTCGCTCGTTCATATGTACTCATTCAGTCGTCCAACATTTACAAACTCGAATTTACATGACTGCAGTCTTACATACCCACTGTGTTCGAAAACTACGTCACGCAAATCCAATTCGATGGCAAACTGGTAGAGCTAGCACTTTGGGACACCGCGGGGCAGGAAGAATACGACCGACTACGACCACTATCCTATCCCGAATCCGACGTCATCCTGATCGTGTTCTCTATCGATTTTCCCGTCTCCCTCGGAAACGTGCAAGATAAGGTATTTCGCTGACCAGCGCGCCAAGCCCAGTTATGTTGACCAAATATTCCCAGTGGTACCCTGAAGTTGCCCACTTTTGCGAAGGAACACCTCTTATTCTCGTTGGAACCAAGACTGACCTGCGGCGGGACGAACAAACACGACGTATGCTTGGCGCGCAGGGTCAGGTGCCAGTGACACCTGAGCAAGGTGGCACGGTGGCACGGGAAATCGGTGCCAAGTACGTTGAGTGCTCAGCAAAGACGGGAAGCGGTGTGCAAGACGTGTTCAACCTTGCATTGCGAGAGAGCATGAAGGGACGCTGGGGGAAGATGGTGAAGCAACGACGGTGTGTGATCGTGTAGGGGAGCGGTCGCCGATCACGTTCACGCGTTTCATTGGATGGTATGGGTATGGGACTGATATTTTGCTTGCCTTTCTCTATACTCTGTGCTAAAAGGAGTTATTGCATCTTGGGGTGTGCAGAATAGAGAGTTTTGGAGATTGTCCAACAGTGCTGGGCAATGTAGACGAAGGCAAGGAGGGTAATAGTCACGGTACATAACTCGATATAGAGGATGTGATTGATGTTGCCGACGGGAATGTCGAACGAAAGAGGGGATGAAGTTGTGTGCTGAAGGATTTCAAACTGAGCGGATGAATTGAGCAAGTGAAATTTAGGAGACTGAAATGGGAGTGCACTGTAGAGTGATCTGTCTTTTTTTAAATGATAAAAGTAAGATGCGGGCAACAAAAGAGAGCTTGAAACGTACATGAGGAAGGACAAGCCCAGAAACAAGTTGGAGGTGGTAGCTGGATGGTGTGACGAGGGTTATGGCCCTCGCGCGGTACACCGTACCTAACATGGAGAGGCACGTCCACTACGACCAAGTCCGTCTCCGGCTTAACAGCGACCAGCAGCCAACCTGATTCATTCGCTACACCAGACGTGGGTAGCTCCAGATTTGTATTCCCTACAAACTGAAAGCAGAGTCCATGGTCATCGAGCTCAAACGAGTCGATGATAATGTCGGCCGGAAATTCGTGGAGGACAAACAAGCTGCATGCTGCATATTCATGCCGTGCATGGAGAGGAATATTAGTTGAGAACGTTGTATGGAAACCTTTTGCTTGCATGGTTAATCTAGGTCGACGTTCCAGTCAGTGCATGGGGCACGTGCTTGAGATCATCATATCGCTACTCAAGACTCATAATCACTCAAGCTAACCTTCAAGCAAACCATGGATCATCCGCACGAAGATCACAACAGAGTTCATTTTCCCATTCTCTCCTCAGAGCTCACCGCAGCCCTTGGTGCCATCGAAGACATGGCAGACAATACAGACGCCGTCCCAGACAGCGTCGTTCGCGGCCGTCCACCTGCCATATTCCGTGCTGGTGGGCCAATGTCAGTCCTCAGAACTCTCTCTATCTAATTATTTGCTCTCATCTTTAAATTATAAATCAATGATTGGGCATCCTGCACAGGCTAAAACAGTTCGACGAGTCCACCGCCTCCAGTCGGAAAGGCTCTCAGGCCCCGACACCCCCGCGCTCCGTCGTTGGTATCGGTAACAAAGGTTCGTCTCACCACATCCCTCTCATTCCTCACTCATTTATCACTTCGTCATGCAAGTTGCCAAACCAGACTACTCCGAAGCAAAGATCGTCCTTGCGATGGTGGGATTGCCCGCCCGTGGCAAATCCTACCTCAGCAACAAACTCATGCGCTATCTCAAGGTTCGCCTTTCTCCCTGCCATCAGATCTTACTTACCCTCCCCAGTGGCTAGAGTACGACGTACAGGTCTGCTGCCCTAGTCCTCAAGCCAATCCCATATTTACCGTCGATTAGGTCTTTAATGTTGGCCAACTTCGCCGCTCACGCGCGCACCACAAAGCCCAGCAGTGCGTAGTCTTTCTTCGCGCATTCTATATACTTCACATCCTACAGGAGTGGCATCCTCGAAGATCACACTTCTAGCTATTTCAGCCACAACAACGTAGAAGCCACCAAGCTTCGCGAGCAACTCGCAGAAGACAGCCTCGAGATGCTCATTCGATGGCTGAAAAGGGGCGGCAACGTCGCCATACACGGTACATCTTCCCTCTCCACTCCAGCCATGCCACTCATACCCCTCAGATGCAACCAACAGTACCCGTATGAGACGGTATGCCCATCATTCGATGCGGTGATCTAGCAGTGATAGCTAATCCCACCTCACTCAGTGCCAAAATCTCCGCCCGCGTTGCCAAAGAAAAGGGCATGTCCGTCATCTTCCTCGAGTCTATATGCAACGATCCTACTGTCATTGCTGCCAACGTTGCCCTCAAGGTCTCCTCCGGTGACCCGGACTATAAGGACCTTCCCCGTGAAGTGGCTGAACGCGACTTCCTCCGTCGTATCAAGGAGTATGAGGCCGTCTATGAGACCATCACTGAACCCCACCTTAGCTATCTGCGGATCACAGATGTCGGCAATGAAGTCACGCTCAGCAGGATCAATGGTTACTTGCAAAGTCGCATTGCCTTTTATTTAATGAATTTGCATGTGAAGCCACGCAACATATTTCTTTCTAGAGTGCGTCTCTTTTGAAAATTTTGGCAGTTGTGAAACTTGGACTCAAGTCTTGTCGTAGCATGGCGAGAGTCAGTTTAACGTCGAAGGCCGGATTGGCGGGGACTCTCTACTTTCAGAACGCGGCCTTGAATACGCTCATGCGCTCCCTGAGCTTGTACGAAACAACATCGGGGATGCACCACTTATTGTACATGTCTACCTCTAGTCATGGTACAGAACCTCATCTCAAACGTACAGGTCTGGACTTCGACCCTTCAACGTACGATTCAAACCGCTGGAGAACTTCCCTACCCCAAACTTACTTGGAAATCTCTCGATGAACTCGACGCTGGCGTCTGCGACGGTATGACCTACGAGGAGATTGAGGTGCATACTGCTTCCTGTCAATGCTTCTTACTTGACATCTTTGATACAATTTCCTTCTCGCACTTCAGCAAGCCTACCCCGAAGATTTTGCCAACCGTGACGAAGACAAATTCAACTATCGTTACCGAGGCGGCGAGTCCTACCGAGATGTTGTCGTGCGCCTTGAGCCTGTCATCATGGAGCTTGAACGGCAGGAAAATATATTGATCTTTGGACATCAAGTACGTGTGTATTCCTGCGCTCTAAACCGCAGCCTTTCTTTATTCAAATTCACAACCTGATTCTGTTATGCCTAATTCATGGCAAACATTTGTGCTGACCATCATGGCAGGCAATCCTCCGTTGCCTCTACGCGTACTTTCACGATCTCCCGCAAGCTGATCTGCCTTACATCAATGTACCATTACATACCGTCATCAAGCTCACTCCGAAGGCTTATGGTTGTGACGAGGAACGGTGAGCTATTCCTTTTCAAATTCCTCTTCACTGTTCCGCCACCTTGCTTTCTCTGCATTCCAAGGAACTTACAAGACATAGGTACACTCTCCCTATCAAAGCCGTTGACACGCACCGCCCCAAACCAGGGTCCACCGTTTCGCCACCCGATGTAGTACCAGCATCGACGACGAAGAGGGAATATTTTGGGACTAATGCATAGCATTTGGTAAGTAGTCAGGCAGTCACTTCTAGCGTCGATCACCTGTCGCGAGTGTTCACTAGGGAGCCAGAGACAACAATTTGATGGAAGAGTTTGAAAAAGAGCATGAGAACGATGTATTTTAAATGAGAACAAATAGATACCTGGCGATTCTATACTAAATGTGTCTTTTCTACATGTGCGACGTGTGCAAGCGCTGTGATTGCTTTCTGCCCAGTGGTACGGAATGCAAGTCACGTGTTACTTCACCTTCACTTATTTACCTTTATTAACTCACCATCTAATTATCACGGCTGACATGGAATCAGCAGCCAAACGACGTCGCATCTCGCGCTCTCCGTCACCAACGTACAAATTCGATGACGACGACGATGACTATGTGCCCTACGTTCCTGTCGCCCAACGACGAGAAGCCAAGCTGGCGAAACTTTCTTCATTAAGCACCGTTTCTGACAGGACGAAAGCAAAGAAGCAGCTAGAAGAACTACTAGAGCGCGAAGATGCAGAGAGGGAAGAGGAACGTCAACGCGAGAAGACACGGAAGGAGAGGCCATTGCTCATGGAGGCACAGGAAGTGCACGAGCGCAAAGCGGCCGAGAGTGCGTGTCCTACTGAGTTGCGAGCTGGATATTTGCTAATGTCATCATAGATGCAAAGAAGACTGAAGTAGAAAAAGAAGAAGAGGCAGATGCAGAAATACTTGCTGCCATAGCAAGTCGCAGGAAGCTCGCATCTGATCTAGAGCTCGCGAAAGGCATATCGTACACAGACTCCCTTACAACATCGTGAGCTTCGCAATATAAAGCGGAGGACGACTGTGTTCTGACGTATGCTACAGGTGGCGGCCGCCAAAATATATTCGGGAGCGCTCAGATGAGCAACATCGACGACTGCGAGAGAAATACCACATCATTGTGGATGGAGAAGACATACCTCCTCCTATTGAGCACTTTTCGGTATCTATACAGTGGCTATTCCAGTCGGCCCTGAACTGACTATTTTGTAGGACATGAAGATACCAGAATCAATGCTGCAATTTCTAAAGTCCAAAAAAATTATTACACCGACACCTATCCAATTACAAGGGATACCCACTGCGTATGATCTCCCGCACTATGCCATTAACTTCCTCTGACAAAACTCGTAGATTTGCGGGCCGAGATATGATTGGCATTGCTTTCACTGGTTCTGGCAAAACCCTCGCCTTCTGCCTTCCGTTGATCATGCTCGCACTGGAAGAAGAGACGAAGCTCCCGTTTGTTCGTGGAGAAGGCCCAGTAGGTGTCGTTCTTTGTCCCTCACGCGAGCTGGCTACACAGACATATGAAAATGTGCTTGCCTGGACAGGCGCGCTTGCGAGGGACGGGAAGTATCCACAACTCAATACCCTCCTCTGTATTGGCGGCATATCAATGGGCGAACAGAGTCACGTGCTCAACAAGGGCCTTCACATCGTAGTAGCGACCCCTGGCCGTCTGATTGATATGCTGGAGAAACGAAAATTCACATTCAACAACAGCAAGTTTTTGTGCATGGATGAGGCAGATCGGATGATTGATCTTGGCTTTGAGGACGACGTACGGAACATTATGAGCTTTTTCAAGGTATGCATTGGTGATTGTTTATTGACTTTCATTTATTCATAGTACTTGATTGATAGCGACAACGGCAAACCTTACTTTTCTCCGCCACAATGCCCCGAAAGATTCAAGACTTTGCGCAGCAATCGTTGATCAAACCTGTTCTTGTGAACGTCGGCCGTGCTGGCGCCGCTAATTTGGACGTTCTACAGGTGGTGGAGTATGTTAAGCAGGAGGCGAAGATGGTTTACTTGCTGGAGTGCCTTCAGAAAACTGCCCCTCCGGTTATTATCTTCAGTGAGAACAAAAATGAGGTTGATGGTAGGATACGATCCTCTCTTTCAAACGTCGAAGGTCTCATCATATACTAGATATACAAGAATACCTCCTACTGAAAGGTGTCGAAGCTGTGGCAATTCACGGTTCGAAGAGTAATCATTCTTTCCCCATCGCTAATTACGATGATGCTCACTTTGTCTTTAGCTCAGGAGGAACGGCAATACGCCATTAAATCGTTTAAGTCCGGCGCCAAAGACGTTATGGTTGCTTCGGGGGTCGCTTCCAAGGGCCTTGATTTCAACGATATTCAACATGTCATCATCTTCAGCATGCCCAAAGAGATCGAAGACTACGTACATCAAATTGGCCGTACGGGGCGTAGCGGAAAGACTGGCATAGCTACGACGTTTGTGAATATGACAACACCAGAGCAGACACTTTTAGATCTGAAATATTTGTTGATGGAGGCTGGACAGAAGTATGTTAGCTATCTTGTTACAATGTATCTTACTGACATATAACAGGGTTCCACCCTTCTTGCGAACCATCGAAGACCCTCGAGCAGCACAGGGTGGTTCGCTCAAAGGTTGTCCTGTATGTGGAGGTATGCATGATACTTAATTAGCAAGAATTGCTTGCTGATACCAGCGTCAGGCCTTGGACACGGGATATCAAATTGCCCGAAGTTGGAAGATGCTCAGAGACGACAGATGGCATCGCACAGAGCTGCTGATGATGGAGGGGGTTATTGAACCTGTCCACATGGTTCGGAATTGCATTATCACGTTTTACTGTTATCATTCTGCAGTTATCTTCCATGCTACCGTCTTAAACATCTCATCCGCGGTGCCAGCTACCTATGACACCCCCGGGTGCGTGTTTGCTGCGTACCACGAGGCTTCGTCTGAACCTTGCTTGCTGGGAAAACGTATGATATTTGCGATCAACTCCTTTACCCGGTTGAGAACCATACCGTTCTTGTGAAAACACTGGTAAATCCTATTCTCCTAGGTTGTCCGACTCGATCGGACCTTGAGGTTTTTGCAAACGGATCGTGTAATATCTCTGTACAAATGTAGGATGAACCAACCAAGGTGATATGCATCATACATCATATAACTCAAATTTAAACAGTCCAATGCAACCCAGTTTTCAATGAACAGTCCACCCAACATCCACTAAATGGACAACCTTTTGGGGCGCCACCAACTGCATTTCTTAAGCAGAAACTAGCGCAACTAACCCATAGCAAATAATGTCGAGTAATGCACGACTCTGGTCAGCCTACACAGGAGTCACGACCGGGGCGCGCCGCAATGCCACACTCCAAGGAATCCAATTTGTCGCCTATGCTTCGGACTCGTCCCTCGATGTTCTACTGAAGCCCAGTTGCGTTGTTCATCGTAATGTGGATCAAGTCAGTACCTCCAAAAATCATTAAACGGTGGTTGAAAGGCGACCTAGCTAGATGGTCAAGGCTCCCTCCGCTGAACGCCATGCTGCACGAATCTTTGGCCAGGTCTTGGGCCTTCGATGCCAAGGCGCTCGGTCTCGTCCATCACAACTTCCTGGTTTTTACTAGGGCCGAGAGGCTTAGCGACCTTGCCGTCTCCATCAAGATCAACGTCTGTGACTCGCTCTTACCTTGGGGACTCGGGAACATCGAGAAGATTCCCGCTTGGTTCACGTTAGCAGACACACGATGACGCTAATGCTGGGGAAATGCGTAACATTCAACTGCAAGGGGCTAGTTTCGCACTGTCTCGTGAGATTCTAGTGTTCGTCGAGTACTCAAGTTGGTCGACCGTGGCATAACCGAGTGAAATGAACAAAAAGGCTATGTGAGGCGGTCGAAGAAGCAGTTCTTATTCTTTAAGTTGGGAGTGGAGTAAACATAGAATAAGTATCGGATGAGTTGTCTTGCAAGTTGAAGGACTGACCTGTAAACTATACCATGCTGAGTAACCTACGACATTGTGTACGAGTGCTTACCAGTAGCCACCCTTCTCCCAAGCTGGCAGGCACGGAAGAGGAAACACCATGACCACCATGCCACTACCAACCGCTCACATGATGACACGACATAAATCGACTCCAGAGAGATATGGTCAGGGAAATGTTATACACAGCATCATATTGTAAATGCTAACAAGGCAGCTAAGAAAAAATGCAGGTGAGGATAGCTCATGAGTTACAATAAGTCAACAACGCCCCTGGTTTCAAGAAGCACGAGTTGTACAGGTCATCGTCATCCGAGCCATAAGCCAAATCAAATGGTATCCATACAAAACAGAAGATAGCCCTGGATCATGAAGCAATTCCAACTGCCTCAGGTTCCTCAGACGCGGCGGGGGTAGCCTCGTTAGTGGATGAAGAGGTATCGGCAACTTGAGTCCCATTGGCCGGGCTGGCAAATCCGGCTACAGATGGTCCTCCGCGCCCGCGACCTCTCGATGGTCCTCCTCTGCCACTTCCTCGACCTCTCCCTCCCCTACGTTCAGACGGCGAGGAACTTGGAGTTGCGGTAGATCCATCAACTGCAGCAGGGTTTCTCGCCTGTTTCCAGTCACCCGAGGACTTTCCAGAGTCCCATTCACGATTCTGAATCTTGTCCAATTTTCTCCGAGCGTTCTGCTCGCGGGTGCGGTCAACGCCCTCCTGTACTTTGCGCTGATAGGCTTGACGCACACGGTCGGCTTCCTGGGTCTTCTTGAACGCGTCTTCGTCCGCCTGTACGTCCTAATTATACCATGCTGATTAATTGACGTTACGAATATGTGTGCCACTTACAATTCTGCGTTGTTTGATCTTCTCGTTCTGCTCCTTGATACGCTGCATCCGTTCAGCAAGGGCTTCTTCACTGAGTTTCTCCTATGAAACGGTTAGCAGGACATAGCATACTGTCTTGGCATTGCATACCCTCTGCGCTCCGCCCGTCTTGACGCGCTCAGGGTTCACATAAGGCTTCTTCTTCTCCTTCACGTCCCTTGACTCTACGTCTGCTGGCTGATTTTCTAGCGCCTGTGACCCGTCTGCATCAGTCTGAGGAGGTTCAGCTGTCTCTTTGATTGAAAGATTGTTAAAATCAAGACCAAGGGAGTTTGTAGAGGACTCAGCCATTGTGATCGACAGCAGACGCGACCAAGGGAAACCGCATCTGCCGTGGAGAGAATTGGACTGGACAGTCCTGGCGTGAGAAGTTGGCGCCTTATCTGTTCTGATAAGATAAACTGTACCATAAACACTTAAATCATTAATTATTCGATCATCGCCCCACTGATCCTAAAGTTAACGACGACCATGTCTCTCTCGAACAAGCTCTCTATCACAGATCTTGACCTCAAGGGCAAGCGCGTCCTCATCCGCGTTGACTTTAATGTTCCCATGCAGGATGGCAAAATCACTAACCCCGCTGTGAGCACTCCCCTCGTTACCCATATACTCTTACTAAAAGGACTGTAGCGTATTGTGGCAGCGTTACCCACCATTAAGTATGCTCTCGACAACGGTCAGTGCTATCTATGCATGCGGGGAGTGTCATCACGAATAAAATTGTTTGATCTGTCTAGGCACAAAGACCGTTGTCCTCATGTCCCATCTTGGCCGCCCAGATGGCAAGGTTGTTGAGAAGTATTCCCTCAAACCAGTCGCAGGCGAGCTCGAGAAGCACCTAGGAAAGCCCGTAACCTTCCTCCCCGACTGCGTAGGCCCTGAGGTTGAGAAGGCCGTCAACGCTGCCGAACCTGGCTCCGTCATCCTTCTCGAAAATCTCCGCTTCCATATTGAGGAGGAGGGTTCTGTCAAGAACAAAGACGGTACAAAAACTAAGGCTGACCCTTCCAAGGTTGCGGAGTTCAGGGAGGGCCTTACAAGACTGGGTGATGTCTACGTCAACGATGCCTTCGGCACAGCTCACCGCGCTCACTCGAGTATGGTCGGCGTTAAGCTGCCCCAACGAGCCGCAGGCTTCCTTGTCAAGAAGGAGCTCGAATACTTCGCAAAAGCTCTCGAGAACCCTGACCGACCTTTCCTCGCTATCCTTGGAGGTGCCAAGGTGTCTGACAAGATTCAGCTCATTGAGAATATGTTGGATAAGGTGGTGTGATCTTTGCTCGGCTGCAAATCGGCCGTTCATCGCTTTGGTTTTCTGTGCTCGCTTGAATAGGTTAACTCTCTTATTATCTGCGGTGGCATGGCGTTCACGTTCGCAAAGACATTGGACGATGTGTCCGTAAGTTCTACGGCATTTTTTTGTGATGAGGCGTGATTACTCACGGCGTTATCCAAGATTGGAGACTCCCTTTTCGACCAAGCCGGTTCTGAAAAGGTGAGAGCCCTTGTCGAAAAGGCAAAGAAGAACAATGTGAAATTGGTCTTCCCCGTCGACTACATCACTGCTGACAAATTCGACAAAAATGCAAATGTGTGTATTTCGCCTCAGGTCTGCTGTTTGCGTTGACTGTTCTTGCAGACCGGGACTGCGACTGCTGCTGAAGGCATTCTTAGTGGGTGGATGGGCCTTGATGCCGGCCCGAAGAGCCGCGAGCTGTTTCGCCAGACAGTACTAGAGGCCAAGACCATCCTATGGAACGGGTGCGTGATGAGGATTCACAGAGCAATCTTTTATCTCAATGTCTACAGTCCTCCTGGTGTGTTTGAGTTCCCTGCTTTTGCAGAGGGCTCAAAAGCTCTCCTCGATGCAAACGTCGAGGCTGCGCGGAGGGGCGCGACCGTCATCATCGGTGGTGGTGATACTGCAACGGTTGCAGCGCTATACAATGCTGAGGACAAGATAAGTCACGTCAGTACAGGCGGAGGTGCTAGCTTGGAACTGTTGGAGGGCAAGGTGAGAACTACAAGGTTTCGTCACCGAGAACCAAGTTAGCTGATTGTCATTCAGATCCTGCCTGGCGTGGCCGAGCTTAGCGAGAAGTAACTCGATGATGGAAGAAATAAGGCTTCTTTATAGAGTGGTTTGTACCTTACTGCCGCGCGTCATTAGAACCACGATGCAATTGTATATCAGTTCGGAAAAAGGGCACAAATGTGAAACCCGTATATGCAATCAACGTGGCAGCTGAGGACAAAGGGACCGTATCAGTATCTTGTGCAATATCAAGGGTCCGTAATGAACCGCCTCACCTCCGAATTTCGAAGTGAAATGACTAGGAGGTTCAAGGTGAACGAGAAACTGCCTAAAAGTTATTTTTGGTAACACTCAGCCTAAGCAGGAAATATTAGATAATCACTTCTCCTGAAATTCGAGACTTCGGGGCTCGCGATCGACGTCCGCTCAGATTTTTTTGGCAAACACTTCTTGACATTATAAGCAACAGATGGCTCGAAGTCGACGTCGCGTTACACGTTCGGCAACTCAAAAGTCACCAGAGCGTTCGCCAAGCTCCTCACGTTCGTCGTTGACACCGATGGAGGACGAACCAGAGCCCACGCAAGTAGAAAT
Organism: Suillus lakei; assembly: GCA_016628065.1. Classification (NCBI taxonomy): domain Eukaryota; kingdom Fungi; phylum Basidiomycota; class Agaricomycetes; order Boletales; family Suillaceae; genus Suillus; species Suillus lakei. Next base: position 113,468 of record JABBWA010000003.1, on the reverse strand, counting down.
CCGCACTAACCAAGACAGATGAAGATGTGTGCCCATCATGCAGAGAAGGCGTACAGGGAGAAAAGAGCAGCTGGATACGATGCGATGCTTGCAAGATTTGGTTCCACTGGGCATGCGCAGGGAATGGTAGTGAGCTTGAGTTAATTAACAAATGGTGCGTACTAGACACGAATCAACTGCGTGAGGTTTATCTAATACTGGATCTCATGAAACAGGTTCTGTGGGTCCTGCATGGCAGAGAAGCCGTCACGCGTAATGACGCTCAAGGTACCTGCACGCAAGTCCTCGCGGAAGCGCACACAATTGGACTACGCGAACCTCAACGCAGGAGTCGAATCCGATCCGAGTAGATGGTTACGAGTCATCCAGAGCAAGCCAATAAAGGACGACAGTTTCAGGAGAATGAAGGGCGCCGACGTGGGCCTGGAATGGTTGGAGAATGACGAAACTGCGATGCGTGAGCCAATCGTAGTGGAGAATCCGGAGGGATTGAGAATGAAGATGCCTTCACCCGAATTCTCGGTTCAAGACGTAGCGGATGAAGTCGGTCACGAAACGCCTGTGGAGGTCATTGGTGAGTGTGTTGGTTACAGAGTGTATATATTGCTAATGTGTGGATTAGATGTCGCCTCACAGTCAAACTCGCCTGGATGGACGTTAGGGCGTTGGGCTGATTACTACAATTCAGAACCTTCAAAACGAGACAAGATCCGTAACGTGATATCATTGGAGATTTCAGGGACGAAACTTGCAGACCAGGTATTACCCCCAAGACTAGTGAGAGAATTGGATTGGGTCGAAAAGTTCTGGCCAAGCACACGTAAAGGGAAGGGACATGCATATCCCAAGGTTCAGCTGTATTGTCTCATGGGCGTTGCTTCCGCGTGGACAGTGAGTGTACATTATGTTTTGTGGGTGACGGTGCACCAAACATCGGCCATAGGATTGGCACGTAGATTTTGCTGGGTCATCGGTGTATTATCATATACTTCGTGATGCAAGGTCGGTCCTTAGCTGTAGGCTCCTTTCTGCTGACAGGTTGAACTTCTATCCCAGGTATTCTACTTCATCCGACCCACACCAGCCAATTTACAAGCGTACGAAAGATGGTCCGGGACTGAGATGCAAAGCAATGTTTGGCTAGGTGACATGGTGGACGAGGTCGTGAAGGTCACTCTTCATGCAGGTAATACGATGATAATACCAACCGGGTGGATACATGCTGTGGTGAGCACTTCCATCACTATCGTCTGCAAGGTTGTGAAAGATCGACTGTTCCATTAGCACACTCCAGTAGATTCTCTAGTCTTCGGCGGAAATTTCCTACACTCTTACAACGTTGCAACGCGTGAGTTGACTTCTTGCCATGTTATAAACTGACGCTGTACACTATGATACAGAGCTGAAAGTGATTGACATCGAGAAAGCAACGCATGTGCCGAAGAAATTCAGGTTTCCATTGTTTGTCAAGTGAGATTTTTTCATCATCTCTGCTAAGCTTTCTGAGCGATTATTTAGGCTCTGCTGGTATGTAGGCGACAAATATTTGCGAGACCTGAAATCGAAAGAAGAGTTTCCTCCTCGTGTCCTGGAATCCCTCGAAGCTCTTGCCCGTTTTCTCGTGTCAGAGTCCCAAGCCATGGAACGTGGGACGGAAGTAGCCAAACGGGAAGCCAAGGAAAACGTCCCAAGTGATCGCGTAAAGGACGCACCAGCGATGGCTCGTGAATTGAGGTGGCGTGTGCGGCTTGCAGCGGGAGCGACGAGCGACGACGAGGACCTCGGGCGCCCGGTCAGGAAGAATATGGTGAATGGTCACAAACGGAAACGGTCGCCTGCTAGTGCAACTGTGGGCATACAATTCAGGAACTTCCAACCTAAAGGATGGGATATGGTCAATGAACTACCCCGGGAGTCAGATGAACGGATCGTGAATGTTCACCCCCCAAAGACAGCGGACATGTGGGAACGAGAATGGACGGAGTGGAACAAAGAACTTGAAGGTGAGGAACAGGAAGAACAGGCGACCGTGGAGAAAACGAGAGATGTGATTATCAAAGTCAGGAAGACCGAAGACGGGGTGGAAAGACAGCGGATAGAGCGGGTAATGGAGAAGTGGGTTTGGAAAGCTGGGTCTTTAAAGCCAGAAGGAGATCCCAAAGATGTTGAGATGAAGCCTATAGAAGACGAATTAGTGGGAAGCGAGCAAGTAACGAAGGAAGAGGGAGAGGGGGCTGAAGTTCCTGCCGTTTCGCCGCCGGAGACAACTCAGGCGATGGAGGTGACCGTATAGCTAGAAGATCATTGTCCTCCTGCATGATTGCTCTATCTGATTTATTATGATCGCTGTGCTGTCCTCTAGTTGTAGAGCATGTGGACAATAGATGGACTTAGTTTGATTCATTTGCCCTGGGAAATCAACTCGGACAACCTCGGTAAGGGTAAAGTAGTTCTTGCTGGCATTCCTCTGTCTGGCATCAGCCTGCACTTTTGCTGGTCGGCGTAGTCTCTGCATCGTCGTGGTAAGTAGTCGTCAAGGTTTTCTTTCAATTTTGCTCAGTCCTCATCAATTATTGAGACGTTCGTTTCGACAGGTTTTTCTCTGCTGTCTTTCGCCTTCTGCTAATCATGTCCGACCACGACTCATCGTTGGCCTATGACCAGCCCGAACATGGCTCACAAGATTACCTACCCATCGAGAGTGACCACTGGGATCACAATCGCTATGGAATCCCTCTAAACGGCCAACCAACTTGGGTGCCGGCTCAGCACGCACTACAAGACCCTGCTGCTGATTACTATGGTGCAAACAACCATCTTCCAAATCCTGGTCAGTAATGTTCAAGCGCTCTGTGCCTTATCGTTCCTTATCATTTTGGCATCTGCCTAACAAGCCTTTACGCGTCACACCAATCTCTCCGTTCCTTCCCTGCCCTCCCACAGTCAAAGATCAGAATACGACGACGTGCCACCACTCCCCAACTTTAATCCTTCAACTATCGTAGACAGCATGAACGCAATGCGCTTAAGCGACCCCGTACCCCGGGGGACAAGTGCAATGTCCTACAGCTCTGACCCTGTTCCTCGGGCAGGAACTTCCATGTCAATGCAATCTCTCTCCCCCGGTCAGCGCGGTCCATACCCGCCGCGATATGCGAGCACGTTGCCATCAGCGCCTAACGTGAATGCTACCCGTCCTCTACGACTTCGACATCCAGCCGAACGTTCACACACAGTTGATGAAGCCTCACTTTACTCTAGTGATCGCCATAGTGGCCTCTCTGTGGATACAGATATTGTGGACATGCGTAATTGCGAAAATCAAAGCTCTGGGCCAAGTCCATACCCTTCCTTAGAAAGCTCCGCTGCACCTTATTCTCAACCCCCACCGTATCCACCGAGACAGTTTCAAGTTGGGCAGCAAGGTGCACAGCCTGGTTTACCCCCTGCCTACTTCCCTCCTGGCCCAGGTCCCACACACCCTAGCACCTCTCGTCAGGATGAGTATGACTACCTATATGCTGCCGCATCTGACGTCCTCGGTATGGGCCCTCCACCACCACAGCACCACATGTCGGTTTATCCAGCCGGTCCTGCGTATGGAAGCCATGCATCCCTTCCTGTAAGCCAATCTACACCCTATCTTGCTCCCCCCGGTTCAGGACCCTATGGCGGTAGTGCTGGGATGTTGCCCTACGGCGGCCCATCTAACCCGTCAGTGCCACAAGGACCAGAAGACCCCGAGTTTGAGCTTCGACCCTCATTGTTACAACGTTCTGCCTCCACATCAGTAGATCCACGCACCAAGAAAACGAAGGCAGTTGATCTTACGGCTCCTCCGTTCACGAAGGAGTATATCGACCAGTACCGGCAGCGTATTAAGGCTGATCCGGACCCTGAGGCTCATTTCTTATATGCAAAATATCTCATAGATGCTGCTAAGAAGATAGGAGCGGACGCCAAGGACCAGCGGGCTGTAAAGAAGTATCGTGACTTGCTCGTTCAAGAATCTCTCAAGACCATTCGCCGATTAGCGGAGCAGAAAGAAGCTTACGATGAGGCACAGTTCTTCCTAGCCAACTGTTTCGGGACAGGTTCTCTGGGTCTCCAAGTGGACCATGAGCGAGCGTATCACTTGTACCTACAAGCCGCAAAACAGAATCAAGCAGCAGCGTCATACCGCGTTGCTGTCTGTAACGAGATTGGAGCAGGCACGCGACGGGATCCGCAGCGGGCTTCTGCGTTCTATCGGAAAGCAGCATCACTGGGTGACACTGCCGCGATGTACAAGTTGGGCATGATTCTTCTACTTGGGTCTTTGGGAGAGCAGAAGAACCCAAGAGAAGCTATCAACTGGTTGAAACGGGCTGCAGAGCAGGCCGACGAGGAAAATCCACATGCGCTTCACGAACTCGCCATGCTTCATGAAATGCCAAATTCACAATTGGTTATTCACGATCCCGCGTATGCCAAGTCACTATATGAACAAGCAGCACGCCTAGGTTATACGCAGTCCCAGTACAAGCTCGGACAATGCTACGAGTACGGCACGCTGACATGCCCTGTTGATCCTAGGCGATCAATCGCGTGGTACACCAAGGCAGCAGAGAAAGGGGACGCCGAGGCTGAGCTGGCTCTCAGTGGATGGTATTTGACAGGGAGCGAGGGAGTGTTAAAGCAGAGCGACTCTGAAGCATATCTGTGGGCGCGTAAAGCTGCCAACAAGGGCTTGAGCAAAGCAGAGTATGCCGTTGGGTACTATGCTGAGGTGGGGATTGGAATCAAGCAGGATATCGAGTTCGCCAAGAGGTGGTATATGAGAGCAGCAGGTGTGTCCAAGCGTCCTATCTATGCATTGTTTTGGTCTCAAATTTCTGTGTAGCGCAAGGGAATAAGCGAGCTATGAACCGACTGACGGAGATGAAGCGCATGGGTAATAAGCGCTCCAATGTTGGACGCCCGACGCGACAGCAAGCCAAAGACGAATGTGTTATCTGCTAGTAACCTGGATGATTGTTATCAATTTCGCTGTCATATTTCTCCTTTTCCCTAATGGCTGCCCTTCCTTAATTATTATCAATGGCTTCTATCAGCTGATCACTTGAACAATATTACTCTGGATATTGATATTGTACCTGCTGTCAATGTTTTGCAGCCCGGCTGTGTTACTAAGTATGAGGGAATCCATGCCATGTGCCACACTGGCGTTCAGAATCAGTACTTGTCACTATCGACATCTCATCATATATTTTCATCACTATCGCTATGGCATCTTCAAAAAGCGGCATGCAAGATGTTGAGAATAACCATTTGTGCCCCAACCCGTAGTTGATTTGCTGGATTTCTAGGTTTCCCTTCTGGAGCATATTGCCAAAGCACAGTGCTTGAATGAGCAAGACGAACACACGTTGCAGTCCATACTTTCTTCGAAAGCACGAAACATATCTGCTTCATACCTTGACAGCGATGCAGATGCAGAATTGCTATTGAACATCGAGGTATGTAATTTGGATCACATTGCTCTAAGCAGCATTGACGCAGATCGTGGCAGTTCAACCAGGCAGTTCGTGTACGATCGCTGGTCATTCAGGCGCAGGAACGAGGACCGGAGAAACTCAGGCTTCGTATCAACTGCTCCGCCATTGACTTTACCAATTATGAGGACTCGGAGGATACCCAGGTCATCGAGTTAAAGGCAGATCAGGTATCGAAAGAGGGAACAACAAAGTTGATTACACTTCATCCTACAAAGTTCAACCATGTGAACTCGCTTCATGTGAGTCCTGAAGCTTGAAGGCCTGACCATCCATCACCATGTGAGGACCTCGAACTTACGGCATGTCTCAAACAGATTCTCGTCGACTCTGACCATGATAATACCAGAATTGATGCACTCGATATCTTGGGTACGCTTGTCCAGTAAGTCGTTCATATCCGGGTGTTAACTTCATGTATAATGACGTTACCACCGTCAAGTGCCACGAAGAATCTCAGTGGACTTGGACAACAAGAGGACTAAAATGATCATGGTTTACACTTCGGAACTTTGTTACTTTGAGGCAATAATATGGAGTCAGTGCGTACTGAGTATGGCACTACACGCTTCTGCAGCTAGATTCTCAAGAGCTGTGCTTAAGCCCGTTATAGTACTACCAATGCACAGGACTTTCATTTCCCGTCAATCTGAAGCCGCATACTCCACCTCTTTCGTTCTTCTTCACAACCTTCGAACACCCAGTTGACCTTTATTATTTCTGAAAAGCCCTCCGTCAGCTGGGGCTCCTCGTAGTGGTTCTTGAAGCCTATGAAAGCAACGTATGGTAGGATGTCGCGTCTCGACTAATCGGTCGCTGAGGTTAGATTTTGGCAAGGGATCGTGAGGTACGTATATTTACCTCTATTGAAGGATGGACATATGCACGGTAGAGGTTATTGTGCCACGCCAGATCCGTTGAACCAATGAACTCAATACATCTGATGGCAAAGCGTGATGTTCCTGTAGACCCAAGCATGCAAAAATATGCAAAAATACTTACCGGGTAGGAATCTTCAGTTTCTTCGCAAGATCCAAATAATGCTTTCTAGTTGCAATATCTCTATTGGTATTGTCTGACGGACTGTCATGTATTTTGTCAGTTCATACAAGGCTTACACTCACCAACTACACAGCTTATACCGGCTTCGAGTGCCACTTCGGCCGCTTTCACGCATTTAGAACGGCTGCCCATTGTATCTTGGTTGATGTGAGTGTACCCAGCAGGCGCGAAATGCTTCTGAAAAAAGGTCGATTTTCCGAGGCACGGAAAGCCTGAAAATACGACTAGCTCTGACCCTGTGGGCATCGGGAATAATTTGTGCCGCAGGGGGGTCAAGTAACGGTACTGCTTCACGAGTCAACTTCATTTTTCGGATATCAAAGAAACTAGCGAACACTTAGGGAAACTAGAAACATGGAATCCTGGGAGGGTATACGGCGCTGAGGGCAGTTGGAGAAAATATTCCTGAAGAAGGTTCAACATGACATGAAGACTTTCGAGCGATTAATTCTCACTTCTGGGGTATAAAATGGAACGTCAATGTTAATCGCCCATTTCCTGTCAGTTGATGCAAAGTCGTTCGTACGGCCCGCAGCATCTCCAACAAAGAATGAAGCGTCTTTATCTGAAAGTGACGCGCATAAGATACTCGCAATGCATCCCACTGTTCCTATGCCACTCACCTATCTGAACCCCATCCACTGCAAAAATGCGTTCGAGTTCATCCCACATTCCTGGCATAGGCTTGCGGAAGCCGTCTTTGGCAGACGCAGCGAATATTCGGAAAGGTACGCTGGGAAGCTGTTCTCGTCTATGAAGGTACGCATCAGGGAAGGGGACAGCAGGCTTACAGCAGCGGAGATGAGGGGAATCTTCTTCTTCCAGACATCCAGATGCTGTTGCTTTAATGCTTGATTGGATATCAATATGATCGAGTATCTACGAGGATTGAGTCATGACCTGGTTCGGCACATTTTGGACATACCCTTCTTGATGCAATTCCTCCAACTTCACAGGCACACTAGCTCTCCACCACTCCCATTGCAACGCGGCTTCCTTGCTTCGATTTTTGTGGTTTGACTTGATCACTGTTCCATCGAGGTCGAATGCAGCTACTTTCGGCGCGCTTTGTGGTATCAGATTGATTCCATGCAGACACGTGCGCTTCGGACCTAGAGCAGGTTTCAGCCATTGGAATGAGGATGTCGTAGAGCTGCTGGCGCTTGGTTTGGTGAAGAATGGGTGTGCTAGAATAGTGTGTCAGATGGAATTTTACACACAGCGACTGTAGCTCACTCTTGGCTACTTTTCGAGAACCAGTCATGGAGTCACTGTTGTCAAACTCGCCACCAAGATCTGAGACGGTTCGCTTTCTCGACTCTGCGGTAAGTACTGTTCTCGCTTCGAGGGTCGACACTCGAACGAAGTACAGTTGAACAAGTTAACACGAACCTGATTGCTGCATTCGCTCCGCTTCTGACATGACCTTGGGAGCTGTTGGCATGTCGTGCAATTCTACACGGCCGCGTTCAAGTTGTAGTTTCAATGTCACACGAACACGCAGTGCCTTCAGCGTACGACTGTCTTCCTTTTGTTAGTCTGCCAAACTATCTTCAGCGAAAGACAACGGCGAGCGGGGCCACTAGTACTAGTGCTGAAGGGCAGGAGCAATAGAGTACTTACTAGTAGCACAATGTTACGTAACTTGGTTACTGACATAATGCGACCTCAAGAAAATCAACTCATTGTGAGGAGTGGACTACTATCATTCCGGGTAATCTGCAACATTTTCAGCAAATCTTTTGTAGCTCCTCAACCACTTCATATTATCTTCCACGAATTTAGAGTGTTGTAGATTCGTACTACCTCTATGTAGATCTAATTTTTACTCATTTTTAGGACGTTGTGGTGTGGTGTCGGATGAAAGCCGAGAAAATTCAGGGTCTGACTGCTAATCTGCACAATATGGTCACGTCGTGTCACACCTCGGTACAGCACCGGCACCGTCAACTTTGACTCTCCGCAGCTCTCGATCTGTTGGCTGTGCGGCTTGTGCCGTAGAGGAGATTGAATTCCTTACACTCTCTCGGAGTCTCCCCTATTCGCTGTCACGTTTTTATACATGTCGTCAATTCTTCCTCAATAGCATCTTCAAACAACAGGATGGCCTTTATCGAAATTGTGTTCTGGAATTCTGACGAGGTGATTGTTATGCTCCAGGTATAACTTTGTGAATATATCTGTAGGATCTATGGGATCTGGATGATTTATGTTCTTGCATGGTTACAAATTACCACTATTTCATCTCTCGCAGCTGCAACACTCAAGAAATTTTCATTCTACTTGGACAGTACATCATATATAAGTAGTCTACATATGCCTGAATTTTTTTGAAGTGAGTCGAGCAGCGCGTTGAGGTGTTTTGAACATTTTGCATATTACATGCTAGTTGCATATTACCCGGAATGATAGTAGTCAGTACTCAGTGCCCACAGTATATCGCGTTTGCCAAGCAAGGATCAGCGAGAATTTCAGGACGCTCCGTCGTTACGTCATATAGGCGTACCGTAGAAATACACATGAGCTACTAGCAAGATACATCACTGAGTGGTGTTTTACATCATCTGGTGTATGAAATATTATCTTTTAATCATGACCCTCTCTCGATACAATACTGGAGTCAGGAGGGTGGTTATCCTTAATGTCGAGATAATTACTCTCAGAGACTGTGATGTGGACAACATCGCCATTTCTATTAGAAATCATCAGCGCATGCGAAAAAAATATAAACACATAATAGTCATGCCTGATTGTCCCCCTCAACAACTTTTGGGCAAGAGGAAACAGCACATCGGTACGCACAACGCGAGCGATCGAGCGGGCACCATAGATGTCAGAATAACCCTTCTCGGCAAGCCAGTTGCGAGCCTCTGCGTCGATATCGAGCGTGATCCTTCTATCCTTCAAGCGTGCCGCAACATCCCTCAGCCTCAGTGACACGACATCTAGAATTGACCGGCGAGACAACTTGTTAAAAACAAGTATTGAGTCAAGGCGATTGAGAAGTTCTGGGGGGAAGTATTCCGTTGTGTGTTCCATGACGAGGTTCTTGGCCTCCTCTGTGACGACACCATCTGAGTCACAGGATGAGCTATGAGCTAATATATCGCTTCCGAGATTGCTTGTGAGACAAATGATGGTGTTCTAAGAACAGATTGAGTATGCCATACTTCATCGAAAAAGAAATACATGCCTTGAAGTCTACTTTTCTGCCCTGGCTATCGGTAATGTTACCTTCGTCGAGTATTTGTAGAAGGATCATTGCCACATCCTTCATGAAAAGCGGCTATAAGCACAGTTTGAACTATCAAAGCAGAGATGAAGTACCTTGTGGGCCTTCTCGAGCTCATCAAGCAAAATGACCGCTGTGGGCAAGTATGAGTGGAATGTAAGTACTAGAGCTAGATCGATTTACCATACGGCTTGCGCCGAACAGCTTCTGTTAACTGACCTGCAGACGAGGGATGAGGCTAAATGGCACATAGGGAAACAACTAACCGCCTTCTTCAAAACCGACATAACCTGGAGCGGATCCAATTAGTCTCGAGATCGTGTGTCGATCGTGGTACTGTGGAATTATGTGAACCAGACCTGTAGAACAGCGCAAGGATATTTAAACTACGAACCTCGGACATGTTGATATTAATACTAGCAAATTTGCGTGACTTCAATTCTCGAAAGAATATTATGGACAAGACTTACAGTCCTCTCTGCTCATCGTTGAAAAGAAACCCAGCTAGTGCCTTTGCTAACTCTGTCTAAGGGTTTATAAAATCAGAATTGTGTGGCGGACAAGGCCAAGCACGCAATTTACCTTGCCAACACCAGTGGGACCAAGGAATAGAAACGAAGCCACAGGTCTATTCTGCGCCTGCAAACCAGCGCGTGAGATGCGGACAGCATCGCTAATCGCAGCGACAACATGATCTTGGCCAACAACTCGTTCTTTGAGGGCATCCTCCATCTATCGAGAGTTACTAGCAATAGTTCAAGTAGGAGGCTGGTAATGAGACGAACATGAACGAGTTTGTCTCTTTCACCTTTCAGAAGGTTCTGGACAGGGATGCCAGTGGCCTTTGCAACGACGCGAGCAATATCGTTGCTTGTAACGCGGTCATGCAGCATTGACAGAGGACTCTCTTCAGCGTCGCCCTTCATCTCGTCGTCTTTTGGGAGCTGTCGTTCGAGCTCGGGGATTGTGCCAAAACGCAACTGGGATGCTTTGTCATACTGACCGTGACGTTGAGCAACTTCAAGTTCGTGCTTTGCGTCCTCCAGTCGCTTTTTGAGATCTTTGATCCGATCTAGTCTTGCCCGCTCTGAAGATGAATTTAGAATTTATTGCATCTGATTAACGGTGGGATAGATTGCACCATTTTTCCAGATAGCAGTGAGCTCCTGCGCCTCCTCCTTCTTGATGCGCAACTCCTCCTCAACCTTGGCCCTGCGCTCGAGGCTGAAAACATCGGCTTCGTTCTTTAGGCTTTCAAGTTCAATTTGAAGGGTCATGATCTCGCGCTCAAGCGCTTCCAGTTCATCTGGTTTTGATTCTTGAGCAAGGCGGAGGGCCGAAGCAGCTTCATCGACAAGGTCGATTGCCTTGTCAGGCAGATACCTGTCCGATACGTAGCGCGCGCTGTAGACAGCAGCTAGTGAAGAATTGCATAAACACTAGAGACACAGTGTGGGGATTGACCCTGACCTGTGACAAGAGCACTGTCCGCAATTTCAACACCATGGTGAACCTCATAACGTGATTTAAGTCCTCTTAGAATTGAGATAGTGGTTTCAACGGTTGGCTCGTCGATCGAGACAGGCTGGAAGCGGCGCTCGAGAGCTGCGTCTTTGCCAATCGTTTTCCTATATTCGTCCGCTAGGTGCGACTGTTACAGAACTTATCTCGAAAGAAAAGTCCTACATACGCGTTGTAGCTCCGACGAGCTGGAGGCCACGAGCTAGAGCAGGTTTAATCATCTGTCCGGCATCAATACTTCCCTCCGCTTTTCCGAGGTTGAAAAGCGAATCTAAAGGCGATATTCAGCTTTGCCCGAGGACGAGACTGCAGGGTTACTCACGAACTTCGTCAATGAAGCAGATCACATTTCCTGCCTAACGATTCGACATAATTGAACAGAAGGCTACTATGGAAGAGATTGGGCGGTAGCTCACCTCCTCCTCAATATCACGGATAAGGGCCTTAAATTTCTCCTCAAACTGTCCGCGAATCCCGGAACCAGCCATAATAGCTGCCAGGTCAATCGACAGGACACGCTTATTTTGCAAAGACTAAACAGAATTTTGTTAGCAGTCGTCATGCGCGTGTGAGCGCTGAAGCTGATGAACGTACCTCTGGTACTTCTTTAGCAACAATCCTGCTTGCGAGTCCCTCCAAAATAGCCGTTTTCCCCACACCAGGGGGACCGATTAACTATAAAAAATTATCTAGCCTTCGTTCGAATGTGACGAGGGCCAACTTACCACAGGATTAGACTTGGTGCGTCGGGACAATACTTGGAAAGTTGGTATCACTCCTAAAAATTGGTGAGGTAGGACTCACTCTGTATAGTTCTGCGGATTTCTCCAAGGAACTCAATTCAACGAGCGAAAAGTTACAGCGATGTACATGCGCATACCATCGTCACGCCCAATGGTGGGGTCTAACTTCCCATTCCTGGCCATTTCCGTCAGGTCAACACTCTAAGGCACATGTGAAAAGACGTGTTGACGGTAAGGTAACAGACTTACATATTCTTTCAGCGCATCTCCTTTCTGGTGCTGCTGCATAGATCCAGAGAATCCACCCCCACCCCCTGGAGGCTGCGACGCATAGCCACGCACACAGTAACCAGGTATCACTGGTAACCGCCTGCTACCAATGTGTGGCTGAACGCGCCGGGCGAGTGCGAGAACTGGGCCATGACGTAGCCCGAATGAAATCCTTGAAAGCGCAGATTTCGGGACTGCTGTGATAACAACTTTATGTGACATGCAACTGGAGACCAAAAAATAATCGGTCGGAGAATCTTGTGTGCAAGACCGAAGGAGACACAAAGTAACGGAAATAAATTATGACAGACGAGTATAGACCGTCGCCCCCTGTTGACGATCAAAACTTTTATCGTATTACGTTTTCGGTTGTCTTTTCCCGCCAATGCCACCGGGCCCCGAGAGATTTACGTTATCCACCAGATATCACGAAAAGTGAAGCAACCTTGATAAACGCTAATATTCATCTCACTTCAACTTTCCTACCCTCCCAGTCTTCCAGCAGCCTGGCCTCGACACGCTTGTCTAGATCTTTGACCAGAATGGAGGCTACGTTGATTAATCGTAGGACTTCCTCTGGTGCCGTCGGAACTCCCCCTGCTTTGTGTAGGACACATATCTCGCGTTGACCATTCATCGCTATGCTCATCAAACCTGCACTCAGCCTCTGCTCAAGCAAAGATGGGTCCACCACGGGTCGCGTCAATGCATCTGGGAAGAATGCAAACGTCACACAGAACGGTGTGTGATGTGTTGCAAGTGAGATGGGTGCGCGTTCGGACGGTGAATGCTGTTGGATAAAAGTTAGCATATAAGCAGTAGAGTCGTATCAATACGCACAACGATGACTTCGTCTCCAATGACTTCCACTTCAGGTTTTCTGAAATGCTTAAAGGCTACGATACCAGCGAGGCATGAACAGTCGAGTATGTTACCAGCATCAGCGAGAACATGAACCGTCAATCGCAACTGCCAGACCTGAAGTTTTCATCATTCAGCGTCATCTTGCTCGCCAGACAACGACTTGACCTACACGTTGACCTGCCAATATGCACAGAGATTCCTTGTCAATTGCGTCACTTCTTCGGAGGACCTTGTCCAACATGCGGGTAAGGGTGACCTCTTCTTCTGAAGACCTGGTAAAATTTTTGATTTTGGCAAAAAGAAAGTACACGTAAATGACACGCACCTACCGACCAGGTTCATAGTCTGGAGACGCCATAGGAGAGATTTCAGAGTGTATTGTAATAATGCCTTCAAAGGGTCGTTCTGGCAGTGGTTTGACCATCTTGGCGTCTAATTGTGCAATTACACTGGCACCTGTCTTGTAATTGATAACACGCACGAATCCTGATGAATGCTCACCGTGTTTTGCCCATGGCGCATTCTACCCAACCCAGTTCAGGGCCAAAAGTGAAGATCGGCGCTCGGAGATCGAGCATATCGCGACCGTCTAGTCGCAAAGACTGCTTCAGAGCATCATAGAGAAACTTTTTCTCGGGAATTGATGGCGAGGGTGGACGCATGGAAGGTCAAGGGTAATTGAAGTGTGTGTGTTTGTATAAGCTGTTGATTTGGCTCGTGACAGAGACTTAGATCAAACTTTTAGAAAAAATCCTAAAACGATCTTACATATCCTTTCGTCACTGTTCTTTGCAGCGATCATGGTTCGGCTGATCACCCACAATTTACTCGCATGCCACGTCAAAGGATGCACTACCAATAATTTTCCACTCGTATTTCAGGATGTCCAAGTCGAACTGCAGGAGGCAGAATTCAACCCAGATTTCATCCGGAATATGCTGTCTCGATTAGAATGGACTGCGCTGGTAAATGCTGCGAAGCAGGTGAGTGCAAATGTATAACAGGCCAGAGCGAGTGGCTCATGACCTGTTGAGGTCGGAGATACATCGCTGCCTCCAGAACAGCCAGATATGATAGACGACGAGCTACTTCAGAAGCTTCATCACGTTTTGATGGAGGTACGCAGGTATCATGATCACTTCTTCAAATCTGTGTTACATTTTTCCTAGATCCATGTTACTGATGGTGCGATGGTCTGTCAAAATTGTAGCCACACATACGCCATATCTAATGGGATCCCAAACATGGTGAGCTACAACTCGTCTCGAGACTCAATTGCATAGCTGAGATTCTCTGCAGTTGTTGGCCGAGCACGAAATCGGCTAGATCATGAATAAAATTTTGTATTTTACCCTGAGATCTTGCTGTTGGCGGCCTGGCTCCCTCATCTGTGACGACCAAAAGTACTATTGACCTCAGATGACCTTCCTGTGTTAGTCATGTTCCATCGATCTTATCACGCACTCAGTGACCGTGTTCGCGACCTACAACCATGGATATCCAAGTGGTCCCCGATAAAAATAACATCTGCGACATGTTCGCATCTCTCTTGTGGCACTGTATCGCCAGACCTAGTGATGGGCAAGGATATATAGTACAGTGATGCACTATCACAGCATGCCCTTTTTCGTGACTATGGGCAAAGGGGATAACCTCAGCATTGGTCATCATTCCGAACTGACACAACGGTTATCATCGAGGGCAACCTCGAGAAGCGGAAGGTGTTCTTTGGGTGTTCTGTCGTTCAACTCTTATTTCGAAGTTTCGTACTAATTTCCATAGTCTGATCGGCTAAAGACACCTTCCGTGATAACCTCGGCACAAATTTCTATAACACGAGCAGCGGTCCACGCAGCCATGGGTTTAGCAGCTTAGGTACCACTTGTTGCATAGAACCAAGTATAGGAGACCGCCAGTGCGATCTGGGAACATTTCGTCTTGAAGCAGGATAACACCACACATAATGTTGTTGGCAGAACTCGGGAGTTTTGCCAACCGGTTTGGCAAAACTGGTTGTGCCTGGCGAACGGCAGAACTCACGCAAAGGGAGGGTGGCAGAACTTGGCAGAACTCCAGGACATCCAAGACTTGTGGAGATGTAAATTAGATCTGATAACAGTGTTTGAATTCAAAAGAACATAAAAACTAATGTCTCTAAAAGTTATATGGTGCCACATGCTGGAGGACGCCCCCTCGCCTCAGTGATCATCGACCAACAATGATTCCGAGCATCCGGAATGAGTCGAGAATAACTCAAATCTTGGTGGAAAAACTTCTCAATCAACTCCAAAATTCACCCACTCAAGGCGCTGTGAGGATCCTCTCAATTGTAGGGCATACAGATGAAGTAGAGCGCACATTCTCTGATCTTGGCACAACACAATCCGTGCGACGGTATAATCTCTCAGTTGACACATTTGAACACTCAGCAAAATCCGTGCAAACCTTCAACACCACAGCACTATGGAAGACAGGACTGCCGCGCTCACTTAGTCATGTCACAATCACATATAAGGCAATAGGACTCCGTGCACTTCAATTTCGAATAAACAAGTTATTTACAAGTGTACTTGAAAGTGTCTCCGCGCCTGGCAGCGCTGGGATTACAAGGTCCATCGTAACTCGTCAAAATAAGTAACCCTCCTAAGTATATACTTCCAATCCAAATCCTGGCCACTTGCAGTAGCGGTTACAGAGGTGCCCCGCCTTAAAGTCGTCCACCACACTTGCAATGTTCCCATCACCGAAAAGATCAATTCCTTCATTGACCGAGCTAGAGAAGCAACACCGGTTAACGAAGGTCGCCAATCATAGTAGCTGAAAATGCACACACCGGTGGGTCAAAATCTGAGGATCAGTCAGAAGCTCGGTGCTGCCTTGATAATCAGAAATGAATGCCAGACCCTCTGTCTTTTCATACTGGACGTGCTGAGTAAATGAGAGAAAGACAGCTAGGTCATAGCCGTATTCATCCTCATCGAGTGAAGGTCCATAGTCCTTGTTGTGGATGAACTTCGTGAATGTCTGATCATTAGGAGTACCAGACGTCACCCGCTCAAGGAGATATACCGCCGAAAACATCCCTGCCTTAACATCTGCCATGGGAGCTTGTTCAGAGGTGCCCTGAGTGTTTGATGAGTGGCGAGAAAATGCCAAAGCAATGCCCGCTTCCACGAAATGCACATGGGGGATTGGAAAGGATGGAGGAGTCGGTGTGGGTAACAACTCCGCAGTAGGCGGATATAATGTAAGGTCAAATGCTATGCCTGCTGCTTCTCTTGCAAGACAAGAACGTTCGACCCTAAAGGGGTCTGCTACTGAGATATGTAAGTCTGATGGTTAGTATCTAAGGTCGTGGAAAGGTAAAGGAACAAGTCCGAAGGTATGCGGACCAAGTCCGGAGGTCAAAACGTCGGGTCCGAAGGTATAATACCAAGTCCGAGGCGCGGGAAAAGCGGGTCCGGAGCTTCGGGTCGTCGGGTTATGGGTAATAGCAAGGGAACAGGTTCGGAAAGCGTCGGACTATGTCCGGAAACAAGGGAAAGTCAGGGAAAACGAATGGCAAGGGTTTCAGGTGCGAAGCGGGTGCGGAACGGGTGATAACCAGGTATATTCAATCCAGGTAACAGGTAATGACAGGTATGTGACCAAGTAGATGGGAAGTCCCACCTACAGTAAAGTAAAGAGTGCTTGGTCGTACTACCAGTCCTATATAACTAGCTACATAGAAATCCGGAATACAGCAAATATGTAGGAAAACATCGGGTCCGAAGGTATGTAAACTAACATGAGGCACTGCGGATGTGTGAGAACACAGGTAATAACGCTGCCTACTGCATCAGCCATGGGAAACAAGCTACTACGCACCAGTGGGGTTGGACGGAACGGACAGGACATAGGACGGACGGGTTTCCGAAGGTATGCGAGCAGGTCCAGTGCATCTCCGGCGGGTCCGAGGCTCGGAGAGCGCGGGAAAGCGTCGGGTTTGAGCGGGTTTCATCGGAGATGACTGGAGTGACTGGTCTGATGTCCGGATAACTGGGCTTTCGACGTACTCCGTGAATTGGGCCTCTGCAGGGCTGTGGACAGAATGTTCACGACATTGGTGCAGCATCGAGACAGTGATTGATGTAGTCGTACGTGAAGTCAAGGAGGGATTTCGCCCAGTACAACAAGTTACATTCATTGAGGAGTTTTTTGTGCTCATCTGGTAGTGTGTAACGTGAAATCTTGAGGGTGTTTGATCCAATGGTGTGAGAGGGAGGTCTGTGAAATGGCCACTTGATGACAACATCCTGCTGAGCATGCAACCCAAGGCCACTGGAGGACAGGGGAGATAGCGTGAGCCATCCTGGATGAGCTGTCTTAAAGGCACTGATCCCGATCATGCTGCAAATGGGGACATCAATAGTGAGTTGTCTGATAAACGAATTTGAGATGTTGGGTTTGAATGAATGATACTGAGGAGTCTTCAAGATATCGGCTAGTGGGCGCACAGGGATTGGATGGAATTGAATGTCCTTGTTGCAGAAGTCATAAACTAAAGTTAATACTCATTAGAATGCCTGCCTCAAGACAACGGATAAACTCACCTTTAGGTGCACACACAGCATCTACACTACCTCCACTTTTCAAGGCCTCTTTCAAATCATGACGGTCAGGAAGGTGGAATACACCAGGTGCTGGCTTCTTGTGAGGAGGTGACACGGTACTATTTGTGGAGTCGCTCTCTCCGCAAACATGAGCCCGCTTTGCTGATGGACATGTTGGATTATGTGCTGAGCTGTCAGTAACAGCGGAATTACGTCCCACCGTAGATAAGGCATCTGGTCCTTCCAAGTCAAGACCAAAAGGGTCTTCTGAGTCGGTGCCAGAAGTTCAAGGGTTTTGTTCTTCAGTAACAGTATTGATAGATCTGTGCCGTTGGAGCTGTTCATGCAAGGTATTCTGAGAAATCAATGAGTTAGCAGAGTGACAATACATTGAATGAGCAGAATCTTACTTCTTCTTCAGTTTTTTCCAGCCATGCCTCATACTCACTCCACTGCACTGCAGGCACAACGACCATGAGTGAGAATTGCTTGGTCTTGAAAGTTGTCGTCTTCGGTCTGTGTTGAGATTGGACTAAGCACTGAGCTAAAAAGTACAGAATGGCAGGCAGATGTCCAGATAGGTCAACCCAGGTAGCATCCCGGACAATGAATTCTTCGGTGCGCCAAAGAAATCCCCTTCTGAATGTGAGGATTTTCGGTAGGATAGTCTCTAAAGTGATTTGTATAAGACCAGGGGCGTCCAAGCGAGTGTCAACATCCTTCTTTCCTTCACAAATATTCTGATTTATGAGTGTCAGAAATGCAGCAACCTGAAGAAAAACAAATGTACCCCAAAGTTGATGCTGTGCCCACTTTTCTTCTGTGAATTTCCCTCGTATACAGCTGATATCTCTAATGTGATGGTCTCTGCAGGGGGTGGAGCATATGCCAATTTAGCCCATTGTTCACGCTCCAGACCATACTGAGCATGGTGCACAGAATATCCTACGGCACCGGATACCATGTTTGTGTTGGAACTAGCCAGCGATTGTTGCCATGATAGAGGCACAGCAATATCTGGGCCTGAAATGCGGCCTATGTGCGCAGTGCTACTGGAGGGCTGAGACAAGAAGGGTACTACACAGGGTGGATTGATAGTTGCTATTAAATTTCGCCATTCAGACATGTTTGATATGTAATAGAGAAATTTGACTTACACTTGCGTTGTGCCACATTCACGGTCTGGCGTATGATATGAGGATCTCGAAGTAACTGTGATTGTGCGGCTGGATATAATTAATGGTGTCATTGATCAAAAGCTATATAGGGGTTTCAAGTGTACTTACAAGAAGGGTGGACTGAAGAGGGTCGGACCGAAGTTGAAAGCTTCTGTGAGTATTGCAAGTAACATGCTTCACAAACGAAGCGACCAGGTTGGCCAGGCACAATGGTGGCAACATAATAGCATGGAGCACCTTTGAGTATCGTGCCACGGCAAGCAGGTCGACCACAGACACGGTCCTCCTTGGCAATAGCATCTTTGGTAAACTGAGAGATGAGTTCCATGACACTAGTAGGTGCTTATTCGATGAGTTGAAGGAATTGAAGGAATATTGTTGGAACAGTGGCCCTACAACACTTCAGAGACAGGCTTTATATAAAGACTGTCTGGAGAAACTCACCACTCTGAAGAGTCGCATCTAGTAAGTGGAAGGTCATTGATATCCTGCAGTACTGAGTTGCATCTAAGTCAAGAGTCAGCAAATTCTTCACATCAGTAAATTCCCACATTTCTTGACTTCCTTTTTCGAGACTTGCCGCCGGTCAATAAATCTTATTTACCACTTATTTACATTTATTTGATTGAGCGTGTTAGTCGAAAGAAAGCGCGTGACAAACAAGCGCGATAATGCGCAGATAAGCATCAAAAGGACACACACTTATTTCAAGGCACAAAACTACAGTAAGTGGTGCAAGTATACTCATAAGCATGACGTATTGATGAGATCACGTTAAGTAAATGGCAGCTTCAAAGTCTTTTGATAGTGTGTGAGGGAGGAAGCGCCAATGGATCGATGTTGCGATCAGGGCGAATGAGGCCCTTCGGGCTGAGGCGGAAGCAGAGGAGGCAGAGGCGAATTTGGAGGTGCCAAAGGGCCTTTGGGAAAGGGTGAAGGGGTGGATTGGCGACAGGAATCGAGACAGAACGAGTCGCTCGTGATTCCAGCCTAAAGTGAGTCATAGGATGTCTGTTAATCAATGAAGACTTACCTGGTCCTGATAGTGTCGTTTTCGCGACTTTGACCCGCAAATATTCACCATCAGCATTGTATCAATGTATAGTATGTAGAATAAACACGCACCTTCGCATGCCCCATTGTGAAATCTCGACCTCGACACCCAAGTCTGATGCTGGAGTACTACAACCACCCACTGCTCATCGCTAAGACCGTCGTTATAATTGATGACATTACGACGACGCTGACCACGGCCCTGGATAGCATCATCAATCTCCTTCGGCTCGAACGGTTCATCCGTCTGATAGCATTCAGGCAGCTCTTCAAGCTGCATGAGCGGTAACGGCGGCTTCCCCCTGTTGCCGATCACACGCCATGCGTCCAATGCATCCCGTTCTCGCTGAAGATCCATCGTGCGGAAAATCTCATTGAGTTCATCGTCATTCATGTCACCGGCCTCTTCGTTCTCCTCCTCTTGATCTGCTTCGAGGATGGACCGCTGCATACCACTCATTTAGCTATTCGTTATGCGAGAGAGCTGCTGCAACACCTACCAGGAATTCTTCCTGCTCTTCCTGCGTTGATTTGTTGTTGAAACGACCGACTTGGATGACCTTGTCGTCAACATCGAGCTTGTACCGCGCACGAGCATACATAGCTTCTTCGACACTCTTCTCTGTGATGAAACGGAGGATTCGGACAGCCTTTGGCCGATACGGTGAGCACGATCTTGAGCCTAAAGATCAGCATGGGGATTCCTGAGACATCATCATCAGTACGTCTTTCCAAACGATAACCAGAAGCTTATTCACCAGTCACTATCAAAGCTGCAAACCTACGCGTCAGCATATAGAACAACTCGACCGCAAGAGACAATGCACATGATGCCATCACCCCATTTTGTGCGATACAGTGCATCATTTGGCTTGGTATCGGGATGAATTTGGAGCCTGCCTTCCCAGAGAGCAGCAGAGGACTTTGAGGGATCATAACGAGCAGGGTCAGACAGTGTACCGCGTGATTGTGGTGCCCAGCCAGCTCCGATGGAAGATGCAATAAGCGTCGGTACCATAGTCATCAACGAGGGGCTAGAAAAAATTAAGGATACCATCTCACAAATAAAACATTAACACATACAGAGGGACACATTTATCTTCGTGCAGTCTAGCCTGACGGCTCTTCACAACAAATGAAGACGAGCGAAGTCGCCCGCCCCACAGGTTAGCGAACGTGGCGAGATTGTCACGCACAAGTTCAATCTCAGAGTTCCATTCAACATCTGGGCGAACTTTGAGAAGACCGCCTTCGGGTTTGGGGAGTAAGCACATCATGATGAAGAGGCATTCAAAGGGTCCGTTGGGCAGTAGGCGGATGAGCGCACCCAAGGGGATGGATACGAAGCCGAGGGCGAGTGAGATGCCCCATTCACGACCAGCGATACGTGTCAGCTGGAATGCGGTGCCACCGATGAACACAATGACCACTTGAACAGCAATCTCTGCAAACCAGCCGTGAGGGTAGTCCAGGTATAACATGACTCGACTCACCGATGAGAGTAATGGCCATGAAGTACCAATTGTTAAGCATGCCTTCAAAAATGTTGAGCTTCCGATCCAGCCTTCGCGAGTTTACCGAGTTAAATATCTGAGCAAAGACAAACACATTAAAGACCAGCGTCTGCACAATGGTGGCATTCCCCGACGTGTCTGGGAGGGTGAACGAGATGGCCGGGGATGATCCTGAGGGGATGGTCCTGAAACAGGTAAAGTTGGGTGAAGCGAGCGCCTGTGTTGTGTAAGACCTGACTGATTTCGAAACCAGCGCAAGCATCCTGGAACTGGGCATGGAAGCTGGAGTAGGTGGTGAGCACGACGGGGAGGCATATGTGCTACGCTGGATGTTGACGACAGTTTCGAAGGCTAACACTTCAAGGTTTGGGGTGCAACCGTCCGTAATCACCGGCACCAATGTGACAAATTTGATAATGAAGGCCAGACTTGGCGCTCGGACACGAGTAAACTGTACCGAAAAAGCGGCAGTGAACCTCAGTTTCACTGTGCCAACAAATGAAAACTAGTACTAATGGTACGGGGAGTGTTAGTAGACTATCTCCTTGTCGGAAAGGTGTTAGAGAACCATACCATTGATGTCTCACAGGCAAAGTGTCGGATTGATAGTATCCGGAGTGCCTGAAAGATGTTAGAGACTCCCAATATTAACGGAGACTGCAAAAAATCGCGCTAGTATATTAGTGGGTACGTCAGAGCAAAGTAGGGTCATATGTATGAATTCAGAGTCAGCTTAGGTTACAATTTTTGGAGAATTGTGACAAAACTTACCTTGTCGTCAGCCACCACTGGTTGGATTTACTCGTTCTTCAGCCCCACAGGCCCTCCATCGATACCATGTCTCAGCCCGCCAGCGCAGTTCCGAGGCATGTGGCAACTCGAGCTAAAAATGCAACTCAGCATCCAGGATATATCCTGACCGGGGGCGAAGGCCCCACCAAGAGACGTACCAAAGCTCAGAAGGCCGCTGACGATTGGCGTGAAGAAGAGGAAAAGAGGGCAAGTGAAATGGCTGTTCAAGAAGGACATAACCGCATTGCTGTATTTCAGAAACAAATGGAGACTGACCAAGCAGCTACATGCGTTGATGCGCCAAAGCCTACTCGTCCCCGCCCACGCCCACGCCCCGTAAAAAAGGCTGTAAAAGTCATGGAGACCTCCAACTTGACTATGGCCGAAGATAAGGCCGTTAGCGCTAATGGCAAGGGTGGTGGGGCTAGAGGTAAATTAGCAGCCGGTGCTAACGTCGACCATCCTGGGAGTGACGCAGAGGAAGAGGTGCAAGTGCCGGGGTCACGCAAGAAGAAGGAGAAGAGGAAAGTGTTACCAGTGAAGACACCAGTGAGAGATGCAATCGAAGCAGTGGGTCTTATTGATGAATCAACGATGGCACGTGATGACGATAAGAAGTCTGCTGATGTGTAAGACGTTTATTGCTTCTCAACTATGTTGCACCATCTCACTGAAACAGCTCTTTTCTTTTTCAATTTAATGGTGCATGATGATGTTAGCTCTACATCAGGTCCTCAAAAATTTGGTTTTGCTGTCGAGCGTATCCCGGGTTGGAGGACGGAAGTTCCTGCTGCCAGTGTTGGTTCTAAGCCATCCTCCAACGCATTCAGGAAAAGACCATCTACCATGCCTTCCGACTTCTCTAGTACTGCTCCCTCTTCCAAACTTACTATGGGGAGTACTATCAGTAGCGGTGGTGCCCCACTCACGCCCATTAATACTATCGCCGATGCTGGTACTGACAACGTGGCAGATCGTTTTACGACCCTATTTGCAGATGATGATCTGGCTGAATCAGTTGAGTGCTCTCAAGCCCTTGCCCGTATGTCCAAACCAAGAGCTGCTCAGGTGAGTTTAATTATTTAGTTCTTTCTAATGTACATATTAACCGCATCACCAGGGCGTCAAGGTTTATTCTAAGGTCCCCGATACTTCAGTACGAACAAATCAATCCCATCGCAATGCCAATCTGACTCCTCGACAGCTCAACGCAATTCAGCCCGACATTTCCAACGATGAAATGAATGTTGAGGCGGCCCCCCCAGTAGTAGCTTCCCTCGTTAACTATGGATCCGACACTGATATGGAATCTGATCTCAAGCCTCCTCCTTCAACACAGGTCCCCCGAGGATATTACGACGCTGATATCCGTCGAGCTGCAGCTCTCGCTCGAACTCCAACATCCCACTCTACCATTCTGGCGACGAGTGCCAAGCGCAAACTCGTAGATATGGAGGATGGCCTGACCAATGATGACACGATCGAGGATGCCCTACCTGAGGACGACCTGCTCGAGGACGACGTGATTGAGGACGACCAGATCGGGGACGACTTCATGGTCGATGATGACTTCGTCATCGAGGAAGATACACCTTCATCCGATGTTGAATTTGTGGGGCACAGCAAGCCTGTGGTGGTCAAGACCGAATCTGAACCAGTGTCCTTGCGGGTCACTTCTGCAGTAGTAAGCTTCGTTTTTAATATTCAAACCATACTAACTACGAATCATGTAGACTAATGTTGGCGTCAAACACAAAGCTCCTGTGGCTAAGCGGACAAAGTCTTCCGTCGCACATACTCGCAGTCTTTCCAGTATCTCGAGCGCTACTTCTCGCGCCGTG
The DNA here is from genome assembly GCA_016628065.1 of Suillus lakei. Classification (NCBI taxonomy): domain Eukaryota; kingdom Fungi; phylum Basidiomycota; class Agaricomycetes; order Boletales; family Suillaceae; genus Suillus; species Suillus lakei. The sequence goes on along the minus strand of JABBWA010000003.1, from coordinate 89,272 downwards.
TCGAACTCTGTCGAGGTGGAGATTCTCCCCCGTTCTGCTTACCGGATCAAAAATCTTCCTGGAGGTGCTCGGGCAGTGGGTCCATTAACCGCCTCAATGAGGCGATCCTCCAGGACGTCTGGGGCCGCACGAAGGAGATCGCTGTGAGGAGGCATGGTGCGCCCCCCCCTGTGGAAGATGATTCTGAGGATGAGTGCGCGCTCATCTTTGATACCTGGTACTGTCCTTTTCTGTCACTTTCTAGTGTCCCAACTGATGGATTTCGGTGCTACTTTCTGTTCTATAGAGTGAGGTACTTGTACTGCTCCTTCCTCTCGTCATTCACGGTCCATACCATCATCTCTGTTCCCTGCTCGTTTGTTCACTGTTGCCCACCGAGTCATTCCCGCTGCCGCTTGCATGTACTACGTGTTGCTATTCGCTTTGTCACGCATGTTAAATGTCTCGTTTTCACTACTTACCAGTACTTTCATATTGCTTTCTCTCCTTTTTGTCTCGCTTAATATACTTGTCACTGGAAATGCAATGATATACGGCTATTTTTGTCTGGAACAAGTACACAATAAGTGAAATAAGTTGCTCCAATTTGCACTACTTGCACTGCTTGCACTGCTTGTATTGTAGGAATAATTGAAAATAATTGCTCAAAAAGCGAAAATAAAAGTAGAAAAAGTAAAATTCAAGAGGAGGCATCTACTTATCCAACTTATATGCCTTGTGGCAAGTTGATGGCAAGTTGGTGTCGCCATTTTTGCGAGTGACTTTTCCGCTCTTTTTTGGGATTTTGACCGGCGGCAAGTCTCGAAAAAGGAAGTCAAGAAATGTGGGAATTTACTGATGCAGCGAGTTGGATCATTGTGCCCAACATGTGAGTTGCCATGATCATGGTCGAAACGACACACAGATTCACCAAGTGGTTGAAACAGCACACAGATTCAACATATTAACATTATCTGCCACAGTGTATCTGAAAGTCTCTGCATCAGACTTATCATGGCGGACTTTATTCAATTGTACTGACCTTTCAAGCCTAGCCATTTGTCGCATTCAACCTCAGGCTGCAACTCTATTGGTGCAGTCACACTCAACCTGGTGTTCATTTAGCTAACTCTTATCTTGGTGTTCAAGTTGGTGTTCAGTGCGCCTATTCCGCTGACTCCACTCTTATCTTGGTGTTCCTATTCTGCTGATTCTTAGTATTTTCAGTGCGCCTATTCCACTTATTGCTGTCAGCACTTGTCATTGAAGCTTTTAAAGTGCAGCTATCATGGTGACCATCATTCAAACTACTATGCCCAACCAAAACAAACCAACCTGTATGCACCTCTCTATGTATTGTGATTGCAAGGCTAACATGACTTGTAATATCAGCACCTCTTGAGGAGATCGTATAGAAGCTAGACACAGATAAACACCTCAGTCTCGGTGGAATGGACTGTATTAAGTACCTAGACACAGATAAACACTAGTACGTAGCGTGTCAGTGTCTAGTAATTGTAGTGAGAGAAATAAAGGAGATGTACCCTCAGTCTCGGTGGAACAGACTGAGGGAAGGGATGGTACGAGAAGGTTCAACTATATATATGAATCTGATGGAATCATACTACTGATTGGCACATCATCATCACGTGCACTCTTGTGCACCAACACTCCTCCTCGACGTGACAAGTAACTCCTCCTCGAGTGATTCACCAGAGGCCCAAGGATGAGCGCAAGCGGTCGAAGTCCTTCCGTGGCAATGCTTTTGTGAAGATGTTGGTGATGTTGTCTTTGGAACGAACGTAATGAAGTTTGAGCTGTCGTCATGTAATGCATTCTTGAATGGAATGGTGGGCCATATCGATGTGTTTGACACGTGCATGAAAGGAAGAGTCTTCTGTGAGAACGATGGCGCTGTTATTGTCACACATTAAGGGAGATGCGGAAAGTTGGGGAAAATCGAGTTCATGAAGAAGCATTCTGAGCCAGGCAACCTCTTTACCAGCCTCAGAGGCAGCGACATATTCGGCCTCGCAAGTTGAGAGGGCAATGGTTTTCTGCTGACACGCACTCCAGGTGATGAACCCACTGCCAAGAGAACAACAGTACCCACTGACGGAACAATGGGAGTCGACACAGCTCCCAAGGTCACTATCAGTGTAAGCAATAAGGCGAGCAGTGTGATCACCACCAAGGACAAGAGAGAATGTGCGAGTACCCTTCAAATAGCGAACGACACGTTTGGCCGCCTCCCAGTGGATGCGCCCGTAAGAGTCAAGAAATTTGCATAGTTGCTGAACAGCATATGCGATATCGGGGCGGGTGCTGATGGCAAGGTACATAAGGGACCCGACGAGGGAATGGTAAGGTGTTCGTGTCATAAGTTCACATTCAGCATCAGTATGAGGAGAGTGATCATGACAGGAAAGATGAAGGCCTGGGTCCATAGGGATGGAAACAGGGACAGTGTCCTTGAGGCCGAATTGCGAGACAACTCGATCGATGAGGGCAGTTTGAGAGAGTGAGATGGTGTGATTGGGCTGGTCATGCATGATAGCAATGCTGAGACAGAAGTGCACATCCCCAAGCTCGGAAACCTGCCACTTAGTTTTCAGTTGTGTTTTGAAATCGGAGATAACAGCCTTAGAACTGCCGACAGTGAAGAAGTTGTCAATGTGTACAGCAACAAGGAGTATGCTGGAGCTAGTGCGACGGTAATAAATGCAATGTTCACTCTTAAGACGGACAAAGCCCCAAGATAGCATAGCGTCGTTGAGCGTACAGTTCCATATGAGCCCACCCTGTTTCATGCTGTAGAGTCCCTTTTGAAGTTCCCAGACGTGGCCTTCGAAGCCAGATTCAATGAAGCCTTCGGGCTGCTCCATGTAGCAGATCTCATCGGAGTCGAGGAGACCATAGAGGAACACCGTCTTAATGTCTAGTTGTTCGATTTCCCAGTCGAGAGCAGTGCCAAGGTGTGCTAGGATGTGAAATGACTCGAGATGTGCAGTAGGGGCAGAGGTTTTCGTGTAGTCTTGCCCCAAGACAGCAGAGTTGCCACAGCATACATACCGAGCTTTAAAATGTGCTGGATTGCCTGCCTGGTCCCGCTTCAATTTGAAAACCGGACGTCCTTTCATAATCTTGCGACCAGTAGGAACAGAAGTATGAGGAATGAGCTTATAGACCCCCAGATCACGGAGAGATTGGAATTCGTCACGCATCGCAGCAGTCCAAGCAGCCGCATGAGGGGAAGACATGGCCTCAGCGTAAGTGACAGGATCAGAAGGGTGTTCATGCTCAAAATTGTCAGGTGTAGCGGCAAAGACAGAGGTAAGATAGGCCAGCTCAGCTTCTAAATCTGCGAGGTCGTCAACAGAGGAAGACGTGGTGAAGGCAGACTCAGCAATGCTCGGCAAAGTGTGAGTATGGTCAGCGGCAGCCAAAGAAGCCAGAGCATGACGCTGAGTAGCATTCACATATGGTATACCTTCAGTTGTGCAACGTCGCTCGGAAGGCACGGGGGTACGTGCAGAACGCTGAGGTAGAGGCACACAAGGCTCCATGGGGGGAGGGATAGGAAGGGGAATGGGAGGTGGGTCGTCCTCGTCTGGTACGTCAGTGACCATAGCACACTGTGACGGGGCAGGCGAAGAAGCCTGTGGAGAGGCATTATCAATGGCGACACCAGGGCATAGAGGTGCGTTAGTGGAGGTATGTGACTCAATAAATGAGACATGGTATGATACAAACACCTTATGAGAGGCCCGATGATAGCAACAATAAGCTTTAGAGTCAAGAGAATAACCGATGAGGACACATTCAACAGAACAATCGTAAACCTTGGGGTTGTGACGGTTCTGAATAAGAACAAACACTTGGCAGCCGATTTCATGAAGATGGCTAAGATCAGGTTTGGTACCGTGCCAACGTTCATAGGGTGTGTGACCAGCCTGCGAAGAGACGGGTGTGCGATTGGAAAGATAGCAGGCGGTCAGAACAAATTTGTCCCAGCGATTCACAGGAACACCACAAGCAGAACACATAGCACAAGCCTTACCCATCAAGGTACAGTGTAATCTCTCAACACGACCATTCTGCGCTGATGTATAGGGCGCTGTGAACTGATGAAGAGTGCCACATGAGAGGAGCCACTCTCGCATGGCCTCAGATTTGAGCTCACCATTGTCGGATTGATAGATGCCGACTTTGGATGAAGATTCGAGCTCATGAGCCTTCTCCCAGGCGTGAAGTGCTGGGAAAGCATCGGATTTAGCGGATAAAGGGATGGACCAAGTGTACAACGAGAAATCATCAATGATGTCCATTATGTACTTATTACCGGCGGCAGATACAGTGTCAGGATGCTCCATGAGATCCACATGAATGATACCCAGTTTCCTAGTAGCCCTAACTCCAGTGTGAACTTTCGGGACAATAGACTTAGTCTGTTTGCCGAGAATGCAAGCGTCACAAATGGGAGGAGAGTTGGACAGGGTGATAGGCATACCAGTGGCATTGCCGGAGCGGGCAAGATCATACATGGCACGGTAGTTGGCGTGCCCAAGACGGCGGTGCCAGGACTGGAGGTCCAGAATGCATTGGGCAAGGAAGACGTGATCCGCAGATAGCTGGCCACCTGAAAGAGCATACAGACAACAGGACATGAGGGACCCAGACAGCATGCGTGAGCTGCTGTGAGCAGTAACCCAGCAAGAAGAGGCATTGAAGGACACCATGCAGCGATGTACACTGCAAAGGCTAGAGACGGAGATGAGACGCACTGTAGCCGTAGGGATGAATAACACGTGGTCAAGAGTGATGTGAGTCCCTTTGGAGACAACTAAACGAAGGGTCCCAACCCCGAGGGCCCGGATAGAGGAACCGCCTACCCCACTGACAGTGCAAGGTGGAATGGGACATAGGCTGTAGAAGTCAGACTCAGTATTACTGATATGAACTGACGCCCCACTGTTGAGGAAGAAGGGGATGATGGAGGGATCCACGATGGTACATTGACATTGGTTCGGCGCTTTGTAGGTGATCCCTGCAAAGTCGACAGGTTGGCTACATTCACGCCAGTCCACACTGGCCTGCAAGGTGTCCAGGGCGGAGTAGAGAGCCAGCTTGTCATCATCGAGTTTGGACAACTCCCAGATGAACACAGGCGTGATGGTGTCACAGGCGAGACCAATGAACTCACGGGATTCAGTGTCAGAGGACGATGAAGGAGGTGCAGCGGGGGGATTGGCAATGTAGATAGCCTCATGAGTCTCACCGTCGAGAATATAAGCACACCTGCCTGTATCATAATGAACAGCACCTGGCTTGCCAGTGGATGCAGGCTTAGCAGCAGGTTTAGATCCTTTGTTAGCACCCTCATGAGCTGCGCATTTATGGGCAAGGACCTCCTCCCGCTGTCGTGAACATTCTGTCCACAGCCCTGCAGAGGCCTAATTCATGGAGTACGTCAAAAGCCCAGTTATCCGGACATCAGACCAGTCACTCCAGTCATCTCCGATGAAACCCGCTCAAACCCGACGCTTTCCCGTGCTCTCCGAGCCTCAGACCCACCGGAGATGCACTGGACCCGCTCGCATACCTTCGGAAACCCGTCCGTCCTATGTCCTGTCCGTCCCGTCCAACCCCACTGGTGCGTAGTAGCTTGTTTCCCATGGCTGATGCAGTAGGCAGCGTTATTACCTGTGTTCCCACAAGTCCGCAGTGCCTCATGTCAGTTTACATACCTTCAGACCCGATGTTTTCCTGTTTTTGATATTCCGGATTTCTATGTAGCTAGTTATATAGGACTGGTAGTACGACCAAGCACTCTTTACTTTACTGTAGGTGGGACTTCCCATCTACTTGGTCACATACCTGTCATTACCTGTTACCTGGCTGAATATACCTGGTTATCACCCGTTCTGCACCCGCTTTGCACCCGAAACCCTTGCCATTCGTTTTCCCTGACTTTCCCTTGTTTCCGGACATAGTCCGATGCTTTCCGAACCCATTCCCTTGCTATTATCCATAACCCGACGACCTGAAGCTTCGGACCCGCTTTCCCGCGCCTCGGACTTGGTAGTATACCTTTGGACCCGACGTTTTGACCTCCGGACTTGGTCCGCATACCTTCGGACTTGTTTCCTTACCTTTCCATGACCTCAAACACTAACTATCAGACTTATATCAGTAGCAGACCCCTTTAGGGTCAAACATTCTTGCCTTGCAAGTGAAGCAGCAGGTATAGCATTTGACCTAACATTATATCCGCCTACTGCGGAGTTGTTTCCCACACCGCTTCCCTTCCATACTACCACCCTTCCCGAAACAATCCTTGGCGTAGTGTCCCCAACTATTACAGTTGGTACAACAGTATGAGTGGCCCTGACGACCACACTCAGTGCAGGTCTTGGACTGCCCACCTTGAGAATTCCCCCCTTTTCCATTAGCAAGGAGGGCGACATCCCCGGATTGTCCCTTCACGGTGTCGATAAGCTGCTGTTCGACATTGAGACGAGAGCATATGTTAGAAGGACCATAGATGCTGGTGGTGGTACTAGTGGCGAGAGCGTCCACGATGTGATTGCGAACATGGGGGAGATCATCTGACATCATGTTTAACATCATAATCGTCAAGAAATCATCCTCCTTGGGTAGACCAATGGCATATATGGGTCTGACCACTTCACTGAGTTGGGTGCTTGTGGTAGCGAGACACTCTGAGCGACGGTAATGGACAGTGAGGGCCTGTTGGATCAGGAGGATCTGGGCGATGGGCCCAACTTTCTTGTGACAAGACTTGAGCACATTCCAAGCTAGATAAGTGTTGGTGAAGGGGCGAAGGAATTCCTGTTCTTTGGAGCTGGATCGCATGCACAAGGCTGCAATAATGCATAAGTTATTAAGATCCCAATGGGACATGCTCGCTGGATCAGTGGAAGGATCGGGACGCAGAATGAGTCCAAGTATATACCCGCCTCCGTATTTCAACAGAAGATAGTTCTCCATTTTGTTGGACCAGATTCCCCAGTTATTCTTACCACGGTCCAGAACTTCAATCTTTTCCAGATCGGTCTGGCTGAGGGTGATAGCTGTAACCACAGGTATAACAATTAGGCAATGTCATGGGTATCTATAACCCACCGTGGGTCATGGGTGTGGGTACCCAGGGGTATGGGTGGGGGTTGCCACTTGGGATACCCACACCCCTACCTACACCCACGTGGTGGGTATGTAGGCAGAAATGTTATATTTGCACTGTGATGTGTGGTTCAGCTTTGTCAAAGATACTAGTAGTGGTCTCAGTGAATGGTATACCCAGGTTGAATGGCCAGCAACTTCACTTTCAACACTATCTTTGTCATCTGTGTTGATTCCATTTATTATGCTACATGTAGTACTATCATAACTTTTGTTTGTCCAAACTCACCAACATTGGATTTTTTTATTTTGCTTATATCATCCTCAAATGTCTACTGATTTACAAAACAAGACTCACAACAGACCTGTCTCAACTAGTACTACGACTTCTATAAAAAGACACTGAAGGATAATATCAACTTTCATTTTTTGCAGAGACTTACTGACATCAGGTTTTTATTTAGCTTATATCTCACTCAAATGATTACCAATTAACAAGGTAAGACTAGCAATAGATTTGTCTCCAGTACTACTACAACATTTGTTAAGATATCTAAGGGTGTAGCACCAACCATTCATGTCATACCCATGGGTATACCCTCCATGGGTGTGGGTATGGGTAACCATCCCTGGTACCCACCAATAAACCCACACCCACCAGCATGGGTGTGGGTTTTTGGTGGGTGTGGGTGGGGGTATCACCACAGATACCCATGGGTATACCCACGTCATTCCCTAATAACGATGGGGGAGGTACCGATCATGGTGCTTGCTGTGCTGGGGTTAATGGTACTCTTGGTATGAGTGTGCGCTGGCATCATAAGCGAAGAAGTTGGGAAGAAAAGACAATCAGAGATAGAACTCTATGAGGATGGATTATATATGATATCTCAGAAGCTTTGTGCCCGAAAAGGGAAGCAACAAGGTGTTTTGATGACGAAGATCGAAGTACAATGACGAAGATCATAAATAGCGACATAATGCGCTACACGCCCGAGGTACTTTGACCCGGCGTGATTGTTCCTGGGTGTCCTGATTTGTCTAGTTGGTTTCTGCTCCTCGTTTTACGAGTGAGCAGGGCTCATAACCTATAGAAGCTAGACACAGATAAACACCTCAGTCTCGGTGGAATGGACTGTATTAAGTACCTAGACACAGATAAACACTAGTACATAACATGTCAGTGTCTAGTAATCGTAGCGAGAGAAATAAAGGAGACGTATGCTCAGTCTCAGTGGAACGGACTGAGGGAAGGGATGGTACGAGAAGGTTCAACTATATATATGAATCTGATGGAATCCTACTACTGATTGGCACGTCGTTGTCACGTGCACTCTTGTGCGCCAACAGATCGCTCCTCACATCCTTCGGTACTGGAAAGCACGTCAAACAGACAGGAAGATCGTAGAAAACTTGCAGAATCATTTCGATACGTCTCGCTATGGACTAGGGTGAGTCAATTTCCACTAATTGATACTATTTCCTGATCTTTGTGTGTAGATACACGAAGTTCAGAGAGATCCGCAATGACATGGGTCTCCTGCATACCCGCCAGCAGAGCCACACCATCGAATCTATCCATGAAGCCATGATCGAGCTTCGCAAGGCATACCCAAATGCTGGTGCGCGAGAAATGGTGATTTTGCTATTTCACGAGAAAGAAATGAGTGTTTCAAGGTACTTAATTTGTTCGCCGTTGATCTGTATCTGACTAGCTACCAAATAGAAATTTAGTGATAGCACACTGTGCCATCTATGAAGCAGACCTCATACATCAGTGAAAAGCCCGCCATCTCAAGCGGAGGCGGTTCTGGGCTGCCGGCGTCAACGACCTATTTGCTGTGGATCAACACAATAAGTGGCTTCGATTCAGTCTTGCATTGCATACTGGAGTGGAGCCATTCTCGGGTCGTATCATGTGGATCCGAGTCTGGCATTCTAACCGCAACCCCCAGCTCATTCTCACATACTATCTTGAGACTATCCAGAAACTGGGCCGTAAGTTCATTTTAATAAATATCTATTGCACTGTTACTTATTCAAGTTGCCTTGCCTGGGTATGACAGATATTCCGCTAGTGACTCAGAGTGATCCCGGCACTGAAAACTACGGGATCGCCAACGCACACACTATGCTTCATCAAATGAATGATCCGGCGCTGCAAGGTGCATTACAACACCGCTGGATGCAGACCAAGAAGAATGTTAAACCGGAGATCGCCTAGTCTCAGTTACAGCGCAGGTTTACTCCTGGTTTCAAAACATTCTTGATGAAGGAGTGGAGGATGGCTGGTATGATAGCGATAACACCCTTCAGGTGTGAGTGACTTCGGCTTTCCACCATTTCGACTTTGCTCACAGTGGTGTATTTAGCATGATCTTCCGCTGGATTTTTATTCCGTGGCTTCAGTGCGAGTTAGATAGGTATCAGGACCGCGTTAATAACACCCTCAAGAGGCCAGATCGTAACAAGGTATTTGATTGTTTGATAGTAGTCATTTATATTTGTTTAGTGCTTACAATCTAGGTGCTTCCACATGGTGTACCTAATCTAATATACAAGTCTCCAGAAGCTTTCGGGGCCCTGGACTTTAAGGTGCGCTTCACTACTTGAACCATGTTGTCACACTAACCGGCTTATCATTCTAGGTAACAGTCAAACAAGACGATATAGACTATGTCCGCCGTCTCTATGTGGACCCTGACCATCCGGTCTTCGATTTGGTTCCCCGACCCCTCAACGACTTCATTCAAGGCTGTTACGAAGACCTAGGCCGTCCTCCAATCACTCGCCAGTCCGTCTAGACGATCTACTTAGATTTGTATGATTCAATGCAGCGCTCTGTGCAGGTGCCAGCCATTGTCAGGTCTCTTACAGATGGCACTGACCCGGACGAAGAGCCTTTGCCTCTCCTCGAAAACCAAAACGACCTTTTTTTCACGAGGATACTGATGGTACTTACTACATGGGTGGCATTCACGGCGGACAAGGTCTTGGTATGTTTTCTCCGTTTGAATTAAGTTTGCGCTAAATTACCGCACATTAGATGCATCTGATCATCACCGGCTGGATGAACTGGCTGAGTTGGACGAACCAGGTGCACACTTACTGCCTACAGCTCCAATCATAGAGGAAGAGGCATTAGTTATTGCAGAATTCTCTGATGAGGAGGACAATGATGAAACATTTGATTGGTGACTTGACTTAGTGTAGCGTTTGTCTTTTTTGTGTTGCTGTTTTTATTGTCCGGTTGAATGACACTAGAGGTGCACGGAGTCCCTGCATCACACCTGCCTTATATGAGTGTGGTCACGCTATGTAACGGAGCGCGGCAGTCCTGTCTTCCATACAGCACCGTAAAAGCTGCAGAGGCTAGGAAGTCCACCCGCCATCGACATGCTCACATGCACACTCGTGAAGAGGTTGGTATTGTTGTCGAGACTGTGCAGGATCTTGAAGTATCCTTGGCGTGGGCACCCCTGCTTTCAACTGAGCCTGGTGATGCAGATGACCTTCTTGCAGGTCCAGAGAGTATCTCACCTGATGACGTTGCTGCTGAATTTTCGTCTCTTGAAGAGTTGAAGAGGACTGAAGACGTTTAGAGCATTGACGAAGTTGAAGTACTCGAGGGAAATGCTTTTGATTTTGGCGAGTTGGATCGGGTCGACCAAGGAATCATTCCACAGGCTATTCTAGATGAGGTTGAGGTGGTTAATTACAACGGCGAGGATAAGGGATGGGACAAGGCAACATTGATATCGTCATTAGGAATATCATACGCTCTACATGGCTTGGAGTTTTGCCAGTTCTGCCGGTTATAACCTGCAGAACTGACCCCAAGTAGTTCTGCCCCCACCACTAACCACACAATACACTTTTACAAGTAACAGATATGTTGAAAAAGGAACAGGGACTCAGAGGAGACTGCTGTCTTGTTTCCCTTCACCGATTCCTGCGATGTGAGAGTTCAGTATCGGGATTCCAGATAAAGTGCAGCACAGTGTCAACTCGGGGCCTGACCTTCCGACTCCTCGCGAACTCCACGCTCAGCGTTTATGTTTTGCAGAAGACGCGCTACCGTGACCTTCTGGAGAAGGGTGATTCAGATGTAGCTTTTTAAATAAGTTGTGTTTAGCTCCAGATATTGATGACGCTCATGATGGCACGGTGCGGTCTGCAAAATAGTATTTCGTGAACGCTAATTATGAATTGTGTAATTACAAGCTGTAGATCACACCGTCACGTAATACGATCCCGTGGTCACCCCCATAAGTTGAAGGTTGTGATAACTTGACCTTTGCTTCTAGTCATCGCGGCTAGTCGTTTGAGTCTGCCTTTGAAGCTTGAAGTTAGACCTTAACGTTAGTATGGAGCCTTTTGATCCAACTACACATCCACACAGACGCTGTAAGTCCTCTTGTGTTGATCGCCTTCAAAAGAGCGAGACAAATGACTATGACGCGGTCACAGATAATCCATTGACTAACACACACGTTCTCGTCTCACCTCATCGCACCAAGCGTCCCTGGCTAGGTCAGACCGAGCCCACCGAGCCGTCAAACCTCCCCCAGTACGATCCCGCATGTTACTTATGCCCTGGGAACACTCGAGCGGGCGGTAAGGTGAACGAAATATACACTTCCACCATGGTATTCGAGAATGATTACGCCGCCGTTCTTCCGCCCCCTGGACCTGTCACACCTCCGGTGGGACATCCACTCCTGACTGCAGAGCCAATTCAGGGCGGATGCGATGTTGTATGTTTCCATCCACGGCACGACCTCAGTCTACCGACCCTATCTCTGTCGGACGTGGAGAATATTGTGGATGAGTGGACTCGTGTTTACACGAGGAGGGGGACTAAGCCTGGCATTGAATATGTTCAGATTTTTGAAGTATTTGACTTTGACCAAAACATACCTTAAGCCCTCATTTCATAACAGAACAAGGGAGCAATGATGGGGTGTTCCAACCCGCACCCCCACAGCCAAGTTTGGTCCCTTTCCACTGTGCCCACCCTCCCCGCGAAGGAGCTCGCTTCTCTGCACAACTATGCCTCTACCATCAACGTACGCTCTGGTGTTCCAACTGGGCCTGACGGACATGCGTGCCTATTGTGCGAGTACGTGAATCACGAGTTGTCTGTTCCAGAAGACGAAGGGCGCCTAGTCATCACAAACGAGCATTTCGTCGCGCTTGTGCCGTGGTGGGCGTATTGGCCCTTCGAAATCATGGGTGTGTTACAACTTACCTTACTTGTCGCAATACTGGCCCTGATCCCGGTATCCCAGTGCTCCCTCACAAACGGCACATTTCATCCCTTGTGCATTTTACAGTCGATGAGAAGCAAGCATTTGCAGACATTATGTCGCGCGTGACGAAGCGCTACGACAACATATTCTCCTGCTCGTTTGCTTATGCGATGGGCATTCATCAGCGACCCCTCCCACCATGTCGAGATGGTGACGGGATATATGTGCAAGATGCAGACGATATCGCACATCTGCATGTGCACTTTGAGCCCCCGCTCCTACGGAGTGCTAGCGTGCGCAAATTTTTGGCAGGGTAAGTTCCACCACATGATGTTGGCTTGTCGACACAAGCTAATATAATTGATAGATTTGAAGTCATGGCGGAACCGCAGAGAGATCTTACTGCAGAGCAAGCTGCCAGGAGACTGAGAAATTGTTCTGAAGTTCACTACCTCCATGCTGTAGAGCAGTGACACGATAACTCCTCGCCTGGACAAATGACTTCATTACTTCTGTCATAGAACATCATTCGGTCGCAAGCTGCCACTTGGTTTGGGTGTTCCTCATGCACGTGCCAAACGCATCAATGCTTTTCTTGCTCCTCCGGTGAAATCAAGCTAGTAGATGAAGGTAGTTCGGCTGCCTGCTTGCAATGCATCCTCATATATATATATTAGTTATTCGTGCACTATCCCTCAGGGCGAATTTGTTGCGGAAGACACGTGCAAGTTGGAAAACTTCAAAACGCTGTGGCACTGGTATTTCAATCACGCACGTCACGTGATTATATACGCGTCGCGTAACACCGTCGATCAGTAGGATACCTGACTCACTCCCTACGTAAGGAACCACCACCATCTCGTCTGTGCACGCGATGGAGCCTCACCAAGGACACCGATCCGTGTTCTCCAAACGCAACAATCAGTCTAGCAACACCAATAGTCAAAAGTCTCTATTCATGACTCCACCACAATCTGGGCGCTCTGAAAAATAATCGGCACAGTCGGTATTTAGTAACAGATCGCAACGACCGTTTGCACCCACACGGAGCTCCAATCTTGCAGACAATGTAGTCTCTATGAATTTGGCTGACTCTAGCCTGTCTGGTGTCGAGTTTGACACAACCTCCTCCTCCGCGTAGTCGCATAGCCCAAGTTTCCAACATTCGTCTTCTTTCTATGACACGAAGAACGTATTTTCAGTGAGGGTATGGCGCATATACTCTCAGGCTCAAGTTAGTTTTGAAATTCTGGCTATATCATTGTAGCGTCCCAAGATTCAGTCAAAGGACCAAGGTGATTATATGCGCCTGATGTGTCACCATGTCATTCAAATCTCTCAGATATCATAATCGGTGGAGACAAGCAATTTACACTGCTCAGAAAGCAGCCCTCTCAAAATGTTTCTGCAGACTATCATCATTCCCCGTTGAAGACGCCTGCAGAAGAGATCGTTTCTCGATCGAGTTTAGGTCTCCTCGAGAGTGATATGACCGAAGTTGACCTCATTATCTCAAAGATGGCTAGCAATCATCGTCAAACGAGGATTGAGATAGCGACACTGGTGAGCCAAATCATTCCAGTTTCATATGGCACAACGCCCATCGACACATTTACAGCGGGAGCGAAATGTCGAATTAGAGTCTCAGCTTACTATTCAGACTAAACAGATCGCCGATATCGTGCGACAGAACACGGAGTTGTCTCGTCAGTCATCGGATGTCTCCTATCAGAACTCAGAACTATCTCGGAGCATCGCTCAACTGAAATTGATAACCAAAGAAGCAATTGACAAGGCGAACAGGAGGTTTTTCAAAAGCTCATGTATCCATTTTCCGCTTGCTGACTCCATTAGTAGTTGTGTCGAACTCGAAGAGTCTTATGAAGCGCTACGATTTCAATCTCAAGCGTCATCTACCTTAATGTATGATGCCCGAACAACGATGGAAAGTCTTCAGGAGCTTCGAGACACCGCTCGTACCGGCCTCCAAGGTCTGTCGAATCTCTGATTTATAATTATTTCTTCTACCGGGTTGTGACTTCTAACGATTGAAGTATTTCTCGATGATGCTGGGCATCTGCCCAATATTGGCGAAACAATGGCAGTTTTAAGAGAGCTACGGGTCGAATTCACTGGGTGTGAGTCACTTCTTCCAATGTGAAAGCAACCAGCCACATTATGTGGGCAGCTCGACAAGTGGCCAATCTCCTGCGTTATAAAATGCAAAATATGGGTTCTGAGCTCATAGATGCCCGGGCACGCGTCACGGAATTGGAGGAGCATTTTGGGAATGACAGAAAGTTGATTACCTCAACAACCTCAGATCTTCAGCGAACCTGTAAGTTTGGCTATTGTCGTCTTGATGAACAGGGCTCATGATCTTCCAGCCGAGCGTGTTACAGATATGGCCGAGTACCTGAAACTCCAGAAGCATGAAGCAATCGATGCCCTCAGCAGACTTGCGCAAGCAGAGGATCGGCTAGCTCACACCCAGTCACGGTATTTGATACCCCTAACCTTATATCATATATTACCTAAGTCAATACCTAATAGATTGCAAGAACGCGAGGCTACGATACATTCCATGGGTTGGATCTATGAGACAGGCGTACAATTCTTGCGCTGTTGGCAGCCCATCTGCTGATAATACTGTATCCTTAGAATTTCCGAGTTTGAGGAAGCTTTGAATGATCGTAAAGCACAAAGTCGAATTCTACAGAACACTGTAACGTTTCAGGAACAACACCTGAAGGGCCTAGAGGGGAGGTGAACTTTGTCAAACGTTACTGATAGTGCCTTAGTAGTACTGAATCTCGATACACAGGTTACAGAAGGTTGAGGCGGAGTTGGTGCATGCGCACAATAAAACGCATGACCTTGAAGCGTGTCTGGAAGTCTCGAAAGATGCTGAGAAATGTCCTGTTCAGCAAAATGCACGCATCACCTCGGAAGGCGAATCAATCATGGAGCGGCTTCAGATTGCTGAAGTGCAACTAACAGATATTCAGAAGCTAGAAAGGGAATCATCGGCACAGTGCGCGAGGCTTGTGTCGGAGCGGTATACGCTCCTCGACAAACTCGAAGCTGCAGACGCGCAGCTGGTAGACGTGAAGCGAGAAGCGGGGAGTTACTGTGAAAGGTCGTTCCAGTACTCTTCTCACGACGGAATCCTGACCACCGCAATTAGATTCGCAGAAACGCGAACGTCGCTGAAGGTCAGCGTCCCGCCATCCATTTTTTTCATATTTATCTTTGCGTAGGTTCTTCAGGAACGGTTCGACGACCAGTCCGTCACTCTCAGGCTCACCAAGGAAAGCGTTGGTGAAGCTCAGGTAATCCAACACTTTCTTCGCCTTGCGCTGTCTACAGGGTCGTATGCAGTCCACGAATAACACAATTTTGGTAGCGTGGACTCCGATGTCATATCCGCCAGTACATTTATTACGGGATATAGGCTCTGAACGAAAGCCTAGCGGAATCGAACGACCGCGCCAATGTTTTTGAAGAGCGCGAGCGCTCATTGCAACGTAGGCTCGACGAAGCTAACATCACCAAAGCCGTCGAACAGGACTTGGTTGCTAGCCTTCGGAAGGAATTTTAGAATGCTGGATAGACCTTTCCCGACAGAAAGGCATTCGACGAGCCACAGAGATTGCAGAACAACGTGCCCGCGATACCGAGCGACGAATTCAAGAGCTAAACTCTAAAGCAGACTCTCAACGCGGCGAGCTGGGTGATAAGCAGCAAGTTATATCCGCATTGGCCCAGCGTTTGGTTACTGCCAACACTCCATCTGATCAGCATGAACGAGAACTCCTTGTGCTGAAGACGTGTGTTCACGATCTCGAACAATCCGAAACGCAACTTCTCCAACGAGCGGCGAATATCACTGTCAGCTATGAACACAACGACTTGATAAGGTGGAACGATAATTGCTTAATTGGAAGCTAGTCTAGCTCGTCGCATCAGGGTAGCTCAAGTTGTAAGGAACGCGCCCTTGATAATCAGTGTGCAGCTGATCTCAAAGTTTCGCAGCCACAAGCTGGAAGCTCGAGGGACAATAAGCAAGATGAAACGTTTTAGAACGAGCTCTCATCCAGGCGCAGGAATCAACAGATTTCTGGTTCTTTGCCATGCTTGAAAGATTGGACTCGGTTAAAAAATTTGTGCAGGTGTGTAATGAGGCCAGGAACCACTCAATTGTCAAAGAACCTCGACGTGCCAAACGGACACCACTCGAAACGCTAGCGAATGGTGATTCCGATATCGAAGACGAGAAGGACCATGCAACGCGACATGCCAAGCGGACAATCTCTCTTGATGACGAAGAGTCAACAAGCCCAGGAAGTCGACCGGTAAGCACTTACTCTGGCCGTGCCGTGCCGGTGACCAACTAACCGCGTCAGAAAAATTCAAAACGTCCGGAAATGGAGACGACCACAGACAAGTTTGGTGTTTTCTTTTATCGCCCGTCATCACACCTCGAGTCGGTGTCAGGCCCCAGGTCCATCAAGGAAGAGGACAAACAAGAGACAAAATCGGTAGTCAGCCAGGATGAACAAGACCGCTCCTGCTTATCGCCAGACTGGTTGGTCTGGCAGTGTATGATAGATTGTAGTACCATATCATGTACCGGTAGTACTTCTCCTGTTCAGTTTCAAGGCCGTAGAGAAACGCGAGATTGTTCGCAAGCCCTTCGGGCATGTTATATCAATTGTTGCGAAAAATTCTGATGTGAATCATGTGATGCATAAAAATGCACTGCGTTTAAAAAATCAGCAATGATACAAGAGGTCGGTGCTATGAACGGTATTATAGGTATACTTTAGGTGTAGTTGTCACAAAGAATTAGTATGAAGCATGAGGCCTGAGGATGGAGATGGACACAGAACTAGTAATAGATCACTGTGAGTTGAAAAATGGAGTCAAGTCCAAGAAGTGCTGGATAAGGTCAACGCACGGGAGATATGATATTAGCTGACTGACTTGGGTACCGCAAGATGAGTGAATCAATTAAATTCGGTGTATGCGAGTCTGGAGACGGGGCTTGCATTCACGACTTATTTTCCGCCCTTTGCATTGATGTTGAAAGTCAAAGATCCACAGCTGGAAGCGCGGTAGGACTAGTCGTTGTGTGTGCTGAAGGAAAAGCCCTGGGTGACCTTGATATGCGAGTGAAGCCAACTAAGGGCAGAATAGTGGCGTAGATGTTTGTGAGGTTTGGTGGAGGTGGGTCATACTTTCTTGTAATCGCGGTGCTTAGCTGTCCGTATTATGCGTCTTCCTAATGCCGTCGGTAAAATTATATCTTAACATAGAAGACAGTCGAACTATAGAAGTGATTGGGAAGGAATTGCCATCAGTTCCGTCCCGTGTGGTATTTGATGTAGGGTCGACTGGTTCATACCATCCGGAGGACAAATATCCATAATATTACTTGATGGCTCCGCCAGGGGTATCGTATACTCATGCTATCCGCTCGGCATATCTTCCCTTGCCACTCCTACGCGATGTCATGAATTCCAAAAAGTCTGCAAGATAATATTGAATGTTAGCCTACCGTACTTCGCTCTCAACCTCTCCCAATTTCCGTGCATGCATCTCTGCGGCACGTCGGTTAATATCAGTTGTCTCTTGTGTGTCAGGGAAACCGATGTCCCAGTAGCCAGGAGGTGTCTTGGCACGGTACCAATGATGCCGATGTCGTGATATCTCTTTCTTGTGGTGTTCGATGTCTTCGCGGTTTTCTTTGCAGTCTGAGAGACTGTCAAAGGATAACCGGCGTTTTTTGGTAGGTGTTGAAGAGGGCGAACGCCAAAGCGGTCGCTGGAGAGGCTTGGGCAGCGGTCCAACGCCTTCATAGTACTATTTAACACGCATGGAGATTGAGTAACAATGATTTTTCGACAAATGAAACACGCACATCACGACAACATTCACAATCGTCAGCAAGCATCTTTTTTCGCCCCTCGCGGCTCTTGACTACTTCATCATACTGGAAGTCTACGCCGTGATTGCGTTCTTTGCATATAGTGAAACGTGAATTGATAGTGGTTGCATCACTGTGTTGTTTTAAATCAGGGCGAGTCAGCGTGCATGGTCTTGCAGAGGCTTACGTAGCTTGAGCATATCGCCCGCGTCTCCTGTGCAGATCCCGATGTGAGGTGGTACTCGGTAACACAGACGTGCCTGCATTAAGATTGGTGAAGGTTGCCAAAGTATGCGACTTTGCAGGAACACACCAGCTGGTAAGTCTTCGTTGGGGATATCTTTGCCACTAGAGTGTTCATGTATTGGGGACGGGAGTTTGAATGGAGTGGCGGTCTCAACTTTCGCTGGAACGGTCGCTTCTCTACGCGTAGCGTGGAGAGTTGATGGTACCTCCTGTTGCTTGTCCAAAGCATCAGGAACTAATGCGACATCAGCTGAGTTAAAAGACGCGTGAAAAGGCTGTGTACGAACGCGTCTTGGACATCTTAGGCTCCTCCGCGTCGTCAAACGCACTCAAGTCCGGACCTATTTCTTCAAATTTGCGTCGTTTGTCGATGCCAGAGACTCCCCGATATGTGTCATAGTTGCTATCCTTTAGTAGAGGATGCACCTCCTTGCTACAATCGGAACTCTCGCAAAGCCAATGCTTGATAACTCGCCACTTTTTGTAGTCGGTCTTGTACCTCGCGGCGGCGCGCTCTTTAGTGGCAAGTAAAGCATCATATCGGTGTTGGAGGTGTGAAAGTTCGGCCTGTAGAGATGATATCTTCAACAATAAAGTGGACGTATCATGAGTGTTTGATGCAGACATAGTTTGGTACATGCACTGGCAGCACACGGAGCACCACCCCAGACTTGCGTTACATAATCGAATGTCTATAGTTTCCCCCCTATGTCTAGACGAACAATAGTATCCCGTTGTAGTGAGTTGCAATCCCATGGTAAAGGTTATGCAGGAGCCAGCTAAGCTATAGATTACAGTTAAATTTTGAAAGGTTGATGTTTATAGACAATTGTGTAAAGGGGAAATCCGTAATGGTCGTCGCCGGGTATGTTCTCCATTAGACTTGTGCGGTCACATCCACCGCCATCTATCTTCGGGCCTGCGATCACCAGACAGAATATGAAACTTTTTACTACCATGCCTGCTGCCAAAGTCATTAGTGAAGAACCTTTAGACACCAAAGACGCGAAGTGAGAACGAAGATGTTCGTGCAGGCCAATAAATATCTCATTCATGCATGGTTTGTGTAGATGGATCCGTCTCAAGAAGATCCACTATACTGATCAAGATGGCAAACACGTATGTTTCTTATTCTCTCGGGGGCGGAAGGATCTCGCTTCATTCATCCTTCAGAGACTTTGGGAATCTGCCGAGCGAACAACGCGCAAAGATTCTGGAATAGACGGTGAGCAAGATTGTGCTTCTTCGTTATATAAGTATACCAACGCCCTTTACAGGCGTCGCTGTCCTCGCTGTCCTTCGCTCCAAGACTAAGGCTTTCCCCCTCTCGACAGTCATTATAGAGCAATACCGTCCTCCTCTCGACAACATCGTCATTGGCATGCTACACTTCCCTCCTTTCATCATTTCATACGCTGATTACTGTGTTCTGTTCCGATCGTAGAACTCCCTGCTGGCCTCGTCGATGCAGGCGAAACGGCTGAGGCAGCAGCTATTCGAGAACTGAGGGAGGAGACAGGATACGAGGTCGATATGACCACCGAACCTGAGTCCTCGCCGATCGTCGTTAGTGACCCAGGTCTGTATGTTCGCTCAAATACAATTGGTGCACATCTAAGATTTTTGTAGGAATGACCAATGCCAACATGAAACTCGTGGTAGTAAGTGTCCTCCTGGATGATAAACTAGAAACACCTACCCCACATCTTGATGATGGCGAACATATTATCACCCGTGTTGTAGAGCTAGACCAACTCGATGCCGAGCTCAAAGGTGCGTCTCGCTATCCAGTCCACTTCGATGGAATGTGTTCCTAATGTTGAAATCTTCAAGCATACGACAAAAAGGTGACACACTATTAAGGACAAGTACAGACCTTTACTGACCCAATATCCAGGGCTTTGTAGTAGATGCCAGACTCTCTCACTTCGCTGTTGGTTATGCAATGGCGAAGAGGATCAGTAGTGGCGCGTTTCCCTGAGAATGCTAAGGCATCCCCTGACATACTTAGTCTCTCATAATGATAGAGAAAAGTAGACTATCGCACGTGCGGCCTTCAGACCAGCGACATGTACGATTGTACAGCACTGGAGCACTAGTGATACGATTTTTTTCCACGTTCGATGTGCGCCCTCAACTTCTGTTGCTTCTCCCTCAAGGACGCCTTCTTCTTTCCCCGTACCGCACCACTGCTCAATATCATCATGATCGGCTTATTCCTTGCCTTCTCGCGATTTGTGGAGCTGCTCGGCGTCTCCTTATTTTTCTTACCCTTCAGCGAACCATACTTCTCCCGCCCTTCACGACCCTTTTCAATACTCGCTATGCGTTCCGCGTAGTCAGCTTTAGCCTTTTTACGCGGACCAAGGATATCGTTCTCAGAAATGAATGTGCCATCGGATGGCCCAGATTGCATAGCCTTCTTGTTAGCTTCAAGGGTTGCCAGCTTCCGTTTCGCCTTGGAACCACCACCTGATTCAATGGCTTTTGTGGCAGCCTTTATGCGCAGGTCATTCAGCAATGCAAAGTCTGCCGGCGTAAGGATCTGCAATACATGTCAGAGCGTCGCACGAGGGGTATAAGGAATAATAGTTCACTTTAGTGGTTGCCAAGGTTGAGATTCGATTAGGATTTAGATCGGTCTCCAGTTCTTTTTCAGGCGGTTTGGGAGCTGACTCCCGCTCGTCTTCGCTATCACTAACTTCCACGTTGTCGTCACCTTCTGAGTCGACATTTATCCACCCTTCAGACTCAGATTCCGGAATCGGAATCGGTTTCGACGTCCCAGCCCTCCCAAGCGGCTGCTTCATTGTCCTCGCCATCGCTATCGGCACCGCTCGTCTCCTCTTCGCGAAGTTTCTGCAGGTGGTCTTCCAGAAGCTGTCGAGTATTTCAGACATATTGTTCAAATGTAAAAAAAAACGTCGGATTACCATTAATCCTTCGATGTCGACTGCAGCATCCGCACTGTGTCCAAATGGCAGTGGCTGACCACCTTTGCTCATTCCTATACTGGCATCTTTTCCCTGTAAAGACACTCAACGTTGGCAACGGAGAGTTGGGAAGGGAAGCGCTCACTCTCTCCCGGCGTTTGAGCATACCAGGGTTCACCTCGCGGTACAACTGCAACAATCCTCTTGCAGCAGCTGTCACTGCCTTGTCTCGACTTCTCCTGTACTCTACAAGATCACCCAACAAATCTTCCTCCATTGCCCACGGTTGTCTTCTACAAACCTCCCTAATCGAGTTGATTCCTGCAGCAATTACCTCGCTTCCCACTCCAGGATGCACAAATTCGGCTGCAAGCTTCTGCACGACCGGGGTCAAGGCATCTGGCGGCGTGAGATCGTGAACAGACTGCGCCAGCGCGACGAGGATTGACGGGACGCGAAGTTGGTGGTAGGCAAGGTATTTGACAATGTAAGTATAGAAGCTCAGGACGCAAAGCTTATGAGCACCCATCACCCGTGAGAGGAGCTGCATGATGAGAATTTTATGTTCAAGTGAGAAACGTTTGTCGAAGCGGCTCAGGTTGTCATACAGCTTCTCCGCAAATGTCTGCGGGTCATTGAGAAGCTGGAGTGCCGGGAAGTTCGGTGTTGTGGGAGTATTTTTGTTATACTTTTTCTGCATACGAGTTAGCAATGAGATGGAGTCACAAAAGCATTCCTGAATAAACAGGCACCTTCTTTGCAGCATTGAGCTGTTTCTGAAGCTTTTTATCGCCGCCCCGCCTCTTTTTGTTGACTTCGCGCCGATGATGAAGGGCTCTGACATCGGGACCCTAAAATAAGCATGAGTGATATTCTGGCAAGGTAGATGTTCCCTACTTCATCTTCCTCATCGTCACTGTCTTCCTTTTCGTCGTCACTTCCTAAAAAGAAGTGAATGGAAGCACTCTGTACCTTCATCACGGGATGGAAGCATCCCAGCGCAACAATAGATACAGGCTTGGCATCAGTCCTATCGAGGGACGGAAGTCATGTCTATCCAGCCGCGTCAGTTATGGATTGCGTACCATATTCCCTTTCGCCACAACTCCTTTGTCAATATCACCGCCCACATAGCGTCCTCCCCATTATTGGCAGTTTTATCACTCGTAGGACCTGCGGATCTGAGCTTTCCCTTGTCCCCAACAACTTCGGCATCCATTCCCCGTTCGACCATGGTGAAAAGCATGGCTTGCACAGCACGATTTAGTTTGTGGTTTTTGGATCGGAGGTTGGCAGTACGGATATCGGAGAGGATAGTTTTGCGAATAAACGCTCGCAAAGTGGAGGAGGTTGTGCGAGGGAGGAGGGGGAAGAGGGACTTGAGTAGCCTAGATCGAAAGTTTATTTAAAGGACAGAATGCATCAAGACGCTTACTCGATGGATGTGATGACATCCTTGTTGCGCAACATAACTAGGTTTTGAACAAGGGTTTTTCTGGTATCGGGCGTGAGGGTACCATAGTTCTCGAGGAGAAGTGTAGACAGATGGGATGGAAAATCTTTGGTTTCCTTGGGGTAACATTGTGCGACCTGAAATAGCGATGTCGTTAGTTGAAGCAGGTATGTTGCATAAGATTTTCATAGACGCACTTGAGATATAAAAGAGACGAGTTCACGAAAATGCTGAGCTTGTTCGTTAGGATTTATCTGAAATATCTGTCTGATACTGTCATAGTGGTTCCATTGTTGTAGGAACTCCTCCTTGTACGCCGCTGGGTCACGTTTGATGAGGTTTTGCAGCTGAGGGAGATTTGAGGTAAGAAGGACGCCACGACCACCCATTGCAGTAGACTGTTAGATGCTGCAAGTGAACCAAAACGACAACAGCGACAATAGACAATCTTCAAGGAGGGCTTCAAGGAGGGCTCGTAACAGGAGCTTTACTCGAGGAGTCGTGAGATCGAATATTTGCAGCTTACATCATCAGCAGAGAACCCAATGATCAATCCGTGATAGTACAAAACTGTGGTAAGTAATCCAAGCGAAAAAGTAGACTACGATGCCCCGTTGAAACTAAAAGCATCACGCAAATCGGAAATCCGAGCTCGAGTTTTGGAGCTGTATTGATTCGTCACTTTGATGCCAACTGACGTAGCACTATTACTCAACCTCACCTCGAAGTTGCGACTAATGTAGCATCAGAGTAGGCAGTCCAGAAAGACTTGCCAAAAATCGCCGCTTTCTCGCGTGATTTTGGTTCGTCCGAGTTCGTGATGAACTCTTCGAATGACGCGCGATCTAGTAGAGCAAGTTTAATCATCTATCATTCGAGCCTCACTCATTTCAGGTGCCCACTTTCTATGTCCATGAGCGATAGGAAATGGATCGTTTCTGTGGCAAGCACATCATTTCCATGAAGGACGTGCTCCTTTGCGAGCTTTGGATGTCAATATGCCAGCGACTTTGTTTCCACAGAAGCGCCCTCACCTTTTCCCTTACCGCCGTCATTGCCGCGAGACGAGCCTGATTGAGGTCATGCGGCTCGGCTGCGATTGCGGACCCTGTATCTGCAGCGTCTTTGACCGGTTCGAAGTCTGACACGGGGTCACCTTCGTCGTCGTCTTGGTACAGTGGCTTGTAAGTTGATGTGCTGGGACCAGCCTTCATCTTCCCTTTGGCTTTTGCGGGAGCCTTGGACGAAACTACATTCTTTACAGCTGAACGTGATGGTCCAACGCCGGGGCCATTATCCCTAAAGGTCAGCTCGACGGGGAGGCTGCCGCTGAGGCACGCATCTGCTTGCGGACCAAGCTTTAAACCGAATCGTAACATCAGGTTACCGACAGAACGAAGACTGGGCCTTAGTTACCTTCAAGTAATCGTTGGTCCAGCCAGACGCAGAGGCCTCTCGTGCGATCGCAAAAATGTCAGCGCCAAGCATTGCGCTTATGATACGGTCTCCATCCACGCCCTTGCCCACTCCAAACAATGGCAATTGATCATGCCCACTATCACGAACCTTCGCCCTGTTCCGACCCGCGTATACATCTTTAAAATGACCGAGAGCGATCCTATCCATGGAGGCTGCCATCTGTTCGAATAGTCGGATTGCCTGCTGCGCTTCCATGGTGTACAGCTGGCGAAAAACTGTTCCACCTCTCGAACAGTTATCACACCCTTTCGGGCAAAGGTGGGAATCAAAGCGCTCGTTGAAATGAGCGAGGATCAGCGACCGTCGGCAGTCAGCCTCGTTGCGGCAGTACTGGGCCACAGCGGAAAGGTCTTCCAGCTGTCGCTTCTTCTCCTCTGGAGTTCGAGCCGGTCCTTTCTCGTTGCGGTCGCTGTTGATCAACTGATGTCGTGACACAGCGTCCCTGTGTGCATAGTCTGGAAGAGTAGAACACATCAGGCAGCGCAGGGTAATTACCATCGAAATCGCTTACAAAGAATACAGTCTGCTGGATCGCCGTCGCGTCCAGCGCGTCCAGTTTCCTGGTAATACCTGAGACGGTAAGCAACGCCCCAATGAAGCGTACGTGTAGATCCGTGACGTACCCATCCATCGACTTCGGTAACGTCGAGTGAATTACGAAGCGCACTATTCGATGCGCTCAGACAAAGATTGAGGTGGACAAGCAAAACTTTACCATCCGGTTTATCGATTCCCATCCCAAACGCGATCTAAGACGACGTTAGAACTCAATGAAGCCACACTAAGAGCGCCATACCGTTGCTACAATTATCTTGCAGCTGCCACTTTGCCATTCTTCCTGGGTGGTACCGCGCTCTCCTGAGTCCATACCGGCATGATAATGTTTTGCAGACAGGCCATAGTCGTTTCGTAGTTGCTCTGCCAGTTCCTCGCACTCCAGCTTCGAGAAGCCGTACACAATGCCAGTGTGGGTGGCATGCTGTGACTTGACGAAACCGGCAATGGATTGAACCACCTTCTTTTTCGTGGACGGTTTAGGCTGTACTGCATAGTAGAGGTTGGGGCGGTTGAAAGACTGTATCAGGCACAAGGGGTCACGTAAACCTAAGCGAGTGCGAATGTCCTGGATTGCAGTCTTGTTCGCGGTTGCGGTGAGTGCCATGATGGGGACATCACGGTACCGCTCACGCAGCATATGGAGCTCTGCATACTAAAGATACAAGCAGGAACTTGTCAATGAGCTCATAGACCGGGTTGTGCAAACTTACGGCATCGCGAAAATCCCGCCCCCAGCTCTGAATAACATGCGCTTCATCAATGACAAAGCGCGCAATTTGTTTGTCTTCATAAAGTTGAGCTAGGATGTCTTGCATGGCGTTACTCTCGCGCAGCTTTTCGGGAGTGATATAACATATGTCGGGTTTCTGCTGGCTGCGAAGGCGGCGCATGACATCCCGTGAAGTCATCCATGGACTTCAGGGACGACATGCATTCCACATCAACGTGCTTCTCTCGCAAGGATGCCACTTGATCGGCGATGAGCGCAACGAGTGGAGATATGACAAACGTTACTCCCTGGGTCCTACCAGTCTTACAGACTGCGGGAAGTTGATAACAAAGACTTTTGCCGCCGCCAGTGGGCATTAGGACAAAGACGTCCTTGCCGTCCAGCGTGGCGTTGATAGCTTCGAGTTGGTTTTGCCTGAAGGAGGTCAGCCGAAACACGTTCTTCAAGACTGAAACTGCCTCGGCATAGTAGGGGGTCGACGTATTATCAAGACGACCAGTAGGCGCAGAGGGAGTGCATGGTGGTGTATCCGCAGAATCGAGCGTCGGAGTAGTCGAGGTTAAGGTAGCCAGTTGCAATGTCGAGGGCTCGTCGAGGCCCTCCCAAAGGTCATCGCTGTCAGGCACAATCAAGGTCTCCGCCGATTCGTCAATATCTTCTGGCTCAAGCGGGCCGTCGACGTCGACATCTTCTGGCTCGAGGACACCCCCAAAATCAGTAGGCGCAGACGACACGAGAGGAGATGTGGATGGAGCTGAAGCCGGCTCACTGACGAGATTGAAGCGAGCCAGACGTTCTTGGATAGCTTCAATGCGGCCTTCAACATGAGCCCTATGTAGAGTTAACAAGGAAGTTCACACAATACCAGTACACTCACAGCAAGAACGATACCTCAAAGATATCCAAGGGATTGTTGGCATGTTCAGATATTGATTTAAGAAAATAGTTGCGAACTTGGCGATTTCGGCCAAGTATTAATTCCAAGAACCCTCGCGATCGCTGTAAAATAAAGATCAGAGTCACGATGATGTGAAATGAGAGACAACAAACGGAGTCTAGGTCAGAATTCTTGACGAGCTGAGTTCCCGCATCAGATTGTGCCGTTTCTGAAGAGGCCGGTGGTGCGGTAAACAGATCACGACGAGATGGAACATCTGAAGCAGGGTTTAGGTTCGATGCTTCGACATCGCTTGGAATATCGGGTGTCCATTGTCGAGGGACGGCGCGAGATGTTCCTTTCGAGGACAAAGGGCCGGTATTGAAAATATTTTCTTTATTAACGCGATTACTTTCCTTGAGCCGCTTAGAGGCAGATTGTTGAGCTCCGTCGGGGACATCAAGGGACTGACGCTTTTTGGAGGGTACTGGGCCTTCCATGATCTCGATGGTGGGCTCACGACATAAATCAATGAGATCCCGGTGAGGCGGGGCGGACAATGGAGTTGGACGAGAGTTCATAGTCTTCTTTCCAAAATTTGGTGTTGCGAATGATGGAAGTGAAGAACTCGAGCCGGATGTTTGTCGAGCTGCGAATAACTTGGATGAATAGTTGCTGTCTTCGTCATGAAATATATACTTACCGGTAGGATTTGAGGCAGCGTGAGAAGCGCCCAATGCTGGCTTGAACTTTGATGATGATGAAGTCTGACGAGGGGATATCAGAATGATGATCCGCTCGAATTTGCAATGACACACCTTTGGCAATATGCTGCTGGATATCATGTTTCTGTTGTGCTGAGACTGAACGGTCCTCCTGACGCTGTCTAGGTTATTCTGTGGCCCCGCCATCTTGATGACAGGGATGAGCAGATAAGAATGACCGGAGGAAGTACTTGGCAGACCAGCTTATAAGTTGTCGGCGTGAGACGAGTGGCTGAAAAAGTCAGTGAGACTGGATTGATTCGGATAATCGATAGCGATACGAAAAATTGCCTCGAGGTCAAGTTGTAACGCGCGCGGGTCACGAATTCGAATAGTCTAGCAGCACCAAGAACGGCTCTTGTCCAATTCATTAATGTCTGATGCGCATGTTCGGCTCATCCCGATTCCCGAAACGCGTCAGTCACACGTGACCGCGACGTGCATATTAGAGTCTCATTCATCATCATCGTCGACGACGACGACGACGACGACATTAATCATGTCAGGGCAGTACTGGTTCCCAAATATGCCAATACCAGAGATTATGGCGGCCCTGTCAGAATGGGGCTTGAACGTTAGCAACGAGCAACTCGTCAGGCCCTCCTCTGACTTTGTAATTGGCGTGTACAACGCTTGCTTGGAGCAAGTCACGTCCATATCTCCAAACTGTGCTTCACAAGCCAACCCAACGTGCGCTGGCCTCTCTCGAAGATGCCAATCCCGTGCGTGCGTCGATTATATGTCTGGTCATCTGTATCTGATTGTGCGTACTCAGGATCTCTACAACAACGCTATCTCACACAATATCATGCTCTACCACCTGTATGATCTGCCCTCTCTTTTATATTTTCGTTGACATAAAAACAAACAGAACTCGCTTCGCGACTTCCGCACGCATAATGGACTTCAGCTCACGAGACCTCTCCGCACCAGAGCCAGAGCGTACACGCTTTATTCTCTCAGCATTTATCAACTTTGTCAAGTTCGCGGAGCAATGCACCACATTTATCAGCAACGTCCGAGAAAAGTCTGCACAGGTCATAGAAGAGCGCGAACAAGTTATCCAGGAACTCTCAGAGGTTCAGCACAATCTCGCAGTGCTCAAGTGAGATCCTTCGTCACTTTCTAGCATACCATTAGTTCACAACTTGTAGAGCACAACGTGCAAAGGATGAGCCGAAATGCGAACAGCTCAAGGAAGAGAATGCAGCCGTGACCACCCAACTTCTTGCAGCAAAGGAGGTTCACACAGGACTTACCAAGGAGATTGAGAGTCTAAAGATTGAGAGGGCACATCTTCAAGCTCGAAACGAAACCGTCAACTCGGAGTCTGCTCTTCTGATGGACAACAATTCCCGTACCCGATCGCGCATTGTGCAGTCTCCAGAACGTATAAGGCGCAATATCATGACTATGGGCGTTACAGCTATTGAAGACAAAAAGGCGGTTGCATTGAACGAAGCAAAGGCACGAGATCTACAGGCAAAAATCTCGGCGCTCGTGAATATCGAAAAGGTCACATTCCCTGTTGTGTTAACAGTGTCGTCTCGTCTCAATTATCCAGTCAGGATGTCCGATCATGCATCGAGCAGCTGCAGACGACAGAGAAGGAGGTACAGCTCCTAGAAGCTTCACAGAAGGAGCTCGCAGAACTCAAAGACAGCCTTGAGTACAAGAAAGTAGAGCGCGGCGAGTTGCAGAAAAAAACAGAGGTAGGTCATGACATATTCTCTTGAAGTACGCCCGCTAACTCGTGCTCCTCAGCGCGTACACAAGCAACTTGGAAACGCGCAGGAGAAGCTCGAGAGGGCGCAGAGACACGCAGAGGAGAAGCGACAGGCAAGTCAACAGACGGTTGAGCGCCTCCAGCGAGATTACGAGAAGATGGACGTTGAGCGACGAGAGAATGACAAGCAGGTGGAAGAACTCCGGATGGAAGCGGGCGACATAGAAACAAAGGTAGGTCTTAGGTCCTGGTCTCCTTCACTCTTGTGTCCTAATGGTCCCTTGCAGATGACGGAGCATCTGAAGAAGAGCGAAGCGGAACTCAACGAGCTACTCACGGAGTATTGGAAGCTCCGTCACGAGACAGGTAATTTTGTTACTTTTTGTTTTCATTCGTCACTCAACGATATCCAGAGGTGTACATGGAAACACTCGCGAACAAACTAAATATGAATGTTTCTTCGGACTGAGGAGAGGAGCGGGCCTTGAAGCCTCAGGTTATATGAATCGGCTTGGATTTATGGTACCTTATTATGCTTTATCGATTACATGG
Source organism: Suillus lakei (assembly GCA_016628065.1). Lineage (NCBI taxonomy): Eukaryota > Fungi > Basidiomycota > Agaricomycetes > Boletales > Suillaceae > Suillus > Suillus lakei. The sequence continues at coordinate 59,651 of JABBWA010000003.1, read as the reverse complement.
TCAGTGTACAGTGGCAATGGTGCAGACAGAGACGCGACGAGATCATCGTTTTTTCCCTTTCTGTGTCATCTTTAGTAGGCAACCCTGGCAATACCATTTCAGCCTTTTACCGGGAACTGCACTAAGGCCAGTACACGGAAGGTGGAACTGAGAATGTGTGTTAGTGATTGTCAGGGGAACACTTGATCCGCTTACCCATTCCAACTTGCAAGTATCACTGTCACAAGCGACCATCTGGAATATAAGCCGTGTCAACTTTATCCAAGTAAGGTCAAACGCGACGCCACGGACCGTGTCATATGATACCTGGTTACAATAGCAATACCTCGGTTCGTTCGGATCTGCTTGAGCTTGAGTTGGAATTTTGAGCTTCACACTCCTCGTCGTGCGAATAGCTGGTATTTTCAAAACTTCTTCAGGAAGTGGTGGCGGAGTCTCAGATTCCAGTTTCTTGCGCGCCTTTCTGCCCCTACCAGGTCTTGCAGACTCTGCAGGTAGCTCTTCTGTGGATTCTTGAGGAAGAGGAACAGCGGAAAGCTCTGGGGAAAGTGAGGGTGTAGGGCTATGTTCTATGCGGGTCGGGCGTGCCCAGCGCGGTACGACGAGGTCAGGAAGAAGTATCGGAGCGAGATGTGTCCCTGGACGAATTCCAAGAGAAATAGATGCTTCTTGCTCCTTGATAGCTTGGTCCAAAAGACGGATGTGTCGGTCTACCTGTGCAGCAGATTAGAGATAGGAAATTGGAAGGAATAAAGGAGGGAGTACCGTTTCGTAAGCAGTCTGTGCAATATTTACTTTTTCCTCTGAGGCACGGAGGGCCTCTTCTGATACCTGCGCAATCTGTTGCAGCAGTATCCGAGTTGTTTGTCCTGAAGCGGGTAGCTCGATAGATGGAGACTCCAGGCTTGGGACGACAGAAGCAGCAGGACTTGCATTATTTGTGTCATTGAGTACTTCAGCGGGCGAGTCACAGTCGACTTGTTCGTTTCGAGGTGGCGAACCTGCTGCATGAGGCAGGTCCACCTGCATGGCCTCTGAATCTGGCGCAGCCGGTATGTTCATCTTGTTCTGATTTACATCGACGATCATGCCCAGCCGCGATGAAAGCTGTATACGCAGCGCGATATATTTCCGCACATTGTCCAATAAGTCTGCGTGATAGGCTGAAAATGCAGTAGCTCCAGCTTGATCAAATACAGAAGGGACTTGTACGTACCGTTACTTTGATCGTCTAGTTCACGTATGAGCGTGTACTGGCGGTGAAGAGACAATGGAAGTTGTTCGAGTACTACGACATCCAGTTCAGCAGATTGTTCCATCAGAATAATCTTGATTAGCGTACTCTCATGATGTTCCTCCTTGAATGCATCCCAAATCTCGAGTTCCTTTCTCCGTTCTTCAAAATCATCTCCTTCTCCAGCAATATCTATATCGGACGTGTCCTGTTCGTCTTGCTCCTCCTCAGTAGGAACAGCCTGAGAACGTCGACGCTTGCGAGACATAATAATGTTTCACAAACCAAGTTGCGGACCGGTCGCGAAAACTTAGCACGTGGCTAGTCGGATATAACAGATAAAGCACCCGTTGCGTCTTTCTAGACCTGGGCCTCGTGTTGGCCTCGTGTGCACAGCCAGCAAGTACTGTCATTTTCAACTTCAAATCAGTAAGAATTCCGTTTCCTCTGGAGGATTGGGGCATCGCCATTCGCACTGTATCTCAGCTTTATAGGCAAGAACGGGCCATTGAAGCTTGTATGTTACTGGTGAAATGATAGCATGAAGTAATTAACCTGTTACCTCAGCAGAGAACTGGCACGTTGTCAGCTCATGTTTTAGGGTAGGTTTCTAGTAACCACAGATGTTACTGAAATATATATTAGGCGCCAATCTTCGCGGCGCGTCTGGAACATGTCTGGAAGTTAGATCCTCACTGCAGACAGCATGCACTCACAGCATGTCACTTATCCAGAAAGCACGCCGAGAACTCCCCTGTTCAAATAACTTATAACAGACGCTACGTATCACGTATACTCCCGTATCCTGTAGGAAGCTCTCTCATGGGTGTATTTAACACCCTCGTGAGCCCAACATTGGGGGCTCTCGAAATAGCTGGTGCTGCATCTGGTGTCCCGTACGCCCAAGGGGCTGGGATGGCACTCCAGGCCATCAACACCGCTTGCAACCAAGTGGCAATCCACAAGGTAGGCTTCTCTCGCTTTAACACTTACTCTAGCCTAAGACACAATATTATCTCTCTCAGCGCAAGTCTGCCCAGCTTGCTCACAGATGCACTTCATTGCTGAACTTGATCAGTGATCACGCAGTTGGACCCGCTAGCGATGAGATGCGTTCCACGTTAGAAGACGCTGAATTGTGCGTCGGTTCGGTCCCTGATCTCCCTGTTGAATGTTCATAGTATTGAGACAGTGTTCTGTATGCTGTCCGAGACCGCGTTCAAAAGTGGTCGCGATATAGCAAAGTGAAAAGCTTCTGTGCGTGTCGCAGCTATCACGAGCTTTCATGCGCTCACGCAATGCCTTAGTCAAGAGCTCTCAAATAGAAAACGACCTGGATAGGTGCCAGAACGATGTGAACACAGCTATGGAGCGCCTGCATGTAAGCCCACTGCTGCTACTTGCGCTCATATTTTGAAGCTTTTCACAGGTCAAGAATCCCCTATCTGTCATGGTTATGCAGAAGCAGTCTATGGACCTCATGAAAATGAATCAAGATCGCATCGAAGAAAAGCTGGCGCAGATGATGATATCACCACAGCAGGTTTTGGACGCTGTCCAACGGCACAAAGCTGGCGGTCAGGATGCCCTTGACCTCATGAGAACCGGCCAGGAGGTAAGTTCTGGTGCGCTTGACGTTTCTCTCTCTTAGATCCTTGTCATCCCTTTACAGCGCTTGATACAACTACACGTACAATTACCGCATCAGAACTCCCAGTCACCGGACCGAATGTTATTTGAGGGACCGATGGTTGAATCTCCATCATCATCCTGTTCTTCCTCGCTGGAGGTGACGGTGCAAACTCAGATTCAAAGTGCTTTGACAGATTTACGACGCCTGACAAAAATACCTCCGACACTCAAAGTCTTGAATAATCAGGTCAAGAAGGTCAGCGGACACTACTCCGATATGCTCTGGAACGTACAGCGACATCTGGCTAGGAGAGTTGTTAGGAGAGAAAGTAAGCCGGTCTTTAATAATGTTATATTACTGGATGACTGACACCTCTCCAAGGTCGCACTCAAAACCTTGCGCAGTATCACCGACCCTACAAAAGCCAGAAGAATGACCAAGGTATGTCGTGGTCTTCGCTTACATGACTCAACTATCATTGATGTGTCGCATAGCGTTATGAGCACGAAATAAATGTGTGGGCAAAGCTTAAACATGACAACATTCTGACAATATACGGTGTCATCACAAACTTGGGCCCCATTCATATCGTACGATCCCAGCTCCTGTAATCATGTTTACGAGCTGATAAAAACTCTACACTCTATGTAGGTGTCGACGTGGCAAGACAATGGCAATGTACTTGAGTATGTCATGCTGGAATATAACGCATCATCGTTCTCACTTAATAGTACCCAGATATCGCATCAAGAACCCTGACATCAACCCCCTCACTTTGGCAAGTATGCTAGTTGCCCAATCATTACCTCGAAACTCATCTAGATAACAATCAGCTCACACAAGCCGCAAGAGGCATTGAGTATCTTCATGGAAGCAATATTGTTCATGGAAATCGTGAGTGCATCTCTGTACTTCGTGAGGACAATCGTTCTGACCTTACGAGTAGTGAAATGTGTGAGTCGTTATGATTTGCAAGTAGATTTGTTCGTTCACAGTTTCGGATCAGAACAATATGCTGGTCTCCTCCGAAGTGCGTGACCTTTTACACCTCAGCTAACAGTACGGGTCTGACTCAGTTCCCGATGCAGGGTGTAGCATGCATTGGTGACTTTGGGCATACTCAGGTCCTAGATGAAGTGCTCGGGAGGGATGGATTCACCGCTTATACGGGTGCCTCCAACGTGCGCTGGAACGCCCCAGAACTCCTGGGTGGCGACGATGTTAAGCCCACCAAAGCCAGCGACGTCTTCGCGTTCGGGATGTCTATCCTAGAGCTTGTAACCAAGCAGGCACCATATTCCCACAGAAAACGTGATCTCACTGTCATTATGGACATCAACGACGGTCACTTACCTCTTCGCCCAACCGAGCCGGACGATGTCACGCGGTGGATGCATGATGAACTATGGGAAGGTTTGAACAGATGTTGGTATTTCGTAGCTCAGGAGCGGATGAATATTGGAGAAGTCACAATATGTCTTGAGGGACTCGCCGAGTACCTTGGGAATCATCCAGATTGGCAGACGGAAGAGGCCGGTGCTGAAATTGTTCAATGAGATGTTGTCTTCTCCTATATAGCTCTGGAAGTCGCATGCACATATTGTACATATGTATTAAAATGATCTCAAAGAGATCTGCGGCTTCATGTTTTGCTGCACTGCACCCGCTGTGCCTTCGACGGCCTTCCGAATTGACATCTCGAGGACTTCCCGCACAGAAGGATCCAACTGAGTAGTGGCCTCCTTGAAGGACGCGGGTGAGCTAGCTGCCAGGGAAAGCAAGTGTGCTATGCCGTTAGAGTGTATGGTCGATGGAGGCATCTGAGATGGACGTAGAAGCAGCGTGGTTGTTGGTAGCAGGACACTCAAGAGGCGGGAACCTGCACAATTGAAATCAGCTATCATGCGGTACCAGACCAAATCCATGGGTACTGACGTTGTTCATCTTTAGCCAACGAGACGAGTGTCGCAAATGTTTTCCAAACCTCGTCTATCGAAATGACCTGCTGCTCTGACACCGTTCCGTCATCCACTCGAGGTACCATTTTGGCAACATATTGGATGAGTGCGGGAAGAAGCAGCCGAACGCAGGCTCGAAGCAGTTCGCTTCCAGACGCAGCGATTGCAAGGGTTTTGGCGCAGTGAACAGCCACAATAGCCATCTGAAACGCAAAAGCGCTCAGCGACCCATGAGAAGTATTGAAGGAAAAAGAATACCTCGTCGCCTTCTTCAAGCTTCTGAGATATAAGGAAGAACAGGTGCTCCACCACATCACGGGCAACCGCCACTTGTGGAGGAATGACGGTCAAAATGAGCACTGCGGCGAGAAGATTGGTTTTGACTTTTCTCGACGAAATCAAACCTTCGCGTCCCCTATGTTGCTTTAGCCTTCTACAGACATGCAATTATTTCAAAAACAAACCTCATTTCATCCACGTTCAAAAGACATGAAGACAATAAGCCGTGGATAAGCTTCCCGTAACGTTCGCGAATACTAGGATGGCATGAAACGGCCAACAAGGATCTGAAAGCCGGAAGGGTGGGAGTCACCAAATCCGCTTCCGATGTTTCATCTTTCAGCAGTTCTGGAAAGGGGTCATGCAAAAGAAATCAAATTTGAGATTTTCGTACCGCCATAGAGCACGCAGCCTATTCCCCGTACATCCTCTCGAACAACAGATTCTGTTGTCGAGGCAACGAGGTGGAAGGCACCCAGGGAGCCAGAAATCATCTTTGCAATATCAGACAGATCACCTTCTGCAAGATGCATCATGTTATGCAACAGGTAAAGGTCAAAAGACTTACGAATCGACGACGTTCCTGGATTATTACGAGACTGTCGAAGGGTGTAGGCAAAAATCTTGAGACAGTGAGTGCGAACCGAATCCGGAATAATGGCTACATTGCTCTGACTCCCGTTGCTGCTGGACTAAATGTGAGATTCTCGTGAAGAATAAGTCTGGAAAACTCACCTGGGATCACTTCCGGGTACATATTGACCAAAGTGTTTGGCCAAGGAGGTCAGGAGAGTGATCAGGTGGATGAGTACCTCTGCGGATTCTGTCATAGCCATTCGATGACTGAGACTCATGAATTCTTTAAAGATAGTAGGCTCCAGGAGGGCTTTCCCTGAATAGCGAGGATCAAGAAGGCATTTCAGTGCTCCCAGGCAGGCGACCACTGTGTCAACTCGTGAGCTGGTGTCTGGCGAGGACGTCGCAAGTGCTTCATATATAAGGCCAAAGAGCGGGAAGAAAAGGGGCGCTGGCCCTTCTGCCGCGGAGTCGACACCATTAAAAGATGGCCCCACTTCCTTCCCAAGGATGGCAGCTGATATGTATTGATCGGAGCGGTTCATGGCGTTCGCGACAGCTTGTAGGATCGTGGCCCAGGAAGAAGCGTAGTACTGAAAGAGTGAGATTCGTTGATAATAATTGATACGATTGAAACTTACTGGGAGCAGAACTACTTTACCGAGGCTTGCATACGACGGGTCTAAAGCCACCGCTGAGGCATCGTGTACGAATTCGGAATCTGCCCGGATGACAGCGTAATCGCGAAGGCACGCAATCCATTGCGGTGCCAAGATTGATCTATATGGTTTGATGACATCCAGAAGGTACGTCTGCTCAGAACTAGCAATTTCCAGACGAGCCCACGCGGAGAGGATAGAAACCCTCAACATGCCTGATGCATTTGGGCTCAAGTCCACAAAATTGCCCATAGTTAAGTTGCCAGATTCTTGGAAAGCATGAATATTTTTATGGATGAAATATTTCGAGAGCCTACCGTCAACCTCTCCAAGTGCACTTGTGAGTTGTTTGAGAATTCTCCCCATCCGACTTACATCTTTAACAATGCCACAGCCAACAAACACCGCACAGGCATCGATGGCAGAAGACAGAATTTCAGGAGTGGAATCCGGTGAGAAGGCGGGAGTAAGTGCAGCTGTGATAGGTGCTTGATGTTGTTCAAGCAGAAGAGCGTCTGGATAGTCAGGGTCTGGGGCCTGGCAAAACACCTATTGAAATACATAAAAAGAAAAGCGACACAAGTCACAATGCACCTACCTGGATGACATCGCGTAATACGACTAATCCTTCTAGTCGTATCTCTGTGACATATGCCGCAGACGCTGTGAAAGCCATTTTGATCAAATCAGGAACACGAGACACAAGGAGGCCGTTCACTGGAATCCCGTGGCTACGAGCGAAGGGTATGTCGATGTGCTCTCTGCGTCCAAAGCGCGCAACTAGGGTGCAGATTTCGTGTAAACATCGCAGTGCAAATAGTTGCGTCCTCCAGCGTGACGTAGCCACCGTAGCTGTGTTGCCTTGCCGTGTGTCATCGTTTGACATGGATGCACTCAATGATTGACCTTCGTCATCCATTAGACTGTTGGCTGTATTGACCACTTTCTGGGAGGCATTGATGCGCAACATGATCCTCTGGCAAAGGATCAATCCAAGCGGATGGATTGTGAATCGCTGTCTGAAGAAGCCAGCTCGAAATCACGTTTCTGACTCCATCAATCGATGGGTCACCGTCTAGCATTCCAAACAAATCCTCCACAAGGCGATCTCCGCCTAATCGGGACATTGCTAGAGCATCTTTCTGAACCAATTGATAAAGGGCATCAATTGCTGCGAGTTTGAGGCATCTTCTGGGTGAACTAAGGTGTCTTCTGAAACGATTCACGATCTCCGGGACGTCCACATGCTCGGGAGCAAACATGAGGAGATGCTGGATGCACCTTATAGCTTCCACTAGGATGGGTTCATCATCTTCCACTGAAAATTCGTGGACAAGGTCAAGTACAATTGTTCTCGTCCTTGGAGAGTCGTGAATATCAGGGCCGAGAATAGTGATGATCGCATCCAGAATGTAGCAGACAAGGGGATAAGCTTGCAAGTCACCACCAATATTGGCGTTGTTCAGTGTCCCTCCCTCGGCTTCATGAGTGTCCGACAGGTATATTTTGAGCAGCATTCCCAGGGTGCTTGACACGAATGGAGCGAAGGCCAAACTAGCGGCGTTGATGACATGTCCCAGTGCGCGGAGGGACCAGAAGTGGACCAACGGATGAGAATCGTTGCTCAATGACATGAGAAGGTTCACGGTTGTTTTTAAAATGGGGGCTGCCGCAAGTCCACCAACATGGCTGTAAAGAGACCCGAACGCAAGTGCGCAGCCAGCTCGTCCTTGGGGATCACGATTGCTTACAATGTGATCGACCAATACCTTGGTTTGACTCGTCAAAAAGGAGCTTCCAGATATGTTGGCAAGGCGCCCAATGGCCTCGCTGCTAGCAGATCTTAGGGCGGGGTCACCATCCACAAGAGCATCCTGCAAGTGAGAGTAAGAAACTCATGGCCGAACTGCAGTTCAAAGGTAGGCTTACTTTCAAGAATGCTCCAAGAGCTGAAGTGACTTGAGAGTGCCCAAGGGTATCCTTAGATTGACGATGATGCGAGATCATGGAGACACGCAATGTTCGTACGATGGCCACAACACTATTCAACATTACGGCGGCCCTCCTCCCAGCGTTCTTGTCAAGCTTCGAAGACCGATTGGACTCTATCAAGTGGCTGATCGTGCGCAAAGTAGTGCTCAAGTCCTGCGCTGGCAGCAACTGAGAGAATAGTTCGATAGCGGCGTCACAGACTGATGACACAGGTGGTGGCGCATTGAAAGACCGGCTTTCCTCTTCTGACGGGTTTATCATAGAAAGAGATAGAGTATCGTGTTCACAAGCTCCTAGTATCGGCTTGCGTAGCTAGATGCATAGATTAACATTTGGCAGGAAAATCCACAGATGATAATGTCCCACCAGGGCACTTATTGAGTGTTCTATGCTATCACTGTTGCTGTGGCCTCGGCGAGGACTTTCAGACGCTGTGCTTTCGTCGACCCCGCCTTCAGATATTTCGAGTGTAGTGAGTCCATATGCATAACCATCCGTCATCTGCCAGATTGAAGTGAAACTGCCGGAGGTAGACGCAATTGAGGCTTGCATTGCAGATACGTTGTCGATATCGGGACCAGCAAAAACAGTAAGGACGGACTGCAATAAGCTTGATTGGACAGATTCCGTCAAAGTGGAAGTTCCGAGAGCGGAGAAGCACTGGTATGCCCTACGTCGAAGAGAAGCCTCGCGAGTTCGAAGAGATGGACCAGGTATCTTCGATTACCGAGGGATCCAGAAACTTCTTCAATAGTCTGTGACGAGAACACATTTGAAAACGAGAGGGCATTTCCAAGCAGAGATGAGATTCTCCGGGCGACGTCAAGAGTGGTGAGTTGGCTATTGTGAAGCAAAAAACAAAGGATTGCCCCTAAGCGCACTTTCGCGGACATGCAGGAGAAACTTCCACTCGGAAGCTGACCGGCTCGAAACATTGTCTTTCGCGGTAGGTTTCGGTAATGCATTACGCCAAAGAACCAGTAGCTGAGGTAGATGTGAGCGGACAAAATTTGGTCCAAGCAGCATTAGCGATGCAATCAACGTCCAGGCCACTTCTACCTCTACTCCTGCGACATGAACATCATGATCACTAACGCGCTTAAGGAGTTGAGTGGCAGTGTCAAGGAACGCTGGCTGACACGTCAAAAGACACGTATAGGGGGCGATGCCGCACAATGGCGACAAGGGCCGCCAAACCATAGGAATGACCGAGTGTCCGGCGATCAATGTCCGAAGGAGCTGCAGGAGATTGAAGGGATTCGATGTCGCGTTGTAGAGACTCCGCGATTGCCAACATTGCCTTCGGTAGACGGAGGGGGGTAGAATAACAGAAGCACCGGAGGGTCCAGCTCGCATTGACACGAACCGAGTGGCTTGGATGCGTAAGCAGCGTCATCAATGGTGCAGAGACAGCGTCCTAACACCGAGTTTAGGAATATACCAAAGTTCCAACTTCACACATGACTTACCTGAACCGGCGGAGGTGCGTTGCCTAGTTGTTGCAACAAACCTGCAACCTCCTCCAGTGCTATTGTTAGAATAGTGGAAGATGGAGCCACCTGCCCCGGCATTAATGCCTGGCCATCTTTTCAAGTATGACGAGGAGAGATCTTGAATTGCAGCTATTTGTCCCTGCTCAGTCAGCATTCGTGCTGCAATTAGCTCTCGTAAAAGAGCGCCGACTAGCTTCCGAATGAAGAGTTTGTCGTATCTCGTGGCCCCATTCTTGGGATTGGAGACGATCTCGGTCATGAGGTGACCAACAAGTAGAGAATAATTGGCTTCCACAAATGCTGGTCCAAGTTTTGCCAGCAGTGTGACGTAAAACATGAAGATTCCCGCACGAGTTTTGCGGCTGTGAGCTTTGTTAAACTGGGTGGAGATTTGTGACAGCATATCTCCTGGCGTCAAGAGGACTTTGGTATTTTCGGCTGCGATATGTGCAGGTGTAGAAATATCGGAGTCTTCTTGTTCCTTCTTGCCTTTTTGTGACTGCTCTGTGACTGCCACGGCACGTTCCATCTGGGTGGCCGCGAGCATATGCCCCACTAGCTGCGCCAGCGATTGCGTTGTCACCTGGTCACTATTTTCAAGACTTTTAACGCAAACATTCATGATCGACTCCACATCTGCGAGCACGACGGAGTCTTCGGGAGTATACACGATCACTAAGACCTGCACAAGGTTCAGTTCACAAAACGCAGTTCACAGGCGAGGATCTCACAGCAGCGGCAGCTCGCTGGACAGGCAGAGCTTTATCAGTTAAACCATTCTTCATTTGCTTGATTATGTCCTTTGCGAGAGAGTCGCTCAAAGCCTTTTTGGCTGAAACCAGGGTTTTCCGGAGCATAGTGAGCGCATGATATCGGACGTGCGGCGACTTCGATGTTGATGAGAAAACGAAAAGCGAATAACCTGCAAATGTTCAACGCACCGCAGATGACCTCGATGTTTTTATTGCGATAGTGGCGGTTTCAGCCATAAAGGACATGAACTGCCCCGGGAGATCAGAGCGCTATTGGAAAAGAAGGAAATATCGAACCTGGGAGCCGAAGGCCTCCATCAACTCTCCAATGGTCCAGAGTGCGGCGCTGTAGGTGGAATGTTATTCAAACGTACTTATAAAGCATGAATTTCCTGCTGACATTCGAGTCGAGTCCTTATCCATCGCTTTCATGTCAGAAGCCGGCTTGAGCAACACCCTTAGGGTGTCAAATAATGACCTGGATTCTCCACGATGATACAGGATTAGAAGGCATCTTGCAGCTAGATTGCGCAGCGGCCGGCCAGGAGAAGGGTATGGCTCGGAAGGTATAAGCACTTTTAGTAGCGTGACTTCTACTGAAGCTTGCGTCTCCTTGAGCATTTCCTGCGAAATGTTGAATTGCAGTGAAATGCAGCCATTTTGAACCCACATACGGTACTCGCATTTCTGAGATTTCTCTCCAGATTCGACAACCACTGAAATAAGTAGAGCTCGCCACTGTCGGCTGTCAATTGATTCTGCCTGTTGTGTAAGCGACCTTTCACGTCTGCTGCTAAACAATGCATGGCATACCTCATCCAAGTCTTCGATATCCCCCTTGGGCGCCATGATCTGTAACAACAATCAAATTTGAGAACTCTGAAGCTGCAGCGCTGGAGCTCTCGGAGGCACAAGGAAGCGATGTCTAGTAAGTGATGCTAGTGTAGTAGTGATGCTAATGGTGGCAGTACAGCCATGTAAACATGACAAATTTAGAACGAATCAAAGCATTGCTGCATGATGTATGAGATTCCACAATGTATGTAGCTTGAAGCTTGATCAAGCGCACACAACATGGATAATGTTGTGGATTCATTCATTTCACACACAAGATGCAGTTTGTGAGATAAAAATGCGATACGGTTAGAAAGTGGGGGGACATCAGTAAAGATTTGACGGAATATACACGCAGATCAATCAGTCTTTACGGGTGCTCGTTTCACCAGGTATCGGCCAGACGTTAGCCACCACGTTGCGATACAACACAGTCCCATCCCGACCCCCTGCGCTAAATGAGATATAACGACTGCGGAAAGGATTGCTCCCCGGCCTCCCTCTTGAAGCAGAATGACAGCCTGATGATGTATTTTGGTCATGGAGATCACCAAGTAAGATAACATGGCAGTTAGAAGGAATTGCCATGTTGGCATTGAAGCATTCCATCTGTGAGCAGTTTTGTTTCTGTTAAAGAAGACCGAAGCGTATTGTGCGGCATAGATTATTCGAGCCGCCAGATTGATTATGTTTGCATATACCAGAGAGACGTCGCCGAAACCTGAGGCGTAAAATCCAATCGCGGAAAGAATGAACACAACGGAAAAGCCAACAAGCCATCTGATCATTTGAATCAAGTTAAAATCAAACATGATGAATGGAGTACACACCTGCTCTGTCTTCGAAGGTCTTGAGAAGTTGCGATGCTCGAGAAGAAAGCTTCAAGTACACCATTGATAGCGAGGGCAGGGATGTACCATATCCAAGCTGCGAGAACTTCTGGGGCGCTTGTTGATGAGTACTGTGAAGGGAGAAATAGGTGCAGAAAGATCGGAAGATAGACGGTGGCAAATACAATGACAAGGACGGAACAAGCTAGTTGGATGGAGACCAGTGATACCAAGATATCTGAGGCTTGACCTAGCGACTGTCCGTCAAATTGTGCACCAGTCGATGTGAATTTTGCCTGAGCCGGGGGGCACAAGATTCTGGAAAAGTAGACTCGACATATTTCCTCCAGAGGTTGAAAAACTATTCGTGCAACTAGAGAACCTGCACAAAGATTGGACCATCACTATACCTGGAACACCCTAGTCTGGAACGGTGCGCACCATAGTTCACAGCGATCGCGTATCCTCCTTGACCATCCAAAGGGCTCAACCAAGACAATATAATCTTGTCTCCCTCTGTCAAGATATGTTTGACAAGGGATTGTCCAGTCATAGTCAGAGACAAATACAGACTGCTAACGTCAAAGTATTGCGAGGCAATGAGATAGAATGTTGATCTGACAACCGTAATCAGATAAATTAATTCTTGAACGAGGGGACGGACTCACCTAGAAGCAGTCACTCTGGATGACTGTCGTGTAGCGAGACGTGTCGGCCAGAAGGTGGGATATCCCATCTGATACACGTAACTGAAAAACACCGTACCACTGTATGCAAGTTGACCCAACGCAAAAGCCACGAGCGCAAATTCCCCGGATTCTGGTCTAGTCGAGTCGTAAAGGAGGATAAGATAAGTGACAAGAGTCTTGCACGTTATCCCGAGACCTTCAGCTCTCACTCTAGCTCCAGTGCGAACTTCACCCATGGCCCTAGCAAGTTGAGAGAAAAATACGTGCCATTGATATTGTCTACATACCGGTTGTGCATAGGTTCGCTGAAGAGCTCGCTTAGCGCGGCGAACACATAGGCCGACAACGCCACGTGAAAATATGGCTGATGACGAACGTTGCGGCTGGCAAGAGTAGCGTATACAACTGCCGTAGCTAGAGACACTGGAAGTCCTAGGATAATTGGCAATGCAGATAGATTTGTCAAAGCAGGTACGTGGTCGTCGTTAGAAATTGATCCTTGGGTATGGATGGTGGTATTCCGCGGCCATGCTCTAAGCAGCGCATTCCTGACGCCTTCCCGGCTGAGAAACAGTATGGTGCTCAATATAAGCTCAAATTGGATTGCAACAGTCCCGTATGCTTGTGGGGAGGCTAATCGAAGTAATGCTTGATTCAGAACAAAAGTCAGTAGACGAGAGCCAAGTTGGAGACCCATGAGAGAGAACAAAGAGGTAAAAGAACGTTTAAACAACCCGCCATCTTTGTCTTTTGAACGACCTAAGGATGGTTGTTGGTTCATGGGCGAGATTTTGAGAAGGTGTCTGAGGAGTACTAGTAACTGCTAGTAGAACCTTGGCGCTTCCAAGTCCATTACTTTACAACTTCATTCGAATTCGACTCGAAACACGTGTGTGTTTGGTCGTGTTATGAACAAAAGCTATACAATATTGATTGTGGCCACATGCTATTTCTATTGGGCCGGGCGATGGTATTTATGGCATATATAGTCCACCTAGCTCCCGCTAAGACGATGTAAGTCACTAATATTGCACCCAGTGGGAGAGTATGTACTAGTATATGAGGCGTTACGAGCTATTGTAGCAGAAGAGTGGCGACTCCATCCTTTGTATCGGGTGTTCGCAGGAGTCAGGGACCTGAGGTTCCTTATTACTTGTATCTGAAAGTAGTGGGACGAATGGGGGGACGAATTTCAGGCGGTTGAATAAATGTTCTCGGTGAATTCCACCGTAGGCTTCGATACTTGACCCTGAGCACACTGGGAACGTCAATTCTCCGTGGCACAGGGTGTGACGGTCAAGGTCTGGTGGTGGACCTCAGTCTGATAGTACCACAATACTTGTGGCAAGGATATTTTTTTTCTGGTTCGGAATTTCAGCTTGTCCTTTCATCCTGTGGGTGGAGATTTCACCTTTGGAAAATCAGATCCTGTGGAAACGACTTTGTATTTGCGCGGGAGTGCCTTGTTGCGTGTTGTGGAACCACTCTGCTGAAGCCGCCGCATCTAAATACTGGCGAGTGACCTTGGTAGATGAAGAAATATATTTAGCATGATGCAGAACTGTCAGGAAGCAAGGGGAAGGGATTGTAGTTCAGCGCCGTCAAATGGGAATGGCGTGGTAGCTGACATGAATTTTGCCAGGCTTGTTTGTACTTACTAGGGGCGTGGAAGCGACTCGAAGCCCTTGATTTTTCACGCAGTATAATATTCTTCTACTTCGGTCATAAGCGGCGAGAAAAAAATCTGCAGGACGGGTGAGGAGGGATGAGGCCCATGCATGGTGTCAACTCCAACTAGTATCTGTTCAGTGGAGGACTCGTCACGCATGTCATGCAAGACCCGCCGTGACTGTGCCACCACATGCCGCGGTCAAATCATCGTGGTCATTGCGTTGTCAACATTGGGAGCGCTGCAGGAATAATACAACACGCCTGGTAACTGCCAATCCCATGCGCGCCCTCGATCCTCATCGCCTTGATCACGGGAGGCTCGAACCGGAATTTGTCATGAAGAATCGATGAACAGATGTGCCACCAAGCTCGCGAATTTTGCCTACACGAATTCTGCAAGAAGATGGCAGCGGTTATGTCCCTCGATAACGGACAACCTTGAAACAATGGAGAACTTTTCATATCCGGGTGAGGGCTGTCAGTACTAGTCAATGATGGGCAGCCTTGAAATGAAAAAGATCCTTTCAGACTCGGGTGAGGGCTTATCAGTACTAGTCGATGATCGCGTTCTCCAACTCACGTCTTTCAAATCAGCAACATTTCGATCATCTCAGATCGGCCCTCTCAAACCCATCGGATCAGAGAACATAAGTCCTTGCGAGAAGAATCAAGCCACGTCCACAGGTACCCGAACTATGCTTTCGGAAAGTCACCCCAGCACCTTCCAAGGCGAGGGGCGGAAACGGACCAACAATAGTGAATCAATAGAGCAACAGTCGTGTCACAAAGGCAACCTCTGTGCCCTCGTTTGTCCCTATCGCAATGAAGGGTAGACAATAGGAGAGACTAACCTGGATAATTATCCTGACGACCCTCATGATATGCAAGAAGTTGGCCCCCGCTATACATGCGCCATGGCTAGACAAGACAACGGTAAGTGGATGCGATCTGTGGGCGTCCGGACGGCTTTGATATGGAATTCTATGCTCAGGAATCCATCCCAGGAAAGTCTGGGTGTACGGCCACTACTTACTGGTTGTCGCCACGCTTGAACC
Source organism: Suillus lakei (assembly GCA_016628065.1). Lineage (NCBI taxonomy): Eukaryota > Fungi > Basidiomycota > Agaricomycetes > Boletales > Suillaceae > Suillus > Suillus lakei. Next base: position 43,996 of record JABBWA010000003.1, on the reverse strand, counting down.
GATTGGGCCTGCCGTCATCCCCCTATTTCCGGAGAGTACAATACCCTCAATAATCAGTTACTGTCCACGGATTTTATTGGGACTACGGCTAGCGAGACGTCACACGACGATGACAGCAGAAGCATACGAATCCTGGAATCAGTGGTAGACCTCTGACACGCTGGCGATGCTCCAAGCATAGTCACAACGAATGATCTCAGTGACCGCCGAAGAACTTACAGTGCATGATACGTACCTCGTTCAGTCCTGTGGATTTCCCTGCATCATGTTCATAGGACCCGACGGAAGACGAATGGACATGATTTCAACCTTTTCGCGTGCTCCGCACTCGATTGTCGCACGTTTATCACGGATATCAACTCTCTGCGTTGTCCCGCCCCTCTATGCGTGTTGCACAAGTATGAATGTTTTCCGCTGGGAGACCTAATAAATTTGTATGCCCCTCGCTTAAGGATCCTTTCGACTACTGGCATCGCTCGCTTCCATCTCGATGGAGTAGAGTTCTGGGGTGCCAACGTGGCAATAGGACGTGCACAATGAAGTGATAGTTCCTCAAGTTATCCTCCAGAATCACTCTTCTCCACCGTTGCTTCCATTCCTCGCCATGAAGGCCTCGATGTTGGTTCCATGGTTAGATTGCCGCTGGGAAAGAAGGGCTAGATCGCGCCGTCGAGCTGGGAGATTACATTTGGCCGTATAGTCTCAACCTTGCTAGTTGGCTGCCACTGGGACTGGTCGCCGCGACATGAACGGGTACCACTTCCACATGTTCTTGGTTCGAATGTTGACCCATCATCGCGTTCGGCAGTTGCCCTCAGTGGTGCCGAACTCGCATTCAAATCACACCGTGAGCAAAGCATTATTACCTCAGGCGCATTTGAGCGCTAACCTTCCTACCAAATCCTCTCTGCGCAGATCCCTTCTCACTCCCAGGCTCAAGCTTCAACCCGAATCAATCATCTTGGCACACCCCAAATAAATTCCATTACTATCGATATCCGTAAGCAAAACGTTCCGATGCAGGACCATGGAAACCCAGCGCCGCGGAGCGCAGAACACAGCGACGCTCCACTGCATTCCCGCGAGCTATGGGTGCCTGTGGATCGAGATTCTGTAAGGGCAAACGATTTAGGGAATAGCGGGGTATTGATTGACGGGATCGAACCGCAGAATGTGGGGGGTGCTACCGGCCCCTTCAGAGGCTTGACTTGAAATGAATGCTGTTGCATGCACCAGGGGAATGGGCGCGTTATAAGGTTCATTTGCTCGTTACGTTCGTTCTCCTCGTGGCTTTCGTGCGGAGGATGTATCCACGTTCCAATATAAGACATGGAATTTTGCAAAGGCGTGAATTTAATTGAACTCAAAGAGCACACTGTCAATTGACTCGTGTTGAAGTAGATCAGTCAAAGATGGCAAAGGTAACAATGCATCAAGCAAATAGACCTAGGCACAACGAACTACGAGGTATGGACAGTGCTATATAATAGTACAGAGGACGACGCAAGCAAGGCGAGATGGGATGCATGTAGGTTGAACACAAGCCCTCCGTTTAATATACAAAACGACACATCACATGGGCACGTTACGCGAAATCAAGAAGTTAAAAGGGGAAAAGGAATCCTTTGAGATGTCATGCATCTCATCTAGTCGTCACCGTGATTCCGCCCATTGAGATGACCAGAGTCGCTTGACCCTCCAGCCGAAGGCGGCTTGCCGTACATCTGGGGATACGGGGCGTAATGGGGGCTCATCATCTGAATCTGACCGTCAGGGCGGTGCGGATACATGTACCCATACGACTGCGGCGCATACGGAAGGAATGCGGCCGGAATGTACTGGGCCATGGACGGGTAGCCCTGTTCTGGGTCCTGACCAGGATGCCCGTTCTGTCCAGGATGAGGCACCGGCGTAATTGCATAGAACTGGGGATAGTACGCCGGGGAGGCCTCGCCAGGCTTGGGAGTAGGTGACCCCGGAAACTGACCCGGGAACATGGAATACCCAATGGGCGCCATATACGTCGCCTGCAAAGGCGGCGACACCGACTGGGTTGGCACTTCCGTCGTGACGGGAATGCTAGGTTGCTCGGGCACATCGCCAATGTCGGCATTGGTGCCTACGCGATCTCAACGACAGTCAGAACGAAGAGGAAGGAACCAATCAGATAAGAGCATGGGTGGAACGAACGGACGAGTGGCGTCTCAGAGTACTGCACAAACGGAGGGAGTATGATCTTACCTTTGCCATCGCGCTTCTTGTAGGGTCCCCTTTTCACGCCTTTTTTCCTCTCCTTGCGTTGGGAATCGACACACTCTTCAGCGATGCCGTATTTGACGCAACGGAGGCAAGGACGGGCGTCGTCACACTTCTTGCATGCCTTCTGGCAGTTTGTGCAAGCGTTCTTGACTTGCCTGCGCTTGGAGCGAAGAGGTTGTGTGGCAACTAGGCCGGGTGGGAAAGGATACATATGCATGGGCATGCTAGAGTAGCCATTGACAGGATGAACGGTCATTTGAGGCTGAAGGTCTGTAGACTGCGCCTCAGCGAGGTCGTCACCGTCTGGCGTTTGATTGCGCTCCACAGAAGACATGCTGCTGAGGGCGAGAGAAGAAGAGACTGTATGTGGCGGCCCTGACTGCTGATGGTTCAAGTTTGTTGACTTTTATGGATGTATAGGAAGTTGCAAGAATATTGCTGTGGGTAAAGGCACGAGGTAAGTAGGAAAGACGGTGGAGGAACGGAAGAATTAGTACGATTCGGAAGATTAGCTCAGGGCTCTTTGCTACACGAGTTCGACGCACTTCCGGCCCTTGGTCCCTGTTCTTGTTCACGTGGTGGGAACCGAAGTTGTACAGCTCGTGAACGTTGAGGAGTTGACACCGAGGCTGTTTGTGAGCTCAAAAGATGAAATGTAGTCCAAACACAAAGAAAGACTTGAAGATGATAAGAACATGATGCAGGCAGATTGTCAATTAACAGCAATATGTCAGTTTCGATTGTGAGAACCTACCTGGACAATGAGACTTTCGCTGAGCTAGCGGACTCCAGCGGACTGTCGGTGATGGAGTTAGAAAGTAAGAGGGGTCGGATGTTGCGCTGAGTTCCAACACAACCCTTTTTATCCCTCTAGCGCTATAGCAGCCAGACTTAAATACCCGGGGGACGACCCTGTGTCATATTTCTTTTCATTTCACACAACTGGTAAGTGATTCAGACATGGCCAAGTCTCTCTATGTAAAAAAAAACTAACTCTATAGAAGTTTACACAAAGTTTACAATCGTACCCCTTTCAAACCGAATAGCCACCGTCCGGTACGCAGTTCCATCGGCTATTCTCAAAATACCCACTGATTAGGACAACCGACCGCATAATCGGACTTTCGCATCTGAGTCCACTAATTGAGAATTTGGACCAGTGAAGGGGGTCTTTAGACGGTGGAACATGTCGCAGGTCGACCTACTGACACAGTGTGGCCTCTAGTGTGACACAGTCCGACTCAATGGTAACCGATTGTACTGGATGATGAAAACCACAATCATTCACTATTTTTGCATTCAGACCAGCGAAACGCTTGCCTTCTCCGTGCGTCGTGGGTCCCCGTGATGCATCTCTGGGCACCCGAATTGGCCTGGCTCCGCGCGTTTACTTGGAAACCATTTTCAAGCCCGCGATTCGTCTTCCCTGTCGGGTTTGCTCGGCTATGTACTACCTTGTGCGATGTGTACACATAAACCTGCTCACTGCCCTTCATATGTATTTGCAACTGACCTTTTCAAGGCTATGTCTGCTACTCACAGCGCCTTGGGCTAAGCTATTCTCGTAGCCGCTTCCTCCCAATTCAGAACAGTGAGTAAAACGTACACACTGATTACAGCCACCTATCCAGTTCTTCTCGTCATATCTTACGGACTCCGCGAATTCTGAACCAAGTTTATATGCCGACCTTGTGTAAATTCTCAAGGTCGGCTTAACCCTGCCGCACGGCCCGTGCCTCCTTTCAAATATCAAAACACGAGCTACAATTCAGTTGGCCAGGAAGCTTCAAATAAGACGTATTGCGTTTCCCCTCTCGTACTGCGCCGTGCAGGCAATGTGCCGAGATTGATAATTATGATGAGTCTGTCATTCAATATCTCAATGGTGCCAAGTTTCTTCTTCCGCATTTGCGCTCCATAAATGTTATAAGGCGGCCGGATCCTTATTTTGCCCAGAACCTTTACCCAAGATACCGTCAACGTCAGTGCATCATGTTCCGCCATTCCACCGTTTTCGACGGAGATGACAGTACTCATGGCGCTTTTCAGATTTCCAACTGGTATCCACGTTCGGTAACACCATACGCCTTACCAATCGCCAGCGGCTCATGACCTCTTTGGAGTTCCACCTTAGGTGCAGGAATTGCGCAACACAGAGATCAGCCGGTAGCTAAAGTGATGGAAAATGACTCCTTTCGACAGATTTCGTAGGAGCAGTAAATCGATGTGCTGAGTCGTTCGCTGCCAGCAACCCTAATTCGACTCAGCGCCCTTATTCTGCAGTTGCACAGCGCCCGCATCGGTTCTTATCATTTTCCGCACCGTGGCCGAGGTTTGGAAGTCGATGTTCTTTTCGAAATTGATCAGGAGCTTAGGTTTGTGCTTACTATCCTTCCCGATCATTGTTTTCGCTTATCCCAACCCATTCAATTGTTTTATATACCATGCACGAGGCTTGTGTCATATCCGATAATCATATCTTGTGAAGCGACGGGTGCCCTTTGCAGACTTGATAGAGTGGAGTCACTTCACATGTGGAATCCTTCTGATATTTTTGTCAAGATTATCTTCTGCTTCTTTCTACAGGGACCAGAATTAAGCGGTTTACAAACCTTGATGTCCTTATGAACTCTGGCGTTGCCCACTCATACCTTGAATCGTGGGATCGATGACTGACCAAAAGACACGATGCGGTTATATGGTAATGGGAACGGTTGACCTAAAGATCCTGACTCCTGAGTCTTAAGGATCTTCATATCTCCGCATACTCATGAATATTTCTCACCAATCACCTTGCTCACGTTCATGTTCGACTATACATCAGATTGTCTGGTCGTCTTACATTTAACTGTCCACTACCAAATCTTTGCTAAGGTGGGTAGTGATTTATAGCATAATAATCAGTATATTTTTTCGGCAAATGTAAGCATTCCCCAAGGACAATGGAAGCATGGTGGAAAGCCACTGCAAACAAAGCCAAACAGCGGGCGTTGAGGACCAATGCCTCCAGAACAGTAAGAGAGCCAGCAGACTCTGAGAGTTCTCTGCTCACGCTCTTGCTAGTCGTCGTCAACAACGGCGACCAGCGTCGCCATCATACTACCCAGCAACGGCCGATAGGTATCAGGATCTGGATTACATTTCTCTTTTCTTTGTTCTTTACCCACCGCGTGTTGCTTTTTTTGAGTTCCACGGTGTCGTTTACGTGTTTCTCTCACTCGACCTTGGTCTTCCTCTGGAATGTCGGCCACGTCTGCGCTTTTAGATAGCCAACGTGAGCACGAAGTTCACCTTGCATTTACTGCCCAAGGAAGCGACAAGAAAATCGTGGATGATGGCCTAGAGATGCACCAAGTCCATAACACACAGGTAATATCACCTCAAATTTGTGTCAGAATCAGACTGAAGGTTCAATCAGCCCAGGCTCCATATCTCAGCGGCGCCGCCTGACGACGAATTGTCACCGATGGACACAGACGCCGAAATCCCATCGCGTTCAGGATCAGTCTCGTCCTCCCTTGACCCGTACTATTTCGGCATTCAGACTCCCGCAGACTCGCCTGCACCGCAGTTGCCTGAACCAGGATTTCCTCCCATGACGCCTGAGACGCGCAGCCCAAATGAACCAGTTACGCCAGGGCGCGATCCGGCCAACATCGATAGGATGGGCCTCGTAGGTGTAGGCGAGCTGGCTACCCCGCGATGGGGTAAAATACAGAGGCATTCGCACGACGAAGATACAGATGACCACGATGAGCAGATTCATGGAGATGATGTCCTCGAGGAGGATGCCACCGAACTCGTCATTGACGAGGTCGAGAAGGATGGCCCTGATAGTCCATGGACCATCGAAGCAGTCGATGGCGAGTCAGACGGCAAGGATGAGGTATGATTTCGTCAGATTAACATTATATAAACTCACAGGTGGTTTGTAGCCAATGGACGTAAAACCCGTTACTCGTACTCTCCGTTCACGTAGATCTATGGCGGATGAAAGTGGAGGCGAGGAAATTTTGTATCCCCGCAAGCCTTACAGCTCTGAGTTGTTACATCCCACCCATTTACCCAAACACCTCCCTGGATCTCCAGAAGAGCCACCCTCGCCACTTTTACCCCCCCTCCCTACTGAGCAACCCTTGCTCGGTGGTTCAGTGGCTGCGTCGTCTGCTCCTAGCGCCTTTACTTCGCAGCGCAAGGCCAAGAAGCGCACGTCGGACGAGTTTGAGATGGACCATACAGGCTCTCTTGTCTCCAAACTGTCGGGTGTTCCAAAAGACCGCACCAGCTTAACAGCCAAGGACAAGGATGAGAAGTCTGCATTGACGCGCAAGCATCGCAGCATTGGGTCTAGTGTTTCTGGAAGTACCTCTCGCGATCGTGCCCGGCGTCGGGAAAGTCTCGCCGTTAGTACACCAGCCAAACCTTCTGATGTACCCCCTCCAATCGATGCTACGCCTGTGCGTTCGGAAAGGGAGAAACATACACGTCAACTTTCTGCTGGATCTTCGTCGTCGAGTCATGAGGCTGCCCTTCACGCACACTCTCGGCGTGTGCATACCACAGATTTTTCCCACCTCCCCCCCTCTCCTTCGACAACATCTATCCAACATATTCTCCGGCACGCTGGCAGTGCCACCAGTACCACCAATCCGCCTCTGCGTCCATCATCATCGCACAAGGATATGGCACAGCCTCAAGGCCAATCGCTAGCTCATTCCTCCCCTAGTGTTGCACACTCGCTTCTCCGCGGGACCCAGGAAGGGTGGTCGGGTTTAGATGATGATGCCCACGCTGACACTCTGCGTAAGCTCGACGGACTCTCGATGAAGACTGCACGCGCACGTGCGAGCGTTGGGAGCTTTGGCAGGCCTTCGAGTATGAGTCGTCCTGGAACACCTGCTAGCGCTGCTGGTAGATCTGGGGTGCATTGGGAGGGCGTCAGTTCCGATGGTGGAGGCAAAATTTCTCGCCGGGGCAGCACTAAGGACAGGGAGAGAAAGGAGGAATTCTCTCAGCGTCAGCCTATTGGCCTTGGTATTTCTCTTTCCGGGGACACTTCGCAGGAGCATGCCGAAGTTCGAGGTGGTGGGATTGTCAGCAGTGATGAGCATGCATATAGCTCATCTGGCGTTGAGAAAACTCCGAAAAAGCCGGGCTCTATGGGTACACGCTTGAGTTTCACTCCAAAGCGTGGGTCTGCATCATCCACTACATATACAAGCACCCCGACGAGTTCGCGTGATTCCGCATCTATGTCAACGGCTACCAGCGTGACTTCAGTTTCTGGCCCCTCGGCCTCTGGTCGTCATTCAACTGGTGCAGGGAAGGGAAGGCGGAACAGTGCGGGTAGCGATATTTCCAGTGCATACTCAGGTGGTGATGTGGCAACGTTTAAGGACCGTCAACCTTCCTTCGCCGCCAGCGGTGAAGCTCTGGAAGAAGATCGGGTCCCCCCCGTCCCACCGTTACCCAAGGACTTATCTACTTATCGTTCCCCTCCCCAATCCTCACATGGAATTGCATTCCCCCCTTCTGGCGCTGATGAGAGCGACATTGACCGCACTATGTCATTAGAGGTCCCCCCTGGTTCTTCGAAGCCGCTCTTACATTCGCATGCCCAATACTTGCAATTGTCTGCGAATCACGGAAGCTACTCCGCTCCTGAGTCTGCTCCTTCAGTCACCAAGACACCCTCGAAGAAATGGAGTTTCTCCAATGCACTCAATATCAAACTCACTCCGTCGATGTCATCGATGAAGGGAAAAGATTCGCCGTCAACCAAGTCTTCGGGCTTCGCTCTCAGTCCCCGATCGGTGCAGACGTTCGGGCAACAGTTGCGGAAGTCGGGATCTCGGGAACAAGCTCTTTCTCCTCCCATAGCTCCTGGTGCTTCTTGGTCTCCTGGTCAGCCAGATGCGATGGTATCTGCTGCATCCCTCGCCTCCATGTCTTCTGTTGGATCTACCCGCACTCCGAAGTCCCCCGCTGTCTTATCTGGCAAGGCACCTAGCCGCGCTGGAACTGCTTCCAGTGCCAGCCATCACACGACGTCCGCCCTGTCTGCTGCTCATCATGCCCCGCTCAGCCCCTCGTCGATGCGGCGTCACCAATCTAAACGTCTCACCCCATCGTCCATACCATTCTTCCGTCGCTCGTCCTCTCAGAGTATGCAAATACCCCCTTCAAACCCAGTTATCATGTCAGTATCACCGACGCTATCATCATCAGGCGCTGGTGCTTCTGCAGCTCATCACGTTAAGGCAAGCCACTCTCCCAATAAAGAATCAAGTCGTGCTGTTCCGACCACTCCCGCCTCTTCACAGAAGAAATCGTCCGTGCTTAGCCTTGGCCTTCCTTCATTGTTGAAATCAAGTTCACGGAGAAGTCTGCATGGAGATAAGAGTGATAATGGCACTTCCAAGGAAAGCGCGAGGTCCAAGGATTCAGAGAAGGAGAAGTCGAAGCAAGACCAGAAGGATCGTAGTGAAAGCAGGATATCTGTGCTGATGGGACGTAAGAGAGGCAAGGTGTGTGGCTTCCCGCTGTTCATATTCGGAATGAATCTGACAATACTGTGGGCCTACCAGACCCTATCGTCCACAGATCCAAAAAAGGGTGCTTCTGCCATTGCCTTACCACCCATGCAAATGTCCGCATTGCCTGCCACCACTGCTCAGCGTGTTGCGAATTTAAAGAACAGTTCCTCGGCGTCCACCCCTGCATCTTCCATTAATCGGACACCATCCACATCACGTGTGACCTTGCAGACTGTGAGCTCAATGCAAAAGCAGTCAGATGCTTCGCTGCGGAGTCGAAACCAACCTTTGCCCACAATTGCTGGGTCACCATCAGTTGGAACCACTGGGTATAGCGTGACAAAGGAATCGAAGGATTACCCGCCGTCAGCGCTACTGAACTCAATAGGTGGCATGTCAAAGGAAACGCCCACCAAGATTCCTCGCATCTCGAGCCGCACCTCAGCTGCAGGATCTCCTGGACTTGGAGGTGCAACTGTATCCAGTCGTCGCATTAGCCTTAATGTTACTGCACCTTCCACGGACCCTTCACCCACGCCTGCCGATTCTACAATAAATGAGTTTGGTGTTCTGGAGAATGGTGACGCACAAGTTGTGAAGGCGTCTGGCGAAACGACGGCGACAAGGCGACTGTCTGTCCGAGCTTCTCCATCAATCAATCCCCGAGTTCCAAGGCAGGTCTCTGGGCCTCCATCGTCTGGTGGAATCCCTCGAAAGTCCAATCGTGACTCAGTCTCATTCAGCACGCTACGTAAAGCGTCCACGGGCTCTGTGGCTTCTGCTGCCTCTGTGGCTCCTCCCAGCGAAACAACGCACTCGCATAGGTTTTCTGCTTTATCTCCGTCAAAAGGTTTGAAACTGCTTAGCCCCAAGATTTCTCTCTCCACACGGTCCTCAAACAACAACAGTTCAACGTCTAGCGTACACCGGGCTCACGCAGGGACTCCTGCATCAAGTCGTCAGTCGCTGTCGACTCCTTCTCCAGTCCCTAGCACCATCGATGAAGAGGAACTCCTTGGCGACGAAGAGATGATGCAATACATCAGACGGCAGCAGACTAAGAAGATGGCACACGGAGCATCGCAGGCTGAATTGGACGATCTGCTCAAGTTTCCAGAACCAATACCACCAAGCCCTGGATCGACGCCTGAAGGTCAGTTGCTTCCTACCCCCAGAAGTCCAATTATTGATTTTCACGCAGAGGTGTTAAATTCTTCCCAGGCTCAGTTCCTGTCTGATTATGAGAAGGAAGAGATTCTCAACTATCCCCAGGATTTACTGCATAGGTTCTGGGAGCCCGAAGAAGAAGGCACATCCTGAGATTGTTGTCAACAATTTCGGCTACGACGATGAACGCGGCGATTACCAAGTAGTCAATGGCGATCATCTCGCTTTCCGTTATGAGATCATGGATACCTTGGGCAAGGGCTCGTTCGGTCAAGTGCTGAACTGTAGAGATCACCAGACAGGCGAATCTGTTGCGATTAAGATCATCCGCAATAAAAAGCGTTTCCATCACCAAGCACTGGTGGAGATCAAGATCCTAGACAATCTTCGCAAATGGGTACGCATCCATACTTACTTTACTCTCAAAAGATTTATCGACGCGTCTTTCAGGACCACGAAGAGAAGCACCACGTCATCAAGATGACTGAGCACTTCTACTTCCGCAATCACCTCTGCATTGCCATGGAACTACTCAGCATCAATTTGTACGAACTGATCAAAGCAAACGGGTTTGTTGGATTCACGACCGCTTTGATACGACGCTTCACGAGCCAGATGATATTGTCTCTGTGCTTGATGCGGCATCATCGCATAGTGCATTGCGATCTCAAACCAGAGGTTCGTTTTTCTCGCATTGCAGGCACATTGTCATTGTCTTATGACTCTGTTAAGAATGTCTTGTTACGACACCCCGCGAAGAGTGCTATCAAGGTCATAGACTTCGGTAGTAGCTGCTTAGAGCACGAGAAGAGTGAGTTCATTTTCGCTATAGTCCATTAAATTTTACTGAGCCATGCGTAGTCTATACTTATATTCAGAGTCGTTTCTATCGGTCGCCTGAAGTTATCCTGGGCATGAACTATCACATGGCTATCGACATGTGGAGTTTAGGTTGCATTCTCGCCGAGCTATATACGGGGTTCCCTATCTTCCCTGGTGAAAACGAGCAGGAGCAATTGTCTTGCATCATGGAGGTCCTGGGGCCCCCAGATAAGGACTTCATTAATCGTAGCTCCCGAAAGCGACTCTTCTTTGGTAAGATGATACATATTGACAACTTCGATCACTTGCCTGACCCATTCCAAGACAATAATGGCGGACCCCGACCTGTGGTGAACTCTAAAGGTCGTCGTAGACGACCTGGTACGAAAACACTTGCTCAAGTTCTACGGTGTCAAGACGATGACTTTGTTGACTTCATTGCGCGGTGCCTTGTATGGGATCCTGAGCGAAGGATGAAACCTCAAGCAGCGCTGCAACATAACTTCCTCCGTGCAGGACGTCGAAGCAAGATCACTAGCCCCTCGCCAGCTACTGCGAAGACTTTGCTTTCTTCATCTAGCCTTACGAGCTCTCGCACAACTAAAGTCACTGAGACGCCCAAGAAGTCGCAGATTAGTGCTCCCACTCCATTGACCGCCAGGACCTCACGAACGACCACGAACGGTGTACCCTCTACTCCAATACACACAACCACCGCAGGATCATCATCTCGGACGTACCGATCCGGCCAGTCACACGGTCTTTCCTCCCAATATTCCAGCCGGACACTCAGTGGGTTCGCAGTGAGTCGTCAATCCTCATCGGAAATGCCGTTCGAACAAGAGCTTATGAGCTGGCTGCAGACAACAGCCTCTTTGAAATGAGCGATGATGCACACTTGACGCAAACACCTTTTTTTCGCTGTGCTTTCTAATACTTACTCCTTGGGAAATTTTGCTAGTTGCTAGAGTCTTACCTACAATTACAAGCTGGCCTTCCTTCTTCATACCCGGTCTGCTGTATTTTACCCCTACTTGTCATTTGCATGTTATCCCATAGGTTTTCTGCATATCATCATAATGCTCGCATCACTCAATATAGTTTTCTACCTGTCCTGTGGTTTGCACGTCCGTGCAACCTCTTACCAACGGCGTATCCTTTTCACTGCCGACGCAGATTGCATATACTTCCCCCCGAAAGTCCACTCGCAACTGAGAATTAATGATGGGCATGTCAGTCTTGTACATACATGACAGTCTGTATGATGCATACGAAACGTTGTAGCCCACAACATATGATAAATATTTCTTGTGCATTTTTTTTTTAGCTTCAGCAGAAAACAGTTACAAGCACATAATTACAACTATAGATTGGCTTGAATAATAAGCGAAACATGATCACGTCGCATGTCCCATTGGCTTTTACACCCGCACACCGAAACATCCACCTAATCTTGCATAGCCCATTGTGGCAGCCATTCCTCCCAATCCTCCCAGTCAAGGTCAACCAATTCATGCCCATGCTTTTCTTTGTGGTGGCCGCGAGGATCGAGCAGGTTCGTAATGACATGCAAAGCACCATTCCGAGCAGGAATGTCATACGGTCCAACATCGCGACCATTGACCATGAACCTGGTAAAGTAGCGGGCAGGGCCAGGAAGAGGAATCTTGGCTTTGTAACGCGCAACCTGGACATTTAAGGAGTGATTCTCCAGCAGGGTGGGAAGGGTGAGATTGTAAGCGTATAAAGGGTTGCCGGGAGGGTCTACAGGGACACCAGCCTTCCAGTCATCAACGAAGTCAGTATAGGAAGTGGCATCGTGCACGTAATCTATAGATAAACGCAGTTAGATAAAGATAAGATGACTTTCTGAATATACTCGCCTGTGTACAGCACGGCGTGAGGCACGACATGATACTCCAGAAGCTTCTTGAGTGCTTTTGCGCCAAAAGGCGAGAACAAGAAAAGTCTTAATTTATTAGGGAGGCGCTGGAATGCTCCTGATGTGGGGGCAAAGAAAGTAGTGATTTCTGCGCCAATGAATGATCCATGACCACCATCTTTGCCAGGGGCCCACCAACGATCAAGTGCGCCAGTTAAGTCCACACGCTGGATAGCAGACGTCTGCACAACACGAAATATAAGAGAAAGAAAACGGAAAAAGGTTACAAACTCACCACATATGAGAAGACTTCGGGAATAAGAAACATCTCACTAAATACGGAAGGGGGGGGCAGGAGTGGAATGTTGATGGTGTGAATGACACCTGTTCCATCGTAAACATGTGTCCCTGGATCTGCATCAAATACAGCTCACCGTTGCTAGCCTCAGTGTCACGCTTTATAACATCTACCAAGGTATTAATCCTGAGACGGGGGGGAACAATCGTGCTCTGAACGCTCAAGCGCAATGGTTGATAGTCCATGCTCCCATCCTTCAATGTCAGATTCGTTGCATAGGTAGAGTTTTGAACGAGCGCGGCAGAATCCAACTTCTCAGGCAAGATGTGATACGCGAGGATACCGCGAATGATGCGGCCAAGGGCCTCCTTACGGTGGTCCTTGTCACGAGACTCGGGTATGTCATCAAGTTCCTCAACCTGAAGGACAAGGTGGCCAAGGTCATGAGCGATGTCGCGCTCATCCCCACGTTTAGGTGCGAGAGATGTAGAACTGAGCTTATAATCGTCGTCGTCACCCCCGTGCGAGGGCTGACGATGTGGGATACCTGTATTTGGAACCGCAAAAAATGTGATGCTGGGGAGGAATGATGTTGAGTAGGCGAGGAGCACTGGTAACAGGGGTATATACTTACCTGGCCGCAGGGTCGTCCAAAAGGTCAATGACCCTGTCGCTCAAATCGATGGCTTTGACTAAACGTGAGTACCTGCTAGGCTGTTAGAATGCGTCAGACCTGAATACTATTGTGTGACCTTTCGTCATCTTTCAAAACCTGGTAAACTGTCCTGTCCTCCGAAAGGGGAGCAAACATGCCCCAGCAGCGAACCAACCCCTCAACGGGGAATTGCGCAAGCCAGGGTAGCGTAGGAAGAGCATAGGCGCCTCCTACACAGAGTAGCGGCACAAGACTATAAATTCTCATACTAGTGCGCCTCTTTCTGACTAGTATCAATGGGACTAGTGATGGTAGAGAGTCAAGGTGCGAAATAAGAGGGGCTGAGGTTCTTATATAACCCCTAATGCTCCGCAGCACGGCCCATCAGCTGCGCATGATGGTAGAGTGCCACTCTACCGTCATGGGCGTCGTTTACGTTGGTGGCACAGGGTGATCATGAAAATGAGACTTGATACAGTGGGACACTGCTCCCACAGAAGTTTCTACGTAGAAGTCAGCATGTACGCGCTGCAGAGTGCAGAGTGACAACTGGTATTATGCTATGGGCTACAAAGAGTTATGACAACGTCCGATCACGAGCATGTTCGATCTACTCTACCATCTGGCGGAATTTGTCCTGGATTTCTGTGTGCAGTGCGTCCAGCTTCTGCATGATAGGCTCCTGTCCTTGCGAGGGGGACTGATGGACAAACTCAATGGAGCGAAAACAATCACAAGAAAATGACAGAGACGTACCTCGAATTTCATTTGTGAAAGCTTGAACATGAGATCACTCGCAGTATCTTTGATTCTCGCGAACGTCAGATCGCCTTGCGCCACCGCTCTCAGCGCGGAATCGTGGAACGCTACGAAATTCTTCAACATTCCCGCAGTCTTGTAGAATGGACAGTAGCGGTCGTACTCGCTCATGCCGTTCTGCTGCAGGAAGTCGTCCTTGAGCATCCGCGCAACTTCCAGCGTAATCTTGTCCGATTCTCCCAGCGCACTTTTACCGACAAGTTGCACGATCTCAGCGAGATCCTCCTCCTTCTGCAGAATCTCCTTCGTTTTCATGCGTAGGGACACGAAGCCTTGTGAGTTGGACTCATAGTAAGGCTCAAGCACTTTCGTGTACTTGGAGTATGACAAGTTCCAGTTAACTGATGGGAAATGCTTGCGCTGCGCAAGCTTCTTGTCGAGCCCCCAAAAGACCTGCACGATACCAAGTGTGGCGGATGTTACGGGATCCGAGAAGTCACCACCCGGTGGGGACACGCTAATATGTGGTCAGGACGATGTCCACACAGAAGTAATTCCTACCTACGCCCCAACAATCGACACTGTTCCCTGCCTCACTGGGCTACCCAAACACTTGACTTTCCCAGCGCGTTCGTAGAAGCTCGCCAGCTTGGTCCCCAGGTAGGCAGGATACCCTGAATCAGCCGGCATCTCTGCCAGACGACCCGAAATCTCACGTAGTGCCTCGGCCCAACGTGAAGTTGAATCTGCCATCATTGCGACATTCGAACCCTGGTCCCGGAAGTATTCCGAGAGTGTGATGCCGGTGTAAATGGAGGCCTCGCGGGCTGCGACTGGCATATTGGAAGTATTGGCAACGAGTGTGGTACGCTTCATAATGGGTTCTTGGCGCGAGCCAATCTCCATTGTAAGTTCGGGGAACTATGGAACGTCAGCGTGTGCCTCTATTCGATAGGAAGTGATATCACCTCCATCAGCACTTCAGCCATCTAGAATTGATGAGGAATGAAGCAACCTGAGACATCTTGAATAACGCACCTCATTTCCTCGCTCACCACATCCGACGTAAATGATGATATCGCTATTCGAAAACTTGGAGAGCGCTTGTGAGATGACGGTCTTTCCACAACCGAAAGCACCGGGGATAGCAGTAGTGCCGCCTTGAACGCATCTACGCGCCTGTCAATGATGTACTATTGGTAATGAGACATACATACGGGAAAAGTGCATCCAAGATACGCTGACCAGTCAACAAGGGGAAATCGGCAGTTTGTTTCTCGGCAACGGGTCGAGGTGCACGGACTGGCCATAGCTGCATCATGGTGTGCTTTGTTGTCCGACCCTCGAACTCGGTCTCTAACACGATGTCCTAACGAAGACAATCAGGTACAGAATACATGAGTGCAGTTGTACTGCGGACGCACATTGACTTTATAGCTGCCCTTTTCCGCGATGTGGGTGATGGTACCGAGGGCACGAGGAGGAAGCATGATCTTATGGTTGTCGACAAGTGAGTTCTCATAGACACCGCCGAAGATATCGCCCCCTGATATGTGGTCGCCGACCTAAAACATATCAGTACATCACCAATGCCCGATCAATACCGAACCACCTTGTATGCGGCAGGGGTGAAGTCCCAGGAAATTGAGCGATCCAGCGCCTCTGTGTTGATACCGCGAGGAATGTAGATTGATTTGGACAGTTCTTGGATGGACTGTATCCCATTGAATAAGAAGATTATCTACGCGACTGACATGAACGCTTACTCGAAGTGGTCTCTGAATACCATCGACGATATTACCCATCAGACCTGTGGAGAGCTGAGAAACCACAATGTATGACACATTATTTTAGTAACACACCTGGACCCAACTCAACACTAAGGGGTTTGCCTGTCCTTAGGACTGGGTCGCCGACGGTCACGCCAGACGTCTCCTCATACACCTGAATCGTAACTTTATCTGCCTCTATTCGAATGACCTCTACGCCTAGTGAGTCTCGCTTCGTTCCAGTACCAAGGCTGCTCACCTCCGACGAGCTCGTCGTGGCCGACACGAACAAGCTCGTACATAGCAGCTCCAGTCATGTTCTCTGCGATGACGACAGGCCCTGAAACACCGTAAACATGGCCAAAGCGGGATTCACGGTCTTCATCTTGGATTCTTGGAAGGTCGCGCTTTGCGTTCTGGAGAGCGCCTGCCATCGTACACAACGACAAGCTCTTGAGTCTGAATCTACTATCGGGCAGCATACCAAAAGCGGAGTGTGAATATCCTCGGTAATTGCCGAGGCGCGTTACAGTGACGCGTCCCATAGCATAAGCAGTCTCTGTCCTTGCTCACCGTTCTCTCCATCGTCCGGAACACTTCTTTCACAATCCGACACGATGCCTCCAAAAGCGCAAGTACATTTAGCACGCTCTTTGACTCTCATGCTAATGATGTTCATGCAGTGATTGGGAGAAATGTATGTACAGCTTGACAAGTCTCTTGTGCTGTCACTGATTTCCTGCAGATGAGAAGAAGGGCGACGACAAGGAGGAGAAGATTCAAGGTGTGTCACCTGCACTTTCCGCATATCCTCCGTCCTAACACCTTTTAGCTCTTACAACCAGCGACATCCAGATCCTCAAAACCTATGTAAGCACAGTGTCCGCATGCTCCGTCCATCTACCAACGTATTCCGTCCAGGGCCAAGGCGCATACGCCGCAAAGTTGAAGAAGACAGAACATGACATCAAGGAAGTGCAGAAGCGGATAGATGAGAAGCTTGGTGCGCACAATCCTCTCCCCACTGTTCATAGACTTATTCCAATGCAGGCGTGAAGGAGTCCGACACAGGCCTTGCTCCGCCAAATCTCTGGGATCTCCCAGTTGACCGACAACGCATGGGAGCTCATCCATTGCAGGTTGCGCGGTGTACCAAAATCATTCCTGTCGACCCCAAGAAAGCTGAGGCTGCACGCGCCGTCAACCCTGTCGGTGCCGCTCAAGGCCAGAAGGGGGCCGACGAGCAAGACAAATATGTCATCAACATCAAACAGATAGCTAAATTTGTTGTTGGGCTTGGTGATCGAGTCGCACCGACGGATATCGAAGAGGGTATGCGAGTGGGGTGTGTAGAATTACTTGTGCAAAACGCTGGCCCACTAACATTTCATCAGTGTGGACCGGAATAAATACCAGATCCAGATCCCACTGCCACCCAAGATCGATGCTTCAGTGACGATGATGCAGGTTGAGGAGAAGCCCGACGTAACGTACTCGGACGTTGGTGGATGCAAAGAGCAAATCGAGAAGCTGCGTGAAGTCGTCGAGACGCCGCTACTATCAGTGAGTTGTCCTTACACTCGGTCATGCCGAATCACCGACACTGTCCAAGCCCGAACGCTTCGTCAAGCTCGGTATTGATCCCCCCAAGGGGGTCCTTCTCTTTGGGCCGCCAGGGACCGGCAAAACCCTCTGTGCACGTGCAGTCGCCAACCGTACAGATGCCACCTTCATCCGCGTCATTGGCTCCGAGCTTGTGCAAAAGTATGTCGGCGAGGGTGCGCGAATGGTGCGCGAGTTGTTTGAGATGGCACGTTCAAAGAAGGCCTGCATTATTTTCTTTGACGAAGTCGACGCTATTGGTGGGGCGCGATTTGATGATGGCGCTGGAGGTGACAATGAGGTGCAGCGCACAATGTTGGAGCTGATCAACCAGCTGGATGGATTCGACCCCCGAGGGAATATCAAGGTGCTCATGGCCACAAATCGGCCAGATACTCTTGACCCTGCATTGTTGCGTCCCGGTCGACTTGACCGGCGAGTGGAGTTTTCGCTGCCTGATAATGAGGGCAGGGCTCATATTCTCAAGATTCATGCTCGGAGGTGAGAGACTATAAATGTCCATACATGTCAGTCTAGTTGAACACCCCCCTTTTCAGTATGAGTGTCGAACGCGACATTAGATTCGACCTTATTGCTCGACTATGTCCCAATACGACGGGTGCTGAGCTCCGGTCAGTTGCAACTGAGGTGAGACATGGTCATCTTCGACAACAGACATTGTGATCATATCCTGTCCAGGCTGGCATGTTTGCAATCCGCGCGCGGCGGAAGGTCGCTACGGAGCGCGACTTCCTCGACGCTGTAGAGAAGGTCGTGCGGCAAGGGACGAAGTTCTCGTCAACGTAAGTCATTATTCATATCTTGTCCGAAGCAATCTCATCATAGTTTGCCACTGCAGACCTCTATATCAAGTGTACAACTAGACCATTTGGCTTTAGGCTTGCATTGTTTTGCATGTATTATTCTCCCAAATCACGCATTCTCATGGACCGCTTGAGCATTCTATTGTAGACCAAGGCTTCTTGCAGCACTGAGCACACTCTCGACCGAAGACATCGTTCCTCTTTAGTATTGACTCATGCTACAATAAATTTCCAGCAAAGGTTCTCAAGCTCTTACTGCGATCTCCATATCGAACCTCCAGGAACGGGCTCGAGACACCATGCAGCACGATGTCCGCGTGGGCGTGACGGCCAGTGTGATGTCTCGAGATCCTTTACTAATTTCGAGCCCCGCCTCATGCCTACGTTCTTTCCAGATAGCCTTCTTGCGCAGATCCATGAACTTTGTGTTCATTAGATATTCATGACCAAGATATCATGCCATGCTAGTGATTAGTCCTTGAGGACACTATTCCAAATTGTCTGGTATGCGCTCCATGTTATTTGTTAGTCATTGTTCACATGTTACTATTCTGCTTCTTATCGGCCAGGGTTCACATGAACGTCCACATGCTTAGTTATTGTTCAGAACTGCAGACAACGACATTGTGGATCGGTCAAAATTCCTTTGGGCCGACCTAGCTACGTATATAGTATACACCAGGGTAAAGTCAATCACCCTCATTGGATATTTACCGAAATACATCTAATAATGCTCGAGGATGGACAGAGATGAACCTGGACTTGTATTTGCGTTATATGCACTATTTTCATGAATATTCCAAAGATCTCAATGTTTGCGGCGTGCACCGTGGGCACAAACTCCAGATCTTTTGATACCATCCCATCCAAATAATCTAACTGTTTGCAGATCATTTTCGGGCAGGAGTGCCAGTCAATAACATTGATCACTCCATAAACTTAAGCTTGCATGGCTATCTCATGATCGCTCGTCCCGAATGGAAAGCAGTCTTGCGACATTTTGAGCAGCATCATGACATCATATTCCAGCGCCAATGCGAATGAGCGAATTCTGGTAAGTATGCACTTACTTGAGTGACATATTGTCTGGCGTTCACATGACTGTTTCTTATCGTGTGCAATCCTTCTTATTGAATGGGATTCACATACACAGTGGAGTTGGGACGTTCTGTCATCCAGGATCAGAACATTTGCTTTGCCCGAGGCAGTATGTACCAGAACACTTCAAGTACCCGAAACAAGACTCACCCAACGATGGACCAGGAAAGCTGTTGTCGTAAATATGGGGATAATCCTTCCAGTCACTGCCAACTGGTCCTATCCCGCTCCTAATACTGGGGAATATTCTTGGCCTTGATGCCGCCCGGCTCGGTTCCGCTCTCTTGCGGCATCATGTCATCAAATCCACAGCATGCTAAGAAACTATCTTGTGAGCACTACATGTTCCTTATTGCCTGCAAGTGGACCTGTCACATGCCAACAGTTCCTTATCGTTCAGCGCTCACATGATTGGTTTGGTCCCTTTATTCTTTGACATCATGGATCAGATCGATTGTTCGGCTCCGATTAGCTCGTTGCGATATGTATATAAGACTTCAGCGTACCCTCCTCCTTTCAGCACCCAAGACTCACCTAACGATGATCGACAATGGACCTGGACTTTACTTGGCCATATCAGCCTTGGTGATAGTTGTGTTAAGCTACTGTCGAAAATATTGGCTCCATTATTCGCGTCCCCCGCTGCCACCTGGTCCTACCCCGCTTCCCAATACTGGGAAATATTCTCAGCCTTGATGCCGCTCGGCCTTGGCTGACCTTCGATGCCTGGAGACCCACATATGGTGGGCACATTGTGACGATCTGTTCATAATAGCTCATCTTGTTTCAAGGCGACATAATTTATGCTCGACTGCTCAGCAAGCCTGTAATTGTGATTAACTCTGAAGAGGTCGCGAAAGACCTCTTTGAAGCGCGTTCCAATATATATTCGGATAGACCCCAGTCGATTGTTCACAAACCGTGAGTTACACCTTGAAGTGTTACTAATTGATCACGATGATACTGGCAGCTTTGCCGTGGACTTCAACATGGTGTTCATGCCATATGGAGACAGGTGAAGGTTTATTTCGGTGTTATGTCATTGGGTGTCTAATGTCTGGCAGGTGGCGCCTTCACCGACGGATTTTCCACCAGGCATTTCGTCAAGCTGAAATACCCAATTATCACGCTGTGCAACTCCGTTCTGCACACAGGATGCTATTCAGTCTTCTACAAGACCCTGGCGATTATGTAAGCCATCTTCTGATGTTAGTCGCAACATTTTTTCTTGTCTCGTGTTGAAGCTGACATTTAACAGGTTTGTTGTCTTATTCGTACTGCCAATTGTATATGATTATGAACCGGAGGCCAAGGATGACCACGTCGTCGACGCCATCACAAGGTACGGGGAACTGGTAGTCGAAGGTTTGGCGCCAGGTTCGATGGCGTTAATGGAGACATTCCCTTTCCGTATGTTTGCACATGCAGTGAGGATTTTGAGTTAAACCTCAGCAATCCTTGTAGTTTTGCGGCTACCTAGTTGGTTTCCTGGTGCTACATTCAAACGAGCATCAATCAAATGCATCCAGGCAGGCCATGATATACAGGAGATACCCTTTCGACGTGTCAGAGAGCGAATGGTGAATCACACAATCAACAGAGCCACAAAAAACTGACGAGCCCACGTAGTCTACGGGCGACATGGCGCCGTGCTTAGCAGCTGATACTTTGAACAGGATGAGGCTTTCTGAAGAGGACGGTGTCATTACAGCTGCAGTTATGGAGGCTACTTCTATCGCATTCGCAGGTATATAAGCCGAAGAACTGTATGCTTTCGATGCTCATATTTTTTTGTCTTCAGCAGCGTCTGAAACGGTAAATGTCGCCTCTGGTTTTGCTTGTGTTCATGGTAATCAGTTTGCCTTCATCTCAGACTACTTCCACGTTACTTGTCTTCCTTCTTGCTATGGTACTTCACCCGGGGGTGCAAGCTAAAGCGCAAGCGGAGATTGATCGAGTCGTTGGCAAAGATAGACTCCCGGACTTTGATGATAGACCAGGGTTGCCCTACGTAGAAGCTATTTTGCGTGAAACACTCAGATGGCACCCTGTGACGCCATTCGGTCTGTCCACAACACAATTTCCAAACATATTCTGACGATATTCTCAGGTATCCCGCACGCAACAACAATCAGTGACATCTACAATGGCTATTTCATCCCTAAAGGTTTGTAGCATGCTGATTTAACGACGAACGCTGACGACCCGGTTTGTTAGATGTTGTTGTATTTGCAAACATATGGAAAGCTCCCACTACCCTTGTGCTGAACGTCTCCAAATGACCAATTCTTTAGGGCGATGACGCATGATGCAAAGAAATATCCTAGTCCTGATGAATTCAAACCGGAAAGATTTCTGCACGAAGATGGGTCCCTCACCAGCGACACGATGCCTTTAGGCTTTGGCTGGGGTCGCCGGGTCTGGTGAGCATCTATTTATTCACCTTCACTCTCCGTTGAAAGCCACTGGTCAGCGTGGGACGGCATATTGCAGACTCGTCACTCTGGATTGCGATCGCGAGTTTCCTAGCTGTTTTCTCGGCCCACAAGGCTCTCGATGAGCACGGAATAGACATCCCAGTCGTTCCAAAGTTTTCCACTGGTGTCATAATGTTTGCAGAAATCCCTTCTGTCCCCGATCCTCGTTTGCTGATCTCTTGTTATTTCAGCCATCCGGAGAAATTTCCTTGCCGCATTGTTCCTCGATCTCCCATTGCATCTGTGAAGATGTTGACGCACTTGACTGGGTTAGGTCCGTCTGTCGTCATCACTTTGGAATTCTGAAAGACTAACATTGTGTGGCAGAGCAATCGTGATTGACGTATAGTTGCGTGGCTTTCTTCTCTAGTATTTTTGTCTATGCAACACCAGTTCTTTAATTCAAGTAGTACGAATTCCAAGCAGGTTATGAAGTTTGAAGTTATGATACAACACGAGATGTCCAGAAGCTGGTTGACGCAGCTCTTTGCTTAGCACGCCGTTAGACAAAATAATCCAACAATTCCAATTGGGGAAGCAGCGGTGCGTTCATAGTTTAGAAGTACATCGACCCTCCCGTGACGGGATGTCGATTGAGTCCGTTACTCTAAACTAAAGCCTGTCACCGTCACTGTGCAAGTACTTAAGCTTAAGCTTGTATGTGACGTGTTAGCCCAGCAAACCTTGGCTATAAACTATCATAGTGTCTAAGGATGACGCCAAAATATCCTAATTAAAAATTCGCACTGCTAGTGTTAGCGCTTGCCATAATCAAGCTTGCACATGTGAAGCTCCGTCCCATATAAAGGAACTACTACTCAGGGGAGACGTGGAGAAACTACTAAAGTCTTAGTTCCGTCCGTCCAGCACAATGATCATCAACCTTCCAATGCGCGCCCTCGCTGCGCGTACCATCCAACGGCGGCGATACCACATACGTCGTGCACCGTCGCCACCGTCCGCCGAAGTTGCTCGACTTCTCGACTCTTTCGCAGCACATCCACCACTTCCTCTAACGCTCTCAACACTCGTGTCCTTCGGATACCCTTTAACACCTGCGTCTGTACTGCGCTCAGTGACAGCTGTGCTCTCGGAGATACCAAGACGCATGGCCCAGCGCGTCCGCGCCCTCGAGGCATTGCCATTCATCGTCGGCACTAATCCATATGTTGCACGAACTCTCAATGGTCATAGAGACAGCTTCAATGTACTCGCCACTTATCCCGCAGTGCGCACACTTGACGACAATAAAAACTTTGTCGATGAACTAGATATACTCGTGCAGAGACATAGAAACGATATACCAACCATGGCCAAGGGGTGCGCTAGTGCTTGGGCTTCGATTGATTGATCTGACTCAAACAACTCTTAGATTCCAAGAGTGCTCGCGGTACATGTCTCCGACTCAAATATCCAACTTCCTCGATGGTGCTATCAGATCTCGCATCTCTGTACGCCTGATTGCTGAACAACATATCGCGCTCTCACATGCACTTGCTACTGAGGATCCTGGCGCCGCCGAAGCTGGTGTGCTCATGCACAGTGGTGTCATTGATCCCAAGTGCTCCCCCGCGGCTATGGTCCGTATGTGTGGCGCATTCGTCAGCGAACTATGCGAGGCGACCCTGGGCGCAAGCCCCAACATTACGATCGACGGGTGTCCAGAAGCTACGTTCGCGTAAGTTCATCATATCTATAGCACGACCTATCAGTATAATCCTCCACTACCTAGCTATGTCCCTGTGCACCTTGAATATATCCTCACCGAGATGCTCAAGAACGCGTTCCGTGCGACCGTAGAGCACTACCACAAGCTACATGGCCTCGCTTCATCCCACCCCCTACCACCCGTACAAATCACCATCTCACCCCCCACTCCACCCCACCCATTCCTATCAATTCGAATTCGCGACCAGGGTGGTGGGGTCTCAGCGTCCAACATGGCTCGTATATTCTCATATGCTTTCACTACCGCGGGGCATGCCGACGACCAGAATGGAGATGGTGGGCCGTACGCTGCCCAGCATATTGGCGGGAGCGCAGCCATAGGGAGTGGCAGTGCAGGGGAAGGCGGGAACCTTTTTGGCGAGATTACAGAGAAGGGTATCCAGGTGGGCCTCGGAACAATTGCAGGTTTAGGGTACGGACTTCCTCTGAGTCGACTATATGCAAAGTGTGTTCGCCTTCGCCTTTCCTCTCTGCCTAGTACTCATGTCAACTTTGCAGATATTTCGGTGGATCATTGGATGTATTTTCGCTTGACGGGTGGGGTGAGCTCGATTAAGTATTCCTGCGTCGTTTCGGACTCTCTGATGATCTTGCAGGCAGCGATGTCTTTATTAAACTTAGATGTCTACTAGATGAAGCAGGCAACGCCGAGATATAGATCCATCGGACTTGGTAATGTGTAGCTGTATTTTGTTTCCGACATTTTGCTGTTGCCCTAACACTCGGGTCTCCGAGCAGCCGCATTACTTGTGTGTTTCCCCGGTATCCTGTCGCCAATAGTTAATACATAATGGCTTGAATGTGCGTAGGTGTGGATCTCTCAATAATCTTCATGTCTCAGTTACATGAATCGTTCCCCATCCCCAAATCTTGAAATTTTGAACGTCAGTGATCAGTTGGTCTTCTAGCTCTCCCACTCAGTGCTGGTTGTATACCACAACTAACGCGTAGCATCAAGACTGGTTTGAATTGGTAGTACCATCTCAGTAACTGGACTGTGATTTCTTTGCAGATAGTGGTGTGCATCCATTTAGTTATCTGAAATAACAGTGCCAAACCAGTGCCTCGTCATCACGAATTCACCATCGTCTTGCGTTACAGAATCAATTCGGCCAACAAATTTCCGCCCTTGCTCTAGGAGGGGCAGCCAGTGAATATCACCATCCCACATCGTTTCATACGGGATCGGTGGTACCATTACATCTGCGTCAGACGTGGCGGGTGACGCGAATGAAAACCACTTCGGTCGCATTTCGTCTGACCTGGAACCAGTCCTTCAGCAAACAACACGGTTACGCAGCCAAAAAGGACCTACTCTGTAGGTGTTCCTGAGTATGAATGGGCGGAAAATATCTCGATCTGGAAAGCCCATCCAGCGCCTTTCGTCATGAACAGCAGTGATCCTGCGTGCTCGAGGGGCGCATCAATGCCGGCTTCTTCCTGAATCGCACATTAATATTTGGCACTTATCTTATAGAAATGAAGTTAGAAGACCTTGAGTTCGCGCATCGCAGCTTCAGTGAACGTCTCTCCTGGTTCCACCTTGCCACCAAAGCCATTGTACCTGTTATTGCGGGTTCCAAAATCACTCTCGGTGATTGTGACGAAGGCGCGGAAGCTTGCTTACTTGTTGATGCCAAATCCACGTTTCTTCAAACCGAGGAGAATCTGAAAAGCTGAAGCATTCCCCTTGGATGGGTGGACTGTGTGATGCTAGTACACACCTTATCATTCTGGATGATGAACGCGTTGGTATAGAACCGCTTCTGGTCGAATGGCAGCCAGTCTCCCTCTCCCCCTTGAACATATTCTATGAGGTTTCCTTCGAGCCCAGGAGGAAGTATGGGTGGCATTTTGACTTGTGGTTATCTTATGAGGTCTCACAGAATATATATATCTGGGGAGTTCCGCGCACTGAATCACGTCGTTAGAACCCACATTAGTCAGTAATTCGGCACCGAGTATCGGTAGAATTACTCGATGTAAGTAATGCGACGCGTTGTTTATTTCTAGGGCTCTTGCCAAACAACCACTTTGGATCTGTACATACAAACTACAACAGCATAGGCAGAAAGGGGCAAGTCACATAGCAAAACCTTTCACGTCAGACACGACTCCGTGCTGGCCTCACGCCTCTCACACTCGACGATAATGCGATCTCGCGCGCCATAGTCGCAACAGTACTCCCATCTTGTGCCCTCCAACGGACGCATCTGGAGAAACGGCGGTAGTGACCCCAGGGCCCAAGTCAATGCGATCCAGCACAAGTCATCATGGCAATCGAGATTGTTTATGCCGCCGTAGAGTTTGTACAAGCGCATCGGTCAACTGAGCATACCAAAAATCACCCATATCCGTGTAAAAAAACATAGAACAACTCGGAGAAGAACAACGCAGTCAAGTATGGGCGCATATATGATAGTTCCCCTCAAAAGCCAGCTTACAGGTTGTCTAATATCTCAAGTTGAGCGATATGCTTTTTCCTTGATCTGCCTTCTGACAAACATAAACCGCATGATGATATACATCATGCCACCAGTCACTGAAATGATCTGTTATGAAGTTGACGTGAATTCTGGAGAAAGCGGTAATGATCAACTCACCCCTGAGAACAGAGCGGGTATCCACCAGGTATAATTCGATGTCAGTAGAGCGCCAGATATGGGTGTTCCTCGATAAAGAATTAGAATTAGAGGGAAGAAATGGCACAAATGCACCTACCAATCAAGCTTCCAAATCCTGCAGTGATCACATGCGAGTTTGAAATAACGTAGAAGTATAGCTGATACTACCCACCACTGATGAAGAAACAGATTCCCATCCGCGCGCTATGATTTATGTAAGTCAGATGGTTCGCACATCCGAATTTAAACCATTGCTCACCCAAGCTCAGAGAGGTCGGGCGTTAAAGTAGCCACAAGCGGAGCAACCATCGCAATGTCTGCATCATCGATCAACCCATCATAAGCTTTTTACCTAGTGGAAAAGAAAACAACTTACACAACCCTGCAAAATAGCCATACATCACACCAAGCACAACGACGCTGGCCAGACTACTCAACCCAATCATGCCCAAAATGAGCACACCGCCTGAAATTGTTGCAACTATGATTAAGTTTGGGACTCCCGTGAACGCCGCAATGAACCCTGACGTGACTCGCGCCACACAATTGGACACATTTAAAATCACTAGCTAGAGATGCTGTCAGCAGGCAAATCACTTGCATAACGCTGTATCCCACAGAGTAAAACGAGAAGGTAATGCTGAGACCGTGCTTGATAGAGTCGAGTTGAAAGAAGAACAACGGGTAGTAGAAGCCAGTCTGGAAAAAAAAGCCCCTGCAGTACAGTTATTCAAAAGAGTTCGAGACAAATTGTGTTAAGGTCGCACCCTGCTATCATGAAAATAAATGGTGCATCACAAATGCATTTTCTAGCTGCCACAATATAGTTCGTTGGTGTCGTTGGCGGATCAAGGCGGGTTCGCATGCACAGACATGCAATCAAAAGGAGCACGCTGACGAACCCTGCACTTGCACGGACGCCATTTCCAAAACCAAGACGACCATTCAGGAGGTTATTGAGCATAATCGGATGTATGACAGCACCCAACGATGAGCCCGAAGCGACGAACGTCATAGCCAGTGTGCGTCTCCGTCGGAAATAATGCGAAACAACAGCTATGCTCGGGACGTACATGAGCCCCGACGCGATACCCAGGCCTACACCTTGAGCAAGGAATATCTACACTAAATCAGAAAATGAGATCGTGAAGTCAGGAGACATTACCTGGTAGTACTGATCGGGTTTCGACAAAGATAACATAAAGAGAGAGAAACTTTGCAGAAGTGATCCAGCAATTACTGAGATGGTAGCTAGGTAAACTTTGCTGAGTTTCCTCGAAAACCCCCAACAAAGCTAAACCCACAAATATCCTCGGTCATATAGTGAGCCTGATATGAGGCCCACAGCGGTGACTAAAAACGTGTTCAAGCTCCCGATCCATCTTGAAGAGACCTTGAGCATACCAGCTATAGAGACAAATGGAAACTCACGATATAGCAGACGATGTCTCATTTGTGAGGTAATGCTGGGTATAGAAGTCTGGAGGGTAAGAGGTATAATGTTTCATTCTAGCTTTTCATGCACAGGAATACCTTGGTAGACACCGAATGAAGTGGTATAACTTTGACCGTTCAGTCAAGAGCCATTCTTCGTTAACAACAGTGTAGCACCAGACTCACCCAAACCCGCATGATTGGATAAGGAACCTAAGCAGATCAAGTAAGGCCCAGCTTTATAGTCCAGATTTGAGCTTCTTACGCTCCAAAAGTCGTGGCCCAAGCAGCCAGACCACCTTCGGGAAACTCATGGGGATGTGAGGAAGGGTCGGAGTCCTTGGCGACTTGGCATCCTTCCAATGTCTCTGAACCCTCCTTGTCATCTTGGGGGGCAGCTCTATCTGTATAAAGCATTCGAGGCTCGGATTCAGGTGCCATCCTGGACTAGGACAGCTGATAATAGCGAATGTATATATACGTGGACCCCATGTTCGTCAAGTCACGGGTGGAGGACCTGGTCTCGGCATCTCGGAAGAAAGTGAGAGCATTTATGCAGACGGATGGGAAACATAGGGTTAACTTGAAGCTCTTCAAACAGACCGTGTACCCGGCACTCGCCTTTGCCGCGGCCCAAATTACTTTAATGCTCGGAGCAGTACTTAGAAAAAATTACCTGCACGATCAGAGGATTTAATGATCTGTGCAAAACTTTTACCAAAGCATGATCATACTTCTGTGTTTTCTGATAAGCTTTGAATGGGACATGCATCGGCCTGACCATGTGGTACGGAAGCATTCTAGCATATGATGTGAGTATGGCGGTTCTCCTTACACCCGGAACGACGTGGCGCACCGCACTGGCGGTTTTCACAGCCACAACACGCGTGGTTCGGGCTTGCAGCTTGCAGGCTGGCCTTGACCTGGTCCTCGAGTCGGGGCCCGAGTTCGATTCTGTAGTATTGGAAACGAAAGATTTTCCCGTGAAATGTTGTTCCAACCATCAGTTATGTACTTGATGCGTCTGCGACGCGACCTGTATATGTTCACATCAGCGACGAAAAGCTCGAGTGTTATCACTGTTCAACCGCTCGCGAATATCCAACAACGCCTTGCATGTCGCAAGGATAATTCAGCACGCTCAAACAGTCGGATTCTGTAAATTGTTAACCGATGGCGGCGCTCGCCAATTTGCACTGAAGGGTGCTCAACAGGCGAAGGGGAGGCCTCCGAATGTGGATCATGTCACTCTGCCGCAGTACGGACTGACTCCCCGAAGTTTTTTTTGGACTGTACTATCTCCGTACGGCATGGATCTGACGCTCAAGCCCGCAGCAAAGCTGACGGTGTGATTACCATATAATGGTTAATGGTTGATAGTAGAACACGAAGGTGTTAACTTACCCTGGGTAAAATTAGAGGCATTGCATTTGGGTGACAAACCTGTTTACCAACTCGTATTATAAATCTCTTGGTTAGTAATAGTTCAAAGTCAGCTTGATTATCTAAGATTTAGCGGACGGGGCTCGTCTGGCACTACCGCACCTTCTCACTCACCGTCAAGACCCCCGCGTAGCATGTGAGTGTTACTGTTCCACATTTTTGTCTCAGCATGGCTGGTTGGACGTGATTCGAACTGGAAGGAGTGGTCGATTTCGAGTGGTCGAGGTGGATGCTGTCCGATTGCTTTGGATGCGGATTCTGTAAGACACTGGGTACTGATTGCAACTTCTATCTATCGCAGATCACAACAATGGGTCGTCGTCCCGCCCGCTGCTACCGTTACTGCAAGAACAAGCCCTACCCCAAATCACGGTACAACCGTGGTGTCCCTGATCCTAAAGTTTGTTTAGCCACGACTCGTCAATCAAATCCTCACCTCTCCACAGATCAGGATCTTCGACCTTGGCCGGAAACGTGCTTCCGTCGACGAGTTCCCCTTCTGCTGTCATCTCGTCTCTGATGAGTACGAGCAGCTGAGCTCCGAGGCGCTCGAAGCGGCTCGTATCTGCGCCAACAAGTACGTCACCAAGACATCTGGCAAGGATTCGTTCCACATGCGTGTCCGTGTGCACCCATTCCACGTTATTCGCATTAACAAGATGTTGAGCTGTGCTGGCGCTGATAGGTCGGTGACTTGGTTCTGAATTTGTGGTGGGAGTCTTAGATTTTTTGTGCAGGCTACAAACCGGTATGCGTGGTGCTTGGGGTAAGCCCTACGGCACTGTCGCCCGTGTCAATATCGGCCAGATCATTCTCTCTATCCGCTGCAAGGAATCCAATGCTGCTGTCATCCAGGAGGCTCTCCGCCGTGCACGGTACAAATTCCCCGGCCGCCAGAAAATCATTGTCTCGAAGAAGTGGGGCTTCACGAATGTGGCCCGTGAGGACTACATGAAGCTCAAGGAGGAGAAGAGAGTGTTGCAGTGCGTATATCATTATAGGTTGTCTGGCGAATTTTGATTGACACCCCTGTTGTGCAGGGACGGAGCTTATGTACAGTTTATCCGTGCTAGAGGCCCGTTGGAGCAGAACTTGCGTGCTCAGCTCAGAGCTTAGATTTATACTCGTCATGCATATGATTACTCTCAGTGGAACGAGTGAAAGATTTACTGAAGTACCTGCGTGCTAGGAAATGGTCACTTTGTGTGAGATAACTTCTATGTGAGTGGTGAGATAAAGTATATACACCAGCTTTACATTTTTGAATGGCGGTGTTGCCGCCACCATGCGACCATATATTCCAATGTACAAGCAGACCGTGAGCAGTTCCGGAGTCAGCAGATATCGATACTGCAGCGATTATGGCGATGACTGCCTGATTCAGATACTCACAGATCATATACAATAGAACTTGAAAGCGTGATGCGCACAGGAGTTCTCCCAGTCAAATTTATTGACAGCCTAAGAAGGAGGCAACCTCAGTCTTAGCTATAGCGGTAGCGATTCCTCGTATAATACCATATATCTAGCGGGTGGTCGACTACTCTACTAGCGCTAGCTAGTCCTCCACCTGTGTGGTAATTTCATCTCCAAGCTTGGTACTTTTCTCAGCTGCTTAGAGTCAGTTCGGAAACTCGCACGTTGGGAAAATGTTGGCAATATTTGATGTTGAGGCTGTGCGAGTGGTTCGGCATGAATCCATCCGGCAGACGGAGCTCGAATGCAACCACGGCGTGTGCCGACGTACATACTCCTACATACTACTAGCTGTGCATCCTTTGTATGGAATTCCTACCAGCGGTCCTTCCGGGGCTTTGCCTTCGGCCAGATCTACCACAGGCCCATCAACGGATCATACAGTATGCAATACTTTTACTTAGCATCCTCATCAATGCATCAGGGGCCCTAGTCGCAGCTTTGTACCCCAGAGACCCGGTGCCTTATCATACCTCTGCACTTTCTGGTGAAGGGTGGGTAATAGAATTACTTACGGGTCATCCAGAACGGATTCGTTGTGAGCTGGGGATGCATGCCCACGTCTTCGCACAGATTATATTAGAACTTCGTGCCCTCGGATGCTCTGATTCAAAATTTGTCTCGCTTGAGGAACAATTGGCTATATTTCTGTACACTGCTGTCACTGGCCTCTCAATCAGGCACGTTGGAGAAAGGTTCCAGCGCTCGAATGAGATGATCTCTTGGTAAGTGTTATATTTTGTGATCAGACTTGTGTCTCATGAATACTGACATCTACTAGTTACTTTCGAAGGATGCTTGTAGTTTTTTCGTGCCCCCCACTCTATTCGACCTATGTGCACTTGCCAGATGAATCAGTTCCCCAGAAAATCCGCCAAAACCCGAAGTTTTGGCCTTTTTTTAAGGACGCCATTGGGGCCCTGGATGGCAGTCATATCCACGCTACACCTCCTGCCTTTGAACGCGCTGCCTACCGTGATCGCAAGGGTCTTGTCTCTCAAAATTGCCTATTCGCGTGTGACTTCAACATGAAGTTTACTTATTCTCTAACCGGCTGGGAGGGATCGGCCACGGATGCACGTGTTTACCAAGACGCCTGCGCGAAGGATCTTCATATCCCTCGAGCGAAATATTTCCTTGCTGATGCCGGTTATCCACTACGTCGTGGACTGCTCATCCCATACCGCGGCGTGCGCTATCATCTTGCTGAGTGGGGACATGCAAGTGTCAGGTGAGTGCTTTGCTCTGACCCTTGTGACTGCCATTAACCTTACAATTTCAGACCATGTAATAAAGAGGAACTATTCAATCTTCACCATGCTATGGCACGGAATGTAATCGAGCGGATCTTTGGCGTGTTGAAACATCGGTTTCATATACTCATTCTATCACCGAAATATAATCTACAAATTCAGGCCCAGATCCCAGCAGCTCTGTGTACCATTCATAACATTATACGCCTTCATGACCCACAGGAAGGCCCCCTACCGGATGCTGACGAGCCCCCAGATGAGGATGGCGTCAAGCAACCAGCGGCAGTGACCGATGACGAAGATGATGTGCAGGACCACAATGAAATGAGTGGCATTCGTAACCGTATTGCTGGAGCCATGTGGGAGCAGTATCAGTAAGTCGTGCATGAACGAGAGCTAGCGGGTGTCGAGGATCTTGATATTGAGGACTTACTGCTGGAGTTTGACGAGAACGAGGGCACAGACGAGGATGCGGACACAAACTTCAATGTATAGATGGTTGAAATCACATACACGCATGGCTACATGACTTCGAGCAGGACATAGTACTAGTGTGAGCTACAATTACAACAACTACAAGTGGACTCGGACAGGACAGTGTGATAGTACAACAGGTACAACAATGACACACGAGTGACAAACACATGAAGCAACGGACACACGAAGCGATGGACACAAACGTGAACATGATGGGCAGGTGAGACTTCACACCTGCAGTGCTGCCTTGTGAGCGGCCACGAGACCCCTGATGAAAGAGTGACGTGCTTCAGTGTGTGAGCTCATAGCGTAGATCGCCATCGTTCGGTCACTGTTGACAGCACTGAAGATAGTCATCAGAATGCCCAAGTCCTCCGCTGGCATATCTGCGTCTTCCATCTGCATAATGTGCATGGCGCGCTCAATGACAGATAATTCCTTGATTTCGGAGGTGGCTGGGGGGGTAATGGGGCGAGGGGCAGGAGCAGGGGCTTGGGCAGTGGTGACTGCCTTCTCCAAAATGTCGCCAATGCGATTAATAGATCCTTGCATCCCCACCACGGCAGTGGCGGCGGTGAGCTTGGAGGCTTTTGTAGCACTGGTCATGAGCGAGTGTGTAGTACTGTCAACAATGCGGCTGCTAGTAGCGCAACTACTAGTGACACGTGCAGATCATGGTTTCTTTGCAGTGGATGGGGTTGACACCAATGTGCTAGATGCAACGGGGGTTGAGTATGATGGATGGCTTGAGATGTACAGTGGCTCAAAAAACTGTCCACATGTTTGCGCTATTTTGACTGTTTACATCATTGTACAAGAATGGATAGGTATTCCCAGGACATCCTGCCATGGCCTGGGAGTACTACATCAGGGCTTCAAAATGAGCCCTTACCTGTGGGAATTGGTGGTCATATGGTGGCACTATGAGGTTTGCAAAATGATGACTCATGTGGACAGTTTTTTGAGGCTAGATTGAAACTATATAAATTAATGGTTATGACACCATAAAGTCATACCATTATTAAATAAATTATAATGTGGTGTCATTATGGCATTATTAAACCTATCTCTCACTATATAATGAAGGGAGTCTCATGTATGATAGTCATAATCACCATGAAAGCCATCTCCTCTGCTCAAAGGGATAACATCCTCTCTCTCTCTACTGCTGGCCTCTCTGCTCGTCAAATAGCATCTAGAACTGGTGTATGCAAGTCTACTGTGGCCAAGCTCACCAAAGAATGTCACCCAGACAAAGAAAACTCTAGTGGAGGTCGTCCATCCAAACTCACCTCTACTGATAGGAGGGCCATTATTCAGCATATTACTACAGGAAAGGCTGACAATGCTGTCCAAGTCACTCATCACATCAATTCCATCATCACTACCCCTGTATCTTCACAAACTGTGAGAAATGTTCTCAAGGCAGCCAACCTCAAGGCTGTAACAAAGAAGAAGAAGCCTCTCCTTTCTATCAGTCATAGAAAAAGAAGACTGGACTTTGCCCTGGCCCATCAAAACTGGACTGTAGAGGACTGGAAGCGTGTCATATGGTCAGATGAGACTAAAATCAACAGGATTGGGTCAGATGGAAAGGTATATGTGTGGAAAAAGAAGGGGGGGCCTCTAACAGACAGAGAGATTAATGGGACACTCAAGTTTGGAGGAGGTTCTCTGATGGTATGGGGGTGTATGGGGTGGAATGGTGTAGGAATGCTTGCAGAGGTTGAGGGGAGGATGGATGCTGAGCAGTATGTGGACATTCTCAACCACCACTTGCTGCCTAGCATGGCATAATCAGGAATTGATGAAGAAGATATCATTTTCCAACAGGATAATGATCCCAAGCATACATCCAGGAGAGCCAGAGAATGGTTTGAAGAACATAATATTCATCTCCTTGACTGGCCAGCACAGTCCCCTGATGTCAATGTCATTGAACACCTCTGGGGAATACTCAAAAAGAAGCTTATAGCCTATGAACACCCCCCTAAAGGAGTATGGGAGTTATGGGAGAGAGTGGTGGTAGAGTGGGGACAGATTACAGCAGAGGACTGTCAGAAGTTGATTGAAAGTATGCCTAGAAGGATAGAGGCAGTAATCAAGGCCAAGGGAGGCCACACAAAGTACTAGAATACCTGATTTCCTATGTAAAATATCTGAGTCAAAAAACTGTCCACATGAGTCATCGTTTTGCAAACCACATAGTGCCACCATATGACCACCAATTCCCACGGGTAAGGGCTCCTTTTGAAGCCCTGATGTAGTACTCCCAGGCCATGGCAGGATGTCCTGGGAATACCTATCCATTCTTGTACAATGATGTAAACAGTCAAA
Organism: Suillus lakei; assembly: GCA_016628065.1. Classification (NCBI taxonomy): domain Eukaryota; kingdom Fungi; phylum Basidiomycota; class Agaricomycetes; order Boletales; family Suillaceae; genus Suillus; species Suillus lakei. Next base: position 9,076 of record JABBWA010000003.1, on the reverse strand, counting down.
ATAGCGCAAACATGCGGACAGTTTTTTGAGCCACTGTACGACGATGTTTTCAACCTCAAGCAATGCATCATCGTGAGTGCGTTTGCCTTTGCTGAGGCTAGAGCCTGCAATTGAGGGAGGACCAACAGGAAGATGCGGAATTGCAAAACTAATGCTCGCAGACCCTATGGCAGTCGAAGAATCAACAGTAGTAGAGGTATGGGGGACCAGTGTCAAGGCGTCATGGAGCGTGATGCCAGCAACAGTAAGTTGACTCAGAGCTTTGTCGTTGGGTTCATTATTGACCAGAGGAGCTGGGGCAGCCACAGCTGGATGAAAGGCGTGATGGCCTTGAGCGCCGTGACCGTGTGGTAAAATGGCTTGCACCTGCGAGTAGAATGGCCAACCAGCATTGTGGTACTGGCGTATTGAACCACGGGATTGCTGGCAGCGTATCAGTTGCAATATCACAACGCACCCGATACAAGTGCACCTACACTCGATTGGATATATGCGTTCCATACTGCCCATGCGGCCTCTCCCTCAATTCCAGCTCCCCTCTCACTATCCCAATGGACGCCTGAAAGAGAGCGGTAGTTTTCGATGTTGCCAAACATCTGCCTAAGCTACATTAAGTTCTAATCAGTATAGATTAGTAGATACTACGAGTTGTAATGCCCTTACCGACATCCATTTGGTTTTGCAACGTTTTGCAGTCTTGGGGGGGCCTGCAGTTAGCAGGTTAGCTGCGGCAAGGGTTGCTGCTGCACTAGTATATGTCACAGCCTTGAAATTGTTGCCATCACCGGCCTCAGAGAGATTGCTGAACAGATGGGCAAGGAGTGCGTCAGTCTCTTGTGCATTCCATTGGGCCTTGGGCTTGGAAGGTGCTTCAGTGGACGTCAGTACAGTAGTGAATTGACCGCAGATAGAAACCACAGCGACCACCAATGAGTAGACCAGCTGACGGAGATGGGGATTGAGACATTCCATACTGTAGTATAGTCGTGGTGCTGGGCAGTACTCAAGGAAGGTTCGAGCTCCGTCTGCCAGATGGATTCATGCCGAACCACTCGCACAGCCTCAACATCAAATATTGCCAACATTTTCCCAATGTGCGAGTTTCCGAACTGACTCTTAAGCTTATGTAACCTATTGCCCCATACCCTCACAGCTTTCCCAGTCTACTCCGGCTGACCTATATTCTCTTTCGTGTCTTCAACCCAAACATCGTTTTCGGGATCGTCATCAATTTCTACTCCTACTCCTTCACCGTCGTCCACCGCCACTGCTACCTCATCACCTAGAAGCCCTCCTCACAGGCTACGATGAGCACTGAGTTCTTGGACGCAACCCCTTCCTGCAATCCCCTGATGGAATCATACAACAGAGGCGCATCGTCAACCGGCGCAAATACCAGGTATGATATCCTCATTGCTGAATTATGTAGTGACGCTCATCTTGGTTTTTTTAGCACCGCACTCGTTGGCAGTGCTGCACGCGCACGTACTTATATTGGTGAGTAATTTCTTTTGACGTCTGCATCGCCAACTAATCTCAAATAGGCCACCTCGAGCTACTCCATGACGAGATCCTTTGCAAAGATCTTCCACGAGGTACTCTTGAAGGCGCTCCTTGGTTCGACTCGTCCTTCAATCACGAGAGCGACATGAAAATGAGAATTATCTGCAAAGTAGATGGAATGTACGTGACGATTGCTACACCTTTACTTCTGACCCAGCGCATCGGTGAGTGCCCCGCCCCTTCTACCATTTCCCATTTCTAACTCTACACAGAAGTCGGATGTCCATTGAATCGAGTCTTTACCCCACTTCCCTGTGTCGGCCTACTTGTGAACCAATATTCTCTAGCAGTGGCGAAGGTAGCGGAGGAGCTCCTGTCGAGTGTCACAGAAACAAGTAAGTACTATCCCTTCCCCAGCTAAAACAGACAGATTCAAGCACAAACATCCCATCCCATGCACTCCAAGAGCTCAATGATGATGCAGTTACGCCAGACACCAGCAGATGAAGGAAAGGAATGTTTTCTCAGTGAACGAAGCAGCAGATGAGTGGCCAATATGTGTCTACGAGCTGAGATTGGATCCCCATGGTGGGCCTAACAAAGACTGATCTGTGAGTGCAACTGGTGTCGCTGATCCATCGCAACCAAGCTGAAATCATGTAGTATATCTGCCTTCCACCAGCATATATCCCATATATATTGCGTGTCTCTCTTGACTCAGGCACGCCAGCTTCAAAGAATGGCGTGTTCAAGACCAATTTTCCTTTGGATGGCGGTGTATTTGAACGGAACAAGTTTGTTGAGCGCTGAGCGAGTCTCACGTATATATTCAAGACATACTGACTTAAGATGTTTAATAGGCTTCGTAGTAACTTCTCGAAACCAATACAAGTGGATTTGCCTATCTCTCATATGAGAGCATTCAAATATTGGGTTGATTATGACAGTGAAGTTCCTGGAGAATGTGTTAAAGGGAGAGGGGGTTACTTTAATATAGATCCAATCCTGCGCACCAAAGCGCGATCCCCAATTCTTTCGTCAGATTTGAAGCTACTGACTCCTGCGCAGGGCGGCGCAGTCCTTTCATCCGAGACTGTATACTTACCTCTTGACGGCCTGGCTACACTCACTGTTGTTTCAAAATGGATGGGCCCAGTTTCCAACGGGCAAGAACACTTCGCTGAGGCAGGTGATTGTGATTATACCATGTTGCATTGGACACCGCTACAGGAACGGGCCATACTCCATCAAAGACCAGAAACATTATGATCCCTCCATCTTTATGGGCAGTGTTGATCCAAGTACTATCAATGCTCGGGTTAAGGAGATTTTGTGTGTGGCAAAAGAGGAATGCGGTCTACTAAACTTGACTGATGTCTTGTTAAATCACACTGCCAGTGACAGCGACCACTTTTTTGTTTTTTTGTGTGCTCCTCCTCCAGGGCCCTTTCGAAATAGCTCAGGGTACAGATCACTTTCGCATTTTTGCCCTTTTGATAGGGAAGTGTTCTATGGCATTCAGAACATGTTTAGGGGTATATATGAATGGATTTTCATTTTTATTTGACCCCCTGAAGCACCCTAAATCAAAATATATAGCATATATACACAGAAATACAGAATATGTTCTCATGTGTTGATTTCTAGGTGAATAGACTTTGAAATTGTATCCCCATCATCTATTCAACAGCAGGAAGAATATATCAGGAGATCAGGACCAGGACAAAACCTTGTTGTGTAGTATACCCCCCTTGTTCTGGTGGTTTACCCCCTGTGAAAATTTTTCTTGTAGGACTGGGCCTTAGGGATGGCAGGGAGTCTATTCCTATGCATAGTTAGAGTATATCTATCACATAGCTACCACAGGAAGCCCATAGGGTCCTTCAACAGGAGCAAAACCATAAATGATCACATTGTTGACATTTCTGACATTTCTTACCTGCTAAGGATCAGCTGGATTTAGAGCAAGAATTTGAGATCTGATATAAAGGGTATTATCAGTGATCAGACACCTGTGGTACCTTTCATATATATCCTTGATGATAGATTTAAAGCTTTAGAAAGATCCATCAAGGATTGAGTGAAAGACAAGGAAAATAACATATGTGTGACAAGTGACAATTGACATTTACACACAAAGTCACATTTATATATGAGACAGGTCGAAGATTTCATTATAAATGTGTAGGATACATGATAGACTACCTAAGAAACCTATACTGCATACTGCCCTGAGGATAGAGGGTGGGTGGAAGGGATGTAGTGTGAAAGTGAATTGATCCAGCATTCAAGCCCAGTGAAAAGTCCTTCGAGGCAGAACAAAGGTAATCGTGAGAGACCGAGTTTGGTGACCATGTTAGACCTCATTCGACTCACCATACTGCTATCAAGATTGTGTGCAATGTAAATCGAGCAATTTCTATGTTCATCAAAGGAGGTTGGTAGACACAAATATTACACTTGATTTCATTCGAACGTAGAATACTATAGGATCAAAGTTGACTGAGGCGGGTCAACAAAAACATTGTTTTGCAAAACATACAGTAGTACAGTACAAAACCACGATAGCAGGCTAAAAACATGAGGCAAGGTACAAAATAAAATAGCAACAGAGTGGTGGCAAACAAGAGTCATGGTGATAGCCTGGACAAGTGCACATGCAGAGAGTTGAAAGGAGAGTTATGAACAACATTCACTTTCCTGTTGTTGATGTCAACGCAGCCAACTTCAGAAAGGACTATGCTGAGCCTATGGATATACTCAGAGTGGGAACATGGTTCGAGGGTCTCTGCGAGCTGATCTGGATGATCGCAGCCTGAGACAGTGTAGTCATGTGGTTTGAGGAGTGCTGGGTAATAATGAGTCCCTCCAGGTTTATGGTGTCCGATACAAGAGCAAAACAGCTGACACCCATTTTTGCCATGGTGACCAACTAACCCATTGAGATAGGCAAGGCCAGGGCCATCCATGGTACCAAGGGCAAGGAAGGGGTGGGATCAGTACACTCTGCAGTGCAATGCGTTCCAGATAACAAGGCCTTCTTTTTGAATAGCAGCGAGATGATGAAAAGTGGGGAAAAGGAACAAGTCCACATTTTTTGGCTTGTTCGGACCCAGGAATAATACCCCCAGGTAGAACACAGTGTTGCTTGTAATGGCAATCTGGGGAGCGCTCGTACACAACCCAAATATAGAGCCAACAGTCGGATGACTTGCTTTCATAGAGCTGAGCACCGTCAATAGACATCATCACAACAATGTCATCATCACCAATCCAACCATCCCAAACAGCATCATGGTATGCAGTTCCATCAAGAAAGTCTTTGAACTGCATCTTGACATTGCCATTTTGACGAAGTTCATCAAACATCTTCTCTGTTTGCTGCCGACAATACTCCATATCTTCAGCACTCTTTGGGTCATGATAAAGTGCCTGAAGTTGTGGACCAAGGGGAAACATGGTTGTGACTGCACGAGGGACTTTCTCCTTGCCTCCACTTTGCTTGAACTTGATGGGATCATAGTGAGCTTCACTACAGATGCTACACATAAGGAGATGTGAGTTCAGACCCGTGAATGCCATACAGCTATTGATACACATGTTGTGTTCGATAGGATCAATACCACTGAGTTCTGTGACAAGTTTCTTGACCTTGTAGAGCGATGGAAAGCCTTCATTGTCGTCAGGAGACAGATGGCATGCACATGAGTTTATTGTGGTCACGTAGTCTTGATCTGCATGACTGAGGTTCAGATAGAGTTCAATTGCTGTTGCAGTAACATCATCGTTGATGGTGGTAGGTTGGCAGCGAGGATTTCGCAAGCGTTCAAGTGCATCAGCAGTCATTCCAGTCCCTGGGTCATTGAGGGAGGCTACTCTGAGTGCATCAATGTACATTATAGAGTGGCAAAGGTCATTGAGTTTGATGTGAGTATTTAACTCCTGTAGGATCTCTTCTGTCCACATCGAGAGGCTCCAGATAATCCTCAGGTGCATCTTGGAGTGATGAATACCCCACAGGAGGGGATGGGCTTCGCTGAATAGGCTGATGGTCAGAAAAATTGTCGTGAGCAACATATTCATTGATGTTTTCCTAACAGACATTTTGATTAGTCCAACTACGAAATTGATATGAATAGTATGAGGTTACAATATTGCTGTCCAGTGTGGGTTCATCAGAGCTCTCCATGGAGCCCGTACCATTGGGCTCAGGTTGCTGGTGGATTTCGTGCTGCTGCAGACTGTGTGCGAAGGCCTACATGACTTTGTTTTTGCAAGTTTTCAATGAATCCACAGAAACTTTGGCTGAACTGTGGTTGTTGCGGAGGTGTATGAAATGGTGCGTGTTTGTCAGTAGGTCTTCTTACTGACTTTGGTGAGAACACCATAGCAGTAGCAGAGGCAGTCGCAATAGGATTGCTGTGTTGGTTTGGGTGCTCTAGGCATAGTAATGGTAAGTTTTTCAAGGGGGGACTCAGGGAGTAGACACACACGGCGCTGGGCTGGAGAAAGACGCAGATAGACTTTGCATGATTTCCCAGCTCCGCATCAAGCACATATTGCAGTGTTGCTTGCAGCCCATCATGCAGATTTGCAAAATCATTTGCAAGACAATTGTGCAAAGGACGAGATTGACATTGCTAAGTGTGTGAATTATTCCCATTTTCACAATTCCCAACGACTACGTTCAATTTACAAATTGTTAGTTCAATTATTCCAGATTCCCCTTCTGCCTTGAAGGACTTTTCACTGGGATTCAAGTCCAATAACCACTCAATTGTCGATGTTTTGGGCATTTGAAGTTTCCCACACTCAATTTCTTATCTATTTCACTTCCCTAGCTCTCAATTCTGGGTGGATCTTTCTATAGCTGTAGGCCTATGATACTGATTGTATTTGAAATGTACTCCAGGTGTCCGATCATGAGATTTCGATGTTTTGAAGGTATGGGAACCTAATCAGTAGATATAGTAAGTATACACACTATCTCAAAGCTGTTGCCTATTTTGAACTGATCTTTGGTATGAAAGCATATATATATGCCCAACTAATGATATATGAGCAGGTTGGATGATTTATACAAGGGTGGGGTGGTAAGAAATGTCAGAAATGTCAACAATGTGATCATTTATGGTTTTGCTCCTGTTGAAGGACCCTATGGGCTTCCTGTGGTAGCTATGTGATAGATATACTCTAACTATGCATAGGAATAGACTCCCTGCCATCCCTAAGGCCCAGTCCTACAAGAAAAATTTTCACAGGGGGTAAACCACCAGAACAAGGGGGGTATACTACACAACAAGGTTTTGTCCTGGTCCTGATCTCCTGATTTATTCTTCCTGCTGTTGAATAGATGATGGGGATACAATTTCAAAGTCTATTCACCTAGAAATCAACACATGAGAACATATTCTGTATTTCTGTGTATATATGCTATATATTTTGATTTAGGGTGCTTCAGGGGGTCAAATAAAAATGAAAATCCATTCATATATACCCCTAAACATGTTCTGAATGCCATAGAACACTTCCCTATCAAAAGGGCAAAAATGCGAAAGTGATCTGTACCCACTATCATGTTAAGATTGTCAAGTTTAGACTATTGAGTTAAGACTACTGTGTTTTATTCTAAGTCTAGTGGATAATAGTATATATATCAATTGCAGCCAGCATATACATATATAAGATCATATGGTCTAGTGGTAAGTGCTGCTCAAAAGTGTGAGATCATGTGATCTCAGCTGGATAGCTGCATGGTCAAGAGTTCAAACCTGTTAAGACCATACTCAAAGGAGGAGATATCCAGAGGGCTTGGCTTCAGCTCGTGCGCTGCGCCCCTTACCCAAGTACGTGCCCTTTATTTCTAGGATGGAGATCCGACATAAGTCCAGTCTATGGAGTAGACGTAAGTCCGGTGGACTTCCGATGACCGTTGTTGGAAACAAGGAATAAGACTACTACGGATGAAGTCTGGAGTAGAAACAGACGAAGATAGACTACCCTAAGGTAGAGCTGGAGTTGTAGTCTATAGGAATCAATCCTAAGACTCGGAGATGGACAAGTGTAGGGACTTAGTCCAGAGAGACAGATGAGTAGAATCTAAGATGATATTTGAACTGAGGAAGTACAGAGTGTTACAGGAGTTTATATACTGTAGGTATCATAACGGAAGATCAGTCAGTGAAGTCTAAGGCTATGTACGAAGCATATGGAAAGCTTATTAGTAAGTTAGACGGATCATCCTAAATGAAGTTGGAAATGAACAGAGGAACAGATCAATTAGTACTATGGATGGAATGCATAACTGGAAACTGGAGTCAGGAGAGAATCTATATGGAGATATACAAAAGGAGAAGGAGAACGGAGATGAAATGGAGATGAGTGATGGAGATGGGATCGGAGGTAGAGGGTCCGGAATGCGGAATATGACAAAACCAGGTAAGTGGCAGAGGTTCAAATGTTGGAATTGATCAAGTATTACAAGTTAGTTGGTTATAAGACTATTGGCTAGTAATTGTTTTCTTTTCTTGACAATAATTTCGAAAATTATACAGGCCTACAGACTATACAAGCTCACAGACATACAAGTTGTACAGTTTGTGCCTCCTTGTACAAGGGGGACTTAGCTTTAGGCTTGTATACCTTGTACAAATCTGTACAAGGCTCCACTAGTTTGCTGATGATGATGATAGGATCTACATCACTGCACTGTGAAAAAATGGACCATGCTATGCATATTCCAGTAATGTACACAATTTCAGTAATCAGTATGATATAGGCAAGTGAAATGATCAATTCATGTAATGAAATTTATAGGAACCTTTTATGCATAATCCTACAAACTTAGAGCACAGTTCTACTGAATACCATTATTTCTGCTTTGTTATCTTGGCATTAAACATTTCAAACATAATTAGAGCAGGAAACAAGTTTGTCCACTTTATATTGTGAATGGATCATTGCAGTCTTTTTGAGCCTGATATGTCATGGAATGCAAGGGAACCTTCTTTGTGCAAAGCTACAGATTCAGTGTGCCATTCCACTGGACACCATTATTTCCACATCATTTTCTTGACATTATATATGTTCCACTTTGGATTGGGAATAAGTCACCCAAGCCTTTCCAATGTCAGCTTATACGTGAATATAGAGGAACCTTCTTTGTATATATCTACAAATTCAGAGCATAATTTTGTATGACACCATTAGTTTTGTTATATTATCTTATTATCAGAAGTACTGAACATGTTTAGGGCAGTATAAAACTCATCAATTTATCCGGTAGATGGACCACCATGGTTTTTCTGGTTGGACAAGTAGAAATATCAAGCATAGCATTGAGCATAATGATAAGCTTGGTATGTTTGGAGGGCTTTGCCAGGTTTGAACAGATGTGTAAAATTTGTTCTATTGGACAGGCTTTGCCAACTTTGAATAGATGCATGTAAGTCAACCATCTGGACAAATTCAGTTGGGAAAGCCAAGTAGAACCATTTGGGATATGATTGAACACATCAAAAAATTGGTTTGTTTGGAGGAATTTTACAGGTTTGAATGGAAGCGTGAAACTTGC